>CM057452.1:1135340000-1136766250 GCA_016271365.2 Neoceratodus forsteri
ATTTTGGTGTACAAAGACCGTCAGTCTGACCAAAACAAAATTTGGCAGATCAAGAGACCTACTATGCCCCACCTTGCATACCAAATTTCAAGGAAATTTGTTAAATAGGTCCAAAGTTATTAACGTGCAAATGTTTGTCTTTAACATAGAAGTGCCTTCATAACCCTAAATATAGTGGCATGACCGCGCCACTATAATATCTCTCTCTCTCTCTCTCTCTCTCTCTCTCTCTCTCTATATATATTTATTTGGAAAATGTTTCACCAGGAAAGACAACATGAGCTGTAAACAGCTCATTACCAGAAGCATCCTGGGTGGGGTACAAGAATTGGGAGAACAGGCAAACATATAGCAATTACAGAGCAATACAAGTTCAATTACTGAAACAAAACAGTGTAGTAAAATTGCAGAGCAGAAATAACCCTGACCACCTGGCCAGGGTAAACAAAACCATGTTTAGATATAATGTACATTACAACAACCCAAGAGCAGGGGATCCAGTAGAGTAAAAGTTAAAGGATGGATAACACATTTGAAGTGCTAGAAGTAGTAGGCTGAGCACACAATTTGAAATGCTATTGTATTCCCAAAGGAGGGCAGTTATAAGACAAATGGGGAAGTGGACAGGCAAGGGGTAGAAGGTGGGGGATGGAAGAGGGGGAGAGAGAGGGACAGCCAAGATCTAACCCCTTCTGGATGCAGAGAACCCTGCAAGGGGGACAAGACCAGGCAGAAAGGGAGAGGAGAGAAAGGGAATGGGGAGGTAGAGAAGAGAGGTATTTGCATCCCCCGGGATGAAACCCAATTCTGCAGCATTTTGCAGCACTCTGCTGAATGCTGCAGCTGACCTACTGAATAAAACAAAGTAATTTCAATGGCAACTAGTCCCTTTTGTCATTCAGGAAAATGTGACACTGCCAAGAGGAAGTGAATGCCACAGTTTCCTGCATGACAAAAGGGACAAATTGCCATTGAAATAACATTGTTTTATTGAGTAGGTCTGCTGCAGCATACTGCAGAGTTCTTTAAAAGTGTATTTCATCCTGGGGGTGCCACTGTGTATATGTGTGTGTGTGTGTGTGTATGTGTGTGTGTGTATGTATATATATGTGTGTGTGTGTGTATATATATATATGTATAAATAGGGGATACATGATGGGCACATGGGATATGAAATATTCTCACTTCCTGCTAGAGTGAGGCATAGATATCTCAGGAGTGCCGAAGGCATGAGTGAGATATCCATGCCTCACGATGCAGGAGTGAGAATATTTGCCTTATCCCATGATCTGCACATCATCTGTGCGATTTATACAATAGGGGACACATTTATGTTAGTTTTATTTGTGTTTGTAGTCGGTTTAGCATGCTTTCTTCTGTGGGATTCTGCTTTGTGTTGTGAATGGAGGTGACTGGTTGGAACTATGAATGGGAAGCAGTTGTGTTTTGTTATTGGTTGGTATTTTGTGTTGTAGTTTATGATTGGCTGAGTTTTGTTTCTTTCTGTGCTATGACTGGTTTAATGCATTCAGTGGGTGGGAGTTTGGTTGCCATCTTCCTGGATGGTGTTTTTTACATTTATTTTTGTTTTAGTGCTTTATCGTTTATTTGGTGTGCTTTTTTGCCCCATGTGATGTTTATTTGGCATCCAGTGTGCTGTGTACTCTGCTGGGTCCATATTTTATTTTGGAGTTCTTGTGCATTTCATTACTAGCGGTGCAGCTGCAGGAGTTTCAGTTTCATGGACTGCCTTTCAATTTCAATCTACGATGAGGACTGAGGAATGTGTAACTGAGGTACTGCTATGAAAGAAAATGTGCACATCGTGGAAAGACCTGCAATGGGGTACAGTACATAGTGTGGGAATGTGTTAAATTGTTTCAGCATTTCATTTCTGGCAGAGGTTTAGCCCTGGGTTCAGGTCAGGTATGATTTCTTGAGAGCTGCAGTTGTGTTGAATAGAACAAGCGTTTCTTTCAAAGATTTTGTAATTTAATGTTTTCTGTTGATTCTACTAATGTGAACGTTTTGTGTGTATGTTTTTTAAAGTGTCATGTTCAGATATTTTTTTATGTACAAAGGTACTCTGGTGAGGGTGGTGCCTGTAGTGACGTAGCCACAGTGAGAATATCACTTGTTGATATAGACACTGTGGCCCAGATATTCAAAGGAGTTGCGATGGTGCAACAGTGTTGCGCCATGCACAACCCACTGATGCACCCTGGTGTGATATTTAAAAGGGAAAGTGTGCCTGCACAAGTCCCGACGCATCAGTAATGTACGCAGACACAGGTGGGGGGGGGGCGTGCCCATGCATAAACTGCACAGCCCGATATTCAGCCGGGCCATGCAGAGTTATGCAGGCGCAACCCCTACCTACGCCTGCACAACTTTACGCCGAAAAAGGATTAAGTCGAGGCCACCCACAGGTGAACTACCACACTGCAGGGCGCAACACAGCAGCTGCCACCTGTGGGTGGCCCTCATTTGATCCCGCCCGCACCTGGCAGCCCCCCATGCCCTGATCGCGGGCTGAAGTGTCCTCCAGTAGCCCAATCGTGGGCATGATGTAATTCTTCCCCACCCAGCAGCCCGATCGTGCGCATAATATAAACTTCCCCCACCGAATAGCCCGATCATGTGCATAATGTAAAGGTCCCCACCCCTTGAATGGCCTGATCGCGGGCATATGTAAACTTCCCCCACCACCTGGGTAGCCGATCGCCGGGCATAATGTAAAGATCCCCCACTCCCGACTAGCCCAGCCAGCGGGCATAATGTAAACTTCCTCCCACCCCCAAGTAGCCCGATTCTTGCGGGCGCCAATGTAAAAGGTTCCCCCCACCTCCGATTCGCCCGATCATGGGCATAATGTAAACTCCCCTGGTAGCCCGATCACGCAGTTGGCATCCTCACCCCCCATGTCCAGAATCCCTGATGATCTAGTGGCCCCCCCTCCCCCCGCCATGGAGCCTCACCACCCGCTCCCCCCATCAGCCGGCGGGCAGGCAGCACCCTGACATGCTCAGCCGCCTACCGATCGATTACTGGTAGATTGCCCCATTGGTTCAGAGCATGAGCCAATGGGCAGTCATACCATACAAGGCAGTCCAACTATTCACATATCTGGATCCGTTTAGATCGGGAGTAGGCACACCCATCGGCCTGCTGCCTGGAACCACTGGGCGGCAGCCTACCGAGCTGTCAGTCGGCAGGTGGCGGGTGGCAGGCGGGTGGTGCTGCCGCCCGCTCACGAGGGGGAGCGGGTGGTGGGGCCTATGGGCGGAGGGGGTGGGGGCTACTAGATCACCAGGGATTCTGGACATGGGGTGAGGGATGCCGCCCACGATTGGGCTAGTTGGGGGTGGGGGACTTTTACATTATGCCCACGATCGGGCTATTCGGGAGTGGGGAAGTTTACATTATGCCCGTGATTGGGCTAGTGGGGTGGGAGATTTACATTGGTGCCCGCAATCGGGCTACTGGGGGATGTTACATTATGCCCATGATCGGGCTGCTTGGGGGGGACAGAATACTGTTCTTCCCGCAATCGGGCTGCAGGGGGTGTCGGTCCCCGACGGCTGCTGCCCGGGAGGGCGCCAGGCGCAAGTCGTCGGGGATTGGTGCACCTGCATGCTAATGGAATGCAAATGAGGCCATAATTAGATGCAAATGGCCCACCTGCACCTTGCATAAATTATGGCCCCGTTTGCATGTCACCCTTTGAATATTGCAGGTGCTGCGCATGGTGCAATGGAACTTGCGCCACCGCATCTCAATGCTCCACTCTGACCACTTGCAGTGGCACAGTTCCACTGCGCCATGCACAGTGGGTGTGGCCAGTGGGCGATATTCAATGAAGTTGCGCAATAGCGCAACTCCGTTGAATATCGCCTCTGGCTACACCCCTGCACAACTTTTTTGAGTGGCATTAGGGCTTGCACTACAGATGGCCGAGTTTGAATTTATGGCCCTGTGTGTGTAAATCTAAATATCTATCACAGTGTCTACATCAGCAAGATTTATCTTACTCCAGTGAAAATAGATGGTTTTATTTTACACATTTATAACTCACCCCTATTGTATAAATATATATTATGAGTTATCCACAAAGGTCAGGAATATATATATTTTCAAAGGCATGGGGTCATAATGTTGCAAGACATTATGCTGCATGACAAAGTCATCCTGCCAATACAGTGTGATATTGCCATGTGGCATAAGTCTTTTTTCTGTGGGGGGCTGTGCCCTTTACATCCCCCGTTACAGGGGGCTATGCCCCCCACTAAGGATTCTCAACTCCGGGGGTGGGGGTTACCTCTGGGAGTGTACAATTTATGGAAAAAAACAAAATGTTTGGGACCGGGAATCAAACCTGGTCCCAGACACAGCACCTAGGTTCCTGTTGTTGGGGCTCAGTCCAGTGAGCCACAGCAGCTGCTCAGCAGAACCCACTCCCAGCAGAGGTCTTATCCTCTGCCTGTGATTTTGTGAATGGTGCAATACCATGTACAGCAGTATACGTGGTATTATACAATGACAAGGGAATTTCCTACCCTCTGATTGGTCAGTTGGTGCCTGGTACAGTGATGATATTATACAATAACATCACCGTATCAAGGCCAGGCACACACATGACCGCATATCAGATTCAAAAATCATACCTCCTCTTCACAAGTTACGCCACTATGGACCATCATGCTAAACAACTTCAACCCCCCCAAACAAAGTTACCACCCCACAAATGCCAGCCACAACAAATACTGCCTGCAACAATACTAAACAGAAACCGTTTTTAAATAAAGCGCACCAAGTATTTTCTTTTAATACGGCACACACTAAGCGGCTTCTCAGTCGCCTTTAGGATTCTTCACTCGCCTCCTTAACTCGCTGCTGCATTTGCCATTGTCCTGTAGTGTTGTCCCTTGTACAAATGAAAAAGCCACATAATGTGGGAAAACCTAAATTACTGCTTCTGCTATAAAAAACTTCATAATCTGTCGGCTTCTCCTGCTTCTGCTGTACTTCACCTTCGAAAAGTAATGAAGCGTGACACCTCAGTTCCATCAGCACGATTATGAAATCTGGACATCGACCGTGTGTCTCATGACTGTCAACAGGCTCTAAACCCAGAAAAACAAGCTAATTAAACCATAAAATAAAAACTCAAACAAATGTCAGCTGCATCCCATTTCACCGGGTCAGAATGGGGAGTAGAGTCAAAATAACATAAGCAAATGAAAGTGTCAGCAGTGTCATACTGGACAAAGCACACTGCTTCAGCTAAGAGCGCCATCTAGTGGCAGAAACACATATTGGACTTCTTTCTTAAAACATACTCCTCCACCCAGAAAAAATTAAATAAAAATGCATAAAAATCTTTATTTTTTATTTTTTTCTTTATAATTAACAACCGAGTCATTGTATAATAGCAATAAGGCACTCCAGGGTGTGTGTTATCATGTAATAATGTCACTCCTGGGGTGATGGAAGCACTCGACTTTGCCTCTTGCTTCAACCCACCCCAGGAGTGACGTTATTACACGATAACACACACCCCATCGTGCCTTATTGCTTAATTGCATCATTCACTGTCATGGACAGCGCTGTTTTGGGTTAGCAATAATGTCGTATGCCATTAAGTGTACATTATGACCCAATAGGTTTTTCAAACACTAGAAAACATGTTAAGATTATTTTTAAATAATGTAAGCACATTCTAAAAAAAGGGGTTGGTAATAATGATTTTGGTCGGCACCGCACATCTGTTACACCAGGTCTGGACACCTATGGGAGGTGGGGTATTTTTGTTTTGTAGAGAGAGAGTGTGTGTGTGTGTGTGTGTGTGTGTGTGTGTGTGTGTGTGTGTGTGTGTGTGTGTGTGTGTGTGTGTGTGTGTGTGTGTATTTTACAATGAACAAGAAATTATCTTAAAGTATCACCAAAGTCAATTAGAGCAACCACAAAAATTCATTAGTGGGACATCTAGAAACTTGATAATTTAGGAAATACTTGTAATTACTTTTGTTTTTATAAACAAAATGACATTACACTTGGAAATGTTTTTGATAACCAACACATTTCAGCTGGTATTAAGAATTTAGGGAATTATATTGAAGAAAAATAGTTTAATTTGCTTAGCCATAAACACAGTTGTGCTTGTTTTCTCGGGAATTGCCAGGAATGTAAGTTTATATAATACCCTTGTGAACATGACATGTACTGTACACTAGAGCATTTTCCTGGGGGGTGGGGGGACTCAGAGCAGCAAGATGGCCGCACTGCTGCTCTGCTCCTTGTGGCTCCTTGCCCCTCAATATTTTAGAACTTAACTTTGTGTTTTTTTTTGTTTGTTGGTTTTTTCCCCCTCTAAATGTAACCTTTCCAATTCTGAGTGTTTACAGCTTTTTAGTAAGCTGTTTTTTTTTTTTCGGACCGGGCATGTTGCCTCCCATTATGGAGAATCAAAACGCTCCCTGGACACCAAATGGTATTAGTGTTGTTGAGACCTTTGTAAGTTATGGTATTCAGCTGCTGAGCATTCAGAGTGGAGAAAAGGAGGTGGAGATGAAATGGCAGTTTTACCTGTCCTGATTTGATTCCCTGGAAAGAAAGAGTTAGACAGCCTGTTTGTGATATTATCGCTCAAGTTGCATTTAAATCGGCCATTTTTCCGAAACTGAACCACAGGTGTTACAGCCTTACAGTACATGATGCCCAGGAAAGAAGCAGGAGGGAGGCAGTGTAGCGTAGTGGTTTAAGGATCTGATCTGCAAATCTGGTGACATCCAGCAAACCACAGCTTCCACTTGCATACTGTGAGACCCTGAGCAAGTCACTTAACTCCCCTGTGCTCCCAGGTCACACCCGTAAAAAAGCTTTCGGCTTAGTGTGCTACTCCTGGCTAAACAACTGAAAAAAAAAAAAAAGATTCAACTAGAAGAATTCTTTTGAATATGACGATTTCAGATATCCATGAAGAAAATTCAGGAACCCTTACCCAAATGGAAGGCATTCGCATAACCTTCAAATAACAGTTGGGCTGTTTTCATCTTAGCAGTATATTAGCAAGAAATTAGCCTTCAAACTGCTTTGTCATGTTAACAAGAATGTATTAGTTGTCCCTATGGCCTTCACAGTCCAAACCTTAAGTTGGCCTGCCTATAGCATGAAATATTTAAATCAGAAGCCTAAGATAGCAGTTTTCATAGCAGTCTTAGCAGTCTGGATGATGGTCAAGGACTGCTTTTTAGCAGTATACTGTACTGCTTACGCATGATTCGTATATATTTAAGGTTAAAAGTACTGCTACTGAATGGATATGTAAGGTTAAAAATATTGCTTAGGACTGAGCTTTTACTGTTAAGTGACATTTAATGTTACAACTCATGTAACAGTCTCATCCCAGTCAGAAGCAGTATTTTTAACCTTTAATAATCACATCCCAGTCCGATGCAGAATTTTTAACCCTAAATATATAGTCATTTATAGGCTTGAAAAGTATGGATTACATTTTACCTGCAACTTGTACACAAATAGTGTCCAAAAACCTGCGTCATGACACAGCCTTATCTTGAGAAATGTTGTCCAATGTCTATATAAATAATGTATCAATAATAAATCAAAGTGTATTGCCTCATCTCAGCACCAAGATGACAGGTCATGTGATCTATTATACATGGCTATAGTAACACCTTTTACAATTGGAATTTTTCATTGAGCAAGAAATGCTGTAATCATGCAGTAACCCACACCTCAAAGTGGCTTTTCATCTCCCAAGAAATTTCCCAGTATTAAGAAAATAAAACGGTGCTCACCTACTGTGTCCAGAGTCATGGTAAGTCCATGCATAAATTCCATGTTCTCATACCTTTTTCAGTGTTCTTGAAGGATGTTAAATGTTGTCTTCTTCAAGGGTGTTATCACAGATATTGATCTGCCAAATACAGAAGTGTCAGTCAGGGAATGACCAAAATATAACACTTTAGAACTAAACTGAAAATATCATATGGTCAGTCTCAGACTTCTATATCTGCATAGAAATTTCCTGCACGTTACTTAAAATGCAAACAAGTGTACATAGAGCCCATAGTATCTTGCTTATCTGTACATTCTTAATATTGTAAGTAAATGATTGCAGAATGTGCATATTTGTGCTCAAGAGCAATGATATTGATGTTCCAGATCTCTCATTGTGTTTGTCATTGCACATGCACATTGGGCTTCTGCAGTAAAAAAAGGGAATTTAAAAAAGCATGCAAACTGATTGGTAGTAGAGCATGGTGATCTAGTTTGACAAAATTCCCCATCAGCTCTTGCACTGGCTGCTCCAGTACTCCATGGCACAAAGGAACCCATTTGGAGGTCATGAGGGTCTTGGTGGAACCCTCCCCACCCCCAGAACTGCAGACAGGCTGCTCCAGTACTCCGTGGTGCAAAGGACCCATTTGAGGTCATGAGGGTCTCAGGAGAACCCTCCCCCCCAGAACTGCAGACAGGCTGCTCCAGTACTCCATGGCACAAAGGAACCCATTTGGAGGTCATGAGGGTCTTGGCGGAACCCTCCCCCCCCCCAGAACTGCAGACAGGTACGCTGAAGGACTGCTACCGTGTGTTGAGCCCCGCGCAGCTAGAAACCTGTGAGCTTGTGAAGCTTGTGAAGGTGCCATTTTTAAATAACAGCACTACATTTACCTGTTGGCACAAATGTGGAGATAGTTCATTTCTTGTAAAAATTGTCAAAACAGTGTACTTTTACGTGGACTCTTTGCCTCACCTTAATTTAAAACAGTAAGATACTTTACTTCTTGTGTAAATTGCTGAAACAGTGTACTATTACATGGGCTCTTTGCCTCACCTTAATTTAAAGCCAGTAACTGCGTAGTAAGTGAGCTTACTAGGGTTGGTAAAAGTTAAGCCTCATATTCTTAATTTAAACTGCAGATCCACAAGCACCTTAATTGCCTGAACTGTACCTGTGTTTGAGATTTAATGCTGTGCTGTACTTGCCGAAACGGACAATTTGCTTTAAGTTAAGCCGCAGATTCTTAATTTAAACTGCAGTTCCACAAGGCTCCCATTAGCTGAACCCACAGATTAATGCCTGAACTGTACGGACAATGTGGTTTCAGTTAAACTGCAGATTCCTAATTTAAACTGCAGATTCACAAGGCTCCCAAAAGTTTAAGATTCCAAGCGAGAACACACCACTCAGCTCCCTGTACCCCTGCCCCCAAAAGTCTCGATACTATTTAATCCACTACCTCTCTTCTTTCTCCTCAGGCTGCTCCAGTACTCCGTGGCGCAAAGGGACCCAGTCAGAGGTTGTGAGGGTCTCGGGAGAACCCTTCCCCACCCCCCAGAACTGCAGACAGGTATGCTGAAGGACTGCTACCGCGTGTTGAGCTCCACGCAGCTAGAAACCTGTGAGCTTGTGAAGCTTGTGAAGGTGCCATTTTAAATAACAGCACTAAATTTACCTGTCAGCACAGATGTGGAGATAGTTTATTTCTTGTAGAAATTGCCGAAACAGTGTACTTTTACGTGGACTCTTTGCCTCACCTTAATTTAAAACAGTAAGATAGTTTATTTCTTGTGTAAATTGCTGAAACAGTGTACTATTATGTGGGCTCTTTGCTTCACCTCAATTTAAAGCCAGTAACTGCTTAGTAAGTGAGCTTACTAGGATTGGTAAAAGTTAAGCCGCATATTCTTAATTTAAACTGCAGATCCACAAGCACCTTAATTGCCTGAACTGTACCTGTGTCTGAGATTTAATGCTGCACTGTACTTGCCGAAATGGACAATTTGCTTTAAGTTAAGCCGCAGATTCTTAATTTAAACTGCAGTTCCACAAGGCTTCCATTGGCTGAACCCACAGATTAATGCCTGAACTGTGCGGACAATGTGCTTTCAGTTAAACTGCAGATTCCTAATTTAAACTGCAGATTCACAAGGCTCCCAAAAGTTTAAGATTCCAAGCGAGAATACACCACTAAGTTCCCTGTACCCCCACCCCCAAAAGTCTCGATACTATTTAATCCCCTACCTCTCTCCTTTCTTCTCAGGCTGCTCCAGTACTCCGTGGCACAAAGGGACCCATTTGAAGGTCGTGAGGGTCTCAGGAGAATCCTTCCCCCAGTGAGCTTGTGAAGGCCCCGTCAACGCAAGCGTTGGCTCCCCACCGCCCTCACCACCACCCTTGGTCAGCACGCCCTTTTATAGGACTCTTGGAGGCTTCAGCAACCAATCAGCCCATTTCTCCATCTGCAGCTTATACTGCTCAGCCACTAGGGGCATATGCTGCATCACCTCAACTATTGCATGTTTCCCTTGGCAATGCCTTACGTACTAGCTGCTGTGCCACAACTACTCCTCCTGCTCTACGCACAGCTACCCCATCAAACCACTCCCCCATCACCCTCCTGGGCTACACACTGCTTCTATACCCCCTATGGGGGCCTGACTGGCAGTCGCCTCTAACCTCAACCCTCAAGTCCTCCTCAAATCAGGAATCCATAGCCACCTACTCCTTTTGTACTGATTCCACTAATCTTGCTGCCCTCCCTCCAACCATCTGCTCCCACTCTCAATACCCTACGCGTAGCACCCTCTGCCACCCCTACAACCACTATCAACCTTGCCATCCAAGACTCCAACCTCTGCCCCCTGTCCCTTCACCTTGTCTCCTACTACTGGCCACACCCCACTTAACCAGCCTCCCCATCTCCACATTCCCCACTCCTAAAGGGCCCCTGGGTGGTTGCGTATGACCTCACATGGCCTTGAAATGGCACCCAATCTGCAGGTTCTTCCTCCTCCTCCTGCTGCTCATGTCAGGTAATGTACACCCTAACCCTGGCCCTGCCACAACTACCACGCCTGCCCACCCTCCAACTAGCGGACTACGTATTGCCACCCTTAATGTCTGTAGCCTTCTAAAAAAGTGGAACTCCTTCCAGGGCTTGGTCCACCAGCACCAGCCTGATATCATTGCGCTTAGTGAAACCTGGCTCTCTCCATCCCCCTGACTTGTCGCTAAATCTCACAGGGTACAACCTATATCGGGTAGACCGAAAGGGCAAAGGTGGGGGGGAGGGCTGCGCCGTATACACTAAAGAGGTCCTACATGGACAGCTTCTTCCCACCCCCCAGCTACAACCTGGCCCACAGGCCCTCACTATAAAAATCACTCTGGGAACCTCTAAATCCCCCCCCCCATCACCACTGTCTACATCCCTCCCAGAGAGCAGAAGGTAGCCTTCCACTCTGTTCTGTTCTACCTGACCACTCTTCCGCCACAAGCTGAGAAAATTGTACTAGGAGACTTTAATATTAACTGGCTTGACAAAGCTGCTGCACCATTCTTAGATGCTGCTACTGCCCAAGACCTTATGCAAGTCATCACATCCCCTACCAGACTGAACCAGTGCACTGGGTCCTCCTCCTTGCTGGACCTCGTATTCACCAACCACCCGACTAAAATCGCCAGTACTACTGTTCTCCCAAATGCCCTTAGCAACCACTCCCCTGTACTCTGCTCCTGGACGTGCAAATCACCCAAATCACCCCCCCAGATTAATCTATCAGCACAAACTTGGCCCAGGCAAACTTGCACAACTCAAAATGTATCTCAGGACTATGGACTGGTCCTTCGTCACGAAGGCCCCTGACACTGACCGAGCCCTTGACCTCTTCATCCTTGCCTTCAACACCATTTGTGATAAATTTGCCCCAATCACCAAAAGGGTGGCTAAAGGTAACCCAGCGCAGTGGATCTCTGAACATCTCCTGGACCTCATGCGGACCAGAGACTCACTATGGCACCTCTCCAACTAGACTGGCCTGCCAGCTGACAGGCAGCGCTATAGAGAGGCTCGGAACAAATGTACTTGGTCCCTGCGCAAAGTTAAAGCAGAGTACTACAAGACCTCCCTCACCAACTCCTGGGGCTCAGGACGAAAGTTCTGGGACAATATTAAAGACCTGTGTGGAAAAGCTCCCAACACCACCCCTAGCCAGATTAGGGTTGATGGGTGCCTTACCTCTGATCCAGCCCGAATGGTCGATGCCTTCAATGACACATTCTCAAACCTCAGCTTGGTTCTCCCCCCAAACTTCTTTGACCCACCTCCAGACACACCCCCAAGCCCCCAACAACCCCACCCTTTCACCTGCGCAGCATCTCACCTAAGGGCGCCGAGCCTTATCTCAGAAGGGCACTAAGTCACTCCCAGTATAGCAGTGACACCTTAGACCTGAAACTCCTTCATCTCTCTCTCTCTGAGAGTGCTCAACCCCCTCACCCATATACTAAACAGCTCCTTATGCCTAGTGAAATTCCCTTCCCGCTAGAAATCTGCCCATATCATGCTGATATTTAAAAATGGAGAACGTGTCCTCACTAACAACTACCGACCTATCTCCATTCTCCCTCCTCTATCCAAGGCCCTTGAGAGGATAGTCTCAGACCAGCTAACGGACCACCTAAACAAATACAACCTGATTAGTATGCAGCAACACGGCTTCCGGAAGGGTCATAGCACCACCATTGCCCTCCTGGAACTCACCACTCATATCCACTCCGCTTTAGACCAAGGTCAAATCTCAGGGGCTGTCTTCATTGATCTCACTAAGGCGTTCAACACAGTGAACCACCCACTCCTGCTATCCACACTGACCAGCACTGGATTCTCTCTGGATGCCCTTGGCTGGTTCTCCGACTACCTGTCTAACCATTCTGAATGAATTCTGCTGTCACTAATGTCAATCTATGTATTCTTAATATGTGGTGTAATTGTTGCTTGTGCATCTGCTTTTCTACAATTGTCATTACTTCCTGTAATAAGCTGTTCCTCCTAAGTTGCCTTGTATGTATTCTGTATGTTTGTGCTCTCCCGGGTCGTTCCTGAAAATTGGCATATTACTTGTCTAGTGTACCTACCCGGTAAACAAAAGCTAAATAAATAAATAATTCCCAGCAGGTCAGAATTGGAGACACTGTATCTAGAAGGCTACCTGTCCTCTCGGGTGTCCCACAAGGGTCAGTCCTCGGACCATTACTGTTCAGCCTCTTTCTTAACTCCCTTCCCAGTACCTGCTCCGGGAACCTTCTCCTCTATGCGGATGATGCCGTACTCTATTCCTCCAACTCTGACCCAATGCAACTCCACCTCTTCCTCCAGTCCTCCTTTAGTTCCGCTGAAAAATGGTTCACCTCTCATTGTCTTATCCCGAACTATAGCAAGACTAAAGTTATGTACTTTTCCCACCCGCTCAGTACTAGAAAGGAGCTATGCCCTCAAGTACGAACTGCCAACCAGACCCCCCAGAACAAGTGGACTCCTTCAGATACCTCGGCTTAACACTTGACCCTGCACTCACCTTCCACCAACATATCCACCTCCTATCTACTGCCCTCAATGTGCGGCTAGGGCTCCTGTATCACTTCAAACACTGCTTTACCCCAAATGCATTGAGGGCTTGCTGTCTCCTCCTCTGTCCCTCTCCTGCAGATTGACGGCTAGTCATCTATGGGGCGCTAAACTCATCGGCCCTCAGCAGACTATGTGTCTCCCTAAATAAAGCCTGTCACTCACCTGGGCTGTGACCGCTAACTCACACATGCTGTCTATACAACGATACCAACTGGCTGAACCTTGACAACAGGATTAAGTTCCACACCTGTCTCATGGCAAAATAAAATTTCTCTAGGCCTCTGCCCAATAGGACTCACACCACTAATAAGACCAGCTCTGACACTCAAGCACACTCGTAGCTTTGGTAAGCAACTCCTCTCTGTCTCCCACTGCCATACATCCCAATACCAAAGGTCCTTCAGCTACAGAGCCCCTTCCTGGATGAACAGTCTGCCCACTCCACTTACAAAAGAGTGCAGACTCAGACCGTTCAAATCCACCCTCGGAGACCTCCTACAGTCCTCGAATCATTGTGATTTCCACTGAATTACCTTACACTATTCTGACCAGCATAGGCTGTGGCTGGATTCCCCTTCACTCCCTGCCACAACCTGTGTCCCCTTAGCTTAGCTCTGCACATGTGTGCAATTTGTTTTTGTGTGTTTGCACTAACTTTTCCCTAGTTATTTTTTTACACTGATAGCCTCACAACTGCTACTGTAACTACCTAAGTACTGCTGTACTGTTACGTAACCTGTCTTTCTCTGTTTGTAATACTTGTGACGTGGAACCTTTGTAAAGGAGTCTCTGACTCAAAGGTATTTCCGAATCTCCAATAAACTCATAAACATACCGTCTCTCCTGGTTTCTAGCACTTACCATCCTCCACCCTAGTTTTGGTGCCTTTCCATGTGTCTTTCTGCTTGGAACAACTAATTGTTATCACTGCATCATCTGGCTGATTCTTTAACGGATCCACCATCCGATGTCGGTAAGATTTTTCAATGGATCCACCACCCTCTGTTTAATTGACTGCCTGGTGTACCTCTTAAACCTCCTACATGTGAGTAGCAGATTTTAATGGATCCACCACCCTCTTTGTTAAATATACCTTCCAATCTACCTCCAAGTTTACCCTCATATCAGTATTACCTTGATGTACCAATCTAAATGGTTCCCACACTCCTCTGGTTACCAGTTAGACCCCTTTACGAAATGGCAGGTATTATCATAGCCCATCTTTCTGTCCTAGTCTCCAGGGATCATATGGATTGCTTTGAGACAGTCTTTGTACTACCTGTTTTGTGAAATGTTTTTCAAGCACAAATCATGATCACGGTGAATGTTTACATTTCATCACCCGTGTAGACAGTTTGCTTCTGAAATCAATAACTGAATAAATGTGAAATTCCTTCTTGCCATTTGATGGCACGCCACTCTTTAAATTCAGATTTCTTGCCATGTAACCATGAACAGCATCCAATCTACTATCTCCTTAATCAGTATGTAAATAATGGCACCATTACATTTTGATCACCTTTTTAATGGCCAATTTTTTTTAATGGTATTCTTTGTATTTTAATGGCCCATTAATTGCACACAATGCTGGCATGACCTATATGTGTTTTACTGGCTCATTAATTGCTCTGAATTCCAGCAGGCCTCATATGCACCAGAAGAGTGCAGATTTCAAAATAATACCAATAAAAATATTTGTTTTGAAAGTAGCAGGTGCTGTTTTGAAATCAGCACTCATGAAGGGGTTTGCCTGTCACCTGTATGTTTTAGAAACAACCTGCCATATCATTATATGTAACAAACCCATCATCTTTCTTGAATGCATTGTTAACCTCACACTTTGTGCGGTCAGTGTGAGGTTAACCGTTTGTTCTGCACAGAGTGGGGCTCAGTAGTCTCTACATGTGCCTGCAGCCTTACCACCTTGGAGCCTTCTACTATCAAATCTCATAAGTAAGCAAGGTCTGATTTGGTAAGTGGAGACCTCTAACAAACACCAGGTGGGGACAAGGCTGAAATAGCTCTCCTTTCCAGGTCACAAAATATGCAAATCAAGTTGCTACACATTACAGTGGAGTGGGTACCTTGTTATATGCCACACACCTGACAGGGCAGTTAGGTAATTAAATTGGACTTACCTGCCTCATCAGTCAGGGAATCCAGAGTTGGGGTATCACGGGTTTGAGGAATTCTGGCATGACCTGAAAGGGAAGAACAGAGAAGATCGAGGAGACACACAGGGTCAGAGGTCATAGAGGAGAGATGGGGGTTATACAAAGATACTTATCTGATTGGTATACAGTCTGTCCAGACCTGTAGAAATAAAGATAAAAAAAGAGATTACTATGGGGAACATATAGTAGAAAGAGAGAGAGAGCTTGTGAAGAGGAGCAGTGGGGTCTGGGTGTCCATGACCAAAAAGTATACTAAATAACAAAAAACAAAGGGGTATAGTACAGCACAGGAGTAAAGGAATGGGAGTTTTAGTGCAAAAGACACCCTAAAAGTCACAGTAAGGAAAACACAGGAAATAAAAACACAGATGGCTAAGAAAATAATAAAGAGTTATTGAGGGCTCAACAAAACCCCCTTAGCACCACTAGTTGGCATACTAGTGACCAGCAGATTTGAGTAGTAGCCCTAATGGACTAGTGGGGATGCTTTTGGGCTAGTGGTCCCTGCATCATTTAAAAAGGGGTCTTGAGTTGTCCCAGGAGGCCAGTGTTTTAAAGGTATAGCCCTGGTGGTGTAGTGAGCCAACTCCCTTGTGGCTAGTGGCAAATACAGGGTTTTTTCTTATTCTGTTTAACCTTTCCCTGGCATCTAGTGGGGGGAAAGGTTGTCCCTGGGCCCTGACTGTATGTAGCAGACAGGTAAGCCGGTCAGAAAACCACCGGTCAGAAATGTTGCGGCTGTTGCTATGCAACTATCCATTTGGCGCTACTGCGTTAGAGTGACAGTGCTGGCAGGCACGTTCAGTTTCCAGTCCCAGCCTGTATGGAGTTCAGGCTGTAAGCTACTCCATGTGGGTGGAAAAGATGGAGATTTTTGGGAGGGGGAGGAGGCTAGGGCAAATATACTTCCCTCTACCAATCAGCCTCAAAGCAGCTATGTAACGAGCCTTCCCCCCCGTGGGGCTGGTAAAGAAGGTCCTGAGGAGGGGAAGGTTAAGAAGGTTCAGAGGGGTGGGCAGCCAGCAGTATTTGGCATGAGTGTAAGTGCTCTTAGGGATCTGGTATGAAGGGACTTGGAGAGTAGACACACAGAATCAGTGCCACAAAGGAAAAGCTGCACTGCAGCCAAAGGCCAATGCATAAAATGAGCTTAAAAGTAATGGTGGGAGGCAGGCAGGGAGGAATATTTAAGCTCCCTAAGAAGTCATAGAAATGGTGAGACCTGCATACAGTAGAGCTGCACAGTGGCTAATGTCAAAGCACCAAGGGCTACTAAAGGATTGGGGTATGAAGAAAAACAGCATAAGGGTGTGGAGAGCCTATAATTAAAAACACAGAGCAGTAAACAGAAAGAGCCCTGATGAGCTATAAATATAAACAAATGTATGCAATGAGGTGGACATACATGGAGTGTGATAAATACCAATACCTTTATCGGAGTAACTATGTGAATAAATGTAGAATCTTACAGCACAGCCACTCTTCCCACCCCATCTCACCAGCATGCCCACTCTCCCCACTTCATCCCACCAGCTAACCCACTCTCCCCACCCCATCCCACCAGCACACCCACTATCCCCACCCCACCAGCATGACCAATGTCCACACCCCACTAGCATGGCCACTCTCCCTACCACACCAGCATGGTCACTCCCCACTCTGACCCACCAAACATGGACAGTCCCATGACCCAGCCTGAGACAGACAGTCCTACTGCCCCACCAAACCCATGGCAACCGTGTGCCCATACCACCAACACAGACAGTCCCCCTACTGCACCAAATGCAGACAGCCTTCCTCAGACTTGTAGGGTTGGACAAGTCAGATGATTCCTGAACAACACCTGCAAACTTGTGTTTGGTGTAAACAGAAAGGACTGCATCCCTAGAGAAAGTCTGCATTGGGGGTGGGCTCAAAGCCTGTACTTCCCTGAGCAAACCTGAAGCTTTCTGTTGCTTCCCCCAGAACAAGTTTGGGGGAGTGGCATGGCTGGATTCCTGAGCCTGAGGGTCTCTGCTTGCTTACACAGAGCAAGTTTACAGGGGATCACACACACTGTGCAGTGTAGGCAAAATATGATGTGACCCCATGCACCCACAACTTGGTCTGAGGTCCTCGGACATGCTCAGGGACTAACCCCCACTTGGTTAGTGCATCATGCAACCCCCACCATTCAACTTGCCACTCTCTATGAAAAAATCAAGAGCCCTTTGGACTTGTTCAAGGACACATAGTGTCCAAGGCTTCCCCTCCTGCAAAAATCAGAGGGCCTATATTGCTTTCTGTTTCCCCACACAGAGAATGTGGGGGATGGAGAGAAGCTTGTTTTACATACTGACCAGGGGCAAGTTGGGAGGAAAGTTTGCATCGATGTGCCTTTGAACCTGGTTTGAGGAGTTGTCTTTATCTGTGTGTCCTAGTGCAAGAGGGTGGGTAACATTAACTTCCTCCAGCTTGCTCTGAGAAACACAGAATCATAGACCCTCGGACAGTCTCAGAGACACACCAACTCCCTTCCTCTGCAACTTGCCCCTAGCTACTCCTTCTACTCAAACTCTGGGCACACAGAAAGCAACAAGAGAGCCTCAGGTTTGTTTAGGGTGTAAGCCCCCCCCAAAAAGTAGAAAGTCTGTGTTACATCTCTGACTTTTTCAAATAAAGGCATTTTCCAGACAAAGTTTACTATGAAATCATACAGACATAGCCAGGTTAAAATTTTTGTCAGGGACAGCATTGAAGCTAATCTGCTGATGGCAGCTGTGTTTTCTATACTGGTTAGTGGTTTCCTGACTGCCTTTTAAAACATCTGTTTTATTTAATTCAGCCACTAGACTTGCTAAATGGTGTACCAGGGGCAACACTGGCTGGGCAGAAACTTCCAAAACAGCATCAGGATGCCTGCAGGTTACTTGCCAACCCATGCAGACCATAAGTGAGGGTCAAATGGACATCGGGCTCTCAAACCATAAGACTGACACTGCTGAAGGGATCTACTAGGGGAACTGTAAAAGCAGTTTCCATTACCTCGACTAGTGGCAGATACCCTAACACTCAACTGCTCACCACACTGAAGAGGTGTGGTACACTTTCGACTTTGGCTTAATAATGGAGAGATAGCACAATACCGAAAAGTAAAAAAATACATGGCACTCAAAAAAATGGATCAGATACAGATTATATGCTGCTTAATCAAATCAACTCCAAAGACTGACTGTAAATACCACTTCAGATTTCATTCCTATACCTTAACTGGAGGCAAAACAGAATCAGACTCTGAATTGGAAATTCTGAAAATCTGAGGTACTGACAGAATGGATTCCAAAAAATTCGAGCACATCTACTGGGTAGTACTGTGGGTATCTGTCTGTGCTCCTGATGCCTGTGACCTCTCCTCGCTGTGATCTCTGCCTGCTCCCTCCACTCCTCTTTGAGGGACCTCCTGGATGGTCCCAGGATTTGGCTCAAGACCTCTGTCGACCAACCATTTAGTATCTCTGGGCCAACCCTGTGGAACAGGCTTCCATCTGCAGCCCCGGAGGCCCCCTCGATTGGTGTCTTTAAGCAGAGGATTAAGACCCACTTCTTCAGCCAGGCTTTCACAGAATAAGGTGTTGTATCTTTTACTATATTATAGCTAACTTTATACATACAGTAATTCAATTTGTAGAGTACTGATTTTAACTTCCCTGCTGATGTTATACTTGTGTTTTGTATTTTATGCATTTTTTTCTTATCATGTACGGCACCCAGAACCTCTGAGATTGGGTACCCTGGAAATAAAATTGCCTTGGAAGGCCTTAAAATACACATTTTCACATCATATTTATTCATTCCACAAGTGATGGTTACAGGGACATGATTAACCTAGAGTTCCTTAGGATCTTAAAAATAAATTACACACACACATAACCCCAGTACACCCAAATCAGACTCTACTTACCCAATAGGTAAGGCATTATGTCTGTAAGACCTGTAAGGGGTTACCCTTTGTATGAGCAGAATGGTTTGAGGATCAACAAAAGCAGTATAAGTAGGGCCTGATGAAGAAATCCCCACAATACAGTTCACCCTGGTTTAGAAAAGGCAGTAATTAAAGGTAGCACTTACCTGCTTCTAGGGTGAACTTTTGGGAGGGATCCGGAAAACATACTGTAGATGGGGCACCTGTAAAATAAGAATAAAGAGAGTGATCAAAAAGGATCCATGGTTCTTGAGAAAGATAAGACTACAGATAGGACAGGTAAAAATAGGTAAATAATACTTATCTGATGGGTTGCAGAGAACTCTGTAGACCTGTTAAAAAGAGAGAGAGAATATGTTAGTACAAGTAAAAAGTTCCAGAAAGCAGAGAAATTGGATATGAAGTGATATCCTAGCACCACGGTTGTTGGGGAGGGTACAGACTGCCACATTGGTGGGGGTACACTAGCTATATTCATGCCACAGATGGTAACATACCCCATCACTTGCAAATGCTCCCAAGTTCTGCCCTACTTCAGCCGTATAGCCAGGGCCCCCAGTGCTCTGCGGCATCATTTTCTGATTTCTGCAGCAGGGCTCCTTGGCTTCTGCTGGCAACATTTTCTGATTTCTTTGGCATGATATTCATTTCTCTGGCAGAACCCAGTCCTGCCATTGGCTAAATATTATGTGATGTCATCGATGACATCATATGATCAGCATATTGAAGGAGCTTCAGGATAAAAGAGGTGGGAAGAAAGACCTGACACTATGTAAACACAGTATATTTGAATGAAAATTCACACAAAATAATGAATTTTGTGGCACTATATATATATTTTGCATCATGCAAATACTTGCAGAAAATTCTGCAACCGCAGAATTGCAGAATTCCAGGAGCCTTGCATATAGCTAAACCTAAGTAGTTGTAAAGTGACTAGGCTAATAAGGTGTTGAGCGGGGGGGGGGTTACAAAGAACAGATTAATAAAAATTTGCATTTCCCTTCTACTGAATATTATGCATTTTTTTAAATGTTTTTATTTTATACTGTAATTCATTTTACCGAGGACATATCTCATTTCTAGTGTGATCCTGCTTCTAAACATTAATTCCTACAGCTGGGTGGACTACAGGTTAAGAAATTGACTACAGTATAAGAAAAATAATTTAAAAAGATCACTATAAAAACAACAGTTCATAAAAAGCATAAAATCCATGTCAGACATTGATGGCATATACTGTTCTCTTTCACAAAATGCTATTCACACACAGCCACAACAATTTCTTTAGCTAACAATCAAGCTTGCAACATGATACCCACAGCAGCTACAAACATTGTCCTTGAATGCAAACCAGCCCCTCCACACACACAAACACATGCTGTAGTAACTGCAGTTGCACATTTCTTAGTCTGAAAGGTAATTTTCTGTAAGACAAAACTTTAAAATGCAGTAAAAACAAAGAATGCTCACATTTCTTAGTGTGAAAGGCAATTTTCTATGAGACAAAACTTTAAAAATGCAGAAAAAACAAAGAATGCACTAATTAATTTTATTTACAGCAAGGAAGTATAAATGAAATCTGACCCAGAACAGCAGGAAGCTAGCTCCAAAAACACAATGTATTCAAGCTAAAAGACTCTCTCTGCAAATCTTCCTAGAATAATAAGCTCTTTTCTGAGTTAAAGTTTAAAAAAACTGTAGAAAAATACCTGAACATTGTTATATTTTCTCTAGGCAGGCCCTCTAGCAAACATCCAGCTCAGATCACAAACCAGTTCCAATTGGTCTAGCCTATTTCAGATAAGCAACAAACTAGGAAATGAATAACTCTGGCAGTATCATATCCTGCCAAGAAGCTAAGGGGTTATGGGAAATGAAGGTTTTTTTTTTAGCTTTTAAGGCAACAGACAAGTGCAATCTGTCAGTTTTTCAAGATGTTTCAAATTATTTATGCAAAAATGTGGGTCATAAGGATGAATACGTGAGGGTGCATGTTAGAGGACTGACTTTATTTAACCATTTACTTACCTAGGGTTGTCAAATGAGGATGACGGATCTCATTATCTGTGAAGTCCTGCTTTTTATGCTCAATTCTTCAGAAGATGGATGGACCCTAGGGAGATCAAATGATTGCAAATGGCCTAGATGTCAATCCTGAGCCATAAATCATATTGCCAGAGTAAATATGTCACCACTGAGGTGATATTTGTGTTAAGAGCATAAGACAGGTACAACAACATTATTTCTATGATAGCTGTGGCAACAAACCATGTGTCTTAGTGAGTTCTTTTTTACTCTGCATGCTCTACTCCCCCCCACCACAACACTACTCTCCCCTTCATAGCCAGCTACCATCCCTACAGCTGGGCTAGCCTCCTTACCACCCTCCCTGTAGCTGAACCACCACTCTACAGCTCAGCCACCCTGTACCTCCCAAAACTCCCTGCAACTGGACCAGCCCTAAGTCCAGCATCCCTCTAGCTGACCACTCTCTCAGTAGCCAGAACTGCCCTGTCTGACTTCCCTCTTGCTACTGCATTCCCCTTCCAGGCCCTCACGCAAACCTCTCTTGGTTGGTATCACTGGTGGTGTGGTGTGTGCTGGTGGTATACATGGTGGGAGACTCTGGAGACATCAAGGGTGTTGGAGGGGACTACGGAGGGACTGATGGTGCTGCACAATCTGTGGGGTGAAGGGGCTGGAGGTAAGGGGGTTAGCATTGGGTTTTGGATGGAGGGGTTACTCTGGAGGGAACTGTGGGGGAATGTGGAGGGAGGATGGGTGCAAGACAAAAAAAAATAGTAACATTGAGATCTGAACCCAGATCTGGGTGCAGCAACCCTTAACAAAACTGGTGACTCTAATCTCTGAGCTACAGATCCAGCACCACTTTCCCCAGACACTGCTGACTACATTACTCTCTACCTGTGCATCCTACAGTGCTAAATGACATTATCATAGCTCAAACAAACAGGCACTATTAACACAAGGTCATCAAGAATGAACTTTGCTATTTTTGAAGAGCTCTTATTTCCTTGCTGTTTTGCACGTGCTGCTGTCATGGGATACCTGTACCAGTTCTACAATGCCAGTTTGACAACACTTTTGTCAACTGGCATCTCAGCAATGGGATTTATGTTGACCGCAAGTTGTGGTAGACATAAATCCAGTATCTGTCCTGGTTCTGTGTTTCTATCGGGGGGCTCTGCCCCCTGCACCTCCTGTACTTTGGATTGTTGTCTCCAGTTGGAGTTGAGTCAGGAAGGGGGTGCAGGACTGGGAAACGTAGAAACATAGACTTTGATGGCAGATAAGGACCACTTGGCCCACCTAGTCTGCCCATTTCCCTACCTACAGGATAAGCTGCAAATCCTATTTAACCAACAGACTATTTCTTCCTACCCCCTACAAAAATTGTCTTATGTCTATCCCATGCATTCTTGAATTCTCCCACAGTTTTAGACCCCACAACCTCCTCAGGAAGGCTGTTCCATGAGCCCACAACCCTCACTGTGAAAAAATACTTCCTCACATTGCCCCTTAGCTGTCCCCCCTCTATCTTCAAATTGTGTGCCCTTGTTCTTGCACATCTCTTTTTCTGAAAGATGTTACTCTCTTGGACTTTGTTGATTTCACTGAGGTACTTAAAAGTTTCTATCATGTCCCCCCTCTCCCTCGTTTCCTCAGGGGTATACATATTAAGCTCCTTTAGTCTTTCCTCATATGGCTTCTCTTGCAGACCCTGCACCATTTTAGTTGTCCTCCTCTGGATAGCCTCCATCCTGTCTATGTCCTTGCAGAGATGGGGTATCCAGAACTGGACGCAGTACTCCAGATGGGGTCTCACCAACTGTCTGTACCAAGGGATAACAACTTCCTGTTTTCTGCTGGTGATGCTTCTCTCTATACATATCAGTATCCCCCAGCCCTCCCTACTGCCTGCTCACATTGCTTGCCAACCTTAAGGTCATCTGATATGATTACCCCCAGGTCCCTTTCCATTTTTGTTGTTGTTACTACCTCCCCCATTGTGTAATCTTCCCCTGGGTTTTTGTATCCCAGGTGCAATATTTTGCACTTCTTTGCATTGAATCCAAGCTGCTATACTTCTGACCATTCCTCCAACCTTGTCAAGTCCCTTCTCATCCTTTCCATGCCTCCTTGTGTATCAACCCTGTTGCAGATCTTTGTGTGATCTGCAAAGTGGCATACTTTTCCTTCTAGTCCCTCTGCAGTGTCACTTAAAAAGACATTAAAAAGGACTGCACCCAGTACAGAACCCTGCAGTACCCCACTGGTAACCCCTCTTTCTTCAGAGTGGACTCCATTTACAATTACCTTCTGTGTCCTGTTGTCCAGTCAATGTTTTACCCAGGCTACCACCCTGGGACCCACTCCCAGACTGGTTAATTTGACTATTAATCTTTTGTGTGGGACTGTGTCAAATGCCTTTCTAAAGTCTAGGTAGGCCAATTCCACAGCCAATCCCTGGTCTACTACTTTGGTCACCCAGTCAAAGAAATCAATTAGATTTGTCTGCCATGACCCTCCCACTGTGAACCCATGCTGCCTTGGGTCCCGTGCCCCAACTGGCCTCTAGGTACTCAACAATTCTTTCCTTCAGAAATGATTCCATCACTTTACCTACCCCAGAGGTCAAACTGATTGGTATGTAGTTTTCTGCCTCTGTCTTGCTCCCACTTTTGTGAAGGGGAATCACATCTGCATTCCTCCAGTCCTCAGATACCACACCATCCTCCCATGATTTGTTAAAAAGGGTAGTCAATGGTGTTACTAGTTCTCTCCTTAATTCTTTTAGAATTCTGGGATGAATTACATCAGGCCTCATTGCTTTGTCCACCTTCAGTTTTAGGAGTTCTTTCAGAACCCTTTCTTCTGTGAAAGGACTGGGATTGACCCCCTTATCCAGAGTGCTTCTTTTAATTAGATTAGGTTCCTCTCCTTCCTCCTTTTTTAATGAATACTGAGCAGCAGTATTCATTCAGTATCTCTGCTTTTTCACTGTCCCTCTTGCCCCCACCATCCATTCTATTCAGCCTCACTATCCCACCCTTTGTCTTTCTATGCTCCTGATATACCTATAAAAGGTTTTATCCCCTTTCCTAACTTAGTTGGCTATCTTTTCCTCAGTTTGGGCCTTTGCTATTCTGACTACCCTCCCTGCTTCCTTCTGCCTTAACTGGTACAGGTCTCTGTCCTGCTCCTTCTGTGTTTCCTTATACTTCCTAAATGCTATCTTGCTCTCCCTAACCTTCACCACCACCTCTTTTGAGAACCACAGTGGCTTTTTCTTTCATTTTGATTTGTTAATTTGCTTCACACAAAGGCTTGTTGCCTCTGTGATGGCAGTTTTGATGTTTCCCCATTGTTTCTCCACCCTTCCTTCTAGCCTGTTTGCTAGTGCTTTTCTGAGGCACTCTCCCATCTTGCCAAAGTCAGCCCTCCTGTAGTCCAGAATCTTCACTTTTGTATGGCTTGACTCTGTAGCTGAGTTTATGGTGAACCACACTGTTTGGTGGTCACTTGTTCCCAGATGGCTACCCACTTCTAGATCTGAGATCCTCTCACTGTCCCCATTTGAGAGTATGAGGTCTAAGATTGCTCCCTCATGAGTGGGTTCCAAAATTTGCTGTCTGAGGCATGCCACCTGAAGGGCATCGAGAATGGCCCTGCTTTTGGATGTGGCTGCAGCAAAGGTGCTCCAGTTAACATCTGGCATATTAAGGTCCCCCATCTACAGTATCTCCACTTTCTCCGCCATCCTAAGGAAGCCTTCTATCATATCCTTCTCCATTCCCTCCCCCTGACATGAGGGGTCTGTATACAACCCCTGTGCGGATTGTGGTGCAATTTCCAGTCTCTAAGTGACCCACAGTGCCTCCTCTCCTCCCTGTTTACTCTTTTGTTCAGTTGCTTTTACCCATTCCCTTACATAGAGAGCTACTCTGACCCCTCTTCTCCCCTCCATGTCTCTCCTGTGGGTTGTGTACCCTGGTATGTTAACATCCCAGTCATGGTTCTCTGTGTGCCATGTTTCTGTGACTGCTATGATATCCAAACATCCCTCTTCCATCAAGGCTTCCAGTTCTGGAAGCTTGTTGCCCTGACTATAGGCATTGGTACTTATTACCCTCCATTTCTTGATGGCCTTACCCTTTTTTTCCCCCATTCCTGTCCTTATTGCATTTGTCATTTTCTCCATTTACTCCTGCCCTTCTCCCTATCGACATCTCTATGCTGGTATTTACCTCACTTAGTACCCTGATTTTTGGGAAGACTAGGATTTCCCTGCTCCTTTCCAGTGCCTCCCCCGTGCTAGTTTAAATTCTTGTGAATGAAGCATTTAAACTTATCCCCTAGGATCCTGATTCCCTTCCTGGACTGATGCAGACCATCACACCAGTATAGGCCTGCATCCGTCCAGGTGGACCCCCAGTCCCCAATGAAGCCAAATCCCTCAGCTCTGTACCAGTTTTTCAACCACTGATTGAATCCCATGGTGTGGAGCACCCTAGCCTCACCTGTGGCATAGACAGGCAGCACCTCAGAAGGTTACTGTGCATGCTACTTGTCTAAGGCCCCTCCACAGCTCCACAAACACTTCCTGCACTGCTCTGATCCCTTTCTTAGCCAGGTCATTTGTCCCTAGGTGGACAGTGACATCCAGCTCCCTCCCCTGTGCAGCTGCTCCAGCGATCCTGAGGATTCACTTGTTGTCCCTCCAAGCCATGGTAAGACAGGCACCTTATCTCCCTCTCACCTTCCTCCCCCAGTTCTACCTTCCTAACAATGGAGTCCCCCACCAGGAGTTGTTTCCTTCCCCTGTGGGGTCCCATGCCTCTCTCTTGTGGGTCTCCTTTGTGGAGGTTCCCAGCATCCTCCTTGCTCTCCACTGTGGGTGCCTCCATAGAGGAACCACACTTTGCCAGAACAGCATATGAATTGTGGAGAGGTACAACTGGAGGTATGCACCTCTGTTCCACCACCCTCACCCTCCCTGAGTCCACTGTGGTCCAAACATGCCTCTTTCTTGGCAACCTTTGAGGCAACGGCAGTGGCCCTGGTGGTTCCTGGGTTGGAGAGAAGGTCCCACAAATCCTGGCCAACTCAGCCTGGTGATTAGCAACTTCCTCCCTCAGCCCAGAGAGGTGCCTACAGATGGGACAACACCACATCCTCCAGAATGTCTCCCGGAAGACTGCTGCTCCACAGCCACTGCACTGCACCACTCCCATCATGTCTTATTTCTGGCCCCCTAACTATTGTTTGGAAAACTTACTGTTTCCTCTGTTTGTTTATTTTCTTTTTTTTTTCTTTTTTTCTTTATTTTTTTTCTCCCTACTTACTGCCTCTGTGCCCTTTGAGCTCCTGATCTTCCTGTTCTGAGATAAGAAGTCCTATGTTTCTCAGTAGTCTCCTTACTTGCTCAGAGTCAGACCTCCTGCTGCTGGGAGATGGTGTGCCCCTGTCTTGAGTGCACCAACACAGTGACCTGTCAGCAAGGTTTCAATTTAACCAACAGCAAGGTATGTTGCTGTCTTTGTGTTGCTGTTGGTTCGACATATCCAGTACCTTTCACTTTTGCAATGTCCCAAAAGTGTAAATGCTTACTTTGCAGAGTCAAGCTGATAATGCATGCTACCTTTTTTTACTCTCTACTGCCCCCCCAAGGACTTCTCTGTCATGGAAGAAAAGAGGAATGCTGTTGCCAGATATATGAACCTATTACAACAAAAGACATTATAAAAATGGTCTAAGGACCAGCCCATTGGCACAGCAGTAGTACTACACCAGTGACTCAGGTTTGGAAGTGAGCCCTGATCATTAGGTGTCAGCTGGGAGGGTAGGAAGATTGAGCATACCAGATGGTGGGTCACTGTTTTTGCTGCATTACTGCCACCTAAGTGACCACCCAGGTGACCATGGCTAGCAGTGCAATGGAGATGGCATCCAGCTTCACCTTTGTTGCCCAGACCAGCTTTTGTTTTGACCCAGGCTCCAAATCCCTGCCACAGGAGCTTAGCCCCCACTCTGCACCATTCCATCATGCTCTGGCTTTTCCTCCTGGTCAGGACGCCAGGCAGGCATCCCCTCCCAACAGACAAGAAAGGGAACCCTCACAGGGTAGGACCATGGGAGTAGGACTCCCTAGTGGGCAAGAAAGGGCAGTGAGAACTGCAGCGAGCAGGAGTGTCATGCCTGGGTACCAGATGTTTGCTGCTGCAGTATTCCCCTGGAGGTGGGATGTGCAATGACATCCATGGGAGAAGCCCAAAATCTGTTCCACTACAGTTGCAGTAGATCCCTTGGCCTCATTATAATAATGTATGTTTGCCTCCATCAGGGGTCTCTGTTTTGTCAAACAGTAGCCCCCCTTCCCCTGGAAGAGCGCAGTCCCTTGGATGCTCAATCCTTCTTCAACCAGCCAGCCATCTGATATCTGAGTCTGTTCTCTTAGCTGGGATGTTGGCATTGCATGCAGATGCCTTTCTGCTGCGCCAGTGGCCCAGCACCATGGGCCAGCTTTTTCAGAGCCTGACACTGACCTAGGAAGGTCCATCGACACATCCTCCATCTGTATCTGAACTGTCTCCACTGACATCACCATGTCTCAAAGCTCCACTACAGTGTTCCTGTATCAGTTCTGCAGTGGTAAGTTGTAGAGAGTTTCAAGTCAGGTATCCATTACCAGGTGTTGGTATCTACTGGGTGCCAGTGCCTGCTGCACTCCAGAGAAGGAGAGCAGTCTTTGGGATGCTCATCCTTCTCCACACCCCCTCACCCAGCCCTCCAATGGCCTGAATTCACTACTGAACCCATATCTTCAGTGTGACAAGCAGTTGCTACCACTATGCTGGTATGCTGGCCCACATTGTTAAACTTTGTAAAGTAGTTCAATCTTATTACAATGTTGTAGGTGTGCCTCTGCCAGGGGTCTCTGTTGCACTGGACACTTGCCTTCCCTCTCCCTGAAGAAGGAGAGCCATTCCTTGGATGCTCAATCCTTCTCCACCTAGCCAGCCCTCTGACACCTGTGTCCATTCCCGAACCCGGGACACCTTGCCGCTGTGCTGGCAGGCGCCCCCCGGATCAGCTTCTTCAGAAATTGATTGTGACCTAGGAAGGTCCCCATCCCTTCCTCTGTCTGCAGCAGAACTGTTTCCAGTGATGTCACCCTGCCTCGAAGCTTGGCCACAGTGTTCCAGTATCAGTTCTGCAACAGCAAGTTGAAGTGAGCTGCTAGTCAGGTATCCATTACCAGGAGTCAGTGTCTACTGGTTTCCAGTGCCTGCTGCACTCAGAGAAAGAGAGCAGTCTTTGGGATGCTCATCCTTCTCCACACAGCCCTTGCTCAGTCTTCCAATGGCCTGAGTTCACTACCAAACTCATATCATCAGTGTTGCAAGCAGTCACTACCACTGTACTGGCATGTTGGCCCACATTGTTAAACATTGTAAAGTAGTTCAATCTTATACTTTGTTTTGGAAGGGTCCTACCTGACCCACATAGTTTGTCCTGCCACCCTACTCACTACTGCACCAAGCATCCCACCAGCTTCTCTTTCCATCCAAGCACCACGCCCCCCCTCCCCCCAGGGTGGGGCTCCCCGGCAGAACTGCTACTAATGTACTGAGCAGAGGGGGAGGTTTCCAACACCCCAGCTTACCACCCAGGGTGGGGCCAGTGGCTTGCTGGCAGATCTTAAGCGGTATTGGCAGTGAGGGTCAGGGGCATGCAGCAAGGTTCAGGTGACTTCATTTAGTTGGTGGGCCATTTTTGCTACAATGCTCCCCGAGGCAGCAAGACATGCAATGACATTACAGGCTGACTCCGACATCTGTCCCGGTCCCCTGAACTATGTCAGGGCCCACTGCAGCCACCATTCTGGCTTCTGCCAAAGGACAGCATATGCCAGTTAAGCTACCCACCCTCACATCAGAGAAGGAGAGCTGTTCTGAGGATGCTTAATCCTTCTCCTCCCAGTCAGCCCTCTGACATCCCGGGTCCATTCCCAAACTCAGGTCGTCAGTGACACAGATGGTCATGATGCCTCTGTGCCAGTGAGCTGGTGGGCTCAATCTTATTATAATGTTTGCATTTAATCATTTAAAGATAAAAAAAAAATATGCTGTTAATCTGCTCTAAGCTGTTCTGCATTATTCTTAAGCATAACAAAAAAAGTAATTTGAAAAAATGTTTATAAACAAGCATTTCAGCAACTTTTACTGATTCAGTTGTGTTCTGCACAGGTGCTCATGGAGTATGCTAGAAATTTTCCAGCTCTGTGAAAGTTTGACAACATGGGTATCAATAAATTGTTTGCATAATGAAAACAAGGTTCTTGCAAAACTATATGTTTTGTACAGTCCAGTTGAAGATTTTGTGCAGTCACGATCTTCAGTAACTATTTGTATTTATTTTAGGCTGCTGTCCATGATGCACTGCTGCTATTGTTCTGTGAAATCTTTGTACTGCTTCTGATTGCTAATGACTGTTAACAGTAAACATGCTAGCAGTATTTAAAATTAGCATTGGGTCAGAATGATTGCTAAACTGAAGGTTAAATACTAATAACAGTAAACATGTTAGCAGTATTTAACATTAGCATTAGCTCAAAATGATTGCTAAACTGAAGGCTAAATTAACTGACTGGTAAAATACTATTAAGGAACTCTATTTTTCAGTCAGGTCATCTGCATGCTAACCTACTGTTAATATAGCAGTGTTCTTGGGTAAGGGAAGGTTGGACCCAGGACCCTGTTTGAAGAAATGGAACTAAGTTTGGGTCTTGCAGCAATTCCCCTTGTATAAACCCCCAGAAAGTCACAGTTTAGCAATATGAGGGGATGTGTTAGAGGGTAAAATGCCCCTGTAAGGTTCTGATTTATTTTTCTCTCAGTTAAGAATGTAATTTCCAGCTTAAAGATTAAGAGTAACAAAAGGACTGATTGCTTATACGTGCTCTAGCATTTATTATAATGGAACTGGAATTCTGCAATATGTTTTATACCATAGAAATTGTGACAGTTGGCCTCTCTATGCAGTGACCTCCTGCTGTAATTTTTATAAAAACATTTTAAAAAGATAAGCGGTGCCTGGCTGCAGGTAATGCCTTCTTTACAGATTATGTTAAAGGAGAGAAAGTCATGACTGCAAGTGTTTAAGCCTCCAGGTGACCCCACTTTTGAGAGATACTGTTATCTGTTTTTATATAGGGGGTTTCTTAAATTTGCTTAATTCAATATCCATATCAGGAGATTACTGTGCTACAAGGTGCTTATTTGGTTGAACTGCACTGCAGCCACCCCATTGAACACTTTATTGTTTCCACAAAGCAGTTTTGAAATTGAGCAGATAAGACGTGGTAACAATGCACATGAAGCAATGATTCTTAAAAAACAGTAGGTTATTTTAAGGAATTGATGGGGTCCTGGATATAAATGGAGTCTTACAAATCCCTCTTTATAAATTGATGGACTTCTAGAAATGAAGCCTTTTGCAATTTGTTGAACTCAGAGTAACTGGAGCCTTCTGACTCCTGCATATAAAAGAGATGGATTTTTAAGTGCAGATGGTGCCTTTTAACCTCCGTTTAAAAATGCTTGCTTTTGGTTACTAATTATGTGTTACTGAATGGTAACATATGTTAGCCTTAATATGATTCTTTTTGCAGGATATTTTTTTAGTTCACTGGGCACTCTTCACTCTTCTATTTAGTTACTGGCCAGTTACTGATACAGGACTCCTAGCTATGGGGCCAAATGCTATGGTGGTTGGAAAAGGTCTGCCAAGCATCATTTTCATCTGTGACCCCTAGGACTAAATATTTAGCCTACCTTACTGTCATGCTCATAATTTGTAAATTTGATATTGGGTCGCCTAAAGGTGCTTTCTCAATTTTTACTTTGTCTGGTAGGACAAAAGGAGCACCAAACACTCTCTCTCTCTCTCTCTCTCTCTCTCTCTATATATATATATATATATATATATATATATATATTCTATGCAGAAAACTGAGTTAATGCATCATTTAGGGTTAAAACATAAAAAGTCAGGAAATGATACCTTTAGGTTTGCCCCTCCCCTTCATATAGCCCCCTCCTCCTCCAGGATTGACAGATGACAGGGTGTGTCATTGAGGTTGTGAGGCCTAAATGTCACCCCATTCCATGTGTAATCATATTCACAAGCCAAAGTAAAAAGAATGGGGTGACATTTAGGCTTCACAACCCCAATGACACCCTGTCATCTGTCAATTTCGGAGGAGGGGCAACCCTAAATGTCTCATTTCCTGACATTTTGTGCTTTAACCTAAATGATGCATTAACGCAGTTATTTGCATAAATTTCCTTACTTTTGAGAAAGAATAGAAAAGTAGGATTGAAGTTGCATTACAGGAGCATGGGGTCCTTCGTCCCCACGCCTCCCTACCACCTTGAAACAAAACAAAGTTTCATTCTATACAAGTGGCATAATTCCATACCTGTTTACATGTCAGACACCTAACCACTGAAAATGATCTCCATGGCAGTAACGCTAGGTACCCTATAAATGTGAAGCCACTACCACAATGCAAAACACCATACAGAAAAAATAAAGTGTGTTATGCAATAATTAATTTTGCAACAGCTAAACACCATAATTCAGATGCGCAGGACATTCCCTGAAGAACCTCCAAATTTCAATGTAAAAGAGTACACCGTGTCCGAGATATAATGTTTGAAGGTTTGAGATTTTCATTCATTGGAGTGGCAAAATTCCACACCTGTTGATATGTTACACAGCTAATGACTAAAAAGTACATCCACGGCAGTAAGGCCAGCTACCCTACAAATGTGAAGTCACTACCACAATGGAAAACACTGTTTTCAAAACGTAAACTGAGCCATACAATATCTCCTCAAAAAATGTATTATCCATAAGCATCATTATTCCCATGTACAGGACATCCCGTTAACACCCTCAAAATTTCAAATAAAAAGACCAAACCATTTTCGAGATATGTAATTCTAAAGTTTGTTAAAATTGCCTATCTGTTCCATTCAAATCTGGCCATCTAGTCCCTCCCACACGATCAAAGATCACGGTCAAAGAATCTCATGAACAAAGAATTTTCAGGCTCATGATCAAAGAATAAAAAATGGTAAAATTCAAATTTTACACATAAATACATTAAACCACTAGCATGGTTTGATAAAACAAAGCCCCCTGAGCAAAACCCATCCTAGTTTGTGTTTCTAGGTCACCCCTGGGCTGAGAAATTTAATTGTTTCATTTGACCATCTAGTCCCTCCCTCAGGATCAAAGATCATGGTCAAAGAATCTCGCGATCAAAGAATTTGCAGGCTCACGATCAAACATCGTTAGTGAGCCACGATCAGAGAATTAAAAAGTTAAAAACTCTATTTTTAGATATTTTTAGAAGAAACCACAGGCATGGCTCGATAGATGGAAGACCCCTGAATAAAACTCAATACAGTTTTACTTCAGAAGTCATCCCTGAGCCGAGATATTTGATTTTTTCTGGCCGGATAGTGAAAACAAGATGGCGGCTGTCGCAATCAAATAATTTTTTGCGGTCGAAGTTTCTTTGATCACGAGTCAGCAAATTTTTTGATTGTGAGGAGGGACCAGATGACCAAAACCCCATTCTTTGTTTGCAAAATAACTATATACATTTTCCTATTGACTTATAAAGGGAACTTAAAAGTTTAATAACTTTTGAATGGATTTATATTTTTTCACCAAATGAAAAGTGGCATGTTCCTGGACCCAAGCTCTCTCAGATGAGCCAAGCTGCAGAGCAGCATGGCACATAACGGCCACACAGCACCATGGACAAAATCCAAAAAACTGCTCACATAACTGGTGAAAAGTGCATTTTTCAGTGTTTTGGTGAGCAAACACCGTACATCCAACCAAAATGAAATTTAGCATATCTAGAGATCTACGATGCCCCACTGTGTTTGCCAAGTTTCATGCAAATCCATTGAATGGGTCCAAAGTTATTAACATGAAAAGTTTTGAGTTTAACATAGAAGTGCCTTCGTAATCCTAACTGACTGCACCCTATAATATATATATATATATATATATATATATATATATATATATATATATATATATTCTCATCAAGTATTGAACCAATAGAATTCTATTGAGTACTCTTTAACAAATTGGACCACTCCTCTAAAACGAAATGTCATTTTAGTGTTATCTGTAGTCTCAGAACCATATTATAAAATAAATGTTTTTTAAGCAAGAAAATTAAGTTTAGATTGCTTAGTTTGTTGAAATTGTATTGATTACAGATATGTGATGATATTGTGGTCCAATAATCTTTACAATACTGGGTGAGAGCTTAGAATGTAATCAATCCATTTTAATCATATTAGTTATGAGCCCTTTTAAAAGAAGTTTAGTTTACGCTGAGATTTTTTTAAATAGTTTAAGTGCTGTAAAGATTACTAATGGCAAGCCCTAGTAAAATTCCTTTATTTGGATGAACTATTTTAGGACACTGGGATTAACTGTTGTGACGCTTTATTATATTTGCTGGAATTCAGTCACATACCTTACCATTTTTACTCCTAAAGGAGCAGGAAAGAAAGCAGTAGCCTTGCTCTGATTTCAGACTAAGTGGTCCTAATGTGTCAAGAATAGCTACAAGTCTCATCTCCTGGACATTATCTTGGTTGGTCCATAGGGCAGGGACTGCTACAATGCTAAACTGGATTGGACTGGATTTAAAGGCCTCAAAATTGGATCCCTGACTGTTAAAATGTCTAGTGCCAATGCCAAATTTCTCTTTGTGGGAGAGGATGGCATTTGAGTGTGGGTTCAGAGACTCAGTGAGATGTTTGATAGTGTACACTCAAGGGAACCCCAATGGGCCTTAAATGGTGTTGGCTGTTATTATTGAATGTTGTAATGTGCTTTGTTTATAGGCCTGCTATGTGTGGGCAGGTTAAAATGCCCTATGGTGGATACTAATGTAATAACAGCATTATGTAATGTTTTTAAAGCATTAGTAATTTAAGTTTAGAGAAAATTTGGTTTAATATTTTGAGATGACTTGTTTTGTTATATTGGGTGCATTTGTTACCAAACAGTTGGCCAGTTTATGTATTTATTTAAATCTGGTCTAGTCAAAGTCAATCATAGATAGGATCATGAAACGGTTACAAACTCTTTTTAATCAAGCTGATTCATATTGTTTAAGGTATTTCAGTGTGATTGATATTTATCTATATTCTATACATTTTATGAAGATTGTAAAATGCTATTTCTTTTTCCTGCTTTTGTATCATAATGACTTACAGCTGAACAAATAAACATAACCTTAGTAGTAGTTATTTCACACTGATCCTGAAGCTAAAGTAACAATCTTCATCTCACTGGCTTTCGAGTCAGATTGGCTTCTGATTTTAAAACTTTTGAGGATCAGAGGAGCTTAACGTTACTGTACAAATCGTGAAAATTCTTCATAGTTCCTGACTTTGCTTTTTCCACACGACAGCAGTGGTGAAGAAAATTCCTTTCATATTGGCAAGACATTCCAGAACTTGGTGCAAAATTCCAGCTACGTGCTCTGCAACAGTATGAGTTATGCACAAAGGTAAGATAGATATATATATATATAAACCCCAGCGTTAATGCCCTGACACATGGTTTATCCCAGAGGATATTGGCCACACAGCCAAATTATAAAGAAAATGCATGCTGGCATGTTGGAGTAGTGGTTGGATTTCTGCTTCTGACACCGGCAACCCAGGTTCAGGAACGGATCCAGGACATCGAAGGGCCAGCCAGGGGGAGAAGGATGGAATGTCCCAAGGACTGCTCTCCTTCTCTGAGGGGAGGGATGGTTGTGTGACTGGTGCTTGATGGACCCCTGGTGGAGGCCAGGGGTACCACAGTGACTGGCACCAGAATGTAGTTTGACAGGCAGGGTGGACGCCGGTCATCATTGCACATCCCCACCCCCCGCTAACAGGGGGGAAAACACTGCTATCTGCCACCTAGATGAAGCATGTCCCTCCACTCTGATGAACTCCCAGGCCAGCTCCCTAATCTAACCCATCGATTGCAGTACTAGGGAGGGCCAGTGCCGCAACCCCACCCTGGGAGACAAGCCAGGGGTATCAGGGGTCACGGCTAATGTGGGAGTGATAGCGGAGGGGGCCATGACTGAGGCTGAGGTAACAGTGGCAGGGCAGAAAAAGCATACTAAATAAAAGAAAGAAAGAAAGAAACACAATTGCTCATAGCAATAATGCAAAGCATCAAGGAAACATATGCAAATCCCATGAGAGAAATTTGGACTGGCTCAATTTGAAGCAGAATTGCATGGTGCCAGAAGGCCTCACAGTGCAATCAGCAAATTAGCTGATTGCACTGTGAGGCCTCTGGCATCATGCAATTCTGCTAAGTTGAGCCAGTCCAAATTCTCTCATGGGGATTTGTATATGTTTCCTATGATGCTTTGCATTATTGGGGTATGTGCAATTGGTTTTCTTTATATATATATATATATATATATATATATATATATATATATATATATATATATATAGTACATGATGGGCATGAGTGTGATATGGCAAATATTGTCACTCCTGCAGAGTGAGCTCTGGATATCTCATGAGTGCCGAAGGCACAAGTGAGATATCCAAGCTCACAATGCAGGAGTGACAATATTTGCCATAGCACACGATCTGCCCATCATGTATTCGATATATACAATAGGGCCAAGAGTTTCAGAAGTTTTGTTATGCTGTCTTGTGTTCTGTTCCTGTTAATGTGTTTGCTCATTCTGTGTGTGAGCTTTTCTGAATGGACTGGCAGTGTTATAAACTCTGAGAGACACATGAGTGTGTTTTGCAATGCTAAATGAGTTAGTTTTAGATAGGAATGAGAAACATACTTTCTTTAAGCTGTATTGTTTAGTAGTCTGGCTGCAGTGACATTAAAAACATCACAGTAATTGTAATGAACTGAGAGGCAGAGTGTCAGAACAGCTGATACCGTTTTCGGTGGTAATTAAGCTAGCTGCAGGCAGAGTGCAGAGTGTTCTATGAAATTGTGCTCTTTAGGATTCTGGCTGCAGTGAAGTTGAAATTGCCACAGTAATTGTAATGGGTGAGAATCAGAGTTTGAGGAACAAGTGAGAGTGTGTTTCAGTGGTAGTTGAGTTAGCTGCAGGCAGTAGTTTAGACTGTTCTGTGAAGCTGTGCTGTTTGGAATTCTGGCTGTATCAAGTTGAGAGCATCACAGTAATGAGCTGGAAGTTGGTGGGGGTAGGTGTGTTTTGTAATGCTCACTGAGTTAGCTGTGTAGGCAGCAGTGAGACCTCTCAGGTAGTTCTGCATTTGTGTTCATGGTAACAGCACAGGTGTTTCTTTCATGCTGAGGGAAAGCTGCCATGGTGATGATATCAGTGACCTTTTGTGACCTGTGTGTGTAAATGTCTCATATCATCACAGTAGAGCAGAGGGTAAAAATATCACACTGCAGTGGATGATACGCTGTTTTATCTCACTCATTTACCACTCACCCTATTGTATATATATATATATATAAGTATATATATATATATATATATATATATATATACACACACACACTGTATAAAAATTCCAAAGTAGACCAGCTACCTGCAGTTTTGAGGGTGCAATATGAGAGACTTTGAACATGAAGGGGAGTCTCCCACTGATTCAGAGAAGGAAATGTCCTTTCTTGTGCAAGAGATTGAAGAACTGTCATGAGCACTGACATAAAATGTATGCATTGTTTTTCTTTTTTTTGCCTATAGATTTTGAGGCAGAAGTAGGTTAAAGTTTAAACTAAAAATAAATGATAACGATGAAAATGATTTAAGGAAATTAGGATAATGATGCAAGTACAGATTTAGACTTAGGTCCAGATATTCAAAGGGGTTGCACATGGTGCGGCAACCCCCCAATGCGCCCTAGTGTGATATTCAAAGGGATAAGTTGTGCTGCGCAAATCCCGATGCACTGGGGTGCATTAGAAATGTATGCAGTGCAAATGCAGGGGGCATGCCCATGCATATGTGGCACATCCCGATATTCATCCCGGGATGTATGGTGCATATGCTGGCACAACCTGATGTGCATCACATATGGGGGCAAAATGTTGAGCCCGTGACAAGGAGGAACAAATACTGGCCACACAGGCAGGTTGCTGTATTTCATGGCTCAATACAACACTCACCAGCCATGGGTGGCCACCCTCCCAGCAAGGACGCCATCCAGTAGCAAACCCACCCTCCCCATTGCCCAATATGACTCTCCCTAGTATGCCTGATCATAGGCTTATGTAAAATTATAACCTGGTGGTCTAGTGGCCCCACTCCTGTCATGCCCGATCATGTGCATCAGTGCAATGAATCCCATTAGCTGGTGATCCAGTTCCTCCCTCAGAGGACTCTCGCTACTCAGCTCCTTCAGTCATCAGTGGGTGGCAGCACCTATCTGCATACCACCCATCCACCGCCCGAATGACAGTGTACAGTATATTGCTGTATGCTATTGGTCCACAGTGTGGACCAATGAGCATCACAGACCATGCTGTACTACACAGGCATGAATATGTGAATGAACGTTCATTCACATATTCATGCCCTGTAGTACAGTATGGTCTGCATGCCCATTGGTCCACACTGTGGACCAATAGGCATACACCATATACTGTACACTGTCAGTTGGTGGCCGGCTGGGTGGTATGTGGACAGGGTGCTGCCACCGGCCGATGACTGGGGGGAGCAGGGTGGCTGGGGATCTGAGGGTGGGAGGGACCACTGGACCACCAGGCAATGGGATTCATTCACTGATGCCCACATTGGGCATGACAGAGGGAGGACCACTAAACCACCAGGTAGTATATTATTCACTGATGCCCACAATCGGGCATGATGGGGGGACTACTAGACCACCAGGTAGTATATTAATTCACTGATGCACATGATCGGGCATCACGGGGGACCGCTAGACCACCAGATAGTATATTAATTCACTGATGCCCGCAATTGGGCATGACAGAGGGGGGGACCACTAGACCACCAGGTTATAATTTATTTTACATAGGCACATGAACAGGCATATGGGGGGGTGCACTAGTCCACCAGGGAAACCACCTTCTGCAAGCAGCTACTCAGGATGCCAGGTGCATTTTGCCAGGCTGCCCTGTGCAACGCATGTAAATGGTGCCATAATGACGTGCTAATGGCCCCATTTGTGCCATGCATATATTATGCCCTCTTCTGAATATCATGGGTGATGCGCACAGTGCAACTACATTTGCACCGGAGCATTCCCGGTCCTCCCTGTCTGTGAGATGCACTGGTGCTTTGTACTTGCACCATGCGCATTCTGTACGATAGTCAATGGTGATGTGCAATGGTACAGTATATCTATTTGTGTTTTCTGCGTTAATCAGTCAGATAGTTAATGACTGGTTTAAAGGAACAATATGCAAGCAATAACACATGATGAGGTGTGGTTTATCGCCTGATAAGAGCATGCCCAGGGGTGTACTAAGGCACGAGGCACTTGTGCTGAGTGCCTTATGCCACCGGGTGTGCTCTTATCAGGTGATAAACCACACCTCAGAGTGTGTTATTGCGCTTATAAAATGGCCCCCTTCAGTATAATCCCTCATGATAAACTTTTTTTTAGATAAACTAAGAACTGTTAAAGATAATGTAGTGAACAGAGAAAATAGTCCCTCTGCAGTGCAGGTTGCAGACCATAAACTCTATAATATGAAGAATATTGGTGTAACAAGAATTGGCAGAGAACACCAGGACAAGGAGCTGCTGTTGCGACTGGACTTCTATTGGCACTAAAGAAGTAGAACTCTACTACTGGGACCTTCAATATAGGGTAAAAAAAAGGTTAGTGTGTTTGTCTGAGTTGGCTGAAGTGAATTGTTATCTGAGCAGTTATCTAGGTGTTAATCTCAGGTGGCTGAAGGGGATTGTTATCTGTGCAATTTAACTAAGTGTAGAAAGATCTGTTAAGTAGGTGGAGTGGTTTAGCTAGAAGGAAGCCAGGTTAAAGCCAGATCTAAACATTTCCCTAGACAGCTTCTGCCAGAGAATTGGCAGAGAACACCAGGACAAGGAGCTGCTGTTGTGACTGGACTTCTCTACTGGGACTAAATTATCCTCCTTCCCTCCCCTACATCACCCCACCCAAAGCCAGTTCTACTTTTATAGGCACAGGATTTGACTGACAACAGGAACTTCCTGTTTGGGAGCAGGAAGTGAGTGATCACAGAGCCACCAAAGACTCACCATCCTAGAAGGACAAGGGTAGCTTTCCATCCCCCTAGCTGCTGGAGGTCTGCCTCTGAGAAAGTAAGGGGACTACTGAGAAATATAGGATCTTCTTGTCTAGAACAGGAAGATCAGGAGCTTAGCACAGAGGCAGTAAGTAAGTAGGGAGAAAAAAAAATAAGCAGAGGAAAGAGTAAGGATTCCAAACAACAGTGAAGGGGCCAGAAATAAGACATGATGGGAGTGGTGCAGTGCAGTGGCTGTGGAGTAGCAGTCTTCTGGAGATGTTCTGGAGGATACAGTGTTGTCCCATCTGCAGGCAAATCTTTGGGCTGAGGGAGGAGGTTGCTTATCTCCAGGCTGAGTGGGCCAGGATTTGTGGGACCTCCTCTCCCATCCAGGGACCACCAGGGCCACTGCCGTTACCTCAGAGGTTGCCAAGAAAGAGAAGTGGTTGGACCACAGTGGACTCAGAGAGGGTGAGGGTGGTGGAACAGAGGCACATCCCTCCAGTTGTACCTCTCCACAATTCATATGCCATTCTGGTAAAGTGTGGTTCCTCTATGGAGGCACCCTACAGTGGAGACCAAGGAGGATGCTGGGAACCTCCACAAGGAGACCCACAGGATGGTGGCATGGGACCCCACAGGGGAAAGAAACAACTCCTGGTGGGGGACTCCATTGTTAGGAAGGTAGAACTGGGGGAGGAAGGTGAGAGGGAGGTAAGGTGCTTGCCTGGTGCCATGGCTTGGAGGAACAGGGAGTTTATCCTCAAGATCACCAGAGCAGCTGCATAGGGGAGGGAGCTGGATGTCACTGTCCACCTAGGGACAAATGACTTGGCTAAGAAAGGAATCAGAGCAGTGCAGGAAGAGTTTGTGGAGTTGGGAAGGGGGCTTAGACAAGTAGCACACACTGTAGCCTTCTCGGAGGTGCTGCTTGTCTATGGCATAGGTGAGGCTAGGGTGCTCCACACCATGGGATTCAAGTTGAAAAACTGGTGCAGAGCTCAGGGATTTGGCTTCATTGGGGACTGGGGGTCCACCTGGAAGGATGCAGGCCTTTACTGGTGTGATGGTCTGCATCTGTCCAGGAGGGGAGCAAGGATCCTAGGTGATAGGTTTAAATGCTTCATTGGCAATCATTTAAACTATCCAAGGATGGAGGCACTGGAAAGGAGCAGGGAAATCCTAGCCCCCCAAAAAAGTCAGGATAGTAAATGAGGAAAACCCCAAGATAAAGATGTCGATAGGGAGAAGAGCAGGGGTAAATGGAGAAAGTGACAAAGGCAATAAGGACAGGGATTGGGCAAAAAGGGGTAAGGTCATCAGGAAATGGAGGGTGATGAGTACCAATGCATGTAGTCTGGGCAAAGAACTCCCTGAACTGGTGGCCTTGATGGAAGATGGATGCCTGGATATTGTAGCAGTCATAGAAACATGGTACACAGAGAACCATGACTGGGATGTTAACATACCAGGGTACACAACCTACAGGAGAGACAGAGAGGGGAGAAGAGGGGGAGGAGTAGCTCTCTATGTAAGGGAAGAGATAAAAGCAACTGAACAAAAGAGTAAACAGGGAGGAGAGGAGGCAGTGTGGGTCACCTTAGAGACTGGAAATAGCACCACAATCCGCACAGGGGTTGCATACAGACCTCCATATCAGGGGAAGGGAATGGACAAGGATATGATAGAATGCATTCTTAGGATGGCAGAGAAAGGGGAGATACTGTTGATGGGAGACATGAATATGCCAGATGTTAACGGGAGTACATTTGCTGCAGCTATATCCAAAAGGAGGGCCGTCTCAATGTCCTACAGGTGGCATGCCTCAGACAGCTAGTTTTGGAACCCACTCATGAGGGAGCAATCTTAGACCTCATGCTCTCAAATGGAGACAGTGAGAGGATCTCAGATCTAGAAGTGGGCAGCCATCTGGGAACAAGTGACCACCAAACAGTGTGGTTCTCGATAAACTCAGCTACAGAGTCAAGCCATACAAAAGTGAGGGGACTGGACTTCAGGAGGGCTGACTTTGGCAAGATAGGAGAGTGCCTTAGGGAAGCACTAGCAAACAGGCTAGAAGGAGGGGTGGAGCAACAATGGGGAAACATCAAAAGTGCCATCACAGAGGCAACAAGCCTTTTGTGTGAAGCAAACAAATCAAAACAAAAAAGAAAAGCCACTATGGTTCTCAAAAAAGGTGGCGGGAAGGTCAGGAGAAAAGATAGCATTCAGAAAGTATAAGGAAACACAGAAGGAGCAGGACAGAGAACTGTTCCAGTTAAGGCAGAAGGAAGCATGGAGGGAAGTCAGAATAGCAAAGGCCCAAACTGAGGAAAAGATAGCCAACTCAGTTAAGAAGGGGGATAAACCTTTTATAGGTACACTCAGGAGCGAGAAAGACAAAGGGAGGGATAGTGAGGCTGAATAGAATGGACAGTGGTGAGCGAGAGGGACAGTGAAAATCAGGGATACTGAATGAATATTTCTGCTCAGTATTCACAAAGAGAGGAGGGAGGAGGTGCTTAATCTAATTAACAGAAGCACTCTGGATGGGGGTCGATCCCAGTCCTTTCACAGAAGGAAGGGTTCTGAAAGAACTCTTGAAACTGAAGGTGGACAAGCAATGGGGTTGATGGAATTCACCCAGAATTCTAAAAGAATTAAGGGAGAACTAGTGAAACCACTGACTACCCTTTTATTTATTTAGTTGTTTAACCAGGTATAGCACACTAAGCTGAAAGCTTTTTTACAGGAGCACCTGGGAGCACAAGGAGGTTAAGTGATTTGCTCAGGGTCACACAGTATGCAAGTGGGATTCAAACCCAGATCTGGTCTGCTGGATGTCACCAAATTTGCAGCTCAGAGCCTTAGACCACTGTGCTATACTGCCTTTTTAACAAATCATGGAAAGATGGTGTGGTACCTGAGGACTGGAGGAAGGTGGATGTGATTCCCCTTCACAAATGGGACCAAGGCAGAGGCAGAAAACTACAGACCTGTCAGTTTGACCTCTGTGGTAGGGAAAGTGATGGAATCACTTCTGAAGGAAAGAATTGTTTAGTACCTAGAGGCCAGTGGGGCACAGGACCCAAGGCAGCATGGGTGCACAGCATGAAGGTCATGTCAGATGAATCTAATTGATTTCTTTGACTGGATGACCAAAGTAGTAGACCAGGGAGGGGCTGTGGACATGGCCTACCTAGACTTTTGCAAGGCATTTGACACAGTCCCACACAAAAGATTAATAGTCAAATTAACCAGCCTGGGAGTGGGTCCCAGGGTGGTAGCCTAGGTAAAACATTGGCTGGACAACAGGACACAGAAGGCAATTGTAAATGGAGTCCACTCTGAAGAAATAGGGGTTACTAGTGGGGTACCACAGGGTTCAGTACTGGGTCCAGTCCTTTTTATTGTTTTTATAAGTGACATTGCAGAGGGACTGGAAGGAAAAGTATGCCTCTTGCAGATGACACAAGATCTGCAACAGAGTTGATACACAAGGAGGTGTGGAAAGGATGAGAAGGACTTGACAAGGTTGGAGAAATGGTCAGAAGTATGGCAGCTTGGATTCAGTGCAAAGAAGTGCAAAAAAATGCACCTGGGAAACAAAAACCCAGGGGAAGATTACACATTGGGGGGGGGGGCAGCTAGTTACAACAACAAAAATGGAAAGGGACCTGGGGGTAATCATACCAGATGACCTTAAGGTTAGCAAGCAATGTGAGAAAGCAGTAGGGAGGGCTGGAGGGATACTGGGATGTATAGGGAGAAGGATCACTAGCAGAAAACAGGAAGTTGTCATCCCTCTGTACAGACAGTTGGTGAGACCCCATCTGGAGTACTGCATCCAGTTCTGGAGACTCCATCTCATCAAGAATATAGACAGGATAGAGGTAGTCCAGAGGAGGGCAACTAAAATGGTGCAGGGTCTGCAAAAGAAGCCATATGAGGAGAGACTAAAGGAGCTTAATATGTATGCCCTTGAGGAAAGGAGGGAGAGGGGGGACATGATAGAAACTTTTAAGTTCCTCAGTGGAATCAACAAAGTCCAAGAGGGTAGCATCTTTCAGAAAAAGAGATGTGCAAGAACAAGGGCACACAATTTGAAGATAGAGGGGGGCGTTTCAGGAGCAATGTGAGGAAGAGAGGGTGGTGGATGCATGGGACAGCCTTCCTAGAAGGTTGTGGGGTCTAAAAATGCATGGGACACACATAAGGCAATATTTTGTGGTGGGTAGGAAGAAATAGACTGTTAGTTAACTTGGATCTGCAGCTTATCCTGTAGGTAGGGAAATGGGCAGACTTGGTGGGCCAAGCAGTCCTTATCTGCCGTCAAAGTCTATGTTTCTATGTTTTTACATAAGACTTTTAAAATTTTGTTTATTTTTTTAGTTGGCTGTTGTTTTTAAGTTGCAGAAGCGAGTGTGTCCTTTACAGGCTGCCATTATCCATTGTTAGCGCATCACTGTGGTCCCAAATTGGTGAGTGTATTGCCATCTCCTGGAAGACAGAAACACTTTTTTATTTCTAGTTTTAGTTAACATTCGCAGACAGCATTTCTAAGTAGGTGTGCCCTTTGCTGGTTATGAACACATCTGCTGGCAGGGGAACGGCTGAGCGACCAAGGCATAGATAATAGTTTGAAAGTGTGAGCGGGCCTAAAGGACTGGTGATTGGGATGGTTCAGCTCTTCGTTACTGTCACTGTCGGTGGGGGGGGGGTACTCGACGCAAGTGTTAGCGAGCTTGCGTCATTTCTTCTGAAGCCACCGAGCTGTACATGTTTCTTATACAAAATACTGCTGTTTTGTAGAACATTTTTACAATTTTATTTAGAATACTGAACCGTTCGGTCACACTACAGTCTGTGGGGAAAGTGCAGGCAACTCAAAATTAAAGAAATCTACACACCAGCAATTATAAAAATTAAAAAAATAGGCAAATGTGTATTTATGGATTTTTTTGCACATACTAGGTATTTGATTACCACATAAACCTCTCAAGCTTCGCTCTCGAGGTTTATGGGTCATCAAACACCTTGGGTGTGCAAACAAAATCCATAATACACACTTACTTATCTATTATTCTCTAATAAATATCAAGAAATATTTTACTAGGTGTGCATTTGCCATTTAAAAATGTAGTGATCTCTTAACAGGGTATTACTACCCTTTGCTGCTATGTGAGAGACCAGTGTTTACACCCAACACATTGAACTTTTATTGAGGTTATAAGAAACCTGGTAGACAGGTGAGCAAGCACTATAGAAAAATATTTAGAGGTAAATAATAAAAGACTTACTTTAAGCTGGCCCAATGGCATGGAATGCTGAAGCACTGAACATCTTACTTGCTACAATACTGGCGACCCAGGTTTAGGAGTGATTTTGGGGGGTTGGCCAGGGTGGGAAAGGTTACAAGTCCCAGAGACTGTTCTCCTTTCCCCAGGAGGAGTAGCCAGTCAACCCGACTTATGACTGTCACTGGTTGGAGGCCTGTTGATAATGCAGGTCCAGGGTAACTTGAAGGATGTGGTTACTGTTCTTTAGAGCATGCACGCCTCTATGCACTTGTCCTGATGTGTCCCCACAACTTCAGAAGGGAGAACATGGAAAATGGTGGGCTCATGAAGCCCTTCCTGCTCCCCTATGGCCTACACCACTGCCTGACTACAGGAGCCATTATGGATTGTGTACCATGAGGAGAATGGCCCTCCCTCTCCTGGCCCCACCACAGATGAATCTGTGGGGGCCTCAGCTCTGTAAGTCAGGGTAAGAGGCTGTCTGTTGCAAGGATAATGGGCAGGGCTGAGAGCCTCTCTGCCTCCCCAGGGAGGAAAAGCAATTTGGAAAAAATGTTACCTTTTTGATAACTTAGTACATGGTTCAATAAAGTAAAACAAGCATTTGTAATAGTGGCCACTACTGCTTTTTCAGTAGTTATTGACCTGCCTACTAGATTTCTAATAACCTGAGTAAAATCCCCAAAATATTGGGTACAAACTCTAGTCTCCCACATAGAAGTGGTGCCAGCCCCAATCAAATGCAGTACCTTTCAGAATTACTGCAAAATGCTGCAGTATGCTGCAGGGAACAGTCTAATTCAATGTCAGCTAAGCTGTTTGCATGCAGTATTTTGTGATATTGTTTACTGCAAGTCACTGGGATTGTATCCTTACTGTTTCCGCTATAGCAGCAAAGAGTAGTAAAGGGATACCAGCATGATAGCACTATATTTTAAATGTGACTGAACGCATATCTAGTAAAATACTTCCAGATAATTATTAAAGATTAATGAATGGTTGAAATGATAAAATAAACATTTTTATTAGTTGGCTATCTCCTCTGTAGCATTTTCTGAATTATATCCTGTCTGTACCTCTCATCGCTTTAAAACTTTAGTCATGATTATATATTTTACCATATTGACTACTACTGTACAACTCTTCCCATCTCAGACCCAACCAGCTTCTTTGTCCACAAGTTTCTGCAGTTGTCACTTGTGAAGTTTATGATCCAATTCACAGTCTCAAGGCCTAGGTGGTTTATAAAGTGAACTAAAATGTGAAAACACAGATCCTTTGGGATTTCCTGTTCATTTAGAATGGCAGCTAGGACAGAAATTGAACTCATGCATACAGTAATTTATTAAAAATACACATATAAATAATGGGATCTGATTCAATGTCAGTGCTGACTGTTAATATTATTCTCAGCCTGTCAGTAGGTTAGTGGCATTGTGTTTATGCTATTCATTACTTTAAGCAGATGCATATTGCCAGCATTTTGAAAATGCCACATCATTTTATTTAGACATGAAAAGTCACCTGCAAAGTATTGTCAGTGAATATTATTATTTCTAAGCTTACTTAAGAAATATACATAAAGTAGTAAAACACAATAAAGATGATAATCTTTTCAATCACAACTTCTGGACTGTGGAATGCCTTGCCAACTGACATCTTTCTAGCTACATCCCTTGAAGTTTTAAACATAGGCCAGTGATACATTTGTTTAAGCATGCCTTTTCCAGCCCTTTATAACCCAATGTTGTTTATTGTTATCTAATATGCTTTTAGGCTTTCTGGGAATTTATGGGTATTATTTATGGATTATTAGGTATGGTTTACCCCTCCCCCAGCTCCACAAAGATGGACCTGGCTGTAGGTGCTGTAGGCACTGTAATTAGAGGTGATGGAGCCATTTTCTAGTGAGTTTTGTACAAGTCAGCCCCAGAGGAAGGAGCTGATAGGGCATGTCCTTGTATCTGCCCAATGGGCCCTTGGTAAAACAGGGCCTGCTCATTTTCATGTGTTAAAGGCTGAGCCAAAGCTGCTCTGGTTTTGAAGTTATGGAGGAACTAACCAGTAGCCCCTCAGGAGGCAAGTAAATGGGTCACCCAACAGTTGGACCCTATTTCAGCATCCCTTTTGTAGAAGATGAAAATATAGAGACAGAAAATTATGGCAAAAAAATAAATAAATAATAATAAAAAAACATTGATCAATCCAATCTGCCCATGACACCCTAGCAAACCCAGAACCTATTGCCCATTCAGGGTTCTAACCCACACTATCCACCCCTATACTCCCCACACTACTGCTACTAACCGTTCTTTCCTACCTGCCAAAAAGGACTCAAACCAGCTGATGACTTTGCTGGGGAGTCCACAGAGCCCCTAAGGTGATCAAGTAGCACCATGTGGTCTATGGTGTCAAAAGCTGAGTAGAGATCTAGGAGAATGAGAACTGGCCGTTCTCCTCTATCCTCACCCTGAGGAGAACATTTTGCAATGTAGCTAATGCTGTTTCAGTGCTATGCTTTCTCCTAAATACAGACTGGAGTGTCTCATAGATGTCAAAGGTCATCAGGTGGGCCTCGAGCTGCACCACTACTTTCTCAACAACCTTCCCCAAGAATGGAAGATTGGAGACAGGTCAGTAATTTGCTAAGATGTCAAGGTCAAGCGGTGGTTTCTTCAGAAGGGCTTCACCAATGCCTTCTTCAAGGCATCAGGGAAGAGCCCATCTGAGAGCAAGCACCGGACAATCTTAGTGAACACTGGACCAACAGACTCAACATATCCCACTAGGAGATGCATCGTGCTTGGGTCCAGTTCACAAAAAGTGTGTCACAGCTTTGAGATTACCTCGATGCCCTCAGTCATCCCCACCATCCAAAACTCTTCCCAAACAAATGGAGTGCCCGTGTAACCACCAGACTCCATACCACAAGTTTGATCATGTCACACTGGAGAGATTCCGGTCCTAATGGATGACACCCTGTCAGAAATGTAAAACTGAGCGAACTCCTCGCAGTGTGCAATCAAAACTACTCTTTCTGGCTGCAGATAGACTGGATGTAATAGACTGTCTACAATCCAAAAGAGCAAGGCCAGTCTGTTCCTTCCTGCAGTAATCTCCCTGGACAGGAACTCAGCCTTCCTACAGTTGATAGCCCTTTGGTACTCACTGTAATGAGTTCTCAAAGCCAGTTTGTCATCCAAGGACTCTAATCTTCTTTAGCAACACTCCCTCTTCCAACCCTTGGTCTTCATCTCCGTGACAACTCCATCAAACCACAGGGGTCTCAAGTGAGAAGACTTGGGTTGTATATGGATTGGTGCAACATTTCGTGTGCCTTGGTGACAGCATTGTTATATGTTGTCACTGATTCATCCAATCGTGCGCACATGCAGCACTCACACCAGAAAAGTCTGCTATTACCATCAGTTCCTCAGGGCACAATCCCCTCAAAGGGTGGGGGCCCAATGCCATGATCTTCTCAACACTGCAGAGACATCTTTAGTTTTCAAAGCCAGACCACAAACGAAGGAAATCAGGTATGTGGCTCAAGGTATTGTAATGGGGTTTTGAACTTAGTTGCATAACTTGGGCATTTTTCAATATTCTGACATCAAATTTTCAACAAAGTTATTTCTTCATGCACCTCACAAGTGTGACAGCTGTCATTTTTCAGATCCTGGCCAAAATGTGTTCTCACATCCTGAAAGGTGATTTTGCAGTTGCTGTGTGAATTCACCTTTCTGGCAGGAATCAAAACACTTCTCCACCATTGTTCATGAGGTGTGGTCATAAGATGGCAATGTTGAAAATTTGGCATAAAAATATTAAAAAAAAACAAAGTTATGAGGCTACGTTGCAGTTTGCAAATGCCAGCTTGTAACTTTAATATACCCCTGCCACATACACTATGCAAGGAAACATTCGGCATTGACAAATGCTTGTTTATATATATTGTAACTGAGGCAGCAGCTATATGCAGCATGCTAGTGCCTGCTCAGACCTCTCACCCCTCACTTTGTATGTGCTGCTCTTATTAAGGAGAACAAAATTTCAATATGCTGGCATTTGCAAAATAGGGTGGGGAAGAGGGGGAGCCAGGCTATAAAACTTGAGCATTGTTGTCAAGAAAACATCTGTAACTTCTTTGCATTTACCCCAGAAGACACATTAAGATTATTTTTAAATAAGTGCTTTCTAAAAATAAAAAAAAGAGTTTGCAATAACAATTTTGGTCTGCACTGCACATCTGTTACACCAGGTCTGCACACCTGTGGGAGGTAGGGTATGTTTTATTTTGGGGGATTGCATGATAGAGGAATTAATACTGTTACAAAAGGGTTACATTGTAGACTGTCTAAAGTTAAGAGAGAATTCCCAGCTTAAAGAGAAGTCCCAGCTCATCTTGCTATGTTCCCCCTCCCCCTCAGTTTTGATTTATTCATGCTTTTTGGGTTTATTGATTTCTTTATTTCTTTATTTAAGTTTCATTTTAATAATAAAGCAATTGTTGTAGCTGAGCCATGAAGAGTGCAGAGACTGAGAGCTTTTGGGATGTGTAATTAAACCACTTAATTGAAATACAGAGATTTTTATGCTGGTGCTTTTGTTTTTTTTTGTCTCAGTATACACGCAAACTGATATTCCAAGGCACCTTCGGTATTCCAAGGCATCTTCACCTAATGCTGTATACAGAGTCTAGACACATTTAACTTCAGATAAATGTGAGCAGAAATATTCTAGGACTACTATCCAATGAGCTGTTCATCTTAGCTATAATGTAATCCATGATCTTTCCTTTAATTGGGGTTCCACAGAGACTGACAACTTTTGGAATCCCTTTCATTCACAAAATCAGTTTTCCTGGCCAGTCTTGAGATATAGTTTCTTTTGTTGTGCTGACGGTGTAGATAAATCTCCCCTCTCCGGTAGAACTAGCAGAGTCCGCTGACCCTGGAACTGCTTGACTTTTGTCACTTCTGTGCTGGGTGTGTGTGGGTGTGTCTGATATTTTGGAAGCCTTGAATGAACCTCATTCCTTCTCCATGCCTTTCCTCATATCTGATATTTATATTCATCTCAATGTCATGCTACCTACCACAGATAAGCTTGGGCTACAGCCTACACTATAACCTTGCTGCCTGCTGGAGTGTGTGTGTGTAGGGGGGGGGGGGGACTTTGTGTGTAGGAGAGCCCTGTGAGTGGATCCTTGCCTTAATAACTACAAATGTGAACTTTAAAAAATAAAGTTAAGCTTGTCACTGCAGTGCTGAGCCACTAGATAAAAGTTGGCAGCTTTTCATTTATGGGAGGTAAAGATCTGAGGTTGCTGAAATAATTCACATTACTATGGTCAGTATGTTCTCATTTCCAAATGCACATTCCCAGAACAGGTATATGGTTTCATGTATTTCAATAGGGGTTTGAACTTAGTGGCATAAGGTGGGCATTTTTGAATATTTTTGGCCCAAATTTTCAACATGTCTTATTTGGGACCCTACCTCTTGTACAGTTGTACTGTCATTAGGTAGAGCTGTCCTAAAAGGTGATTTTGTGGACCCTGCATGAAATCACCTTATGGCAAGGGGCTGAACATTTTCTCTGACCTCATTCTTGAGGTGGGATCATAATAAGGCTATTTTGAAAATTTGGTGTAAAAATATTTAAAAACAACAAATTTATGCACCTACATTGAGTTTTGTGAATGCAGGCTCATCATGAAGTTGGTCATTTTCAATATTTTTACCCCAAATTCACAACATAGCCATATATTTACAGCACCACATGAATGTGACAGCTGCCATTTTTCAAATCCTGGCCAAGATGTGTTTTTTGTTTTATTTTACATTCCGAAAGGTGATTTTGCAGTCCCTGTGCGTAATCACTTTTAGGGCATGAGTTGACAATTTTCTCTGTCATTGCTCATGAGATGGGGTCATAAGAAGGCTATGTACTAAAAGTTATGAAGCTATTTTGAATTTAACAAAAGCAGGCTAATCACTTTGGTAATATTCAATATTTTTATCCCACATGTTCAAGCATAGCCATTTCTTTATAGCACTTTGTGAATGCGATAGCTGTCATTTTAACTCCTGCCCAAAATGTATTTATGCATCCTGCAAGTTGATTTCACAGTCCCTGCACAAAATCACCTTTAGGCCAGGAGTTGAACATTATCTCTGCCATCTTCATGAGGCTATGTTGAAAATTTTGTATAAAACTATTACAAAACAATCTTTCAATATTTTTACACCAAATTTCTCAGCTGCAGCCCTATCGGCTCTGGCCAGAATTTGTTTTTAAATGATATGCAAAAAGATGCCCATTTGTTTCTCACCCTTCCCAAAAGCATGTAATGTCTTATAGAAAGCATATTCAGCTTGCTGTGAATTGAAGACATTCATTCGATACTACAAAGCCCACATCCCCTGGAGTAAAGTGGGTGAGGGATTGCCTTCCTTATGTCTTTTACGCAAAATAGTTAACTTCGCCTCCAAATCACGCAGTTCCCGTCTCTTTTCTTTTTTCTTGGCTAATGCATATGCTCTTCCATTGTGAATACTGAGAAGAAGTATTCTTCAGTATCCCTGCTTTTTTACTGTCACTCTCTGTCCAACCACCTTCCTCTTTATTCAGCCTCAGTATCCCTGCCTTAGTCTTTCTTTGCTCCTCAACATACCTAAAAAAGGTTTTATCCGCCTTCTTAACCAAGTTGGCTATCTTTTCCTCAGTTTGGGCCTTTGCTATTCTGACTGCATTGCCCACTTCCTTCTGACTTAACTGGTACAGTTCTCTGTCCTGCTCCTTTCTGTGTTTCCTTATACTTCCTGAATGCTATCTTTTTCTCCCTAACCTTCCACAACACTTCTTTTGAGAACCATAGTGTTTTTTTCTTTCATTTCAATTTGTTTATTTGCTTCACACAGAGGCTTGTTGCCTCTGTGATGGCAGTTTTGATGTTTCCCCATTGTTGCTCCACCCCACCTTCTTGCCTGCTTGCTAGTGCTTTTCTGAGGCACTCTCCCATTTTGACAAAATCAGCCCTCCTGAATTAGAGTACCTTTACTTTTGTATGGCTTGACTCTATAGCTAAGTATCATGAACCACACTGTTTGGTGGTTGTTTGTTCCCAGATGGCTCTTACTTCAAGATTGGAGATCCTCTCTCCATCCCATTTGAGAGTACCAGGTCTAAGATTGCTCCCTCCCAAGTGGGTTCCAAAATTAGCTGTCTGAGGCATGCCCCCTGTAGGGCATTGAAAATGGCCATGCTCTTGGATGTGGCTGCAGCAAAGGCACTCCAGTTAACATCTGGTATATACAGGTCCCCCATCAGCAATATCTCCCCTTTCTCTGCCATCCTAAGGATGCCTTCTATCGTTTCCTTGTCCATTTCCTCCCCTGAGACTGGGGTCTGTATACAACCAATGTGTGGATTGTGGTGCCATTTCCAGTCTCCAGGGTGACCCATAATGCCTCCTCTCCTCCTCTCACTGTTTACCCTTTAGTTCCATTGCTTGATCCCTCTCTACATAGAGAGCTACTCTTCCTCCTCTTCTTCCCTCCCTGTCCCTCCTGTAGATTGTGTACCCTGGTATGTTGACATCCCAGTCATGGTTCTCTGTGTACCATGTTTCTGTGACTGCCATGATATCCAGGCATCCCTCTTCCATCAAGGCCACCATTTTGGGGAGCTTTTTACCTAGACTATGGACATTGGTACTTATTACCCTCCATTTTTATGGCTTTATTTCTTTTTGCCCTATCCCTGTTTACTGCCTTTGTCTTTTTCTCCATTTACCCCTGCCCTTCTCTTGGAATAGTCTGCCACAAGCAGTGGTAGGGACAAGCACAGTGGAGGGGTTTAAACATGCCTGGGACAAGCACAAGGGAACCTTGGATGGGAAGGGAGTGATGAAAAGCCATTGACCACTTAGGGTGAGTGGACGTATACATATATAGGGCCTACGGGCAGACTGGATGGGCCTAGCAGTCCTTATCTGCTGACAATTTCTATGTTTCTATGTTTTATGACATAAAGTAGACACCCCCTCTTCCTTGAAGAATAAGGCAATTAAAAAGCTTGTCTCCCCCCCAGAGTCTACCTAGTTTTTCTGCCTCTTTCCAAACCAAATGCATTTTCTGCAGAAAAATAATTTGTCCCCCAATTTTCTAAAGTGTGAAAGAACTTCTTTACTTTTGACTGGGCTATTCAGCCCATGCAGATTCCAACTTATTGCTTGATAAGGCATTAGGATGTATAGAAAAAAATATCTAATACCCTTTCACCTCCCTCATTCAGGCTGGTCCGAATAAAAATCCAGTTCTACACTTTACAGCATTGCAAAATAAGATTGTAACATTAGTAAGCAATCAGACCAGTAAAGTAACCCAAACAGCAAAAGGGAAACTATATACAGTGCAATAGGTATTCCTCACTAGCACGTAAAATGCAGAAGTCATGGCAGCCACTTAGCAGCCACCTGTGAACATCCCATACCATTGCCCAATCCCTCCTAACTCCCTATTCCATGTATGCATCCCCCAACATAGTTCAAGCCAGCTGCTGCCCCCGGCATGGAAACTGACTATATAGCACATGCAGATTCCAGCTTATTGCTTGATAAGGCATTAGGATGTATAGAAAACTATTTAAAAAGTTTGCACAATGCTCAACCTGGGAAACTTTTTTTTATTTCAAAAGCAAACATAAAACATGAATAAATCACATCCAAAAAGTGGAGATGTGATACTGGACTTGTGCATATGTCTAACTGCATGCCCAATATCATGGCTCAGCCTTTTTCTCCAGGATTTGTTAACATTTTACTCATCATTTTTTTAAACAAAGGAAATGCCCTTCTCTGGCAGTGAACAGCTGCTCAACAATAGATAAAATTGTACAGAAGAAGGTCTATCATTAGATTTGTTCCACATAGTGAGGCGCCTGAGAGCAGCATGATTTTTTTTTTACTGTTGTCAACAAGTTTTACCAGTACCATCAGCCAGTTACCTTTCTCCTCAGCCTCAATTACCCGATGACTATGGTGACTACATGGCTCAATGTCCCCATTTAAAAAAAAACTGTTTAAAATAGAAAGAAGGAAGCAATCACTTCATGCCTGGACATGTGCACAGTGAACACAAATGGAGCTAGCACTTCACACTTCAAAACGCCTCTCCCAGTGTCTACAAAAAAAACAAACTCGAACACAGTCAACTCAGCTCTGGGAAAGAAACATAGATCTCTTTCTTGTTTCTTCAACCAACATCAGTTACTCACACCTCTAGGCAATACTACCAGCTTATATGAAAAGATCTATCTCAACCCTTATAAGATAATATGATTTAAACATGACTCAAAAATAAATTTCATATATTAATAATACATAAAAATGTATGTCTTGTAACAACAATCCAAATATATTTGTATCACTCCAAATTAAATTGTTAAATTGTAACGTTTCAGAACTCAAAGTTCCTTCATCAGACTTGGAGCTTAATCTGTGAACAGAAGTGCAGAAAACTATATATTAGAGTATGATCGTCTTATATTTTTTATAAATGCAATAACTATATCATATTATCACTCAGTCAAAAATTGGTACATTTTTAATATGTGGAACAAACCTCTAAACATATTAAAATATCCTGGAGGCGTGGGTTTTAATGTCCGCGGCTTGCTCCTTTAAAATGGGGGGTAACCCTTTACGTGCTTTTGAAAATAACCAGACATCCCCTATAAAAATATAAATATCTAAATTAATGTAAGCAATTTATAATAATTTTAATAGTGTAAATGCTCAAAATGGGCTGCTTACTTATTTTTAAAGCCCTTGTATGCAAGTGCTCTTCATGTGAAAAGCCACAACTCAACCGAACTGCCTCTACCTAAAAACAAACATATCTAAATCATAATCAGCCAGTATTTAAACATATGAAGGCAGTTTGAGAAAATTGTTTTTATAATATACAAAAAACTATACCTATGAAGGATAAATGATATCATATCTGCACAGAGCTTACTCTCAACTTTTAACCCTAAAGGGAATATAAACAAATCTCTTTAAATGATGTTTCTAAAACGTGAGGCATATGAGGAATCAGTTTGTAATCCTTACCAACTTTCCTGTATTTAAGGTTAGGAGCGCTTAATAATTCAAATGAAAAACCAGGTAGCAAGCTGCTGCCATTATGCACAAACACCGTCTTCCTACAATGCACCAAACTGGCTTCACAGGTGTGTTCTTACGGAGGTAAGGGGGCCGGACCACACAGGTATACACGCTGGCATGTACACATCATGAAGTGACATATAACTGGGCGGTCCGGTCATTAAATGAAAACTCCTATGAAATAATGGAGTTTCCCCCTTCCATAGTACTTGACTCAGTATGCATGAACCATTGCTTAGTGTGGTGAAATCAAAAGCTTAGTATTAATTCAATGTAATGGCTAAAGGAAAAGATAAATATCCAAAAAAGCAAAAAAAAAAAAAAAATAATGAAATTCTGGTAATGAATTTTCACAAGACATAATCAATCTAACTTGGTATTTCTTTTGATCAAACAAATGGGGTAAACTATAATAATTTCTCAGTCATTTATTTAGTTATTAAAGTGGGGACCAACCCACTGTCTTGCAAAACCAAATAGTAATAAAGTGCCATCATTAAACATAAGCTTAATTTGCTTATAGTATACATATTAGCTGATACAAAAAATATATGAAATATATAGGGGCCGGACCACATGAATGACGCATGAACATATGTTCATCATTAAAGTAATATAAGTAAATTCTCCAGAGAAATTATACGTGTACACGCCAGCGTGTATACCTGTGTGGTCTGGCCCCCTTACCTCCATAAGAACACACCTGTGAAGCCAGTTTGGCGCATTGTAAGAAGACGGCGTTTGTGTACGATGGCAGTGGCTTGCTACCTGGTTTTTCATTTGAATTATTAAGCGCTCCTAACCTTAAATACGGGACAGCTGGTAAGGATTACAAACTGATTCCTCGTATGCCTCACATTTTAGAAACATCATTTAAAGAGATTTGTTTATGGTCCCTTTAGGGTTAAAAGTTGAGAGTAAGCTCTGTGCAGATATGATATCATTTATCCTTCATAGGTATAGTTTTTTGTATATTATAAAAAAAAATTTTCTCAAACTGCCTTCATATGTTTAAATACTGGCTGATTATGATTTAGATATGTTTGTTTTTAGGTAGCGGCAGTTCAGTTGAGTTGTGGCTTTTCACATGAAGAGCACTTGCATACAAGGGCTTTAAAAATAAGTAAGCAGCCCATTTTGAGCATGTACACTATTAAAATTATTATAAATTGCTTACATTAATTTAGATATTTATATTTTTATAGGGATATCTGTTATTTTCAAGCATACGTAAAGGGTTACCCCACATTTTAAGAGGAGCAAGGCATGACATTAACGCCTCCAGGATATTTAAATATGTTTAGAGGTTTGTTCCACCTATTAAAAATGTACCAATTTTTGACTGAGTGATAATATGATATATTTATTGCATTTATAAAAATATAAGATGATCATACTCTAATATATAGTTTTCTGCACTTCTGTTCACAGATTAAGCTCCAAGTCTGATGAAGGAACTTTGAGTTCTGAAACGTTACAATTTAACAATTTAATTTGGAGTGATACAAATATATTTGGATTGTTGTTACAAGACATACATTTTTATGTATTATTAAAATATGAAATTTATTTTGAGTCATGTTTAAATCATATTATCTTATAAGGGTTGAGATAGACCTTTTCATATAAGTTTGTTGATTCTCCCACATCTATTTCCTTCCAAAAATGTTTCAAAAAGGAACCTTGGGAAACTCAAAACATTTCTAGATTTATTGCTATCAGCCCCTAACAACATCCTAGCAACACAGGACTATGTTATTCCTATGCAGGAATAAATAAAATAAAAATCACAAAAAAGGGGAAAAAACTTTTTTTTTATCACAAAACCTGCAGGGGGCCATTGTATAGCACAATTTACAACATGTAAATTGTTCCAGCCAGCCAATCAGGAGCCAGTATTTTAGATGCTATTGACATGGTGCATACTCAAGATGGCCACTAGGCTGAGCGTGCTGCTGCTGTGCTGGGATGTTTTAAGTTATAATTTATAGGTTATCACTGTTATCACCGCTTGTTATTGTTTTATTTATTTTTTTGTCATTTATTTTCTTTTAATTTCGCTACTCTGTTTATTTTATTGTATTTCGTGCTACGAGTTGTGGCTCAGTGGAGTTGGAGTTGTTGGTGAAATCGGAGAGTGCTCATACCTTGGGGAGCCTGGATGAAAGGAGGTTCCAGATTGCTGTTTCCCCTCCACTCCGTCGTACATATCGCATGGGTATAGAGTGAATTTGAAGAATATTCGACAGTAGACAGTAGTCTGGACTTTACCCTCCACCCAGTGTAGGAGTCCAGGGTCAAGGGAAGTGCTTGTCCTGGTAACCAATTGCCTGAACTCTAAATTGGACAGAGAACAAACTGTGGGATGGTGGGACCATCAGTGGATGTGGTGTGTAGAGTAGCTGAGGGGTTTCCCTGACTGTAATCTGGAATTTACCCTCTGCCCGTTGTGAGACTCTATGGGCCAAAGGAAGGTGTCTGTGCATGTCTGATGCACCGGAGTGTTTTTTCACCTGAATTGAGTGAACGAATGCTGAATGGAATGTGGGATCTGTTGTTTCACAGCTGAAGTGCTATGGGATTTTATTTGGCACAGGACTTTCCTGGATTCTAGATCTATTAATGGTTCTTTTGGCTGAGTTTTGTCTGGGCTGCTCAGGATTTGTATTCTGTCTTTGGCTACTGTCCTTGGAAAAAGGAGCAGGGGCGTCATTCAGTTTTCTGGACCCTCTGGTATACATAGAACCTCTGACTTAGTTTGAGTCATACTGCCCGCTGAGTTTCTGCTTGATTTGTGGTCTGAAGAGGGCATTAGAATTTTAGTAGTCAAGGAATTGGCTACTGTTCTGTGCCCTAGTGACCCCCATGCTGGGCTACTGGCGTGGCCTGCCCTGTGGTGCTTTATTAGGCCTCATCATATCTTGTGGTTTTGTCCAGTTGGGAGTGGGGTCTCATTTCTTGGTCATGAGATAGATCTGATTGCCCTGAGCCCTGATTTTACTTGAGTTTTATGGATAACCTGGTTTGTTATATGGATTCTCACCTGTGAACAAATTTGACTCTTTCCTAGTAGACTGAAGACTTTTATTATTATTTTTTGATCTGAACAGCGAGGTGGTGAGAGGACCTTGTGTCCATTTATTTTATTGTTTTCCTCCACTCCTTGGTCATGAGAGGACTGGGGTTGGGGGGAAGGGATGTGTTATTTTATGTGTTAAATTTGAATTGTTTGTTCTGAAATATTTTTGCAGTGAGAGTGCTGAAATATTTTCTTTTTCAAAGAGCCCTCCAGTGGTGAGAGAGCTGGGGGGTTTATTTTATTTTACTGTTTTCCTCCACTCCCTGCTCGTGAGAGGACTGGAGGGGAGGGATGTGTTATTGTTTACGTTAAGTTTGAATTGTTCGATTTGATTTTGATTTTGAATGTATTTGCATTTATATTTTTAAGAGTCTTCTTGCTGGGTTTGACTTGATTTTCTTTGAGGTGGGGTTGGACATTTATTCTGATTTAGTTTTGGATTATATGTTTAATTAGATGTATTTTTGGGGTTTATTTAAATTTTAAGTTCAACTATCTTGTATTATTGTTTTGGTTTAGTTGTACTGTAGCGGCATGTGCCAGCCTACAATCCCACGGTGGTGTGCTATTCATCTTCCTCTCTTCACACCCTCCACCTTTTATCTTCCCCTCTCCATTATGATACATACCAGCATTGCAGAGCATTGGGAATTGCTCAAGGAGAGGGTGGAGGGCGGGGGCTGTGAACTAGGGAGGATGGATGAGGGGGCCTTCAGTATCAGGGTAGTTAGATCTAGAAGGCACCCTGGGGTGAAATGGAACCCAGACCATGGTTCGCCATGTCTGGTGCCCATACCAAGGGCACTACAGAATCCAGTAGGCAGACAGGCTAGACAGCCTCCGTGGTTTGTTCAACTAGAGCGGTGTTATGCAATGCTAGGTCCATCAGAAGCAAGACTGGCATTATTGCTGATCTTGTTGGTTCAGTGGACTTAGCTTGCATCACCGAGACCTGGCTGGATGAAAATCCAGGCCCCACATTGGAAGCCATGACTCCGGTCGGGTACTCGGTGATACACCACCTGAGATTTGACCACAGGGATGGGGGGCTTGCAGTCTGTTTTAAGACAGAATTGGGCCTCACAAGTGTGGTAGTGGGGGATGCTGAGTCCTTTGAGTGCACAGTGGTAGCGGGTGTTGGCGTTCAAATTGTACTCATCTATTGTCCACTAGGAGATGGGAAATGGTTCTTACAGGAAGTGGCAGACTTCATCATTGACATGTCGTTTGAGTGACCCAGAGTGATGGTTCTGGGTGACTTCAATGCCTGGGTCGACGATGAACTCTTGCAATTTGGTAATCACTTCTTCCAATTAATGATTTCTTTGGGCTTTACACAGGTGGTTTCCACTGCTACCCACAAATCTGGACACTCCTTGGACTTAGTCTTTCTCCTAGGGATTGATATTTCTGATTTGAGGGTGGAACCAGTCATTTGGTCAGACCACTACACCGTGAGGTTCAATTTTAGTACCCCCCTGAGAAGGCCTACCCCTGTGGAGATGTCGAGATACCACCCTTTTTGGGATATTACTCCCCAAGGCCTTGTGGCGGTCCTTGACCTCTCATCCCCTGCATTGGTGAGCAGTAGTCCAGAGACCTTGGTGATGGCCTATAACAGGGCTGTTGCACTGACTCTGGATACTATTGCTCCTGTTCGTGTATGCCCCCTTTTCCTTCATCCCAAGGCACCCTGGTTTGATGGGATGTTGAGGGAGATGCGGAGACAGGGGTGAAGATTAGAATGCTGCTGGCACAGATCCGCCCTTGATGCCGACTGCCTTAGACTGATAGACCATTATTCTGTCTATCAATATGCAATCTGCCATAAGAAGGCAGAATTCCTGTCCAGGGAGATTGCAGCTACCAGGAATCGACTGGCTCAGCTTTTTCAAACTGTAGACAGGCTGTGCAACCCAGCTTGTCCACAAGTTTGGAAAGCTTTTTTGCAATTAGAGTGCGAGGAGCTCACTGTTTCTTCACTAATAAGGTGGCCGACATCAGGGCGGATCTACATCCAGCGGCCTCTAAGGGAGATGCTGTTGAACAACATGAGTTCACAGTACCTCAGTTTTCTTGGTGCTCCTTCAGCAGACCTGATTTCGTGGACATCATGAGGATTATCCATGGTGTGCACCCTACGAGCTGTAGTTTGGATCCTGGACTGACTTCCCTAATATTGGGTTGTTGTGACACCATCAGTCCAATCCTTGTGCAAATAGTCTGGTGCTCCCTGGAATCAGGTGAGTTTCCTAGCTCTCTGAAAGAGGTGGTGGTGACACCTCTCTTGAAGAAAGCTACCTTGGACCTAGATCTGTTTCACAAACTACAGACCCATCTCAAACCTACCCTTTATTGGGAAGGTGATTGAGAAGGTAGTGGCAGTCCAATTGGAGAACCATTTAACCATCCATGACATCTATGAACCCTTCCCTCCGGTTTTCGTAAAAGACATAGCACAGAGATTGCACTGGTTTGGGTGCTTAATGATCTCCTGAGGGTGAGAGACCAGAAGAGATGTTCTATTCTAGTTCTTCTTGATCTCTCATCAGCTTTTGACACCGTGGATCACGTGGTGTTGTTAGCAAGCCTGAGGTAGATTTGTGGAATATCGGGAATCGTCCTCCGATGGTTCATCTCATTCCTCACTGGGAGATCACAAAGAGTTGTGTCGGGGCTTTTTTCCTCTGGCCCAACTCCTTTGTTGTGTGGGGTGCCTCAGGGTTCTGTGATATCTCCTATGTTGTCCACGGTATATATGTTGCCCCTCGGAGACATTATAAGATGGTATAAGCTGAGGTTTCACTGCTATGCAGATGACACCCAGCTTTACCTGTCTTTCTCTCCTGACCAGGATGGAGCTCTCTCAGTGTTTAACAACTGTCCGAAAGAAATCCAGGATTGGATGGATTCTAGTTGGCTGAAGCTGAACTCAGTAAAGACAGAGGTTTTGGTGGTGGATCCAGGCTATCAGATAGAGGGGCCGCCTGTTGATTCACCCTCAGGAATTTTTCTTAGGGGTATGTCACATCCGACCTATGAATGGGTGCGTAACCTAGGGGTTATCTTGCATGACAGGCTGACACTACAGTCACAGGTGTCAGCAGTAGTCAAGACTTCCTTCTACCATTTTAAGAATATCGCTAGAGTGAAGCACCTTGTTCCGTCTGACACGCTACCAACGCTAGTCCATGCCTTTGTGTCCTCACGTTTGGACTACTGCAACTCCCTGTATTTTGGGCTTTCTTGGGTTGAAATCCACTGCCTTCAGCTAGTGCAGAATCGCGGCAGCCGGGTTTGACTGGGACAAGCAGGACTTTGGACTTGTCACATTACCCCAGTGCTGTGCGATCTGCACCGGCTTCCTGTTCGGTGGCGGATCACCTTTAAAGTCTGTTTATTGACTTTCAAATCCCTACATGATCAGGGTACAGCCTATCTGAAAGATCTTCTGACTCTTTACTACCCTGGGCGATCACTCCACTTGGCCGATGAGGGGTTGCTAGAGATTCCAAGAGTGAGTCTAAATTCATCTAGTTGCAGAGGTTTTTCTTATGCTGCTCCCACTTTTTGGAATTCTCTACCCCATCGGTTACGGCAGTGCACCTCCATGGAGGAATTTAAGAGGGGTTTAAGAACCCATTTTTATCAAATTGCCTTCTTAGAGTATTGACTGTGTTCAAGCTGTTGATGAGATTGTAGTTTTATGTGTGTTTTATATTGAATTATAATGTCTTATCTGTATTATTTGTTTAGTACAGTGCCTTGAAAATTTGAAAGGTGCTTTAGAAATAAAATTTATTATTATTATTATTATTATAAATTATATTGTACTGCCCTGGGTGCAGGGAAGTCAACACCAGCTGCATTAGTAAGAGCAGAGTTAGGATCCACAACCCTGGGGGCCTTAGCAGAAGTTAGACTCTTGAATTATTGGATAAAGGTTACTAGAATGAATTCTGATCAATTACCACATAAATGTCTAATGGAAAAAAAAAGTGGCAGCAGATGAAATGTAAGACTTCTGAATGGTATACTAATTTGACTGAGATTCTGGATAAATATGATCTGAGTTTCTTAAAAAAATATGTTGAAAAGAACATAAAAATTAGTCCTAAGTATAAAGCTTATTGTACTAAGAAAATAGTTGATTATAATAAAGCTGAAGATTTAAACATGATGGCCCAGATATTCAAACTGCGCCACAAAAGTGTGCAACAGCAGGAGCAAGCGCAAGTCCACTGCACCCATGCGCAATACGCACAATATTCAAACACTGCACAGGTCAAGATGCGCCTGCGGCACATGACTGAATATCGCACCAACTGCACCATAGCACAACCAGGGATGTGCAGTGGCGCAGGTCAGATGTGCAATAGAAAACCAGGGATGCCTAGTGGAGCAGGGCAGCAGTGCAACAACACAACCAGAGATGCGCAAGGACAGGATGCAGGGGCCCACCATGGTAGGGATGGGCAGAGGCACCTCGGCAGAACAGACATCACCCCCACACCCCATGCACCGCACAACCTGAGGAGAGCTGGAAGAACCACCGGCCCATGGACACCAGCAACAATCCCACAGCCAGGGCATGGTGCCCCAGCACACCTCCTGGCAAGCTGTGACTGGCACACAAGGATGTCCGGCCACCCTGTGCCACACCATCCCACCAATGTAGAGCACACCCTGCACCACGATCCCCAGACAGCCTGCCCAGGAGTAGCGCCCAACAGTGCAGGACACCCCATGCATGCCACTACCCCCATTGTGACAATGCAACCCTGTGCACCACAGAGCCATGCAAAGCAGCCCCACTGCAAGCACCCTGCAGTGGGCACTAGCAAACACTGATGCAACAACTGCATACACAGTGCCACCCTACATGTCCCCCCCGAGGTACAGCTGAGAGACTGACCATGCATCAGCACACGAGGTACCCCACATGCAACAGGGCCTGCCCCGGACCCCACCACTAGTGGTACAGCACCCTGCACACCCTCCCAAGGACACACCCTGTCCCAGCACTGGCCACAACAGCCAGCACAGAGATCCGCAGTGGTGCATGGAAGCATGTGCCACACAGGATGCAACACAGTGCATGGACAAACACCCACCCATACCCAAGGGCACACCACCACAGGGACACAACAGTGGCTCAACAAAGCCACTGGCATGTGGCCATGGCAGCCATGTGCACACTGCCAGCACCCCTCCATGGCACAGGTGTACCAGCCACCCTGTGCATGCACCATGAAGCCATACACCACCAGCATGCAGCCAGAGCACAAGTGACAGACAGTGGAGCACATCCCCTGCAACAGACATGAGTGACAGCATGGAGGGAGACAACAACAGTGGAGGCCACAGTGTCACCTGAGGCAGACGTGCACCATACTGGTGACAGGAGGCAACCCGGCATTGTGCCAGGTACAGTGGCTGTCCAGCATTGGTAGCCACCACTGACATGCCAGCAGACTGTGAAGATCACAGATATGCAAGTGTGTCAGCTGCACAGGCCATGGACGGTCTGACAGGGGCACCATGGACACAGTGCATGCACCGTGGACCACTGCACACAGGCACCCAGTGCACAGGGAACAACACACAAACCACAGAAAGTGACTGCTTCCCACGCCCACACCATAGGCGGTTCCCTCCAGACACACACACACACATGCCCATGCCTGCACCACCCCTGATGCCATGCACACCACTGCAGCTGAGCACCATTAGCCCACCGCAAATCAGAGACCACCACAGTAGGCATAACAAAACAAATGTACTATTGAAAGATAAACCAAACTATTTACAAATATGTACATAATGGGGGAAGGGCCACATTCTGGAGGGGTGGGTAGGCGAGGAGTGAACAATGGGAGAGGGAAGAAGGGTGTGAGGGTGGGTCCAGGGGTAGGGTGAATCCGGGGCATGGAGGGCCTAGCATCCGCCCTGCTCTCCACCCGTGGTGTCTCCTCAACCTCTGCCTCTGTACACCATGCTGCTCCACGTGCTGGAGTATTTCCAAGGATGCCCGTAGATTTGCAGGAGCTCCTGCATAGCCCTCTCGAGCTGCATCATCCATCATCCACCTAGGACAAGGGAGCAGAGTCAATATGTGTGAATTCCATCCCTGCAGTCCTCCCATTGTGCATGGCATACAGCCATGGGCCACGCCCTGTGATGGTGTGCGACCACCCACAGTGATCGTGTCCACAAGACCTGCCTACCCAGGTGACACAGCCATGCAGACCACTGCACACACCGCCCCAAGTCCGCACAGCACCACCATGGCTGCACAGTGACATGGCTATGCGGTGCAAAGGCAGTGGCACAGCCATGTACCCGGTGCACACATGGACCACCAGCGATGCACACCCACACATGCAGTGCCACAGGACAGTGCTGAGTGTACCGTGTGGTGTGCATGTCAGTGGTGTAAATGGATGGTGGCCACGCCCCTCCGCCTACCACGCAACACAGCATACACAGAACATCCTGGAAGAAAGGCACTCACCTGCAGTGGCTGGATCTGGGCACTGATGCTGGATGGGCCTGGCAGCCTGTGCATGTTGTCCTGCATCCACTGCCTCTTGGCATTCCCGTGCCTCTCTTGCTCATCTCCGCTCCTCAGGTCCTAGGGTTCAAACATGGAGAGGGACATCCCAATCAGAACAGTAGCAGAGCACCCCAGATGTGTGTGATCCGCACATCCCAGCCATGCCGCAACCCCACCACCACCACCGCCTGCACTGGATGGCTCCCTGTGGTGGACACATGCCCACCATGATACCAGTAACGGACGATAATCAGTGTATGGATGGAGCACCTACCTGGATGTGGCACTGTGCCTCACCTGGTGCGTGCCCGTAGATGGGCAAGCCTGTCTGGGTCCCTCCACCAGAGGTCCCCGTAGCGGTGGTGACACTGGTCCGCTGTTTGGCCAATCCCTGTGGCCTCCTCAAGTGCCACTGCCAGCTCCTCCCAAACTGCACTCCTTGCCCTGTCCAGGGGGTCATCCCCAAACAGGGCCCCAGCATGGGGCTCCCATGGCCACCATTTGGCCAGCTCAGTGGGCTCCATAAAGCAGCTGTCCTCCTTGCCATCACTGCTTCAGGTAGGATCACAAAATGGCTCTCTGTAGCGCCCGTCCGCCCGTGCAGATGTTGTGCGGTACAGCGCTGCCTATTCTCCATCGCGCTATCAACCGAACAGCATGATGGGGTGCACCCATGCAGATGCATGGTACCAAGGGGCAGGTCGACCACAAGGTCAAGGGTCTGTCATGCACAGATCACCACAGCGCGATTGCGACTCCCAGCGTGTAGTGCGGTTGGGTGCCTGTGTGAGATGCCCTGCAGTGGCCTACCGTGTTATGGCACCATGGCGCTTATGGTGCTCCAGGGCAAGAACGCCACACATGTGAACAGCACACTAGCACCACTGACACAGTGGTGGCCAAGCCCTGCACTGCCTCCCATGCTCAGCACGTCAGCAGCACAGCAGGCGTTGGCGTCAGCACCCCGGGCATGCACCGTGCGGTGCCTACTGCAGACGTCACCGAGCTGCGCTATTGCCTGAGCACGCTCAACACAATTGCGCAAGGCACAACAGCACGATATTCAGCCAGCATATGCAAATCAGCTAATCAGCAATTCCATGGCACAGCTACTGCATTAGCATCCAGTTAAAGTTGCGCCTCACCTCATTTGCATGCGTTACGCTATATAAATGTGACATGGGGCTGCAGAGGCCATAGTCTGGTATTACAGTCTATTGTGGTGGGTTGCATGCTTTTTGCCAGTGTGGACTGTTGTGTGTGGGAGATGCATGGGACTGCACAATCAGAGGTAACACCTGTCATTCCCACAGGATCAATAATGACCGAACTTGAGGAGGAGGAGGTGGAACAGAGACGTGGGAGACGGAGGAGGCCCAACTTTACCAAGGCAGAATCAGATGCCCTTTTTGAGGCATACCTTGACCAGGAACCACTGCTCAGCAGTCAGCGGGGAACACCACAGGCCCATGCTGTGGCATGGGGTGAGGTGGCATGTGCTGTCAACCAGCTTGGCAGCCACCAGTGGTCCGTGCAGGAGTGCAAGAAGAAGGTGGGCATGGACAGGAGGAGGATTAAAGATAAGGTGGCTGCCATCAGGGCAGCAAGGGCTGTGAGTGGTGGGGGGCAGCCGGCCATGCCATGCCTGATGCCACAGAAAGAGTGGGTTGATGGCAGCATGCAGTGTTGTGCCCCTCGAGGGTGTTCCAGGTGGTGGCTTCCAGATGGGTGGTAGCCCATCACTGCATAGTAGGTCCTGATCTGTCACTGTGGGGGTGGGGTGGGGGAATGCCACAGGGTAGGGCAGATACATTAATGCTACTGTGTTCCCTTACAGCTCCTGAGCATCTACATGGGTCAGTGGTGTTGGGCTCGTCCACTGAGGGCGATACCCTGGACACAGAGGAGGGCCCATCCACCTCCACAGGTGTCTGAGGGTCAGGATGACAGTGGGCCCACCTGGCTGTCCGGACTGAGGTTGGTGGAGCTGGTGCGGAGGGGGCCCTGCCTGTGTCCCAGCATGACAGCATCCATGGATGCCAGCATGCTGAGACTCGGACTGGTGCCGGATCCATCACTGATGATGATGAAGCTCACATCATGGACAGTGATACATGTGGGCCGCAGGATGGCCACACAGCAGGAAACAGCATGGGCATAGCCAAGGGTGGTGCCGCCGTGGAGGCCTGCGTGACATCACAGTCCCAGTCCTTGCCTGTCTGCACCAGTGGGGCACCACTGGTGTGTGTCCAGGACAGTGGGGCTCTTGCAGCCACTGTGGTGGCACCGTTGAGCACTGGAGAGTGGTGGCCAGAGGGGCAGTGTCAGCAGTCAGCCAATGGTGACTGGGGGACAGTGTCGGGGAGCAGCGTCAGTGCACTGCCCATGGACATGCCCAGGCCTGGCCCTGGTGTTCAGCGCCCAACCTCAAAGGGTGCTACCCAGCATGGCTGCGAACACCATGAGGGACAGCATGCTGATCAGGCGGATGACCTCTTAGATGAGCACACCCGCATACTCCATGAGTCAGTGGATCAGCAGTTGCGGCTTGTGACAGCAGTGGATGCACTCAGTGCGGTCCTGCACCAGGCAGAGGAGTGGTGCAGCAGGGACACCGGTCTGCTCCTGGCAGGAATGGATTGGCTGTGGGATGATGTGACTGCCACCATTGACAGGCAGACACAGGCATTCACAGCTGTCATGGCCACAATGGGCACACAGTTGTTTGCCCATGCGCCGCAGAGCGCCGCACAGTGCCATGTCCACCCCGTTCCTGGCATCCGTGACACTCTCCTTGTCAACACCGGATTCAGCTGTGGGCATCACGAGCACGCCTGGTGCAGGCATGTTCGGTAAGCTGCAGAACCCTGCTCAAGAACGGTTGCGTTCCCGCAGAGGCACCCCTGAGGGACCATCTGTGTCATCCCATGAGGCCAATGGTCAGCCTGTCACAGCTGGTGGGTCTTGATGGGGCCTCCCACGCATCCGTGGTGGCTGTGGCACTGTGCTGCTTGACTGACGTGTCTCCCACCATGGCTACTGTCTGATGCTGCCCTGTGTGCAGTGTGTTGTCCAACGTGCAATGCGCGGGTGGGTACCTGGCCCTGCACACACACACACACACACACACACATACACCGTTCCATGTGCACACCCTCCTGGCTGCTGGCCGTGTGGTGTGTGCATGATGATGTCTGCATTGTGCTGTCCACCACTGTGCAATGGTGCCCAGCATCTGAGACATGCACAATGACAGGCACTGGGCGTAGTGGGTCTGTGAACGTGTGTGTGTGCTAGGGGTGGAGGCTGGGGTCGGCGTGCTCCTACCCTTTATGCATGTCTTGTGGTGTGTGTGTGTGTGTGTGTGTGTCGACCGTGTGCCATGTTAGGTCTTACCCATCCCTGATGGCGTGTGCAGTTCCATGCTCAGCCAATTCCCTTAACGACATGCGCCACTGGGGTTTGTCCATGCGTTTTTGTGGGTTGTGCACTTGCCACTGGTGATTGCACATGGCCTCATGACTTACCTGGGTTGGTTGAAGTGCTCCTCTGTGATGGTGTCCCAGTGCAGCTGTGACATCCGGATCAGTCGGGGGTCCCTTCGACCAGGAGGACCCCATCACCATCTGCACCAGCGTCCTCATCATCCCCATCGCTGTCCCCCTCTTCAACCTCTACAGCTATCCCACAGTCATTGGCCATGTTGTGCAGGATGCAGCAGGCCAGGAATAGCCCACAGGCCTTCGAGGGTCTGTACTGTAGGGCACTGCCAGACATGTCCAGGCAACGGAAACGTGCCTTCAGCATCCTGAACACCCACTCTATGACATTGTGTGTGGTGGCATGTGCCACATTGTACCGTTGCTGCGATGGGATCGTGGGCTGCCGGTATGGTGTGAGCAGCCAGGGATGGAATGGATATCCACTGTCACCTGTGTGTAGAGGATGGACATTAGTTTGGTGATCAGCGTCGCCCTACCATGGGCCATCTAGGCCAGTACCCATGTCACCTCTGACTATGCCCCTCCCAAGATCCATGTCTTTCTGCATGATTTGCATACTCACCCACTAGGTGGCCAGTGGGGGATGTCCCCACTCTTGAACCTGTGGCACAGTGCAGACTGGTGCCAGATGAAGGCATCATGTGCTCCCCCAGGGTGCATGGCACAGACATTGGTTATGCGTCCCCTAGCATTGCACACCATCTGGCAGCTGATGCTGGCATAGCCCTTCCGATTAATGTATGCAGCACCTTCCAGGCCAGGTGGCATGTGGATGGCCACATGGGTGCAGTCAATGGCCCCGAGCATGCCAGGCATACATGCTACCCTGTGAAACTCTTGTATGTGTGCTGTGCGCTCCGCCTGTGTGCTGGGGAAATGGATGTACTCTGCAGCATGTGGCAGCAGTGCACTGAGGAATTGTGTGAGTAGGCGTGACTCGGCTGACTGGGTTATGCCTGTTGTGTCCTCTGTTGGTCTCTGGTAGGTGCCCGTGGTGAGCAGGCACATGACAGCTGTCACCCTTGTCTCCACTGACAGAGCATGGCTCCGTCATGTGGGTGCCTGCATCTCATCACTGCACAGCTCACAGAGCTGCCTCAGGATTGCTCGGTTCAGGCGGTACCGGCCCACTATCTCAGTGTCACTGTAGTGCTCGAAGCTGGTACAGGCTCGATACCACCTGTTGGGGGCATACCACCGATGGGCCCTTCCATGGCCGTGCCCCCTGCTGCCTGCCTTCTCACACCCCTCATTACTGCCTCCATCTGAATGGTGGCACTGGCCATTTCCCTGGCTTGTGTCCACCCCCCAGCAGCTGTAATCCTGTTTCCCCCACTGTCCTTTGTGCTACTCCCCCTGCACCGGGAACACCTCCAAGATTTGGCAGTCCTGCCCACTGCCACTGCCCTCAGTCCACTGTGGCACTTCCCATTCACTCCTACACAGTAGCACAGGCTCCCCACTCCTGTCCTGTTCCTGGTTGTTTCCAGGTGTGCTCTGTCCTGCTCCTGCCAGTCCTGCTCACTGCTACCCTTTGCCTTATTGCTGTCACCCGCTCCCACCTCTGGCTTTCCTGTAGCGTTCTTGCACCTCTCTCTTGTTCCTTTTTATTTTGGATCATTTCCACTATCGGCGCAACCTCCGCTTGCTTTCCCCTTATTGTGCATGGTGCATGCTGTTGAATATCGCACTGCACCATTTATTCATAGTTCCTCCTTCAGTTCTTGTCCATTCATTACCATTAGCTCTTGTGCGTGTGAGTTGAGAGGCGCAGCTGCTACTCCGCTGAATATCACACAATGGCGCATTTTCAGACTTAATTGGCGCATCTCTTCTGTTATGCGAGGTACAACGCTTTTGAATATCTGGGCCGACATCTAAGTTAAAAGCAAATCATTGGTTACCTATAAATGATAATGTGCATTGCTATAGATACTATTTAGAAGTTCTACTGAAGAGCCTTTGAGAAAAATCTATACAAAGTTTAGGATGGAACAATTTACAAATAATAGTCTGAAGGCAAGATATGCTAAATTAACAGATCTGGATGTAAAATTATGTGAATGTGAGAAGTCAGAACCAGAAACTTGAATCATGCTATTGTCTCCTGCCCCAGATATATTAAACTAAGATCTCTCTGGTTGGAACCGCTCTGGGCTGAAATAGATCTAACAGATAAGGATACACTTATGAACCTTATGTTAATGTCAGAGGATGAAATTGTTATGAAGAAGGTAGCTGAATATCTTAGAACAATTGTAGAAATTCATTCAAAGTTTGATTAAAAGTGTACAGTGTGAAATTTAAATGTAATACACTTTATTCTTGTATTATAGGGGTTAGAATAATTTATTTATTCTGTATAATGTTAGGGAAGTGTGTATTGTATGTATGAATTTTGATTGAAATGTTTGTAATGGTCTTTTAACCAAACAAATAAACTTTAAACTGGAAGTTTACAAGCAACAACGTCAAGCTTATTAGGTTAGGTGAAATCAAATATGTGGATTCGAGATGTTCTGCTGTATTAGTGACATCACTCCGAAAGCAGAACAACATAATGATGGCAGTACTGCAGAATAACAATTATACAATGGCAAGAAACAAATGCTGACCTTTGATTGGTCGATCTGGGACTGGACCCATGATGTTATCCAAGCACAACATCACAGGTCCTAGTCCCAGCACACAAAAGACTGCACCAAATTTAAAATGGAATTACTCTACAACTGCGATGGGCTCATCTGCCTTCCACACTGCACAACAGGATCAGTTGTCACTTGCGCCATCACACACACTGGCAAGAACCCCCACATGCAAACACAAGCAGTATGCCACCAAACATAAATGTTTTAAATTAAAAAAAAAGCTATTGTCTGAAGCAGCTTTTCCATCCTGCTTGGTTGGAGCACGAGCGCTTCCAAATACCAACTCTCATTGCTCGCTAGACAGACCTCTCGGTACCACTACATCAGCCTCCAAAAAAACAAAAAAAACAAAGTCAAACCTTTTTATTTGTCCCAGGGTAGACAGTGGGGCTGGTCCAGAGTAGCCAGCATCTTTATGATCTATATCGATTGCGATCAGTATAATACAGGCTGCACCACTTTTCACATGAAACACGCTCCTGGTCTCCCTCAAATCTCGTAGCACCGATAGTTCACTGAAACAATGGTGTGAGATGCTACCATACAATTTTTTTAAAAAAAAGAAATGAACTGTGTATATGTGTGTGGGGGGAAGAGCAGTTGCAGAGAGGGGCTCATTCATTTACCACCAGCGCCATCTTCTGGCCAAAATAGAACTATTTTTTTTCTTGATATACCTCCACAATCATAAATTAACTAAAAATGTCCTTAAAAATGTGTTTTCCTTTTTTTTTTTACATAGATGAGCCATTGTATAATAGCAATAATGCACTCCAGGGTGTGTGTTGTGCTGGATATTACCACTTCTGGGGTGATTAGTCACATTCGGCCTGTGGCCTCGCTACTAATCACCCCAGGCGTGATGTAATCCCAACACAAACACACACCCTGTCATGTATTATTGCTTAATTCTAAAGGAACCTCCAATAGGTTCATTTTACCAAAGCCCAATTTTCAGCTTGATAGAAATTTTACTTTTTTATATTCTATTTTATTTTATTACAACTAGGATTACAAGTACCTTAGAGCCAGGCTCTTTTACAAAGGTTCCACATCAGAGAACAAATACAATACAAGTTACAAAAATAGGAACAAAACAATAAATTGGCCGGCATGTTAGGTTACAATGGTAGATCAATATAATAGCTAGAATTAGTAGAATATATACATGGGAACACAGAGTAACAGAGGGATAAGTAGGAGGAAGGGTGGAAGATGAAGATAAACGTGAGGAGCGAGTTGAGAGGGTAGGAATTGTAGCCAAAGGGCATGGTCATCAACTGGGAGCAGGCTGAAACTAGTCAACAAAAAGGAAAGATCATTGAGGGCTCAGAAGAGGTGGGGTGCAAGAGGGAGAGTCAGGAGTGGTGAAAAGAAAGAAGAAATAAAAAAGTAACACAGAGAAAAGGAGGTGAAAATGTGGTAGGTGATAGTTGGGGAACAAAATGAAAGGGCTGAGGAGATTATAGGTAGCATTCACAAGAGCTAGAGTTAGTAAGGTGGAGGTGGAGTTTATGTTTGATGAGCCAAGGGTGGTAGTGGAGATGTCAGGAATGCTTGTGGATAGTATTTTTGCCTCAGCTGCTTTAATTAATGGGGCAATGGTGTTACCACCATACTGATAGCTGAAACTATTTAAGGCTTCAGCCATTTGTTTTAACTTAATTAACTGTGATTTAATGTGACCATTCCATTTCCCATTGTCAGATAATCTTACTCCTAAGTAAACATAATTGAACTACTTTTAATTTTTTTTGTTCCTACTTTCCATGTTTTATTAGTTTTATTAGACCCAAATATTACTACCAGACTCTTACTTTTGTTTATCTGTAAATTAAATTTATTTGCATACTTATTCAAAATATATAACTTTTTTAGTAATCCAGAGTAAATTAAAGAAATAAGAGCCAAATCATCAGCATAAGCCAATACTGGCTATGTTTGATCACCTATTTTAGGAGAATCTCATATGGAATGGTCTAATTGATTTAGAAGATGATCATTGTAAATGCAAAATAATACGGGTGCGATCACGCAACCCTGTTTGACTCCTTCATTAATATGTATTATGTTGAACATTTGTCATGATACCCCCACTCTAATTTGTGCCCACATTTTATTTTATAATACTCACCAGGGAATTCGATCATTAATGTCCATAGTTTAGATCTTGAAATATCATCAAAGCGGCAATGAAAGCCACATATAACTTTATCTCTCTTAGTACAACATATTTTTCAATTAAATGAGTGAAAATATAACAGTTGTCTGTTGTACAATAATTTGATCGAAATCCTGCTTTATATTCTGAGAGATTACCGCATCTGGACAGTTCCTTTAACAGTCTGTTCAAGATTTAGTATCTCACATAGTGCATACTCGTTAAGAAAATCTGACTTTATTATGCTTGACATACCAAGGACGCGGACTTCCTTTGGTAAACGTGCTATTGCACATGCCCTTCCCTCCATTTGGAACCAATTACAAACCGTACTGAAACTAACTAGCACAGTTTCAATAAACTTCTACAAATTGCTAAGTTCAGCCAAAATAAGACACCTGTAACTGTCATTAAGTCTCTTCCTTCCCCATGTGTGCCATATTTATCCACTGTTATGGTATAATTGATTTGTCATATTAACTGCTTTCCCTTCCCCTTCTACTCCTGGCTTTATCTTTGCTTACGCTCCACTGCTACTCTATCAAATCTTTCCTCCCTCCCATATCAGTTGTAGACTGTTGTTTGTTCTAGCTGCCAAAATACTGTATATTTGATTTGATTTGATTTGATTATCAGTATGCAACCTATAAGTCGCTTCCCTGTCTCACATCAATGTTTACCACCTGCGGTCACCCTATGTGGTACCCTTGTATGTATATCCAGCCTGCATCATGTAACGTGTATTTCATGTATATACTGTTATTACCTATCTGTGTTTGTACTTTAAGTGTTTATGTCACAGGACCTCCTTGTGAATGAGCTTGCTCAATGGAGTTTTCCTGCAATAAACTTGAACTTGAACTTGAACAAACCTTGGAAAAATGTTTAACTAATGTCCAATAAAGAGATTGGCCTATACATTTGGGGGTTACTTTTGTCTCCCTTTTTGAATACAGATATAATAATTGCACCTTTCCATGATTTAGGGATTACCTTATCTTTAATGCATTTATTGAAAAAAGGGGAACAAATTGTAGCCCATAGCTGATGTGATTCCAAGTATATTTTAGAAGGAATCTGGTCTGGTCCAGGTGCTTTCTTCCTTTTTAAAGAACTAATAGAAAAATAAATGTCCCCATGTGTTTGTTATTAGTTCAAAGGTCTCTCTGATTATCTCCAGTTCCCACTCTACCTCACCATCAGCAAGTATAGGATTGTAAAACAAATTTCTATAGTGGTTGATCCACTGCTCCATTGTCACGTATGTATCCAACTGATGCTTACTGTTCTTTGTACCTTTGGCCATCAAGTGCCAACAATTTTGTTAATAATTTTTTTGTATTATTTCCATCATTATTTCCCACATTTTACTCTGATATTCTTTCCTTTTAACTTTAAGAAAACTTCTGTACTTCTCCCTTGCCTTATTTTAAAGTTTCAACAGATCCTTAGCCCTATAATGTTTTGTAATCTGAACCAATTGTGTTAATAATTTTTTTTGTTTACAGCATGCTTTATCAAACCAGGTTTCTTGAATCTCTCTGCTTTAATCTTATAGGTGCATAATAACTTATAAGTTCCTTAATATTATTATAGCAATCTGTGAGAACTTCATGTAACATCTCATATGAAGAATCATTTAACAAAAGAGTAGTCATTTGTTCAGCTGTTGTACGTAAATATGGCAGATTAACATTCTTTGTTTCCCATTTAATTTTAATGTCATTTTTTATTTCAAATCCTATGAGATGATTTGGTTTTAGTTCTAAACTATGACCCCATTTTAATACCAATGGACAATGGTCACTTTCAGCTTTGGTCAAAATTTCCAGGGATATCCAAACATCTAGTGAACCGAACCAAAAGAAAAAGTCCAAAATGGATGCATTTGTTACATTATAGTGGGTCAAATTTCCCCTCTTGTCCCCTTCTATGAATCCATTAAGAGATACCAGTTTTGAAGTAATTAGAACTTCAATCAGTTTTTTACCTGATAAATTCATGTTGGAATCCAAAGTTGACCTCAGGTAATAATTTAAATCCTGGCCAGAGCAATCTAAAGTCCGATAATCATCCCTGTCATTATATTTTCCAATTCTTGCATTTAAATCCCCACACATCAATATCTCAATGTGTAAACCTCAACTTGCAGAAGCACCTGCAACATACTGAGTCTGTAATTTGAGATGACAACCAACCCTCAAGGGACCCCCCTCCCATACCACCAGTTCACTGTAAGAAAATGGAATGTCAGAAATAGGCATGGATCTGCATTATAGCATGACTGGTGAGCACATTGGTTTTCTCATATGGCAATGAAATGCACACTGCTGCACAAATGTAATCAATTCCTATCAACTTCAATTCTTAAATGAGTATTGATTCTATGATATACAGTAGTACAATCTGATCACTACATACTTCTGTGTACACAGCAAGATATATAGGATAGCAGATGGGCAAAAATATGTGCAACCAGAGTGTTGTGTAACATCAGGGATATGATTACCATGAACATCACAAGCTTTGATCTTGAGGTCACATGGAAATATAACCCATCAGTGTCACAACACATTGGTTGTGCATAGTATGCCCATCCACCATCCTATATATCTTGCTGTGCAACCAGGAATATGTAGTGCTGTGAAATGTACTATTATGTATCATGGAATCAAGACTCATTCAAGAATTGAAGTTGACAGGACTTGATTACATATGTGCAGCAGCATACATTTTCATTGCCATATGAGACAATCAATGAGCTCTCCAGTCATGTAATAATGCAGATCATACTGAGCAGGTAGAGATACAAGGGACATGCAGGATGGGGTACACTCCTGATACACATGGCATACAGCATATTGTGATATTCAACACATATGAATGTATGCAGCATGACTCACATCATATGCAACAAGAGATGAAGGAGTGTACATTACTCAATTCTAATACACTAATAATGTACATAGTAAGGCACGAGGTCACGGCCGACTGTGCTCAGATCCATAACCATGCATTACAGTGCCTAGTGCACATCCCCAGAGGGGATTACTGCACTTATAAAATGTGTATGTGAATTCAAGGCCAGGTTTCTAGTTGTTGCTGTAGCGCTACACACTCCTATATACTAACAACCAATCTGCTTACTTTACCTCCTTTGTCCATATAATAAATAGGTACAATAACCTTCTGTGACCAGCAACATTCATCAAATGAGAATGGACAGATCTACGCATCACATGCAGAACTGACTTTCGCAGCACACTGTGATGCTTGGGAGACAGTGCTGTATAAACCTCGCATCTACCAAGGTGATGGTAATGGAAATCATAGAATCATATAAGATGACAGCAGAAAAGGACCTCCTGGCCCATCCAGTCTGCCCCATACTCCCTAGTCCAACCTACTGTATCATGAGACACCCCCTTCCCCTTAGCCCCATGAGTCTGTGCAAAGCAGTCTTGAATCCCTTTAAAGCCTCCAAATTCACCACCACCTCCGGAAGCCCATTCCAGTTCTCCACCACCCTCTCCAGGAAATATTGACCTCTCACATTTTTCATGAAGTCCCCCCCCCCCCGGAGTCTCAGTCTGTGCCTACTTGTTATGTTTCCTTCCTTCCTGTTGAATGATTCCCTGGTCCTCCCTTGTTCCTCCCTTTGATATATTTTAAGATCTCAATCATGTCTCCCTCTCTCTCCTGATCTCCATTGTATATAGCTCCAACTCCTTGCATCTCTGTTCATGTGGTTTGCCCTTCCTCCCCTGCACCATCTTGGTTTCCCTTCTCTGAACCTTTTGATTGAGTCTATATCCTTGCACAGGTAAGGTCTCCAAACTGGACACTGTACTCAGGTGTGGCCTCACCAGAGCTTGATACAGTGGCACCAGGACCTCCCTATGTCTGCTGGTGAGCCCCTGACAATACTCATCATCATCACATATGCACTCCCCACTGCCATTGACCATTGCTTCCTAACTTGAGACTGTTACCCCAGATCCCTCTCATCCTCTGATATCCTGACTCTCCCTCCCAGCATGTACTCAGCCCTTTGGTTCCTGTGTCCCAGGTGCATAACAGCACACTTCTTGATGGTGAATTTTAGCTGCCAGATAACCGCCCACTCCTCCAGTACCCTCAGGTCCCTTCTCATGTCCTCCACCCCCCCCACCACCCCAGGGGACTCAACTCTGTTCCAGATTTTCATGTAATCCACAAAGAGGGCCACCCTCCCTTTCAGTCAGTCTACAATGTCTTATATATAGATATTGAACAGGAGGGGTCACAGCACTGAGCCCTGGGGAACTCCACTCCTCACCTGCCTGATCCCTGAGTACATCCCATTCACCACCACCCTCTGACTCCTATCTGCCAACCGGTTTTCTACCCATCTTGTTATTTTGACCCCTACCCATATGCTATCCAATTTGTTGACCGATCTCCTGTGGGTTACGGTGTCAAAGGCCTTGCTGAAATCCAAATAGGCTACATCCACTGCACCACCCTGTTCTACTACCTGCATCACCCAGTCAAAGAATTTGATCAAATTAGATTGGCGTGACTTGCCCCTAGTGAACCAATGCTGACTGCCATCCGGAAGTCCGCTCACCTCAGGTACTTCATTACCTCTTTACCGATGGTGCCTCCATGACTTTCTCCCCACAGCAGTTAGACTGACAGTGTGATACTTTTCTCTCAGCTACCTGCTTCCTTGTGTATCAGAACCACCGTTGCCTTTTTCCATTCCTCCAGCACTCTGTTGGTTTCCAGGGACAGGTTGAACAGCCTCACCAGTGGGGCAGCCAGCTCCTCTCTTAGTTCCTATAACCTGATCCTTCTTCACTCCCCCTGGCCCCTTGACATTCCCGCATGCCCCCTTAGCCTCCTTGTCCTTTCCTTCACCTGTGCCTTGTACTCCTTCTCCTCTCTGCTTCCCCCTGGCTATGGATCTCCTGATTCCACCCCAGCCACAATGTCACCAGTGCCTTCTCTCTTGATTATCCAGTTCACTCCCCCCTTCCCTCTGACTCACCTGTTCCCAGACTCTATGTTTTCCTACCCCCAGCATGTGACTCCACCTCCGTCCTTGCAGCATATGTATCCTCCTCCCTCCTGATTGCTGTGTTTCTCTCCCCAGTGGCTTCCCTGTGCTCCCTCCATACCTAGATGGACCCTCCCTTCTTTCTTGCTCTTCTCCAGTATTTCACCCTTCCCTGTTTCCCTTGGTCTTCCCAATTTGTTGTTACTTAGCTCCAGAGTACTCCTTCTGTTGCTCTCCTCTCACACCCTCCTATCAAGGTCCCCTCTGGCCATGGACCACCCACCACAGTCCCGTTCCCTACAACTTCATCCTCCTATGCCACCATCTCCATGAAGGTCCAATACCTATTTGAGCCTGATGTGTATCTATCCCCCCATTCATTTGCACTCTTTCCAACTGTACCCCTGTCTTCTATCCAGTTACCCTCTCCCCCAACCCCCAGTGTGGCTTGCTCTCTTCACCCCTTCATCCTTCTGTCCTAATGCCTCTGGCCCCCCTCCTGAACACCTCCAGTGGTTTCATTTCCATATCCCTCCTTGCCCAATATACTTCCCTTCTTAACATTGCCATCTCAGCCTCCAGCCCCCTCTGCCTCTGACAAACTGTCTCCTAAGTGTTTTAAACCTGCTTAGCCCCAACCATTCAGACTGAACCTAAATCTGGTGCACTGGTAAAGTAGATTTGTCTTTTTCCCTATGACAATCAGGCTGTTTCCTAAGAGTTTTAAACCTTGAGAACACTAACAACATCAATTTTCAATATTCAGACCCTTGCCTGCGGCCTTTAACCCCATGCTGTGTAAAAGACAAGCACATACTGTAATAACAATAAGTTATTTGACCGTGCTCAGAGTCGCCAAAGCCAAACCTGTCACGTACAAGCCAAGCGATGACGTTGGCGTGGGCAATGTGACTGACATATTGGCTAGAGCTGTTTGGTGGATACTCTTCAGTTAGTGACTGTAACTCCAGATTTATAAAGGAATCCATCCAGTGGGAGTACTGCCTAATGCCTGGGTCATGTCCACTGTAAAGGTAGGAACAGTTTGGCTTCCGCTAGGTTGCTGTGTAGCTCACCAAACTGTGGTTGACAAGGGCTACTTGCTGTTGGAAGGGTGTCAGGTGTAACTGCAGTAAGCCGAGAGTGGCCTCTAGTCAATGGTGCACTGCAGAACAGGATAAAGTTCTCCATGTCTACACTCTTTTAATCCTTTGGGGTATTTGTCAGCACAGTGGATTTGAATGGCAGGCAATGGCAGAGGTAGAGAGAATCTGCTTATAGCTCAAATTTGACTCCCCTTAACAAAAGGGCTTCAGATATACTACTTCTGATTGTTTTACTGTTGTAAAAAGTAATTTATGCTTCCTTTCCAATTTATGCCCATGTGATTCCCCAAGCTGCAGCATTACAGTCCTGGTTGTCATACAAAGGAAAATGAAGGGAAAAGGGCATAGTAGCTCTGGCTTGAAACTGTTTATGGTCGGGGATACAGTGAAGGAGGAAGCACACTACGATGCAAAACCAAGGCTCCTTTCATACCTTTACTTTTAAAATCATGGCAATATGATGGAAGAGTTGAGAAGTATAAAACCTAGCATACAGATTGTGAGACGTATTTACACACTCTCATAAACCATATAGTATATTATGTACTGCTTTACTGCAACTGTGAGACATACATAGCTGTCTGTAGAGTGGCTAATGAAAACAAGTAATTATGATAAAAAAATGTGCTATAAGAGGCAAATATTGATTTTCAGGTATCCAATTTTATTTTCTTTCTTTATACAGTTTGTCTTGTGGCTAAGATCATACACTGAAATACAGCCCAAAGTGCATCACATTTGATGCTCGTCTCTACAAACCCTAATTGCAACCCAAAGTGTGACTCGAAATGTAACTCGAACATGTTCTTTTGTGGACAAGCTCCAAAATCCGAAGTGAAACACCAAGCTTGCACTTTGGATTTCTGAGCTTAGCCACAATGCCACATGAACTTTCATTTACACCAGGGGTTGCACTTGTTGCTCTGTGTTGGGTTACTTTTGCATGAACCACAATACAACGATTCGGGTTAAACTTCGTGGTGCATTTCTGATTTGGAGCTTGGCTGCAAAAAAAAAAAGAACATGACTGACAGCAAAAAAAGTGAGGTCAGTTACAAGATTTATAAAATTCTACAGTAAACAGGACATGTACATTCAGGTAAACCCCACACCCCGCACACACACACACTGAGACAAATCCACCGTGGATGTTAGGCGCGACTTCTCCAGGACAACACTGTGACTGCGTGCGGTAATATAAAACAAGCATTTGTCAATGCCGAATGTTGCTTGCTTGCATGTGCTGTTTAGGTATTTGGAAGTGATAGTTCCATGCCTTCCTCCCAAGACATCCACGGTGTCTTTCCGTTCACTATTCACAGAAGAGTGGAAGGGGAAAGGGCCACAGCAGTACAGCAGTTGCCAAGGGGGTGAAGAGGTGGACAATAGTCCATTCAGAGGCAAAAAAGTCCTGCAGGAGCTCACTAAATTGAAGGTGTACAAAGCGATGGAACCAGATGGCATATGCCCAAGGATATTAAGAGAACTGCGAAGGGAGATAGCAGTACCTCTGGCAGCCATGTTCACTGAGTCATTCAACATGAGTGAATTGGAGGAGGGCACATGTGATCCCTCTACACAAATCCGGCAGAAGGGAGGAGGCAGGAAACAATAGGCCGTTCAGCCTCACCTCAGTAGTGGGGAAGATCATGGAGACATTGCTTAAAGAAAGGATAGTGGGGCATCTAGAAGCCATCAGAGCCCTGGACCATAGACAACATGGATTCACAGTGGGACATCATGTTAGACAAATCTGGTTGATTTCTTTGACTGGGTGACAAAGGAAGTGAATCAGGTGGTGGGTGACAACGCTACCTGTGATTTCAGCAAGCCTTTGACACCATCCCATATAGGAGGCTGATAAACTAGCTGGGTAGGCTGGGCATGGGGAAAGGGTGGTAAACTGGTTAGAAACTGGCTAACAGACAGGAGGCAGAGAGTGGTGGTAAATGGGGTGCAGTCTAGGGAGAGGGGTGACCAGTGGGGTGCTACAGGATCGGCCTGGTGCCAGTCCTGTTCAATGTCTTTATTAGTAACATTGCAGAACATCTGAAGGGAATTTTTTCTCCAAATTTTCAACATAGCCATTTTAAGACCTCTGCTCATGAACAGTGTCACTGTGATGTTCTTAATCTGTCCCAAACATTGATTGCAATACATCGAATGCACCATTGTGCGTTACATGCATGGAAACACATTTTGAGCGACATGTGAAAATGACAGCTGTACTGCTTGTAAGGAGGTGTGGTAAAATGGCAATGTAAGAATCTGGAGTGCAAATATGAAAAATTTGAAACTTACGAGCATCGTAGAACTGCAATGCACGTCGAGAAAACAGTCATTTTAAGGAATTTTTCACCAAATTTTCAAAATAGCCATTTTAAGACCTCTGCTCATGAATAGTGTAACTGTGATTTTCTTACTATGTCCCATACATTGATTTCTCACACTGACTGCGCCATTGTGCGCTACATGGGTGGAAACATGTTTTCAGTGAGATGTGACAAAAATGACAGCTGTACTGCTCATAAGGAGGTGTGGTAAAATGGCAATGTTGAAAATCTGGAGTGAAAATATTGAAAATTTGCGAACTTATGAGCGTGCGTAGGATCAGCGCAACAAATGCTCGTAAAACAGTAATTTTGGGGAATTTTTTCACCAAATTTTCAACATAGCCATTTTAAGACCTCTGCTCATGAACAGTGTCACTGCAATTTTCTTAATCTGTCCCAAACATTGATTTCGCACACCGACTGCACCATTGTGCTACATGCATGGAAAGACATTTTGGGTGACATGTGATAAATGACTTAGCTGCTCTCATAAGGAGGTGTGGTAAAATGGCAATGTTGAAATCTGGAGATGAAAATATTAAAATTCGTGAACTTATGAGCATGCAGGAACTATGCAATGCTGCGTCGGTAAACACTGCTTATTTTTAGGAATTTTTCAGCAAATTTTCAACATAGCCATTTTAAGACCTCTGCTCATGAACAGTGTCACTGTGATTTTCTTAATGCATCCCATACATTGATTTCACATACCGACTGCGCATTGTGCTCTACATGCGTGGAAACACATTTTGGGCTCGATGTGAAAAATGACAGCTGTACTGCTCATAAGGAGGTGTGGTAAAATGGCAATGTTGAAAATCGGTTACAAATATTAAAAATTTGCAAACTTACAAGCATCGTAGGAACGCTGCATAGCATGCGCTCATAAAAAGTCATTTTTGGAATTTTTTTACCAAAATTTGCAACTTAGGCTTTTTGAGAGCCCTCCTCATGAACACTGGCACTGTCATTTTAGTTAATCCATCCCAAAGGTTATTTCGCAAGCAGTGACTGCGAAATCACCCTTCGGCCTGATTAGGTAAGCGCCATGACAGTGACAGAATTCATAAGAGGGTCCTAAAACCCCATGTTGAAAATTTGGTGCCAAAATTCCAAAAATGCCTGAGATATGCAGCAAAGTTGAAAAACCCATATCTATCTCCTGTATTATACAGCTTACCGCATTTCCTCAGTTCGCAGTCGGCTTTGAAGAGTGCAGACTTGTTCCCGGTCCACTGAAGATTGTTGCGCCAAGGTCCGGAGGTAAGTATGGGGTGGGGGTGGGGAGGCAGGGTGCGCAGTGGGTGGAGTGCGGGTTGTGGGAGGGGCAGGGAGAAGTGCGTGGGACAGTTTTTCATTTTTTGGTTTGTTTTTTCACTAAGATGACGAGGGATGTTTGCAGCAGCTGAAAGGCTGTTTGGGGGCTGAAGCCCAGCGGGGGATTAGGCACCCCGTTGGCTATAACATTTTGCCACGCTGGGGGTGGGCTCCCCAGCTGGCACCTGACGCTTTGGGGGGTGGAGCCGACGGGGATTGGGCACCGCCATCGGCCATAACAGCTTTTGCCACACTGGGGTGGGCCCCAGTGTGGCACCAGGAAACTTTGAGAGGGGTGTGCAACCATGAGCAGATGGAGGATTGGGCACCCCGTTGACTATGACAGTTTTGCCACGCTGGGGTGGGCTCCAGCGTGGCACCTGAACAGCTTTGTGGGGGAGGCATGAAGCCGACGGGGATTGAGCACCCTCACGGCCTTACAGTGTGTGCGTATGACCAGCACGCAATATGTTTACAGGTTGGGGAGAGCTCTGCTCACTGGAAGCAGAGCTCTCCTGCTCAACTGTATGCCACTGCATTTTCAGCTTGTCATAGACATGCAGCAGTGATTGGTGAACTGCGACTGCGCCTGCAAACACACTGACTGAATTGGAAGAGAGGGTGTCACACCTCCGAAAACTCGGATGATAGCACTATGTTTCTTGCACATGCATGAAAGCAACATAAAAATACATTCAAAGTGATGAAAACAGTAGCGCTTACACACAAGGCAGTTGTATGTAAGATGCCAAACCTCTTTGACACACTAGCAGCAAAACAGTGGCATGAGACTCTTGGCATTCATTTATTCAACTCGTCACAAGTTTAAAAAAAAAAATCCACACAACTCTCTATATTACTGCAACTGACAGGAGTTCACAACAAGGACAGAAGAAAACACACAGTCACAAGGAAAACAATGACAGATTCTAGCATTTATTCAAATATGAGCATCTACAGACCCACCAAGATCTGACAGGTTTTGCTGGCTGACACTTCTGACACACCCGACCCCTAAGATGCCACTTCCGGTCACTGCTCCCATGCGCACGTGCTGCTCATAATGAAATGGGAATGCAATAATTGGATGTATACATCATACCTTTCAATGCACCTCTTGACTCCTCACTGCTTATACAAAGAAAGGTAAGTACATCATCAAACCTTTACATTACACTGAACATACTGTTGGTCAAAGTGCAACTGTTCAGTAGCTCTTTAAGTATCTAGTCCCCAGAATCAAATCAAATGTTATTTATGATGCGCTTTTCAAACTATCAAAGTGCAAATACATAACAAAATAACAGTCATCAAAATAAATATAAATAGAAAAACAATTAAAAAGCAACCGGGTGACCTATTCAAAGGCTTGTTCAAATAAATAACTCTTCAGAGAAGCCTTGAATAACTCTGTGGACAGGCACTCTCGAATACGACAAGGTAGATAATTCCACAGGGTTGGTTCCAGAAAACAAAAAGCTCTGGCCCAGATGACTGAAGATGAACCCTGGGAATCTCTAGCAGTCCTTCGCCGGGTGGAGCGGAGATGGCGGTAAGGTTGAAGGAGATCTTGCAAGAATAATGACCTTCCCTCTTTTAGCCTTTTCACTCCCTGCAGCCTGATAATCCTCTGTCCCCATCCTGATCTCCCCATCCTTCCTCCCTGCCTCAGTACCCCATGACTTCCCCAAGTCATGTCTGTCCCCTTTTCTTTGCCCCATCCTTCCCCTGTACCACTTGTGCCCAGACTACCCGATTCCACCCTCGTACCCTTTCTCTCCTGCTCTACCTCCACCCTTTCTGTGCCTGCCTTTCCACCTCCCTTGCCACTGGCTCCCTGTGTCCCCAATGACCTTTTCTCTTCCTCTTCCCTGTTTCCCCATTCCTCCCATGCTATCTTTTCCAGGGCTGCCTGCTGCACCCCCTGTCTGATCTCTACCTGCCTCTCCCTCCCTCATCTTGTACCTGCTGCTTCACCACCTTTCTTCTGCCCTGCATTGCACCTGCTGCAACCTGTGCTACCTTTTGTGCCTTCCACCTCACTGTTGTATCCCTTACCCATTGTAGTGCCCTCAACCCTTCCATTCTCTGCAGTTTCCCTCCCAACCCCTTCCTGCTCCCCACAGGCTAACCAAAACAGAGAATCTGTTCCTATTGCCATTCTCCCTTCTCTGAGCTCTTTCAGCCACCCTTCACTGTGACTTATACCCCTGCCCTGTTTTTATCTTCCCCAGTGCCTGACCTCCCTCCAGTCACTGGTGTCTGCCCCCAGATGCTCCTGATTAACTGTCCCTCATGTTCCCCTACCTTATCTATCCTTTCTGTTTCCTGCTACAATCTCTGGTGACAGCCTCCTCAGGTCCCCTTTTCTTTGGTGTTCTCCGCACCCCTGCCCCCCCATCTACCCAGCTCCCTTCTCAGCCATCCAAGCTCCTTCCTAAGTTGTATCAACTGCCTACACACCATACACCCCCCTGCCCTCCATGGAATCCCCAAGAATATGGCTGCCCCTATCCATTACAACTTATTACCTGTCCCTCTTGGCTGCCCATAAAACACCCTCCCTCCTCTTGCCTGCTTACTGGCCCACTCCCTGGAATCCCCATCCTCCTGGGCTTCCTGCCATATGGTATATTTCTGAGCTATACCTGGTCAGCACTCCCTTCAGAGACTCCTCTCCCTGTGTCCTACTCTCCCTTCCCAGTGTGGCCTGCTGTCTGTTGTCCTCCCAGCTCATACCCTGCAGATGCTACTCAATATGCTACACTCCTGCTTCATGGTTCTCAAGCTTTATGGTCGCTCATGCTTTGGGGTCACTTGGTCCCTCTTGTAATATAAGTGGATCCCAGCCCTGCTATTGGCTGGTCTGAGTCACGTGACCACTCCTCTCTCTCCTATGTAGTCTCAACCTCTCCCTCCATCAGTCAGATACCACACTCCTTTCAGCCCAAGACAAAATTATTTCTTTTGCAACTACACAGTTGAAATCACAGAGCATACATTGCCCTCTCAGTAAATGCTACCACATTACTAAAAGAAAACAAACAACAACACAAAGAAAGTACTTCCCTTTCAGCTCCTGCTGCCTGCCTCCACAGGTCTCCAGCTCCAACTGAGAGCAAGCAATTCAAATGGTTCCTTAACAATCACTCAGTCCCAGCCCCACTATTGGCTGATCCGAGCCACGTGACCACCCCTCCCCCTCCTGTGTAGTCCCAATCTCTCCTTCCCTCAGTCAGATGCCCCCCCAGCCCAAGACAAAATCATTTGTTATGCAGTTACACAGTTGAAATTTCACAGAACACATTGCCTCAGTAAATGTCACCACAATACTAAAAGAAAACAAACAGCACCATTGAGAAAGTATTTCCCTTTCAGCTCCTGTTGCTTGCCTCCACAAGGTCTGTAGCTCCAACTGAGAGCCTCTAGGCAAAGGGAACCCAAGTACAGTATACTGGCTTAACAGGGTCCAGCTCAGTGCCTCACAGAAAGAATGAGACCAAGAAGTCATCATTTGTGACACCCTTAAGCAGGCCAGCCAGTGCAACACAGCTTACAGCAAGGCCAAAAAAATTTATTTTTTATTTATTTATTTAGTTTTTGTTAACCGGTAAGTGTCAGCTTACAGCAAGTGACTGTTTTCAGGCACGACCCAGGAAGTACAATTACACACACAAGAGTACAGCCAGATTATTAAGACAACGAGTACAATGCAGAGAGAAATACATATGGCAAATGTAACATACATTAGTAAACAAAATATACTTTAGCACTTGATCATGGAACATACTCAAAAATGTGGAATAGTAGAAGGCAGAAAATAAGAGAGGATAGGCATCAGTAGAAAGACACAAGGAAGGGAAAACTGGCAAAAGGATGGGAGGAGAGATTAAGTGGAAAGGAGGTGCCATCAGATACGGCAACAGTGGGTGAGGTACCAACCGAGGCCGGGCCTATGGAGCCGAAGACAGCAGGTGAAGAGAGAGGTGGTAGGGGGGGCAGCAGACGGCAACAGCGGTAGGAGGTAGGGAAAATACAGCCGGCTGGTGGAACGATAGACGGCAGGGCGAGAGTGAGGATGCCGTGAGAGGGGATAGAGGCTAAGGAGTTACGCTAATAGCGTAAAAGTAAAGCCAAAGTCAAGCCGAGCTAGTGGAACCAAGAGATGGCAGGGCAGGGAAGGAGGGGGGTCAGTAGATGGTGGGAATAGGCGGTAGTAGGTGGAGAGAGGTGACTAAGCACAGCCAGGAGGGGGGGGACTAAGGAGGGCATGTAAGGAGGTAGGAACAGGTAAAGGTGAGTTTGGTGGGGAGGGGCAAAAGGGGGAAGAGGATATAATAGAAGAAGGGGGAAGAGAGCAGCAGTGGGGTTAAGTGAGAGAGGCTGTGAAGTGAAGATAAGAATGTCATGGAGTAGAATAGCGACTTTACAATTGTTCAACAGCTAACATTAGGCTTATAGAGAAACAGGTTAAGGCAACATTAATTACAAGGCACAAAATAAAACATTAATTACAAGGCACAGTATAGAACACCCATTGGACAGGCAAAAGTGCTAGCAATGAGGAAACAGTACAAATGCAGCGGATCAGGTAGGGTCAAAGCAAACACATTTGTCCATAGTAGTGAGGAAAGTCCTGAGTTTGCTCTTAAAAGTCACATGAGTGGAGACATCTCTTAGATCCTGAGGTAGTAGGTTCCATAGGTGGGAGCAGCATGATGGAAGGAGCCCATGCCCTTTTGTCCGACAAAGGGGATGGATAGTAAGGTCTGATCAGCCGATCTAAGATTCCTTGTGGGAATGGCCGGCCTGAGGAGATCAGACAGGATAGCAGGCTTGGACGTCCTTAGGATGGAATCAACTAAATTGTACAAGTAGTACTGCCTGGTAGAAGAAGGAGAGAGCCAACCAAGGTCCTGATATAAGAGACAATGATGCTGCAGCCGAGGTGCTTTGGTTGCATACCTGCACACATTATTGAAGGTAGTATCCCATAGTTGCAGTGAAGATTTGGTGGCCAAGGACAGGATGGGACACCCATATGTAAGGGTTGGCAATAGAATGCCTCTGGCTATCGCCAATTTAGCAGCAGGGGTGAGCAGGTATTTGGTTCTATAGGCAGCCCCCAATTTGCAGTTAATTGACTTGCAGGTTTCCTGTATATGTGCTTTCAGGTCCAAGGTTTGATCCAGGTGGATGCCAAGGTAACGAAAGGAAGTGACAGTTTCTATAGGGTCCCCATCGATATCAGAGACAGAGATGGTCAGAGGACAGGATCTAAGCTTGTGATTGGAGCCAAACATCATAACTTTTGTTTTATTTGTATTTAAAACCAGGCGTTGAGAGTTCAACCAGTGTTGTATAGCACGAAAATCTGCAGTGAGGGCAGCATTTAGATCCAGGACCTTATCAGAGTGATAATAAATTACCAGGTCATCCGCATAAAGAAGTGAGTGACCTGTGGTGACCAGCTCAGGAAGTTTATTGACGAATAATGAGAATAGAAAGGGCCAAGTATAGACCCTAGAGGGACCCCAATGTTGATAGCACTGTCTGACATGGATGAATTAAACTTAACAGCTTGTGTTCTGTTGGAGAGGTAGCTTTTGAACCAGTAGTGACTGGGGAGAGGCTTCAAGGTACTGAGGGCGGATAGTAGTAGAGAATGGTCAACCAGATCGAAAGCTTTGGTTAAGTCAATGAAGACTGCCCCTGTTAACTTTCCTCTATCCATATTGGTAACGAGATCTGAAGTGAATTTGCAAGTGCTGTCATGGTGCTGTGATGCTTTCTAAAACCATGTTGTGCTGAGCTTAGTAAATTGAATTTCTCAAGGTATTCAGTGATTTGCATGGATACTACTTTTCCAGGATTTTATTCAGAACAGACAAAATAGCAATAGGCGGTAATTTGATATATCATTTTACTGCCTTTCTTAAATACAGGGTGACTCTGGCTGCCTTCCAGACTTCAGGGACAATGCCATTGAGAGAGATAGGGTGAAGATGTGTGCCAGGGGGCCCAGAGATGTAGTAAAGCCATTTTTAGTAGTCTTGGTTCTAGGCCATCTGAGCCAGTACTGGTGTTTTCGAGAGTGACCTGAGCAGCTTTGGACCTGATGCCTAGACACTTCCCTGGAATAGAAGGGGTTGGTTATATTAGGAAATATTAGGAAGCACAGGGAGAGGGTTTGACAGCAGGAGCAGGGAGGTGATACTCCCATACTATAGGTCCCTGGTAAGGCCCCATCTGGAGTACTGTATCCGGTTTTGGAGTCCATATCTTAAGAAGAATAAGAATAGGCTGGAAGCTATCCAGAGAAGGGCGATCGAGATGATCCAGGGCCTGCAGGACTCTCTATGAGGGCGACTTGAAGCATTGAATATGTTCTCACTGGAGACTAGGAGGAGAGGGGCATGTTTGAAATGTACAAGTTCCAGAGAGGAATAAATAAGGTGCACTATCTGAACTGTTCAACAGAGTTGCCAACACCAACACTAGAGGGCACGGGTGGAAATTGAGGGATGTGAGCTTTAGCAGGGAGCTCAGGAAACACTATTTTCAGAAAGTGTCATGGAATCATGGATTTGGTTGTCTACGGAAGTGGTGGAAGCAAGGACAGTGACATAATTCAAACTGTGGTGGGATAGAGCAAAAGCAAAATTCTAATCCATGAGAGCAGTAGGAGGCAAAAATCAGAAGGAGAGATACTGTAGGTCCTGGGATCTGAGTAGGTCCTGAGAACTCATGGGCAGACTTGATGGACCCTTGGTCTCCTTCTGCTTCATTTTTTTCTATGTTTCTGTGTTCTCCAAGAAATATAGAAACTTGACATTGGGTACATAACTAGAAGATGTCTACCAGAAATCAATATAGACATTTACAAATTTAAGTTAATCTTGCAAATAAAAGACAGAAAAAGAAAATGTGTAAGTGTGAAATTCTTCATACTGTATGTTGCATAGAGTCAGAAAGTAGCCCCTAGCTTTTACAGTGTTGCTATACTGCATTTCAGTGGAAGAAACAACATGGTGACTGGCATGCAACAGAGCATGAATGACATGAAAGACAGGCTGATGCAACATTCCCTTTCCCCCAGTAGTACTATTCTTCTTCAGCATCACTGCCAACATGTTGATCATCACTACTGTCTGAGCAGTGTTTTGAAAGTGCCCCTGTGTATCCTGCAAATACACCATAGTTTAGTTTAATAAAAGTTAAAATTTTCTGGAAGGAGTTTTCTTCTTGTATTACTAGCGACATAGCCAGCAATGATAAATATTCTTTCTGAATAGACACTTGTAGCTGGGCAAATTCAATAGTAAAGGGCCACCTTTTGTAATGCCAGTACTGAAGTGGGTCATCTCAAACACTTATCTTTCTGGGATCCTTTAAGAAGTCATCCACCATATTGCTTGCTGAGTAGCTTGTGATGGGAGAAGTAACAGCACTGTCTTTCTCTGTGTCATCCAGTCCTGCCTGAATGTTGCCTGTGGAGTCACCATACAAAATTGGCCCTGGGTTCCAATTCAAAATATGTTGTCATTTTTAGAGCAACTTTATTAAAGAGCAGTTCTTCATAATGGTTGAGGTCTAAGCAACCAGATTTGAGAAGACCTGGCAAACTAGATTTGAAACATGGATCCTATATTGTTGTTAACACATAATGTTCAGATTCCAAAATCATGGCAATCCTGCGATCTGTTTCCAAACACAAAGACAGTTTTTCTACAAAAGTGACACCTGTGCTTGCACCTTGCTCTTCAAATCTGTCTCACAATCTTTCCAGGATCTGCATGAGAAGACACATCAATGGAACAGCTTGATTATGGTTGTGCTATCAGCTTTCTGCGTTTCATGTTGCTTCCTCAAATGGCTGGCAACTGACATAAATATGATACAAGATTCCACAGCCCAGAGGTGAGTGTAACATCCCTTTTACCCACTGCATGGTCCGTGGTGTACTAGTACGTTACTTTGCATTGTTCTTGGAGCCTCTGTAACATGTAAAAGGTGGAGTTCCATCTAGTGGCACCTTCTTGTTTTATCTAGTAAATTGGTAAGTTATTGTGTTTTTGCAGTTCTCACAAAATTGTACAAGCCTTTGCAGAGTACCTAAAGTGACCACATATCTCACCTGCAGCACCCAGCATATTCTGTACACTTCTGTCTTCACTGTGGAAGTCCTGTACCACTAAATTGACTGTATGTGCAAAACATGGTAAATGCAGAAACCCATCATCGCTTAGTGCTTTCATAATGTTAGCTAAGTTGTCTGCAACCACAAATCCTGGAGAAAGGCCATTAGGGCAAAACCATTCTGAGAACTGTTTCTTTAGCCCTGTAAGGTGTTCTCACTGTGTGATTTTCTTTGTCGAAGCTTGCAGTACAGAGGACACTTGTTTTTGAGGATTTTATTGATCCCTGGTAGTGCCAGAGGATGTTGCAAAGGAAACTGATACCCAGTGGGCAGTGACAGTCATGTAGTCTGCTGTTTGACCACTCATCCACATATCTGTTGTTATATGTACTTCTTCAATAGTGATAACTGCAAGCAGTTCCATGTCATGATAGTGATCATAATACAGCGATCGCTATCATAGCAAATGTATATCACTGAAAAGCATTTTTGCGATATACAAACCCAAGTGAACCAACTTCTGGTCCTATTAAATGTTTTTGTGGGGCTGCATCAGACAGCCACCCTCACCACCACACCATAGTGCTGGCTTGGCTGCAGCAGGATCCTCTAACCATAAAAACCCTCCCTCCTATCCCTCCCCTATACCTCCCTATCCCTCTTGTTCTGGTCGCTTTCCTTCCTACACCATCGCAACTCTTGCAGGGTAGCTGATGATGATAGCACTATAAATGAGTTGCTATTTTGACAGTCACTCACTCATAATCACTGTCATCACAGTATACCCTGCAGGGCACTGTCTACCTTCTGGTACAGTTCCCTATAAAGAGTTGGCATAGCCTTTCTGGAGAAATATGTCTGTGATGGCAGCTGATACTAAGGGGCAGCAAGTTTTATTACCTTGTGAAACCCAACAGAGTTGGCAATAGAAAATGGGTGCATGTCCAGTGCAATCATTGCAGATATTGTTTTATTTAACTGCTGAGCAGCTGGATGGCTTTGTCATATTTAGTTCCCCATTCAAAGCCTGCTGCATTTTAACTGTTTCTGAGGTTTGACTGGCACACTAAAAAGGCTGGAGGAGACAGAAGATTTCATTTGTTTTCGATTGGGGAGCTTTCTGATTCTGATAATGACCTAGCAGAGGCAGTATAGCACAGTGATCTAAGGCTCTGAGCTGCAAATCTGGAGACCTGGGTTTGAATCCCACAGCCCCCAGTTGCATACTGTGTGACCCTGAGCAAGTCACTTAACTTCCCTGTGCTCCCAGGTTGCACCTGTAAACAAGCTTTCAGTTTAGTGTGCTATTCCTGGTTAAACAATTGGAAAAAAAAAAGATAAAGGGTATGATGCAGTTAAAGTCCTGCTTGGTGTGTGAGGGGTTTTACACTGTATATGGAAACATTTAACTATGTCACCAGTGTGAGTACTAGCATGAGGTACTAGTATGAGGTACCTTTGGAAATGAGCCTCTGGCTCAAAGGTTGTAAACTGATGTACAAATAAATAAATAAATAAACCTGTGCAACATCTTCTGCCATGTCACCTTGTGACTTATTCCTGGCCCACTGAAGTGGATATGTTTGCTGTAATTGTCTTATTAAGGTAGATATGCCAAGGTTCCTTGCTGTCTTCCTTTGCTGAAAGAGGTCTTACATAAACAGCATATTGCTCGCACACTGTTCTTTGGATCAAGGTGAAAATAAAACTCCAAATGGAAGAGAATGCCTTTTTATTTTTGTCCCTGAATTGCAACTTCTGAATCATCATCCAGCATGTCTATGTTAATTTCTATATTTTGATTATTTTCCTCAATGTCCTCACTAGATGATTGTCTGTAAGGACTGCCCTCAACAGAGGAGAAAGGTAAGCCAGGCATGCCTTCCTTTTCACTGGCTCCTCATGACCTTTCCGGAGGGTTCTTGGTCTGGGATCTCATAAGTTCCTCTGGCTCCAAGCCCTCATTATCAGAGTCCCCATCATGCACTGCCTCTGTTTCAGAAACATACTCACTGCCATTGCTGTCTACATGGTCTGACTCTGAAGAGCTCACCGAGGAATGAGAAATGGTAGAATCTAAAGAAAGTGGCACAATGTATGCATGTGCGTTTATTCTTTCGTTTCCACTACGTGTAATACCTGCAACTGCCTTTATTTTTTTAATAACTGTACCTCTGGCAAATCTACTCTTCTTAGCTGCTGGTTCATCACCCAAGCTTTTCTTGCTGCCTTTACTTGGCCTGTATCTGTTAACTGGGTATCACCCGCAGCAGCAGACAAACATGATGGGATCTCAGAAGACAAGGACTCGGAGCATGAGGAAGCTTCAATCAGTAAAGAGGATGCACCTACTGCATTAAGAGAAGCACATTGTGTGACTGTTTTTTTTTCTTCTGAATTGCTGGGCCTGATTCTCAAAGCATTGTCTGTGATGCAAGGTGTCTGCATCACACAGCAGTGGTGCAACGGGCACCTTGTATCAAAACATGCAAATTTTGCCACTCTCAAAGACCCCCTACACCACACCAAGACTCAGTGCACCAGACCAGCCCTGTACCAGGCCTGCACCATGCAGCTGGGTGCAGCAGCATGCTAGGGGCATGTAGCAGATTCTAGCTGCCATATCCCCTAACTTGGGATTCTCTAAACCCTCCCAGAGAGCACACTTCTAAGTACTGTTAGATCAGCCAGTGCTGGTCTAATGGTTCTTAGAAGCGTGCCCTCTGAGAGGGTTTAGAGAACTTGCACCACACCTGAAGCCCTCCCTGGGCAGGAGGAAACATGTACCATGGTCCCTACTTACCAATCCAGATCTGTTGTTAAATGAAATAAAACAGTTCTCTGGAGGCTAGCACTCTCCTTCCCCTGATCCTTGATGTCCCCTTTATGCATAAACAAAGAACTCCCTGATGTCCAGTGGTCCCCCCTCCCGAAGTAGCATATAAAGTATTCCCTGGTGGCTAGCGGTCCCCCTTCCCCATCCCCGAGTGCCCTGTCCAACAATACCCAACAGTCCCTGGTGTCTAGTTCTGTGATTCAAACTCCATTAGGATTACAAAGCACAGTAGCAGGTAATTAATTACTCCTGCAGATCCCAAATGCCTTAAGTTTATGGGCATTGAACATGTGCCAGTTCTCAAGTTTGGAGGGGACAGAACTAACTTACTGCTGCAAAAAGAGAGCCAAAATGATTTTTAAACTCTGCAGCATGAAACCCATTGGGCTCAATGATGATTGGGATCTGAAATCATTTTTAAAGAAAAATAAGTCTAGCAGGAGTAGTTACGTGCTGCTCTGCTTTGTAATCCCAACGGAGATTGCTTTGGTCTTTGATTCCATTTTTGGTAAAGTTTAAAAAAGTTGCAATATGTGTTTCTAAGCTCTTTGAAAAATTAGTAATGAGCTTACTAGAAAACAGCTTAAATCAACATCTAGTTAAAATCTACTTATACATATTGAAAATCTATCATGCCCAGCAATTCAGAAGAAAACAAACCGTCACAAAAAGTGCTTCTTGTACTGCAGTAAGTGAATAATTGAGTTCTGGAAGAACTCACAAAGCTGAAAATGGATAAGGCCATGGGGCCAGACAGCATCCACCCGAGGATATTAAGGAGCTGAGAAGGGAACTAGCAGTGCCTCTGGCAGCCTTGTACAGGGTCACTCAACACAGATGTGGTTCCTAAGGACTGGAGGAGGGCACATGTAGTCCTACTGCACAAAAGCGGCATTAGGGAGGAGGCAGGGAATTACAGTCCAGTCAGTCTCCCCTCAGTGGTGGGAAAGATCATGGAGACACTGCTGAAAGAAAGGATAGTGGCACATCTGGAATCCAGCGGAGCTCAGAATCTGAGGTAACATGGATTCATGGCAGGAAGGTCATGTCAAATGAATCTAATATATTTTTGCATTGGGTGGCTAGGGAAGTAAATCAGGGAGGGATGGTAGACATCACCTACCTAGATTTTTGCAAAGCCTTCAACACCGTCCCACATAGAAGGCTGATTAACAAGATGGGTAGTCTGGGCATGGGAGACAAGGTGGTGAACTAGGCTAGAAACTGGTTAACAGACAGAAGACAAAGGGTGGTGGTAATTTGGGTACAATTTGGGGAAAGGGGGATGACCAGTGGGGTACCACAGTGATCAGTACTAGGACCAGTCTGTTCAATGTCTTTGGTGACATTGCAGAGGGGCTGGAAGGAAAGGTCTACCTGTTTCCAAATGACACCAAAATCTGCGATAGGGTGGATACTCCAGAAGGTGCAGAAAATGAAGAAGGACCTGGAGAAGCTTGAAAGATGGTAGGAGATGTGGAACTGAGGTTCAGTGCAAAAAAGTGCAAAATAATGCACCTGGGTAGAGGGAACCCTTGGGAGAGCTACATGTTGGGGTGAGGTGCTGACTCTCACTAAAGAGGAAAGGGACCTAGGGGTTATTATCTCTGATGATCTTAAGGGATCAAAGCAGTGCACAAAGACAGCAGGGAAGGCCAGTGGCATGCTGGGGTACATAGGCAAGGGTATCACTAGCAGAAGGTGGGAGGTGGTAATGCCATTGTATAAAACATTGTTAAGGCATCACCTGGAGTACTGCATGCAGTTCTGGAGGCCACACCTACACAAGGACAAGATAATGTGAAGACTATCCAGAGAAGGGCAACAAAGATTGTGCAGGGCTTGCACAACAAAACATATGAGGAGAGACTAAGGGACCTCAATATGTACTCACTGGAGGAGAGGACAGAGTTGGGGGGGCATGATTGAAACTTTCAAGTACCTCAAGGGCATAAACAAGGTGCAGGTGGGGGACCTTTTCCAATGTGGGAAAAGTACTAGAACAAGGTGGCACAATATGACATTGGAAAGTGGTAGATTAAGAGGTAATGTGAGTAAGTATTTCTACACAGAAAGGGTAGTCGATGCTTGGGATAGTCTGCCACAGGAGGTAGTGGGGGTAAGTACAGTGGAATATTTTAAGCATGTCTGGGACAGGCACAAGGGAAGCTTGAGAGGGCAGAAAGTGATGAAAAGCTATTGATCACATAGGGTCAGTGGCCACATACAATGTATAGGGCCTACGGGCAGACTGGATGGGCCTAACGGTCCTTATCTGCCGACATTTTCTATGTTTCTAACCTCTTTGTTATTTCTTTGCAGCTCTGTGTTGGCATTACATTACCATAGCAACACATTGGAGCCATAACACGCTTAGTTATAGCAAAAGCGCAGCAACAGGCCAGAGATATACACAATCGCCCTAGATCCCCATCCTGCTGCCATGTGTGTGTGTGTTGGGGAGGGAGAATAACCTGAGTGTTACAAGTGGCCTTAGCAACAAAGGGCTATACCAGTGTTTAGGGATGGAGTGCAGGATCACAGCGAGTGACCTAGAATAACTTTATCAAGAGCCAGCGGTTCAAGTTATGGGGTAGGTGAGATCAGCAGCTTTAGCAAGAATTAGCAGTGCTGTTGTTCTGTGATACCAGTATTTGTGCTTATTCACCTGTCATGCAAACTTACACATATACAAATTCAAGACCTCTTGATAAAGCTCAAAAATGCCATACCTAATGTACTTGCAATTGTTAACATGTTATGCTACAATTTTACTAAAGTAAGTTCACATGTGTGGCACTCAAAACTAACAGAGAAATAGACTGAGTGGTTGGTCATGTGGTGCTAGAAATTGTCTGGAATGGGTTCCATACTTTTGGTCAACCCTTAAGAAACTATGGCAAAATCAGAAGGCAATTGTTACTTTAAAGGGAATGATTGGTATCCCATAGTTTAACCGCCTAGGGTATGCACTAGTTGTATAATCTATAACTGCACATGGTCTGTGTCACTGTCATTGGAGGAGGTTTTTGTTATGGTCTGTATCACTGTGAGAGGGGAGCTGTATACCTGCTGACAGTAGTAATCTCCAGCATCTTCAGTCTGAACATTGCTGATTGTAAAGGTGTAGTCGGTTCCAGATCCACTACCACTGAACCGATCTGGGACTCCAGAGGGACGGTTGCTAGTGTAATAGATTAGGAGCTTGGGACTTTGTCCAGATTTCTGCTGGTACCAGGCTATGTAGCTGGAAATGCCTGAACTGGCTTTACAGGTAATAGTGACAGTTTCTCCTAGTAACACAGATTTAGATAGAGGAGACTGGGTCATCACAATGTCCCCTTTGGAATCTGCATAGAAAGAACAGATAAAATGCTGTTGTTAACACCTAAACATCTGAGCACATAAACAGGAACTTTTAGTATTCTGGCTACATAAACAGTACAGTACTGTAATTCCACCACATTCCCAAGATTAAAATGTATAACTATATTAGAAATAAAGTTGTTTTAAGACAAGCCTTTCAATTTAACCCATGAATGATATTCTGTTCTTACCCTGAATATACATCAGCACTGCCCAGGCAAAGTAAATGAAGGAGATCATTGTGGCTTCTCTCTCTGTAACCGGTTGAGTAAACAAGGACTGTAACAAGCTGAATGCTTTAAAAATCCTCCGAGCAGAAAAATGAGGGCTGTTTATGCAAAGCACATTGTCTATCCAAATTGCTGTTTTTAATTTGGAGGTGGGACTTAGAGATCAGGATTTCTTCAGCCTGTGCTTTAGGGTCACAGAGCACACTCCTTGCAGAAATTTATAGTGTATGGTGAAACTTTGTACTTGCTAGAAAATTTCACCATACCAAAACGCTGTTCAGCCACAAAGACTAAAATGAATGGAACGCTGTACTTACTGTATGTGCAGAACAGTGTTCCATTCATTTAGAATGAGAAAATCAAGCCAGCAGTAACAGAAAACTGCCATGGGTCACTATCGCTTAAAACACACCGAAAATGGCCATGGCGGTTTGTTGGACAATGAATCAGTTAATTTTTAAGTTGGATCAACCAGATTGTATCTTAAAAATAAGTTAACTTACATACTTCTGCAAAACAAGTTTGTTTTTCTTGCTAAGTGAGATGTCTGGTCTCTATTGTTGTTTTTTTACCAAATCCCACCCACACAAGAATGGCAGCCAATGGGAGAGTGTGCTGCTTTTGTAGGGACGCCCAGTCCCTAGCAACCACACAACTCGCCAGTATGAAGCCGAACAGAATATTTTCTTTTACACTAGCAGAATGAATTTTTAAAGCCGAAAAGCTACCGTTTTGATAATTTAAGAGGCACCATTCACTGTAAAAAAAATTCAGGATGATTAACCCAATGCAGAACCAGTGTGTTCTGTCACCTTAGGGTCTGATTGTGATAACTGAAGAAATTTCTAGATAGGAAACTTTATAATGGCATTTCTAAAACATGTTTTATATAGTAATGTAGTTTTTATGATTTTTATAAATAGCATGTGTTTTAATTGAATACCCATGAAATGTATCCTACACATTTAAACTACAAGAAGGGGGTGGTCTCCTTTCTGGAATACCACAAATATATTTCAGTGCAGTGGCTAATATTACAGCAGGCATTGTCTCCCTCCATGATGTAATTTAGAAATGTTCAACCACCTTGGAAAACTGTCATTCTTACTAATTTATGCTGATTGTGAAATAAAAGTTGGGACATTTAAAAAAAACACTATTTACAAAATATTTAAATATTAAAATATGTTAAACGCAGAGAAAACAAAATGCACCCAAAACTAAGAAGACTGAGCCAAGCACCTGTATCAAAATACAGCAGCTTACTGCTGCTTATTGTATAAAAGTGCTATGAAGTGAAAAAACACATATCAGCTCGCAAGTCCATCACATACATAAACTTCATGCCAACAGTGAACGAACTATGTCACACCAACATAGTAAAAAATATCTGATGTATTTTATTATTTTTTTGTTTGGTAAGTGGTTACGGCCCACTGGGCACAAAGCCCATTTACAGGGGTGACCTGGGAGCACACGGAGGGAAAATCCCTATCTGTTATGATAAGTGTTGTGCAATGGGACTCCCCTCACCCACCAAATAACATATATTCCTCAAATTTATGCAAGCCCATCCCTTAAAGAGGGGCTTATGCTCCCATTTAGGCATCCCTTTCCCCCTCCAACCCCCCCAAGAGCTAGGGAATGTGTTAGTGCTCTGGGGATATTGGCTGCTGGATGCCTCAAGGCAGCAGAGAGTAGGTTTTAGGAGTATATAAGGGAGCAGACAGGATGTATCAGGGATCTTTCAAGCCCAGGCATTAGGCCTGGGGCTGGAGAAGGTGGCTGGAAGTGCAGAGTAAGGAGCAGAGGTTAGGTGGGAGTAAGGTAGCTCGGCAGTCTGGGAGGGCCAGTGGGGCCCCCAGAGTAAAGTCAGGATGTCCTTTTAGCATCAGGCTCTACGAGGAGATAGGAATGGAGCTCTGTGGGGAAGGATGTAAGCCAGGTCCTGTGTCTTTGGGGCCAGGGAGTGTAGGTGGCTTCTAGGCCAGGAGGAGTTAGGAGCTTCTAGAGACCACTGTAAGGTGTTCCCACATCACCAGGGCTGTGGGGGCAGTGGCAGGGCCCCCACAGGAGGGGCACCGGTGGCAGTGGCTCCCCTCATACCCGGCATGTCAGGGCAGCCTGGGGATAGAGGGAGCTGGGTGGCCTTTCACGCAAGATATGGACCTGCTTTGGAGGGGCAGGTCCTGGGCACCAGAACATTGAAGGCCTGGTGGGTCACAGGCCATAATGGCAGGCCTTGAAGGGTAGCCCTCATGCTGGAGCTTAGTTCAAGCTGAGAAGTTGACAAAAGAGGATGTGGGCCTGGCAGGGACCCCTGAGGAAGATGAACAGCAGAATTCAGAGCAGTCTGAGCCACCAGTGAGAAGGCAGGTCAGTCTGCAGCATGGGGCCATGAGTACTGGAACAGGGCTGGGTTTTGGGGCTGCTGTGCCAGACAGACTGATAAGAGAAGAGGCTGAGCCAAGAGAGGAGGGTGGGCAGTGCTGAAGTAACACCCATACAGAGCCAAGCTTGAAGTGGGTTACAGGGTCTAGGTCACCAGGAAAAAATTCCTGGAAGCCCCTGTGGCTTGGGTCAGCACCCAGAGGTCCTGCTGGGGGAAGCAGCCTGCTTTTCCATGCCAGTGTTTGGGGGATGACCAGTGCCAGTGAGTGGGAACCCAAGAGTAAGGAAGAAAGAAGGTTGGCTTACTAGATCCAGAGAAGTGAAGAGATTGCAGGATCTGAGTTCCAGTAGGTCTTGGGTAAAGCACGTAAGAGAGAATGAGAGAGTGTGAGAGAGTGAGAGAGAGAGAGAGAGAGAGAGAGAGTGACAGAGTGTGAAAGAGTGTGAGAGAGTGAGAGATAGTGAGAGAGAGAGAGAGAGAGAGAGAGTGACAGAATGAATATCCTTGTTTATACTGCTTTAAGAGTCATTGTTCTGTTGCCTTAAAATGTTCAGCCAGTATGTGTAAAAAGTTGAATTAGCCCCATGGAGCTGCATTATCTATTTGAAAAATGAAGGTGTGACCCCTGTATTGCTGGGAATCATTTGCAGTGCAGGAGCAGAATAAAGAAGCCAGTTTGGGAGGAAATAACAGTGATGTGCCTTATTGAAACTGAGAGGGGGAAGCAAATGAACTGAAATCCTTCTTTTTCTCTTTATGTTCAGTCAAATTAATTTCTCATGAGTTGCATTCCAGATACAGTTTCATCCCACCTATGGTGGGTCCGAGGGGCTCAGAGGGACTCCGGAGACAGTAGAGGTACAACTTGGAGTTTCTAGTCTGGTGTGTGGCTTTCGGGACAAAAAACAGATCTGAGGGTGAAGGTGAGAGACACGAGTATGGAAGACACCAGCAAGGTAGGATACAACTTTTCCTGCCTTAATCTGAAGTGCATTGGTCTCAATGTTAGTGCTTGAGAGTACCTCTCCTTCTTTGCCCCAGACTATCTGTGAAACAAGTTTATGCCTCTAGATGGGGGCATGGAGGGGGGTTACATTTATAAAATGGCAGAAAGTTTCCAGAGTTCTGATTGGCTGAAAGCCTTTTTCAGCCATGTCATTATCGGGACATAACCCTGCAACTGGCACTGACTGTGCCAACCAAAAGGCAGGACACAGTTAAATCAATGCATGCCACCTGGCATAGTACCACTCTCGTGCTTCAGCTCCTCAGCTAGCCATCTCACAGAACCATGGGAGAGCAGTGTCAGCACTATAAAAATCAGTACTTGTGTCCCTCACAGTGTCAAGTAGTAAGGACAGAAAATCCACTTACATCTTCCACATACTTTACAATTTACTTCTTTAAACTTCCTGCCAGACTGCCAATCTGAATCTCTTCTACTAGTTTCTGTGAAGTGCAGCAGCTTATCATATGTCCCTGCTGAGACACTCCCCCCAATGTGCGTGCACGCTCAGACACAAACACACACACACACACACACACACACACACACACACACACACACACACACACAGTCTTTCTGTTTCTGTAATTGCCTAGGTAACTTCTTGATTTTTAAATTAAGACTGACCTGTGCTGTGCTGTACTGCTTGCTAGCCATTCACAATGAAGTCACCGAACTGATTCCAGCAGCTTTCAAGTTCAAGTTCAAGTTTATTGCAGGAAAACTCCATTGAACAAGCTCATTCACAAGGAGGTCCTGTGACATAAGCACTTAAAGTACAAACACAGATAGGTAATAACAGTATATACATGAAATACACGTTACATGATGCAGGCTGGATATACATACAAGGGTACCACATAGGGTGACCGCAGGTGGTAAACATTGATATGAGACAGGGAAGCGACTTATAGGTTGCATACTGATAAATGAAACATGATGACTGGTGTGATTTGATTTAATCAAATCAAATCAAATCAAATACAGTATTTTGGCAGCTAGGACAAACAACAGTCTACAACTGAAATGGGAGGGAGGAGAGATTTGATAGAGTAGCAGTGGAGCGTAAGCAAAGATAAAGCCAGGAGTAAGGGAAGGAGAAAGCAGTTAATATGACAAATCAATTATACCTTACCAGTGGATAAATATGGCACACATGGGGAAGGAAGAGACTTAATGACAGTTACAGGTGTCTTTTATTTTGGCTGAACTTAGCGATTTGTAGAAGTTATTGAAACTGTGCTAGTTAATTTCAATGCAGTTTGTAATTGGTTCCAAATGGAGGGAAGGGGCATATGCAATAACACGTTTACCAAAGGAAGTCCACGTCCTTGGTATGTCAAGCATAATAAAGTCAGATTTTCTTAACGAGTATGCACTATGTGAGATACTAATAAGGGAAGAGATAGCTTGGCAATTTCTGCAGGAGCAGTTTAAGAGTCCATAGCCCAGCATGGAGCAGGCATCTAGTAGTAAGGGATGTCTAACCAACAGCTGCATATAAGTCACAGTGGTGCTAGCGGTAAGGAGATGGTAATGAACCGTAATGCACGGTGATAAAGGATGTCCAGTTTACTTAGATTTGCAAGAGTGGTGGAGGAATAGATTACATCGCCATAGTCGAGTGAGGGGGAAAAAGTGGCCTGTACAAGCTTGTTTCGAGTTTCAAGGGGAAAAGGGGCCTATTTCTGTAGAAGAAACCTAACCTTGCTTTAACCTTCTAGAGACATCTTCGATGTGGTCACTGAAAGATAATTTATTGCTCGATCCAGATACCTAGATATTTAAATTTGGTTACAACTTCCAGAGGCTCGTTTAGCGTGGTGACAATGAAGTCTTGGGCAAGGTATTGGGGGACCTGAGACAGCACTGCATGGAGAATATCATCGCTTAGTCTTCTTGGCATTGAGCAGAAGCTTTGCCTTTATTAAATTATGCTCAAGTTGTGCTAGGTCCGCTTGAAGCACTCCCTTGACTTCAGATAACGATGAGCCAGAAGTATACAACACAGTATCATCTGCAAAAGTGCAGATTGGACGTAGATGTTAGCATCTAAGTCATTGATGTACAGAGAAAACAAGATAGGGCTAAGATGGATCCTTGGGGACTCCTCTTGCAACTGGCAAGCAGCAGAAAAAAGCCTTCCGCCTTTTACTTTTGGAATCTTCCAGTTAGGTAGCTAGAGAACCACTGGGTGGTATGGTATATGGCACCCAACTTGCAAGGCAATTGACTAATAGTTTGTTATCAACAGTATCAAAAGCTTTGCTGAGGTCCAAAGGCTGCGCCAGTTACCTTCTTAGCATCTATAGCAGAGATCCAATCATTGGTTACTTTTGCTAGTGCAGTGAATGTGCTTTGATTAGCCCGAGAAGCCAGATTGAGCTGGGTTAATGAGAGAAAAGGTTTCAAGTGAGATTTTAACTGAATATGGATCAGTTTTTCGAGAACTTTAGAAAGGATAGGCCTTAAATATGGAGATAGGCCTATAGTTGTTTGTATCGCATGGTCACCAGATTTAAATAGGGGAGGATATGTGCTGATTTCCAGCAGGCGGCACAGCAGCAGATGTAATGGAAAGATTGAAGATGTGGAGAATTGGGCGGTGAGATGGGCAAAGCCTGACCTTAGGAAAAAGGTTCCAAGCCTTCGTCCCCTGCACTTTTGGTGTCTAAGTTAAGAAGAAGAATCTTCTACTTCTTTATAAGTTATCTCGCAGTTGGAAGGGACTGGGTCCAGGACTAGATGTGGCGGGAGGTATGCTGGCTCACCGCAGCACCAGCATAAGGTGATGAGTCAAAAGCTAATCCAGCTGTGGCAAAGTGGGAGTTAAGTTCCTCCAGGATTAGGGACTTGTTTTCCACAATCTTGCCACTTGATACTATCTTTGTTGGGACAGAGGGCCATGGGCGTCCTTCTATAGCTTTGATAGTCTTCCATATTTTATGAGGGTTACCTTCAGCTTGTTCAGAGTAGAAATATAATAGTTAGCTTTAGCAGAGCGAGTTTTCACACAGTTATTCCTGGCTGTTCTAAAGGCCTGCCAATCCGAAGATTCTTTGGAATGTCTAGCTTTAGCCCAGAGCTTATCTCGAGCTATAAGGGCTGCCTTGAGATCCGAGGTGAACCAGGGATTGAATTGTTCAGCACTTTACTTTGATGAAAGGCATGTTATTTATTATTGTAGTGAGTTTGTCATTATGATGCAAGCTGCCTTGTTGACATCTTTGGCTAGGTAAAGATCTTGCCATCTGATCATGCTCAGGTCAGATAGGAAGTTTACTGCACTGAATTTGCGACAGGATCTTTTTGTTATAAAGATGGGTTGCGGCCGGGTCTTAATTTGAGATCTTATGCAAGCAACAATTCCATGATCGCTCATGTCATTGTGAAACACTGCCAAATGAGATATTTTGTGGGATGGGTGGTTAGTACCACATCTAGAATGGAACTGTTGGCAGTATTTAGAGTGTTGTTCCTAGTAGGTTCTCTGACTAATTGCCCAAGACCTAGCTTCGTCACAAAGGGATTTGAGGCCATGTGATTTAGGTGACAGCCAGTCCATATTTAGATCTCCTAGAAATATTGTTTCAGTTTTGCATCTGAGAACATGGATTTCAAAAGATTAAGGACTTCATCACCTGCAGGCGGGGTCTGTAGCCACCTAGGATAGTGATACATTCGCAGGAGGGGAGATGAAGGCTCAGTGAAACTAACTCAAATTCCTTGGCTAGAGATTTGCAACTAATATTGGTGACCAAGTACTTAGATTTGGCATAGATAACCACACTCCCCACCTCTAGACTCTCTATCTGCTCTAAATAAATTGTAGCCCTGCAGTGATATTTGTTGATCAGTATTCGTCTTTTTTAACCATGACTCAGTAATTATGATAAGGTCTGGGTTAACGTGTGCAGCCCAGGCTTGCATCTAGGAGTTTTTAGGCAGAGCTTAAAATGTTGACCATCATCATTTGAGACCTGTGGCCTCAACAAAACGATAGGCGAGGTAAGTTGTAGGGGGGCCAGGGTTGAGCTCCACATTTCCTGAGCAGAGAGAAGCAGAAGTATAACTTTCTTTAAGGAGCTTATAAGAATGGAGACTGCTTTTATTTCTTTTTGGCAACCATATCGTACTAAGAAGAGGGCGCCACTGTAATGACAGTTGATTGTGATCAATGTAAGTGCTTGGGTAGACATAGGTGAGGACAGTAGCAAAGGGGTGTAGGCTAACTGGGGAATAGGCTGAAGGGAGAGGAGAATGACAGAGTGTCTGCACGGTAGACTGTTATAACATTAGGTATTGATAAGGTACATTGGAGAACTGAATTGCATTGAGGTGCTGAATTGCACTGTATTGCTGAAAACTCTGCACCTTAGGAGCAATAAAAACACAATAAGGAGCCATGGTCCCAGATTGGTGGTCTCAATGATTTGTATTAGTGCAATATTTTCTAGGCAAGAAATTTGCCCACCAAGGTGCCCATTTAAAACATAGATGAGAAAATACAGCAGAAAGGGAACAAGGAGATCAGGAGCAGCTTAGTTAGTGGCCATCCACCCTTCAGACTCAAGTCCCTTGTAGAACCGGGAAAGAAGAAGAATGATAATGCAGGCCATGTTGCCAGAGAATACGGTGATTTTTGTAGAAGACCAAGAGTCCCTCTAGTGGCAGGTCTGTATAACCTGCTAATGGAAAACTAGCCACTAAAAAAAAAAAAAATAAGGTAGTTAGACTTATCGGAGCCAAGGCAGAGTGCTTGGATGGGGCGCTGCAGGAATAGCAGTCAGACAGAAGAGGTGTAAGCAATTTAAAACAGTAGTAGAAATTACAATCCAGCTAATACAGTAGAAAAACTCCTAATAACACAGTAGAAATGTGCTTAGTTCTATGGAAAGTCTAACAAAGTGCCAGGTGTCTATAGCAGGGGAAAACTCCTGCCAGTCAGAGTGGGTTGCTGGAAGCACCCATTTCTGATTGGCTGCGCTGTCCCGTACCTTCAAGGAGCTGCAGGCAGGTGTCCTGGTCTTGGGTCGGTGGCTGGCTGGGTGCCCGGCCGGCCGTGGGTGAAACTGGAACTGCCCTGTTCAGGGACAAGCAACTTCAAGGAGCTGCAGGCGGTGTCCTGGTCTTGGTCGGTGGCTGGCTGGGTGCCGGCCGACCATGGGTGAGCTGGAACTGCCCTGTTCAGGGACAAGCAGCTTCCAAGGAGCTGCAGGCGGGTGTCCTGGTCTTGGTCGGTGGCTGGCTGGGTGCCAGCCGACCGTGGGTGAGCTGGAACTGCCCTGTTCAGGGACAAGCAAATCCCGCCACATAACCACTCAGGAACAGTGAGCGTTGCAGCAGCCAAGAATGGAAAAAAAAAGCAGACCCACTCCTCCTCCGGTACTTTTACCATATTTCTAAGAACTACACCTCATTGCTATTAATTTAAAAGTAATTTCTTGTTGTTTCTCACTGTTCCAACCCATGAAGCAGGCAACATCTGTGTACGACGGCCACTGAGGGACATGCTTGCTCCCACTGCAGCCAGCCATTTAATTTAAATCAAACAAAGAAACTGACTCAAGGAGAGAAATGTAAAAAAAAAAAGTAAAAGTGCACACACAAAAAATGTATGTTGGGAAGGAAGGGAGTACCAAGAAACATCACAGTACATCACACTAGGGGCAAGGTCACTGGCACTCGGTCTAAACTGAATCTGGATGGCCAAAGTAAGTAGTCATTTTAAAACACAGAATCTCAAGCTCTGCACAGAATAAGAAAAACATACTGTGTGTGTGTGGGGGAGGAAATAGGGACCTATCCTGACCAGTATGTGTGTTTTGGGGGGGGGGGTTGTACTACTGACCAAGCTAAATACACTGTATTGTAGAGAACAGAACAGTACATAGAGGAATTACTTTATCTTTCTAACCCAAAAAACTCTCTTTTCCTCATTTTTTTCAATTTGAAAGCTTTTTTCTTTTTATATTTTTAATTTCTACTTGGGGAGCCCATTTTATAAGCATAATAACACACTCCAGCCTCGTGCCTTATAACGCACCTGGGTATGCTCTTATCAGGACATAACCCACACCTCATTGTATGTTATTGCTTACATAATATATTGCTAGAAAGTGCCAATAATTATCTTTTAAAAATGTAGGGGCTAATGGGTCATAATGTATAGTCCAGGAGATAAGTAGTGCCAAAGTAGCATTTGTCAGGGCCCTGAATGGAAATTTTGGGATGTGGTGGTGAGATACAAGACATTAATGACTCCAAACTCCAGTTCCAAGTCAACAATGCAATAAACACCTGTAAAGCATTTTATTGGTGCAGCTACCAATGGAAGTCACTTTAACCAAGGAAGGATGAACCGAGGGGCAGGGGTTGGGGGAGAGGGTGGGCTGAAACTTCATTTTTTTTAAATGTCTTTGCTTACTATGCAGTTTTCATTTCAATATCATGGCCTCCCAAATTACCTAATTTGAATACTTTCAAGTAAAGAGTACCAGCAATAAAAAGTATAATCTTTTTTTTTTTATACTCTCTTTTATCTGCCCAGTCCCTGGCGAGGGTGCCTCCTGTCAGCTCTCCCAGCCCCGTCCCCCACTCGCAACCCAGCCCTTTCCACCTGCCCCACGGCTTTGTCCCCCATGGCGGGGCAGCGGGGATTCCTCAACCCACCATAACTCTGGATTTGGTGCTGGAAGGCTGAATGCCCATTTTGGGGGTGGCTCCTGTGGGGACCGGCTGTCATACTGCGGTGCCAGTACCCTGATTATCCACCTGAGGTTATTTTTGTCCCATAGGTGAGGCGTGCAATGACACTGCAAGAAGCGAATACGCACACTCCCATGTGTGCTTCTCCGAGCGTCTTTCTTTCCTATCCCCTTCTTATGCAGCGATTCAGTGCACCAGCTCCCAGCTTCTGCTAGATGCCAGTCATGCACCGACCCACTGGTGTCCCCCCACCCCAGAGAGGGAGAGCAGTCCTATGGACACTCGATCCCTTCTCCTCCCTACCAATCCCCAGTGGCCCGTACCTATTCCCAAACACGGGTCGCCAGCGTAGAGTGAGGTAAGGCATCCAGCGCCTCAGCCCTCAGCACCACCGGGCTGGCAAAAAATATAATCTTTAGTTATTTAAACTGTGTGTGACATACTGTATGTGTTCATAATTATGATAACATTTTATTTTTATTTATTTATTTAGTTTTTGTTTACCGGGTAAGTGCACTAGCCAGTAGGTGACTATTTTCAGGCACAACCCGGGAGAGTACAAGACAATACATACAGTGGGTGTTTACATAGACAATACAGTTTGTAAGGCAATAAAGTGTTTGGACAGTAAAGCAAAGTACATGACATGAGGCAATGTAGCTAAAATAGCTGTGAAGTCACGGATATAAGTAAAACAGCAATGGTCAGTACAGAAAAACAGCGTTGGTCAGTACAGTATACAACAATCATAGTAATAGCATAGCAGAGTAGTTACAGTTTCAGAAGCAAGATTATTCCATGTGGAAGTTCGGTTCTACAAGTAGACATAAAGTACAACAAGCAGGAGAGAAAAGGCAATAAGCAAGTAAGTGAGTTTTGGGGAGATGCTAAAGGAAGGGGAGGGGAGGTAGGGGTGTGGTAGCAGGACAATAGGTTTGTAGGGTGGAGATAGGTGTGGGGCAGGGTTTCATGGGCACAGTCAGGTAGGGTCGAAACAGGTACACTGTTCAGTAGTAGCTAGGTAATGTCACAGCCCACGTTTAAAGTGGTAGTGAGATGAAGATTGCCTGAGGTCCAGTGGCAGCATGTTCCACATCTGGGGGGGCAGCATACCCGAAGGTCCCGGTGCCTTTGGTGGTGTGACACCAGGGTACCCTTATTAGTGATTTGTCTATTGACCTCAAACCATGGTTTGGGATGATGGGACGTAATAACTCAGCCAGTGATGCTGGGGTTTCCAGCCTAATTATGGAGTCACATAGACAGCCGAGATGGTATTGTCTGGTTGCAGAGGGGGAGAGCCAGCCAAGGTCACTATACAGCAGACAACAATGCTTAAGCCAAGGGGCCTTAGATACATAACGACAGACATTATTATAGGTGACATCCCATTTCTGTAATGCTGATTTATGGGCAGTAGTCAGGACAGGAGCACAGTAAGTTAGGGTTGGGAGAAGGATCCCCCTGGCAGTGGCTAGCTTAGCTGATGGCATTAACATATAGCTTGTTCTGTAGGCTGCCCCCAGTTTACAATTTACTGCTTTGCAGGTTGATTGAATGTGGAGGTTTAGGTCCAGAGATTGGTCAAGCAGAACTCCAAGATACCGAAATGAGGCGACAGCCTCTAGTGCATTCCCATCCAGGTCGAGTACTTTCAAGGGGGAGGTGCAGGATCTAAGTTTTGGGGTGGAGCCCAGGAGCATGGCTTTGGTTTTGTGTGAGTTAAGGACTAGTCGATGGTTGCTTAGCCAGTTTTGAATACTGTTGTAGGCCATGGTCAGAGATGAGTTTAGGTAGTCTATGTTATTTGAGCTGGCATAGATAACCAAGTCATCAGCACAGAGAAGAGAGGAGCAGGATGAGACATTGTTTGGTATGTTGTTTATGAAGAGTGAAAAAAGAAGAGGGCCTAGAATTGAACCTTGGGAGACTCCAGCATTGATTGTGGTGCTGTCTGATGTTGCGGAATTGAATTTCACAGCTTGGGTCCTGTCGGTTAGATAGCTCCTGTACCAGTTTACAACAGGAGTAGAGAAACCTATGGTTTGTAGAGTGGACAGGAGTATGGAGTGATCCACAAGATCAAAGGCCTTGGTAAGATCAATGAAGACAGCTCCTGTTAGCTGACCATCATCCATGTTGGAGAGAGTATCTGATGTGAGTTTAGCAAGGGCTGTAGAAGTGCTATGGTTTCCTAAAACCATGTAGTGCGTCACAGAGCAGGTTTGTGGTTTCTATGTAGTCGAGGGTTTGGGTGGCGACAAGCTTTTCCAGTATTTTGCTCAGGACTGAGAGAATAGCTATCGGCCTGTAATTTGAGATCTCATTTCTGTCCCCTTTTTTGAATCTGGGAATTATTCTGGCAGTCTTCCAGAGATCTGGGATGACACCACTGGAAAGGGATAGTGTGAAGATTTTGGCCAATGGTGCGACAATGAGATGTGCAGCTATCTTCAAAAGGCGGGGTTCGAGAGAATCAGATCCAGGGCTGGTGTTATCGGAGATAGTTTTTAGTAATTTTAGAACTTGTGAGCTGGTTATGGCTTTAAAGTAGAAAGACCGAACTATCAGAGTCTCAGTTGGTGAGGCTGAGAGGCCTGCCTGCTTGCTATATTCAGTGGACTGAGATGTGGTTGGTGCCAGTGAAAATGTGGTGGTGTAGGGTGAGAGATCAGAGAACATTCTGTTGAAGGCATTCACTATGGTGTAGGAGTCATTGCAGTGGGCACCGTTGAGGATCATCTCAGAGGGGGTTATTGATTGTGGAGTGCCTAGGAAGGTCTTTATGTGGGCCCAGAATTTCCGAGGGTTGTGGGCTGAGCTAGATAGTAGGTTCTGGCAGTACCTACTTTTTGCTTGTCTTATCTGCTTTTTGCATGAATTTCTGTGTTGTTTGTATATTGTGTGATCTACAGGTAGGCCAGTGTTTTTATAGTGCTTCCAGAGTTTGTCCCTATGCCGTAGTTGTGGATGCTGGAATGTAAAGTCACTATGCAATTTTCAAGAGTGCTTAGTTTGATTGGCACTTATAATAGGAAAATGACTAGATTCCAAAGGTCACATCAGCTATACACAAATAAGAATAGAAGAGTTTTCCAGGGGTTTGCATTTTGCACATATCTAAAGTAGTGTGCTCTCATAAAAAAAATTCCTTTTCCTTTTTGACTTATCTTGTATCCTTCCTGTGATTTTGTATGCTCCATCTGCATTGGATGAAAACACAAAAGCAAACTAAACTGCTGTATGAATTCTTCAGTTTGGTATCTGAGCCAACAAACTCTACCCAGAGCCGATAGAGCTGTGAAGAGCTACCAAATGACCAAAGTCATTTTCTTGTTGGTGCCATATAGTGCTGTTTAGTCACAATCATCACAGTGCTCCCAGATCCAAATAACCATTTTCCTGTAACAAGCCCTCATTTTTCCTGTATTTTCCCTGTACAAGCAGCATCAAATCCCTATATAAATCCCTGTAGATGTTTCCATAAGCCACTAGTTCCTTATTTGTGACTTTGTTGTTTGTTTATATTGTAGTATGTTGGCAGCCTTTTATCAGGAAAAGGGCTCTGATTTGCTGTTAGGTATTAAAATTATATGTCAAGATGGCCTTTGAATGATTTGGATTTATATGGAATCCATAAGGCATAATGGGGAATTTATTTATTCATTGAATTTTGATGACTGGGAAGGCCCACTAAGACTAGAAGTCCCTTTTTCAGGGGTGAAGGGGGGGGGGTACAGATGGTAACCAACTGAAATTGTAACATGGCATAAATCCTTACTTGAACCAGATTAAGCTGTTGGTATTTTTAGTGAATGGGGGAAATTTGGCCAGGACACCATATACATTACCTTACTCTTTTTGAGAAGTGCCATAGGATCTTTAACATCCACCTGAACAGGCAGACATAAAAGACAGGACCCCCCCAATGCTGCACTACAGTGTCAGTATTGGGATTTAAAGATCTAGTGGAGCCAAGCCGGGCAGACAGGAAAATAATATACATTTTAAGAAATAGTCAGTTATAAAATGTTATTTCTGAAGTACCTTTCCTTTACCTTTTGCCCATCAGAGAGTCTTCTATGTCATAATGTTGTGGTGGATGTCTGGAACAGCTCTTAGCATAGCAGCTGACATATCTAGCTCTACTGCCCCTCACTACATCATCAGCATTGTGATTTCGCTGACAGTGAAATCACATGTGAATCACCTGGCAGTCACTGAATTGCTGTTCCAAGTAGCAGTGATATCACAGTCAGTGAGGTCATGATGCTGGTGATGTAGTGGGGTATAGCTAGCTATGTCAGCTGCCACACAGAGTGCTGTTCCACACATCACACATATTAACATCAGGTAAACAATCTTTTAATTAAACAAAAGGAAAATATAAAGTACCTCAAATATAAAAGATGATGGTTGACTGTTTTTAAAATCTAATATTAGTTTTAGGCAGTACACAAGCTCTTTAAACCACATGCCTAGTGTGGGGATAGAACCTACAGCCTTCTGATCTTCCGGTCTCAGAGGCCAGTGTGCATGCTATCTTTTGCATCTTTCACTTGTTAGTTTTACACAAATTCTCTGACTTTTTTTGTGGCCACCTGATGGAATCTTGAATGAGTTACATAAATGTTATTATTTTCTTCAAGTCCCTGACCCTGCAACTAAATACACACTCAGTACATCATATTATAAAATGAGAAAAAAAACAGTCTTCTGTTTCCACTGCTTGCCTCCAATCTGTCCTGTGGAAAGGAATGTCAGGCAGCTAACAATCTGCATTCCACTGTCTGTAATCTGCAACTGAGTCTGACTTTCGTTTTCACAAAAAACAAGAGGAAATGAGTCCCATAGGTTGCTGAATGAAATAGAACAAATCTGTTAGACTGAGCTGGACAGATGATAGAAACAGCGATGTAAAAAGTTTTTTTTGTTAATATCCTGAGAAGTTCTGAGGTACAATACAGTAGCATCCCCCCTCAGATGCCCTTAACATAGAGCAACAAATAGCAAATATCATAGGGGGGGTGCACTACTTTGCAGCTGTGGAGGAATACATACAAATATCTAAAACAGAAGTTCCAGGAAAAGCCATTTTAACAGCTACGGATGACAGAAGGGCTGTAGGCTCCACCCACAGCCCTAAAAATGTTTTCCATTAGCTTAGCTATTAGGCCTTGCTGGATTTACTAACTGGTTAATCGACCTTTTTATTCAACACCAACTAGTAACATTAAATTCATGCTGAAAATGGAAAATAGAGTTAGAACTGATGTTTCAACCGTAGATCTTCTTCAGAAATTATCTAAAAGAGAAAAAAGAAAAGTTAACTTTGCTTGTTTCTCTTTTAGATAATTTCTGAAGATCAATGGTCGAAATGTCAGTTCTAACTCTATTTTCTATTTTTAGCATGCATTTAATATTACCATTTTGTGTTGTTTTCAGACCACACACTGACACAGCACCTTGATTACTATTTTTTGGTTTTTTTATTGTTTTTCTATGGGCACTGTTTTCTTAGTCTTTTAGCCTTTGATTTTAAGTTTTGGCTCTCAAAACTCTGAGCTTTCTGCAGCTGCTGTGTTTGCTTTTATTTGTCTGCACAGGCCCTCAGTTTGGGTGCAGGACTAAATAACAGTGTCTTGCAAGAGTTTAAAAGAAGGGTATTCTGTAATAATCAAGACTGAACCTTACAGATGTTGACGTTAAGCTGAGAGTTAATATCTGCCATATTATTGGATTCAGTGTAGAGTCCCATATCATTGTCATAAAGCTGGGTGAAGTATGAGGCAGGAACCATAGAGATATTATTGATAAAAATAGTGAAAAGTAGTAGGCCCAGTATGGAGCCTTGAGGAAATTCAGAATTAATAGTGGTATGGTCAGATTTAAGGCTTGTTAACACTGCCGACTTTGCTGTGCATCAACCCATGCACACAGGTTGTTGTGCTGCAGAGCCGGCTATGTAGATACTTACTGCAGCACCCTAAGAGAGTTTTGGATCCTTGTTTTGCTCCAACTCAGGAGTGGAGATGTGTATTGGAGCGAGCATGTTAATCTGCTGTGTGAATCCTCTACTGCACTCGCTTTGATGCAAAGCCTTCTCTCCCAGCATCCTCCACTGGTCCCATGAGTCTCTCTGCCAGAACCAGGAAGTATAGCAGAAAGACCTACTGGCATGCGAGTAAGAATAACAAGGAACAATATTGCTGGGACAAAAGTGTTTTGTGTAGCATTCAAACCAATAGAGTATTTCTCCACTTAAAACTGAGCTCAGTATGTATTATTTCTTGTTCATTGGGCATAAGTGTTTTTTGGGGGATTGTCACAAAAGGCAGCAAGTCACTGCAGACGTCAGTTGAAACAACCCAGCCCTGCAAATGTACAGCCCCTCCGTAGCACAACCTGCATCATTGTGAGGGTGTTCTGTGTTACAGCAAAAAGAGTGCAGCGCATATGCAACAGTGCTGTGGCCATTTAAACGTGGCTTTAGATTGATTCACTTTTATAAATAGCTGTCTGTCTCCCTGATAGCTGAAAAGCCAGTTTATAGCTCTGGCGAAATGCCATGGGGCAACACTTTGGCTTTGAGAATAGTGTGATCAACAAGATCAAATGCTTTTGTCAGGTTAATGAACACTGTTCCAGTGAACATGCCCCTGTCCATGGCTATCTTGGTGTCATTTTTTAACCGGATCAGGCTGTGGTTGTACTGTGACCCTGTCTAAAGCCATATTGGGCAGGTGATAGCAGCTCATATTTGTGGAGGTGCTCTGTGACCTGTGAGGCCACTAGCTTCTCAAGTATCTTGCTAAAGACAGATATGAGCTCCCCATTCTGGGCTTACCTGTTTTGCTCCCATTGCCCCTACATCCTCACCACCACTTGTCACAGGTTCCATTGTGACCCTGAGTCTCTGTCCAATCCCAAGCATTTACCTTGCAAGAGAGGGGCCAGAGGAGCAAAGCCGTGAAACCGCCGCAGAGCAGCCTCATGAATATGTGGGCTGGTGGTCCGTATATGCGCTCTGGAGCACATTGGTTTTCTTGCCACTGCTGCAGCCAGCCAAAAGCCTCTCTGATGCTCCTGGACCCCAAAATGAGTAAACTGGTGTCTGGAGACTCAGAGGAGGCACTAGAGGAGCGGGAAATTATTTTATCTTAAGAGCGTCAGTGAACGCTTGGGAGGATTGGCTATAAATATTAAAGAGGGGTCGATGAATATTAATGAGCCTGTCTGCCACCTGGGGAAATTGCAGAATCAGCAGCAGTGACATGCAGGGGAAAAGGCTTTAATCTAGAACAGTGCAGCCATGTGACAAGGCTGCTACAGAACTGGAGGATACATATAAAATAAAATTGAATTGTTTAGCTGCAGAAGCACCTGAAAAAACTTGGGACTACATACAAACTTTCTGTTTTGGCAGCCATTTTAGTAACCTTTAACCACTGCTCAGCCAATCAAAAGGCAAGGACTGTTAAAGAGAGTTATGGGACTGCACAAATGACTTTTGGGAGTAAAAGGAAGGACAATTCTTGGTGCCCAAATGAAGGACCAACAGGGTGTCAACTGAGGCAAATGCATATTAATTTGTTCAATGGGACACCTGCTACAGCACATGGGAAGGGGCTGCTGGAAAACTGATAAAAAAGACTGCTTGCCCACCAAAAGGGAGATTATGAGAGGCTAGACAGAGAGGTCAGAGATGAGAGAGACTGTAGTGGGCTTGCTATCCTTAAAGGCCTGCCTGTTTAGCCAAAGGCCTTGTCTGGCCCCAGTATTGGACAAGCTACAGAATGTCTGCAGAAGCAAACAGCCTTTGGGAAAATAGCTGAACGTTATGAGAGGTTCCCAGGGTGAGACTTGAACCTACATTTGAGTAATTTGCTGCTGAGACTTTGGAATTTGCTGCTGAGATTTGAACCTGCAGCTGTGAAAGAAAGACTGTAGCTAAAGTGAGAGACTTTGGAGACCTGCTACCAGAGGGAGAGGACTGACTGTTCTGCAGTGCAGAAAGTGCCAGCGGAGTTTGGCAGCTGGAAAGCACAGACAGTAAAGCTCGCAGCCTAAAGTCCCAATGTCTGTAGCTGAAAGAAAAGTGACCTGCAAGCTGTGTTGCCCCTCAGTGGTGTAAGTGCATTGAAGACTGCTTCTGCTGCAGTCTGAAGTGACTGTCCATGGTGGGAATAGAGACTGTGTAAAGCCCAGTTTCAGTACTGCAGTTGAGAAAAGTGTGTGCTAGAGGGAACAATCAGCCTGCTCTGTACCCAGACAGAAGAGGAGACAACCAGAGAGGAAGACGTTGAGAGGCCTGCCAGGTGAACACCACCGACCTCTGCGGTGAGGATTAGAAAGACCTGGCAGGTAAAATCTAGCTTTCATCATTTCTTCAGTCAACTGCTGCTTGTAAATCAACAGCTCCTTTACCAGCACAGTACTGTGAAACAAATCTCTGCCACCCCCTTTGAACTACAGAACTGTAAGTACCCTGGGCAGCAGCTTTGGGGAAGTCTTTAGCTAGCTAGCTAGCTAATCAAAATTAAGGGGGGAGGGGGTGCTTAGGTCCTGGGCAGGACTGCACCAAGATTAAGGCTGTGCCCAGGCCCGATAGTTAAAGTTAAAGAGTTGTGAATTTCTAGTTAGGGCCCAAATGAAATATCCCCACATTGACTTGTGCGCCGCGGTGAGGTACCCACCAAAGGGACTATATAGACTTTCTGGGAAGCTGCCAAAGGAAAGTCAGGTGCATGGGCAAGTGGGAGGTGGGGATTGTTTGGGGGCAGACCTGATTGCCAGTGTCATTGTTCTGTTATTGTTATTGCTGCTTTGTTCCCCATTTACCCCTCCCTCACAATAAAATACTGCTGTTATTCAGGCTAATTACTGCTACAGTGTGTTTCTGTAAAGGGGGGGCACTGTCTGTGTTTGTGGGGAACTGTTTGGGGGCAGATAATATATATTTCCTGGGGAGTGGTAACCTGCTATTTGCCCACAGATATTCCCTACCACTTCCTCAGGAGGAGGCACCACACCACTCTACAGCTGCCAATCCAAACCCAGTCCCCTCGAATGCGATTGCTGTGAGGACTTTGAGTGCCCCAGAACAGCCAAAGGTGAGTCAAGGGGTTGTTACACAGACAAAGTTGCTATAGGGTGATTGTTTTCCAACAGATTTGGATATCCATTCTCGAAAACTGGCACAGTCTTGGCAATTTTCCATATACTGGGTGCTTCCTGGCACAGATAGTCACTGAGCTGACTTGGTTGGGGAATACACTGGATCTAGTTCTGGCCAACAGGGAGGCTGTAAGGGAAGTAGGAGTGGAGGATCCGCTGGTTTGGCATGACCACCACTCGGTGTGGTTCACACTTAATATGAGCAGAGAAGCAGCTGGTACAGGGACCAGGGTGGTGGACTTCAGACATGCTGACTTTGGCAGGATGGGTGAAATCTTAAGGAGGCATCTGGAAGGAATACAGCCTCTCTGGGATACAAATCAGAAATGGGAAAAAATATATTTGGGGATATTGAAGTCCACTGAGACATGTACCAGGTTGCAGAGTAAAAAAGGAAGGGCTAACAAACCAAGCTGGTTAAGTAGAGGGGTCTTAGAAATGGTGAGGGCTAAAAAAGCAGCATTCAAGAAATACAAGAAGTCTGGGAAGGGGATGATAGGGAAGAGTATGTGAAGAGGTCCAAAGAAGTTACCAGGGAGTCACAGCAGCTAAAGGAGGGATGGGGGGTGGGCAGAGAAAGGGGGTGGATAAGGCAGAAGCACTGAATGAGTACTTCTGTTCTATATTCATGAGGGAGAAAGAAGGCAGCTACCACAGGGAGTGGGCAGGGTGGGAGAGGGAGTAACGGATGGGGTGATCACTGAGGGTGGAGTATTGGAGGGGTTAAGGGCTCTGAGGGTGGATAAGGTACCAGAACCAAACGGCATACAGTACATCCCAGGGTGTTGAAGGAAATGGCCAAGATCCTGGCTGGACCGCTGGCAGAACCATTCCATACCTCCCTGGACACAAGGTACATACCACATTACTGGAATTGGCCTACATGGTACCCATCCATAAAAGTGGACCAAAGGATGAGCCAGGTATTTTCAGGCCAATAAGCTTAACTTCCATCATGGGGAATCTGATGGAGACAATACTTAAGGAAAGGCTGGTGACTTTTATGGAAGACAGTTGGCTCCAGGACAGTCACCAGCATGGGTTTGTCTCTGGAAAATCATACCAGATGAACCTAGCTGAGTATTATGACTGGGTCACAAGGGAATTGGACAAGGGTCATGCTGTGGATGTCATATATTTGGACTTCAGTAAAGCCTTTGATTCAGTGCCGCATGAGAGGTTGGGAGGGAAGTTGAGATACGTGGAGGTGGGGACTAAGTTGGTTAAATGGATTGAGAGTTGGCTGCAGTTGAGACAGCAGAGGGTAGTGGTGGTGGTGGTGGGGGAGGAATTCTCATCTCCAAGGACTGTGATGAGCGGGGTGCCACAGGGATTGGTACTGGGACCAGTGTTGTTTGGAATATACATAGCAGACATGTCGTATGGCATCAGGAATAAGATCAGTCTATTTGTTGACTATACCACATTGGGGGTGGTGGTGGACGATATAGCAGGTTGGCAGAACCTACAGGATGACCTGACCAAACTGGTGGAGTGGTCAGAAGCATGGCAGTTGGGGTTCAATGCGAAAAAGTGCAAAGTCCTGCCAGGGAGGGGTTATCAGCTGGGAGGGGTGCAGCTAGGTTCCACTAAGGAGGAGAAGGATCTAGGGGTGGTTGTAATGGGGAAGATGAACAATACAGAGCAGTATAGGAGGGCGACAGTGAAAGCCAACAGGATACTGGTTGGTATCGCGAGAGGGATCTCCTCCAGGAGCAGGGAGGTGATTCTGCCTCTATAGGTCATTGGTCAGACTGCACCTGGAGTACTGTGTACAATTTTGGAGGCCATATCTAAAGAGGTATGTGAAATTACTGGAAGGTACAATGCAGGGCAACAAGGATGATCCAGGGATTGGAGGACAGACCATACGAGGAGAGGCTAAGAGAGTTGAACATGTACTCTTAGAGGAGAGAAGGGACCGGGGGATATGATTGAGACCTTAAGTCATGTAAAGGAATAAACAAGGCAGGTGCTGAAGGGATACTCAGGCTGAGGAGGGAAGTGACATAGTGGGCATGGCCTTAGATTGGAGGGGAGAAGATTTAGGATGGAAATGAGGAGACACTTTTTCATGGAGAGGTCATGGCAGAATGGAATGCTCTACTGGAGGAGGTGGTAGCCTGTAAGACAGTGGGTAGTTTCAAAAGAGGATGGGACAAGATGAGAGGGGGATAATTGGGAAGGGAAGGGGGTGGGGCAGCTACAAGGTGAGGGTGCTAGCTGCACGCTTGAGCAGACTTGATAAACCAGGTGGCCTATTTTTGCTGGCAAATTTGTACCTGTATGTTCATAGGACAGAGGTTAGTGATCAATTCAATATTCTGGTTAGGGGGAAAGCAAGATAGGGGGCAGCAATCTTAAAGAACAACTCTCCATTACAATAAAAAGCTTAAAAACATTAGGTTTACAACAATTATGTTGTAACATTATTGTTTTCTAGTTCTTCTCTGCTGTTTTTTACCCTTTTTCTTTACTTTTTTTCTCCTGCTGTTGGTTTACTAAATATTGTATGTAAAGCAGCAATTATTTCACTGAGATTTTCAGAATGTATTTGACTTTCCCTCCTTCTTCACCCTTTCCAGCCTGGTTTCCCTAAATCCCATTCTACCCTCCTCCAGCTTACTGGCTCTATTCTCTCAGATATGGATCAAGGCCTTATCACCTCTGCCATCTTTGTTGACTTGGCCAAAGCCTTCAACATTGTAACCCACTATCTCCTCCTTGATAAACTTATAGCAGCAAGGATTTCCACCTCCGCTACCAATTGATTCCGCTCCTAGCTTGAGGGTAGGACTCAACTGGTTAGAATTAGTGATTCCTTACCCCATCCACTACTCATCAGCACTGGTGTCCCCCAAGGTTCTGTCCTTGTCCCAATGTTCTTTTCAACTTTCCTGAATGACCTCCCCACTGCCTATACTCTGTGTCCATCCATATATACGCAGATGATACAGGTCTTTTTCCCTTCGGTTCCACCCATTCTGATTTGATGACCAAGCTCCAGCTGGACGTTGACAACATCCAGCACTAGTTCCATTCAAATACATTGTCCCCAAATGCCAAAAAAACAGTCTCCTTGACCTTTGGCTCCAGGCAGAAGCTCTTCAGGCTTGCTGCCCTCCCATCCTTCCACAACCTAAATGGGTCCATGATTGATGATGTCCCCTCCCTCATGTACCTTGGGGTCTTTCTCAAATATCACCTTGACTTTTCTGGTCATGTGGATGCCATCCATATAAACTACACACTGAACTAGGTGCCCTGTACAGGAAGCATTGTTGCATCCCCCTGCTGACTCGCAGAGTCATTATCCAGAAAATGATTCTCCCTATTTTAACTATGGAGACACTGTCTACAGTGCTGCTCCTAAGTGCACCCTGACCAGACTGGATTCCCTCTTCCACTCCATCCATCACTTTGCTCTGGACTGCCCACCCATACCCACCATTGCTCCATTTATACCTCCCTCTCCCTTCCTTCCCTCAAAGCCAGGTGTCTCACTCATTGTTCCTCCTTTGTAGTGAAATACTGGCTAGGCTCTGTCCCCTTCTACCTCATGTCTTTCCTTTCTTCTCCTCCCCCCCCCCTTTTTCTCACTAAACCCTTTGGCAATCTGGCTTTTGATCCCTGGCACTTCCTTCTAGATATCCTCAGCTGGCCGTGCTACCTTCTCCTACCACTTCCCCAAACTTTGGAATTCTTCCCCTTTCTATCTGCTCTGCCTCCACCCAATGCTGTCTCTCCTAGCTTCTCCTCAAATTCAAGTCTCACTCCTGCAACTGCACCTGATCCCCACCTCCGTTACTTTCTTCCTTTCCTTCCACTCCTTGTCTCCCCTCCACCCCACCTTGTCTCCCCCACAACCTCGCTGTCCTAACCTCTGCTGCAATCCCCCCATTTCCACCCTCTCCAATTCACTATCCCTTGTTTACCTCTGGATAGCTTCACAATCACTGCCAACATTTATTGCAGTCCGCACTTTCAGTATCATCCTCTAACTACCTGCCTTAATGCATTTCTGCTATATCCCATACCATTGTACATAACGCTAAAATTGTCTGTCTACTGTAGCTTGACTGTGTTGCTTAGTAAATTGTACTTATTTGTCTAATTGCCTATCTATTGTAGCTTGTTTTTTTGTTTGTTTGCTGCTTAGTTCTGTTCCTTCCGCAATGTAAATGATGTTCATATTGTTGCTCATGACCCTCCTCTTACCCTTCCCAGAACACATCTGGAAATGAGCTGCTATTCAGCTCAGTATCCCTTTCCTGATGAAACTTTTTAAATAAATAAACAAATGAATGAATGTATGAATAAATATATTCTAACAACACAATTGCTGTTTGTGACATCACAGTCTGTTGTCATGATTAGCACTATGATGCCATAAAAAAAGGAACTGTGAGGTTATCAGTGGAGAGACAAATGTTTTCAAATGTTTCTACACAGATTTTTTAGATGGACTACTAAGAAGTGCTGTAAATCTTGTAAAGAAACATTACAAATGAAAACAAGCATTTGTCAATGTCGAATGTTTGCTTGCTGGCATTGGCATTGGTAGTGCAGGAGTTAGAGAGATGCATAATATGAATGGTAGTGAAGTATTGAACTGAAGCCAACTCCATCACCACCCTGCAGAGACTGACAGGCATTGGGGTGTGCCTTTGGGTCGTTACCGCCATGTCACCACACCCTACCCTGCAGACACTGACAAGTGTCATGGTGTGCCTTGGGGTCTTTGGGCCTTACGCTCACCCCATTCCATAAGGAAATATGGTGAGATGGGTGCAGTATAGGAGAATGGAGTGAACTTTGGGGCTGAAGAGTCCAAGGCACACCTTGATGCCTGTCACTGGCTGCAGGGTGTGGGTGGGGGTGGAATGGCATGAGCATTACAAGCTACAATCCCAAGTCAAACCCCTGATGCCTGTCAGTCTCTACTGACATGTTTTTTGTGACCTCACCTCATGAACAGTGGCAATATCAGTTTGTTAGCTGAAAGCTGATTTTGCACAGCAACTATGCCATTTGGCACCACAGGTGTGAAAATACATTTCGAACAGGATGTGAAAATTGACATCTGTACTGTTCATGGGGAGGTGTAAAAATGGCAATGTTGAAAATCTGGAGTGAAAATATAAAAAAACTGGTTAAGTCACTAATGTGCATAGAAACTGCGCAATGCACGCCCTTAATGTAATTAGTTTGGGAATTTTTTACAGCAGATTGTCAATACAGGCATTTTGGAATCTCCGCTCTTGAACAGTGTCACTGTGATTTTCTTAATCTGTCCCGAACACTGATTTCCCACAGCTACCGCGCATTTCTGCGCCAGAAGTGTGAAAACACATTTCAGCCAGGTCGTGAAAAATGATAGTTGTACTGTTCATAAGGAGGTGTGAAAAAATGCCAGTGTTGAAAATCTGGATTGAAAATATTACAAATTCGAGAACTTACGAGGGTGTATGGAAAATGCGCAATGCATCACCATAACACAGTCATTTTATGGACTTTTGTCACCAAATTTTCAACAAAGCCATTTTAAGACCTCTGCTCATGAACAGTGTCACTGTAATTTTCTTGCTCTGTCCCAAACATTGATTTTGCACGCTGACCATGCCATTGTGAGCTACATGCGCAAAAACACATTTTGGGCAAGATGTGAAAAATGACAGCTCAACTGCTCATAAGGAGGTATGCTAAAATGGCAATGTTGAAAATCTGGAGTGAAAATAGTAAAAATTCTCAAAGTTACAAGCGCGCATAGGAACTGCTCAATGCACGCTCGCAAACAGTCATTTTAGGGAATTTTTTCCTAAGTTGTCAACATAGGGTTTTTGGGCGTCACCACACGATTATTGTCATTTTTGTTACCTCGGGTCCCAAAAGGTGGTTCCATGCAGTGACCACAAAATCACCTTCGGGACAGAATAACAAAATAACAGTGGCTGAGTTCATGAGGTGGGGTCCCAAGAACCCCATGTTGAAGATTTGGTGAACAAATTCCAAAAATGGCTGAGATATGCAGCAAAGTTTAAAGAAAAACAACAGTTATGTCATTATACAGCTTACGGCTTTTATTTAGTTTTGCGGTCAGCTTTGAAGAGTGCAGATGTGTTCCCGGTCCACCAAAGATCATCACGCTGGCCTCTGGAGGCAAGTATGGGGTAAGGGGGTGTGTGGGGAGCTGGGGTATGCAGAGGGTGGGTGACGGTTGTGGTAGGGGGCAAAAGAATCAACGTGGGACGATTTTCTTTTGTTCTAGTTTTTTTTTTTTTTATAAAGACAACGTGGGACATTTGCCACACTGGCGTGGGCTCCCAGCATGGCACCTGGAAGTTTGTTGGTGGCCAGTGGAGCCAATGGGACATTGGGCACCACCATGGGCCACAGACATTTGCCATGCTGGGGTGGGCTCCCAGCATGGCACCTGGAAGTTTGCATTTGGAGGGGCAGTGGAACCAATAGGGGATTGGGCACCCCCGTCAGTCATACAGTGTGCGAGGGTGGAGGGGAGTGCATGAGCATGCTGGGGTGAGCTCCCAGCATGCTAACTAGGTGTTCGTGGGGGACTGGATCCAATGGGGATCAGAAATGAACTGTCTATGACAGTTCAGATGCAGTGTCTGACATGTGTGCAATTTGCATACTGCGATGGCAGTATGCAAATTGTCTGCCAACGGCAGTATGCAAATTGCCTACACGTTACCACTGCTGATTGTAGTGGTGATTTTCTCAGAACTGTATGGCACTGCATCTGCAACAGCTGTCATAGACAGCTTGGACATTCATTGGTGTGGTGCAGCCACGCCTGCAAAAAGGAGCAGGACATTGGAAGTGTGGGTGGCACACCTACGAAAATTTGTATGGTGGCACTATGTTTCTTGCACATGCATGCAAGCAAACATAAAAATGTATTCACTAGTAAACTGTAACAGCTGAAACATCTTAACATAGAAACATAGACTTTGATGGCAGATAAGGACTGCTTGGCCCACCTAGTCTGCTCATTTCCCTACCTACTGGATAAGTTGCAGATCCTAGCTAACCAACAGCCTATTTCTTCATTCCCCCCCACAAGTATTGCCTTATGTTTGTCCCATGCATTCTTGAATTCCCTGACTGTTTTTGACCCCACAACCTCCTCAGGAAGGCCATTCCACGCGTCCACCACCCTCTCTGTGGAAAAATACTCCCTCACATTGCCCCTGAGCCATCCCCCCACTATCTTCAAATTGTGTCTCTTTGTTCTTGCACATCTCTTTTTCTGAAAGATGCCACCCTCTTGGACTATGTTGATTCCCCTGAGGTACTTAAAAGTTTCTATCATGTCCCCCCTCTCCCTCCTTTCCTCAAGGATATACATATTAAGCTCCTTTAGCCTCTCCTCGTATGACTTCTGTTGCAGATCCTGCACCATTTTAGTTGCCCTCCTCTGGACTTTCTCCATCCTGTCTATGTCCTTGCGGAGATGGAGTGTCCAGAATTGGACGGAGTACTCAGATGAGGGCTCACCAACTGTCTGTACAGAGTGATAACAACTTTCTGTTTTCTACTGGTGATGCCTCTCCCTATACATCCCAGTATTCCCCAGCCATCCATACTGCCTTCTCACATTGCTTGCTAACCTTTAGGTCATCTGATATGATTACCCCCAGGTCCCTTTCAATTTTTGTTGTTGTTACTTCCTCCCCCAACCCCCACTGTGTACTCTTCTACTGGGTTTTTGTTTCCCAGGTGCATTACTATGCACTTCTTTGCATTGAATCCAAGCTGCCATACTTCTGACCATTCCTCCAACCTTGCCAAGTCCCTTCTCATCCTTTCTACCACCCTTGTGTATCAACCCTGTTGCTGATCTTTGTATCATCTGACAAAGAGGCATACTTTTCCTTCCAGTCCCTCTGCAATGTCACCTATAAAGACATTAAAAAGGACCGGACCCAGTACTAAACCATGCAGTACCCTACTAGTAACCCCACTTTCTTCAGAGTGGGCTCCGTTTACTATTACCTTCTGTGTCCTGTTGTCCAGCCAATGTTTTACCCTGACTACCACCCTGGCACCCACTCCCAGGCTGGCTAATTTGTTTATTCATCTTTTGTGTGGGACTGTGTCAAATGCCTTGCTAAAAATCTACTGTAGTTAGGTCATGTCCACAGCCCCTCCCTGGTCTACCACTTTAGTCACCCAATCAAATAAATCGATTAGATTTGTCTGAAATGACCTTCCCGCTGTGAATCCATGCTGCCTTAGGTCATGTGCCCCACTAGTCTCTAGGTACTCAGCAATTCTTTCCTTCAGAAGTGATTCCATGATTTTCCTACCACTGAGGTCAAACTGACAGGTCTGTAGTTTCCTGCCTCTGTCTTGTTCCCACTTTTGAGAAGGGGAATCACATCTGCCCTTCTCCAGTCCTCAGGTACCACACCATCCTCCCATGATTTGTTAAAAAGGCTAGTCAATGATGTTACTAGTTCTCCCCTTAATTCTTTTAGAATTCTGGGGTGAATCCCATCAAGGCCCATTGCTTTATCCACCTTCAGTTTTAGGAGGTCTTTCAGAACCTTTTTTTCTGTGAAAGGACTGGGATTGATCCCCGGTATCCAGAGTGTTTCTATTGATTGGGTTGGGTACCTCCCCCTACTCTTCTTTTTGTGAATACTAAGCAAAAATATTCATTCAGTATCCCTGCTTTTTCACTGTCCCTCTCTGCCCACCCACTGTCCCCTTTATTCAGCCTCACTATCCATCCCTTTGTCTTCTACGCTCCCTAATGTCTTAATCTTATTTATGAAAGTCCAAGCTGAAGTGCAGTGCTGCTCTTTTAAGAAGTCTGGATTCAAGCCCATCATAGTCTGCACTGCTGCAGTGAACAATTGATTTCCTAAGGCCTGACACTTCTTAAGTGTCACAGCCCTTAAATAGAACATAGGGGTGGACATACCATCTGTATGAGCATTCATGTCAGTTGTACCAGATGCAAAACTGCAGTATTTGGACAGGTCAGAGAAGTGGGAGTAATAAGCATTCACTACAGTATTAGAGTTATTATAATTGATACCATTTAGCAACATGTCTGTCATCATGTGATTTCCCTTGATATGGCTCCAGAACCTTCAGGAGTCTCCAGCAGAAGCTTGTAGTAGTTCTTTGTAGTAGGTACTTTGGCAACGTGAATGCCGTTGCCTATATTTTTGGACTCATTCTGTTGTGGGTGAGTGAATCGGGTTCCTGACATTTCTCTAGCAGCAGCTACTTCAGAAATACTTACTAATTTTGCACTTCCATTTCCTTTTGGTGTATTGTGTTCTTTTGCCATGCATTTGGTTTGCATTTCCTTAATTTCTTTCTGCTTTGTGTCATTTTGTTGCAACTGATCTCAGTTTTTATTTCTTGATTTAATTGCTTACTACCCTGTCTCTATTAACTCTGCCTTGTCAGTAATTTGTTTGATGCTAATTATACACTGAGGCCCAGATATTCAAACTGCGCCCAAAATGTACGCAACAGCAGAAGCAAGCTCAAACCAATTGCGCATATGCGCAACAGGCGCGATATTCAAACATGGAGCAGAACAAAGTGCGCAAGCAGCCAACGTCTGAATATCGCACATACTGCACCATAGCGCAACCAGGAAGGGGAAGCTGAGCAGAAAGGTTGCGCTATAGCACAACCAGGGCAGCCCAGCTGAGCAGTCCAGAGGTGCCATAGCTCAAGCAGAGCCCCCCCGCAGAGCAATGGAACTGCACATCCAGGGAGGCAGGCTGGGGCCCACTGCAGCCATGCCACACATGGGCACAGGAACACACTGCAGAACCAACAAGACACCTGCACACCCCAAGCACAGCATCACTGGGGTGTGGACGGATGATCCACTGGCCCCTGGGGACAAGCCAACAAAGCACAGCAGGGCCATGATGCCCCAGCACAACCACTGGCAGGCTGAGACTGCCACACACAGGATGACAACCACAGTGCACATCAGCCCCCCGTGCGCTGTACACCCTGCACCATGACCCCAAGACACCACCCATGTGCGGTAGACTGGCACTGCAGGAAACACCATGCATCCTGCCCGGCACACGTCAACCCCGTGTAGCAGAGAAGCATACAAGCCAGACCCACCCTGTGCACCCAGCAGTGGGCGGCAGCAGATGGCAAGACCAACAGAAAGACACTGCCACACTGGAGACACCTCCCCATGCACACACACGCACACACACACACACACACACACACACACACACACACACACACCCAGGACCATACCACCCCAGATGGCATGCACACCACTGCAACTGAGCAACTATAGCCAGCTGTAAATCAGAGACCAACACAGTATTCATATCAAAATATTAATGTATTATAAAATGTAAATGACAACCACACAAGAGAACTATTTACAGGAGGGGTAGGGGTACAAGGTGGAGTGGGGCAAGGGTAGGGATAAGCAACTTGGAGAGGGAAGGGAGGGCGGGAGGGATGGGTGAAGTGGGAAGGGAATCTGGCTTAAGGCCTAGCAGGCCGGTCCTCCTCCGCCTGGTGTCACCGTGGTTGGCTCCGCCTCCTCCTGAGGCCATGGGCTGGATGCTTGCCAGTATAGCCGTGTTGTCTGATGACACTTGGTGGATCCGCTGCAAGGCACGCTCAATGCGGCATAGCACAGTCAGGCCTAGGAAAACGGGAACACAGTCAATGGCTGTGACTGACCACAACCCTGAACACCACCCAACCTGCAAGCCATATAGCCCAATGTCCCGCATCTGTGTTGGTATGCACCCACCCACAGTGGACATGCACATGGCCAGCCCAACCAGGCGGCACCAGCTATGTGCACCACTGCACACACACACTGGCCATGTATATCACAGCACAAACAAGGCTGTCAAGTGACGTGGCAACGTGGTGCGATGCCAGTCCCACAGCCATGTGCCCAGTGCATGCATGGACCACCAGTGACACATACACAGATGTGCTGTGACACTGGACAGTGATGAATGTCACCTGTGTCATGCATGGTTGTGTTGTGCATGGCTGGTGGTCATGCCCCCCCCAGCATGCAATAGCATCCATAAAGTAATGATACTCACACTCCACAAGCAGCTGGGTCTGCCGCTGCTGCTGCTGCTGCTGGGGCGCAACACCCACAGCACCACCGACCGGCACCGGGGCCCTGGCACGGCCCTCCTCACCCCGTGCCTGCATCCTCACATCCCGGCCTGTGGGAGACATATGTTGAGAAAAACATCAGTGTGACTCCAAAGCAGACTGCCCCCTGCCCCAGTGAGAGTGCCTGCCCACACAGCCAGACCCATGCATCTCACACCTGCACACACTGACACAGCCAACCATGGCAGAGCCATCACCTATGCACAGCCACCAAAACACACTCACATCCCTACAGAGAATACAGGTGCATAGATGGTACACCCATCTGGTCTAGGCACCACGCCCCTCCTGGCACGTGACCGTAGCCGCTCCAGAAGATGAGGATCCCTCCTCGCGAGGTCACTGTACCGGTGCCGCACTACTCAACTGACCGGCACCGCCCAGTGACCCCCACCAGGTCACTGGCCACTTGCTGCCAGACCTGGTTCTAGCAATGGTGAGGGTCACCACCATACAGTGTCCCATAGTGGGGCTCCACCAGGGCCACCAAGTTGGCCACTTCTACAGGGCTCCACTGCACTGCCCTCCTGCGTGCCATGGTACCAACTTTACAGCAGGCAATATGGTGCCCCACTGCGCCGTAACCCCATGTGGAGATGTTGCGCAATAGACCACCATAGGTTCCAATCGCGCTGTTCGAACAGCGCCGTCACTTCACATAGCGTTGTCACCAGACAGCACAATAGGGCCGTACACATGGCAGCCGAACAGCGCCAGGGGGCAAAGGTCGGACACCAGGTCATGGGCCATGATGCAAGGCCACGCACAGCGCCATCTGACGTATACGCATCCTGCGCGACCGACCATCTGCATACCAGTGTGGACTATTGCGCAGTAGTGCCACAGTGCCATATAGTGCCCAGTGCTGTAGCGCCACTGGCACAATGGTGGCCATGGCCTGAATTGCCGATCACGCACAGCACGTCAGCAGCGTGGCAGACGCCTGTGTAAGCTATCTGGGCATGCGCAATGCAGTGTACCACTCAGTCACAGATCTGCGCCATTGGCTCAGCCGACTCAACCGTATTGCACAAAGAGCAACTTCGCGATATTCAGCCGACACATGCTTTGCATGCATTGCGCTATAAATGTGCGACATTGGGGTGCGCTGGCCAGATTTGGGTACTGCAGGTGAGAGGTGAGTTGCATGCTGTATGATGTTCTGGACAATGGTCATGGGAAAATGTTGTAGACTGCACAGTGACAGGTGTCCACTTCCCCATACAGATCGCCATAACCGAGCAGAGACAAGGTGAGGGTGAGGATGGTGGCGTGGAGGAGGCCAACTTTACACCAGCAGAGACAGAGGCCTTCCAGGCCTACCTGGAGGAGGTGCCACTACTGAGTGGACAGAGGGCACCTTCAGTCCCAGGCGCGCGGCTGCATGGGAGGGGTAGCTCAGGTCAGAAACCTGTATGGAAGCCACCAGCGCCCCGTGCAGGAATGCAAGAAGAAGATGGGGACAGACCGCAGGAGGTTGAAGGAGAAGGTGGCAGCCTTCAGGGCGGCATGTGCTGGCACTGGTGGGGGCCAGCCAGTGGTGTTGGAGCTGACCCCGGCTGAGGAGAGACTGGCTGCATCAATGCAGCGGAGCGCTATTGAGGGCATACCAGGAGGTGGATTCCAGACAGGTGGAAGCCCATCAATGCACGGTGTGACATGGTGGTGGTGTTGGGGGGGTGAAGGTTGTTCCCATGCACTCACATGTACGCTCTTTCTGTTACAGATCCTGTTCATCTTCAGAAGACAGTGGTGGTGGGTCCAGGCAGTGATGATGACCTGCTGGACATGGAGGAGGGTCCATCCACCTCTGTCACCAGCCAGCATGCACTGCAGCAGCATGCATGCTGGGCCGCCAACTCGTGTGTCGGTGATTCAGGTGGGGGGGTGCAGCCTGTGTCTCAGCAGTCCGGCATGCAAGCATGCCAGCACGCTGTGACTGTGGCTGTGGCACGTACCTGCACCATTGATGATGCAAGGACTGCAATGGCAGTGATAGGTGTGTCCCATGACGGACACACAGCAGGCCAGCACGTGCCCCTGGGCCTTTCTGGTTCCAACTTGTGTACCAGCATGTTGGCACAGTCCCAGGCTGTGCCTGTCAGCACCGGTAGGGCAGCACTGGTGGCTGTGCAGGTGTCTGGCACTGTTGCGGCCACAGTGGTGGAACAAGTGGACCCTGGGGCACAGCGGTTGGAGGGGCAGCAGCAGCAGTCACCCACCAGGTCTGGGGGTACAGTGTCAAGTGGTGGCACATGTCCACTGCCCTTGATCCGCCATTCCTGGTCCTGGTGAACAGCGCCCACCCTCAAGGGTGTTGTGCATCAGACCTTCCACACCTGGGGACAGGATGCCGTTGGGCACAGTACCCATTGATTACAGCACACCCGCCTGCTGCAGGAATCAGTACAGCTGCAGAGGCGGGTTGCAATGTCCATGGAGGCACTGTCTGTGGCTGTGGAGCAGCACAGCGGGAGTGTGCTCTGGACCGTGCAGAGCTGGTTCGTATGCGGACGGATGTGATCGCCGCCATTGACAGGCTGACCCAGGCAGTGGTCTCTGTCGTGGACACATTGGGCACACAGTCAGGTGCCCCTGTACTGCACACCCCACACAGTTCACTCTCCACTCCCTGTTCCTGGCGTCATGCGACACCAGGCCTGTCGACGCTGGGTTCTGCTGTGGCCATCCCGAGCACCCCTGGTGCAGGTCTGTTCGTCATGCTGCAGACCCCTGTGCGGGCAAGGTCATGTTCGCGCAGTGGGACCCTTGGTGGCCCCTGCTCAGCCTGCCAGGGCTGTTGGGTCATGGCGGGGCCGCCCACGCATCCGCGGTGGCCGTGGGACAGTGCTACATGACTGACCTGTCTCCCAGTACGGGCCCTGTCTGGTGCTGCCCTGTGTGCAATGTGTGTCATGGTGGGCAGTGCACTGCTGGTGCTCTGCTCAACATGCCAACACGGACCACCTTCACACCTCCCAACTGCTGTCCACAGGTGCGTGTGCATGATGATGCCTGCATTGTACTGTACACCAAGGTGCAAGGGTGCCCAGCATCTGACACACATACTTGGACAGTACAGGTGGTGGGGTGGTCGGTGGTTCTGTGTGTTAGCAATGTCGGTTCTGCTGTGCTGTGCATCTGCCCATGTACGCTCTGTGCCTGTGTGTGTGTGTGTCCATATGAGTGTTCACCCTCCCTGATGGTATGTTTGCATGCCTGGACCCTTCCACTCCCTGGCGCCATGCACCCCTGGTGTGTTACCCTGTGTGCCTGTGGTTTGCGCATGGACAGTGTTGGCTGCACATGCCCCTTGACTTACCTGTGTTGTGCATAGTGCTCCTCTGTGATGGTGTCCCGTGCAGCTGGGCCTGCCGGATCAGTCGGGGTCCCATCCTCTAGGGGGCTGCTCATCACCATCAACACCGTGCCACTGGCGTTCCCATCGCTGTCCCTCTTCAACCTGTAGGGCTATCCCATAGTCTTTGGCCATGTTGTGCAGGATGCAACAGGCCAGGAATATCCCACAGGCCTTTTGGGGGCTGTGCTGTAGAGCACCGCCCGGAGGTGTCTAGGCATCGGAGCGTGCCTTGAGCATCCCAAACACCTGCTCTATGATGTTGCGGTGGGAAGCATGTGCCTCATTATAGCGCTACGCGATGGGGGTCATGGGGCGCTGTATGGTGAGCAGCCAGGGACGGAGTGGTATCTACTGTCACCTGTGTGGAGATAGTGGAGATCAGTCTCATGTTCAGGTCCATATTGCCCATATCCCTGTGTGCCCTACCATAGCACCTGTGGCATTCCCACCCTTGCCCGAGTTTGCATTCCCTACATGCGTACTCACCCACTAGATGGCCTGTGGGGATGTCCCCACTCTCAAATCGATGGCACAGTGTGGACTGATACCATATGAAGGCATCATGTGCTCCACCAGGGTGTGTGGCACAGACATTGATTATACGTCCAGTGGCATCACACACCACCTGGCAGTTGACACTGGGGTATCCCTTTCGGTTCATATACGCTGCACCATCGGGGCCAGGTGGCATGCGAATGGCCACATGGGTGCAGTCTATGGCCCCTAGCATGCCAGGCATACGTGCTACCCTGTGGAACTCCCGCATGTTTGCTGTATGCTCTGCTGTGGTGCTGGGGAAATGGATGTGTTCCGCAGCATGTGGCAGCAGTGTGCTGAGGAATTGGGTGAGGATGCGTGACGTGGCCAACTGTGTGATGCCTGTGGTGTCCCCTGTCAGCCTCTGGAAGGTGCCCGTGGTGAGCAGGCACATGCAGGCTGTCACCTTGGTCTCCACTGACAGAGCGTGACTCCGTCGTGAGGTTGCCTGCATCACATCACTGCACAGCTCACAGAGCTGCCTCAGTATTGCCCTGTTCAGGGGTACCGCCCACGATCTCTACATCTGTACAGCTCATAGCTGATGCGGGCGCGGTACTGCCTGTTGGGGGTGTATCACCGACCGGGCCCTTCCACGGCCTCGGCCCCCTGCAGCTTGCATTCTCACCTCATTACAGCTTCCATGGAAGCTGGCACTGTCCATCTCCCTGGCTTCTGACCCCCCCTGGCTGGTGTTGCTGTGTTACCCCCGCTGTCCTGACCGCTACTTCCACTGCACCGGGCACCCCCCGCTGGCCTCTGCAGCCTATGGCCCACGCTTGCCTTGCCTGCCCTAGCCTGTCACTGTCTGTCTGTCTGTCTCTCTCTCTCTCTCTCCCCACTTGGCATCCTTGTAGCATTCTTGCGCCGCTTCCTTGAGCCTTTTTATTTTGGCTCATTTCCGCTAGTGCACAATTTCTGGCTGTTCTGCTGTTGCGCATTGCGCAAGTCTTTGAATATCGCATTGCGCTTTTTATCAATCAATCAAATCAATCAATCAAAATCTTTATTTATTCAGGCGAACATCATTGAGCAAAGCTCATTTACAAGATGGACCTGAGTGGTCATACAAATGAGGATACAAGTATTATTACATAGACAAGAATAGAATAAATAGCAATACAATGGCATGAAATGATTATATACAACAATTTACATATATACAAGTAACAATAGAACCATTTAGCCTGTAGGAAAAAAAGAGGACAAAGGGTATAGCAGTCCTAAAATATAAGTTATATGGTCTAAACTAGTTTTTAAGTGAATATAATAGGTGATTCGGAAGAAAGAAATTGAGTTAATATAATGGATAGAAAAAGGAGGTTTAGTTGGTCAGATAGGTGGGGATTATGCTTTATAAAAGCAATTGCAGAGCTCTGGAAAAAGGCGGAGAACAATCTTTTGAAGGATGCCAGAAGTAGTAGGCTATCTAGCTTCATGGATTTTTGGAGAGAGTTCCATGCAGCTGCTAAGGAATAGCTGAAAGCAGCCTCCCATACCGGTGCAGGCATTGGGGACCTTTAATGTGATGAGTTTACTGATCCTTAAGGTGTATGGCCTGGTTGTAATTTGGGTAAAGCAATCAGTGATATAGGTCGGTAGTTTGCCACCCCTTTGGTGCGCATGCCTTCATTTGCATTGCGCTGTTGCTCAGCATGTTTTCGTGGCTAACTGCTCTTCTGAATATCGCAGAATGGCGATTTGGGACTTGCTCACAAGATCCCTGTTGCGCATGGCTGCAACCCTTTTGAATATCTGGGCCTGAATGTTTAAGTATGCTTCTCCTTTTTATGTTTGCTTGTGCCCATGTGCAAGAAACATTATGCGGCAGCTTAGGAGAGAAGTGGGTTGTTGAGGTGTGGCACTCTAGTAGCCAATGCCGGCACTGCATTTTTGGGCTTGGCAGTGCTCAACCAACGCAGGCTCAGTGTTCTGATGACACTGGTTCTGCAGAGTGCCACCAAGTTGTAACAATTTTGCTGCTGCAATCTGGGGCCACCTCGTCATTGCAGCGTCAGTCATTCTGCTGCAATGAGGGCGCGGCCCGTCATTACAGGTGATACCTTGCCTGGTGTAATATTACCAGGAACATGGGAACTCTATGCCACTGCCTCAGTTCCATGAAAGCTGACAGGGGGCCAAATCCCCCTGTCGGCATGCCCTGACCCACTTCATTTGCTGACAAGGAGCCCACTCCCATCAGCATAATGTCCCCACCCCTAATTTCTGTTGAGTGCTGAGGGGTGCCCAATCCTCCTCGGCATCCTGTGCCCCCAAACAGTTTTTTTGCTGCGGGAGCCCAATCCCATTGGCTTTATTCTCCCCTTCCCAGTTCAATTTGCCAATAGGGGAGCCCATTACCCATCAGCATAATGTCCCCATCCCCTCAATTTTTATTGTGTGCCATGGGGGTGCCCAATCCCCCTCAGCATCATGCACCCCCCTCCTGTTTCTGTGCCAACAGGGGTCCCAGTCCCCACTGGCTTTGGTCCCCCTCCCCACAAATGCAGGTGGCACACTGGGAGCCCACCCAGTGTACCAAACACACCTGTGAAAGGAGAAAACAGAGCCTGCGTTGTCTTTTTTTTTTTTTCGTATCCAGTACCCTCTCTCCAACCCGGCCTGCCTCTGTGTTCCCACTTCCTCCTATTCCCCTCACCCCATACTTACCTCCAGAGCCTGGCATGATAATCTTCGGTGGACCGGGAACACGCTCTACACTTTCAAAGCCAACCGCGAACTGAAGAAATGCTGGTAAGCTGTATAATGGCATAAATAGGGTGTTTTCAACTTTGGTGCATATCGCAGGCATTTTTGGGAATTTTGGCATCAAATTTCAACATGGGGTTATTGGGACCCCCTCCTCATGAATTCGGTCACTGTCATGGTGTTATCTTGTCCGAAGAGTGATTTTGCAGTCACTGCACAGAATCACTTTTGAACCGATCAAAAATAACAGTGCTATTGTTCAAAAAGCCTGGTTGAAATGTGGTGAAAAAATTAAAAATGACTGTTTTATAAGTGTGTTTTGTACAATTTACACGATGCTCGTAACTTAGTGAATTTGTAATATTTTCACTCCAGATTTGCAACATTGGCATTTTTCCACACCTCCTTATGAACAGTACAGCTGTCATTTTACACATCCTAACCAAAATGTGTTTTCCCACTTCTGACGTAGAATAGCGCGGTCGCTGTGGGAAATTAGTTTTCAGGGCAGATTATGAAAATGACAGAGACACTGTTCATGAGCAGAGGTCCTAAAATGCCTATGTTGAAAATTTGGTGACGAAAGTCCATAAAATGACTGTGTTACAAGCGTACGTTCCGCAGTTTCCACACACCCTTGTAACTTTGCAAATTTGCAATATTTTCATGCCAGATTTTCAACACTGGCATTTTTTCACACCTCTTTTGAACAGTACTGCTGTCATTTTTCACATCCTGGTCAAATGTGTTTTACACTTCCGTGCAGAATAGCGATCATTGTGGGAAATCAGTGTTTGGGACAGATTAAGAATGAGCAAGTGAGACAGGAAGTGAGCGAGCTCAACAGAGCTCTGTCAGAACTGCTGCAGATTTCTTTGTGGGCAGAAAAAGAGCCAATGCAGGCACAAGCCCAGTACAAAAGACATGCAGCACCGGAGAAACAGGGGCAAACCAAGTAGAGGAGCTAAACGGAGCTCTGTCAGGACTGCTGCAGATTTCTTTGTGGGCAGATAAAGGCACATGCAGGCAGGAGCCCAGTACAAAAGGGCAGCCTGCAGCGCTGGGAGAAACAGAACAAGTGAGTGAGAGAGAGGAGGTGAGCGAGCTCAATGGAGCTCTGTTGGGACTGCTGTAGATTTCTTTGTGGGCAGAAAAGGTGCCAATGCAGGCAGGAGCCCAGTACAAAAGGGCAGCCTGCAGCACTGGGAGAAACAGAGTGAGCGAGTGAGAGAGAGGAGTGAGTGAGCCCAACTGAGCTCTGTTGGGACTTTAGAGTTGCCCACCCTGCTACCCAGGGTCCTGTGTGGTCCTATATTGTAGCAGGGTCTCCGGAGTGGAGACAAAGCAATGATTGGATACTTTGAGGATTGCTGTAATAATACAGATTTAGTTGTTCTGTTTATTTGTCTAATAGAGCTAAGTACTGAGCTATACTTTTTAGAACTGCTGTAATATTACATATTTATTTGTTCTTTTTATTTACCTGAGCTGAGTAATACTTGGAGTGCAATAGGATTTCTAACTGGGCTAAGTGAAACTATATGAGGGCTGAGAACAAAACGTATGGTAGCTGAAGGGTGAAAAATGGACAGGGAGGCTTTATTTATCTTATTTATTTATTTATTAAACTCTAGGATTACAAGTACCTTTGAGCAGGGACTGCTCGTTTACAAAGGTTCCACGTCAGAGGATGGGGAGTGACAAAAGGTGAACAAAGATTACAAACTTAACATGTTGATTACTAAGGCCTAAATAGTACAGTCAATAAGTTGAAGTAGAACAACATAAGCTAGCTTTTAACAGAATTCATGGTAGAACAGTATCTATGTAGGAGGAAGTCAGGAAGAAGCCGGCAGGTAGGTGCTGTTGTCAGACAAGGATGGACAGAGTGAGGGGGAAAGGGGCCAGTAGCCATAGAGTAGAATGTGTCCTTAGGGAGGGGATAGGTGGGTGAGCAGGGGGCAAAGGAAGAGAAGGGGGAGGCTGGTGCAGTGAAAGCAAGGCAGGAAAAGCTGGTTACAGCCACTGTAAGGGTAAGGGGCATAGAGCAATGCTTAGGGAGGCAGTCATACTGTGAGGTAGAGGGGAGGAAGAGACGAAGTGCTTTTAAAGGGGCTTAGTTACAGCTGCTAGAGTTTCTTTGTTAAGGGTGTTGAACCACTGAGGAGCCCTGTGCATGAAGGATCTCTGACCCAGTGAAGTCCGGCGCCTGGGGACCTGGAAAGTCCGGGATTGAGAACCACGTGTCAGCTGGGTATATATACGTAACCTAGAGGGCTATAGCCTCGGTGTTTCGAAATGAGGTAGTTGTGCCATACTGGGGAGCAGAGAGGCACAGCATTTTTATACAAGATCCCCGTGGTCTTTCCCAGAGTGTAGTGCAGGCTGGGTGTTGGTATTAGTTGGCCTTGGGATTGGGGTGGTAATTACATGAGGGGTGGGGCAGTACAGCACAGTGATAAGTAATAATAAAGGGTGGGATGCAGCTTTAAGCAGCCATGGTGAGGAGATGAGGGAGACACTGTTTGACAGAGCCACCAAATGGGAGTGAGATAGGAGTTGCAGGATGAAAAAAAATATGAGGGCTGAGAACAAAAGTATGGTAGCTGAGGGTTGAAAATGGACAAGGAGGTTTTAGGATTGCTACAGTAATACAGCATCTAATGGATGATATTTGAGACTGAATTAACCCGGTCAGCAGGGGCAGTGAGGGGACTAGTGTGGGGGAAGAAGAATTTGAGTAACTAGGGCCTAACAGGTTGTAGTACGGTACAGAAACCAGGAGTAAGAGCCCGCAACATAAGATAGGGGCTAAAACAGGGCAGTGCCACCTGTCATCAGGGCGCATCTTTTGGAAGGTGGTGGGGTGTACTGAGTGTGGGCTCTGCCATGATCCTGGACTGGGCTTGGAGGATGGGGGGGTGTATGGTCTGTAGACAACTGGCTAGTTTGAGGGAGGAACTGTGGAGGTTAGGGAGGAGTCTAAGTGGCAGGACAGATGAGTATGGTAGGCATCCCGTCTGGGGGGTGAATAGGGGATGGCAAGGGGGGATGGGGAAGAAGAACTAGGGACTGAAACCAACCCCATTATCAGAGGCAGTAGTAGAAAAGAGAGGAGAAGGGAGGGGGTGCCCAAGGAGAGGGGTAGCCTCCTGATGGGGGAAAAGAGACCACAAGGAGTACCAGGGAGAGCAGATGGCTGTGGGTAGGGGAGGACCAGGGATGGGACCGGGGGAGCATGGAGGGGAACAAGTAGGAGGAGGGAACCGATAGGGGGAAGAGATGTAGGAGGGGTATCAACTAAGAATAGACTCGAGCCTCTGCTATGGGAGAGAGAGGGGGAGCAGGAGCATACTGAAGGGAGAGGACAAGAGGGGCATGAGAGGGATGGCAACAGGTAGGGGAAGAGGTAGTGAGGATGAAAGGGTAGAAGGGGGCCAGTAAGGAAGAAGGGGTGACTGGAGGAGAGAAGACTACGGAAGGGGAAGATGGGAGGGGCATCACTATCGGGTCGAAGGGAATGGGGGCTCAAATTCAACAACAATGGGGATAGGAGAGGAGTCAGAAATCAGCAGGGGAGGAGGGGAGGTCGACATGGGAAGCCCAGTAGGAAGTAGTCAGGCTGGGAAGGGGTTCAAGGAGGATGGGAGGAATAAGGCAGAGAAAGGGGTGAGGTGGAATTAGGGATGCAGATACAGAAGTCACAGAGGGGTGAAGCTGGTGGGGGTAAGGGCAGGAAGAATGAATACTGGGGTGGTGGAAGGGGCATTAGAAGGAAAGGGGTAAGGGACAGGGGGTACTCATCCTGGGGATTCTATACTGAAAGTGGTGAGATGGGGCTGAAGGAAAGGCACAGCTGTATTTGGGTTGATGCTATCCCGGGTTGACTTCAGGAGGGCAGGCAGGAACTGCTCAAGTGTGCAGTGAGGGAGGAAGAAATCTCATTTAATGTTGCATGTGGTACAAATGACTTGTGGGGAGACTGTGCAAGTCATGAGGGAAGGTTTGAGGATGGCCAGGCAGTGTGAGGAAGTGTGAGAGTTGGTGGCATTCTCGGAGGTACACTCAGTACCATGTACAAGCACAGGGAGGAAGGTTAGGATCAAGGAGTTCAACAACTGGCTGAGATATTGGTGCCACACCAAAAATGATGAGTTAGTGACTAACTGGGGTAGGGTCTGGGGAATAGTGACTTGTACATGGGACAGGCTACACTTGATCAGGGAGGGGAGTATTAAAGGTGGGATTAGAGGGTTTATCTCTACTAAGGTGGATTTAAAACGGGGGGGCAAAAGACAGAGGTTGGTAGAAAGGTCCAGACAGGTGAGCCTAATGAGCTCACCCCTAGATATAGGTAAAGGCAGAGGCGTAATAACCCCGGGAGGGGGTGGGCAGAGTGGTCTGAGTGTAATACAGAAGGCACCACCACCCGGTAAGAATAAGGAGGAGAAAGGGTGCAGACTACCAGGAGGAGGGACACATGCCAAGGAGAAGAGAGAGGGGAAGGAGGGATACAGGTGGAAGATGGTCTCTCTCAATGCAACAAGCCTGGGGAACAAAATTGCAGAGCTTCAGGCACTCTTTTCAGAGGGAAAGGTGGACATTGCTGCAGTGACAGAGACTTGGGTCACAGAGTACCATGATTGGAATTTGTCAATCCCCCGAGATACAAGATATACAGGAGGGACCAGGGTTTGGAAGGGGGGTTGCACTCTATGTGAGGGAAGGGATCAAATGCATAAGGGATGAGGGAGAAAGAAGAGGACAGAGGCACTTTGAGTGCAGCTTCTGAACTCCAAGGGCCGAAATCTGAGGCTGGGAGTGGTGTACAGACCACCAGCCCAATCCGGTGAACTGGATGTGGAGTTGCCAGAGCAGATAAGCAGACTGTGTAGAAGGGGGAGTGTGGTGATAGTGAAGGATTGTAACCTACCAGGGGTTGACTGGGAGCACCCCAGCCACTAGCAGTACCAGGGAGCAGGTGCTCCTTGATGCATTCTAGGATGGCCTTCTGACGCAATTGGTAAGTGGGCCTACAAGGTTTGGTAGCACTCTGGACCTAGTACTGGCAAATGGGGAGGCCAGGAGGGAGGTAAGGGTGGAGGACCCACTAGCGGGTAGCAACTGCCAAACAGTATGGCTCATTCTCGCATTGGGCAGGGAGACAGGAGGCATGGGCACTAAGGTAGTGGACTTTAATAGGTTGGACTTGGGGAGGATGGGAGCAATACTGCAAGTGAGACTCCAGGATATAAGGCCGGGGATGGATGCAGAACAAAAGTGGGGAGTCATAAAGACTGGGCTAACAGAGGCCACAGTAGCCTGCACCAGGGCCAGGAGTATGAAGAGCAGAGGCAAAAAACAATGCTGACTTAACAAGGAAGTGCTACAAGGGGTGAGGGCAAAGAGGGCTGCATACGGAAGTACAGGAGAACAGGGAAGGGAGAGGATAAGGAGGCTTACGGGAGCTGGTCAAGGGAGGTAGACAGGAGGGTGAAAAACTAAGGCCTCTAGGGAATTAAGGTTAGCACAGGGCATAAAGGGAGGGGAAAAGAACTTTTTTAGGTATGTCAAGGAAAAGAGGAAGTGCAAGGAACATATTGTGAGGATAAAGCAGGGAGGGGATTGGGTGGAAAAGGGGGAGGAGCAAGTGGAAATTCTAAATGAGTGCTTCTGCTCCATTTTCACTAAGGAGAGGGATGGTCCAGTACCAGCATGGGCTGGGGTGGGGAAAGGGGGGGAGGAGGTGATGGACAAAGTGATCACATGGAATGGGGTGCTAGAGGGGCTGAGGGCAGTAAGGGTGGACAAGGCACTAGGTCCCGATGGCATCCACCCCAGGGTGCTGAGGGAGATGGCGGAGCTGTTGGCTGAGCCACTGGCAGATCTGTTCAACACCTCCTTGGAAAGGGGTGTGTGCCCCAGAACTGGAGGGTAGTCCATGTGTACCCCTAGAGTGGGCCTAGGGAGGAACCAGAAATTATTGGCTGGTCAGTCTCACACCATAGTGGGTAAGCTTATGGAGGTGATACTGAAGAAGAGGCTGGTTGCATTCCTAGAGAGAAATGGCTCCAAGATGGGCAGCAACATGGATTTGTCTCAGGGAGGTCTTGTCAAACCAACCTAATAGAGTATTGGATAAAGCCAAACACCCTAAGGCACACCTCAACACTTGTCAGTGTCTGCAGGATAGGTGAGTGAAATGGCATGAACGCTATGGGTGACAACCCAAATGCATACCCCAATGCCTGTCCATCTCTGCAGGGTGGAGGTGGGGTTGGCATGAAGTTCAATATATCACTGCCATTCCTACTCTGCATCTGTCTAACTCCTGCATTTCCATTGCTAATACCAGCAAGCAAACATTCGGCATTGACAAATGCTTGTTTTTTTACTATTTCAGTTTCTCCCCCTTGTCCTTTGTTATCTTTACACTTTTCTCTCTCCCCTCCTTTACTTCCTTATTCCTCCACTCCCCTTTTTTACCTCTTACCCTCCTTGTACATACTAGCCTCCTCCTTTCCCTCTCTAAATCTTGAAGATATGAATTGTCTCTCTTTACTTCTCCTAACTCCTCAGTCTATTCTCTATTCCCCACCATTTTAATATTCATTCCAGTCTGATTCTCCATATCCTTCTGCTTTTTCTGTCGGGTAATGTGAAAATCAACCCTAGTCAGGGGATGTGAACATCAAGCCTAGTCCCCTGCCCCCCTCCCTTCACTCTTCATCCCCAAGGGTTGAGTGTCATTCATCTTACAACAGGGGTTTACTCCCTAAACTTGATCAGCTGTGGCCTTGGGTCTTGCTTGACCATCCCAATGTCCTTATCCATACAGAAACATATCTATCTGCCTGGATTGTTGATTGTAGTGTTGGTGTTTCAGGATATGATGTCTAGAGTCAGAACTGTGGGAAGTCAGGGTGCTAAGTACTTATTTATGCATGTCTGAGTGACACCTTTGAGGTTATGTCTTGTGACTCTGTTCCTTCTTCTCATGAGTTTATCCTGTGGATGAGCCGTTCTAATAAAGAATTAGACATATGCCTGTGACTTCTTTAATTATTATCTGTTATTGTTCTCTTCCACTAAGACATCCTGCTTTTTGAACTTTACATTCTTAGCATCAGGCTAATTCTGTTCATTAGAATATGCATATTCTTTCTTATGGCAAAACTTTACTCTATAGCCGTGGCAGTGTTTGTGGGATCCTGTTTGGGCAAGAGCCTGTTCGACTCCATTGAAACTGTAATGCATTTGAAAGTAAGAACTGCCATTTGCCTTTACAGAGGCAATGTGCCAAAGAGTTAGTTGGGGGTGGGGGATTTGTTGTATCCCTTCACTTACAGTACATGCAGTTGGGGAAGGGTTCCTTGTCCACACTCATAGTATACATATTATCCTGCCTCCATCAGGCAGCCACTTATGATAGATAGTATCCAGTTTGTTTATGCACAGATCATTCACCCTCAGTGATAACACACACTACACACATAGATAAAAAGTTGCATTTATACATCTGTGCAGACATGTTTGTTTCTCAATGGACCTACCAGCCTGAAAAAAAGCTTATGATTTGAATTTTGTCCTTTGAGGCCTGAAAGTGTATAATTAGTTAACCTCCTCCAGTACAAGCCATGGTTACAGAAAACTTAAACAGCCTGGTACACAATATCCCAGCACTTGACTGGTGGCATAGTTCAATGTGACCAAGACCCATGGAGGGTGTGGGTGGGCAGGACAGGGATTGAGAGAGGTCTGTCCTCAGTAATAGGAGACATATGTGGGACAGGAGTGTGGAACAATGAATGTTGTTATTTCTTTCTTCTTTCACTATCAGTATTTTACCTTTTAGGTCCTTTATTTAAATTGTAAACACGAAGATATCACTTTTGGTTTTTAAGGTACAGTCCCCAATGTTTGGAAACAGTAACCTTTTAACATAAGTAACAAGAACAGAGAAGATACATATGAATATACGAGTCTGCCAGCAGAAACAGACCTTGTGGTCTATCAAATTAGTCTGCTCTAATAAGCAGCTAGCACCCTTATAGTGCAGCTGCTCCCCTCCTCTCCCCTCTACTTAACCCCCACACCCTGTCCCATGCCTTTTTAAAACTGCCCACTGTGCTATAGGATACCACTTCCTCAGGTAGAGTGTTCTATTTCTCCACCACCCTCTCTGTAAAAGAATGCCTCCTCATCTCTCTCTCCGATATTTTCTACCCTCCAGCCTGAGACCGTGCCCTCTGGTGTCTCTTCCTCTCCTCAGCTTGAATATCCCTTCTGTGCCCATTTTGTTAATCCCCTTCAAATATTTAAGAATATTACAAATATATTAATATTATAAATGTCTAAGAAGATGTTACATTATAAATAAAATATGTATTAATAATTTTGGTCTGTACATGAATTTGCAGTACTTTAACTTATTTAGTTAATTCAGTAATTAATTCCACATTGTTTGCATGTAATTGTGTGATAACCATCATTCTAACACATGGGGCATTTCTAAGGTATCCAGTCAGAAGAGTGCAGCAATATGAGCGTGGTAAAAACAACATAGGGAAAACAGCATGAGTGAGTACAGTGACAGGGAAATAACATTACAGCACTTACTGTACCTGTAACTGTGTTCATTCAGGCTGAGTACTGCAAGTATGCAGCAGTGACTGGAACCAGCATGCTGCCATCATGGCTCAGAGGACAGAGCCACAGTCTGGGAAGGCAGTACAAATTGGAGCACCAGGGATTCAAGTCCTACCCCTGTGCTGTATGTGTACTGTTTTTGTTCTTTCATGTACTGTTTAATGTTTTGTTTGCTCTTGCACCCGACCCTTGTTGGCCTGATTTTGTCCCCCCTCTCTAAGTGTGGCCTGCCTTGGAGTTCATTATATTTATTACGGTGCGGGAGGCATTCAGTATTGTGTGCTGTGTGGCTTGTGGTGCCCAGGAGCACTGGATAGCGAGGTTGTTTGCCTCACTGTTTCCCCCCGATCTGATCTTTTACCACATGGTTTTGCTTGCACTGTGTTTGACCGCGCTGTTAAATTTTAGCAGTTATTGACCTGATCCCATTTCTAAGGCAAGGCAAATTTTATTTATATAACACCCTATTACCATGGTTCAGAGCACTTAACAAACACAATAATAAAGAGCAATAAAAAGTTCCAACACACAATGGTAAGCACAGAAGATTAAAACCTTTTTCAAATAAATATGTTTTAAAAGATGCTTTAAAGGCCTCCACCATGCTAGCAGCCTTAATGTACGGTGGAAGAGAATTCTACAATAATGGTGCAGCCACCCTAAAGGTTCACCCTCCCAATCTTTTTAGATGGGAGGGTGGTACAACTAACAGGTCAGCCTTAGTGGAGCATAGGGAGCAGATAGGAGAGTACAAAATCAGAAGCTCTTTTAAGTAGTCAGGTTCTTGTATGTTAACAAGCCTATCTAGAAGGTGATGCATTCACTCACAGGCAGCCAGTGCAGAGCACACAGAAATGGAGCGACATGAGACCTCATAGAGGTACCTGTCAACATCCTGGCCACAGTATTCTGCACTAGCTGCAGTCACTGCATCAAACCTCCAGACAGCCCTAGGTAAGTGTATTACAGTAGTCGAGTCAGCTAGTAACAAAGGCATGGCTAACTGTAGCCAGGTAAATAGCAGTCAAAAATGGGCAGATCCTGTCAATATTCCGGAGATGGAAAAAATATCCCTAATGACCGATGAGACCTGTTTTCCAACGTCAAGAAAATCATCAAGAATAACACCAAGATCCTTAACTGCACTAATCACTAAGGGACAACCATCAAGCACTAAGGCAGGCTGTCCCCCATTAGTGAAAATAACCCCACAACCCGACTCGATCATCATAACCTCTATCTTGCCGGGGTTGAGACATACCCAGTTTGTGGACATACAGTCATTTATCTCAGCTAAACACAGATACAGCATATCAGGGGTGGAAAGGTCACCAGGGGCACAGGACAGGTACAGCTGGTTATCATCTGCATAACAGTGAAACCCCTGATTGTACTGCCTAATGATCTCTCCAGTGGCAGCACATACATGGAGAACAACAGGGGTGCCAGAATAGAACCTTGCAGAACACCACAAGGCAGTGCAAAAGAACCTGATGAAAAAATTTCCTAGTACAACGCGCAGTGATCTTCCAGTTAAATATGAGTGAAACCAACCCAAAAACTGCTCCAGTAGTGCCCACATAATTCTGCAAATGGTCCAGCAGCACCCTGTGATATACTGTGTCAAATGCTGAAGGTAGGTCTAAGAGCACCAATGTGGTATAGTGCCCTCGGTCCCTTGCTATGAAGAGAACATGTACCATCCGAACCAAAGCAGTCTCAATATTCCGGGGCTGAAAACCTGACTGGAGAGGTTCATAGATGGACAGTGTCTCCAGGCATTCAACCAATTGATCAACCACCACCTTCTCAATAAGCTTCCCCAGAAACAGAAGATTAGAGATAGGCCTATAGTTTGAAAGAACATCAAGGTCAATAGATGTTTTTTCAACCATTAAGAAGGGGTCTCACTACAGCCTCTTTCAGAGACACAGGAACCCCCCCCCCTCACTTAATGACCCATTAGCAATCCCCACGAACACTGGACTGAGGAAATCCAAGCAGCTGATGACAAGCCACGTCAGAACCGGGTCCAGGGTACAGTGGTGAGACACATGTTGGTAAGCACCTGGTGAACCTCATCTGCCAACACCAGCTGAAACTCAGTCCAACTCGGCAAACTATCAACACTAGCAGATCAATCGCCCCCAGTAGAAACTGGACCAGAGGAGGTAATACATGCCCTGATAGAGGCCATCTTGTCAGAAAAGAACTGCCAAACTGCTCACACTTTTCTGCAGAAAATGCTGTCCCAGACTGTAGACAAAAGGGATTTAACCAACTGTCAGCAGTGCAGAACAACACAGCTGGATAGTTTCTTGCAGCAGCAATCGATCAAGACAAAAATTCAGTCATCTTAAGATCAGTTGCCCGCTGATACTCCAAATAATGCAGCCTCAGCACCAACCTGTCCTCCTCAGAGCATGACCATCTCCAGGTATGCTCTAACCTATGCCCCTTAGTGTTCAACCAGCGCAGCTCACCACAGTACCACAGTGAGCAATGCCGAGAAGTCAAGGGGTGAATGCAGTAGGGTGCAATCAGGTTCAGCGCCTTGGTCAAGGCTATAATATGAGCCTCAACCCCAGCTCCTGAACCCTGAGCACAGGCTAGCATCAAACTTGAGACAACCAGTGACTCCTGGAGTTGGTAAGGCTCCAATTTATTCTTTGGATGACACCAGATTGTCTCTACAGAGGGGTCAATTTACAGGGAGGCCTGCACTGGCACTCAAGTGCATAATGATATTACCAACTTACTGGGTCAACCTTGACCGCCATAATGTCAAGTCCGAGTGAGAAGACCAGGTCAAGACTGTGGCATATATGTGTGTCCTGAATCCACCAGCACAGGGCAGTGTCATTGCCCAACCAAGTCTCAGTGATGCAGACAAGGTCAGCTGAGGAATAGGTGATAAAAGTCTCCATCACCACTGTCTGTATTCCTCATTGACCTTGTGTTACAGGAATGTCCCAAAGGGGACAAGCCAAGCAGGTTGGGTTCACTATCTGCTGCTCAATGACATCTGGCAGAGCCCTAGGAAGGGGCACCATGTATGATGGTCCTCTGTCCTGGTGCCTCCTCCTCCCTGGGCATCTCCTGGTCTGCACTACACTGATCCTAATCCCCATGTCATCAAATTGGGGACCATCACTGCAGAAGGTGCTCTGTCCCTTTAGGACTCCCGGCTCCCAAAAGTGGCTGAGTACCCCACCAGCAAAAGCAATGGGAACCACAAAAAGGCATAGCACTCTAAGGGGCAAAGACATTTTAATGTTTTTTCTGACCAAAATTTCCAGGACTGTCATAGGTTGAAATACATTTATAAGTAAGTCAGGATAAGAGTAGATAATATTTAAAACTTTTTTGCTTACTTTAAAATATTGCAGCCCAAAAGTCAGTGAAAAAGCAATACATTAACACATATAACAGAGCAGAGGAAAATAAAAAAATGCAAGTAGTTAATGAAAACATTGTGGAAAACAGAAAATCAGGCTACCTGAGTCTTTATTCTTCTCTAGTGTATATTTTTATTTGTAAAGTTCCATATATTTATGAACAATTTACAGGAAAATGCTACCATTACATACCACCCCCACAGAGGAAGTTCATGAGCCAACAGATCAACACAATTACTCATCAAAAATACCAGACACACAGAATAAAATTAATTCAGACCTATGATCCAAAACACCACGCTGTATACACTATACACTATGCACAATACACTATATACCTTATACACCTTGCTTACGTCAGACCCAACTGCTCCAACAAATGTACATTGTATAACAGGCACAAGTGCAGCAATTGTTTTTTAATTTTTTTTAAAGCCTCGTTCACCTTTTAGCTGAATCCACGAGATGAGAAGGTGGGCACTGAGTTACAGTGACTCACTTCAGCATGTGTGCATAGTACTCCTCATGCAGACACACCAGGGCCCTGAAGAACACTGACCAGGGACCAGGGAGACCACAGGTGAGAGTGTGGCTGAATTCACCAGATGAGAATGTGGGTGCGTGTCCACAGTGACTCACTTGAACAGGTGTGTGCTGTACTTCCTCATGCAGACCCACCAGGGCCCTGAAGAAGATTGGACCAGGACCTGGGAGACCACAGGTGATAGTGTAGCTGAATCCACCAGACAAGAATTGACCAGGATCTAGGAGACCACAAGTGATGATGTAGAAGAATCCATCAGACAACAATGCGGGCCAGCCTACAATGACTTCTCTAGCAGGTGTGCACACCACTTCTCATGCTGACCCACCAGGGCCCTGAAGAAGACTGACTAGGGACCTGGGAGACCACAGGTGATGGTGTGCCTGAATCTACCAGATAAGAACCCATGTGCTGGTCTAGAGTGACTCACTCAAGCAGGTGTGCACAGCACTCCTCACGCAGACCCACCAGGGCCCGAGGAACACTGATCAGGGACCTGGGAGACCACAGGTGATGGTGTAGCTGAATTCACTAGATGAGAATGTGGGTGCAGGCCCACAGTGACTCACTCAAGTAGGTGTGTGCAGTACTTCTCCTGAGAACCCCCCACGACCTTGAAGAAGACTGACCAGGGACCTGGGAGACAACAGGTGATGGTGTACTTGAATTCACCAGGGAGAACCTGTGTGCCAGCCTACAGTGACTTATTCAAGCAGGTGTGAGCGGTATTCCCCATGCTGCTCCACCAGGGCCATGAGGAAGACTGATCAGGGACCTGGAGACCACAGGTGGTGGGTAGTTGAATCTACCAGATGAGAACCCAGGCACTCAAGCAGGTGTGTGCAGTACTCTTCATGCAGACCAACAGGGCCCTGAAGAAGACTGACCAGGGGATGCAAATGAAATGGAGGCATGCACATCCACTGGGCTACAATCGCAGTCTTTCCTAGGGCCTGGCATCATTCCCTCTCCCTCCCCATCCCCATTAGCTATCTCAACTGGTGTGAATCACAGCATGGCAGCTATTTCTGTGTCCATGGACAGTAATTAGTTTTGACATGGGGCAATAGGACTGGAAGCACAGGAGACACAAACATAAAAAAATGAACAAAATAACTTAAAAAGCCAGAATAAGCCGACCCACTTTTTAGAAGTGTGGCAAAGCTTAATCATTTGTATTGGTGTTAAATGAGAAGTTATTGTTTGAAATAATGACATGTACTGGTGAATGTAGCAAAAAATGGGCACAATTGCACTACAGGATAATAATCACTTTGGGACAGTCAGTGATTGTCATCCTGTGGATAAATCACAAAGTGCATTTAGGCAGCTAATGTGCCACTTGCTTACCACACATTCAGCACTGTGCTGCTGCACCACAGCCTTTATGATGAGCGTCATGCTGGGGTACTGGTCAACTTTTATTTAACCACCTCTGTATTTGCTGTTCTATCTCTTTTACTTCTCCTGACTCTTCAGTCTATCCACTCCAATCTGATTCTCATTATCCTTCTGCTTTTTTCTTTCAGGTAATGTGGAAATCAACCCTAGTCAGGCGATATGGAAGTCAACCCTAGTTTTCTGCCTTCCCGCCCTCCCTCCACTCTTTATCCCAAATAGCTGAGTGTCATTTATCTTACATCAAGGGTCTGCTCTCTAAGCTTGATTAGCTTAGGCCTTGGATCTTGCTTGACCATCCCAATGTTCTTGTCATGACAGAAACGTGTCTGTCTGTCTGGATTGTTAATTCTAGTGTTGGTGTTTTAGAATATGATGTATAGAGGCAGGACTGTGGGAAGTGAGGGGTTAAGTACTTATTTATGCAAACTGTCACCTTTGAGGTTATGTCTTGTGATTTTCTTCCTTTTCTCATGAGTTTATCCAGTGCAGGGTAATTTTCCCTGTCTTCCTTCCTGTTTAGCATCCTATTTTTCTAAAGCGAATTCTGATTCCCTCCCAGATATTCTTTTCTCCCTTTCTACTTTCTCTGCTTCTGGTGAACTTCTGCTACTTGGTTAATTAAATGTTAATCGTTTCTCCCCTTTGGTAAAGTATCATCCACGCAACTGATTCTGTAAACCTAACGCAACTAATACAGTATCTAGGACTATCAACAGTAGACCTCTTTCTTCCAATCATTTCTACGTGGTTTCAGTGATCATCATATGTTTTACAGTATACACAAACTCTATCACCCCAAAGCCCCCATGAACATTGTTTTCTGTCATTCATGTCTCACAACCTTACTGCCCTAGTCAATGATTTTCACAACACAGACTTTTCATCCCTCCAGACAAGGTACTCTAGGAGCCCTACTAGACCTGGTGTTCACATACAGTGAGTGGTTCCAAAATATTATAGTCCAGGAACTGCTGGGGTCATGTGACCATAAGACAGTGAGGTCTGAAGCCCAACTGAAAGCCAAAAGGGTCAAGCTTGGTGTAGTTGGGAGGAAACAAGAGGGCTGACTGAGGCAGATGCCGTTTGTTAGAGCACTATGTGGACAATAATCAAACTGAAAAATGTGAAGCTTAAAGGCGACAGGACATCTGTGCTAACTGGCAGCAGGTAGCAATTTTTCTAGTAAAAGAAATGATAAACGTGCCTCCAAATGATCTATATTTAACTGTACCTTAATAAACATTGATGTGAAAACTGTGTCAATTGTTTTCTTTTATGAACAACATTCTGAACAGTTCTTTTCCTGGAACCAGTAATTTAGAGTGTTTACTATGTCACGGTTTGAGTACAGCATGCTAAACATGAACTATTGTCCTAGCAGAACCATGTTTAGAGTTCTTTCCTCAAACTGTGACATAGTTAAAACTCCAGATCACTGGTTCTGTGAAGAGAACTGCAACAGAATGCTGCCCATAAAAACAAAACAATGCAAAATACAGTTTTTCGTATCACTTTTTATTCAGGTGCAGTAACTACATATGGATCATTTAGGCTTATGGATATCTTTCTGTAAACTGGAATGTTATAAACAGCTACCAGTTAGAAATTATTTCATGTCCTCTTTAAAAAAACTTTCTTTGGCCTTCAAAACTAGTCTGAAAATGACAGATAAGAGATTTGATTCAGCACATCCTCTAAAAAATGCAAGCCTCCAGAAATTCACGTGCTGGAAAAACAGTTCCATCCAACAACTAGCCCTCGCAGTTGGGACAAAAGTGCAGCCAGAAGGGAAGCTCTGGTTGGCACCCCTGTTTCGGATGTACTTCTTTGGTGACTAGAAATCCCCCTAGACCAACCTCAGTTACTTCAACAGAAAGTAAAGATAACAACCAACCTTTTGTTACTACAATAGTCTCCTCACCTTCTTCTACTGTATCTATGAGTGCAAAATTCCTGGGATTTGATGGATCAGTGACTGCTCCTCTGAGAATGGTGGCTAGCCCGTGTAACATTCACAGCATGTATTCAGTGGCTGCAGCTGCAGAAGTTCTGAGGATGGTGTCAATAGGGACATTGAAATGTCAATGGTCATGTGGGTGTATGGCTCAGCCAGAAGACGGTCCATGGGAAGCTGAAATTTACAAAGTCTAAATACCACTTATGAGACCACTTTATCTTGTACTATGACCTTTTTGTTTGAGAGTTCTTTATGAGAGTTCCTGAGCCTATGTTTTACTGCTCCTTGGAAAAATGGAAATAAAAATATTTATTCAAAATATCTTAAAGAAGCTGTGTAGTGCTGACCTTTCCCATTACTGTGGGTGTGTGTTTTGGAATCTGAATTTGTTTACTCCGGTAGGTGCACCCACTTTTCTCATGCATGCTTTTTGGAGGAAGTCATTCCAAATACGAGCCATTATTTACTGTGCTTTTATATCCACAGTATATGTGATATTGGGTCAGCGATCAGTGAGGGGGATCACTAGACCATCAGGAATTATCTATATGTGATATTGGACCAGTGATCAGCGAGAGGTGACCTCTACAGCACCATGGAATATCACTATTTGATATTGGTCTGGCGATCATGAGGGGAGGGGGAGGCAGAATCACTACCACCAAGGCATGCTTTATTCTGTTTTATTATAAGGCCAGCAATCAGTGATTGAGGAAGGTGGAGAACCACTACCACCAGGGAAAACTTAAATTTTTAATTTTTTTAACTACAGGGTCAGTGATTGGCAATCAGGGAAGGGCAGGGACCACTAGACCACCAGGGACATATGTTTTATAATCAATGGGATGGTGACTGCCAATCAAGAAGGGGAAGGACCACTAGACAACCAGGGACATATTTTTTATTATCAAAAGGAAAGTGATCAGAGATCTGGGGAGGGAAGGGGAGGGATGACTAAACCATCAGGAAGCTGTTTTTTTTTTAACAACGAGATGGTGATGGGGGGACCACTAGCCACAATGGACTGTTCATTCTTTATTTCTGGGGTGGGTGATTGGTGACGGGGCCATGCTATACTCACTGCAGCCTATGCAAATCAGCCCATAATGGGTATGCAAATGACCACCTAATGCCTTGCATGCCCAATGGGTCCATTTGCTTGGCTTCCTTGTGAATAGGAAATAAAGCCCCTACACTATTCATTGTGGGGCAATACTCCTGGCTATCTATCAGGGGCACGACTGGGGAAGTGCTGGTGGTACTGGGGTTACCGCTGTCTCGAACTAGCCTTATTCACAGTCAGATAGCACAGTGCACTATCCATCTGTGAATAGCACTTTGGACACCTGGGAATCACAAGGCACAACACAAAATTTTGTATTGTCTTTGAGATTTTTTGTGGATCAGGGCCCAGGTCAATATTCATTCAACATAAAATGTGGTCTGTACCTTCATTTTAAAGAGCTAGTGTACTACTTGGAATAAATAGTCCTTTTTAGATGCAGTCAGCTATCACTTCCAGTATCTGAAGTATTTTTTTATTTTCTGCTTGCTAATTAGAAGAGTTTCCACCTGGCAGTACTGGGGTGATGTGTTGAGCAGCACTTGGTCTGGAGGAAAAAAAAGCCAGTTCTGTTCCTACCACTACATCATCAGAAATGAGGCCAAACACTTTGAGGCACCACAATCCTTGCAGCCTGAGCAGTGACTTTCACAAGCTACCAATCAAAATGCAGGAAATTGTGACATCACTAGTAACCAGGGAGAGCCAGTCCATGCTGCTTCATGTGAGGGTGAAACCTGGCAGTGAGAAATGGTTATCATTGGTTACTAGTGATGTCATAGTCAGTGTGGTTTCAGTATTGATGTAGCTCCCCACAGCACTCTAGTACTGCCAGGTGGAAAATCTTCTAATTAGCAAACAAAAAAGAATAAATACTTGAGGTATAAGAAGTGATAGCTGACTACATTTGAAAATAACAAATAATTGCAGGCAGTTTCCAGGCAGTACACTAGCTCTTTAAGTATAATATAAAGGAAAACAGGTTAAGATTCTGTAGAAAAAATGGTTTAATAACATGACAGCTTGCAAGGACAAGCTGTTAATAAGTTCAAACGAAATTATCTATCTTGTAAAGTGTTTTGAGCCAGTGCTAAAGTTGAATAAGCACATAGTGTCATTAGTTTGCAGTCTAAATTCCTAGCAGTAAATGACAAGAGACAAGACACAATGAATAAAGGGACATAGTCTGAGGCAATGTAAGAGTTGAGTATAGCAGTTTAGCCTGGCAGTATAGCCTAGAGGTTAGAGTAACAAGCTGTGACTGAACTTGCTCCAGCAGACCTGGGTTTGATTTCCACAACCTCCACTGGGATACTGTGTGACTAAGCAAATCACTACTTAACCTCCCCAGTGCTCCTGGGTCACCCCTGAAAACAGGCACTTGTGCCTAGTGAGCCTTACCTGGTTACCAAAGAATAACACAAAGAAAAAAGCTTATACTGTTGCAACAGTGATGTATTTATGGTGACTCACTGTTGTCGACACTGACAGGGGTGACCGTGATTTCCAGTCACTGGCTGTCAGGTGAACTTTTGCCCCTCGAACAGTTTTTCCTCTTTCCCCCTGACATGCACATCCCCCCCAGAGTTAGTTACATGTATATAAAGTTTGGGGGGAAAAGTTTGGTGCTTTGTCATCAGGCACTGTAAAGCCAGGCAACGGATTTCCTGTGCCCATGTTGGTGTTGACAAAAATGTTGTTGCACCAACATGGTGGAACCAGAACAAAGTAACCACTGGCTACCTTGTTCAGTCTGTTAAGCAAGATGTACTCTGCTAACAAAAGTGACTTGGTGACTGAAGGAGGGTAACAGAACAGGCTGACACAGTAGATAACAGGTGATGGTCTGATAGGAGATATATACGTGTATATTTTTTAAAAAAGTAGCAGCATGCACACACAGACTATCTTGGACCCTTCCACCGATCCTTTTGTACTGATGTTTTTTTTTTTCATGAGCCAACTTTGTTGCTTGCGTTGTCAGTGATGGACCCCACAGTTTTGACAATTTGTTTTTGCTCCAGTTAGGATGCACATGCCAACTACAATTGTTTTATTTATTTTCCATTTATCTTTTTATTTTATTTTTTGTAGTACAGAGCCATGAAAACAAAATTGGTAATTATGTAGATGGAATGAGGAAGCATTTTGAAAGAGCATGTACACACAAAGAGTACTGCATAATGGATGGACTTTCCCACCCACCCTTTTGAACTGATTTTTGTTTTTTGTTAAGCCAGCTTTGTTGTTCGTGTTGCCAGTGATGGGCTCCCACAATTTCTACATTTCTTTAACCTCAGTTAAGGTGCACATGCACACTACCTTTTTTTTTATTTTTGTAGTACAACATCTTGAAACCTAAAGTAGTAAGTATGTAGACAGACTGAGGTAGTATTGTAGTTTGTAAAAGAGAATGGCCACTTTTATGTAGCGTTTGTAAGTTTTTTCTTTCATGCATGATGATCAATTCAAAAGCAGCAGCTCAGTCAGAACTCAGAATGAGGTTCGATATTATCCAAGAAATATAGAAACTTGGCATAGGATACACAACTGGAAGACAGCTAGCAGAAATCAATACAGTAATTTACAACTTTAAGTTAACCTAAGAAATAAAAGATTGAATAAAAATGTGTGAGTATGAAATTCTTACGTATGTCCCACAGAGTGAGAGAGTAGCCCCTAGCTTTTGTAGTCTTGCTATACAGCATTCAGTGGAAGAAACAAAACGGTGACTGGCGTGAGACAGGACAGGACATGAATGACATTAGAGACAAGCTGAAGCAACATTCCCTTTCGCCCAGTAGTACTGTTCTTCAACATCATTGACAATAGGCTCATCATCACTACTGCCCGAGCTGTGCTTTGGAAGTGCCCCATAGTATTCTGCAAATACACCATAGTTTAGTTAAATAAAAGTTAGAATTTCAACATTTTCTGGCAGGAGTTTCCTCTTCCTGTTACTAGTGATATAGCTAGCAGTGCTAAATATTCTTTCTGAACAGACACTCCTTGATGGGCAACTTAAATAGTAAAGGGCCACGTTTTGTAATGATGGCCAGACCACACCCTTTTCATGCCAATACTGAAGTGGGTCTTCATGCACATTTATCTTTCTGGGATCCTTTAAGAAGTCATCAATCACATTGCTTGCTGAGTAGCTTGTAATGGGAGAAGTAACTGCACTGGCTTTTTCTATGTTATCCGGTCCTGCCCAAAAATATTGTCCATGGAGGCACCATACAAATTACCCATGGGTTCTAATTCAAAATCTATTGTCATTTTTAGAGCAACTTTATTAATTAGCGTCCTTTATAATGGTTGAGGCCTATGCTACCAGATTGGTGAAGACCTGGCAAACAGATTTTGAAATGTGGATCTAACATTGTTGCTATCACATAATGTTCAGATTCCAAAATCGTGACAATCCTGTGGTCTGTTTTCAAACACAAAGACAGTTTTTCAGTAAAAGTGACACCTGTGCTTGCACCTTGCTCATCAAATGCTTATTGGAATCTTTCCAGTATCTGCATGAGAAGACTTATCAATGGAACGACTTGACTTATGGTTGTGCTGTCAGCACTCGCTTCACATGTTGTGTCCTCAAATGGCTGTAGCAACTGACATAAATATGATACAAAATTCCACAGCCCAGAGGTGAGTGTAACATCCCCTTTCCCTACTGCATGGTCTGTGGTGTACTGGTACATTACTTTGCATTGTTCTTGGAGCCTCTGTAACATGTAAAAGGTGGAGTTTTATCTAGCAACAACTTCTTGTTTTAGCTAGTAAATTGGTAAGTTATTGTGTTTTTGCAGTTCTCACAAAATTGTACAAGCCTTTGCAGAGTGCCTAAAGCATACCTCTCAACCTCTTACTTCATAAATCAGGGACAAGGCTTAAAAAATCAGGGACACCTCTTAAAAATTGGTAATACTCACTCAGAAAGCTGTTAGGAATAAGGGAATTAGTGTAAGAAGCATTTTCTGATGAAGAACTACTCTGTAACTTTAATATTTAACATTATTTTATGCTTACAATCCCCACTGTTCAGTCACAAAAACAGAAATGTTATGAGGGAGAAAGGAAAATTTTGAGGCAAAATCAGGGACGTCCCTGAAAATCAGGGACAGTTGAGAGGTATGGCCTAAAGAGACTACATATCTCACCTGCAGCACCCAGCATATTCTGTACACTTCTGTCTTTACTGAGGAAGTGCTGTACCACTAGACTGAGTGTATGTGCAAATCATGGTAAATGCACCTGGGAAACAAAAACACAGGGAAGAGTACACAATGGGGGGAGTAGTAACAACAACAGAAATGGAAAGGGACCTGGGGGTAATGATATCAGATTACTTAAAGGTTAGCAAGCAATGTGAGAAGGCAGTAGGGATGGCTGGAGGGATATTGGGATGTATAGGGAGAGGCATCTCCAGTAGAAAACAGGAAGTTGTTACCCCTCTGTACAGACAGTTGGTGAGATACCATCTGGAGTACTGTGTCCAGTTCTGGAGACCCCATCTCCGCAAGGACATAGACAGGATGGAGGCAGTCCAGAGGAGGGCAACTAAAATGGAGCAGGGTCTGCAGCAGAAGCCATATGAGGAGAGACTAACGGAGCTTAATATGTATACCCTTGAGGAAAGAAGGGAGAGGTGGGACATGATAGAAACCTTTAAGTACCTCAAGGGAATCAACAAAGTCCAAAAGGGTAGCATCTTTCAGAAAAAGACATGTGCAAGAACAAGGGGACACAATTTGAATATAGAGGAGGGACGGCTCAGGGGCAATGTAAGGAAGTATTTTTTCACAGAGAGGGTGGTGGATGCATAGAACGTCCTTCCTGAGTAGGTCATGGGGTCAAAAACAGTGGGGAAATTCAAGAATGCATGGGACGGACATAAGACAATCCTTTTGGGGGGGTAGGAAGAAATAGACTGTTGCTTAACTAGGATCTGCAGCTTATACAGCATGCAGGAGAAATGGGCAGACTAGGTGGGCCAAGCGGTCCTTATCTGCTGTCAAACTCTATGTTTCTATGTTTCTAAATGCAGAAACCCATCATCCTCTAAAGAGCTACTGACTCCTCAAAGAAAACTTAAAAAATAATAATTAGGTACAATTCTGCTTGCATTCCAAGAAAAAAGAAAGCAGCAGCAATGGCAAACAAGGTGCTGGGATGCATGTCTAGGGGGATCAGTATTAGGAGAGAGGAGGTTATGCTACCCTTGTCCAGGTCCATGGTAAGGCTGCATCTAGAGTATGGAGTTCAGTACTGGTGCCCACATCTCAAAAAGGACATTAACCTGCTGGAGAAGGTCCAGTGTAGGGCTACAAAGATGATAGTGGGTCAACAGGGTAAAGCATATGAGGAGAGGTTGAGGGCACTAAACATATACTCTTTGAAAGACAGGAGAGAGAGAGAGAGAAGACATGATTGGGACCTTCAAGTACTTGAAAGGAATAAATAAGGTTGAAAAGGAGAGTTTCTTTAAGCTGAGTGGCAACCATGACACTAGGGGACACAGTCTTAAGCTTGAAGGTGGGAGGTTTAGGAATGAGGTCAGGAAGCACTTCTTAACAGAGAGGGTGGTGGGCTCTTGGAATGCATTGCTGGAAGAGTCCATCTTGTTGAAGGCAGTGGGCAGTTTTAAGAGAGACTGGGATAGGCATGGGGGAAAGTAAGGATCATGGGTAGGAAGGATGGGAGGAGTGGGGAGGGAAGGCAGGGACATTAGCTCAAGCTGTGGACCTGCAATATGAGCAGACTTGATAGACCAAATGACCTTCATCTACTGGCTTCTTCGTATGTTCATATATTTTATATATTTCTCCTTCCCATAATGTATTACTAAATAAATGTGTACAGATCATTTTAAGTCCATATGCCTCTATAGCTTATTCCCTCCTTCAAGTCATAATTCTCTGTTGTGACTTCACAATCTGTTACCATGGGAGTAACTGTGATGTCACTAAGCAGTGCTCTGACTTCAGGTAGGGAGAGAGCAGCAGGAATAGATGAACTCTTCAGGAGCAAAGATCCTGTCTTCATGCAAATGTCCTCACTACTAAATAATGGGGAGGAGGAATACAGAACTAATGGGAAATACAAGCTAGACAGTGCCTAAACATTATGTTTTGTTAAAGTTCTCCTGAACACGTCAACAGCTCTTTAATGTTTTCATAATGTTAGCTCAATTAATCAATCTTTATTGATCAGCTCATCTGAGCCTTTACAAATTATTATTTACACAAATCTTTTAAAAAGCACCAGTGTAGATTGCACATATTCCCAGACATTCAATTGGTTACATCAATTAAAAAAAAATCACATTAAGTGGGATATTCAAAAGGGTTGCACCATGCGCAGCCCACCATTGTGCCCTGGCACGATATTCAAAGGGGCATGCAGCGCAACTCCCAATGTGCCGGGGCGCATCAGTAATGTATGCAGCGCAAGTGCGGGGGGCGTGCCCATGCATATGTGGCACATCCCGATATTCAGCCCGGGATGTGCGGTGAATATGCAGGCACAACTCCACCTTGCGCCACTCGGTAGGGGCACAAAGTTGTGCCTGTAAAAACAGGGAACAAGTCAGGGACACCCACAGGTGGGCTGCCATATTGCACGGCGCAACACAGCAGCTGCCTGCCATGGGTGGACACCTGACCTCCGAAGCACTGACCCCATGCCCCCTGCCCAGGAAACTGTGTGCCTCCCACCTCATCACCCAGTCGTGGTCATATGTAAATAATAACCCTGGTGATCCAGTGGACCGCTCCCTATCGCCCGATCATGGGCACATGTAAAGAAACTCCATGGTGGTCCAGTGGAAACCCCCCAGCACCCGAATGCGGGCATAGGTATGTAAAATCCCTGGTGGTCCAGTGGAATGTCCCCCATCACCCAATCATGGGCAAATGCCTAGGTAACAGCCCTGGTGGTCCAATGGACCCCCCCATCACCCGATCGTGGGCGACAGTGCAACTGATGCCCTGGGGAACAGTGGACCCCCTCCCACCCACCCACTGAGGTGTCCCACCACCCATCACCCCCCAGTCAGCGACAGGTGGCAGTAATCCACACGCATGCCTCCCGGTCGCCCGCCGACTGACAGCATACTGTACAGTCTGTATGCCTATTGGTCCACCGTGTGGACCAATGGGTGTGCAGCCCATACTGTACTACACAGGCCTGACTTGTGAATGAACGCTGGACCACCAGGGCTGTTACCTAGGCATTTGCCCACGATCAGGTGATGGGAGACATTCCACTGGACCACCAGGGATTTTGCATACCTATGCCCATGTCCAGGCACTGGGGAGTTTCCACTGGACCACTGGTGGGAGTTGGTTTACGTGTGCCCATGATTGGGTGATAGAGAGCAGTCCACTCGACCACCAGGGATTTTGTTTACTTATGCCCACGATCGGCAATAGAGAGTGGTCCACTGGACCACCACGAATAATATTAACATATGCCCATGATTGGGCGTATGGGTGCAGGTCCACCACGGCACTGCAGGGCATTGATCCCCAATGGCTGCAGCCTGGCAGGTCACCAGGTGCAAGTCACCGGGGATTGGCGCACCGCATTCAAATGGGGCTATAATGACATACAAATGGCCCCATTTGCACCTTGCATGCAAAAGCCTCCCTCCATAATCACCTTTTCACTACACGCAGCTGTGGCTGCATCTAAGCTTTCTCCTGCTTACTTGTCTGACAAAACTCCCTGAGTGGCTGCACCCAACCTACTACCTCCTCTATACTTGGTTCCCATTACCTCTCCGCTTGACTCCTCTAAGCTTATCACTGTATTGACCCTCCTCTGTTTTTGCATGATGTACTAATTATTCTCAACCTATGTGAACTATGCCAATCCTGTAACTTTGCAAATTGTAACTATTTTATGTACTCATGTTCCTTCAAATCTTGTACATTGTTATCCTGTAATTGTTTGTTATCACTGTTTTGTCCTCTCTGTGATGAGGTACCTTTGTAAATGAGCCTCTGGCTCAAAGGTTGTAAACTGATGTTTAATAAATAAATAAATAGATACAATAATGGCCTCATTTGCATGCCCAGTGCTGAATGTTGCGGTTGATGCACCTAGCGCAACTGCACTTGGCTGGTGCATTCCCTTCTCCCGTTCTGCCACTTGTGCCCAATGCAGTGCCACTGCGCCGTGCGCAATACATGCACCCTCAGTGCCATATTCAACAGTGCTAAGCCATGGTGAAGCACCATTGAATATTGTCTGGTCCATGCCCTGGCACAGCCCAGTTGCACTGCACCCAAGCTTGTGCCACAGCCGGATGCAGTCTGAATATCCCACCCATAGACTAAAAAGTAGACCCCATTTTACACAAAAATTACAAGAACAAATGAAATGTTTCCACTTCCTAATTCTTTTGGTAATGTAAATATAATTTGCAAGATAGAACAATCAGTCAGCAGCAAAATAAGGCCCAAAATATGGTGGCTCGTTTTGGTAACCAGGGGAAATCATCTGGGATTTTTCCCAGATTGTACCAAGCTATATTAACCACTCCACACCCCTGCGGCAAACCAGTAACAGGCCATCTCAAAGAGATTGGTATAAGTACACAGACATCAAGCACAGATGTAGATTCCGAGACTCCATGCTCAAGTACTTTGTCCAATAGAGTTATCTTTGCCTGGTTGCACTAAGTCAAACTTGTGCCAACCTATGTAACCAGCTCAGACACGTCAGTTCTAGAAAAACCACTAGGGGCACCATGCAGCGCATGCTGCTTCATGCCCCACTGGCTCACCCCAGAACCAACCACTCCCACCAGCCACACTCGAGGCACATAGGATAGGACCCTGCACTGCAAGCCAGTCTCCTCAATATGGGTCATTTTATCCTACAATATGATACCCAGCAGCCCACAGCCAAGCTAAATCTGCGACATCCCACTCCACACCCTAATGTGGCCACCACTGGGTGCCGTCATAGATGCTATGCAGCCACACCACACTATACACCTCCGGACCATCCTCAGGTCCACCTCACAGTAACTAAACTGCATCACACATCCATGGCCTTAGCAAGCTAGTGCAGATCTCAATTATCCATGATTACAACAGTCTTCTGACATGAATTTGATGTCTTCTAACCAAGAACTCCTGTGTCCCGGTTTAAGATCTGATAAAGTATCCCCAAAAAGCAAACATTCAATATTCATTAACACAGTTATTAAAGAATATATACATATATGCAGACAATTGTAATATATATCAGGTCCACAAGTTTCAAATTGTCCAAGGCACAGTCTAATAATCTAAGCATCGCTTCTCAAGTTCCCCTATTTTTAATGTTCCTAATTTACACTGAGATGCATCCACTCAATATGGCTGTCTTGCTGTTTTCTTTTCCCTTTGGTGAATTTTATGAAAGTATAAAAATATATTAAAAGCAGTACCTCTGAGTATGAGACTTTCATAATACAATCAACTTAAATCACTCAACAGTAGTCTGAAGTCTAAATCTATATCCAGAACAGGAACCGTTCATAGCACCATTCTCTCCCTTACTAGATGTCTTTTAGGATCGAAGAGAAAGAAACCAAGCCACGTTTCTTTTCACACATCTGAAGGGCAGCCATCCCCAAGTGGCTCATCAATCTGCCAAACTCATTCCTCCATTATCCATAGTTCTCCGACTCCTGAACTATCTGGAGAAACAAAAAGGAGATACACGCGCGAGTGAGCATTGTACATTTTATATTAATCTACCCCCCCAGTCCCAGGCAATGGTGCCATACCTTTTAAAATAATGTACAAGCATATCAGCACTTACAGTGCAATTAAATCATCTGTGTCTTCTGCCATCATCAACTCTTGGAAATCTTCCTTGATATGGAAACAAATCATGACCGCTTCTGGTCAAAATAGAGCCAAAAACACTCCCTTCAGAACTAGCTGTGCTAATTGCTCATAGCAGCCAATTCAGGGCAGAAGTATGTTTTTTTTGGTATTTTCTCTATTTTAAAATTCAAGAAGCATTCACCATGACACTCCAAACCAAACTTTGCCAGAATGACAGCACAACGGTAATCGGCGGTCGGTTACTATGAAGGGACACCACAGATTTTGACCAATTCAATAAATACTAAGTACGAAATAAATTTAAAAAAAACATTAGCAGTAGTACAAAAAGAAAATCTCTTTGACAGGGTAAAGAGGAGCACACAAGAGCGGAGCTGCACTGTAGCCAACTTGCTGCTCCAACCCACTCAATCAGCTTATTTAATCCACATTTTTGTATGTTAATTCCTAATGTTAGCTCTGTTGTCTGCAACCACAAATCTTGGGTAAAGGTTATTAGGGGAAAACCATTCTGAGAACCACTTCTTTAGCCCTGTAAGATGTTCACACCAGTCTGATTTTCTTTGTTGAAACTTGCAATACAGAGGGCACCTGTTTTTGAGGATTTTATTGGTTCCTGGCGGTGCCAGAGGATGTTGCTGAGGAAAATGATACCCAGTGGATGGTAACAGTCATGTAGTCCGCTGTTTGACCACTCATCCACATATCTGTTGTTATATGTACTTCTTCAATAGCCAATGACTGCAAGGCCCTGTTTTCCTTCTGGCGCAGTTCCCTATAAAGAGTTTGCACAACTTTTCTGGAGCAATATGTCCATGATGGCAGCTGATACCAAGAGGCAGCAAATTTTATCACCTCCCGAAACCAAACAGAGTCAGCAATAGAAAATGGGTGCATGTCCAGTGCAATCATTGCAGATATTGTTTTTATTTAACTGCTTAGCAGCTGGATGGATTTGGTCATATTTAGTTCCCCATTCAAAAACCTGCTGCATTAACTGTTTCTGAGGTGCGACTGGCACACTAAAAAGGCTGTACGAGACAGAGAAGAACTCATTCTGTTTTCAGTTGGTGAGTGCAGATAAAGGGGGTGATGCAGTTAAAGTCCTGCTCAGCGTATGAGGGGTTTTATGCTGTATATGGAAAAACGTAGCTTTACCACCAGTGTGAGTACTAGCATTAACCTGTGCAGCATCCAATGCCATGCCACCTTGTGACTTATTCCTGGCCTACTGAGTGGATGTATTCACTGTAAGTGTCTCATTAAGGTTGATGTGCCAAGGTTGCTTGCCTGTCTTCCTCTGCTAAAAGGCCTTGCATAAACAGCATATTGCTTGCATACTGTTCTTTGGGTCAAGGTAAAAAAACTCCAAATGGAAGAGGATGTCCTTTTCATTTTTGTCCCTGGCATTACAACTTCTGAATCATCATCTGGCATGTCTATGTTAATTTCTATATTTTGATTATTTTCCTCAATGTCCTCACTAGATGATTGGGTGTAAGGCCTGTCCTCAGCAGAGGAGAAAGGCAAGCCAGGCATGCCTTCCTTTTCACTGGCCCCAATGACCTTTCCTCTGATGACCTTTCTACAGGTATTTTGGTCTGGCATCTCACAGGTTCCTCTGGCTCCAAGCCCTCATCATCAGAGTCCCCATCATGCACTGCCTCTGTTTCAGGAAGGTACTCGCTGCCACTGCTATCTATGTGGTCTGACTCTGAAGAGCTCACTGAGGAATGAGAAATGGCAGAATCTAAAGAAAGTGGCACAATGTATGCATGTGTGCTTATTCTTTTAGTTCCACTATGTGTAATGCCTGCAACTGCCTTTATTTTTTAATAACTGTACCTTTGGCAAATGTACTCTTCTTAGCTGCTGGTTCATCACCCAAACATTTCTTGATGCCTTTTACTTGGCCTGTATTTGTTAACTGGGTATCACTTGCAGCAGCAGACAAACATGATGGGATCTCAGAAGACAAGGACTTGGAGCATGAGGAAGCTTCAATCAGTAAAGAGGATGCACCTACTGCAGTAAGAGAAGCACTTTTTGAGACTGTTTTTTTTTTCTTCTGACTTGCTGGGCCGATTCTCAAAGCATTGACTTTGATGCAAGGTGCCTGCATCACACAGCAGTGGCGCAAGGGGCCCCTTGTATCAAAACATACAGATTTCGTTATTCGCAAAGACCCCTCCTACACTACACCAGGACTCAGTGTGCCAAACTGGCCTGCACCAGGTCTACACCATGCAGCTGGGTCTGCCATGGTGCTAGTGGCATGCAGCAGACACCAACTGCCATGTCCCCTAATTTGGGATTCTCTAAACCCTCATTAGAAGGCACATTCTAAGTACCATTAGACCAACCAGAGCTGGTCTAATGGTACTTAGAAGTGTGCCTCTGGGGGAGGCATGGTCTGGCCACCAACATGATGGCTGCCTAATTCCTGAGCTGTCTCCATGCTGGCTACAATCCTAGCTCAGGCGCTGTGATCCCAGGACATCATAACCAATAAAACCATCTACATGTTTGGGTGATCTCACTCCTACCGTTCGGCGATCGTAGCAGCTGATTCCGACACGATTTACAGTGTCTGTAGCGCCGGTTTCTTCTGAAACATGCCACAGCCATTAGGCCACATAGGCCCTTCTCCAGTTGCCTGATCTGTGTGGCTCCCTTCCAGTGAACCTCTACCTCACTGACCCATCTGCTCTAGTGCAGTCGCAAGGGGTGTCTCTGGTGTTAACTCTCAGCTGCTATTATTTAGTCAATTCTCGGCATGGCTGCTCAAGGCCCCCCTAACCGGCTGCCTCCTGAGCCCTCTCCTCCCTCTCCGGCTATGTCGGTAGGTGACTCACTGCACTATATTACCCAAATGCTGGAAAACCTACTCACTAGAGTAGATGACATCAGTCTCCCTCTCTCTGGCATGGTTGCTGAAGTCAGACAGCTGCAGGACAAAATGAATGTGGCTGAGCAACGGGAGGACTCCTGCGAGCAACAACAAGTGAAGCTCTGGCACAGGGTCCACTCTCACGAGAGCAGCTTGCAATTTTGTGATCCAGGATTGAGGACCAGGAAAATAGTGCAATAATTTGTACATTATTGGGCTTCCAGAAGGGGCTGAGGGCAGTCCATGGGAGCGCTTCCTTAATGAAGCCATCCCGGAGATGTTGTGGGAATGTTGAAGGGGCCCTGTTGATGTTGAAAGGGCTCATCAAGTTTCTGGCAGGAAAGAAAGAGTGAATCACACCCCCAGATCCATTGTAGCCTACTTCCTCAGATTTATCACGAACAGCAAATTCTGAGAGCTGCCAGAGATTTGGGGGAAGTTAACTTCAGAGTGCACAAATCTTTTTTTATCAAGATTTTGCCCAGGAAACAGCAGCCAGAAGAAGAGGTTCTGGGCCCCTTAAACAATTTTTGTACCAACATGACTTTCGCTTCAAATTTAAGGGACTCACCAAGTTGCTGGTATCCAAAGAAGGGAAGGAACTGCTTGCTGAACATCCTAATGAAGTGGAACGCTGGCTCTGTAAATTATGGCCTAATCTTTAGCTTCTAACTACGAGTCCCAGGAAGTTTTGGAAACCAAGTAGAGCCCCGCCTCCCTCCAGGAACCATAGTGCGAGCCACCATGCCCCGGGACAGAATTTCCATAGGACTGGTACCACCTGCTTTAAATTCCCCCATGGCTTCTCTGCCAGCTGTGGATTCCCAGCTCACCCAGAAACCCACTGCACCTGCTTCTGGTTCTGATTTGCCTCAACTGCCCCAGTGTTTGCCCTCCTCCTCCCAGGCCCTGACAATGTGCCAGGAGCAGGTCGCCCCCAACTCTGGACTTTTGTCTGAAGTCACCTCCTGCTAAAATGTCTAGGGAAGATGAGCACTCCTCCCCTGTCACACCGGCGGCTATCCCGGATGAATCTTCAGTTATGAACACTGCTCCACCCTCCGAATGGACTGATTACCCCCGATTCTTCGCTGTTGGATGCTGTGGATCTGTCTGTCCCAGTGCAACCTGGCCTACTTAGCTATGCAGTGGCTGCTGCCTCGAAGGTGTCCACACCTGTTGAAGCCCTCCAAGGCTCTCCTGAGCTGGTCAAAGAGCTCCCTACCTAATTGTTGGATGTTTACACCTCCCTTTGATGTCTGGTGTTCTGTATGTTGGGAATGTCTGTTGTGCGCTGTGGGTCCCTGGTTTAATGGGGGTTATTCATACCATTTTGACTATTATATTTGAGCAGGGGTGAACGAGTTGGGACTTCTGTGACTCCCCCCCTTTCCCCTAGATCTGGGACCTCCCTAATTCTTGGGCTCTGTTGCATCCCATAGAGCTAATCTGCCTATACTTTTGATGGGTCTTCCTATTATCATAACCCCCAACTAGTGGCCTCAGGAGGGCAGATGCCCCGATGTGCCTCCATTCCAGACATGATCTAAGGCGTGCTTCTATTAGGTGGGCTGCACCCTACTTGTGTGTTAACCCCTACTGTTGCTTGATTAGGTGGCCTATACCCAAGTTGGTATAAGGATTCCCTTACCCCTATTATCCCCTGACCCTGCTCCCCGTGACACCCTCTTTCCCATTACTACCCCTTCCCTACCCTCTTCCTTCCCACTTACTACATCCCTTGACCTTCCCCTTCCCGTTGTCCCGGTGCCAGACCCGGGTTATGTACCCAGCTGAGGAGGACTCGTACCTTGTTGTTACTGTACTCCCTTCTCTGGGGTTTCGAGCTACGTAGCTGAGGATAGCTGCTTTCAGCTACCTTCTTCCCTTGCTCTGACCCTTTAGTGTGTTTTCGCTTGAGTTACCATCTCTTCTGATCACCTTGAGCAGTGTGTTCTAGTTTAATTCTTATTACAAAAAAGTTGTTCCTACATCAGAATTATGCATATCTTGTGTTCCTGCACTGTACTGATACAATTTCTTGTTTTTGCCTTTTCAGTTCATGCTGCATCTGCTGGTAGCAGTCTCGACTGCTGTTGTGGCTTACACCTTCTCTTTGTGATTGCTGTAACTTGTAAAAGTACTCCCGGTTAAGACCTCCTTTTGATTGTGACCCTTTCCTGGCCAGTGTTTTTCTCCATGACCTGAGTAAGTACCCTTCCTATCTTATATATTCTAGGTTGATGACATGGCAAGCCCATCTATTTGCGGTACTGCAATTTGTATCTTGGAATGTGAAAGGGCTCAACCACCCTATCAAGAGAACTAAGGTGTTGCAATATCTTCGATCAATCCATGCAGATATTGCATTCCTACAGGAAACGCACCTTTTACAAAGATCAGAGCTATGGTTGAAGAAGTCTTGGGTGGGGGCTGTCTTGGCTAGCTCAGCCACATCCAAAACTAAGGGGGTCATCATCCTTTTCCAGAGGTCCTCTCTCTGGGTAGCAGAGAAAGTAAAGAAAGACTCGCATGGCAAGTGGGTGGTGGCCAAGCTCTCATCTCGGCATATTCTTTCGCATAAGACATCTTCTCACTCTTAAAGCCAGGAAGCAGCTGGTTCAAACAACCTTTCTACCCCTGCTTGATTATACAGATTTTCTTTACAGCCACTGCTCCCAGCATGCACTACAGAAACTTGATACACTCTACCACCGAGCCCTGAGTTTAATACTTGATATGCCACTTCGAACCCATCACAGGCTATTGGTTGGCCACCCCTCCTTCTGAGGAGGCAAATAAATGCCCTTATATGGATCTTCAGGGTGATCTCCAACAAACTCCCACCTCACATCTGTAATCTATTTGAATGGTCAACAGGCATATATGTCTTACGGAATTCCTCCCTTGTCCTCCTCAAGGTGCCACGAACAAGGACTCGTCTTGGCACAGCTGCCATAAGCTCCTTCCTACCATCACTCTGGAATAATTCACTAAAAGTTCTTAAACTCTCCCACCTGCCCAGCCCTTATGTAGTCAAACAGCTGCTTCTCAGGTGCCTGAAAACTGTGTGTGACTGTTTCAGGTAATCTTTGATACACAAATTGAACATATCCTTAGCTCATGGGTTCTCCTGGCCTATCTATTCCCCCTGTAGACCTACAAACTCTAGAGCAACTACACCTCCTGTAGCATCTTCCCTGCTTCCCTCACTGTGGGACCCCTGGGATTCTAATGTAGCTTTGCTACCCCTCCTCCCCTTATGTGTTTTTTATCACCCTTCCCACTGTATCCTATGTGTCACCACCACCATCTCATGCCTTGCTCACCTACTGTCCCCAAACACTCTATTATGTAGTAATTATATATGTACACAATCTTTTGCTATCTGAGTGGTGTTCCCAATATCACCTACCGGTAATGTTATTTTTATTTATATTGTTTTCTTGCATATTATTTCTGATATGCTGCATAAACTGTAATTAGAATTTGTTCTGTGTGTCCAGGACCATCTTGCAAATGAGCTCACTCAATGATGTAATTGCCTGGTTAAATAAAGTTTGATTGATTGATTGATTGATTGAGTGATTGATCTCTGGGTGGTCAATTGCTCCTTGGCAATGTATACACCCCTAACGAACACCACACTGACTTTTTCCCTGCCCTGAGCCAGGCTATATCCACTCTATCTCCGACTGTTCCTCCATTCCGATACTGATTGGGGGAGACTTTAACCTGGCACAGGATATGTTCTTGGACAAGTCTCGCCCCCCCAATGTGTCCCAAAGCTCATATGGCTCTGCAGGACATGCAAGATGAATAGGGCCTGGTGGATGTCTGGAGGAGAGACAAACCCCTTGGGGTGCGATTACACATTCTACTCCCTGGTTCACTCCACTCCACCTATAGTAGGATTGACTTTTGGCTGGCCAACATGGCAGCTGCTCTGGGAGTCTCAAACAGCAAGATTGGGCAGATTGCAATCTCTGATCACACCCCTGTATCTCTCACCTACACCCTGCCTGGGCAGCAACCCTCTGGTACACAGTGGAGGTGCAATCCCTTGTACCTTCAGGGCCCTGAATTCTGTTAGATGATCACCCACATGGCCAGGGACTACTTTTCCCTTAACTCTGGGTGTGAAGTCTCCCATGGCACAGTTTGGGTTGCTTTTAAAGTTGTCCTCCGTGGACGCATCATTGCCTTGCGGCGGCCAAAAACAAAGCCCGTAAAGTGACTCTGGCTACCTTTTGCTTGCAGACCTTGCTATTCTTGAGAACTGGTTCAAGGACACCCCGGCCCCTCGCAGAGGGCCCTCTCTTGTTAGATGGATAACAGGCCTGAAATGTCAAATTAATTCCATCTTGCACCAGAAGGCCAAATGGTTGCTTCTTAGGTCCAAGCACAGGCAGATTTAGAGGGGGGGCTAAGGGTGCTATAGCTCCCCCATCATGGAGCTCCTCTATTAGTAACACACTGTGCTGTATTCTTAATCATGAAAGCTGCCTGAGCCACACAGGACTCATCTGTCCTCCAGCAGAGCTGGCCTTAACTAGGTGCAAACTGTGCCCCTGCACCTTGGGGGCCCATGCTTTTTTCTTGAGAAAGAAAAATAATTAAAAAAATGTAAAAATGCCTAAATGTTGTTAGAGATAAAAATGTTTACCAGCAAATGAAAGTGGAAGACAATTGGCTCTGTTACTGTTACAAAAGGTGGGGGAAGCTCTGCTGCAGTAGAAAAGATTAGGTTAAGTAAGTGCTAATGGTGTTAATGGCCATACTTTACACCTCTCAGGTTGACTGCTTTCACAAACAAAGGGCTATATTGACAAGACAACTTGTTTATAATCTGGATATGTAGGTGAAACAATGAATGATATGACAAAATATGTTTCAAAAGTATGTGAGCACTCAAAATGACTCAAAAACCTGACCAGCTCGGAGCAAAACTGGATTTCCTGATAGGGACCCTGAAAACCTGATCATCAGGTAAAAAAACTGACAGGTGGCAACCTTACTGGTGTCCCATGATAATCCTCTCTATTCTTTCTCACTCACACCTCCAGAAAAGTTAAGTTGTTTAGCTTGTTTCCAGATCAGAGTATCTGAGGTGTGAGTGTCCAGCAATGATGTCCCTGTCCTTACAGAAATGAATACGGTAGTAGTACCATATGTATTAAGTTCTTGCTCCAGGCTCAGTCAGATTCATTTTCAATGGTGAAGTCAAATAATTCAGTGCAGTCAATGGCACTAATTAAAAGATGCTGGCTAAACTAGTTGACCTGGTACTGCTTTAGTAATTCAGGACAGGAGGGTTAGTGAAGTGTAAATGCTGGATGTGGGGGGCCCACAGGGAATGGAGTGGTAGGGCCCGGCAGGGGGCTGCACAGGGCCCAGAATGGTTAAGGCCAGCCCTGTCCTCCAGTGTCCTGGTAGTGCAGAGAATAACTACTCCCACCCGCATTACATAGTTGATCCCCCCTCCCCGAAAAGCCGGTCTCCAGCATGAATTTCTTACTAACATTCATCCTGTGCCATGTGGTCCAGTCCCAGCACTGTGGCAGCAGCTGGTCTTGCCTTGGTGAGCCTGAGCATTAGATCTCTACTTTTTGCAGGCTTGGCACAACTCCTTTGTTAATGTGGGGGGGTTCGTGCATGAGGGGTACAGCTGCAGCAAAGCGGAGTGGACCTTAACAATACAGATCTCAACCAGGTCGCCTGGTGCTCACTGCTCCTGATTTGCTGTTGCGTTCAGTAGTAGATGTGGCTAGCAAGGGGTGCCTTCTTTAAATATTTAGGCTGCTGAAACAAGAGTGAGCTGTAATTCATTAACACAGAAGATTAACGTTGGAGCAAGAGAGGAGCGAGTGTACTACTGAGGAGGAGACTGAGAGAGAGAGAGAGAGAATGGAGCCCACAAGTGAAGCGCAGAGCCAGGGGTTTCAGGCAGCAGCAGTCCAGTAACACGGGGTCGGTGTGGCCTTGGTAAATCAGCACAAGGAGCTGAAGTGAGGTTCAGGTCATCTTCCCAGAGCTGAAGCAGGCTGTAGCCGAGAGCTCTGCTCATTAGGAGTCAGGGGTCAGTGTGTGCTGCAGAGAGAGAGTTTGGCGGCCAGGTGACCGGAGACAGTACTCAACTAGGGACACATAGACTTCAGCCTGCTGAAAATTGATCAGGTCTTCATTTAATCAGGTACTTCTTGCTTTAAAAACAGACGACTTTCACAGTTACAAACTATAGTGGGTGGGTGGGGGGCACCTTCTGGGATGGAACAGGACATTAGTGTTCCATCAAAAAGGGTGTGTAATAAATGTAGTACTAGTGTTATTAATTTCTAGTATTGGGAGCTTAAATTCATTACATTAAAATTGTTTAAGGTCACTGCTAGTTTTGTCCTATATAGCAAATTGATTTTGGTGCAGATTTGCAGGAGAGGAGTTGAAGTAGTACCCTCCTGTAGCATGCTAGGAATGGTACAAAACTAATGCTGGGGCAGGTCTGGTCTCAGCGACAGCATGAACCAGGAGAGGCAGAAACTGGTACATGAGACCTTAAACTGAGGTAAAACTTCCACATGTACTGTATGTCTAATCTGTGTGGTCTGTTCAGTTGTGGTTGTACAGTGTGAATAAGCACAGAGGGACTTAATAGACATAGGGACTTTGAAGGTGTTCTGCTGTATATTATGGCATGTGCAGGAGTTTCTGCATGCTTGGAGAGCAAAATTGGCAGCAGAAGTCATAAGACCTTGTTTGACTCATTGACACAGGCAGTTACAAAACTGGAAAAAAGGGATAGAATCAAATATTTGGTTATATAGTTCTATGTGTTTAATAGAGTTGAGGTGCAAGTTTTGATGTACCAGCAAGTGCTGTTGCTAATAAAAAAATGCATTTTATATTTATTTAAAACTGTTTTCTGTCTGCTTACTGACTTCTTGGGCCTATCTTAAAATGAAATGCCTCATACCATGGGGTTATCCCAGAAAGGATATTTTAAACAATAAAAATATTTTATTTATTTAAAAATGTATTTTCTTTGGAATAAATTGTTTCTATAGAATAAAATATGTTTTTAAAATAGCAAGCAGACTTGAAATTATACTTTCAAAACAAGATAATGGTGACTTTGTTCCCATATTTCTATAGTTATTGTATTTATTCTCTTTACTGAGATAAGGTTGGGGATATGTTAATCTGTACAGGACAAACTGGGATGGGTTGGCTTTATGGTAGTGTCATAATGTGTTTGGTGAATGACATTTGTGAACTTATTTACTTGGATTGTCATTTAATTTGTCTACAGTTCGTCTTTATCACCAAGTCTCTTTCAACTTGTCTCATTTTTATGTGTTTCGGTGTGCTGCTGTAGCTACAGTCTTCTGGTATTTTATTTTTTTGAGGTGGGAGGGTATGTTGGGCAACACTGTCATGGACTAATGGGACTCTGGGGATGGTGCTAGAGGTGCAACTAACAAAGCATGGGAGGAAGGAGGAAATGAATAGAAATTGCATTAAAATACCCTCAAAATGCATAGAATGTACAAATGTTAAAAATGTCTGGAGGCCCTAGGCGTCCACCAGATCGCTGGACTATTATTTTTATTTTCTCATGACTTGAGCTCCCCCATTTATAGGACTCCTGGATCCGCCCCTGGTTGTCCAAGCATGCCTACTGGGATGGAGGTGAAAAAGGTGGAAGACTTCTGTTTTTTCAGTTTCGCAAACAGTAAGTGTCGACTTGCATCCATGCCCTTTGCACCCCTTCAGGAAGAACAGTCTCCAACCCTCTGGAAGTTAATAAGACCATGACACAGTTCTACAAAGCTTTATATCAGTCTCAATTGACTCTATCCTCTCCCAGTTAGAGCAAAGTTTGCTGAATTCTCTGAGGGTTCACCAAGCCGCTCTTACCTCAGCCAGATAGCCGAGTCTGGATGCCTGAGTCTCTGCTGCAGGATCCACCTGGCCCTAGATCATATGGCCAAGAGGAAAGCACCAGGTCCTGATGGTATATCAGTGGAACTGTACTAGGCATTAGGCGACATTTGTTCAACCATTGCTGCTTCCCTCCAGGAGGCCACACCTCTGGCACTCTTCCTCCCACTATGAGAGAGGCCCTTATTACCCTATTACCAAAATAGTCAGATGATCTGCTAAATTGCACTAATTTTCACCCAGTCTCTTTATTATCTGTAGACACTAAGCTGTTAGTGAAAGCTTTGGCTACTAGGATGTTGGCTGTACTGCCCTCTATAATATACCCGGTGCAGGTCAGCTTCATGCAGGGCAAATCTGGGGTGGATAACACCAGGCTGCTTTTAAATCTTAAATGGGTAGCATCCAGGTCCTCCCTCCCCATGGCTGCACTTACCATTGGCTTCACCAAAGCTTTTGACTCGACTGAGTGGAATTACTTACATAGGTCTCCTCCTATAGCTTTGGTGCCCAATTCACAACATTGGTGGCTCTTTTATAGTTCTTGATGGCGAAGATCTGGCCTAACATTACAATCTTGCCCCTTTTCCTTTACAGGGGGACCTGGCAGGTTGCCCTCTGCCCCCTATTGTTCCTGGTGGCACTCGACCCTCTGATTTGGGCTTTCATTGCCTCGAATGAGGTCTCCAGCATCAAGGTAGCTGGTACACCCTACTTGGTTGCAGTGTATGCCAATGACCTCCTTCTCACCCTGACTTAGCCTCAGCAGGCATTGCCTGCAATGTTGATCTTCTCCACCCAGTTCGCTGTGGTATCTGGCCTCCAGGCAGATCAAAAGAAGACTATGGTAGGCTCCTTAATGGGAGGCTTATAGAAAGATTGTCTTCAGGGTGAGAGTTATCTTGAGCCCCAAAGGGTTCTCTTATCTGGGCTCATCATCCCCTCTAGATGGGTCGAGCTGGAGTCGCCAGCTTCTCCCCCCTTCTGCCTCAGCTTTCCATTGAGTGACAAGTGCGGAAATTCAATTGTCCCTGCCTGGGAAGGTGGCTGCAGTATGCATGCTTCTGTTGCCTTGCCTTATGTATTTGTTTAATAATCTCCTATTCATCTATCTCTCAAGCTTTTGCCTCTTTACAGAAACTGAAGTTTAACTTCTTTTGGGAGGAACCCCTAGATGGAGTGTATACAAGTTAAGACACGTGTAGTTTGAAGAAGCGGTTTCAGGAGTCCCTTGGCTACAAGGCACCACCCTGTCTTGTATGGTGGCGCATGCCTCCAAATGGTTTATTCGACACCCTCTCCCTCTCCTTTGGTCCAACTTCAAACCACCTTGGTGGGTGGACTTGTTCTGGGTGCACTTTTTGGTCCCAAACCCCATCCATGGAAGGGCCTGTCCCCAGTACTGGATGAGACCAGGAGGGCTTGGTACCATCTCATGTCCCTTTTGCTGACTGCTCACGGGTCGCGGGCCCCTCTGATCCAATACTCCTCCCTGTGGCACAACCAGCGGATCATTGTGGGGTAGCTCTCTGTATTGGTCCTCTTGGGAAGACCAGGGTATCCATCGAGTCCAAGACCTATACCTACCTGACTCTAACTCTCTGCTGTCTTTTGAACAGTTGAAGGAAAAGTTCAACCTCCCCAGTAAAGACTTTTGGCAATACCTGCAAATTCACAGTGCTGTTGGAGATCTCTCCAACACATGTAGGCCAGATAACAAATGGGCCTGGCTTAACACTTTACACAAGTTCTCATCCTTCAGAGGTCTAATTGGTAGATTTTACAGGACATGGAGGGATTCCCAACTGGATCCCACTGCTCCCTGTAGGTTGAAATGGCATGAGCTGCTGAATTCTGATATCTCCGAGAGTTGATGGGCATGTTACCTTAGAGAGGCACACTGTATTTATAAAGATACTAAGAGCTGCTTCCTTCAATTGAAGCTGATGCTTTTCTGGCACCGCACCCCAGTGGCCTTGCACTCTAAAGGTCTATTGGGCCACTCCAGTTGTTGGTGCTGCCACATGCCTAATGCACATCTATTACTTGTGTTATGGTCTTCCCCACAGCTTACTTCCTTTTTGGCCGTGGTGGCTGCTGATTGTGCAGGTGTGGTAGGCTCTCCAATTTCTCTTGCACATCCTAAGTTCTTTCTGCAGGACACTTCATCCCTTCATGCTCTGCCTAAGCCCCAGTAGGAATGGGTTGCTTTTGCATTATTGGAAGTCAAAGATTATTGTTAATGTATTGGCGCATGCTGGACACCTTCTAAGGCCTCCTGGTATGTAGCCTTGGCCCAGCTCTCTCTACTTGAACGTTTGTCCTATGCCCATACCAGACAACTGGATGTGTACTTGGCCAGGTGGGACTTATACCTTCACTCTCCTGTATGTAAAACCCCTACTCCCCCTAGAAACCTCCCCTCTTACTATTTAGGTTAAGACCTGTGGGTCATCCTGCACTTGCCACTCCCAGTTTTCTCAGGGAAACTGTAAGCCCACAACTCCAGGTGGTGTAGGTTACTACACCTAGTTCTTTTATTGCTTGTTTAGTGTACACTTGAGTGTGGAAATGCTTTTGTACTGTTATCCTCTCAGTACGACTGGATCTAATTCTATGTTTTTTAAACATTGTATACATTGTAGAAATGTTTTGTATAATGTTCTATGCCTTTCTGGAATTATTTAATAAAACTTTCTATGACAAAAAAAGTGTGCCATCTTGGAGGTTTAGAGAACTTATGCCACACCTGGAGACCTCCTGGGCAAGACAGAACATGTGCATGGTCCCACCTCCCCAACTACAATCCATTGTTGAATAAAATCAAACAGTTCCCTGCTGGATAGCAGCCCTTTCCCCTGACCCTTATGTCCTCTTACACATAAATAAAGAACTCCTGGTGTCCAGTGGTCTCCTTCCCAATTCCATAAAATATACCTCCCTTTCTTGGTGTCTAGCAGTCCCCCTTATCAATGATCCCCAGTAACATGTGGCAGCTTATAAGGGTATTGATTTAAGAGGCTAAACTCGGAATCTCAAACTGATGGGATGAGTTCAGTTTCCTAACATATTTAGAGACCCAAAAGGAGGAAGCCAATGCTGACAAGGGCATGGTAGTGGATGTGATGAACCGCTACCCTACCCTGAGCCAGGCGAAACAAGGAAGTGAAAAATGTGAATGCTGGCCCTTGGCATGGAGGTGTAATGCAGAAGCAGCTCAGCCAGCATGGTCTGGTGGACCCTGGTTCTGTTCCTGATCACCACTTATTTTGATGTACAATATTCTACCCCCATATCTTTTTTTTTTTACTCCGAGGTCTGCTCCCCCTCAGAGTTGGTCATTTAAGTTATGTGGGGTATGGGGGGCTTCGTCCCCTGCACTACATTTCAGTACCTTGTGGTCTTATGGAATTCAGTATCCTGAACTCGGTCTTGTAGCATTCAGGATACTGAATTTTTCGGGATTTCAAAATATATCCATATAAAGCATTCCCTAGTGGCTAACGGTCCCCCCCCATCCCTGAGTGCTCCATCCAACAATACCCAACAGTCCCTGGTGTCTAGGGGACTCCCCACCCACTACCCCAGCAGGGAATGCCCCAAGATTTGGATAAAACTCCATGCCCCAAAGAAGGCTAGGGTCAGATTGAGGGTTGTTTATAGGCCCTCAACCCAGAAAGAGGACATGGACAGGGAGCTAGGGGAGCAGCTAAGGAGACTCTGTGGCAAAGGGAGCACTGTGGTGGTGGGAGACTTCAATTTACTAGGGGTTGATTGGAGCATCCCAGCCATCACATGTGCCAGGGAGCAGATCCTCCTGGAAGCAATCCAGGATAGCTTCCTGACCCAAAGAGTGTCAGAGCCAACAAGATAAGAAAAATTTCTAGACCTGGTGCTGGAGGATGGAGAACAGGTCACTGATATAAGGGTGGAGGAACCACTGGCTGGTAGCGATCACCACACAGTGTGGTTTTCTATCAGTTTGGGTAGAGAGATCCACAGTACAAAAACAAAGGTCCTGAACTTCAGAAAGGCAGACTTTGGCAGGATGGGGCAATTAATGAGAGCACACATAGATGGCATCCACCCTGACATGTATGCAGAGCAGAAATGGGCGACTATAAAACTAGGGCTGATTGAATCCATTAAGGCTTGTGCCAAGAGCCAGCAAAACAAATCAAGGACCAAGCATCCAAGCTGGATGACCAGAGAGGTAACGGAGAAGATGAGGGATAAGAGAAGGGCCTTCTGAACCTACAAGAGAACCAACAGGGCAGAGGATAGGAGAACTATGAGGAAATCCAGGGAAGTGAGCAGAGCGGTCAGGACTGCAAAGGCAGCCTTGGAAAGGAAATTAGCACAGGGGATTAGGAAAGGAGAAAAGGATTTCTTCAGGTATATCAGGAAAAAGAGGAAGTACAAGGATCAAATAGTTAGGATCAGGAAAGGCAGTGGGTGGGTAGATAAGGGGGGCCAAGAAGGCAGAAGTACTTAATGAGTACTTCTGTTCAGTGTTTACAAGGAAGAGGGATGGGCCCGTTCCTGCAAGGAAAGGGGGCGCAGGCATGGGGGTGAGACAACCAAAGACAGGGTCATCACAGTGGAATGGGTGCCGGAGGGCCTTAGGTCCCTGAGGGTAGACAAGGCACCTTGGCCAGATGGGGTACATCCCAGGGTGCTGAGGGAGCTGGCAGAGGTCCAGGCACAGCCACTGGTGGATCTGTTCAACACCTCACTAAATACAGGATGCGTACCCAGAGATTGGAGGGAGGCACACGTGGTACCTCTCCACAAAAGTGGGTCCAAGGACGAACCAGAGAACTACAGACTGGTGAGCCTCACCGCAATTGTGGGGAAACTGATGGAATCTATCCTCAAAGAAAGGCTGGTGCAGTTTCTTGTGGATAATGATCTGCAAGACGACAGACAGCATGGGTTCATTGCTGGCAGATCCAGTCAGACAAACTTGGTTGATTTTTTGACTGGGTCATGAGGGCACTGGACAAGGGCCATTGGTAGATATAGCTCTACCGATTTCAGCTAGGCTTCAATTCAGTGTCACATGGAAGGTTGACCTGCAAGTTGAGGAGTCTTGGTATGGGGTGAAGCTAACCCAATGGGTAGAAAACTGGTTGAGGGACAGGCAACAGAGGGTAGTTGTGGAGGGAGAAGCATCAGAGCCCAGGGCAGTGACAAGTGGTGTCCCACAGGGATCAGTAGTGGGACAAGTCCTGTTTAACATTTTCATCGCAGACATAGCAGTTGGGATCAAGAATAAGATCAGCCTCTTCGCCGATGACACCAAGATCTGTGCTGAGGTGGATGGGGAGGAGGGTGGCAAATTACTGCAGGAGGACTTGGCAAGATTCGAGGAGTGGTCACACACCTGGCAGCTTGGGTTCAATGCCAAGAAGTGCAAGGTGATGAATTTCGAAGCTAAAAACCCAGGATGCAGCTACCAGATGGATGGTATCAAACTGTCCACATCCAACGAGGAGAAGGATCTGTGGGTGCTGGTGACCAGGGAATTAAACCACTTGGCCCAGTGTAGTAAGGCAGTGGCTAAGGCTAACAGGATGCTAGGGTGCATAGCAAGGGAGATTACATCCATGTAATTGCCCCTGAAAAAGGGACCTCCGGGGCTCAGTGGACCTACCCGGTCACCAAAATTTAATAAATAAATAAATAAAATATTGCCCCTGTACAGGTCCCTGGTGAGACCATACTTGGAGTGCTACATGCAGTTCTGGCGCCTGTACTTGTAAAAGGATATCAAACTACTGGAGGCAGTGCAGCAAAGATGATCCAGGGGTTGGGGGATAGAACTTATGAGGAAAGACTAAAAGAACTCAACATGTGTAGCCTGAAGGATAGAAGAGAGAGGGAGGGGACATGATCGAGACCTTCAAGTACCTGAAGGGGATGAACAGAGTAGGCTTCCAGAGTGGGTTCACTCTCCAGAACAGAAGAGATGCTAGAGGGCACTCCCTGAAGTTAAAGGGCGGCAGATTAAGGAGGGAAAGGAGGAGGCACTACCTCACTAAAAGAGTGGTAACAGGGTTCAATGCACTGCCTGAGCAACTTGTATCAGTGCAGACTGTGGGGTGCTTCAGGAGGGGGTGGGACAAATTCAAGGGAAAGTACATACTGGGGGCGAGGAGGGAAGAGTTAATGGGAGGGGCAGCTGCTGTCTAATGGGCTGAAGTGCTGCACACTCAGGCAGACTAGATAGACCATATGGCCTGTATCTGCTGGCAATTTCAGTAGGTTCATAACACCCCACTTCCCCCATGCCATCCCAGAGCTGGCAATTGGCACATCCTTCCACTTTCCACCGCAGCCATCTGCCTTCTGAGCTGTCAAGGAGTGTGTACTGTAACAGCTGATTGTACAGTACATGCACCTTGACAGTTTAGTCATCGGCTGCGCATGGTGAAGAGCAGAGGCTGTGCTGGTCACTGGTTCTAGGATGGGATGGGGAGGAGCAGTGTGGTGGGACACTACCTGCCGGGGTGGGGTGGTCCCCTAGACCCCAGGGATTGTTGGGCATTGTTGGATGGGGGCTCTGGTATAGGGAGGGGGGACCATTAGCCACCAGAGAATGCTTTTCATTTTACATAGTACTGAGGATCATTGATAGGGAGGGGGGACTGCTAGACACACACTAAGGAGGGGATGTATATTTTACATTTTACAGGGAACAGGAGTGGGGACCACTGGACACCACGTAGTTCTATATTTATGCATACAGGGGACATTCATTTTATTCAACAATACTGCATATTTTAAAATCACTTTTATCTAGATGCTTCCCTCTGACACTTGTAGCACCCTACCAGATTAGGTATAATATGATTATGCTGTTGGTTCCAGTTTATGTCTGTATGTCATTGTCTTGATATCTGTGCATCATCCTATGACTTATGTCTAATCTTCCAGAAGTGCAGCCTGACTATGCCACAGCTTGTGTCAAGCCTCTCAGGTGCACCATCTCGTTGGCCCACTGCCACCTGTGCCACAGGCTGTGGGACTTTGATGCCAGAACCCTACCTGATAGAGAATCAGGTGTAGGGTCTCTGGTGCACTGGCAATTGGCACAATCTGCTACTGGTGCAACTTGCACCACCCTTTGAGAATTGGGCCCACTGTCATTGTCTTGGAAACTTGTTTTACACTGGGGTGTCAAACAGACGAGGCATACTGATGAGTCCTGGTAGGATGAAACACGTGTCTATGTCTTCTGTTAGTACCCTTTGCAAACTGTGTGAGAGGCCTTTCGGCACCATGCAATTCTGTAAAGTTGGACCAGCATAACATTCTGTGGTGATTTGCATATGCAGCCATGATGCTTTGACTGTGGGGGCATGTGTGATTTTGTATTTTCTTGAAACTTGGCTTCCCAGCCAAATGCCCTTTAGGGTAACCCTTGCCTCAGTGTTTATGCACAGAGGTTCTTTGTCTTTTAAATAGTTTTTTATTTTAATGGGTTCACCACAATATATCCCAGGCACACTGCCTTAGGGGTAGCTGGTCCATTCCACTGGGGTGTCAAACAGATGAGGCATACTGATGAGTCCTGGTAGGATGAAACACGTGTCTATGTCTTCTGTTAGTATGCTTTGCAAACTGTGTGAGAGGCCTTTTGGCACCATGCAATTCTGCTTAAAGTTGGACCACCATAACATTCTGTGGTGATTTGCATATGCAGCCCATGATGCTTTGCACTGTGAGGGCATGTGTGATTTTGTATTTTCTTGAAACTTGGCTTCCCAGCCAAATGCCCTTTGGGGCAACCCTTGCCTCAGTGTTTACGCACAGAGGTTCTTTGTTTTATAGGCCCACTCCCTTCCATCTTTATTTTAATATACATGAATTTTTACAAATAAGTTGCTGATCACAAATGAAGCCAGCTCCCTTTCAAGAAACCCCCAAGTAGCTAACCGTACTACCTTCCTCAGTCACCTTGAGGAAACAGGTGGCAGTGATGATGAGTAGTGCACATCTCAAGGCAAGGTATGAATATGAACTGGGTAACTAGCAAGACTACAAGTTTTAGTTACTATGCAACTGCCAAGAGCTGCCTCCTCCCTCCAAAAAGGCTGCAGACATGATGCAAGCCTTTACTGGCTCTGCTTACACAATTATTTTTTTACAGGACTACACACACAAAATTGGTCCTGTCCTGACTCCTGCTTGGGTGGGACATGGCTGGTGATACTGCAGACAGAGGCTACTCAACTGCCAGGCTGCCCTCTCCCTCCAAAAAGGTTTCACATATGAAGCAAACCTTTACTGGCTCTGATTGAACTATTTATTTTTTTACAGGACTACACAAAAAATGGTGCTGTTCTAATTCCTGGTTGTTTGGGGAAATTGCTGGTGAAACTGCAGACAGAGGCTACTCAAGGTTTCACATGTGATGCAAGCCTGCCTTTAACCATCTTCGACTGCTTATGTACTTTTTTTTTTATTATTCTTGGTTAACCAGGTCAGGACCACTGGGCACAAGCCCTTGTTTTCAGGGGCAACCCAGGAGCTTTGGGGTAGTTAAGTGGCTTGCTCCGAGTCACATACTATGTCAGTGGAGGTAGTGGGAAGTAGGAATCAAATCCAGGTCTGCTGGATAACCTCAGTGACAGCTCTACTCTATCCTGTAAGTTATTGCCAGCTGTTTTGTGTTATAAAAATAGCACTGTGACTGTTCTTGTGGACTGGTACATTGTGCTGTGCTGTGCTGAGCACTTGGGCCCCCCACACATACAGTCTCCTATTGTACTTAGTTTAACTTTAATTTAACATTAAACTTATTGGGAGCTGCCTTAACCCTTGCTGTGCCACATATTGATATATCAGTCCAGAATTCTTGTATATTCTAATTCTGTGGGCAGCCTAAGGGTTAAGTTAAACACTAAGCTCTTTAGTTTTTCTTTGTCTTTTTCTGCAGTCTGGCATCAGCATGTAGTGACCCGCTACCCCCACCCCCCAACACACACACACTCTCAGTCTGCGGTACACCGTGCCTCGGTCTCTCTTTTTTCACAATTTTATTTGTTGTGTGTGTTTTCAATTGCAGACTCTCCTCCTATTCTTGTTGATGGTGTGGTTGTGAGGTTGGTGTACAAAGATCCCCAACCCCAACCAAATCCCTTCCCACTTGGTCACTCGTTCAGCTCCAACTCGTAGCTACTACTGTTGCTAAGGGCTATGCAACACTCTATCCATGCTAACTGTCTGTAATAACATGGAGGTCAGAGCCACACTCTTATATTATTATTTTATTATTTATTTTTGTTAACCAGGTAGGCACACTAGACAACAAATGCCTATTTTCAGGTGCAACCCGGGAGGTTACAATACAGAAAACGAGGTACAGAGTCAAGGTAGCAAACAAGCCCATTAAACAGGTGAGCCAGCGAAAATATTACAATACAGAGAACATGGTACACTGTCAAGGTGGCATGCAAGCCATCACGCGGGAGGGCCGGGTGCAGAGTAAAGACTTGTGTTCTAGAACAGCTAGAATGGAAAAAGTAGAGTATAAAGGCACAGTTAGCGTCTAATCTGAGTGAGAGGAGGTAGAAATCCGCAGAGGAACAGGGGAGACTGACAGGTGAGACAGGGAGGGCAGGCAGAGCAGGGGTGAGGTGGTGGTCAGGAGAGTAGGCAAGGGGGGAGAGTAGTCAGGGAGGTAGGTCAACAGGGAGTGGCAGGAGGACCACCGCGATATGATAGGCTAGGCTTGCGCAGGGGCAAAGTGGAGTATCCAGTGGCACACCAACTCACCTCTGCACCCTTTGACCTCTACATCTACAATGCCTTAAGCCGGTCGTATGACATGCAGGCATGCGGGAGGCTGGAAGAGCTGGAAAAAAAACAAACGAAAAAAACCCAGCTCTGAAATCTGTGCTGAGCCAGCAAGGTTTGGCTTGGGTGTCAAGGAAACTGAGCCACATGGGTTTGGAGCAGCTTGGTTTCACTAGCAGAGGCTCTGCGCCTCTACTTAAAATAATTGGAGAATATGAATGCAGTTACTGTAAAAGTGAAAATGAAAACTAATGCCATATTCATAGTATCTGAGAAATTAAGGGCAATGGAAGCCACAACTTTTGGATGAGTTATGGACAACTACAGTACATTCAGGAAAACTGAAATGCTGGAGAATCAAACCCAATAGCCCAGTCTAAGGATTGTGGGGTTACCAGCAAAACTGAGCTGCGACTTTGAACTTGTGAGGGATCTGGTAAAATACTTACTTGTTCAAGTGTACGATTTGCCCCTGGATGATCTGCCATTTTTGATATATGCTTTCAGTGTTTCAAAAAAAGCTGAACAAGTAAACATCTATTAGTGAACCTGACTTGGAGATACCTAAAAATGTTGAAAGTAACCAGATAGATCCTGACGTCAAAATTGCAATATTCATTTCTTTGGCAATCATGTCAGACTGGGAGCATTTACTTAAGCTATCAAGAATCAAAGGTGTCATTCCAAATGTTGCCTTTTTGACCCAACAAAGGCAGAGGAAATGTTTGTCTTACTGCCAAGACATCCTTGAACTTGGAGCTCAATTCCATCTGCTAACCCTGGCAAAGATCTGTATAACACATCATGGAAAATAATTTATCTTTTTTTGAGATAGAGCAGTTGTGGCTTTTTTATGAATGCAATATAAAAGAAAACTAAAATGAAGATAAATTACTAACAGCATCTCAAAAAGAAATGCCCATCATTGTGCAAGCTGCAGAGGGAGCCAAGCAATAAGTGCTTTTATAGGTTTCCAACTGAGATGCTCTGTCATAGACATTATAGGAGCACGGTTGCACCCCTGTATTAGGTAAGTCTTCACTTCTATCTTTAACTGAAAATTTTGAACTTTAATAACTTCACATCCATTCAAGTGATTCCCATAAAATTTGCATGCAGTCAGGGACAAAAGATCTCTTGGTGTGGTGAGTTTCATTCTGGTCGAATATGTTGTTACAGAGATACAGATTGTTAAAACATTTGAAAAATTACCACTTTTGGTGAAATTCTTTGTCACACAGCTGTGCAAAAAAAGTGTAGAATTGTGAGCTGAAATTTTTAGGGTATATACTGTAGGTTTTGGGTCACTGATGTGCCTTTTAAAGGTGTGGTGAAAAAATATTAATCTATTCCAAAGGTTTTAAATTTTAAAGTTCCCCATTATTTCTTATGGGACTAGTTAGATGTCTTTATCGCAAAGGTGGAATCTTATTTCACAAATGCAAAATCTTTTTTGAGCTACCACCATCTTGTTTTCAGTTAGTGAGGGGAACAAAGTTAAACTGCAAAAAAATACAATGCTTTGGTAAACACCGACACTTGTGTTTACTAATTAGGGCCCATAGAATTGGGTCCTGGTGTCAGTTTTTTCATAAGTTGTTCAGAAATGTGTTTTTTTAATTCGTGGAAATCATTTGCCATAAATCACTGAAAACTTATACTGTGAAAAAGGATCTTTTTCCACAATTTGCAATAAAGGATTTTCTTTTGACTCAAATTGCAAAAAAGGAACTCTGGCAAATGATTCTTTTTTGCAATTTGCAAAAAAGGATTTTAAAGATAGCTATTTCTTTGTCACAGCACAGTTAGAAAACTGCTTGTTCTTTTGGGCTGAACTTTTCAGGGTACAAAGTGCATGCCCCAGAGATGTGCCTTTTGGTGGTTTGGTAAAAATATATTACTTTGCTGTTGAGTTCTGAGGGTAAAAATTTGCTACATTTCTCTTAGGAAAACATTGTAATGGGAGGTGTAGAGAGTCATTTCTTTGTCACTCCGCTGTGAAGGACTGGTTTGTAATTTTCTTCTGAAATTTCCTGGGTACAGATGGCTTGGCCCACTGATGTGTCTTTTGCTGTTGCATGAAAATATATTAATTTGGTGTGGAGTTCTGCAGGGTTACATTTTGCTTCATTTCCCATAGGATACCATTGTAATGGGAGATGCAGAGAGTTGTTTCTTTGTCACTCTGCTGTGAAGAAACAGATTATAATTTTTTGCTCTGAAGTTTCCAGGGTACAGATGGCTTGCCCCACCAATGTCCCTTTTGCTGGTTTCATGAAAATATATTACTTTGGTGTTGCGTTAAACAGGTTATATATTTTCCTGTGCTTTTGATAGGTGAACATTGCAATGTCAGGTGTTTCCTTGGGCCTGCACACTATGGTATTGGAGCACAGCACCCTACACTACCTCAAAAATGATGCATGGATGGGAGCACAAGGCTGTCTGGGCCCTGCACTTCCATACATGTATACAGATACCATTATGTACTGATGGGAGTGCAGGGCCGTGAGGGCCCTGTGCTACCACACAGAAATAGGGATAAGATTACAATATGTCAGACATTATGGATGGATGGCACTGTGCACACACAGATGCAAACATGAATACCATTATGGAGTGTAGGACTTATCCATACATGGCAGCACAGGGCCCAGTGGACCCTATGCTCCCACACACAAATACGGAGAGGAGTATGGAGTGATGGGGCACAGGTCCTGTGGGGCCCTACACTCGTCACATAGAAACATAGAATTTGATGACAGATAAGGACCGCTTGGCCCACTCAGTCTGCCCATTTCCCTACCTAATGGATAAGCTGCAGATCCTAGTTAACCAACAGCCTACTTCCTCCTACTCCCACCCCCTAGAATTGCCTTATGACTGTCCCATGCATTCTTGAATTCCCCACTGTTTTTGACTCCACAACCTCCTCAGGAAGGCTGTTCCATGCATTTGCAACCCTCTCCATGAAAAAATACTTCATCACATTACCTCTGAGCCATCCTCCTCTATCTTCAAATTGTGTCCCTTGTTCTTGCACACCTCTTTTTCTGAAAGATGCTACCATTTTGGACTTTGTTGATTCCCTTGAGGTACTTGAAAGTTTCTATCATGTTCTCCCTCTCCCTCCTTTCCTCGAGGCTATACATATTAAGCTCCTTAAGTCTCTCTTCATATGTCTTCTGGTGCAGACCCTGCACCATTTTAGTTGCCCTCCTCTGGACTGCCTCCATCCTGTCTATGTCTTTGTGAAGACTGGGTCTGCAGAACTGCATGCAGTACTCCAGATGGGGTCTCACCAGCTGTCTGTACAGAGGGATAACAACTTCCTGTTTTCTACTGGTGATGCCTCTCCCTATGCATCCCAGTATCCCCCAGCCATCCTTAATGCCCTCTCACATTGCTTGCCCACCTTTAGGTCATCTGATATGACTACCCCCAGGTCCCTTTCCATTTTTGTTGTTGTTAGTATCTCACCCCCCATTGTGTACTCTTCCCCTGGTTTTTGTTTCCCAGGTGCATTACTTTGCACTTCTTAGCATTGAAATCTAAGCTGCCATACATTTGACCATTCCTCCATCCTTGCCAAGTCCCTTCTCATCCTTTCCACCCCACCTTGTGTATCAACTCTGTTGCAGATCTTTGTGTCATCTGCAAAGAGGCATACTTTTCCTTCCAGTCCCTCTGCAATGTCACTTATAATGATATTGAACAGGGAAATAAGGATACAATTACAATCTCTCAAAAATTATGGATGGTTAGGAGCACGGGGCCCAGAGGGCCCTGCATTCCCACAAGCAAATAAGCCTATGATTATACTGTCTCTCAAAAAGTAAAGAAATTCTCTGCAAAAAAAAAACAACTCATTAATGTACCATTAGGGTTCCCTACAATTATACTTTCTCAAAAAGTAAGGAAATTCTCTGCAAAAAAACTTTCTTAATGCACCATTAGGGTTCCAGCAACAAAGGTAGGTAAATGGGGTCTTTGGGTGTCCAAACCTAAGATCCCACCCCCACTCTTGGTTTCAAATCCTAACACCTCACCCCACCCTGCATGCAGGAACAAGCATGGGGGGTGTGCCTTGGGGTTGTCAATCCTAATGCTCAATCCATTATCCTATCCTATACTATACCCATCTCAGCTTACTTACTCATGGAATGGGGTGAGCGTTAGGGTTGACAGCCCAATGGCACCCCATGCCTCTTCCTGCATGCAGGGTTGGGGTGGGGTGTTAGGGTTGGAAACTGAGGTGGGTGGGATCTTAGAGTAGGGCAGCAAACTTACAGGATAAGTTCATTCACAGTAGACTGCCCTCTGACTCTGAAAAAACTATATCACAGAATTGGCTGGTGACCAGAGGGGATGCACAAATGTGAAAAATGTAATATTTGTGAATATTGTGTACTGGGAAAAAGTTTCATGAATTCAAGTGACACTGCTGAGAAAATTGAAATTTGAGACTTTATCATATGGGACACCCACTTTGTGATTTATGTGCTGTGGTGCTCCTGCAATGTTTAATATGTAGAGCATACTCTCAGGGTCTTAAAAACTCATATGCAAGAACTAATCAGGTCCATTATCAACCAACTGTCAGACAAACCGGTTGGATTACATTTTTTGAATTTTCATAATTCAGATCCCAAATGTTTTAAGTTTATGGGCATTGAACATGTGCCAGTTCCCAAGTTTGAAGGGCACAGAGCTAACTTACTGCTGCAAAAAGAGAGCCAATGGATTTTTAAACTCTGCAGCATGAAACCCACTGGGCTCATCAGTGATTGGGACCTGAAACCATTTTTAAGCAAAAAAAATAAGTCTAGCAGGAGTAATTGCTTGCCACTCTGCTTTGTAATCCTACTGCTTTGGTCCTTGATTGTGTTTTTTTGACTAAGTTTTAAAAAGGATGCAATAACTCTTTTAGGTCTTTGAAAAATTAGCAATGAGCTTACTAGAAAACCATTTAAATCAAGATCTAGGTAAGACCTACTTATAAATATTGAGTAATCTAAACCCTTTGTTATGTCTCTCTTGTTGCAGGCTTCTTCTGCAGCTCTATGGTTAACCGCAACATGTGGATCCCCAAGAAATTAAGGCAAGCCAGGAATATCAGGGTGATCACAGATAGTGGTGTTTCTTAATGTGCCCTCTATGTGTGTACTGGCTCACTAAATGAAGTGTTGATTTAATCTTGAATTCAGTATATCAATTTCTAACAGTGAATGTGACTAGTGAATGAATCACAGAACTTGCCAGTTTTTTTAAGTTTGTATTGTGTATTAACTGATAATAGTATAATTTTTTTTGTTTTAAACTGTATTGTTGTCACCTTTGCACAAATTATTTTTTATCATGTTACTGTGATTAATTGATTTCATCTGATCTCTGTTATACCTTGGGGGAGTTTACAAGTGATGATGAACTTGCTCTAGCCACACCCCTTGATGAAAGCAGTTTGTTGAACTGCTGGGTAGTAGGCACTTGCCTGAGGTGCTTTTTGCCATAATAAATATCCTATTTTGAAGCATTTTGGATGTCCCGTGGCTGTTCTTGACAAGGAATGCTGTTTTCTTTGGGAACATTTAGCAAAACCTGGCAGTGCTGGTGTTCAGTGGGCAGGATCAAACTGTCTCACACAGCAGATTTAGTAAAGAACTGGTTGTGCCAGTGTTTGGGTGGTAGGCAGGATCACACAGTGCCTCACAGGGGATTTAACAGGAACAGGAGGTGATGGTGTTTTGGGGTGGGATGGTATCACACAATGCCACTAAGCAGCTTTAACATGAACAAGCAGGCTCTCACAATGGCACAGAGGGGATTTAGCAAGAAGAGGCAGTGATGGTGTTCAGGCAGTAGGCAAGATCACACATTGCCACAGAGCGGATTTCGCAAGAACAGGCGGTGATGGTGTTTTCTGGGCAGGATCACAGTGTGCCACTGAGAGGCTTTAGCAAGAACTCACAGTTTGATTCAGTGGACAGGATCACACAGTACACAAGGTTGACAACATCCAAAGAGAGGCAAGGAATAGAATTCTCTTGCACGACATGCACAAATATGGGGGTTCAATGTCAGGATTACATTCACTCCCCAACCCCCTTCTGGTACAGTATGAACAGACTGACATACTGTACCAGATAAATAAAGCCAAGAGCAAGCTCTGAGAACAAATTAATATTTCAGTACACAAGCAATGTATACTATGCAGAATACTTCATGTAGAACTGCTGGCATTTTAATGTTTCTTTTTTGGGGGGGGGGATTGGGATACGTGCATGTGGATACCCCACACACACACACTACACGAGGCAGGAGCACTGCAGTTTCACTTTCCAAGCAAACTTTGTGTGAGTTAAATGATTCTTTTTTTTAGCCAATCATCCTGTCCTTTTTGCATCAGGTTGAACATCATTCTTGCTTACTTTCTTATGGACCCTAACTTGACTTGTTCAGTACAGTATTTTAGTTGGTACTGGGTAAACAACTGAGTTGTACTGCTTTAATTCTTTCATGACTTGAGGTAAAATCCATTTAATTTTGTTGTAAATATTATCCTTTGCTTTCTTCAGACAGAATTTATGGACTCCACAACCCACAAAACTATCTTTCTTATTTTAGAATTTAGAATTTTGTGGTTGGATATGGCACACTGAGCCAAAACTAATTTTAGATGCATCCTGGGAGCACAGAGGTTTAATGACTTGCTCAGGGCCACACAGTTTGCAAATGGAGGTTGTGGGAGTCAAACCCATTTCTACTGGGCCTCCAGAGTCACAGGCTTAGTACTCTAACCTATAACTGATATTGCCTCAGGGCAGGCTTTAAAGGGGCTATAAAGTCTAGCTAACAGCTGATTTATGCCTAAAACTTCTCAAATCCTTTTTTTAAAGCAAAATACTTCTCTTTTGACTCTCAGTTGTTTGCCATGAGCTTTCCAAAATGTATGATTTTCAAAACTGCTATAATAAACAGATTTTGAAAACAAAAGTAGTTTGCCTTATTTAAAGGGTTACTTAGAAAGTTAATTTTTATTTATTTAGTTATTTATTTATTTACTATCACAGTTTAGAAACCAACTGTTAACACAGCAGAAGTCTAAGTATTACAAGTCAGATTACTGAAATAAGTAAATTATAACAAATGTTACCAGTATCACTTACTATTCTGGAGAGACAGGTAAGATGCAGGTCAGACTCAAAGTAAAAAGGGCAGTGCACCAGTTCTACAAAGGTAAGAGACAAAGGTGGGTGTCTGAGATGATCAAGGAAGGCTCAGTTGGATCCAGAACTCATCCCTGGATCAGGTTTGGTTGTTGCAGAAGGTGAGCTCGGAATACATTTACTGCAGCTTTATTCAGACTCAGGCCCAGGCCCAGGCTAGATCCCCCATCCAGCTGCCATGTGTGTGTTGGGGGGAGGATAATACAGAGTGCTACAAGTGGTTTTAGCAACAAAGGGATGTAACTGTATTTGGGGGATGGAGTGTGCAGGATCACACCGAGTGAACTAGAGTGACTTTATCCAGAGTCAGTGGTTCCAGTTATGGGGGGGTGAGAGCAGCAGCTTTAGCAAGAACTGGCAGTGCAGGTGTTCTGTGATACCAGTATGTTTGCTTATTATTCACCTGTCAAGCAAACATCTAGAAATTTAAGATCTCTTGATAAAGCTAAGAAATGTCATACCAAATGTACTTGCAATTCCTGAAATGTTATGCTAGAATTTTACTAAAGTGAGTTCACATGTGTGGCACTCAAAACTAACAACTGAGACATTGACTGAGTGGTGGTCAGTCATGTGGTGCTAGAAATTGTCTGGAATGAGTTCCATATTTTTGGTCAACCTGTAAGAAACTATGGCAGAATCAGAAGGTAGTTGTTACTTTAAAGGGAAGGATGGGTATCCCATAGTATAACCCCCAAGGGTATGCACCAGCTGTATGCTCTATAACTGCACATGGTCTGTGTCACTGTCATTAGAGGAGGTTTTTGTTATGGCCTGTATCACTGTGACAGGATAGTTGTATACCTGCTGACAGTAGTAATCTCCAGCATCCTCTGCCTGAACATTGCTGATTGTAAATGTAAAGTCTGTTCCAGATCCACTGCCACTGAACCGATCTGGGACTCCAGAGGGACGGGTGCTAGCACCATAGATTAGGAGCTTGGGACTTTGTCCAGATTTCTGCTGGTACCAGGCTATGTTGCTATAAATGCCTGAACTGGCTTTACAGGTAATAGTGACAGTTTCTCCTGGTAACACAGATTTAGAGAGAGGGAGACTGAGTCATCACAATGTCCCCTTTGGAATCTGCATAGAAAAATGGTAAAATGCTGTTGTTAACACTAAACAGCTGAGCACATAATGGTAACTTTTAGTATTCTGGCTTCTTAAATAGTACAGTACTGTAATTCCACCACATTCCAAAGTACCACTAGTATTCTATTACTCTAAATGTATGATATTTACTGTCTATACCATTGTTCCACTATATATTTAGGTATATCCATATTCAATATAACCCCAAAACCCCAAAAACATCTAGAATAAGTAGCACACTCACTCAACATACCTTCTAGTAAATCTCTTAAATAAATAAATAACTGAAGAAAAGGCAGACTTTAGCAGGATAGGGGCAATTAATGAATCACATAGATGGCATCCACCCTGACATGATGAAGAGCAGAAATAGGCGATTATAAAACTAGGGCTGATTGATACACTAGACTTATGTCAAAACCAGAAAACAAATCAAGGACCAAACATCCAAGCATGGATGACAGAGAGGTAACAGAAGAAGAGGGATAAGAAGGACATCTGACCTACAAGGAACCAACAGGGCAGAGGATAAGAGAACTATGAGGAAATCAGGAGGTAGCAGAGTGGTCAGGACTGCAAAAGCAGCCATGGAAAAAGTAGCACAGGGATTAGGAAAGGAAAAGTTTCTTCAGGTATATCAGGAAAAAGAGGTACAAAGATCAAATAGTTAGGATCAAGAAGGCAGTGGAAGTGGGTAGACAAAGGGGCAAGAAAACAAAGTACTGAATAGTACTTCTGTTAAGTATTCTAAGGAGAGGATAGGCCCATTCCTACAAGAAAAGAGGCACAGGCATAGAGGTGAAACAACCAAAAGAAGAGTCATCATAGTGGAAAAGGTGCTAAGGCCCTAGGTCCCTGAGGGTAGACAAGGCACCTGGGCCAGACAGGCAGATCCCAGGGTGCTGAGGGCTACAGAGGGTCCTGGCAGAGCCACTGGCGGTCTATCAACACCTCACTAAACACAGGGATACTTGCCCAGAGATTGGAGGGAGGCAAGCGTGGTACCTCTCACAAAAGTGGGTCAAGGACGAACCAAGGAACTACAGACCAGTAGCCTCACCACAATTGTGGGGAAACTGATGGACTCTATCCTCAAGAAGGCCAGTGCAGTTTCTTGTGGATAATGATCTGCAAGATGACAGACAGCATGGGTTAATCGCTGGCAGATCCTGTCAGACAAACTTGGTTGATTTTTGACTGGGTCATGAGGGCACTGGACAAGAGACCTTGCAGTAGATATAGACTACCAGTTTCAGCTAGGCCTTCAATTCAGTGTCATGGAAGATTGACCTGCAAGTTGAGGAGTCTTGTTGCTGAGGTGGAAGCTAGCCTGATGGGTAGTAAACTGGTTGAGGACAGGCAACAGAGAATAGTTGTGGGGAAGAAGCATCCAGGGCCAGGGCAGTGACAAGTGATGTCCCACAGGGATCAAGTACTGGGACCAGTCCTATTTAACATTTTCTCAAAGACGTAGCAGTTGGGATCAAGAATAAGATCAGCCTCTTAGCCGGGACACCAAGATCTGTGCTAGGTGGATGGGGAGGAAGGGTGGAATTACTGCAGGAGGACTTGGCAAGAGCACGAGGTGGTCACTCACTGCCAGCGCTTAGGTTCCAATGCCAAGAAGTGCAAGGTGATGAATTTTAGACTAAAAACCAGGATACAGCTACTGGATGGATGGCATCAAACTGTCCCATCCAGCGAGGGAGAAGGATCTGGGGGTGCTGATGACGGGAAATTAAACCACTCTCGGCCCAGTGTAGGAAGGCAGCTAAGGAGCTAACAGGATGCTAGGGTGCATAGCAAGAGGGATTATATCCAGATGTAATGAAGTCATATTGTCCCTGTACAGGTCCCTGGTGAGGCCTTGCTTGCAGGTACTGCATGCAGTTCTGATGCCTGTACTTGAAAAGGATATAAAATTACTGGAGCAGTGCAGAGAGAGCAACAAAGATGATCAGGGGTGGGGATAGAATTTATGAGGAAAGACTAAAAGAACTCAACATGTATAGCCTGGAGGATAGAAGAGAGAGGGAGGGGACATGATCGAGACCTTCAAGTACCTGAAGGGGATGAACAGAGTAGGCTTCCAGGGTGGGTTCACTCTCCAGAACAGAAGAGATGCAAGAGGGCACTCCCTGAAGTTAAAGGGGGGCAGGTTAAGGAGGGAAAGGAGGAGGCACTACTTCACTAAAAGAGTGGTAACGGTGGAATGCACTGCCTGAGCAACTTGTATCAGTGCAGACTGTGGGTGCTTCAGGGAGGTGGGACAAATTCAAGGGAAAGTACATGCCGGGGGCAGTTGGAGGAGGGAAGAGTTAATGGGAGGGGCAGCTGCTGTCTAATGGGCTGAAGTGCTGCACCTCGAGCAGACTAGATAGACCATATGGCCTGTATCTGCTAACAATTTAGTATATTCATACACCCCTTCCCCCATGCCATCCCAGAGCTGACAATTGGCACATCCTCACTTTCCACCACAACACATCTGCCTCTGAGCTGTCAAGGAGTGTGTACCGTAACAGCTGATTGTACAGCACGTGCACCTTTGACAGCTTAGTCAGGGCCGCGATGGTGGACAGCAGAGCTGTGCTGGTCACTGGATCCAGGATGGGATGGGGAGGAGCAGTGTGGTGGGACACTACCTGCGGGTAAGGTGGTCCCCTAGACCCCAGGGATTGTTGGATATTGTTGGATGGGGGCTCTGGTATAGGGAGAGAACCGTTAGCCACAGAAAATGCTTTATATTTTACATAGTACTAAGGATCATTGATGGGGGACTGCTAGATACACACTAAGGAGGAGATGTATACTTTACATTTTATACTGAACAGGAGTGGGGACCACTGGACACCACGGAGTTCTATATTGCATGCATACAGGGACATTGGGGATCAGGGAGGGGTCTGCTAGCCACCAGGGAACTATTTCATTTTATTCAACAATACTGCATATTTTAAAATCACTTTTATCTAGATGCTTCCCTCTGGCACTTGTAGCAGCCTGCCAGATTAGGTATAATATTATTATGCTGTTGGTTCCAGTGTATGTCTGCATGTCATTGTCTTGATATCTGTGCATCACCCTATGACTTATGTCTAACCTTCCAGAAGTGCAGCCTGACTATGCCGCAGCTTGCATCAAGTCTCTCAGGTGCACCATCTCGTTGGTCCACTGCCACCTGTGCCGCAGGCTGTGGGACTTTGATGCCAGGACCCTACCTGATAGAGAATCAAACGTAGGGTCTCTGGTGCACTGGCAATTGGCGCAATCTGCCACTGGTGCAGCTTGCACCACCCTTTGAGAATTGGGCCCACTGTCATTGTCTTGGAAACTTGTTTTACAGGCCCACTCCCTTCCATCTTTATTTTAATATACATGAATTTTTACAAATAAGTTGCTGATCACGAATGAAGCCAGCTCCCTTTCAAGAAACCCCCAAGTAGCTAACCGTACTACCTTCCTCAGTCATCTTGGGGAAACAGGTGGCAGTGATGATGAGTAGTGCACATCTCAAGGCAAGGTATGAATATGAACTGATTAACTAGCAAGACTACAAGTTTTAGCTACTATGCAACTGCCCAAGAGCTGCCTCCTCCCTCCAAAAAGGCTGCAGACATGATGCAAGCCTTTACTAGCTCTGCTTACACAATTAATTTTTTACAGGACTACACACAAAAAATTGGTCCTGTCCTGACTCCTGCTTGGGTGGGACATGGCTGGTGATACTGCAGACAGAGGCTACTCAACTGCAAGGCTGCCCTCTCTCTCCAAAAAGGTTTCACATATAATGTAAGCTTTTACTGGCTCTGCTTGAACTATTTATTTTTTTTACAGGACTACACAAAAAATGGTGCTGTTCTAACTCCTGGTTGTTTGGGGAAATTGCTGGTGAAAGTGCAGACAGAGGCTACTCAAGGTTACACATGTGATGCAAGCCTGCCTTTAACCATCTTTGACTGCTTATGTATTTTTTTTTTTTAATTATTCTTGGTTAACCAGGTCAGGACCACTGGGCACAAGTCTCTGTTTTCAGGGGGCAACCCAGGAGCGTTGGGGTAGTTAAGTGGCTTGCTCCGAGTCACATACTATGTCAGTGGAGGTTGTGGGAAGTAGGAATCAAATCCTGGTCTGCTGGATAACCTCAGTGACAGCTCTACTCTATCCTATAAGCTATTGCTAGCTGTTTTGTGTTATAAAAATCGCACAGTGACTGTTCTTGTGGACTGGTGCACTGCACTGTGCTGTGCTGAGCACTTGGACTAGAGCCAAAGCACTGCAGCCCCCCCCACCACCACACATGCACAGTCTCCTATTATACTTAGTTTAACTTTCATTTAACATTAAACCTATTGGCAGCTGCCTTAACCCTTGCTGTGCCACATATTGATATATCAGTCCAGAATTCTTGTATATTCTAATTCTGTTGGCAGCCTAAGGGTTAAGTTAAACACTAAGCTCTTTAGTTTTTCTTTTTCTGCAGTCTGGCATCAGCATGTGGTGACCTGCTACCCCCACACACACACACACAGTCAGTCTGTGGTACACTGTGCCTCAGTCTCTCAGTCTCTCTTTTTTTTTACAATTTTATTTGTATGTGTTTTAATTGTAGGGCTCCTCCTCCTATTCTTGTTGGTGGTGTGGTTGTGAGGTTGGTGTACAAAGATCCCCAACCCCAACCAAATCCCTTCTCACTTGGTCACTCGTTCGGCTATAACTAGTAGCTACTACTGTTGCTAAGGGCTGTGCAACCCTCCATCCATGCTAGCTGTCTGTAATAACACGGAGGTCAGAGCCACACTCTATATATACTCCTGCTTGCAATATGCAAAGTGGAGTATCCAGTGGCTTACCAACTCCCCTCTGCACCCTTTGACCTCTACATCTTCAATGCCTTTAGCCTGTCACATGACATGCAGGCATACGGGAGACTGGAGGAGCTGGAAAAAAAAAAAGCGAAAAAGACCAGCTCTAGCAATCTGTGCGGAGCGGCAGGTTGGCTCAGGTGTCAAGGAAACTGAGCCAGATGGGTTTGGAGCACCTTGGTTTCACTAGCAGAGGCTGTGCGTGCCTCTACTTAAAATAATTGGAGAATATGAATGCAGTTACTGTAAAAGTGAAAATGAACACTAATGCCATATTCACAGTATCTGAGAAATTAAGGGCAACGCAAGCCACACTTTTGGATGAGTTATGGACTATAGTACATTCAGGAAAACTGAAATGCTGGAGAATCAAACCCAATAGCCCAGTCTAAGGATTGTGGGGTTACCAGAAAAACTGAGCTGCGACTTTGAACATGTGAGGGATCTGGTAAAATACTTACTTGTTCAAGTGTACGATTTCCCCCTGGATGATCTGCCATATTTGATATATGCTTTCAGTGTTTCAAAAAAAGCTGAACAAGTAAATATCTATGAATGAATTTGATTTGGAGGTACCTAAAAATGTCAAGAGTAACCAGATGGATCCTGACGTCAAAATTACAATATTCATTTCTTTGGCAATCAAGTCAGACTGGGAGCATTTACTTAAGCTATCAAGAATCAAAGGTGTCATTCCAAATGTTGCCGTTTTGACCCAGCAAAGGATGAGGAAATTTTTGTCTTACTGCCAAGACATTCTTGAACTCGGAGCTCAGTTTCATCTGCTAACCCTGGCAAAGATCTGTATAACACATCATGGAAAATAATTTATCTTTTTTTGAGATAGACAGTTGTGGCTTTTTTATGAATGCAATATGAAAAGAAAACTAAAAATGAAGATAAATTACTAACAGCATCTCAAAAAGAAATGCCCATCATTGTGCAAGCTGCAGAGGGAGCCAAGCAATAAGTGCTTTTATAGGTTTCCAACCGAGATGCTCCGTCATAGACATTATGGGCACGGTTGCACCCCGTATTAGGGTAAGTCTTCACTTCTTTCTTTAACTGAAAATTTTGAACTTTAATAACTTCACATCCATTCAAGAGATTCCCATAAAATTTGCACGTGCAGTCAGGGACAAAAGATCTCTTGGTGTGGTGAGTTTCATTGTGGTCAAATATGTTGTTACAGAGATACAGATTGTTAAAACATTTTAAAAATTACCACTTTTGGTGAAATTCTTTGTCACACAGCTGTGCAAAAAAAGTGTAGAATTGTGAGCTGACATTTTTAGGGTATATACTGTAGGTTTTGGGTCACAGATGTGCCTTTTAATGGTGTGGTGAAAAAATATTAATCTATTCCAAAGGTTTTAAATGTTAAAGTTCCCATTATTTCTTATGGGACTAGTTAGATGTCTTTATCGCAAAGGTGGAATCTTATTTCACAAATGCAAAATCTTTTTTCGAGCTACCACCATCTTGTTTTCAGTTAGTGAGGGGAATAAAGTTAAGCTGCAAAAAAATACAATGCTTTGGTAAACACCGACACTTGTGTTAACCTAATTGGGGCCCATAGAATTGGGTCCTGGTGTCAGTTTTTTCATAAGTTGTTCAGAAATGTGTTTTTTTAATCTGCAGAAATTATTTGCCGTAAATCACTGAAAACTTATACTGTGAAAAAGAATATTTTTCCACAATTTGCGATAATGGGTTTTCTTTTGACTCAAACTGCAAAAAAGGAACTCTGGCAAATGATTCTTTTTTGCAATTTGCAAAAAAGGATTTTAAAGATAGCCATTTCTTTGTCACAGCACAGTTAGAAAACTGCTTGTTCTTTTAGGCTGAACTTTTCAGGGTACAAAGTGCATGCCCCAGAGATGTGCCTTTTGGTGGTTTGGTAAAAATATATTACTTTGCTGTTGAGTTCTGCAGGGTAAAAATTTGCTACATTTCTCTTAGAAAAACATTGTAATGGGAGGTGTACAGAGTCATTTCTTTGTCACTCCGCTGTGAAGAAATGGTTTCTAATTTTCTTCTGAAATTTCCTGGGTACAGATGGCTTTTCCCAGTGATGTGTCTTGTGCTGTTACATGAAAATATTTTAATTTGGTGTGGAGTAATGCAGGGTTACATTTTGCTTCATTTCCCATAGGATACCATTGTAGTGGGAGATGCACAGTGTTGTTTCTTTGTCACTCCGCTGTGAAGAAACAGATTACAATTTTTTGTTCTGAAGTCTTCAGGGTACATAGAAACATAGACTTTGATGGCAGATAAGGCCCGTTGGCCCACCTAGTCTGCTTATTTCCCTACCTAGAGTATAAGCTGCAGATCCTATTTAACCAACAGCCTATTTCTTCCTACCCTCCTCAAAAATTACCTTAAGTTTGTCCCATGCATTCTTGAATTCTCCCACAGTTTCAGACCCCACAACCTCCTCAGGAAGGCTGTTCCATGCGTCCACCACCCTCTCCATGAAAAAATACTTCCTCACATTGCCCCTGAGCTGTCCCCCTCTATCTTCAATTGTGTCCCCTTGTTCTTGCACATCTCTTTTCTGAAGGATGATACCTCTTGGACTTTGTTGATTCGACTGAGGTACTTAAATGTTTCTATCATGTACCCCTCTCCCTCCTTTCCTCAAAGGGTATCGTATTAAGCTCCTTTAGCCTCTCCTCCTATGGCTTCTCTTGCAGACCCTGCACCATTTTAGTTGCCCTCCTCTGAACTGCCTCCATCCTGTCTATGTCCTTGCAGAGTGGGGTCTCCAGAACTGGACAGTACTCCAGATGGGGTCTCACCAACTGTCTGTAGGGGGATAACAACTTCCTGTTTTCTGCTGGTGATGCCTCTCCCTATACATCCCAGTATCCCCCCAGCCCTCCCTACTGCCTTCTCACATTGCTTGCCAACCTTAAGGTCATCTGCTATGATTACCCCCAGGTCCCTTTCCATTTTGTTGTTGTTACTACCTCCATTGTGTAATCTTCCCCTGGGTTTTTGTTTCACAGGTGCATTACTTTGCACTTCTTTGCATTGAATCCAAGCTGCCATACTTCTGACCATTCCTCCAACCTTGCAAGTCCTTCTCGTCCTTTCCATGCCTCCTTGTGTATCAACCCTGTTGCAGATCTTTGTGTCATCTGCAAAGAGGCATACTTTTTCTTCCAGTCCCTCTGCAATGTCACTTGTAAAGACATTAAAAAGGACTGGACCCAGTACTGAACCCTGCGGTACCCCACTAGTAAGATGGCTTGCCCCACCAATGTCCCTTTTTCTGGTTTCATGAAAATATATTACTTTGGTGTTGCGTTAAACAGATTATATATTTTCCTGTGCTTTTGATAGGAGAACATTGCAATGTCAGGTGTTTCCTTGGGCCTGCACACTACGGTATTGGAGCACATCACCCTACACTACCTCAAAAATGATGCATGGATGAGAACACAAGGCTCTCTGGGCCCTGCATTTCCACACACGTATGCAGATACCATTATGTACTGATGAGAGTGCAGGGCCGTGAGGGCCTTGTGTTACCACGCAGAAATAGGGATAAGATTACAAAATGTCAGACATTATGGATGGATGGCACTGCACACACTGATGCAAACTATGAATACCATTATGGTGCAGGACTTATCCAAACATGGCAGCACAGGGCCCAGTGGACCCTATGCTCCCACACACAAATACGGAGAGGAGTATGGAGTGATGGGAGCACAGGTCCTGCGGAGCCCTACACTCTCACATAGGAACATAGAAACATAGAATTTGATGACAGATAAGGACCACTTGCCCACTCAGTCTGCTCATTTCCCTACCTAATGGATAAATTGCAGATCCTAGTTAACCAACAGCCTACTTCCTCCTACCCCGACCCCCTAGACTTGCCTTATGACTGTCCCATACATTCTTGAATTCCCTCACTGTTTTTGACTCCACAACCTCCTCAGAAAGGCTGTTCCATGCATTTGCAACCATCTCCATGAAAAAATACTTTCTCACATTACCTCTGAGCCATCCCCACTCTATCTTCAAATTGTGCCCCCTTGTTCTTGCACACCTCTTTTTCTGAAAGATGCTACCATCTTGGACTTTGTTGATTCCCTTGAGGTACTTGAAAGTTTCTATCATGTTCCTCCTCTCGATCCTTTCCTCGAGGCTATACATATTAAACTCCTTAAGTCTCTCTTCATATGTCTTCTGGTGCAGACCCTGCAATATTTTAGTTGCCCTTCTCTGGATTGCCTGAATCCTGTCTATGTCTTTGGGAAGACTGGGTCTCCAGAACTGCACGCAGTACTCCAGATAGGGTCTCACCAGCTCTCTGTACAGAGGGATAACAACTTTCTGTTTTCTACTGGTGATGCCTCTTTATGCATCCCAGTATCCCCCAGCCCTCCTTAATGCCCTCTCACATTGCTTGTCCACCTTTAGGTCATCTGATATGATCACCCCCAGGTCCATTTCCATTTTGTTGTTGTTAGTATCTCACCCCCTTGTGTACTCTTCCCTGTTTTTTGTTTCCCAGGTGCATTACTTTGCACTTCTTAGCATTGAATCTAAGCTGCCATACATTTGACCATTCTCTCCAACTCTTGCCAAGTCCCTTCATCCTTTCTAATTCCCACCTTCAGTGTATCAACTCTGTTGCAGATCTTTGTGTCATCTGCAAAGAGACATACTTTTCCTTCAGTCCCTCTGCAATGTCCTTATAAAAGACATTGAAGAGGACTGTCTAATACTTGAACCCTGCAGTACCCTACTAGTAACCCCCTTTCTTCAGAGTGGACTCCATTTACTATTACTCTCTGTGTCCTATTCTCCAGCCAATTCTTTTACCCAGGCTGTTATCTTGGGACCCACTCCCAGGCTGGCTAACTTGTATATTAATCTTTTGTGTGGGACTGAGTCAAATGCCTTGCTAAAGTCTAGGTAGGCCATGTCCACAGCCCTTCCCTGATCTACTACTTTGGTCACCCAGGCAAAGAAATTTATCAGATTTTTCTGACATGACCTTCCCGCTGTGAATCCATCCTTTGATCCTGCGCACTGAACACCAGCACTGCCAGGTTTTGCTAAATGTTCCCAAAGAAAACAGCATTCCTTGTCAAGAACAGCCACGGGACATCCAAAGTGCTTCAAAATAGGATATTTATTATGGCAAACAACACCTCAGGCAAGTGTCTACTACTCCAGCAGTTCAGCAAACTGCTTTCATCAAGTGGTGTGGCTAGAGCAAGTTCATCAATCATATAAACTCCCCAAAGGTATAACAGAGATCAGATGAAATCAATTAATCACAGTAACAGTGATACAAAATAATTTGTGCAAAGGTGACAACAATACAGGTTAAAACAAAAAATATATACTATTATCAGTTAATACAAAATACAAACTTAAAAACTGGCAAGTTCTGTGATTCATTCACTAGTCACATCCACTGTTATAAATTTATATACTGAATCAAGATTAAATCAACACTTCATTTAGTAAGCCAAGTACACAGAGGCATAAGAAAACACCACTATCTGTGATCACCCTGATATTCCTGGCTTGCCTTAATTTCTTAGGGATCCACATGTTGTGGTTAACCATAGAAACTGCAGAAGAAGCCTGCAACAAGAGAGACATAACAAAGGGTTTAGATTACTCAATATTTGTAAATAGGTCTTACCTAGATCTTGATTTAAATGATTTTCTAGAAAGCTCATTGCTAATTTTTCAAAGACCTAAAAGAATTATTGCATCAATTTTCATTGCAATAACGTGGCCTACCAAATTATCTAATTTTAATAAATAGTGCCAGCAATCAAATGTAGAATCTTTAGTTATTAAAACTGAGTATGTGTTCATATATTTTCCTAGACTACTATTCTTACTCTAGCCTGTTATACTGTGGTCTGTAGTCTTACTGCTTGTTATAGCTCAGTTAGTTTAATTGTGGAAGCTAATTTTAGAAACTGCATTTTTATGTAGCTGCACTACCTAGAACAGTTCTTATGAATTAATTTGGACACCAAGGCCCAGATATTCAGACTTGTGCCAAGGATTGAGCAATGATGGCGCAGCGCAATGCAGATGCACCATGTAGAAAAGTACACCATATTCAGAAGATGCACCACTGAAATGCATTGGCACAACCAGGCTAAAAATAGTAAAGATGCACCACAGCACAACCACAGATGTGCTGGCACAACCATGAATGCACGGGACCAGGCCAGAACACACAACCCAGTGGGCTGAGCAAGGGCAACAGGCAACAGGGACACACAGGCAAGGATGCACAGGGGCATAGGGGCACAGTAACCCACCAGCACGGCACATCAAAGAACAGGAGCACACCATCCTGGAGGCAACACAGGGCACCAGGGGACAGTGCACACAGTACCTGGCCCACCAACTGTGGCACAAGCACCAGGCCAACACACCGGCACTGCTGGCACGCTAATCGGCAGAGCCATGCAAGAGATACCCAACAGGCTGTGCCACAGGATGCCAAGGCCATGGTGCCAGGAAAATACACAAACACAGAAGTCTGTGATCCAGGGTCAAGGGAGACACAGGCCACCAAGGGGCACACAGTGCACCAGCCAGAGTGGTGAAGGGCACAGCACAGCGAGGCACACCAGAGTTGGGTAGCATGACAGTTGGACAGAAGGGTAGAGCAGGCAGACAAGGGAACAAGGTACAGGGGCAGTCACAGGCCACTGCAAGACATACCACACGGGGCCATGCACAGGACAGGGACATGGCACACATGCCCAGTGCACACATGCACAATGGCCCAAGGGGACAGCAGCAGGACACCAGGGACACAGCCAAGCACAGCACAACAGGCACCTGCAGCATGGCTCCACACGCCACCTGCAAAGGAAACAAAGACACAGAGATGTAGCAATGAAAAGGCTTTAATAACACTGGTAACAAACAGAAGTGGGCCAACAGGGCAACTATGTACAATGAAAACAAGGGACTGGAGAGGGTCACGGGAGGCGGGAGATAGGGTCCTGGGGCTATACAATGGGATGTGGGGATAGGCAGGGCAAAAGAGGAAGGTCAGGGAAAACATGGACTGCACCCCAATGATAAGGGGCTACGGTCGTCCACGTAATGTCACCACCAGCTGGTGCATCTCCCTCGAACCTCTACCATCGCATGCAACAGCCACACCAACAATGATGCCATCCTCTGCTGCTGGACCAGTATGCTGCACAGGGCCCTCACCATCCAGCCTATCCTCCGCTGGCCATACCCTGGGCAAACCTAGGAGAAGGGACAGAACAGGCAATAAGCGACATGCCCAAATGAGCCCCAGCCCACCCACAGTGTGCACTGAAGAGCAGAGGTACACACAAGTGGACAGACCAGCAATTTCCTGTGCATGGAGGCTGCACCAGCCATCTACACAGCACACCACACCAGTGCAGACAGGCACACATGGCCACGCAGTGGGTGCATTGGCACACATGCAAGGCACACAATGTGGACCGCAGGCACCCATGGCCGCACACACAGTGGAGACTGCGCGCAACCCCCCCGGTGGCACAGTGGATATGGGCATGGTACAAGCATATGCAGCGCAACATCAGCATGTCCACTGGACAGTGTACCCACCACAGCAGTCCCCACACATGGCTGTAGTGACCTTGTCCAGACCCTGTGACCAACAGAGACCCACACATGCACAGTACAGTAATGTGAACATGCCTACCTGGTTGCCGCCATCCTGCCATCCCAGCTGCTGACCCATCAGCGTGCCCAGGCCGCAGCTGCCCTGGCCTCCTGTGGTCCTCTGGTCCTGTGGATGGAAATAAGAGAGGTGGACATGAGTGAACAGTCATGCACAGACAGCCGCCCACCACCACACAGACTGCATGGTGCAGGGTGGGACACCTTCCACCCTGTGGCCCTGGTGCCTGCATGACTGCAACATGCCCAGCAGTGCTGTGCATGTCAGCCATGCAGGACATGCAGCGACTGCCAGGACTGTGTCTGTCCCATGGCAGCAGCACCACTGGCATCCATATGCCCTACAGTTACACCCGTGCATGTATGACACATGCACATACTAACCTGGCTGTGGCACACCCCACACTGCACATGTGCCTGTAGTTGTCACAGCCTCTCCGGGTCCCTGTAGTGGAGGTCACCATAGTGGTGCCTGCACTCTCCCCACTGTGCTGAACCCCTGTGCAGTGCTCCAGGGCTGTGGCCACATGGCCCGCTTCACCCACCTGCTGCAGAGGACCTGCCCAAACAGCTGGGGCACAAAGGGCTGAACTAGTGCAATGAGGTTACACTTCTCTTTGTCGGACCAATTGACCGCCTGAAGGTGTGGCATGGCTGCAGTACAAATTGAGTGTTGGATGTGTTATGGCCTACACAGCATGCATGTGGTGCAGCATAAGGACGTTGCACAATAGCATACTGTTGTACGTGAGCACGCAGTGTGTGAATGCGTGATTGATGTGTGCTGTGGAGGTATATTGCACAGCACCACTCATGCGCACAGCGGCATGGCCTGGTGGGTGCATGGGGTCATGTCCATGACCCTGATGGCACAGGGCATAACCCTGAGCAGCGCCATGCATGATCCTGGCCTGTGCGTTATGCGACATAGTGCGTCATGAGCAGCTGCGCCATGGGCCTGTGTGCCATGATGCGCGTGAATGCGTGATAGGCATCCAGCACTGTATGTGCACTGGGGGAATATTGTGCAATGCAGATGGTTGTGCTATAGGCCAATGCACCAGTGTGTGTACATGCACACTGCAGACCTGCACACCGCAGAACATGCACCCACGCAATTGCTCCTGCACAACATGATTGAGCACGCGCAATAACACTATATTCAGTCGCCATATGCCAATCGCCTCATGAACCTATGCATTGGAACAACAGGGTGCATTAGCATATCATTACCATTGCACACAGGCTCATTTGCATGCATTGCACCTTATAAGCGCCATGACACAGAACAGGTCATGGACCAGCATTGCAGCCTGTTTGGTAGGGGATGCTACGCTGAGATTGGAGGCCCATACCTACACTGCAATGAAGTACTGTACTGTGCCGGCTGCCACTGACCTCCAGTGCTGTCACTGTCCACAGGTAGCAGACTGTTCAAGACTGAGGAGAGGCGGAGCATGGGCCTGCCAGAGCACAGCCCAATTTCACTAGAGAGGAGCAGCAGGCCCTGTTTGAGGCCTACCTCGATGAGGAGAACCTGCTGAGTGGTGCCCTGGGTACATCACAGGAGAGGTCAGCTGGGTGGGATGCAGTGGCCACCTATGTGAATGTCCATGGCAGACACCAGAGGAGCACCCAGGAGTGCTGCAAGAAGGTGGGGATGGACAAGCGTGGCATCAAGGAGAAGGTGGCAGCCATCAGGGCATCACACAGCAGGACTGGCAGAGGAACATTCACTGCACTGGCACTGATGGTGACAGAGGAGATGGTGGTGGCCACCATCAGCTGTGCTGTCATACACGGCATTCCTGGTGGTGGATTTCAGATGGGTGGCAGACCCTCATAGCACAGTAAGTCAAAACACAACATGCATGGGTGGCAGTTATGGGCTGTACCATGCAGGTGTGCCTGCAGCCATGCTGCATGGCCCGTGCATGCATTGCCTGCTGCTGTGCAAGGCACACTGGTGGATGGCAGCCACAGCAGCATGCACCCCTGGGTGCGGGTACCACCTGCATGGGTGCTACACCACCGCTGACTATGTGTTCCTCCTTTCCAGTGCCATCACATCTCTACAGAGCAGTTCAGGAGGAGGAGGAGGAGGACGCCGACGCCAACACGGGACCAGAGAAGGTGGTGCCATCACTGTCCATGGCATCCATGGCAGGGACCGGCTGTGATGCAACAGTTTGGGGCTGTTGGACATCCTGGGGCAGGAGTCAGACTATACACTGTTGGAGCTCCTGCTGGGTGAGGGCCTGCCTGTGCTGTGCGCAGGCACCCAGCTGGGAGGCGTGTCCGACTTTGATGATGATATCACTCTGATCCTGGACAGTGCCAGGCATGTGGTGCCAGCCAGGGTCTTCAAGGTCTTGGACACAAAAAAAAGTACTTGGTGCCCCTTTTTAAAGTGAAAAACATGGACAGAAGTTCTTTGCCACAGGTGCATAGACTATGATACAAGGATATGGGGTCCCAATAAGGCTGGCCTCTCTGGGTACCTGATTCAGAGACACTGGCACCCACCATCTAGGTCACCTCTATTGGAACAATTTTTTCAAGAGCCCTTCTGACTTCCAAGCTCTGGGTTAAACCACTTCCTAGGGGGCTAGTATTAACACTCTCGCAGGGATTATAGCCCTGACTTCAGTGATACTTCTCATGGGGGATGACGTTCACTGTTTACACAGCATTCAGTGCACTGAGCCTGGGAAGAGAGGCTGGACCGCCCCTTCCCTTCCTGCCCCACCCCACGAGCTATAAAACAGGCACAGAATTAGCAGCTGCAAGACTAGGGGCTCACAGAACAGCACCTGACATTCTCAGCACCGGCAGTAAAGCAGCACAGTAACACAGATGCTGGAGGTTTTTCTCAGAACCAAGAACTCAGCTTGCTACACAGTCAGCATGGAATCAGAACAGGAAATACTATGTACATGGCAAGCCAAAACAGGTAGGCAGTTTTAACTTGCATGATGCTATCAAATGGTAGAGATTTCCACAGGTTAAGTAGTTACTCTGGGTCCCAAAGCATATCTCTTACCCAGGGAAAATGATATCTGGCTGGGCAGGCATTGTACCCACACCACCTAAAACTTCCAGGTCCTGCTCCTTACACTTCCCTTTGCTCTAGCACTCCCAGACACCCAGGGCTAATGCCTCTCACCTCCCTGATGGCCTGCCAGTGTAGGGACTTCCACAGGCTTGGTTGTCTCCCAGGGTCCCAATGCATTTCTCTTACACAGGGAAAAGGCTCACTGGCTGGGCAAGCATTGTACCCCCACCCCCTAAAACTTCCAGGTCCTGTTCCTAACACTTCCCTTGGCTCAAGCACTCCCAGACACCCAGGGCTAATGGCCCTCACCTCCCTGATGGCCTGCCAGGGCAGAGACTTCCACAGGCTTGGTTGTCACCCAGGGTCCCAATGCATATCTCTTACCCAGGGAAAAGGCTTTCTGGCTGGGCAGGCATGGTACCTTCACCTCCTAAAACTTCCAGGTCCTGCTAGTTACACTTCCCTTGACTCTAGCACTCCCATACACCCAGGGATAATGCCTCTCACCTCCCTGATGGCCTGCCAGTGTTGAGAATTCCAAAGGCTTGGTTGTTAGCCAGGGTCCCAATGCATAACTCTTACCCACGGAAAAGGCTCACTGGCTGGGCAGGCATTGCACCCACACCCATTGAAATTTCCAGGTCCTGCTCCTTACACTTCCCTTGGCACCAGCACTCCCAGACACCCACGGCTAATGCCTCTCACCTCCCTAATAGCCTGCCAGGCCAGAGACTTCCACAGGCTTGGTTGTTACCCAGGGACCCAAAGCACATCTCTTACCAAGGAAAATGCTCTCTGGCTGGGTATTGTAACCCACACCCCTAAAATTTCCAGGTCCTGCTCCCACCTCCCCTTGCCTCCCAGCACCCCAGGACACCCAGGCCACGCCTCTCACCTCCTTAATGGCCTACCAGGGTAGGGACTTCCACAGGCTTGGTTGTCTCCAAGGGTCCAAATGCATATCTCTTAATCAGGGAAAAGGCTCTCTGGCTGGGCAGGCAAGGTACCCTCACCCCCTAAAACTTCCAGGTCCTCCTAATTACACTTCCCTTAACTCTCGCACTCCCAGACACACAGGGCTAATGCCTCTCACCCCCCCAATGGCCTGCCAGTGTTGGGACTTTCATAGACTTGGTTGTTACCCAGGGTCCCAATGCATATCTCTTACACAGGGAAAAGGCTCTCTGGCTGGGCAGGCATTGTACCCACACCCCTTGAAATTTCCATGTCCTGCTCCTTACACTTCCCTTGGCTCTAGCACTCCCAGACACCCAGGGTTAATGCCACTCACCTCCCTGATGGCCTGCCAGTGTTGGGACTTCCACAGGCTTGGTTGTCTCCAAGGGTCCCAATGCATATCTCTTACACAGGAAAAAGGCTCTCTGGCTGGGCAGGCATGGTAACCTTACCCCCTAAAACTTCCAGGTCCTGCTAATTACACTTCCTTGGGTCTAGCACTCCCAGACACCCAGGGCTAATGACCCTCACCTCCCTGATGGCCTGCCAGGGCAGAGACTTCCACAGCCTTGGTTGCCACCCAGGGTCCCAAAGCATATCTCTCACCCAGGGAAAGTGCTCTCTGGCTGGGCAGGCATAGTACCCACATCCTAAAACTTCAAGGTCCTTCTCCTTACACTTCCACTGGCTCTAGCACTCCAAGACACCTAAGGCTAATGCCTCTCACCTCCCTGATGGCCCGCCAGGGTAGAGACTTCCACAGGCTTGGTTGTTACCCAGGGTGCCAAAGCACATCTCTTACACAGGGAAAAGGCTCACTGGCTGGGCAAGCATTGTACCCACACCCCCTAAAACTTCCAGGTCCTGTTCCTTACACTTCCCTTGGCTCTAGCACTCCCAGACACCTAGGGCTAATGACCCTCACCTCCTGATGGCCTGCCAGGGTTGGGACTTCCACAGGCTGGTTGTTTGCAGGGTGCCAATGCATATCTGTATCCCGCAGAAGCCTGCTCTGCCTGGGAGAACTGCTGGCATGTTCCCTGAAGACTTCCAGAATCAGCCTGACAGCCTCAGCATCAAACCATGCCCAGCAAGGGTTATCACAGCCTGGCTAGGCTTCAAAAAACTCCCCTAGAGTGACTATTAAGCCCGACCACCACTATTTAAAGATATCCCAGCCAAGAGCTATCTGGTGTAAAAAGCCCGTCGGGACATCTGGTCATAACATCTCTCAGGGACATCTGGTCCCACCAGGACCAAGGGACATCTGGTCACATTTTCTCCCAGGGACTTCAGCTACCACTAGGATTACACCATGACTCAATGATCTTAGCCTGGAGACAGCTGCTGGCATTGCCCTAAGACTACCAGGGTGTGCAGTTAACACCTCCCTTGGGTCCAGCACTCCCAGACACCCAGGGCTAATGGCCCTCACCTCCCTGATGGCCTGCCAGGGCAGAGACTTCCACAGGCTTGGTTGTTGCCCAGGGTCCCAATGCATATCTCTAACACAGGGAAAAGGCTCTCTTGCTGGGCAGGCATGGTACCTTCACCCCCTAAAACTTCCAGGTCTGCTAAATGCACTTCCTTGGCTCTGTCCCAGACAGCCAAGGCTAATGTCTCTCACCTCCCTGATGTCCTGTCAGTGTTGGGACTTCTGGAAGGGCTTGGTTGTTACCAGATTCCATGCATATCTCTTACACAGGGAAAAGGCTGTCTGGCTGGGCAGGCATTGTACCCACACCACCAGAAATTTCCAGGTCCTGCTCCTTACACTTCTCTTGGCTCTAGCACTCCCAGACACCCAGGGCTAATGCCTCTCACATTCCTGATGGCCTGTCAGGGCAGAGACCTCCACAGGCATGGTTGTTAGCCAGGGTCCCAATGCATCTCTCTTACCCAGGGAAAAGGCTCTGGCTTGGCAAGCATGGCAATCTCACCCCCTAAAACTTCCAGGTCCTGCTAATTACACTTCCCTTGACTCTAGCACTCTCAGACACCCAGAGAAAATGCCTCTCACCTCCTTGATGGCCTGCCAGTGTTGGGAATTCCACAGGCTTGGTTGTTAGCCAGGGTCCCAATGCATAACTCTTACCCACGGAAAAGGCTGTCTGGCTGGGCAGGCATTGCACCCACACCCATTGAAATTTCCAGGTCCTGCTCCTTACACTTCCCTTGGCACTAGCACTCCCAGACACCCACGGCTAATGCCTCTCACCTCCCTAATAGCCTGCCAGGCCAGAGACTTCCACAGGCTTGGTTGTTACCCAGGGAACCAAAGCACATCTCTTACCAAGGGAAAATGCTCTCTGGCTGGGAAGGCATTGTACCCACACCCCCTAAAATTTCCAGGTCCTGCTCCTTACACTTCCCTTGGCTTTAGCACTCCCAGACACCCAGGGCTAATGCCTCTCACCTCCCTGATGGGTTGCCAGGGTAGGGACTTCCACAGGCTTGGTTGTCTCCAAGGGTCCCAATGCATATCTCTTAACCAGGGAAAAGGCTCTCTGGCTGGGCAAGCAAGGTACCCTCACACCCTAAAACCTCCAGGTCCTCCTAATTACACTTCCCTTGGATCTAGCACTCCCAGACACCCAGGGCAAATGGCCCTCACCTCCCTGATGGCCTGCCAGGGCAGAGACTTCCACAGGCTTGGTTGTTACTCAGGGTCCCAAAGCACATCTCTCACACAGGGGAAAATGCTCTCTGGCTGGGCACGCATTGTACCCACACCCCCTAAAACTTCCAGGTCTTCTTCCTTACACTTCCCTTGGCTCTAGCACTCCCAGACACCCAGGGCAAATGGCCCTCAACTTCCTGATGGCCTGCCAGGGCAGAGTCTTCCACAGGCTTGGTTGTCACCCAGGGTCCCAATGCATATCTCTTACACAGGAAAAAGGCTTTCTGGCTGGGCAGGCATGGTACCTTCACCCCCTAAAACGTCCAGGTCCTGCTAATTACAATTCCCTTGACTCTTGCACTTCCAGACACCCAGGGATAATGCCTCTCACCTCCCTGATGGCCTGCCAGGGTAGGGACTTCCACAGGCTTCGTTGTTACCCAGGGTGCCAAAGCACAACTCTTACTAAGGGAAAAGACTCACTGGCTGGGCAGGATTTGTACCCACACTCCCTAAAACTTCCAGGTCCTGTTCCTTACACTTCCCTTGGCTCTAGCACTCCCAGACACCCAGGGCTATTGGCCCTCACCTCCCTGATGACCTGCCAGGGTTCAGACTTCCACAGGCTTGGTTGTTACCCAGGGTCCCAATGCATATCTATCCCGCAGTGAAAGTGCTCTCTGCCTGGGAAGAACTGCTGGCATGTTCCCTGCAGACTTCCAGAATCAGCCTGACAGCCTCTTTGTCAAACCATGCCCAGCAAGTGTTATCACAGCCTAGCTGGAAAAGCTTCAACAAACTCCCTAGGCGACTATTAAGCCCGACCCAGCACTGTTAAAAGATGTCCAGCCAAACAGCCAGTGCGCTATCTGGATTTAGCAAAAGTCCGTCGGGACATCTGGTCATAACATCTCTCAGGACATCTGGTCCCACCAGGACAAGGGACATCCTAGTCACACTTTCTCCCAGGGACTTCAGCTACCACTAGGATTACACCAGGACTCAATGCTCTTAGCCTGGAGACAGCTGCTGGCATTGCCCTAAGACTACCAGGGCGTGCAGTTAACACCTCCCATGGGTCTAGCGCTCCCAGACACCCAGGGCTAATGGCCCTCACCTCCCTGATGTGCTGCCAGGGCAGAGACTTCCACAGGCTTGGTTGTCACCCAGGGTCCCAATGCATATCTCTAACACAGCGAAAAGGCTCTCTGGCTGGGCAGGCATGGTACCTTCACCCCAAAAAACTTCCAGGTCCTGCTAATTACACTTCCCTTGACTCAGCACTCCCAGACACCCAGGCTATTAGCTTCTCACCTCCTGTTAGGCCTGCCAGTGTTGGGACTTCCACAGGCTTGGTTGTTACCCAGGGTCCCAAATCACATCTCTCACCCAGGGAAAATGCTCTCAGGATGGGCACGCATTGTACCCACACCCCTAAAACTTCCAGGTCCTCTTCCTTACACTTCCCTTGGCTCTAGCACTCCCAGACACCCAGGGCTAAAGGCCCTCAACATCCTGATGGCGTGCCAGGGCAGAGACTTCCACAGGCTTGGTTGTCACCCTGGGTCCCAATGCATATCTCTTACACAGGGAAAAGGCTTTCTGGCTAGGCTGGCATGGTACCTTCACCCCCTAAAACTTCCAGGTCCTGCTAATTACACTTCCCTTCACTCTTGCACTCCCAGACACCCAGGGATAATGCCTCTCACCTCCCTGATGGCCTGCCAGTGTTGGCACTTCCACAGGCTTGGTTGTTAGCCAGGATCCAAATGCATATCTCTTACCCACGGAAAAAGCTCACTGGCTGGGCAGGCATTGCACCCACACCCCTTGCAATTTCCAGGTTCTGCTCCTTACACTTCCCTTGGCTCTAGGACTCCCAGACACCCAGGGCTAATGCTTCTCACCTCCCTAATGGCCTGCCAGGCCAGAGACTTCACAGGCTTGGTTATTACCCAGGACCCAAAGCATCTCTTACCCAGGAAATGCTCTCTGGCTGGGCAGGCATTGTACCCACACCCCTAAAACTTCAGGTCCTGCTCCTTACACTTCCCTTAGCTCTGCTTCCAGACGCCCAGGCTAATGCCCCTCTCACCTCCTGATGGCCTGCCGGTGAGAGACTTCCACAGGCTTGGTTGTCACACAGGTCCCAATGAAACATAGAAACATAGACTTGACTGGTAGATAAGACTGCTAGGCCCATCTAGTCTGCCCATTTCCCTACCTACAGGACTGGGCGCAGATCCTATTGTGTGGCCTTCTTTTCTTCCCTACCCCCCACAGGGTTGCCTTATGTCTGTCCCTGCATTCTTAGATTCTTCCAGTTTTTAGACCCCACAACCTCCTCAGGAGGCTTGTTCCAGCCATCCACTACCCTCTCTATGAAATAATACTTCCTCACATTGCCCTGAACCGCCTCTCCTTCTATCTTTAAATTGTGTCCCCTTGTTCTTGTAAGTCTCTTTTCTGAAAGATGCTACTCTCTTGGACTTTGTTGATTCCACTGAGGTACTAAAAGTTTCTATCATGTCCCCCTCTCCCTGCTTTCTTCAAGGGTATGCATATTAAGCTCCTTTAGTCTCTCCTCATCGGCTTCTCTTGCAGACCCTACTGTTTTGGTGCCTCCTCTGGACTACCTTATCATCATGTCCTTGCGAGATGAGGTCTCCAGAACTGGACACAGTACTCCAGATGGGGTCTCACCAACTCTCTGTACAGGAGATAGCATCTTCCTGTTTTCTGCTGCTGATGCCTTTCCTATACATCCCGTGCCTTTAGCCCTCCCTACTGCCTTCTCCCACATTGATTGCTAACCTTAAGGTCCTGATGTGATTACCCCCCAGGTCCCTTTCCTTTTTGTTGTTGTTTGCCTACCTCCCACCCATTGTGTATTCTTCCCTGGGTTCTTGTTTCCCAGGTGCATTATTTTGCTTCTTTGCATTGAATCCTAGCTGCCATACTTTGACCTCATTCCTCCAACCTTGCCAAGTCCTTTTCATCCTTTCCACACTCCTTGTATCAACCTGTTGCAGATCTTTGTGCCATCTGCAAAAGCGTACTTTCTTCTTCGGTCCTCTGCAATTCACTGATGAAGACATCTCAAAAAAGTGAAATTCTCTGCAAAAACTTTCTTAATGCACCATTAGGGTTCCAGCAACAAAGGTTGTAAATGGGGTCTTTGGGTGTCCAAACCTAAGATCCCACCCCACCCTTGGTTTCAAATCCTAACACCTCACCCCATCCCTGCATGCAGGAACAAGCATGGGGGGTGTGCCTTGGGGTTGTCAATCCTAATGTTCAATCCATTATCCTATCCTATACTATACCCATCTCAGCTTAATTACTCATGGAATGGGGTGAGCGTTAGGGTTGACAGCCCCAAGGTGCACCCCCATGCCTCTTCCTGCATGCAGGGTTGGGGTGGGGTGTTAGGGTTAGAAACTGAGGGTTGGGTGGGATCTTAGAGTAGGGCAGCAAACTTACAGGATAAGTTCATTCACAGTAGACTGCCCTCTGACTCTGAACAAACTATATCACAGAATTGGCTGGTGACCAGAGGGGATGCACAAATGTGAAAAATGTAATATTTGTGAATATTGTGTACTGGGAAAAAGTGTCATGAATTCAAGTGACACTGCTGAGAAAATTGAAATTTGAGACTTTATTATATGGGACACCCACTTTGTGATTTATGCGCTGTGGTGCTCCTGCAATATTTTATATGTAGGGCATACTCTCAGGGTCTTAAAAACTCATATGCAAGAACTAATCAGGTCCATTATCAACCAACTGTCAGACAAACCAGTTGGATTACATTTTTTGAATTTTCACAATTCAGATCCCAAATGTTTTAAGTTTATGGGCATTGAACATGTGCCAGTTCCCAAGTTTGGAGGGCATAGAGCTAACTTACTGCTGCAAAAGAGAGCCAATGGAGTTTTAAACTCCGCAGCATGAAACCCACGGGGCTCATCAGTGATTGGGACCTGAAACCATTTTTAAACAAAAAAGTAAGTCTAGCAGGAGTAATTGCTTGCCACTCTGCTTTGTAATCCTAATGGAGTTTGCTTTGGTCCTTGATTGTGTTTTTTGACTAAGTTTTAAAAAGGATGCAATAATTATTAAAGGTCTTTGAAAAATTAGCAATGAGATTACTAGAAAATCATTTAAATCAAGATCTAGTAAGACCTACTTATAAATATTGAATAATCTAAACCCTTTGTTATGTCTCTGTTGTTGCAGGCTTCTTCTGCAGCTCTATGGTTAACCGCACATGTGGATCCCAAGAAATTAAGGCAAGCCAGGAATATCAGGGTGATCACAGATAGTGGTGTTCTTAATGTGCCTCTATGTGTGTACTGGCTCACTAAATGAAGTGTTGATTTAATCTTGAATTCAGTATATCAATTTCTAACAGTGAATGTGACTAGTGAATGAATCACAGAACTTGCCAGTTTTTAATTAAGTTTGTATTTTGTATTAACTGATAATAGTATATATTTTTTTTGTTTTAAACTGTATTGTTGTCACCTTTGCACAAATTATTTTGTATCACGTTACTGTGATTAATTGATTTCATCTGATCTCTGTTATACCTTGGGGGAGTTTACAAGTGATGATGAACTTGCTCTAGCCACACCACTTGATGAAAGCAGTTTGCTGAACTGCTGGGTAGTAGGCACTTGCCTGAGGTGCTGTTTGCCATAATAAATATCCTATTTTGAAGCATTTTGGATGTCCTGGCTGTTCTTGACAAGGAATGCTGTTTTCTTTGGGAACATTTAGCAAAACCTGGCAGTGCTGGTGTTCAGTGGGCAGGATCAAACGATGTCATGCAGCAGATTTAGTAAAGAACTGGTTGTGCCGGTGTTTGGGTGGTAGGCAGGATCACACAGTGCCACACAGGGATTTAACAGGAACAGGAGGTGATGGTGTTTGGGGGTGGTGGTACAGTGTGCCACTAAGCAGCTTTAACATGAACAAGCAGGATCTCACAATGCAGAGGGGATTTAGCAAGAAGAGGCAGTGATGGTGTTCAGACAGTAGGCAAGATCACACATTCCCACAGAGCAGATTTCGCAAGAATAGGCGGTGATGGTGTTTTCTGGGCAGGATCACAGTGTGCCACTGAGAGGCTTTAGCAAGAACTCACAGTTTGATTCAGTGGACAGGATCACACAGTACACAAGGTTGACAACATCCAAAGAGAGGCAAGGAATAGAATTCTCTTGCACGACATGCACAAATATGGGGGTTCAATGTCAGGATTACATTCACTTCCCCACCCCCTTCTGGTACAGTATGAACAGACTGACATACTGTACCAGATAAATAAACCCAAGAGCAAGCTCTGAGAACAAAATTAATATTTCAGTACACAACAATGTACAGTATACTATGCAGAATACTTCATGTAGAACTGCTGGCATTTTAATGTTTTTTTTGGGGAGGTTGGGATACATGCATGTGGATACCCCCACACACCATACTACACGGACAGGAGCACTGCAGTTTCACTTTCCAAGCAAAATTTGTGTGAGTTAAATGATTCTTTTTATTAGCCAATCATCCTGTCCTTTTTGCATCAGGTTGAACATCATTCTTGCTTACTTTCTTATGGACCCTAACTTGACTTGTTCAGTACAGTATCTTAGTTGGTACTGGGTAAACAACTGAGTTGTACTGCTTTAATTCTTTCATGACTTGAGGCAAAATCCATTTAATTTTGTTGTAAATATTATCCTTTGCTTTCTTCAGACAGAATTTATGGAATCCACAACCCACAAAACTATCTTTTTTATTTTAGAATTTTGTGGTTGGATATGGCACACTGAGCCAAAACTAATTTTAGATGCATCCTGGGAGCACAGAGGTTTAATGACTTGCTCAGGGTCACACAGTTTGCAAATGGAGGTTGTGGGAGTCAAACCCATTTCTACTGGGCCTCCAGAGTCACAGGCTTAGTACTCTAACCTATAACTGATATTGCCTCAGGGCAGGCTTTAAAGGGGCTATAAAGTCTAGCCAACAGCTGATTTATGCCTAAAACTTCTCAAATCCTTTTTTTTAAAGCAAAACTTCTCTTTTTGCTCTCAGTTGTTTGCCATGAGCTTCCCAAAATGTATGATTTTCAAAACTGCTATAATAAACAGATTTCGCAAAACAAAAGTAGTTTGCCTTATTTAAAGGGTTACTTAGAAGTTAATTTTTATTTATTTAGTTATGTATTTATTTATTTACTATCACAGTTTAGAAACCACTGTTAACACAGCAGAAGTCTAAGTATTACAAGTCAGATTACTGAAATAAGTAAATTATAACAAATGTTACCAGTATCACTTACTATTCTGGAGAGACAGGTAAGATGCAGGTCAGACTCAAAGTAAAAAGGGCAGTGCACCAGTTCTACAAAGGTAAGAGACAAAGGTGGGTGTCTGAGATGATCAAGGAAGGCTCAGTTGGATCCAGAACTCATCCCTGGATCAGGTTTGTTTAGCAGAAGGTGAGCTCAGAATACATTTACTGCAGCTTTATTCAGACTCGGCCCAGGCCCAGGCTAGATCCCCATCCAGCTGCCATGTGTGTGTTGGGGGAGGATAACACAGAGTGCTACAAGTGGCTTTAGCAACAAAGGGATGTACCAGTATTTGGGGGATGGAGTGTGCAGGATCACACCAAGTGAACTAGAGTGACTTTATCCAGAGTCAGTGGTTCCAGTTATGGGGGAGGGGGGTAAGATCAGCTGCTTTAGCAAGAACTGGCAGTGCAGGTGTTCTGTGATACCAGTATGTTTGCTTATTATTCACCTGTCAAGCAAACATCTAGAAATTTAAGATCTCTTGATAAAGCTAAGAAATGTCATACCAAATGTACTTGCAATTCCTGAAATGTTATGCTAGAATTTTACTAAAGTGAGTTCACATGTGTGGCACTCAAAACTAACAACTGAGACATTGACTGAGTGGTGGTCAGTCATGTGGTGTAGAAATTGTCTGGAATGAGTTCCATACTTTTGGTCAACCTGTAAGAAACTATGGCAGAATCAGAAGGTAGTTGTTACTTTAAAGGGAAGGATGGGTATCCCATAGTATAACCCCAAAGGGTATGCACTAGCTGTATGCTCTAAAACAGCACATGGTCTGTGTCACTGTCATTAGAGAAGGTATTTGTTATGGTCTGTATCACTGTGAGAGGGAAGCTCTGGTACTGCTGACAGTAATAATCTCCAGCATCCTCAGCCTGAACATTGCTGATTGAAAATGTAAAGTCAGTTCCAGATCCACTGCCACTGAACCGATCTGGGACTCCAGAGGGACGGGTGCTAGCACCATAGATTAGGAGCTTGGGACTTTGTCCAGATTTCTGCTGGTACCAGGCTATGTTGCTATAAATGCCTGAACTGGCTTTACAGGTAATAGTGACAGTTTCTCCTGGTAACACAGATTTAGAGAGAGGAGACAGAGTCATCACAATGTCTCCTTTGGAATCTGCATAGAAAAAAATGGTAAAATGCTGTAGTTAACATATAAACAGCTGAGAACATAAACGGTAACTTTTAGTATTCTGGCTTCTTAAATACATAGTATCACAATTCCACCACATTCCAAAGACTAAAACGTTAACAATATTAGTATAAACAGTTTAAGACAAGACTAGTTTTAACTTCTGAATATGTTTCTGTTCTTACTCTTGAGATACACATTCAGTACTGCCCAGGCAAAGTAAATGAAGCAGATCATTGTGTCTTCTCTCTCTGTAAACTGGTTGAGTAAACAGGGACTGTAACAAGTTCAGTGCTTTAAAAATCCTCAGAGCAGAAAATGAGGGCTGTTTATGCAAAGCACATTGTCTCTTCAAATTGTTATTCAAATTTGGAGGTGGGACTTGGAGATCAGGATTTCTTCAGTCTGTGCTTTAGGGTCACAGAACACACACCTTGCAGTTAATGGCTTGATTTATAAAGTGATGTAGTTTTTATGATTCACATAAATAGAATGTGTTTTAATAGAATGTCCATGAAATGTATCCTACCCCTTTAAACTACAAGAAGAGGGTGGTACCACAAATGTAGTTCAATGCAGTGGCTAATATTACATCAGGCATTGTCTCCCTCCATGAAGTAATTTAGAAATGTTAATAGCCCTTGGAAAACTGTATGATTTATGCTGATTGTGAAACAAAAGTTGGGACATTTAAAAATCAATATTTCAAAACATTTAAATATAACAATATGGTAGAGAAATCAAAGTATACCCAAAACTAAGAAGACTGAGCCAAGCAGCTGTATCAAAATACAGTAGCTCACTGCTGCTTATTTCATTAATGTGCTGTAAAGTGAAAACAGACATAACAACTCACAGGTCTATCACATATAAACCTCATGCCAGCAGTGAACAAACTATGCCACACCAACATGGTAAAACATACATCTGATGTATTTTATTGTTTGAGTAAATGGTTAAGGCCAACTGGCACAAAGCCTATCCAGGGTGACCTGGGAGCACAGGGAGGAAAATCCTTCTCTGTTATGATAAGTGCAGTTAATGGGACTCCCTCAGCTTACTAAGGAACATACATTCCTCAAATATAATAAATTGTTAAAATGGGCAACAAATTACCTTTTAGAAATGTAGGGGTTGATGGGTCTATAATGCATTGTCCAGGAGATAAGCAGTCCCAAAGTGGACTTTATCAGAGCCCAGAATGGAAATTTTAGGATGTGGTGAAATGCAAGAAATTAATGACTATAAATTTCAGTTCCAAACCACCAATGCAAAAATGCCTGTAAAGCAATGTATTAGAGCAGCTTCCAATGTCATTTAAAGATCATATGCAATGGTTTTTACATATTTTTAAGAAAACCTTAAAAAGTTGCAGTTGAAGTCCTTGTGTCATGATTAGTGTTTCCTGAAAATTTCATGCTGTTTGGTTTTGTGGTTTTCTTTAAATCAGTATTTATTAACTTGCTCTACAGGGGCTGAAAACAGTGGAGTGATTTCTGTCCTCTCAGTCAAACTTAGAGTGTGATGACATCATTTTAGAGTAGCTTACTGTTTCAGATTCCCAATCAGAGCAGTAGTTTGTAGAGTTAATGGTATGCTGAGCTCTCCCAAGTTTCTTACAAACCCAGTCTCTGGCTTTGTGTTTAGATCAGCTTAAAATATATCATTATCTTCTCATAAAAATTGGGTCATTTTAATTTTAATGCTGAATTGAAGTAGTGGAAATCTTTCTCTGTGAGAAATCAGCTTGTCTGTATCACAGTTCTCGGTTCTTTTCTAATCAAAACTCAGATTTTTTTTCTAACTATATAACATACAGGGCTATTAAATGAATATAAATAAATCTAAATTTTGTTCATTCACAGAAACAGTTTGTCTGTGAGTAACCTTCATAAATACATTCATATAAGAACATTTTGTTTTCATGTCAGATTGACAAACGGTACATGTGCTTGAAATACTGTAACAAGGTGTGACAGGCACCTGTCAGAACTCACAAATATTTCAGTTCTTTGGTGGTTTCTGTGTTAAAATACATCATGTTAGGTATAATAAGAAACACTATGTGGCATCCTGATGCACCATGTCTCTGCTCCACAGTTGAGACAGCTGCAGTTTACTGCCACCAGTCCCTGCCCCACAAGCCCCATGCCTTTTGCTTCATCCGGCTGCCCACTGTCTTCTCCCATACAGTCAAGGATTGCGCACCTTGCTGCCTCCATCTCCCGCCTAAAGAATCAAGGCTGCTGTACCCTGCCACCCCCTGCCCAAAGAGTTGGGATTGCTGCATCCTGCTGCCCTTTCTCCCCCACTCTCACAGTCAGGGAAGCTGCACCTGTTGCCCCTTGTTCCTGTCTCCACAGTCAGGCCTGCAGTGCTGTGCTAAGCCCTAGAGTGCCAGGTTCCCTGCCTCCACAGCTGGGGCTGCTGTACCATGCTGCCCTAGACACCAGAGGTGGGGCTTTTGCTACATCCTGCTATTCACTTCCATTGTCCCAAATGGGCAGGGCTGCTGAACCACCTGTGCCCCATCCTCACAGTCAGGGCTGCTGTACCCTGATGCCCCCTGTGTCCTGCACCACAGTTGAGGTTTCTGCACCATGCTGTCCTCTATCCCCTGTCACCAGAGGCAGGGCTGCTGCACCCTGCTCCTTTCTACACAGTGGGGGTTGCCATGCCCTGCTGTGCTCCAGAGCCCCATGCCTCTGCAGTTTGGGTTGCTGCACCATGCTGCCACTTGCCACAAGATTCAGGGCACTTGCTGCACCCTGTTGCATGCCTCCACAGTTGAGGCAGTTGCACCTTGCTGTCCTCCTGCCATTAGAGTCTGATCCTGTGTTACACCCTGCTGAGACAGGAACAGGGGGAAACATGTGCCATGTCCCTGACTGTGAGGGTGAGAGAGAGAGAGTTGGTAGTAGGGTGCAGCAATCCCAGCTGCTTGGGAAGAGTGCAGCACAAGAGTAAGGGCATTTGCTGCACCCTGTTGCATGCCTACGTAGTTGAGGCAGTTGCACTCTGCTGTCCCCTGCCACCAGAGTCAGATCCTTTGCTACACCCTGCTGCCCACATCCCTTGTCCCAAACAGGCATGGCTGCTGCACTTGTCCCATCACAGTCTGGGCAGCTGTATCCCTAATACCCCTGTCTCCTGCCTGAACATTCCAGGGCTGCTGTGCATATACTACCCTCTGTCCCCACCCCACAGTCAGGGCCACAGCTCCCTGTTGCCCCCTGTTCCTATCTCCATAGTCAGGGCTGCTGTGCTGTGCTACACCCTAGAGTCTCATGCTGCCTGCATCCACAGTTGGGGCTGCTGCACCCTTCCCAAACAGCTTTGGTTGCTGCACCATGCTACCTCTCGCTCTCTCTCTCACCCTCACAGTCAGGGACTTGAATTTCAGTTTTCAAGCTTTTTTATAAAAGAAGTATGCCAAAACCGTTGCACATGATCTTTAACCAGGAAGGAGTGAACCGAGGGGGTGGGGTTGGGGGGAGCACAAGATTTTTCAAAATGTCCTTCCTTACTGTGCAATTTTCATTTCAACAACATGGTCTACCAAATTATCTAATTTAAATAAATAGTGCCAGCAATCAAATGTAGAATCTTTAGTTGTTAAAACTGTGAGTAAATGTTCATATATTTTCCTAGACTGCTCTTCTTACTCTAGCCTGTTATACTGTGGTCTGTAGTCTTACTGCTTGTTATAGCTCAGTTAATTTAATTGTGGAAGCTAATTTTAGAAACTGAATTTTTGTGTAATTGAACTACCTAGTACAGTTCTTAAGAATTAATTTGGACACCAAGGCCCAGATATTCAGACTTGTGCCCAAGGACTGAGCAATGATGGTGCAGCGCAATGCAGATGCACCATGCAGAAAAGTACACCATATTCAGAAGATGCACCACTGAAAGTGCTAGGCACAACCAGGCTAAAATAGTAAAGATGCACCACAGCACAACCATAGATGTGCTGGCACAACCATGAATGCACGGGACCAGGCCAGAACACACAACCCAGTGGGCTGAGCAAGGGCAACAGGCAACAGGAACACACAGGCAAGGATGCACAGGGGCATAGGGTCACAGTAACCCACCAGCACGGCACATCAAAGAACAGGGGCACATCATCCTGGAGGCAACACAGGGCATCAGGGGACAGTGCACAGTACTCTGGCCCACCAACTGTGGCACAAGCACCAGGCCAACACACCGGCACTGCTGGCATGCTAACGGCAGAGCCATGCAAGAGATACTCAACAGGCTGTGCCACAGGATGCCAAGGCCATGGTACCAGGAAAATACACAAACACAGAAGTCTGTGATCCAGGGGCAAGGGAGACACAGGCCACCCAGGGGCACAGTCCACCACCCAGAGTGGTGAAGGGCACAGCACAGTGGGGCACACTGGAGTTGGGTAGCATGACAGGTGGACAGAAGGGTGGACAGGCAGACAAGGGCACAAGGTACAGGGCAGTCACAGGCCACTGCAAGACACACCACAGGGGCCATGCACAGGACAGGGACATGGTGCACATGCCCAGTGCACACATGCACAATGGCCCAAGGGGACAGCAGCAGGACACCAGGGACATGGCCAAGCAGAGCACAATAGACACCTGCAGCATGGCTCCACATGCCACCTGCAAAGGAAACAAAGACACAGAGATGTAGTAATGAAAAGGCTTTAATAACACTGGTAACAAACAGAAGTGGGCCAACAGGGCAACTATGTACAGTGCAAACAAGGGACTGGAGAGGGTCGCAGGAGGTGGGGGATAGGGTCCAGGGGCTATACAATGGGATGTGGGGATAGGCAGGGCAAAAGAGGAAGGTCAGGGAAAACACGGACTGTGCCCCAATGATAAGGGGCTATGGTTGTCCACGTAATGTCACCACCAGCTGGTGCATCTCCCTCCGAACCTCTACCATCGCATGCAACAGCCACACCAACAATGACGCTGTTCTCTGCTGCTGGACCAGTATGCTGCACTGGGCCCTCACCATCCTGCCCATCCTCCTCCGCTACGGCCATACCCTGGGCAGACCTAGGAGAAGGGACAGAACAGGCAATAAGCGACATGCCCAAATGAGCCCCAGCCCACCCACAGTGTGCATGGAAGAGCAGAGGTACACACAAGTGGGACGGACCAGCACTTCTGTGCATGGAGGGCTGCACCAGCCATCCACACTGCCCACCACACCAGTGCAGACAGGCACACATGGCCATGGGTGGGTGCATTGGCACACATGCAAACACACAATGCAGACTGCGGCACCATTGGCCGCACACACAGTGGAGACCGCTGCACACCACCCTCCCCGGGCGGCACAGTGGATATGGGCATGGTACAAGCATATGCAGTGCAACACCGGCATGTCCACTGGACAGTGTGCCCACCACAGCAGTCCCCACACATGGCTGTAGTGACCATGTCCAGACCCTGTGACCAACAGAGACCCACACATGCACAGTACAGTAATGTGAACATGCCTACCTGGTTGCTGCTATCCTGCTGAACCAGCTGCTGACCCATCAGCATGCCTAGCTGTTATGGCTGCCCTGGCCCTCCTGCAGTCCTCTGGTCCTGTGGATGGAAATAAGAGAGGTGGACATGAGTGAACAGTCATGCACAGACAGCCTGCCCACCACCACACAGCCTGTATGGTGCAGGGTGGGACACCTCCCACCCTGTGGCCCTGGTGCCTGCATGACTGCAACATGCCTAGCAGCATTGTGCATGTCAGCCATGCAGAACATGCAGTGACTGCCAGGACTGTGTCTGCTCCATGGCAGTGGCACACACTGCGCATCCATATGCCCACTACAGTTACACCCCGTGCATGTATGACACATGCACATACTAACCTGGCAGTGGCACACCCCCACACTGCACATGTGTCTGTAGTTGTCACAGCCTCTCCGGGTCCCTGTAGTGGAGGTCACCATAGTGGTGCCTGCACTCTCCCCACTGTGCTGAACCCCTGTGCAGTGCTCCAGGGCTGTGGCCACATGGGCCCACACTTCGCCCCGCACCTGCTGCAGAGGGACCTGCCCAAACAGCTGGGGCACAAAGGGCTGAACTAGTGCAATGAGGTTACACTTCTCTTTGTCAGACCAATTGACCACCTGATGGTGTGGCATGGCTGCAGTACAAATCGAGTATTGGATGTGTTATGGCCTACACAGCATGCATGTGGTGCAGCATAAGGATGTTGCACAATAGCAATACTGTTGTACGTGAGCACGCAGTGTGTGAATGCGTGATTGATGTGTGCTGTAGAGGTATATTGCACAGCACCACTCGTATGCACAGCGGCATAGCCTGGCCCGGTGCATGGGGTCATTCCATGACCCTGATGGCACAGGGCATAACCTTGATGCAGTGCTGTGCATGATCCTGGCCTGTCGCGTTATGTCGACGCGAGTGCGTCATGAGCAGCTGCGCCATGGGCCAGTGTGCCAGATGTCTGGCGTGAATGCATGATAGGCAACCAGCACTGTATGCACTGAGATATTGTGCAATGCAGATGGATTTGTGCTATAGGCCAATGCACCGGTGTGTACATGCACACTGCAGACCTGCACACGCGGGGAACATGCATGCAATTGCTCCTGCACAACATGATTGAGCACGGCGCAATAACACTATATTCAGTCGCCATATGCCAGTCGCCTCATGAACCTATCGATTGGAACAACAGGGTGCATTAGCATATCATTACCATTGCACACAGGCTCATTTGCATGCGTTGCACCTTATAAGCGCCATGACACAGAAGAGGTCATGGACCAGCATGGCAGCCTGTTTGGTAAGGGGATGCTAACGCTGGGATTGAGAGGCCCACACCTACACTGCAATGAAGTACTGTACTGTGCTGTGCTGCCACTGACCTCCAGTGCTGTCACTGTCCACAGGTAGCAGACTGTCCAAGACTGAGGGAGAGGTGGAGCATGGGCCTGCCTGCAAGCACAGGCCCAATTTCACTAGAGAGGAGCAGCAGGCCCTGTTTGAGGCCTACCTCGATGAGGAGAACCTGCTGAGTGGTGCCATGGGTACATCACAGGAGAGGTCAGCTGGGTGGGATGCGGTGGCCACCTATGTGAATGTCCATGGCAGACACCAGAGGAGCACCCAGGAGTGCCGCAAGAAGGTGGGGATGGACAAGCATGGCATCAAGGAGAAGGTGGCAGCCATCAGGCAGTCACACAGCAGGACTGGCGGAGGACCATTCACTGCACTGGCACTGATAGTGACAGAGGAGATGGTGGTGGCCACCATCAGCTGTGCTGTCATAGAGGGCATTCCTGGTGGTGGATTTCAGATGGATGGCAGCCCCTCACAGCATGGTAAGTCAACACACAACATGCATGGGTGGCAGTTATGGGCTGTACCATGCAGGTGTGCCTGCCGCCATGCTGCATGGCCCATGCATGCATTGCCTGCTGCTGTGCAAGGCACACTGGTGGATGGCAGCCACAGAAGCATGCACCCCTGGGTGCGGGTACCACCTGCATGGGTACTACACCACTGCTGACTATGTATTCCTCCTTTCCAGTACCATCACATCTCCACGGAGCAGTCCAGGAGGAGGAGGATGCGGATACAGGACTGGAGGAGGTGGGGCCGTCACTGTCCATGGGCATCCGTGGCAGGGACCAGCTGTGACGCAACAGTTTGGGGCTGTTGGACATCCTGGGGCAGGAGTCAGACTACACGCTGTCGGAGCTTCTGCTGGGTGAGGGCCTGCCTGTGCTGTGCACAAGCACCCAGCTGGGAGGCATGTCTGATTTCGATGATGATATCACTCTGATCCTGGACAGTGCCGGGCATGTGGTGCCGGCCATGGTCCAGGGACAGATGCAGGCACCGTTGGGGCCCAGTGCTGTGCCTGTGGCTGTGCTGCCACCCCCTGTCCATGCCAGCACTGTGGTGTGTGGTGCCACTGCTGTGCTTAGTGGGGGGTGCTGTTGCAGGCGTGGCTGTGTTTTGGGCACAGACCAGCAGATGGTTGGCAGGATGCAGTCACCACTGGACAGCATGCCACAGGGGCACCACCAGTGCACCCATTGCCACACTACCCCCATGCGGTCCCCTGTGCAGTGTCCACCTGAGTGGAGTGCTGACTTACATGCCACATCAGCCCCAGCAGAGTGGCATCAGGACCAGGATGCACAGGATGCCGACAGGCTGGCAGAGCACACCCTGCTGCTGCAGGCATCCGTAGACAACCAGGTGCTGCTTGCCATGGAGATCCATGCACTGTGGGCTGAGGTGCATCAGCTGGCCAGCGTCAGGACAATGGACATGCGCAGCTCATCGATGAGCTCTGCCAGCTGCGGGAGGCCACAACCACATCTCTGGACTGCATGACTGGTACCATTGCAGCTGGATTTGCATCGCTGGCAGCCACTGGGCATGGCCATGCACATAGGACCCTCTGCAGTGCGATGTCAACTCCACAGTCCTGGCATCTGGTGACCCCTGCACGGCACATGCTGGGCTCTGACGTGGCCATCCCCGACACCCCCCGGCGTCGCTGGTTCGGCCGGCTGTACACCCAGCAGAGCAGTCATGTTCTCAGGCCTCCACCCCATGAGTGTGTTGGACACTCCCTGTGGTCATTGCGCAGCCTGCAGCTGCTGACCAGCCTGGGCGTGGCCACCCATGTGGCCATGGTGGCCATGGTACTCATGCGTTGTCCTGATGTGTGTGCTGCCCTTCCCTGCTGTCCATCGCTGCTGCCCAGTGCACACTTGGGTGGTAGTGGTGCCCTATGCATGTGGTGGTATATGTGTGTGGTGTGGCGCATGCCCTTGGTGTGTGCTGGCCAAGCTGCTGGGCCTTGTGGCATGGGTGTGATGAGGGCAGCTCTGCACCAGCTGTGCCTGTGCACCGGTGTCATGCATCTGATCCATGCCATGTCCTGCAGCCTGTGTGTGTGTGCCCATACCTGTGCTGTGTGCTGTGTGTGTCTGTGTGGCACTATGTACACCATGCATGCTGTGTGCCTGTGTCCCTGCATGCATCCCTATGTGCCTGTCCAGCCCTATGGGTGGGGTACTGGTCCGTGCAGTCCCTGCATGCATGTCGTTACACTTACCTGCATTCTCCATAATGCTCTTGTGTGATGGTGACCCTGTGCCTCCTGGCCTCCTCCCCAGCATGGGGTCCTGCCTCCCATGGGTAGCTGCACACCCCTCTGGCCCATCTTCACCATCCTCCCACTGCTGTTGCCCTCAGCCACTTGGACAGCTATCCCATGGTCAAAGGCCATGTTGTGAAGCATGCATCGGGCCAGGAATACGCCACAGGCTTTCGATGGGCTGTATTGTAGGGCATCACCTGACCTGTCTAGGCAACGGAACCACATCTTGAGCATGCCAAAGACACACTCGATGACATTGTGTGTGGTGGTGTGTGACTCATTGTATCTCTCCTCTGCAGCAGAGGACCGTCACCAGTAGGGGGTGAGCAGCCAGGGCCTCAGTGGGTACGCACTGTCACCTGTGTGGGGAGTGAGTTTGGTTATCTCTGTGCTGTGCTTGTACCACCCTCACCCCTGCTGCCCTCTGCCTTCTGCACCCCACCCCCCCACTGTCTTCGCCTCCTCTTAGCATTGCTGCACCCACCTCCATCCCTGTGCCTTGCTCACCTAACAGGTGCCCCATGGGGATATCCCCATGTTGAATCTCTGCACAGTATGCAACTGTGCCAGATGTAGGTGCATTTGCACTCTGGGGCATGTAGTGCAGACATTGATGATGCACCCCGTGGCATTGAACACCACCTGGAAGTTGATGGAGGGATATCCCTTACGGTTGATGTATGCCACCCTCTCAGGGCCGGTCATGTGCGTATTGCCACATGGGTGCAGTCTATGGTCCCTATCATGCCTGGCATGCATGCCAGCCTGTGGAAGTCCTGGATGTTTGCTGTATGCTCTGCCTGTGTGCTCGGGAATCATATGAACTCTGATGCATGTGGCAGCAGAGCACTGGGTAACTGTGTGAGAAGGTGGGACGTGGTCAACTGGGTGATTCCTGTGGTGGCACCCATTGGTCTCTGGAAGGTGCCCGTGGTGAGCAAGCTCATCACTGCTGTCACCTTGGTCTCCACAGACATGGCATGACTCTGTCTGCTGAGTGCCTGAAGCTCATCACTGCACAGCTCACAGAGCTGCCTCAGAATTGCCCTGTTCAGGCGGTACTGGCCCACGATCTCCACATCACTGTAGTCCTCAAAGGTGAGGTGGGCATGGTACCATCTGTGTTGGGCATACCACTGATGGGCCCTTCATCAGCCATGTTGCTGTTCCTCCCTCCTCCTCACATTCCTCATTACGTGCACCATCAAAAATTGTGCTGGGTCCAAGGTGCTGGGCTTAATGCTCAGAGTTGCACATCTGCTGTTTGTGTGTGTTTGAGCCTGTTTTTATAGGCTCAAGTCCGACTGCTGCATCCTGTGGTTTGCTCCTGACTTATGCCATGGATTTGGGTTGAATATGCCATTGCACCACATATTCATGGGAATGCCCCCTTGCACTTGCACTGCATACATTACATTTGTGCTGCAGGCACTGAGACTTGTGCCGCGCAGCCACAGTGGTTGAATATCACTCTGCGGTGCAAGCTCAGGTTGCGCTGGCACAACTTCGGCTGCACCATGCTGGGACTGTTCTGAATATCTGGCCCCAAGTGTGTTGCTTTTTGTAACCTAATCTGCCTTTTTACAGTCTTAAAACTCTACCTTTCTCTGCTAATCCTTCTTTCCTCTCAACCCCATCTTGCTTTCTACGCACCTGTTATGTAAGTCCATCCCTGAACCTCTGACATCTTCACTGTTAACCTTCTCCTCCTCTGACCCTGCCCGCTTTCTTCTCTGTTATCCCTCCTGTGAAGTAGCGTGTACTTAAACCTGCCCTCCCTTGTACCCAGGCTCCTTGGCCTTGAGCGGTTATGACTCCCACTGAGAACCAAGCGGGCGGTTCCATCTAAAACCGCTGCTTCCCATCACCCAACCCCATTTCTTGGCTCGCTACTGGAAGGTCACTGGAAAAGAGCCACAGCTAAGGAGCCAAACCAGCCCACTAATCCACCTCCTGACTGGAGCAACCGTTCGCCTAGGGGCCACTGCAATCAAGTATGCCTGGAGTGCCACCAGACCCGCTCAAAATAATTTAGACTGTTTGAAAATTTCTGGTGCCTTTTTGTAGCTCCGCTTTGGGACGGACATTATGCCCTGTTTCTCTGACTGGATAACCAAACTGTTACTGCTTGCTCTGTATTTTCTTAGACTGCTTTTCTTACTCTAGCCTGTTGTACTGTGGTCTTTACTCTTACTGCTTTTTATAGCTCAATTAATTTAATTGTGGAAGCTAATTTTAGAAACAGCATTTTTATGTGGCTAAATTACCTTGGACAGTTCTTGAGAATTAATTTGGACACCAAGTGTGTTGCTTTCTGTAACTGAATCTGTCTTTTTACAATTTTAGAAACTCTACCTTTCTCTCTAATCCCTTCTCTCCTCTCAACCCAGCCTTTCTACTTGTTATATAAGGTCCTTAGCTGAACCTGTGATATCTTCTCTGCTAATCATTATCTCCTCTTGACCCTGACTGCTTCTTTTCTTCTCTGTAATCTCTCCCTGAAGTAGCCTGTACTTAAACCTGCCCTCCCTTGTCCCCAGGCTCTTGGTCCTGATTGGGCAGGACTGCTGCTGAGAACCGCACAGGCAGTTCCATCTCACAGTCACTGCTGCTCATTGCTCTGACCCTGTTTCTGGGGTCGCTGGAAGGCAGCTGGAAAATAGCCACAGCTAAGGAGACAAACCGCTCCACTAATCCACCTCATGACCAGAACAACTGCTCGCCTGATCGGGTATACCTGGAGCGCTGCCGGACCCACTCACAATAATTTAGACTCTTTGAAATTTTCTGGCGCCTTTTTTCTAGCTTCTCATTGGGCCAGACATTATGCCCTGTTTCTCCAATTGGGTAAACAAACTGCTACTGCTTGCTCTGTATTTTTCTATACTGCTGTTCTTACTCTAGCCTGCTATACTATGGTCTGCAGTTTTACTGCTTTTTATAGCTCAGTTAATTTCATTGTGGAAGCTAATTTTAGAAATGGCATTTTTATGTGGCTAAATTACCTTGGACAGTTCTTGAGAATTAATTTGGACACCATGTGTTGTTTTTTGTAACTGAATCTGTCTTTTACAATTTTAGAAACTCTACCTTCTGCTAATCCCTTCTCTCCTCTCAACCCAGCCTTGCTTTCTACCTGTTATGTAAGTCCTTCGCTGAACCTCTGATACCTTCTCTGCTAATCATTATCTCTCTTGACCCCGACTGCTTCTTTTCTTCTCTGTAATCTCTCCCTGAAGTAGTCTGTATTTAAACCTGACCTCCCTTGTCCCTCAGGCTCCTTGGTCCTGATTGGACAGGACTCCAGCAGAGAAGCCATGGCAGTTCCATCCAGTGCCACCACTGCTCACTTGCCCAACCCTATTTCTGGGTCGCTGCAGCTAAGAAGCCAAATGCTCCACTGAATCCACCTACCGACCGGAGCAACCACTCGCCTAGGGGCACCGCAATCAGGTACACTGGAAACCGCCTAGACCAGCTCAGAATAATTTAGACTGTTTGAAATCTTATGGCGCCTTTTTCTAGCTCCTCTATTGGGCCAGACATTACACCTGTTTCTCTGATTAGATAACCAAACTGCTACTGCTTGCTTTGTATTTTCCTAGGCTGCTCTTCTTCCTCTAGCCTGTTATACTGTGGTCTATAGTCTTACTGTGTTTTATAGCTCAGTTAATGTAATTGTGGAAGCTAATTTTAGTAACTGCATTTTTGTGTTGCTAAACTACTTTGTACAGTTCTTTTTTTTTTTTAGCAAAATCTTTATTAACTTTTTAAGTTTACAATCTACCAAATCCATAAGTAGAAACCTGGACAAGCCAGGGTATACAGTCCAAAACTGACTGCGTGAACTATGTACAATCACATATTTACATGCACAACAGGAATCCATCTCCGAACAGTACAGGAATTCAATTAGCATTCCTAATATGTAAAAATATAGCCCGCAGCCCATCTTAATCAGGTGCTACAAATAAGTACAACCCCGAAAAATAAATAAAAAGGCTATGCAGCACTCTAAGGAAAAGAAAAAAAAAAAAAAACACAGGAACAGGATCCACAATGCCAGCACGTATGGTATCTTACAATTATTATCCTGCGATGAACCTCTTCGCCTCTAAACTTTGTACAGTTCTTAGGAATTAATTTGGACACCAAGGGCCAGATATTCAAAGCTTTGCATGGTCCACAAACAGTTTGCGCGGGAATAGTGCAGGATTAGCGTGGGTCTGCCATATTCAAAAGGCCAATTAGCACGGGCAAACAGCAGCAGCACTGGGCTAAGCATTATGATATGCAAGGCATAGTGGTACATGAAAAAATTTGGTATGAGATGTTCAGCGACTAGCACCGCGCTAGTGTTTAGCATGACATAGCGCGTGCCATAGCGCAGTACAATTTACTGCCCAGGAAAGCTGGTCTTAACCCCTGGGCAAAGTAGCGCTTTAGGAAGCGGTGCTATCTCAGCAGTGTGGGTTTGGCGCAGCCCTAACATAAGGAGTATGACACTTAGAAATTGCCAGACATGGAGGACACATGCTGCTCACTGGACAGCACCACCATGATGCCATCAGCTGCCACCAGTCTAAGCCAAGCACAAACAGTGAGGGGTGATCTGACCCACAGGGGGCAGCATGGTAGTGTGGCCATATAGCACACACCTGCAGACCATACGTCTGAGGTGCGTAACTGGTGCCAGCCCACACATACAGCACTGTGGGCATGGTGGCCAGTGAAGGGAGGGCGTATGGGTGGCCAGACCTCACCACAGCCCAGGTGTGGCCACAAGGCTGGGACACATTGCTCAGTGCACAAGGGCCAGTAGTGGGATTACACCACCACCTGTGTGCCTGTCGGATCCTACATGCCCCCCCAGCCACCTACCACACAACTGTACAGATGTCACAGCACACACTGCCGGCCATGTGCATGACACTGTGTGCATCCCATGCCACAGGTGCAGCATCTGTGGATCACATAACAGGATGATAGTACTGCCACTGTCAGTAATTGCCTGCAAGTTGTGCCTGTCACTGTGTACAGTGCAGTGGTCATCACTGCCCTACAAACCATAGGCAGTGTCGTGTCCTTCACACCAGCCCTCTTTGCTATACTGTAGTGTCTGCTGTGCACTGGGCATGACCTACAGTGTGAAGGTTCATGCAGTACTACCACCACCTGTGCTATGCTGTGTTGTCCCTGGGGTACGATATGTTATGCTATGCTGTACTGTTTACATGAAGCCTGCAGCTATCATCATGCACTGCCTGACTGACCTACAGGTGGAGATGTGGTCAGACCTGGCCAGCCCCTGTACCTCAGACTGACCTACAGGTGGAGCTTTGGGACCCTGCAGTAATGCTGTGCAAACTGCTTGCATATCAGGGCATGATGAGATGCTAATGTGGCTGTTTGCCCAGAGACTATCTAGGTATGCTCATTTGCATGTCACTTTTGAATATGGCAAAGTTTAGCTGGGCTAATGTGTTTGCACTGGCAAGCGCAGCTCGCTAGTCACCAGAGCGTGCTAAAGTGTTAACGTGGCACTAACGGTTCGGGGAATATTATACAGTTTTGATCACTGTTTTTTCATGTGTGCTGTGCCTGCAGCTGTACTGGATCCATGCATTTTCCAGAACACACATTGGCCACATAGTTCCTCTCTACCTACCTCACATCACTGTGCACTGTTTTGTTTTTGTGATTTGCACTTCCTGGTTGCTGCATTCAATGCTGTCTTATTCCAGGGCTACGTTTGCCCTGCACTCCAGCCAGTTTGCAGCCTCATTCCCATGCTATATTCAGAAGCTGTTTGCCCTGGGCTATTCCTTTTGAATATAGCTTGCTTGTGCTCCAGGCTAAGTTTGCACGCCAGGCACAATTAACTTAACCTAGGGGCAATGCTTTGAATATCTGGCACCAAGTGCCTTATATTCAAAACTTTGCCCCGGGGCTAAATTAGCACTGCCCAATGTGCTATATTAGCCCAGACCCAATAGCCCTCTATATTCAAAAGGGATAGCCCCAGTGCTAAACCTGCTGAATATTGCATGCTAAGGAAACCAGGCAAATTGGGTTGGGAGTGCAGTGCAAAAATAGCCTCTGAAATAAGACACTCTTAATATAGCAACCAGGAATTGCAAACTACAACAGCAGCCCAGTGCACAGCGACGTGAAGGAAGGTACAGGTGAACTATGTGGCCAATGTGTGTACTAGCAAAGGAGTGGATTCATTAAAGCTGCAAGCACCAGTGCATGTGAAATTCTGCTTCAATGTACCATGTTTCTGAAATGTTTGCGCAGCTCAGACACATTTGTGCAGGCTGAACCATTTGCCTGGCGCTATTATATTTGCTTGGGGCAAAATTTTGTTATATTCAAAAGTGACGTGCAAATGAGCCTACTTAGACAATCTGTGTGCAAACATCCAGATTAGTATCACATTATGTCCTGATTTGCATGCAGTTTGCCCAGTGCTTTTGCAGGGTCCCACAGCTCCTGTTGGGCAGTCTGGAGATACAGGGGTTGGCTGGGTCTGCCCACAGCTCCACCTGTAGGTCAGTCTAGAAGTGCATGGTGGTAGCTGCAGGCTACATTTGTACAGAACCACATAGAATATTGTGCCCCAGGGGACAACACAGCACAGGTACAGGTGGTGGTGCTGCATGTAATTGTCAAACTGTAATTCTTGCTACAGTGCACAGCAGACACTACAGTAACAAGGGTGCAAGTAGTGTGAAGGACACAGCAATGCCTATGATGGGTAGGGCATCAATGACTGCTGCACTTTACTCAGTGACAGGCCCATCTTGCAGGTGGGTACTGACAATGGACATTACTGTTATTCTGTTGTGTGACCCACAGATGCTGTGCCACTGGCATGGGATACTCACAGCGACATATACCATCAGAAAGGCACACTGGTGTTGGGGTATTCCCAACACTGGACAATTTACACTGCGTGGCTTGTCCTAGCCTTGTGGCAGCACCCGGTATGTAGTACAGACTGGTCACCTGTACACCCTCCCCTCAACACCCTCCACACCCCCAGTGCTGCATGTGTGTGGTGGATTCTGTTGGTGTCCACCGAAGGGTGGTCTGCAGGTGTGTGCTGTATGGACACACTGCCATGGTGTCCACTGGGCAATGGGTCACCACTTACTGCTTGTCATGGCTGGGACTGGTGGCAGATGATGGCATCATAGGAAGTGCCATCTGTGTGCAGCATGTTTCTTCCATGTCTGGTTTCTTTCTATGTTTAATATTTACTGGTTAGGGTCACGCAAAGCCATGCAAAAGTCACGCAAAGCCACAAAGTCACCCAAAGCTGGTTTGCCAAGAGTTAAGACCACCTTTTCCTGTGCGGTAATTTGCACCATGCAAAGTGTCGTGCTAAGTCATGCAAAAACACTGTGTGCAGCGCTAATGCACTGAATACAGCATTGCACCTGTATTCATGTACACACCTCTGTTTGCCCCTTGCATACATTATACTTTTGCCCAGTGCTAATGCAGTTTGAACACATTCTTTGACCTTTTGATTATAGTTGACCTGTCGCAAACCTGGTGCTAACCCTGTGCTAATGGTTTGAGCTCAGCGCAAAGTTTTGCATATCTGGCCCCAAGTGTGTTGTTTTTGTAACTGAATCTATCTTTCTGTGCTAATCCCTTCTCTCCCCTCAACTCCGCCTTGCTTTCTACCTGTTATGTAAGTCCTCCCCTGAACCTCTGATATCTTCTCTGCTAACCATCTTTTCCTCTCAACCGCACCCACTTCTTTTCTTCTCTGTATCCCTCCCCTGAAGTAGCTTGTGCTTGAACCTGCCCACCCTTGTTCCCAGGCTCCTAGGCCCTGAACAGGCAGGATTCCCGCTGAAAACTGCGCTGGCGGTTCCATTGAAAGCCACTACTGTTCATCCCCCGACCCTATTTCTGGGGTCACCACAGGAAGGCCACTGGAAAGCAGCTGTAGCTAAGGAGGAAAAAATGCTCCACTAATCTACCTCCCAACTGGAGCAACCGCTGACCTAGAGCTGCCACAATCAGGTACACCCGGAGCGCCACCAGACCAGTTCAGAATAATTTAGATTGTTTGAAATATTCTGGTGCCTTTTTTCTAGCTCCTCATTGGACTGGATATTATGTCCTGTTTCTCTGATTGGATATCCAAACTGCTACTGCTGGCTCTGTATTTTCCTAGACTGCTCTTCTTACTCTAGCCTGTTATACTGCGGTCTGTAGTATTACTGCTTTTTACAGCTTAGTTAATTTAATTGTGTAAGCTAACTTTAGAAACTGCATTTTTGTGTAGCTGAAGTACCTTGTACAGTTCTTAAGAATTAATTTAGACACCAAGTGTGTTATTTTTTGTAACTGAATCTGCCTTTTTACAGTTTTAGAAACTCTACTTTTCTCTGTTAATCCCGTCTCTCCTCTCAGCCCCGCCTTGCTTTCAACCTGTTATATAAGTCCTCCCCTGAGCCTCTATTATCTTCTCTGACAACCCTCCTCTTCTCTTGACTCCACCCACTTCTTGTCTTCTCTGTAATCCCTCCCGTGAAGTAGCATGTACATAAACCTGCCCTCCCTTGTCCCCAGGCTCCTCGGCCCTGAATGGATAGAACTCCCGATGAGAACCGCACGGGCAGTTCCATCCAAAGCTGCTGCTACTCATCGCCCGACACTATTTCTGGGGTCTGCACTTGAAGGCTGCTGGAAAAGAGCTGCAGCTAAGGAGCCAAACCACTCCACTAATCCACCACCCGACTGGAGCAACCACTTGCCTAGGGGCCGCCACACTCAGGTACGCCCGGAGTGCTGCCAGACCCGCTGAAAATAATTTAGACTGAAATTTTCTGTCACCTTTTTCCTAGCTCCTCATTCGACCAGACATTACGCCCTGTTTCTCTGACTGGATAACCAAACTGCTACTGCTGGCTCTGTATTTTCATAGACTGCTCTTCTTACTCTAGCCTGTTATACTGTGGTCTGTAGTCTTACTGCTTTTTATAGCTCAGTTAATTTAATTGTGGAAGCTAGTTTTAGAAACTGCATTTTTGTGTAGCTAAACTACTTTGTACAGTTCTTAAGAATTAATTTGGACACCAAGTGTGTTATTTTTTTGTAACCAAATCTGCCTTTTTACAGTTTTAGAAACTCTACCTTTCTCTGCTATTCCCTTCTCTCCTCTCAACCCAGCCTTGCTTTTTACCTGTTAATTAAGTCCCTCCCTGAACCTGTGATATCTTCTCTGCTAACCATCCATCCTCTCGACCCCACCTGCTTCTTTTCTTCTCTGTAATCCCGGCCCTGAAGTAGCGTGTACTTAAACCTGCCCTCCCTTGTCCCCAGGTTGCTTGGCCCTGAACGGGAAGGACTCCCTCTAAGAACCACGCAGGCAGTTCCTTCCAAAGCCGCTGCTGCTCATCGCTGGACCCTATTTCTGGGGTTGCCACTGGAAGGTCACTGAAAAAGAGCAGCAGTTAAGGAGCCAAACCACTCCACTAATCCACCTCCCGACTGGAGCAACCACTTTCCTAGGGGCCTCCGCAGTCAGGTAAGCCTGGAGTGCCACCAAACCTGCTCAAAATAATATTTACAGCTGGTGTTTTGCACCTTCTCCCCACCCTCCCCCCTTCCTTCCACCCTAGCTGGAGTCTTACTTTATAGCTCTCTGTGGTCTGTAGTCAGCTTCCACTAATACACCCAACCAGAGCAACTGCTCACCTAGGGGCTGCCACAGTCAGGTACGCCTGGATCACCACTTGACCCAATCAGAATAATTTGTCCCACCAGCTCTTTGTACCTGCCCCCCCGAACTCTTACTTTTATAGCTCTCTGTGGACTGTAGCTGGACTCTTACTTTTGTAGCTCTCTTACTTTTATAGCTCTCGTTCCAGTCATACTTACTGAACATTAGGGGCACTTCCTTGCTATGTTCAGTTCTTGGCTAAGCCACTCTTTAGTTTACTGTGCTTTCCCTAATCCTATTACTCTTACTTATGCCTAACAAACTCCTGCTCCTGCTAACCATCAGTTTGACACTACTTCTCTTATCAAGGCTCTCACTGCCCATTTGCCTCAGTATCTCCACTACAAAGTATATCTGATTTTACATTCTTTAACCTGCTTCTTATGTCTCACAAGTGCCACAATCTCACCCCCCTTTTACTCCCTAGGTACTTTATCTACCTTGCTGTTAGTACCATTAAAAATGCACTCTCAACCATCTATTTCTACCACCTCCCATTGTCCATTGTAAGGTCTGATACTGCCTACTCCTGGCTTCTCATACTGTTGGAAGATGTCGAAACAAACCCTGGCCCTCTGGCTCAATATTCACATTCTGATGCAACCTGGACCAATGTGAAGGTTCTATGCTGCACACATTAACATTAGAAGCCTACTGTGACTTTGCTGATCTTGAGGCCTGGGTGGCTTCTATCACCCTGATGTTCTCTGTTTATCTGAGACCTGACTCAAGCTATCCATACTGGATTCTTTACTCCCTACCTAACTATAATTTAATTAGGTGTGACAGACAGTCTCCTAGCGGGGTGGGGGAGTTGCAATTTTTACAAAACTCATCTTAATCTATCAATCACTTCTACCTAACCCTCCTTCATGGTTGATTGGTACTCATAATAGGAAAATTCCAAAGGTCACATCAGCTATAAACAAATAAGAATAGAAGAGTTCTCTGGGGTTTGCTTTTTGCACATATCTAAAGTAGTGAACTCACATCACAAAAAAATCCTTTTCCTCCATGACTCATCCTGTAACCTTCCTGTGATATTGCAGGCTACATCTGCAAAGGCACTGGAAGATGAAAACAAGAAAGTAAACTGAACTGCTGTATGAATTCTTCAGTTTGGTATTTGACTCAGAAATGGTCCCCATAAGCTGAACTATTAGGCCTTGTGGATTTACTTACTTGTTAATCAACCTTTTTATTTATCACAAAATGGTAATATTCGATACATACTTAAAATAGAAAATAGAGTTAGAACTGACATTTCAACATGGTGTCTTCAGGAATGATCTAAAAGAGGAAAAGCAAAGTTAACTTTGTTTTTTCTCTTTAGATTATTCCTGAAGAAGACCCATGGTCGAAAACATCAGTTCTAACTCTATTTTCTATTTTCAACATGCTTTAATATTACCATTTTGTTTTGTTTTCAGACCATACACTGATGTAGCACCTTGTTTTTTTGTTTTTTTTTTCTGTTTAATTTTTTTATTTATCTTCTAAGGGAATTGTTTTCTTAGCCTTTTAGCCTTTGATTTTAGATTCTGGTTCTCCAAACTCTGTGAACTTTCTGCAAATTCATTGTTTGTTTTTATTTATTTGTCTGCACAGGCCGTCAGTTTGGGAGCAGGACCAAATAACAGTAAGTCTTGCTAGAGTTTAAGAGAAGGTTGTTCTATAATAACCAGGACTGAATCTTATAGATGTCGATGTTGAGCTGAGAGTTAATATCTGCCACATTATTGGATTTGGTGTAAAGCCCCATATCATTGGCATAAAGCAGGGTGACATGTAGGCAGGAACCATAGAGATATTATTGGTAAAATGGTGAAAGGTAGCAGACCCGGTATGGAGCCTTGAGGGACTTCAGAGATATATAATTGTGGTATGGTCAGATTTAGGATTTGTTTACACTGCCGACTCGCCAGCGCATCAACCCACGCACACTGGTTGATGCACTACAAAGTCAGCTGTGTAGACACTTGCCAGTGCACCCTAAAAGTGTTTCAGATCCTTTTTTTGCTTTATCTCAGGAGTGGGGACATATATTGGAGCGAGTGTGTTAACCTGCAGAGTGAATATTCTGTTGCACTCACTCCGATGCAAAGCCTTCTCACCCAGCATCCTCAGTTGGTCCCAGGAGTCTCTCTGCTGGAAACAAGAAGGTATGGCAGAGAGACCTACTGGCGTGTGAGTAATAAAAACAGTGAACAATAGCATTGGGATGAAAGTATTTTGTGTAGCGTTCAGTCCAATGAAGTTTTTCCCCATTTTAAACTGAGGTCAGTGTGTATTATTTCTTGTTCATTGTTCCTAATAGGACATACATCTCTGGGGTTTTTGGATGTCATAAAAGCAGCGCATCACTACCAACATCAGTTGAAACAACCTGGCCCACTGAATGTACTGTACAGCCCTTCCATGGCACAACCTGCATTATCATGAGGGTGGGCTGTGTAAACAGTTTATTGACCCAGCAGCAGCTGCCACAGCAGGAAGGAAGCAACGCAAATGCACGAGTACTGTGTCCATGTAAACATGGCTTTAGGCACATTTACTTTTACAAACTGCTGTCTATCACCCAGATAGCTAAAAAACCAGTTTTTAGCTCTGATGAAATGCCAGTGGACAACACTTTGACTTTGAGAATAGTGTGATCAACAAGATCAAATGCTTTTGTCAGGTTAATGAACACTGTTCCGGTGAACATGCCCCTGTCCATGGCTACCTTGGTGTCATTTGTTAACTGGATCAGGCTGTGGTTGCACTGTGACCCTGTCTAAAGCCATGTTGGGCAGATGATAGCAGTTTATATTTGTGGAGGTGCTCTGTGACCTGTGAGACCACTAGCTTCTCAAGCATCTTGCTAAAGACAGACACATTTGCTACAGGGTAATTGTTTTCCAATAACTTTGGATCTCCTTTCTTGAAAACTGGTACAGCTTTGGTAACCTTCCATATACTGGGTACTGGTTAGTGATAAATTCAATATTCCAGTTAGGGGAAAGCAAGATAGGAAGATAGGAGGCAACAATCCTAAAGAGCAACTCTCTATTGCAATTAAAAGCTTAAAAACACTAAGGGCTGGATATTCAAACTGCGCCATTCTGTGGCGCAAGCCCTTGCGCTGCTCAAAAAAGTTGCGCTGGGGTGTGGCCGGGGCGATATGCAACTGAGTTGCGCTATTGAGCAACTCCTTTGAATATCGCCTCGCTTATCAACACTGTGCATAGCACAGTGGAACTTGTACCACTGCAAGTGGTCGAGTGGAGTATTCAAAGATCTTGGTGGCGCAGGTTCCATTGCGCCATGCGCATAAATTCTGATATTCAAAGGTGACATGAAAATGGGGCCATAAGTTATACAAGGCGGAGGCCATTTGCATCTACTTACGGCCCCATTTGCATGCCATTAGACGCAGGTGCGCCGATCCCGACAACTTGTGCCTGGCACCCTGCCAGGCAGCAGTCATCGGGATCGACGCCTCCTGCAGCCCAATCGGGCATGAAGTAAATCCCCACTGGACCGACCAGGCAGCATACAGTATTAAACCCTCCCCACTGGCGGATCACGGGCAAAACAGTATTAACCCCCTACTGGACCGATCGTGGGCAAACAGAACTGAACCCCGACTGGCCCGATCGTGGGCATAACAGAAATGACCCCCACCCTAGCCCGATCGCAGGCAGAATGGAGTTCAACCCTCCCAAAGACCAACATCCCTGGTGATCCAGTGGACCGCGAAGCCCGATCACGGGCATTAGAGTCAAACCTCCCCCAAGGTCCAATTTCCCTGGTGATCTAGTGGCCCACCACCCCACACACCCACGGAGCCCCACCACCCCCAGGGGTCATTTCTGTTTTGCCCGCGATCGGGCCAGTCGGGGGTGGGGTTTAATATTGTTATGCCCGTGATCGGGCCAGTTTGGGGGGGAGTGAGATATCCCCGCGATCGGGCTAGTGGGGGGGTGTTCTGCCCACGATCGGCTATGGGGTTACCATTATGCCCGCGGATCAGGCTGCAGGGGCACAGGAAATAGTGGAGGGCCACCCACAGGTGGCAGCTGCCGTGTTGCACCCTGCAATGTGGCAGCTCACCTGTAGTGGCCTTCAACTTCTCTTTTTTTGGCTCAGAGTTGTGCAGGCGCAGGTTGGGGGTTGCGCCTGCACAACTCTGCACAGCCTGGCTGAATATCGGTCTGTGCAGTTTATGCATGGTTCCTCCCCTTCCGGTTGAGCATGCCTTCATTAGCATTGCGCTGTTGCTCAGCATGACTTGGGGGGCACAACTGCCTCCTGCTGAATATCGCAGAATGGCACAATTTCGGACTTGCGTAGGCGCAACCCTATTGCACATGGCGCAACCCTTTTGAATATCCAGCCCACAGTTTACAACAATTATGTTGTAAAGTTATTGTTTTCTAGTTCTTTGCTGACTTTTTTTTACTTTCCCCTGCTTTTGGTCTACTAATTATTGTAGATAAAACAACAATTATTTCACTGAGTCTTAAAGAATGTATCTGACTTCCCCTACTAACCACAAATTGCTGTTTGTGACATCATAATCTGTTGTCATGGTGAGCACTATGATGCCATAAAGAAAGACCTGTGAGATCACAGAGGAGATGCAAATATTTTCAAATGTTTCTACACAGACATTTTAGATGGACACTGCTAAATCTTGGAATGGAACATTGAAAATGAAAAGAAATGTATTATCTAGTAAGCTGTAACAGCTGAAACATATTATTTGTGAAAGCACATGCCATGTGCAGAGCTACTCTTTAAGAAGTATGTATTCAAACCCATCACAGTCTACACTGCTGCAGGTATAAACTGATTTCCTAAGGCAAGACACTTCTTTCTGTGTCACAGCTTCTAAATAGAACATTTTATTTATTTCTTTATTATTTATTTAGTTTTTGTTGACAGGGAAAGGAGGACTAGACAATCCTGCCTATTTTCAGCCTCATCCCGAGGGAGAGAAGTACAGATGGATGCCAGCTGACATTGAACCAGATTAAGCTGTTGATGGTATTTTTCAGTGAATGTGGAAAATTTGGCCAGGACACCAGGAAACTTCCCCTACTCTGTGTGGGGGCGCTGTTGGACCATGGATTCGTCCTGGGGACTCAGTCACTCTGCTGGTGTACCTGCAGGAAAATGGAGCTCTGCTCCTGCAGGTCCAGCTTTGGAGCCTGATGTACTGAGGACATCTGAACGTTTTGTTACCTGCCTGTGGATCTCAATGTACCTGACAAATCTTTACCTGCTCAGTCTGCCTCTGCATCATCGGATTTCTTGCCTGCAGATGAACTCTGGTTGAAGTCCCTCCTTGCTGCACATCGGAACCAGGTACTAGCCGTTAGTGATGCTGTTAGCTCTATCAAGTCTGCCTCTCTGGGACACAGACTTTGTCGCCTGAATTGGGAGGTGTGGAGTCTCTTCCTGTTTTCTCTGTGATCATGGTACCTTTAGGCTCCTTAGTGGTGCACCGTTGGCACCAATCTCCTGTTGCACCAGTCCTACCGGCATTGCACCACGCTACATTGGAGTCTTTTGTTCCTGCTGAACTGGATCTAGCTGTGGCTTCTCCGCTTTTAGGCTCGGCGGCAGCTTCACCTGGTGAAATTGTGAGTAATCTACCTTATAGACCATGTGTCTCACCTTTTACTGTGCAGGCTATCTCACCTGTTTTGCCTCCTCCCACACTGTTACCTTGTTCTAGCCACTACCTGTCTCTTTGGAGGCCTCCTGTGAAGTGCAGGATGGAAACCAGGAGCTTGGGGGCATTGGATACCAGACCCTGCCCTTAGACGATACCTGGTTGTGGATGGCAATAGTCTCCCTTGGTAGATATGCCTCCACCTTTGCCTGGTAGCGTGGATTTGATTTCATGCTAAGGATGTTCAGCATCCTGACATGGATACTACACTACCTACAAGTTCCTTCCTTGCCTCCCTCCTCTTCGGGTGATGAAGGCCCTAGCTCTCAGGGCCCAGTCGTGGGGTGCTCAAATGGACATGGATCTCCTCCCTTACCTTCTCCAGACCCTGGGAAAAAGCTAAATCTAATAGGAAGAATTTCGATAGAGGGATACATTTAGGAATTCCCCCCCTCCTCTTCAACGATGGAATGCGGTCCACCTGCAGTATATTGGGGGTCTTGATGTAGCTCCTGACCGTCTCTATGTGGGGGAAATCACTTTTGAAAGGATCTTTGAGTTTTTTTACAAACTAAATTTTTGCACTAACTCATGTATCTGGTTCTTCTTTATATGACATTAGTTTTCAAAGCCCTTGGGGATTAGATCATTTCTGGACTAAGTATGATACTCTCAAATACACTGAGTTGTGGCTTCCATTTAGGGCTATCCCACTTACCAGACCTTCTATTAAAAATGTAACCATTTTGTTTAGGAATGAGAATGTGGTGGCTTGTGATATTACGCATTGGTTGACTAAACGCTGTGATGTCTTGGGGTTGCCACAGCCTATATTTGACTCTGAACATTTGTGGACTGGAGGTTGGCGTTATAGAGTGAGACTTAGACATACAAATGTGGGTCCAATACACTTGCCAAATAGTTTGTTTTTAGGTAGGAATGGGGCATTGCTTCTATGTGGGGCAACCTCGTGCCTGCTTTAAATGTGGCTCCCCTTCCCATCTCAGTGCTGCCTGTGATAGACTACGGTGTTCCCTTTGTTTATCTTTGGCCATGCTAGTGCAGATTGTACCTCTGAGCTGAAGTGTAACCTGTGTGAGGAAATAGATCATGGTTTTAGATCCTGTCCTTGGGCTTCCCATAACAGAGAGGATAGCCCAGACCAGGATGTGATCCTTATTAATGCACAGAAAAAGGATATTGCTGCGGCAAAATCCCTTTCCTCACATGTTCAGGTGGTTACTGGTCCCCCTTTAAGCCCTGATGTTGCAGTACCTGCTCCCCAGACAGTGGCTTTCATGTCTGAACCTTCCTCTGAACCACCTTTACAGGAAGTACCTCGACCAGTTGTACAGGACCCTTCCTCTACGCCCCCTTCCCCCCCTTTCTGGTGTTACTTCAGTTCCTGCTGAACCTGTGATTGTCCCTGACAAAACTCTGGATAATATTATTATGCCCCCTCCTGAGCTTAGTGTTCAGGCAAAGAAGCGGGCTCAAAAACAGACTACAGGTAGAGCCAAATTGGCTAAAGCGTCTTCTCCTGGTGGCTCTGTTCCCTTAAGTAATAAATTTGAGATCCTGTCCCACCACACACAGTCTTCAGATATGGAAGCTGATTCTGATACCTCCTCACAACCTATGGTATCCTCTGATTCTGAGAGTGATAAATCAAAGGAGTTGCCTATAGATACTCGACCCTTGAGGTCGGGGGTAAGACCCCGAAGGAGTACTAGAAAGGGAAGGGTTACTTGATGTTAACTTATTTATTTTCCCTTTATCTAGTCCTCTTTCATGGCCTTGGCATTTCACCTCACTGTTGCCACCCTCAATGTGAATAGTGTGAAAAATGCTCATAGGCGCCTGCTTACTTTTCAATTTTTGAGTGATTTGGCTTGTGATATTTGCCTTATTCAGGATACCCGTCTCAATACCCTTTCTTTGGCTAATATGGCCAAGAAGCTTTGGAGATCAGGTCCTTCTTTTTTTTCTTTAGGATTAGACATGTGTAGTGGTGTTGGGGTGTTGTTTAGGGGTGATGGATTTCATGTTACCAAGTTGGTTGAACTGCTTATGGGACAGGCCTTAATATTGGATTTTACTTATTTACGTAACACTTGGAGATTAATTGTGATTTATGCACCAGTTACAAAGAAAGGTTGAGTAGACCTCTTTGTGAGTTGCAGCCTTTTGTTCACATCCGCTTTCTATATGGGGTGGTGACTTTAATTGTGTAGTGCATAAATCAGATAGGGGCTCTGACTGACAAAGATTTCTGTGATACATTGTCTCAATCACGTTATTGTTCAGGGTCATTTACAGGATGTTTATAAGGTTTGTCATCCTACTGGTGGACACACTTTTTTTAAAAGCTCCTTATCCACTAGGATTGATTTTCTCTTTGTCACTGCAGCATTAAGGATGATTAATGCTCAAACCATTCCTGTGGAGATTTCAGACCATAAGGTGGTAACTGCCACTTTAGGGGTAGGCCCTCATGCTAAACTGGGGCAGGGATATTGGAAACTGAATTCTTTACTGTTACTTGATGACAGGTTTTTGGCCCAAGTTCATGATTTGTTGAAAGCTCGTATGTCACTTCAGGACTTTCTGAAGATTTGTTAGATTGGTGGCTTCTCACTAAAACTAAATCTCTGCTCTGGCTTGGAGAGCGTCTAAATATGCTGCAGTGACTAAATATAGAGATATTTGTCTTTCATATGCAGTTGGAAACTTTATATTCAGCTATACACTCACAAGGTTTATCTTTGACAACACAGGTACAGAATGTTAAAAAGGAAATGGCTGCATTACAATATACTAGAGCTACCTCCCTGTTGCATGAACATAGGGTCTGTTCTACTAATAAATATGCTTTGGGGGATGTATTGGATTGTAGTCATAGGCGTTCAGTGGATCACCTTCTGACGGAAGTTGTGGTTACTGCTGGTAATAGTTACACTGCATTTCAGGATATCTTGCGGGCAGTCTCCTCACATTTTTCTGTTTTATATGCTGCATTTCCAGTGGATAGCACTGGTGCAGAGCAATTCCTTTCCTCTGTCCATATTGCCCCTTGTTCTGATATACTATTACAGGCTTTAATTGCTCCAATTAGAGTAAGATGAGGTTAAAAGGAAATTTCCTGTTACCGGAACAACACGGCACCTGGTATTGATGGCTTGCCCACAGAATTTTATGAAACCTGTAGTCCTTTGGTTTGTGATGTGCTCACAGTAGTGTTTAATTGGGTTTTGCAACATCAAACTCTTGAGTTCCATTTCTGTACTTCAATTCAGATTTTGTTATATAAAAAAGGAGATAGGACTTACTTTCCAATTGGAGACCTTTAAGTCTCCTTAATACAGATTTTAAAATTTTAATGAAAATATTGAATACCAGATTGATGTCCATAGCTCCAATCTTGATTTCCTTACACCAATCCTGTTCAGTACTGGGTAGATCAACCTATAATAATCTCCTTTTGCTTCAGGAACTAATTGAGCTTGGTAAAGTTGATATTATAAAGGGTTTTTTATGTCCATGGATCAAGAAAGGCCTTTGACCAGGTCCTACATTGTTATTTGTTTCAGGTTTTTCGAACCTATGGAGTTCCTGACCATTTTATAACCTGGATTGCTTTGCTTTATAGTCATGCATATGCTTTGCCCTTGGTGAATGGCTATTTGGGTTCCTATATCCGTATTCATAGGGGGGGTGAGACAAGGCTGCCATCCAAGTCCTTTACTCTATGTTTTTAGTTTGGACCCACTTTTACATACAATTGCCCAAGACGTGCAAATTCTTGGAATTGCTTCCCCCCATAGTACCCTTGAGGCCAACATTTCAGCTTATGCAGATGATGTCTGTGTCTTTGTTGCTGATTTGCCCTCTGGAGATAAGGTGTTATGTCATTTTTTCTAATTTTCAGATGTTGCGGGTTCCTGCCTTAATAAATTTAAGAGTTTTCTATATCCACTGCATACTGCTATTCCTGAGGTTAAGGAGTTGCAAGGCATTCCTGTTATACTGGGCCGGTCCAAATTTTAGGCATTGATTATGGTAGAGGGGATAATGCGTTACTTAATTGAGTCAGCCAAAATTGAAGCACTTCAGTCCAGACTTAGATTATGGAAGTCATGGCAACAAACTAAAAAGAAAAAGGTTATCATTACCAAAACTTTACTTCTCCCTCATTTTTTATACCTTAGTGCAGTATACCCCATTCCTTCTGGTTTAGAAGCCACTTTATTGGGTCTTTTTTTCAAATTATTTGGGGGAGTTGCCTAAATCCCATTAAAAGAGATGTGTTGTATCTTCCATTTGCACAGGGTGATTTGAATTGTGTGAATCCAGTTACTTTTACTACAGTATTTTTTCATTGGAATTTGATAGACACTTAGTCGTCCACAAACCGTGTTATGGGTGATTTATGCGTTTGATTGGTTTACCTAGATTATCCTCAGAGTGGCCAAGACTGAGCCAGAAAATTTACACACTTCAAGCTACCGATTTATGTCAGACCTGTGATATCGAAACTTAATAGATGGAAGTTGCTTCCGTCAAGTGTATTGAAAACCGCACAAATATATTTATAGTGTCCTGCAATCTAAAGCACATTCCATAGTCCCCTTTTAGGATATACCAGATGGTCATGTTGATAACCTTCTTAAAGTTTGGTAGATAAACAGATTCCACCTAGATTATGGGATGTTTTATGGCTTAGTTGTCATGGACGACTCAGTGTTAGGTGGAATTTAAAGCATAAAATGGTTACTGAAAGGACTTGTCAGAGGATACTTGCATAAATCAGGAGGAAACAATGTCCCATTTTTGTTTCCTGTCCTTTGTGCTAAATTCTGGTTCGACCCTATCTGCTGCTTGGAGCCAGCCTTTCTGGGGGCTATTACATATCTGAAATTGTGGTTTTTTTGCTTCTTTCTACTTTGTTGGATAAAGTGTAGGTTTGGCTGCTGTTAGCCATATTCAAGTTTCATTTATGCAAGCCAGATGTCACCTTACTCTATGACAGTTATATCACTCGCCACTTGAAGTTCTTCAACACATTGAACATGATTTGTTGTTACAATGTGATTCTGAATGCAAATATTTGCCCAATAATGTCTGGCTTATGAGGTGGAAAGAGGTTCCTTTTGAAAGACAAAATAGATTGAATCATTTTTTGTTGAGTAATTAATTATTACTGATATGTCCTTTTGTTATGTTTTTCTTATTTTGTATTTTCATGAGCTGTTTGGTCTTTCATCCCCAGGCATCTTCCTCAACTCAGCCCTAGAATTCTTTAAGGATACTTTCCTCACAGTTTGGGACATCCACGCCCCCATCAGAAGGATGCGGGTAAGGGGTGCCCACCTGCCCTGGGTCTCTGCCAATCTCATTGACCAATTCCATGCTAGGAATCAGGCCTGGAAAACATACAAGGTAACAGGCACCCAGATAGCACTCCAATTATACCGGACACTTCGTAATTCGTGCACTAGGCAAATCCATCAGGCCAAAGCCAATTATTTCAAGGCATCCTTCCATACAAACCTAAACCACCCTACGAAATTCTGGAAAACAATCATGTCACTTCTCTCTCCCCCTGCTCAACCTCCCACCCCCACCCTAAATGTGGAAGGCTCCAGTGTCTCTGAACCAGGTGAAGTGGCCTCTGTTTTCAATACCTTCTTCACTAGCTGTGCATCCTCTCTTCTAGCCTCCCTACTGCAACCCCCCAAGGAGGCTCCCCTCCTGCTGCCAACATCTTCCCATGCTACCGGCTTCTCTTTTCACCAGGTTACCCTGCTCGATGTGCTAAAATCCCTTCTGTCACTCAACCCCTCAAAAGGCAAATGACCCTCAGAACTTGATTTCAAAATGCTACACCTATCTGCCCCAGCCATTGCCACTCTGCTTACTGCTCTGTTCAATCTCTCATTCTCACTTGCCGATATACCATCTGACTGGAAGCATGCCATGGTCATCGCCCTTCTGAAAGGGGGTGACCCCTCAGTACCAGGTAACTACCACCCTATCTCGCTACTCCCTATCCTAGCTAAAGTACAGAAGCACCTTGTCCTAGTCCAACTCTCCTCCTTCCTTGACTCCTCCTCCTTCTTCTCACCCTACCAATCAGGATTCAGAAAATCACACTCCACCAGTACCTCCCTGCTAAGGCTCACCAACACCATCCTCACTGGCATGGATAAAGGGCACACCACCTCAGCCATTTTCATCGACCTCGCAAAAGCCTTTGACACAGCCTCCCATTCCCTATTGCTCTACAAACTCTCTAGTGCTGGACTGTCAGGTGCTACCACCAGCTGGTTTCATAGATACCTGATTGGTAGATCACAATCAGTAAATTGGACCTCACTTCACCCCCTCCATCACTACAAGGGTTCCAAAGGCTTGGTCCTTGGTCCGATACTCTTCTCTAATTTTCTAAATAAATTACCCTCAGTCTGCCCACACACATCCATTCACCTGTATGCTGATGACACTGTACTGTATGCATCAGGCCCCTCCCCACGGAAGTGGCCTCATACTCCAGCAGGATTTCAATACAGTACAGCAATGGTTTGCTCAAACCAGCTTTTTCTTAACCAAAGAAACAGTCTCCTAACTTTTGGGATGAGGCAAAGGCTCTCCCAGCTCCAATCTACCCCAACTTTGCTCACCTCTAAGGGGACTCCATTAGAGACTTGCACTTCCTTCAAATACCTCGGGGTCTGGCTTGACTAGCACCTTGACTTTTCCACTCACATCGACTCAATCCACAAGAAACTGTGCCCAAAACTCTGAGCCTTACACCGGAACAAGGGTAGCATCTCTTTGGCAACCCGTAAAGACATTGTCCAGAAGATGATCCTCCCAATACTTGACTATGGGGATATAGACTACAGCGCCGCTCCCAAGTCTGCTCTAGCCAGCCTTGATCCTTTTTTCCACTCCTTCTGTCGCTTTGCCATTGAATCCCCCCTTTCGACTCATCACTGCAACCTCTATAGATCCCTTAATCTAACATTGCTCCACGATTGTAGATAAATCCACTGCATCAGGTTCATAGCAAAATTCTGGGTACAGTCCCTTCCCCCTACCTCGAATCTGCCCTCTCAGCCCAATCACAGCCTGCCTACTCCCTCAGGAGTGGAAACTCCCAGTTTCTCCATGTTCCACGTATGTCCACATCCAAGGGCCAAGCGGCGTTCAAATACCTCATGCCAAAACTCTGGAATGCACTACCAGCAGGCATCCATGACTTTACCAACACCTCACATCTAAATCATCTCCTCAAGGCTCACCTCTCCTCAACATGTGCCTGCACATAGGGCCCAAGGAGCAGGTGTCCTAGCCCCCTTCTAATATTTAGGGTCTCCAGCTGTGCTGCACCCCGTTCTCCTTGACTAGTGCTCATAGCACCCCGCCCCAGCCATTCAAATGCCACATACAGTTGCCATTTATTGTGCAACCTTTTTGCTCCCAGACTGTTTTTCTGCATTTTGTGTGTGTGTGTGTGTGTGTGTGTTTATATATATATATATATATATATATATATATATATATATATATAAATATCCTCATTGCCTTACTAATATCTACATATGAATATTTTATTCTTTGTACTATCTGTGTCTATCTATTATCTGTATATGATCTACACTTCCTTGTGTCTATTAATTGTATACTATCTGTATATGAGCCACAACCTCCGTGTGTCTATTAATTGTATGCTCCACTGTCCCCTTCCCTGAGGAGGCATCTGGAATCGAGTGGTACCCTGCTCAGTATGTCTTCCTGGTAAAACTCTTAAATAAATAACAATGGCATACTCGCTGTGCTAAATCACCTTTTGGGATTAAGTAACACAATGATACTGCCACTGTTCATGAGGTGTGGTCCAAAAAAGCCCATGTTGAAAATTTGGAGCAAAAATACCAATAAGCACCCAGGGTGTTAGGGTTTCTAACCATAATGCCCACCCTGTACAGACTGACAGGCATCAGGGGTGGGGTCATCAGCCATTATGCTCACCTCATTCTGCCCCCACCCTGCAGCCACTGACAAGCATTGAGGTGTGCCATGGGGTCTTTGGCCCTAACATTCACCCTGTTCTCCTATACTGTACCCATCTCAGCTTGTTTTCTTATGGAATGGGGTGAGCATCAGGGCTGAAAACCTCAAGGCACACTGTGACAGCAGTCAGTGTCTGCAGGGTAGGGTGAGGTGGAATGGCATGAGTGTTATGGCCAACTACCCAAAGGCACACCCCCAATGCTTGTCAGTCTCTGCAGGGTGAGGCGGGGTTTGTTTGCTTCAATACTTCACTGCCATTCCATTATGCATCTCTTAACTCCTGCACTACCATGTCAATACCAGCAAGCAAACATTTGGCGTTGGAAAATACTTGTTTTTCTAATGAAGTAAACCAGTGCTGGAAGAACATAAGAAATTTGTGTTGCAAATGATGCCTTCAGATGCAAGGTGGAGGAAGATACACAGAAAAATATGAGAGGCATGTACAAAAGTAATACCAACAGTGAACTTTCAGCATTGACAAATGCTTGTTTTATTAGTAGTTTTATTGGTATTAGCCAGAACATTAGTTGGGAGTTGCCCTGAGTGATAGAGCAATGGCCAAATGGGGATGCACGAGTGTGAGTACCACTAACTGTTAATGACACCAGCAGTACGTTTATGAATTGATCTTCTACAGATGGAGATGCGCTGCCAGCTTGTGGCAGCAAGGGAAGGGGGCTGGTGGCTCGATGATAGGGGACTGTTGAGAGGCTGAGGTGGGAGTGGGATTGATGGTGCTATGTGACAGTGCTAAGTTCATAAGAGATCTTTTTAGTTATTTAAACATGCAAAGAGAGCAGAGTAAATGGGAAAGTGGAGGGATATTAGTCAATAGGTTGCTCTCACCAACTGACACAAAACATGGTGGCTATGTACTTTGTGAAAATTCTATGGCACAAAAATATCTCAAGTAAAAAGCAGACAGGGACTAGGATTCATTATTTCCCAGACTCAATTGTCTAATACCAGAAGGGGTGGTTGGCTCTCTGCGCCAATCAGATTGCAGGATTTTTCATACCCATTTTCTAAGTTCTGAGTGTTTTAAATGGCATTGTTAAGACTGTGTGACTATGGAATCAGTTATATGAAAATAAGTCATCAAATTTGTGTTGCTATTGTTTTAGAATTTAAAATAATCCTCCAGGAAAAGCCATATGTAGTGAAACTTTGGGGTACTGCATAAATAAAATAAAAGATTGCAAGATCTGTTTTTGTTTGGGGCAATTTACAGATTTGAGAGAGTGCCACACCACCACCATTTTGTTCAAGAACTGGTATACTGCATCCTGGAGTAACTCCCTTAACACAATCAAGTACTTTAAAGATCATTTCATTCAGTCGTATAGACTTGATCTTTGCAGATGAAGCCTGCAAATATCACAGGAAGACCATAGAATGAGTTAAAGGAAAATATATTTTTCTTATATGATTACACAACTAGATACAGTAGGTACAAAATCCCAACCTCTGGAAAACTATGCTGTTCTTATTTGCATAGGGGTAATATGACCTTCGGATGTAGTCATTTTCCTGTCAAAAGTGTCAATCAACCTAAGCACTTTTAGAAATTGCATTGTGATTCCATATTCCAGCATCAACCACACCATGTTATCATAATTATGAACACATACAGTATGTCACATACAGTTTAGTTAGCAGAGCCTGAATTTTTTATTGGTGGCACTCATTAAATAAAAATATTCAAATTATGTATTTTGGGAGGCCATGATAGTGAAATGAAAACTGCACTGTGAGTGAGGACACATTTGGAAAATCCAGTTTGCCCCCACCACCCTAGACTTTATTTTTCTTTTAGCAAAGTGATTTCCACTGGAAATAGCACAAGTGAATTGCTTTATATACATGTATCACCTTAGTGGATTGTAACTGGCATTAAGAAGCCATTAATGTCCAGTATGTCATCACCACATCTCATAATATCCATTCTGGCTCTGACAAGTCCACTTTGACACTGTTTAACTCTCAGACCCCAAATGATGGACCCATCAACCCCTACATTTTAAAGAGGTAATTACTGTAGTTGCCCTTTCCAACAGTGTATTATATTTGAGGAAATATGTAAATGGATCTTGTGTCCAGTCAGCCTTACCTGTTTACCAAAGAATAAAAATAAAGGATATACAAATACATTGGATACTTTTTATTATACTGTTCTATTTTAACTTCTGTAAACACATTTTTTTTTTAATTTCCCAACTTATGTTTCCCATTCAGCATAAACCAATACAAATGGTACAGTTACACAGGGTTTTATGTATTTCTAAATTTTTTTCATGGAGGAAGACAATGCTTGATATAATATTGACTGTTGCATTGAAATATATTCATTGTATTCCATAAGGGAAGACCACACCCTTTTTCTAGTTTAAATTTGTAGGATACATTTCATTGCCATTTAATTAAAACACACAAATCATAAAGACTCATAAAAACTACATCACTATATAAAACATATTTGGTACTTATGAGTACTTAGAGCACTCAAAGAACTTTCCTGCAACAGCTGGTTAGGTAGCCCACTGGGGGGACAACATATTGGATGTGCTCCTCACCAACAGAGATAGTGTAGTTGAGGGTGCAGGTGAGACTGCCTTGGTACAAGTGACCACAATGCAGTGAGTTTCAGGATAAAAACAGGTAAGGAAACAAATCGAACCAACACAAAGGTTCTGGACTTCAGGCGAGAAGACTTTGCAAGAATGAGGGGGATCTTCAAGGAGGAAATGGAAGGTAAGGAGCTAATAGGAGACATAGAAGAAATGCATTAAGGATACGAGAGCCACTGAGTTCTGCATTAAGAGGTAAGAAAAAATAAATGAAAAAGGAAGTCACTCTGGTTTACCAGGCAGGTGGTGGAGGCAATTAGGAAAGAAGGATGGCTTTCATAACATACAAAAGACCCAGAGGTGAGAACAGGAGATTTATAGAGAAAGCTGAGGGTGGCAGGGCAAAAGATTAGGAGGGCAAAGTGGATATGGAAGAGAGATTGCTAGGCAGGCCAAAGGGAGATAAAACTTTTTAGGTATGTGGGGAGGCAAGGCAGGGGATAGTGAGGGTGGGGAAGGGAGCACTGGTGGAGGGGGACTTTTAGAAGGTAGAGGTGTTGAATAGCTACTTTTGCTCAGTCTTTACTGTGGAAGGAAGGGAAGGACCTGAGTTAAAAAGAGAGGAGGGATGACAAAGGATGGAGCCATTCATTGAGGACAGGGTAAGAGAAGAACTAGGAAGAGATGAAGGTAGATAAGGCAATGGGGCTGGATGGCTTGCATCCTAGGGTACTCTGGGAACTGAGTCAGGAGCTGGCGGCACCTCTGGTGAGGCTGCTTAACTTGTCCCTGGATACTGGATGGGTGCATAGTGACTGGAAGATGGCCGATGTGGTGCCACTTCATAAGGGGGGGCAGCAGGGAGGAGACAGAAAACTATCTCCTGATCAGCCTCACCTCAGTGATAGGGAAGGTGATGGAGGTGCTATTAAAGGAAAGAGTGGTAAAACTACCTGATAGACAGCAGACTACTGGAAGACAGGCAGCATGGCTGAACAACCGGGTGGTCATGTCAGACAAACCTAATAGAGTTCTTTGATTGGGTGATGAAGGTGGTTGATCAGGGAGGGGTGATGGATGTGGCCTATCTGGACTTCAGGAAGGCCTTCAACTCTGTTACTCACAGAAGGCTGGTAAATAAGCTGGGAAGCTTAGGGGTGGGATAAAAAATAACTAGGTGGGTGAAAAGATGGTTGGCAGACAGAAGCAAAAGGGCAGTGGTTAATGGGGTACATTCCAGGGAGATGGGTGTGATGAGTAGGGTGGCCCAGGGGTTGGTACTGGGACCCCTCCTTTTTAATATCTATATCAGTGATATGGGGATGGACTGGAGGAGGAGTGCCTGTTGCAGATGATATGAGATCTGGAACAGGGTGGACACCCAGAGGGGTGGAGCCATGAGGAAGACCTGAAGATTCTGAAAGGATGGTCAGAAACTTGGCAGCTGAAACTGGTGCCAAAAGTGTGCAGTGATGCAAATGGGGCTTAAAAATCCATAAGCAATTACACTGCTTACACTCTTGGGGAGGGAGAGGTAATTAAGCCAACTGAGCAGGAAGGGAGCTGGAAATTATAGTATCAAGCAACCTTAAGGTAGGTAATCAATGCAGTAAAGCAGTGAGAAAGTCAAACAGAATGTTGATGCAAATGCTGATGTAACAATGAAATCTTTATAACGAAGTCCATTACAGCTACAGATTCAATGTTGTTGCTGTAATGGACTTCAAAAAAGCTAATTTTGCCGTTTCGCCCCCACCCCAATCCCCATGAACAAACTTCGACTCAGAGTTTGTATCTAAAAGTGTGTGGGGGAGGGTGAAACCACTGCAGATAAAGACTCAATGTTGAAAGGCAAAATTTCACCTTTTGATATTGAGTGTGTCACTGTGCCACATTTGACAACACAGTTGTCGCTGCAGCATAGTAGAACCATGTTAGCATGCACTGGAAAGGCATAACAAGCAGAAGGAGGAGGTACTGATGCCTCTTTATAAAACCATGGTGAGGCTGCAACTGGATTATGGGGTCCATTTCTGGAGACTGCACCTCATGCAAGGACATTGAGGGATAGAGAGGGTTGAAGGGCAACAAAGATGGTGCATGGTATGCAGTGGAAGCCATATGAGGAGAGGTGGAGGGAACTGGATCTGTAGTCACTGGAGACTAGAAGGAGAGGGGCATGATAAGATTAGTATGTGAAGAGAATCAATAAGGTGAGGAGGGGAGCTTGTTTAAAAGGAAGGTGGGGTTCAAACTAGGGGCATAGGCTAAGAGTAGGAGCAAGATTTAAAGCAATGTGAAGGCGTTACTTCACAGAGAGGTGGTGGAGGCCTGGAATAAACTACAGGAAGAAGTGGTGGGGCCTGAAATGGTGGAGGGATTTAAGGGCATGGGACACACATATAAGGTTGAAAGTTGAGGAAAAGGAGGACCTGTGACCTAGGTGATGAGTAGGAGGGGAGAAGCAAAATCGATGGCCAGAGGCTCCTTTCTGTTGTCAGGTTTCTGTGATTCTATGATATTTTATCAGTGCCATTAAAATCTTTACTGACTCAAAATCTCTTCAATTATTATAAAGATGAAGCAGAAGGCTGATCACACTTTTGTGAGGAGTGTGTTCTGTGATACTAAAGCACAAACTGAAGAAAACCTCATCTCTGAATCCCACCTTTATCCAGAATCTCAGACTTATTTTTATTAAAGAGAAAATTTGCATAGACAATGCACTTTGCATAAACAGCCCTTATATTCTTAGGTGAGGATTTTTAAAGCATTCAGCGGTAACAGTCTATGTTTACTCATCCAGTTACAGAGGCAGAGAGAGAAGAGACACAATGACCTACTTGATTTGCTTTGCCTGGGCAGTACTGGTTTATATTCAAGGTAAAAATTGACAAAAATCATTGTTTCATGTCAAACTGAAAGTCTTGCCTTACGCAGTTTATCTCTAATATCCATTAGCTGTAATCTTAAGAATGCAATATATTCACTGTGCCATTCAGACTTGAAGTGAAAATTCATGTCTATGTTCCCAGCTGTTTATTTCTTAACTGTAGCATTTTATCTTTTTTTTCTTTTCAGACTCCAAAGGGGACATTGTGATGACTCAGACTCCTCCCTCTAAATCTGTGTTACCAGGTGAAACTGTCACTATTACCTGTAAGGCCAGCTCTTCCATTAGCAAATGGCTAGCCTGGTACCAACAAAAACCGGGTCAAGCCCCGAAGCTTATGATATATGATGCAAGTAGTCGCCACTCTGGAGTCCCGGATCGGTTCAGCGGCAGTGGTTCTGAAACTGACTTCACATTTACAATTAGTAATGTTCAAACAGAAGATGCTGGAGATTATTACTGTCAGCAGTATAATAGCTACCCTCTCACAGTGATAGAGACCACAACAAAAACCTCCTCTAATGACAGTGACACAGACGATGTGCAGTTATAGAGCATGCAGCTGGTGCATACCCTTGGGGGGGGTTATACTATGGGATACCCATCCTTCCATTGAAAGCAACAACTGATCTCTGTATCTAACACAGTCTCTTATGGGTTGGCTTAGAGGATAGAATCTATTCCAGTTAACTTCTAACATCACATGACTAAGCACTCATGTGTCTCAGTAAGCTAGTTTCTGAGTGTTACATATGTGAAACTATTGCATATTAGTAACAATCCAGCATAACATTTAACCCTTAGGCTGTTGACAGAATTAGAACACATAGGAATTCTGGATTGATATATCAGTCTGTGGCACAGCAGGGGTTAAACAAAGAGAATACTGGATGGGCAACTATGCACAATCAGTGTGTTCTGCCACAGAGGGGTTCTGATTCCTTGTGACCTCGAGAGCGAAGCTCGAGAGGTCCATGGGAATCAGAATCCAGATGTGGCAGATTACACTGGTTGGACATAGAGCTGCCCATCCTGTATTTTTTGTATGGTGCCCCTAAATCATTTAAAAACAGTTTAAAGCACTTTTTTTATTTTTATATACTAAAAGAAATTGTTCCCTGTCCCATCTTATTCCAGGAGTTTGGGATGGTGGCCTGGCTGTGTTGTGGTTGCTATGGAACAGACATCCCAAGGTTAGTAGCGCAGACTTCTACTGGTTGTTGTGTGTGTGCAGGCAGGATTTAAAAAAAATATATATGGTGGCTACATTTCTGTGTAGCAAGAGGACCCAACTTTTATTTCGTAAACTATTTTAAATACCTGGTTGATCCTGCATTTACTTTTTAATGTAAAAGAACATATCTGGTTGATCCTGCATTTGTCCCTGTATCTGGTTGATCCTGCATATGCAAGTGTCTGATTGTGTCATTGCTGCCTTCTGCTATCTGGTTGATCCTGCGGTTTCTGTTGTCACAGCAGTTTTCAAATGCATGTGGCTCATGCAATTTCCAAATCTATTGGAATGCTGTCCTACCACAGAAGGGTTGAACAACATTCCAATGACCTTTGCACTGTGGTACAACAGCAATTCAGTAGAGAAGAAAATCGCATTACAACAATGTTCCACCATACACTATAACTGTGTCATTAATATGCCTAACAAACATAGCTAGTATATTTCCTTATACTGTTCATTTCCAAATGGAGGTTTTCACACTCATGCATGATGATTTAGAAATGAATGGCATAAAATTGTTTGAACTGGTAACATACAACAGAATCTTCTTTAATATTTATTTATTTTTTATATTCATTCTCGGATTACAAGTACCTTGGAGCACAGGAACAACTCATTTACAAAGGTTTAACATCAATGTGGGGGGGTAACAAAGACAGAATGAGGGGAGAAGAAAAAAACTTCACAGTTTACAGTAAAACATTATAATACAATATTGATTGACAGTCTCTGATTCATCTGCAATACTAAACAAGATCTGGCAGAGCCACTACGACTGTGAATGCATTAACTAGATAAGGGTGTTTCATGGGCTTAAACATAAATAGTTATTTATTTAAAAAATATCAGATTTACAAACCTTTGTGTCAGAGACTCATTTACAAAGGCACCTTGTTGAAACTAATACAAAGACAGCACAGTTAACAAGTCAAAAAACAATGACTCAGAGAGCAGACAGTTATAACAATCATTCACTGGAGATACATGGGTAGCAATAGATAAATAGATTACATAGTTTAGGCACACAGGCACCACATCAAGAAGACCAAAGCAGTTCAAACAATATATAATAGCTAAAGCAAATAGACATCAGGAGTCAAAGAGAAGCCCAGTATGTTCATATGAAGGCTGTTGCATGTACACTAACTGAATCGAAATACAGTACATTGAGAAAGGGCATATTTAAGCAATAAGGTGTGACAGGATGTGTGTTATCATGTAATAATATCACTCCTGGGTGGTTGAAGCATGAGGTGAAGCCGGCTTCCACCAATCCCAGAGTAACATTACAAGATAACACACACCCTGGAGTGCCTTATTGCAATTATACAATGGCTTGTTGTTATATACAGAATGAAAAATACATTTTAAAGGATGTTTTTGTTAGTGTGGAAAAATATTTCTTAAGAGAAAATGCAAGGAATGATCAAAATCCAAAGCTACGGTGATGTTGTTGTGTAATAACATCGCTGTTTCAATGGGTCAGCAGCCAATCAGCTTCTTACATTTTTCCTTGTCATTGTATAATTAAAAATAATGCCACCTTCTGTATTACAGTTACCTATATGTTTTGCATTTTATTCTATGCACTGTTATAGCAATCAACTCAACAGAACCAGGTCATCATATACATGAAGGTACTGTACCCTAACTAAAAACACTGCTGAGACAGGTGTATGTTGTGACAAGGTGGAAGATAAACACAATGCTGAGACAAGTTTTTGAAGACATTTGATGTGTTTGCTTTTTTTTTAGAGACTGATATACAGTTCACACACAAAATTCATATAATATAAAAGTCCATATGTCCAAATGCCAATGCAAATTTGACACATGTCATTACAAGCTGTTATCGTGAAGGAAGATATTACTATATAAGGCCTAAAAATTGGCATCAGATAAAGGGTTTTATTTAACTCTAAAAATTGTTTAGCGTTTTGCTCATAAAAGTGCTAAAACTTTGTGAAAATTAATAGCTCTTGCCTCACTGTGTGTATCAAACACAGCACTTCTAGAAAATCTACATAAATGCTTTCTGTGCAGTTAGTATCATCCCAAGAAAAAAACTGCTAATCAATTATTTAAAACCCTGCAACATGCTTCTTTTTCTGCTGCTGTAAGTTCCCTCATCTGTGAAATCCCATTCTGCTTGTGGCAGCCCCCTCCCCAAACCAGATAATTTATTTAAAAACCTTTTGTTGAGAAATTTTTGTTTTAGTATATCCATGGTCAGGAAAAAAGAATTTGTAAAAGAAACCAAAATCCCATGTATCAGTTCATTGAGTCACAATACAGCATGTTATGAATTTTTCAGATTCTATGTGTAACCTACAGTAAGTCAAACATAAATTAGACACACAAATGCCTGGTTATTTGCAAGAGAAGCAAATGTGGTAATTATCATTCAGTTATAAACACCTATAGTCACAAACTGCAAGTTAAAAAATTCAGTAGAATATTAACACTAGCCCAGTACTGCTTGCCCAGAATGAGATTGGTATATTATTTGGAAAAAGGCAAAAAATTGGATCTCTTGCTACAGTATAGGCTGTCCTGCAAAGACAGTAGTGCTATACATTAATGAGGTGCTGTGAGGTGCCTAAGGGAACTTGTCATGCAGAGTTCCAGGAGCTGATCATAAAAACTGGAATAATAGGTCCAAGTAAATTAGCCCAAAAGGAATGTTAAAAAACTACCCCATCAATTCAGAGGTGTCAATGAATGTACTTGTTAACCATGCTGGTTTATCTTAGGCCCCACATGAAAAAATGTAAAACCACATTTATGTTATTTTAAATGCAAAATGAGAGATAAATAGCTTGTCCAGTTGGATGGCAGCTCTTCTCTGATATAAACTGAGCCAGGAAAAAAAGTAAATAGGGAAAAAAATTATTTCTACAGCTACAGTAGTTGCTAATTGCAGCTGGTATTTTTGACATATGCAAGTCAACTCCACTTCTCAAACTTAAAAAAGAAAAATACTCTTCATCACAGACTGTGTTTACCAAGTACTGTGCCCATTTTAGTATATAAATGTTTAAGAAATACCTGAAAGTTGTCAATGTTCCTTGAAGTTGAATCCTTAAGCTGTAGTTTCAGACATTTCTTAGTGTTTCCTTTTGAGACACCAGGTGACTCTGATAATCATTTGTTCCAAGGGTTTCCTTGAAGTTGAATCCTTAAGCTGTAGTTTCAGACATTTCGTAGTGTTTCCTTTTGAGACACCAGGTGATTCTGATAATCATTTGTTCCAAGGGATTTTAAGTCAGTTTGAAGGCAGTTTAAGTATCTTCTGCTCTCTTAGTCCTTAACAAAATGCAGGGACTCCACAGATATATTGTTCCTTGGTCCACACCGCAAACTCTAGTGAGTCTTCTTTCAGTATGATAGATCCACCTCCTGCCTCTCCCACATGAATAAAAAAAAAGTGGGATGGACCTTTTGGAGCTTCTTGGGTGGAGGTGGGGTGGACCTTACTTCCCCCAAAAAATACAATGCTGCCTCCCACTACCAATGTTCCAGTTCTTGTACCACCTATTTAAGAAAGAAAGTAGTACCCTGCACCCATTGAATAACATGAAAGTATATTTATTTGAGGGTGGAAAACATTTCTTGGAGGAGGGTCAGGTGGAGGAGACTATTTACACCTTCAGTCAGTTCCATGGACAGAAAACATGACATCACTCCCTTATACATGCAGTACTCCTGTAGGCTCTGCCCAAAGTCATAAAATTGGGGATACTATTACACTACAAGAACTAGGAAGGAGGTAGATACTGAGGTTAGTCAAGAGAGGAGGAAAGTTGGCACCAGGAGGCATTGTCAAGGGGTACTAAGGTAGAAAGAAATAGGGAAACAGGGAGAGTAGAGGGCTAGGGCATGAAAAGAGACAAAGGGAGGGAGTTAGGGAAAGAAAAGGAATGGAAAGAAAAAATAGAACATAAGGGTCCGAGGTGGCCAGAGGCTAAAAGGCTACTAGAGTATGATTGGGCAGTAGTGGAGTGAGTAGAGAGGTGGACATGGGGGGTGAAAGAGGAGGGTGAGCAATGCAGGTGGTGGTCCTGACTAGCTGAAAAGGTCAGGCCAGGTGCAAAAGTGGGCACATGCTGCAATTAGTTGGGGCAATTACAGGGGCTTTCATTCATTATGTGCTGGTGAAGGAGACATTTAAACTGGGCAGTATGAAGTAAGCTGGTGAGTTCACAGCCCAGGGAATTTAGCCAGCTAGGGGCTCTATAGAGGAAAGTTTGCTGGCACTGGGTGGTCCGGAACCTTGGTACGAGTAAGTGTTCAGTGACAGGGGCCCGAGTGTGATGAGACTTGAGAGATCTGGACAGAAGGCAAGTAATGCCAGTTGGCAGGGCTCCAAGCAGTGCCTTTTTTACAAGCATGCATGAATTGGTACTTGATCCATCCTAGGAGATTAAGCCAGCAAGTTTGTGCATAGAGATCACATGTATGGGTAAGGTGGTCAGCATCTGTGATGAGCCTACAGGCTTTATTTAGGGTTATAGTTAGCCTTTTAAGGGATGTAGCAGAGGCAGCTCCATAGATTACCAAGCCATAATCAATGGTGGATAGTATGAACTGTAGATAGCAAGTTTAAGTGCATCCGGGGTCAGATTCCTTCTATGCCTATATAACAAACCTAATTTTGTATTCACCATCCTGGCAATGATCTTAATGTGAGTCATGTAGGTGAGGTGGCTGTCCAAGGTTACGCCAAGATATTTGAATTGTTGAACTTGTTCGAGAGGGGCTCCAAGATTATTTCTTACTGTCAAGGCATGCAACCTGTACTTATGGAGAGAAGATGAGAACAACAGGAGTTTAGTTTTTTGTAGTTTAGGACAAGTTTGTGTGATTGGAACCATTTTTTGACTTCAAGAAACCAAGTTAGAAGGTGTCTTCATGCACAGAGGGATCAGAGTTGATTGAGAAGATGACAGCATCGTCAGTGTATAGGAGCGTTCTTAATTGACAGCCATCAGGCAAGCTATTTAGGAAGATACTAAACAGGAGAGGACCAAGAATGGATCCTTGTGGGACACCTGATTAGACATTTTGTAGCTCAGAGACGACGTTGGATATTTTCACCCGCTGTGTCCTATCCGCAAGGTAGCTTCCGAACCACTTCAGTGTTTTTAGTGAGAGACCGATTGTTGCAAGTTGATCAAGAAGGAGCTTGTGATTAACAGTGTCAAAAGTTTTTGTAAGGTTGATGAATGCTGCTCCAACAAGATTGGTTTTGTCGAAGGACTGATGGATGAAGCTGGTAAATTCTAACAGAGCAGTAGTCGTGCTGTGCTTTTTCCTAAAGACATGTTGTTGAGGGCATTGTAAAGAGTACTTCTCAAGGTAGTCAACAAGTTGGTTGGTTACTATATCTCCAAGGACATTTGATACTGGAGGGAGGATTGATATTGGTCTGTAGATGCAATGTTGAGTATGATCACCAGATTTATGAACAGAAGTGATCAGTGTGGTTTTCCATACTTCGGGGAACTGTGATAGAGTAAGATAAATTTAGTATCTTGGTTATAGGCAGGAGAACTTCTTCTAGGGTAAGTGCAATGAGTTTGAGGTCAAGGGAGTCTCCACTATGTCTGGATTTCCCCAGGACTTCAGTTAGAAGTTTTCTGACCTAGGTAGAAGACACCCGTTTGAAGTAGTACAGTGGGTGCTCCAGTCTATTGGTTTCCATGTACCCAGCTAGTATTATCAGGAGCATCATCAAAGAAATCTTTTGGAAGGACACCCGACAGATTAGTGAAAGCTGTGTTAAAATATCTGCAATTGAGAGTGGGTCAGTGATAGGATTGCCGTCCACTTTTAGTATTGTTGGAGAGGTCTTCTGCTCTTTGCCTGTAATGTCTTTTATGTTCAGCCAAAATTTTCTGCTGTCACCCCACGTGTTTGACAGCAGCGCTCTATGGTGCTTACTTTTTGCCTGTCGAGTTGCTGTAGTACAGGCATTTCTAGCTGCTTTATATGCTTGAACATCATCCTGCTTCTCTGATGATTTAGCCAGTTGCCAAAGATGGTCCTGTTGCTTTATACTGTTTACTAGTTCCAGTGTGATCAAAGAGTTAATCATACCACGACCTTAATTTTTCTAGGAGGGGTACGGATATCACAGACTGTGTTGAAAACCCTGATGAAGTATTCCAGAGTGATACTGTGATCATCAGCAGTGTCCAGAAAGGACTAGTCCTGGGACTGGAGTTGTCTTTTTAGGAGATCCAGGTGCCCACACTTTAGCATGCAGTTGTAGATTGTTTGAGGTGGGGGGTGCAGAATTTGTTGGACCAGCAGCAAGTGATAGGGGAGTGGTCATTGACAGAGTCAGGGTGAACTGTTACATTTGTGATACGACACGGGTGATTTGATATAATCCAGTCAATGGTGGTACTAGTCCCAGTTTTATTATTTATTCTGGTAGCCGAGTCGACAAGTTGAGTGAAGTGCAGGAATGCTAATGAGTCCTTTATAGCCCCGCTTGCTCCAGATTGCTAGTTTATGTTGAAGTCACCCATTAAAATTGTTTTGATGAGGTTTTTTGTGCCTGAACATAGTACAGAATACTTAGAAGGCTGGTTGATGGGTCCTTAGGAGGTATGTAGATCTTGATACCAGTTTGACATTTTTGGCAACCAGTAGGTGTGATCACTTAGTCACCCCGAGCATTTCATACACCACATTTGGCCACTTGTGACTTTATTAAACTGGCAGTTTTGTAGACATATTTTTGCCTATTTCAGCTGCAAACATTTACATCTACTTTTTGCCAGTGTTTGCCTTTTCATCTCTGTATGTTCAGTGATTAAACTGGGCAGAAACCTGCAGGAACTCAGTTCCACCACCTTTTGAAAAACAGTATAGCCTGTCATCTTTCTCCATTGACTATCAAAGGAGAGTTCCACCACCTAGAAATCTAGATGTGAGAGTTCCCCACCTAAATATCTCCAGTTTAACGACTGAGTTATACTGCTGTGTGGATGTGGTCCTGGTTTTACTCACTGATTTAAAACTGGTTGGACTAAAAACATTAAACTGGCACTATGGGATACTGTTAGGGACATATTTCAAAATTTCTGGCTATATACACTATTTGTAAAATACATATACGATATAGTGAGATGTGTACAGCTTATACTGTATACATCATACAGTGAAACTCATACACTATGTAGTGAACCACACAGAAACATAGGAACATAGAAGATGACGGCAGATAAGGACTACAAGGCCCATCCAGTCTGCTCATTTTTTTCTATCTTATGAATGTGCCATAGACCTTTACCCTGTCAATGGCCCATCTATTCATACTCATCTGTATTGCTCTGTATTTCACATGTACTATATAGTGAAATACATACATCATATAATGAAATGAATACACTATACACTGAAATGCACAGTATGTGATATAGTGAAACACATACATTATATACTGAAGTGCATACATTATATGGTGAAGTACATACACTATCTACTGAAATCCACATACTGAGTATTGGAAATCCATATACACTATGTACTGAAATACATACAGTATCTATTGAGATACATGTAGTATAGATTGGAAAATCCACATACACTGCAAACCGAAACAAATACACTATAAATTCTAATGCATGCAGTATATATTGAAAAACTCCATATACTATATACTGAAACAAATATGTTACATACTGAAATATATACACTATCTATAAAATATATCCACTGCACATTAAAATCCACATACACCATATACGAAACAAATCGATACGTGCTGAAATATGTACACTGTCTATTAGACACTATCACGTACACTACACATTGAAAAATCACATACACTATAAACTGAAACAAAATACACCATATAGTGAAACACACACAATATATTGTAATATATAGACTGTGGTTTGAAAAATCACATACACTGTATACTAGGAATAAATACATTATATAGTAAAACATGTACACTATATATTGAACCATTCTACATACACTATATGGTACAACAACAGACTACATAGTGAAATAAATACACTATATAATGAAATGACGTCCATCCTGGAATGGCCTGTCCTTGCACTCATTTCCTGCTGCATGCAGGGAATGGCTGGCCTGGTGAGAGGATGGCTGCAGAGCAGAAGGTAAACCAAATGAAACTGTTGCTCTTTTTACTTCTTTATATGGTTTCTCCATCTTGTTTTGCTCACACAACTTTAATCAAACTTCAGAACATTGTGATATAACAAAAAAAAGTTTAGAAATAATTTTAATATACAGTCATTTATTCTTTTAACTAAGTGCTTCCTTAATTTATTGTTAAAAACACATTTATAGCATATGGTTAGTCCCTACTGCATATGGATTTCCATACACATAATTTTCTTGTTGTGGTACAGTTCAAAAGTCATGAAAAGTTGTTGTGAAATCGTTGTGACATCACAATGGTACCACGACAACCTTTTAGCCTTGGCATTCCATCCAATTGGTTAAAAATGTGACTTTAAAAAAAAAATTTGCAGGAAAATGGCAGTGCCATTTAGCGAGCAGGTGTTCATGTCAGTTAACACATGAGTTCACACAGGGACAGATCTAGGTACTAAACTTTACTCTATTCATCACCTTTTTTTCTTTCACCAAAAATAAAAAAAAAGTCTGACTTGCATTCAGGGTCCAGGGCGATGGAGACTCAGGACTAACAGCTTCAGAGAGCAGAGTAATCAGAGCGAGTGGAGCAAGTGGGACCACCAAGTATGGATTGTAACAGCCTGATAATAATGTCTCCTTACCTGATGAACACTAAAACAATTGACTGTTTTATTTTTTTTAATCATATATTTTATAAAATAGTGTATGGGTGACCATACACAACTATGACTGTTTCCATCTCAGCTCTTGAGGTCTATATGATGTCATCATATCCCCTCAATGGAAACAACCCCTTGTTCTGTACGGTCAACCATACACTATTCTATATGTCTGTGAAGATAATACTTAGGATATTCATAGCATATCACTGTCATGCCATATAAAAATAAAGAACAACATACATTTTTTCTGTTGTGATTTATGCATAATTAATTAGTGTGATAGTCCAGCAACTTTTATCTGAGCTGAATACTTTGAAACATTGCAGGAACTGTGATAGTGTAAGCAAATACAGTAGCATTCCTAGTTTGTAGTCTACAGAGTTTGTTCTGATTTCATTTTTTTATTATTATTTTAGTGTTTTGCTTAATAAAGGTTCTTGGCTAAGAAACAAAAATATTTGCTTCTTGCAGCAAGCACTTAGGTAAGTTGTAGAAACAGAATTTGCCAGCTGATAAGGACCGCTTGGTCCCTCTAGTCTGCCCATTTTTCCCTGCCTATAGTGTCATCACAGATCCTACTTATCTCTGGCCCATTTACCCCCTTCCCTTTCCCCAAGATTATCTAATGCCTATCCCATACATTCTTGAACCCATCACTGTTTTTGTCCCCACCACCTCCACTGGAAGACTGTTCCAGGAACCCATTACTCTTTTTGTGAAGATGCACTTCCTTACATCTCTCCTGAATCTAACTCCCTCCAGTTTCTTATCATGCTCCCTTGTCCTTGAGCACTTTTCTCCTCAGAAATATGTCCCCCTTGTTCCTTGCTAACCCCAAAGTATTTAAAGACCTCTATCATATCCCCCTCTCTCTCCTGTCTTTCAGGCTGTACATATTTAGATCCTTTAATCTCTCCTTGTAGGGCTTCTGATGCAGACCATGCACCATTTTAGTTGCACTCTTCTGAACTACTTCCATGCTGTCTATATCCCTTCTGAGATGTGGTCTTCAGAACCGGGCACTGTACTCTATGTGGTGATCACACTAGTAATCTATACAGAGGCAACACTACCTTACGTTTTCTGCTAGTGATACCCCTCCCTGTGTTCCCCAGCATCACACTTGTCCTCCCACCTCCCTTGTTGCACTGCCTGGTCATCTTTACGTCATCTGATATGGTCACTCCCAGCTCTTTTTCCTGCCTGGTAGTCATCAGCACCACCACCCCATCCCATCCCTTTATGTACTATGCCCCTGAGTTTCTGTGCCCTAAGTGCATTATTTTGCACTTTTTCGCATTGAAACCCATTTTCCATATACTTGATCAGTCCTCAAGTTTTCTCAGGTCACTGCTCACCCTTACCACCCCACCAGAATATCCACCATATTGCAGAGTTTGGTGTCATTCACAAAGAGGCAAACCTTTCCTTTCAGCTCTCTGCAATGTCACTTACTGTATAAAGACATTAAGGGACTGGTACCAGCACTGACCCCTGAAGAACCGCTGGACACCCACTCTTCCTCTGAGTGAACTCTCTTTACCACTACCCTCTGCCACCTATCCCTTAAAAAATGTCATACCCAGTTTACCACCTTTGAATTCACTCCTAAGCTACGCAGCCTGCTGACCAGTCTTCAGCGTGGAATGGTGTTGAATGCATTACTGAAATCTAGTTAGGTTATCTCCACCATTCCATCCTGCACTAGTTCCTTGGTCAACCAGTCAAAGAACTCTATCAGATTCATTTGACATAACCTTACCCCCCCCCCCCATGAACTCCTGCTGTCTTGGGTTTTGTAACCCACTGGATTCAAGATATTCCACAATCATTTCTTTCAGCAGTGATTCTATTAACTTTCCCACCACTGAAGTCAGACTGACTGGCCTATAATTACAAGTCTTCAGTGCTACCACTTTTGCAAAGTGTTACTATATCAGCACTCCTCCAGTCTTTCTGGGACCACTCCTGTTTCCAATGAAGTGTTAAATAGGGCCATCAGAGGTGTAGCCAGTACCTCCCTATACTCCCTCAACGCTCTTAGGTGGACCCACTCTGGTTCCACTGCTTTGTCCACTTTTAGATTTGCAAGTCCCTTCAGGACTCTCTCCTCCAAGAATTGGACTAATGTCCCTAGTCTCCTTCTAATGCTCCTGTTACATTTTTGTGGCCCCTCCCCTTCTCTTCCCTATGTGTACAGTGTCAGTGGACAAAAGCATTTGTTCAGAAAGTATGCCTTTTTATGTTCCCCCTCTGCACTGTCCCCTCCTTCTCTTCTTAACCTTACAGTCCCACCCCTGGTTTTGCTCTTTTCACTTACATACCTAAACAATGTCTTGTCCTTCTTTGTTACTGCCTTGGCTAGTCTCTCTTCAGTTGTGCCTTCATAGTGCTTACTGCTTTCCATGCTTCCCTGTGTTTCCCCTGCTATACCTCCCTAGCCACCTCCCTCTACACCTGCTTGTATATTCTGAATGCTACACTCTTAGCTAAGCTTTTAACTTTTCCGCCATCTCTTTCAAGAACCAAAGTTGTCTTTTTTTCCCCCTTTCTGTGCTCCCTTGCTTGACACAGAGGTTTGCTACAATCACCATGGCCCTTTTGGTTTCCCCCACTGCTCCTCCACCCCACCTAGTTTACCCCCCCCAGGTCATCCCTGTGGCATTCACCCATCTTTTTATAATCTACCATCCTGAAGTCCATGGCCTTCACCTTTGTGTGGTTTGATTCTGCAGCCCTCCTTATACTGAACCACACTGCACAGTGATCGCTGGTCCCCAGCTGGCCTCCCACCTTGACTTCTACAACACTGTCACTTTTGGTTAATACTAGGTCCAGTATTGCCCCATCATGACTGGGTACACTGACTAGTTGCCTGAGGAGTTCTCCCTGCAGGGAGTCCAAGTTTTCCTGCTTCTAACTGAAGCCACAACTTTAAGGCTCCAATCTACATTCAGCAGATTGAAGTTACCCCTGCAAGAGCACTTCCCCCTTTTCTGTCATCTTGCCAATGGCTTCCATCAGTACCTTATCTAACTCCACTCCCTGGGGGTCAATGACTTGACACTCTGAGGAAGGTCTACATAGTAGTCAAGTCAAGTCAGACTTAATTTTTAAAAAGCGCTTTTCAAATGCCAAAGCACTTGTACAAAGTAAAAACAGAAAAAAACCCATTATTAAAAACACGTAAATTAAAACAGGCAGCACGGCTATTAGACAGCATCTATGAAAGCTAAATCAAACAAATCATTTTTTAACATGGACTTAAAAGTCTCAGTGGGCAGGAACTCTCTAATCCGATGAGATAGAGAATTCCACTGGGTCAGGGCCATGAAGGCAAAGGCTCTGGCCCCTGATGTCTTTAAATGGACCCATGGAATCTCTAGCAATCCCTCATCGGAGGAATGAAGCGGGCAGAGGGGGCAATAGGGATGAAGGAGATCCTGCCAATAACAAGGTCCCTATCCATGTAGGGCCTTATAGGTCAGCAAAGTGACCTTAAAGGTGATCCTCCACTGCACAAGCAGCTAGTGCAGTTCACGGAGCACAGGTGAGACATGGCTAGATCTCTACAAGCCAATCAACAACAAGCATTGCAGTAGTTAAGGCAGAAAGTCACAAAGGCATGGACAACCATTGGAAGGTCATCAGGTGGAACAAGGTGCTTTATCTGGTCCAGTATTGCCCCATCTTGTCTGGGTACACGGAACTATTTGCCTGAGGAAATCCCCCTGCAGGGAGTCCAAGATTTCCCTGATTCTAACTGAAGCCACAACTTTGAGGCTCCAATCTACATTAGGCAGATTGAAGTTACCCCCAAAGAGCTCGTCCCCCTTTTCTGTCATCTTGCCAGTGGCTTCCATCAGTACCTTATCTAACTCCACTCCCTGGGGGTCAATGACTTGACACTCTGAGGAACGTGTACATAGCAGTCAAGTCAAGTCAAGTCAGACTTTATTTTTAAAAAGCACTTTTCAAATGCCAAAGCACTTGTACAAAGTAAAAATCGAAAAAACTCATGGTTAAAAACACATAAATTAAAACAGGCAGCACAACTAACTTATAAATTAGACAGCATCTGCAAAAGCTAAATCAAACAAATACATTTTTAATGCAGACTTAAAAGTCTCAGTGGAAAGGCACTCTCTAATCTGACAAGGTACAGAATTCCACAGGGTTGGGGCCACAAAAGGAAAAGCTCTGGCCCCCCGAGGTCTTTAAATGGACCCTAGGAATCTCTAGCAATCCCTCGTAGGAGAAATGGAGTGGATGAAGGGGGCAATAGGGATGAAGGAGGTCTTGTAAATAATGCTGTCACTATCCATGTAGGGTCTTATAGGCCATCAAAGTGACCTTGAAGGTGATCCTCCACTGCACAAGCAGCCAGTGCAGTTCGTGGAGCACAGGTGAGACATGGCAGGATCTTGACAAACCCATCAACAACCTGGCTGCCATGTTCTGCACCAACTGCAGGTGGTGGATGTCCACTTCTGGTAGCCCTAGGTATAAAGCATTGCAGCAGTCAAGGTGGGAGTTCACAAAGGCATGGACCAACATTAGAAGTTCATCAGGCAGAACAAGGTGCTTTATCCAGATGATGTTCCTCAGATGGTAAAAAGAGGACGTGATGATAGCTGACACCTCAGACATAAGTGTCAGCTCACCATCAAGAACAATGCCCAGATTTTGCACCTATTCAGAGGACCTCAACTGGTTGCCCCTCAGCATAAGCCTGGATGGTTGACCAGGAAATAACCCCTCTACCTGATGACCTGGGTCCCCCACCAACACCTCAGTCTTATCCAGGTTCAACTTTAACTAGCTGGCACTCATCCAACCTTGAATCTCACCTAGGCAGTTGTTAAAGACCAAGACGGCATTATCCCATTCAGGTACAAAGGACATGTACAGCTGAGTATCATAGCAGTGAAAACTCAGCCCACACCACCTTATAAAGTCTCCCAATGGCAGTATGTACTCTGAAAACAACATGGGAGACACAATGGAGCCCTGCAGCACCCCGCATTCTAGGAGCAAAGGGTCCGAGGAAACAATCCCCAGCACCAGTCTCTGAGTCCTGCCTGAAAGAATAGAACCATCTGAGGACTGTCCCAGACAGTCCACAGAAAAGCCACAGGTGCTCCAGTAATACCCCATGGTCCACGGTGTAAAACGCTGCAGAGAGATCAAGAAGAACCAAGATCGAATGGCTCCTCTGATCTCTCGCTATCAGTAGATCATCAAGTACCTGAACAAGGGCTATCTCAGTACTATGCCTCTTCCTGAAACAAGTCTGGAGAGAATCATAGCCTCAGGGGTGGTAAGATAGTCTTCAAGCTGCAACCCGACCACCTTCTTAATAACCTTGTCCACAAAGCGCAGGTTAGAGACTGGTCTGTAGTTTATGAGGTAGTCTGGGTCAAGGGAGGATTTCTTCAGAAGGGGTGTCACCACTACCTCCTTCAAGGGGTTTGAAAATATACCCTTCTCCAATGAACACTAGACGATCTGCACCAGGACTGGCCCAATGGTCTCCATGCATTCTAGAAGGAGGCAGGTTGGATCAGGGCTCAAACCATAGAAAGTCAGTCGCAAGCTCTGGACAATCTTCACAATAGCCACGATTGCCAGCTGGTCAAAGTTCACCCAGACAGACTGGGTGCCTGTGATCTCCCACTGACCTCTACAGCACTCATTTGAATGAGTAAGATGTATCTCGAGTCTAATGGTGGCAAACTGATCAGCAAAGAACAGAGCGAACTCCTCACACTTAAATTGTGAAAACACTCTCCAATTCTGAAGACAGGTTGGATTGTACAACCTATCGACAATCTGGAAGAGCTGAGCTGCTTGATTCCCTGCTGCAGCAATCTCCCTGAACAGGAACTCTGCCTTCTTATGTGGAGAGTGCTGACTAATATTCCCAAATAATGGGCCATCAGTCTAAGCCTGTGATCCTCCTAGCCAGATTTCTGTCAGCATCATTCCAACCTCTGCCACACTCGCCTACACTCTTTCAAGGTCCCATCAAACCACAGGGACTGAAGATGAAGAATGACTGGGTGAATGCGGACAGGAGCTATGGAATCCAGGCCCCCAGAATCACACTATTATAGTACAATACCAAGTCCCCCAGATCAGAGCATTCCAACAGCCTACTCAATAGGTCCAGCACCACCATTAGACCCTCGGGGGTCACACCCTTTAAAGGGGCAGTACCAGATCATCTCCAAAGGGGTAGGTCTATTGGGGAAGCAGCAAAACTGAACACTATAGTGTGATCGTCAGACTAACTAACCAGTTCCACCACCAGGTCAGAGACCTCCATCCCCAGGAGGAACAACAGATTCAGAGAGTGACCCTGATTATGGGTCGCAGTTCTAACTACGTGTGAAGCCCAAAGAAATCATCAGTTGGAGGAAGTTCTGGCCAAAATGCGAGAGTTCACCATCAATCCAGGCATTGAAATCCCCCAGGACCAACCACCTGGAGGATTCGAATGCCATATTGATCACAAGGTCTGTGACTTTCTGCAGGAAAGCTTTCTTATCTCTGTATGGATGGTAGATGAGGAGTATCCTGCAACCCACACCTGTGCCCATGATGTACTCAAAGGATCTGGTGGCCCCCACTGGTACATCTACAAGGTCCAGTTCCATCTTAAAACAGAAGGTTACACCCCACCCATACAATCCAATCTCGGGCAGTGTATCACTGAGTACCAAATTGGAACTGCTGCTTCCAACACTGGACCAGCATTTTGATCCAGCCAGGTCTCAGTGATGCAAGCCAGGTTCAATGTTCCAACAAGATCAGCAATTATTGCCCTCTTGTTCTTTATTGACCTGGCATTGGTCATAACACCAGCCGAGTCAGATGAATGGTATGTTTAAATGTTAGTTGTACATCAAGTGACATGGTGCAGGCAGGTGGAGTACTTAGAAGCGGCACAGTCCTAAAGCTTTGTGAGATCAATGGACTAATGGTTCTAGTCATGGCTTCAGTTCAAACAGAACTCCTGCACTTATCTGGAAATTAAGGCTCTACTATTCTGTAAAGCACTAAGAGAACAGAGCCTTACCAGGGATTTTAAAATAATTTGATGCACCACCTGACTCTTATACTCCTTCCTGCAAACTGCCAAATATCACATCCTAAACACTAAAGCAACAGACTACATGTACCAGGGATAGCAATCGGAGGGGGGTGCCACTGCAGATATATAAAAGGACTGCAATGGGAGGAGTGCCACTAGATACCAGGAAAATTGTAGCTCACTGCTCTCACTACAGCCCACAGCACAAGTTCCAGCAGCAGGTTCAGAAGTAAAATAAATCATGATGTTCTCATACAGAGAACGCAGATTAATGAATCCTCGCATTACGTTGGGCAGCCAGGAGGGTCAGTGTCCAGAAATTGTATTTCTGTCATTTGTAATAAAAAAACAACCACCAGAATCTAGCAAAACAGGTTCCAGGTAGCTGTGGTCGGGTTTTTGTTTTTCTTAAAAGTTATCATTTGTATGTATTTTAAATCCGTGTAAGCTTAAAATGGCAAAACAGAAAATAGCAGCCATCTCAACTGTTTTTTCCAACACAAGTAAATCATACAAAAAACACTTGTGATCTGTTTTTTTATCTTTCATGATTGTTTTTTTGCCTTTTTGTGATAGGCTTTTCACCTTTTGCAATAGTTTTCTTTTTACGTTCGCTTGCGCGCATGCGCAAGGAACGTTTTGGGAGAGTAGCACACTTTGGAGGTGTGCCTCTCCCATCCAATGCACTGCTCCCTTGAGCAGGCATGGCGATCCTACACCAATGGGTGCAGGAGCTCGTATGACAGCGGTGTTCCTCTGCTTCAAAGCAAAACCGCTGCCATCACGAGAGCACCACGTCACACCACATCCCCCTCGCGTCCTGGCTCCCAGCGTCACGCGTCCCCAAAGCTTTGGTGCCATGCTGGGAGCCCACCCAGCATGGCAAATGTTGTTATCGCATGGGTGCCCAATCCCCGTAAGCTCCATGGCACCCCCAAGCCACCTTGCTGCCACGCTTGGAGCCCACCCCAGCGTGGCAAACGCTCAGTTCTTTTTGCTGACGGGGTGCCCAATCCTCCGTCGCTCCTCGCCCCCCGCTGTGAGTTTGCTGACGGGGTGCCCAATCCCCTGGCCCTCGGCCCTCCAGCCATCTTCTGCTATGCTGGGAGCCCACCCAGCATGGCAAACGTCCCACGCCATCATTTTTTTTTAAACCTGTAAAATAAAACAGTCTCGCGGCGCATCGCCCAGCCCTCCCACAACCCGCACCCACCCACCGCGCACCCAGCTCTCCCACACCCTCAACCCATACTACCTCCGGACTCCGCCACACTCGGTGGACTGGGAACACGCCTGCAATTTTCAAAGGCGCATCGCGAACTGAGGAAATGCCGGTAAGCTGTATAATGGCCAGATAGCGGGTCAACTTTATTGCATATTCAGATTAATTTGCATCACTTAACACAGCGCAGTTATCGATGCCTGTCATGGCGCAGCCTGAAGGGTGATTTGGCCAGTCATCTGGTGAAATCACCTTCGGCCTGAATAGCGCCATGACAGTGACATCATTCATGAGAAGGGTCCCAAAACCCCATGTTGGAAATTTGGTCAAAAATTCCAAAATGACTGTTTTACTAGCATGCGCTAGCAGTTCCCACGACGTCAGAGGTTTGCGAATTCTTCAATATTTCTACTCCAGATTTTCAGCATTGCCATTTTATCACACCTCTTATGAGTAGTACAGCTGTCATTTTCACATCTCACCCAAAACGTGTTTCTGCCATGTAGCGCACAATGGCGCAGTCAGTATGCTAAATCAATGTATGGGAGACATTAAGAAAATCACAGTGACACTGTTCATGAGCAGAGGTCTTAAAATGGCTATGTTGAAAATTTGGTGAAAAATTCCTAAAATGACTGTTTTATGAACATGCATTGCGAGTTCCTACGCGACGTCAGACGCTTATGGAATTTTCAATATTTGCAGTCCAGATTTTCAACACTGCCATTTTACCACACCTCCTCATGAGCAGTACAGCTGTCATTTTTCACATCCTGCCCAAAATGTGTTTCAGCCCATGTAGCACACAATGGCGCAGTTGGTGTGCGAACTCAATGTATGGGACACATTAAGAAAATCACAGTGACACTGATCATGAGCAGAGATCTTAAAATGGCTATGTTGAAAATTTGGTGAAAATATTCCTACAAATAACTGTTTTACGAGCATGTGTTGTGCAATTCCTATGCACGCTCGTACGTTTGCGAATTTCCAATATTTTCACTCCAGATTTTCAACTTTACCATTTTACCACACCTTCTTATGAGCAGTACAGCTGTCATTTTTCACATCCTGCCCAAAATGTGTTTCCGCCCATGTAGCGCACAATGGCGCAGTCGGTGTGCGAAGTCAATGTATGGGACACATTAAGAAAATCACAGTGACACTGTTCATGAGCAGAGGTCTTAAAATGGCTATGTTGAAAATTTGGTGAAAAATTCCTAAAAATGACTGTTTTACTTGAGTGTGCTAGCAGTTCCACGCCTACGTAAGTTTGTAAATTTTCAATATTTTCACCCAGATTTTCAACATTGCTATTTTATCACACCTCCTCATGAGCAGTACAGCTGTCATTTTTCACATCCTGCCCAAAACGTGTTTCCGCCCATGTAGCGCACAATGGCGCAGTCCGTGTGCAAACTCAATGTATGGGACACATTAAGAAAATCACAGTGACACTGTTCATGAGCAGAGGTCTTAAAATGGCTGTGTTGAAAATTTGGTGACAAAATTCCTAGAAATGACTGTTTTACGAGTGTTCATTGCGCAGTTCCTAAGCACGCTTGTAAGTTTGCGAATTTTCAATATTTTCACTCCACATTTTCAACATTGCCATTTTACCACACCTCCTTATGAGCACTGCAGCTGTCATTTTTCACATCTTGCCCAAAACATGATTCTGCCCATGTAGCGCACAATGGCACAGTCGCTGTGTGAACTCAGTGTATGGGACACATTAAGAAAATCACAGTGTCACTGTTCATGAGCAGAGATCTTAAAATGGCTATGTTGAAAATTTGGTGAACAAATTCCTAAAAATAACTGTTTTATGACCGTGCGTTGTGCAGTTCCTACGCATGCTCATAGGTTTATGAATTTTCAATATTTTCACTCCAGATTTTCAACATTGCCATTTTACCACACCTCCTTATGAGCAGTACAGCTGTCATTTTTCACATCCTGCCCAAAATGTGTTTCCCCCATGTAGTGCACAATGGCGCAGTCGGTGTGCAAAATCAATGTATGACACACAGTAAGACAATCACAGTGACACTGTTCATTAGCAGAGGTTTTAAAATGCCAATGTTGACAATTTGGTGAAAAAAATCCCTAACAATGACTGTTTTACGAGCGTGCATTGCACAGTTCCAACCCACGCTCCTAGGTTTGCGAATTTTCAATATTTCCACTCCAGATTTTCAACATTGCCATTTTACCACACTTCCTTAAGAGCAGTACAGCTGTCATTTTTCACATCCTGCCCAAAACGTGTTTCCGCCTATGTAGCGCACAATGGGGGTAACAAAAAGGTCATGCTGACAATTTATTGTGCAAATACCAGCAATCGCACAGGGCATTAGGGTAAAGCACCATACATGCCAAACACCACTGCAAATACCTACAAGCGAACGTTCGGCATTGACAAATGCTTGTTTTATCAGTTGCACCGGAACATTAACTCAGGAAATCATTATAACTTTAGAATGGTTGAATATTTTTTCACCAAACCTTCCAAAGGTGCACCCTTGGCAGTGGCCCCTTCTATCCTGAAAATTTCATGAAAACAACCCACACAGTCTAGGCTGTAGGTGAGAGCAAAACAATCCCAATGTTAAGTATAGGAAACCACATGTGGCTTTTTTTTCAGTTTTTTTGGCACTCCATATCCTGAAAACCAAACAAGATGTCATCACCAATCTTTCCTTGCCTTAAGATTCTGGCAGCCTGACCACGCATACCAAATTTTGGGCTATTTCATCCAAGAACACAAAAGTTATTAAGGTGGAAAAAAACAGATACATAGATACAGTACATACAGTAGATACATAGACACTGTCGGCAGATAAGGGCCTATAGCCCACCCTGTCTACCCATTTGAGCTTGTAAGTTCCCTTTACAGAACTCTGTGAACAGGGTTCAACATTAAACAGGCTACTCAACCTAACTATAGTGGTGCGACAGCACCTCTATAATATATATTATAGTGGCGCAGTCATGCCACTATATTTAGGGTTGAGTAGGCACTTTAATGTTAAACCCAAAATTTTGTATTTTAATAACTTCGCAATCTTTCACTAGATGTGGACAAAATTTTGCATGTGTAGTCTTATGGGGTGGATCTCTAAACATACCAACTTTTTTGAGTGAGACAGATGTGTGGATTCTGAGTTGTGGATAGCAAAAAAAGTGCATTTTTTAATGGGGGTTGCTTTTTTTTTTTTGCCGGGCCCTAGAGCCCAGATGATTTGTTTTCTGTTCTGAAATGTTCAGGGTAGAGAGGGCCTGCCACCACATTACTGCCTTTTTGCAGGTTTGGTGAAGAGATATTATTCCAGTCCACAGTTGTTGATTTTTAAAATTGTGGTCCTGAGCATGCTTAAAAAGTACTTCAAGACTGCTGTATGAAACAAAAAAAGAATCCTTTTTCATATGGGACCAATCGTTTTTCACTTCCTGCCATCTTCTTTTTTCTTTTATGAAAAAAAAATGTTCAAAACCCATAAAAATGGCATCACAGAGGAAGACCAATCTTGGTCATATGGATCCTGTTAGGTGGATTCTGCACTCAACTGTTGGAAAACTGACCCCCAAATGTGTTTTTTTTTATTTATATATCCTTTTCTTTATGACTCACTTCTACTTTTTTCATATGACCATACGAGAAAAGAATTTGGCTATACAAAAAAAATCTCTTCATCTGCAAAAAGATATACAGTAAATGTTTCCCTGGTGTCTAGTGGCACCCCCGCACCTGAATGGTTATCTGAACAGTTATCTAGGTGTAAATCTCAGGTGATTGAAAGGGCTTGATAGCTGTGCAGTTTAAATTACTTGTAGAAAGATCTAGTAACTAGGGGAAGTGGCTTAGCTAGAAGGAAGCTAAATTTAAAGACTGCCTTAGAAAGATTCTGTTAGTAGTTTGCAGAAGTCACCAGGAGGAAGGAGTGCTGTGTGACTGGACTTCTCTACTGGGACTAAAGAAGTAGAACTCTTGTACTTGGACCTTTAATTTAGGGTAAAAAACAAACTAACAAAACAAAAAAAAAAATTAGTGTGTTTGTCTGAGTTAACTGAACTGAATGGTTATCTGAACAGTTATCTAGGTGTAAATCTCAGATGATTGAAAGGGTTTGATAACTGTGCAGTTTAAATTACTTGTAGAAAGATCAAGTAAGTGGGGGAGTGGCTTAGCTAGAAGGAAGCTAAATTTAAAGACTGCCTTAGAAAGATTCTGTTAGTAGCTTGGCAGAAGACACCAGGAGGAAGGAGTGCTGCATGACTGGACTTCTCTACTGGGACTATATTGCCCTGCTTCCCTCCCCTCCATCCTCCCACCCGAAGCTAGTTCTGCTTTTATAGGCACAGGATTTGACCGACAACTGGAACTTCCTGTTCGGGAGCAGGAAGTGAGTGATCACAGAGCCACCAAAGACCCACCATACTAGAAGGGCAAGAGTAGCTCTCTGGCCCCCTCTAGGTGCTGGAGGTCTGCCTCTGAGCAAATAAGTGGTCTACTGAGAAATATAGGATATTCTTGTCTCAGAACAGGAAAATCAGGAGCTTAAAGGGCACAGAGGCAGAAAGTAAGTACAGAGAGAAGAGAAAGAAAAAAGCAGAGGAAAGAGTAAGGATTCCAAACAACAGTTAAGGGGCCAGAAATAAGACATGATGGGAGTGGTGCAGTGCACTGGCTGTAGAGCAGCAGTCTTCTGGGAGACGTTCTGGAGGATGCAGTGTTCTCCCATCTGCAGGCACCTCTCTGGGCTGAGGGAAGGTGTTGCTCATCTCCAGGCTGAGTTGGCCAGGATTTGTGGGACCTCCTCTTCCATCCAGGGACCACCAGTGCCACTGCCGTTCCTCAGAGGTTGCCAAGAAAGAGGAGTGGTTGGACTACAGTGGGCTCAGGGAAGGTGAGGGTGGTGGAACAGAGGAGCATCCCTCCAGTTGTACCTCTCCACAATTCCTATGCCGTTCTGGCAAAGTGTGGTTCCTCTATGGAGGCACCTGCAGTGGAGACCAAGGAGAATGCTGGGAGCCTCCACAGAGGAGACCCACAGGACAGTGGCATGGGACCCCACAGGGGAAGGAAACAACTCCTGGTGGGGGACTCCATTGTTAGGAAGGTAGAACTGGGGGAGGAAGGGGAGAGGGAGGTAAGGTGCCCGCCTGGTGCCATGGCTTGGAGGGACAGGGAGTGAATCCTCAGGATTGCAGGAGCAGTTGCACAGGGGAGGGAGCTGGATGTCATTGTCCACCTAGAGACAAATGACCTGGCTAGGAAAGGGATTAGAGCAGTGCAGGAAGAGTTTGTGGAATTGGGGAGGGACCTTAGACAAGTAGCACACAGGGTAACCTTCTTGGAGGTGCTGCCCATCTATGGCGTAGAAGAGGCTAGGGTGTTCTGCACTATGGGATTGAATCAGTGGTTGAAAAACTGGCGCAGAGCTCAGGGATTTGGCTTCATTGGGGACTGGGGGTCCACCTGGAGCGATGCAAGCCTATACTGGCATGATGGGCTGAATCTGTCCAGGAGGGGAACCAGGATCCTAGGTGATATGTTTAAATGCTTCATTGGCAAGCATTTGAACTAGCCAAGGGGGGAGGCACTGGAAAGAAGCAGGGAAATCTCTAGCCCCCCCCCCAAAAAAAAATCATGGTAGTAAGTGCAGTAAACACCAACACAGAGGTGGTGATAGGGAGAAGGGCTGGGGTAAGTGGGGAAAGTGACAAAGGCAAGAAGGACAGGGATGGGGCAAAAAAGAGTAAGGCCATCAGTAAATGGAGGGTAATGAGTACCAATGCCCATAGTCTGGGCAACAAGCTCCCTGAGCTGGTGGCCTTGATGGAAGAAGGATGCATGGATATCATAGCAGTTTACAGAAATATGGTACACAGAGAACCATGACTGGGATGTTAACATACCAGGGTACATAACCTACAGGAGAGACAGGCAGGGGATAAGAGGGGGAGGAGTAGCTCTCTATGTAAAGGAAGGGATGAAAACAACTGAACAAAAGAGTAAACAGGGAGGAGAGGAGGCACTGTGGGTCACCTTGGAGACTGGAAAGGGCACCGCAATCTGCACAGGGGTTGTGTACAGACCCCCATGTCAGGGGGAGGGAATGGACAAGGATATGACAGAAGGCATTCTTAGGATGGCAGAGAAAGGGGAGATACTGTTGATGGGAGACCTGAATATGCCAGATGTTAACTGGAGCACATTTGCTGCAGCCACATCCAAGAGCAGGGCCATTCTCAGTGCCCTACAGGGGCAGGCCTCAGACAGCTAGTTTCAGAACCCACTCATGAGGGAGCAATCTTAGACCTCATACTCTCAAATAGGGACAGTGAGAGGATCTCAGATCTAGAAGTGGGTTGCCATCTGGGAACAAGTGACCATCAAACAGTGTGGTTCACATTAAACTCAGCTATAGAGTCAAGCCATACAAAAGTGAGGGTACTGGACTTCAGGAGGGCTGATTCTGGCAAGAAGGGAGAGTGCCTCAGAAAAGCACTAGAGAACAGGCTAGAAGGAGGGGTGGAGCAACAATGGAGAATCATCAAAACTGCCATCACAGAGGCAACAAGCCTTTGTGTGAAACAAATAAACAAATCAAAATGAAAGAAAAAGCCACTATGGTTCTCAAAAGAGGTGGCTGGGAAAGTCAGGGAGAAAAAGATAGCATTCAGGAAGTATAAGGAAACACAGAAGGAGCAGGACAGAGAGCTGTACCAGTTAAGGCAGAAGGAAGCAGGGAAGGAAGTCAGAATAGCAAAGGCCCGAACTGAGGAAAAGATAGCCAACTCGGTTAAGAAGGGAGATAAAACCTTTTATAGGTACATCAGAGAGCGTAGAAAGACAAAGAGAGGGATAGTGAGGCTGAATAGAATGAATCGTGGGTGGGCAGAGGGGTAGTGGAAAAGCAGGGATACTGAATGAATATTTCTGCTCAGTATTCACAAAAGAGGAGGGGGAAGTGCCTAATCCAATTAACAGAAGCACTCTTGATAGGGGAGTCGATCCCAGCCCTTTCACAGAAGAAAGGGTTCTGCAAGAACTCCTAAAACTGAAGGTGGACAAAGCAATGGGGCCTGATGGAATTCACCCCAGAATTCTAAAAGAATTAAGGTGGGAACTAGTGAAACCACTGACTACTCTTTTTAATAAATCATGGGAGGATGGTGTGGTACCCGAGGACTGGAGGAAGGCAGATGTGATTTCCTTCACAAAAGTGGGACCAAGACAGAGGCAGGAAACTACAGACCTGTCAGTTTGACCTCTGCGGTAGGGAAAGTGATGGAGTCACTTCTGAAGGAAAGAATAGTTGAGTACCTAGAGGCCAGTGGGTCACAGGACCCAAGGCAGCATGGGTTCACAGCGGGAAGGTCATGTCAGATGAATCTAATAGATTTTTTGACTGGGTGACCAAAGTAGTAGACCAGGGAGGGGCTGTGGACATGGCCTACCTAGACTTTAGCAAGGCATTTGACACAGTCCCACACAAAAGATTAATAGTCAAATTAACCAGCCTGGGAGTGGGTCCCAGGGTGGTAGCATGGCTAAAACATTGGCTGGACAACAGGACACGGAAGGTAATTGTAAATGGAGTCCACTCTGAAGAAAGAGGGGTTAATAGTGGGGTACCGCAGGGTTCAGTACTGGGTCCAGTCCTTTTTAATGTCTTTATAAGTGACATTGCAGAGGGACTAGAAGGAAAAGTATGCCTCTTTGCAGATGACACAAAGATCTGCAACAGGGTTGATACAAAAGGAGGCATGGAAAGGATGAGAAGGGACTTGGCAAGGTTGGAGGAATGGTCAGAAGTATGGCAGCTTGGATTCAATGCAAAGAAGTGCAAAATAATGCACCTGGGAAACAAAAACCCAGGGGAAGATTACACAATGGGGGGAGGTAGTAACAACAACAAAAAGGAAAGGGACCTGGGGTAATCATATCAGATGACCTTAAGGTTAGCAAACAATGTGAGGCAGTAGGGAGGGCTGGGGTATAGTGGGATGCATAGGGAGAGCATCAGCAGAAAACATGAAGTTGTCATCCCTTTGTACAGACAGTTAGTGAGACCCATCTTGATTACTGCATCCAGTTCTGGAGACCCCATCTCCACAAGGACATAGACAGGATAGAGGCAGTCCAGAGGAGGCAACTAAAATGGTGCAGGGTCTGCAAGAGAAGCCGTACGAAAGAGAGACTAAGGAGCTTAGTATGTATACCCTTGGGAAAAGAAGGAGAGGGACATGATAGAAACTTTTAAGTACCTCAGTGGAATCAACAAAATCCAGGAGAGTAGCATCTTCAGAAAAGAGACATGCAAGAACAAGGGGACACAATTTAAAGATTGAGGGGGGCGATTCTGGGCAATGTGAGGAAGTATTTTTCAGAGAGGGTAGTGGATGCATGGAACAGCCTTCCTGAGGAGGTTGTGGGGTCTAAAACTCTGGGAGAATTGAAGAATGCATGGGACAGACATAAGGCAATTCTTGTGGGGGGTTAAAAGAAATAAGCTGTTGGTTAACTAGGATCTGTGGCCTATCCTGTAGGTAGGGAAATGGGCAGACTAAGTGGGCCAAGCGGTCCTTATCTGCCCTCAAAGTCTATGTTTCTATGATCACTGTCCCTGTATTACAGAAACCATTCCCTGGTGTCTAGTGGCACCCCCATCCCCATGTTTGTTAAGGTTTCCCTGATGTCTAGTGGCACCCCCCTCTAATTGCCATCCTCATATTTAACTAACCACGATCGCCATCCCCATATTTGTTTAGGTCTCCCTAATGTCTAGTGGTACTCCACACCCCTCCAATCAATGTTCCTGTATTTGTTTATGCTTCCCTGGTGTCTAGTGGCACCCCCCAACCCTCCAAACATCCTCCCCACATTGCAGTAACCATTCCCTGGTGTATAGTGGCATCCCCATCCCTCCAAACACTTTCCCTATATTTGTTAAGGTTTCCCTGATGCCTAGTCACATTTGATAAAAATGGCTCGTAGACTCACCCCTGGTACTTCAAAAGAGACTCCAAAAGTGCAAATGTGCAGGAAACCAATAATTTGTTTAATATATCCACACATAGAAAAAGATAGATACATAAGCCAGTGAAGTGAACATTACACAGAATGATATAGGAAATCGGAATAAATAATCTGTGGAACAAACTTCACTATACATTATTAATTGAATGTATAGTTTACCTTGACATCCCCCTTTAGAATTACCCATTATGTGATAGGGGTGTTGAATTATTGTATATGAAGCTCACAGTTAGGTTTCAATGCATTTTATTCAACTTCCAATCCCGCCCTGGTTCTGACTAACTCCCTATATCCTCCTCTTCTGTTCTATCTGTACCCTGATAGGAGCTATTAAATGCTATATTGAAAAGAGGTGCAAAACCGGGAGATACATAGATATTACTTATTTATTGAAGGAAAATACGCTGAGCAACAAGTTGCTCATCTCATGATGCATCCTGGGGGAAGGGGAAGAGGGGAACATAGGCAGTACAGTATAGATAAATTGAATGTACATTTTCAATTGCAGTTTGGTATGGCATACATAGCTAACCAGTGCAGATAAAGCCAATGCACATATACAAAAGTATTGGATAAGACAAATAGAAAGGTAGAATCGAATTAAATAAATTTGCAAGGTTATACATATTGTGAAACAAAGCAAAATAAATTGAAGTGCTATAAACATTGAGAAATATAGAATAATCTTCATTGACAAGTGCAGTTTGAGGAGTAAAAGTTGTGTAGGGCCTGGGAGATGGAAGAGGAGGAGGGTGAAGAATGTCAGATGGGCATAGGTAGTGAGTTCCAGAGTACAGGGAAGCCATAAGAGAAAACATCTTGTCCACTTGTAGTAGTACATCATGGTATAGCCAGTGTGTGAGAGTCAGTGGATCTGAGAGAATCATGTGAGGGAGGTGGAACAGAAAGGGAGGAAGATAGGTAAGATGGGAAGAACCAAACCAGAATTTAGAGGTAAATTTCACGCAGTGCAAGAGTCATCTGCACTCCAGGAAGGAAAGCAAGGGAGTAGTAGAGAACAGTGGTGGGTGGGGGGAGTCAAGAGCACAGCGACAAAAAGCATTAAAAAGGGATTCCAATTTGGATAGGGAAGACTTAGGAGCAGCACAATAGACTATGTTGCAATAGTCGAAAATAGGGAGAATAATTTTCTGAACAAGGTTACTCATAGCTGACAGAGGTAAACAACTGCGTTTCCTGAAGACGGCACCAAGCTTGGGGCGCAGTTTCTACAGGATGGTGTCGACATGTTCAGAAAAGTTTAGGTGTTGGTCAAGCCAAACACCTAAATATTTAAAAGAGGTGGTATCCTCAAGTGTGGTCCTGTCCAGGGTGTGGAAGGTGGGTAGGGAAGGAAGCCTAGAGAGTCTCTGCCTCATGCCAAAGGTCATGGAGGCTCTTTTCTTGATGTTCAGGAAAAGCTGATGTGACTTAAACCAGCGCTGAACATTATTGAAGGCGAGCTGGAGGCTGGTGGCTACAATAGAGGGAGACTGGCCAGAGGTGAACAAGACTGTGTTGTCAGCATACATATGGATAGAGGAGGAGGAACATACTGATGGCAGGTCATTAAGGAAAATAGAGAATAAAAGTGGGCCAAGTACATAGCTTTGAGGCACACCGGTTGAGATGGGCAGTCGCAGGGACATAGAATCAGCTATTTTAACTGATTGAGTTCTTCCTACCAGGTAGGCTTTAAACCAGTTACAAGCTGACTGGGATAGGCCAGCTGAGGAGAGGGTCTCAAGAAGGAGGGTGTGGGAAACAGTGTCAAATGCCTTGGCAAGGTCGACAAAGATGGAAGATGTGATATGACCACTACCCATGGCAGAATGGATAGAGTCAGTAAGCCTAAGTAGGGACATGGATACATGATACATAGTTGCTGTTGGTAGATAAGGACCGTCAGGCAGTTTTGCCAAATCACCCATGGTTTTGGTTCTGATGCTGGTTCTGGTTTTGGTTTTGGATTCACAGCTAATACTCATTCAACATAAAACATGGCCTGTACCTTCATTTTAAAGTATGCTGTAAAGAAAAACAGGTTAAATTCTGTAGAAAAACAATAACAAGGCAGCTAGCAAGGCCCAGCTGTTAGCAAGTTGACAGCAAGAAATTATGTATTATTTTGAGCCAGTGCTGAAGTTGAATAAGTACATAGTTTCATGTTCTTGCAGTCTAAATTCCTAGCAATAATGACTGGAGACAAGACGTACTGAATACAGGGACACAGGCTGAGACAATGGAATAGGTCAGTATAGCAGTATAGCCTAGCGGTTAGAGTAGCAAGATGTGACTGAGCTTGGTCCGGCAGACCTGAGTTTGATTTCCCACAATGCCACAACCTCCACTTGCATACTGTGTGACTGAGCAAGTCAGTACTTAACCACCCAAGTGCTCCCAGGTCACCCCTGAAAACAGGCACATGAGCCTAGTGGGCCTTATGAATCACACATGCACACACACACACACACGTAACTCCTGGCTTCCTTGTTTTAGTCTGCTAAGCAAGGTGTGCACTGCAAGGAAAAGTGACTTGGTGACTGAAGGAGGGTAACTGGACCGGAGGACACAGTAAATGACACAAAATACAAGATGGTGTGGCACTAAGGCATGGTGAAAGTCCAAAGAATTAAAATGGCAACTAAATGAGTTAAAGGCATTTATTTGCTTAGCAATCAAACAGAGCAGCAGTGTCAGTGGCTCAGCAGGTAGCACATTCGCCTCTGAGGCCGGAAGATCAGAGGATTGTCAGAGGGCTGTGGGTTCAGTTCCCACACATGACACTTGGGTTGTCAGAGGGGTGTGGTTTCAATTCCCATGCCTAGCACTTGGGTTACTATCCCAATACTGACACTGTAGTGCAGCATGAGGGAGGTGCTGCACTTGAGGTGCCGTCTTTTGGATGAGACGTTAAACCGAGGTCCCATCTGCCTGTTCAGGTGGATGTTAAAGATCCCAGGGCACTTCTCTAAAAGAGTAGGGGAGTTTTTATTCAAAACCACAATAAATCATCAGAATACATACAAAATATAAATCAAAAATATTACACCACCAAACACGTATATATGCACCTTAACATCATAAAAATAAAATGCAACATACTCATCTCTGCTAATCCCCCCATCTCAGTCATGCCAAAACCCCCACCCAACTGCCCAAATCTAGGGGGTGCTTCTTCATTAAACCCACCATCTCATTACAGAACAAACTCTTTATTGTCACCAAAAACCTTTCCCACACCCACATTAAACAAAACCACATATTATACATTCCCCAGTATTTCGTCCCCCGATTATTCACCTCTTTCCTTATATTCTTGAACACTACCTTGGTATACATCTTTTGTCCTGTACACCATACTCCCCCTTTTTCTTTACCAAGCCACCATTCATTCATAAAGTAATATACACGTCCCTTCCTCTTCTACTAATCGTTCCCTCTTTCCTTTCCTATATTTATGTCTCAAGACATGTTCTATTCTCTCGACGCCTTGTCTACCATGATCCCATTTTATGCATATTTAATAAAGAAAGCAAACCCCCTCCACCACAATGTAACCTTGCTCTTGAGGTGAATTTTACTCTCCAGTTTATATACTTCTAACAGTGCTTGTTCACATACTTTACTAAAGCCTTCATATGACATTTCTTGTTGCAATAATAGCTGGCATCCAAAAAACAATAACAAAGTGGAGTTGTGAAAGTGACTCAGTAATTCAGGGAAAATTCCCAATATTAGGTTTCTATAGCTCATTGTTCTCATCCAAGGCATCTTCCACTTATTTGACAAAAACTCCCATAAACCTTCAGTGTATTTACACTGGGAAAAAAATACTCTTGTGTTTCCACACTTGCCCCACATCCAGGGTACAAGCAAATCCTTTCTTCCAGAGCTTTGTGCTTATGGTTACCTCTCACCTCTATTTTCCCATGTGCCAGTAACCACTGCACATCCCACATTCTAGTCAGATGTCTAATTTTATTTAACATTTTATACACATATTTATTTTCCGTTGGTGTAACTCCTTTAAACGCTGGTTCTCTTAGTCCAATTTCTCCTAATATTTTATAATACATCTGCTTTCTTTTCCCGTGTTCCACTTGAGGCTTTGTGATCTTCCACTTCCACAGTTTTCCCAATGTTTCCTATTAATACTGTGGCAGAGTTGCCCCTCCCTATAAATAGGAAGCTTTTACCAGGGCTACTCCTCTTATCTTAACCCAATCTTTAAGTCTACTGCAGTAGCTCCTCTTACTTTGCTATGGGTCTCCCTTGCCCTTTTTCACTTTCTTCCATTAAGAGGGGGTGGCCTCCCAGTGTAATTTCTAAAAGCTATTCTTTCCCCCTCTATGTATATCCTTTTCACTGTCCTTGGCAAGGCGTTTGGTAATGGGTATAAATAAAGCTATGTTGAGGGACTTAGATTCCATTTTTATATACCTCTGAATAGAGGTAGTAAGAATATAAAATGTCCTAGTGTACAGGGACACCTCTATAGATAGGACTGTCTGGTAATTAAAATGCCTATTATTTTTAAGTAAGCAGCAGGATGGTTCAACTCCTAAAAGACAAGGTGTAAAACAAATCCTAGGTTAAGAGCCCCTTGTTCTTGTATGCACCTCGCGGCTGTTGGTTTGTGTATATACCAGCGAGTGTGCAGGATTTAATGTAGAAGCTGCACATGCAGCATATGTGTTTTGAAAGAGGGCTAATTATGTTAGAAAATGTCCAGATAATAAAAGGTAAATAAAGAAGTGTTCACTTCTTCATGCTCTGCACAGCCGTTCACTTTGCAAGCCCCTACAAGTGTGTGAGCAGACACAGCTCTCTTGGGGAAACAAAGGAGTTAGGCTCCACAAAAAGAGTTTTTACAATGAGCTTCTAAGGCATTCATAGCATGGCTGAATTTGGGGGAAACAAATGAGTGTGTTCTGGTTAGGCCCAAATGAAATAAACTTGCTGTTAGCAAGTACATTTATACAAGGTCCTCTCACACTGTGTTCTCAAGAGATAAAAAAAAAAGTTTACAAGCATGAAAAAAGCAGCAGGTTTTCTTAAAACAGTGTCCTTTGAATTAAAACAACTGAAAACATTCTTGTACTGTTTGCTGCTGCTTACCTGCAGACGATCGAAATAAGACTGCACCTTAGAGGAAATCGGGACCAGATGGAGGCTAATTTCAGTCCTAGAAAGAGGTCATGGACAGTCCATAATATTGTCCAGGGGACGTAGTCATGGTTCCCAGAGACCCAGTTAAGGTTATTTTGGTTATAAATCCCAATCTATAGCACTGTGGGGAATATAAAAGAATTGATGATATTCATATAACGTTTTTGTATGTTTTGGTCTGTCTGATCCCCCAACTTAATGTATTAGAAAGGAGATTTTGATGTAATTAGAATAGGGGTTGGATCAGCTGACTGTGTGACATCACAAGTAACTTGTATATAATCCCTCTGAATGTTTTGCTAAGCAGATGAGTCTTAGGTAGCAACAGTGAAAGTACTGCATACCTGTGGCACAGAAGAGGGTGGAGACACTGATGTTTGGAAAATGTTATCTTCCACTCTGTGGCAACACAACCAAGGTTGGGTTTTGTGTTAAAACTGAATAGATTTCTTTGAATTTATTTTGAGTGCATTATTTTGTTTATTTTGTTATTTTATTTTGCTGGAAAATTGCTATATGCAAAGCTTTAGAGAACATCTTTTTGAAAATAAATTTCACACTACCCTGCTAGCGTGTTCTAAAGCTGAAACTCTCTGTGTCTGCGTTCTTGCCTCCCACACGAAACTTCCACATTTGGCTTCAGAAGTGGGATTGGCTGGTTGTCCGTGGTAGCAGGGGGAGACCAGTCTGGGTATCTGACCAGATATCCTGGCAACAACTAAAGCAGAGATGGCAGAACGAGGACTGGAGAAACAATAAGGAACAGCCACCCACACCAGAACGACCAAGACGGGTGAACCACTAAATGCTGGCTTGCCAATGGAAACCTAGAGAAGAACCAAGGATGAGAGTTCTGAGGAGGAGGAGAAGGAACCAGAGAAGACAAAGAGATCCCATGAACCACGAGGGGCACACCCAGAGAGTATGGTGAATCTATTACATTAGCTGACACTGCATCAGATGGAGATGGAGCAACAGAGGGATCTCAACCTGCAGGAATGAGAGAGGGAATGGAGAAGACAAGACCTCAGATGGGCTGATACCATTGAAATGTTCAAACAAATGAGGATAGGTCAGAGAAATGGTACTGAAGGGGTATCCACCAACCCTAAAGACATTAAAATCAGTAAATTGACTGGGTCAGAAGACATTGAGGCATGTTTGACCACGTTTGAAAGAGTGGCAAAGGCTTGTGAGTGGCCACCTAGTCAGTGGATGATTCACCTAGCACCATATTTATCTGGAAAAGCACAATTAGCATGTAGAAATATGGACTGCTATTTAAGTAATGATTATGAACTGGTTAAGCTAGAAATATTTAAATGCTACAATATCACAAATGAGACATATAGACAGGGATTTCGTGCCTTTAAATATAATACTGTAGACCCTCCCCAAAAGATTTACACCAGATTAAAGGAGCTTTGTAATAAATGGGTACAACCTGATGGGAAGTCTTAAACTGATATTATAGAGACATTTATCACAGAACAATTTTTACATATCTGCCTCTGGAGGTGCAGCTCTGGATCAAAGAGCACAACTCAGAATCTGCAGAGGTGGCAATCACATTGGCAGAAGACTACTTGGCAGCACATCAGTCAGTTAACAAGAGAGGATAGCGAGCACCTGAACCATCTGTCAACAAGAATTCATCCCCACTGGTAAGACCTACTTATGATATTCCTAATAAAAACTATGTAAAAAAAAATCCCAGTGGTAGAAACTTTCCTCCAAATACAATATGCCAAAACTGTCAATTTTGGGGGCATATAGCCAGATTCTGCCCTACAAAAAAATCTGAGATGACACAGCTGGTATTAGTTAATGATGGGCACTTCATTACCAAAGTGACTATTGCAAATAAAACTGTAATGGGATTGATTGACTCGGGAGTAAAACATCCTATTAAGACAGGACTTGGTGAAACCTTTAAAGAAAGAATCAGATACAGGTGGTGTGTGTGTATGGGACAGACATCAGTACCCCACCACTAATGTAGACATTACCATAGAAGGAAAGACAACACAAGTTCGGGCTGGGGTTGTTCCACATTTGCCTGTGCCCATTGTCCTAGGGCATGACTTCCCTGACGTTTCCACATTACTTATGGACAAAAGTATGTTGACAGCTGTAACCACCCATGCCCAGAAGAACAAGGAACTTATACTGGGTGAAATGTTTCCTTTTGAAGGGATATGATAGATGCCCCTGGTAAGACCAGATATACATTAAGTGCTAAAAAGAAGCAGCAAGAGCAATGGCGGAAAGAACAACATGGTATACCAGAAGACATTAAAAGTGCATTTGTTAATGAGAATATCGATAAAAAACAAAAACAGGATGAAACCTTAACCCCTTTTTTTCAACAGGTGGGATAAAAAGGAGTGTCTGGATCTCCAGAAATAAAACCAAAAATGATGTTTTATATAGAGTTTGTAAGAAACCTGGAACAGATAAGACCACTGAACAATTGTTGGTTCCCAAATGTTTTAGAAAAGACATCATGGTTTTGGGGCATGATTTACCTTGGGCAGGACATGCAGGGAGAGAGAAAAAACCCTGAGTAGAATTATGCAAAGATTCTATTGGCCAGGCATCCATGAAGATATTAGCCAGTACTGTCAGGAATGCCAGGAGTGCCAACTCACTACCCAGGTAGGGAGAAAAGAAGTAGTACCACTGGTGCCCATTCCTTTAGTCACATCTTTTGAGAGGATAGGCATGGATATTGTGGGGCCCCTGAACAAGAGTAGTAAAGGCAACCACTTTCTCTTAGTGGTGTGTGATTACACCACTAAGTATCCCAAAGCCATCCCGATGCGCACTGTACCACCCCTAAGATTGCAGAGGAGTTGGTAAAATTATTTAGTAGGGTTGGCATCCCAAAAGAGATACTCACGGATAGAGGGAGCAATTTCAATGCAGCACTACTAAAAGAACTACATCGTCTTTTAGGGATAGTGGCTGTGCGCACCTCTCTGTATGATCCTCAAACAGACAGACTTGTAGAGTGATTCAATCAAATGCCCAAGAGGATGCTAAAGAAGTTTATTCACGATGAAGGGAAAGATTGGGACAAATATCTACCTTTTCTTTTGTTTGCGTATCCTGAGGTTCCCCAGGCTTCAACAGGTTACTCCCCTTTCACTTTACTCTATGGTAGGAACCCACGGGGTCCACTAGATGTAGTCAAAGAGTGTTGGGAAGAAGGGAAGGATATGAAACATCCAGGGATAGCTTCCTACATGAAGGAACTTAGGAAACACTTCATGGTATGTACACAAAGAGCCCATGAAGCAGGTGTACAGGCTCAACAAACACAGAAAAAAGGGTATGACCAGGCAGTCTCTAAAACCAAAAGATTTGTTGAAGGTGATCAAGTTTTGTTATTATTGCCTACATCCATGAATAAATTACTAATGAAGTGGCAAGGATCCTATAAAGTGATACAACAGACAGGTCCTTTGACATACTTGATTGAAACACCAGATAGGAGACTTACCAAAAATATTTATCATGCGAATCTTTTGAAAAAATGACATGCTAAATGTGAGCTAACTACAAGTTTGCTAGTTATTCCAGAGGGAAAAGAAACTGAATTAGACATGGCCTATGATAGGTTAGAGAAAGAACAAGGGTTTCAGGATGTTAGTGTGAGCCCAGAACTAACACCAGAGCAAAAACAAGAACTGAGACACTTATTGGAATAATTTCAGACCACATTTACAAGTGTGCCTGGACATGCTATAGGTGTGGAACATCAGATACACACAGATGCCCCTCCTATTAGAAAGAAACCCTATAGATTACCAGAATGGGTTAGAGAAAAGGTTCAAGAAGAGATCAAGAAGTTACAAATGCTAGGCATCATTGAACCCTCAAAAAGTGCCTAGTGGTCACCTATTGTAGTGGTGCCCAAAAAAGAGGGAGAGATCAGATTATGCCTGGACTTTAGGGGGTTGAACCAGATATCCAAGTTTGATGCGTACCCTACGTCCCGAGTAGATGATATAATGGATAGGATTGGAAATGCCAAATACATCTCCACTCTGGACTTGACCAAAGGCTACTGGCAGATTCCATTAGAAGCTATTGCCAAAGAGAAGACAGCATTTACTTCCCCTATGGGTTTGTTTCAGTTCTGAATGATGCCATTTGGTCTCCATGGTGCACCGGCAACATTTCAGCAATTCATGGATAGGTTGCTGGCACCTCACCATAACTTTTGTGCAGCACACCTTGATGACATTGTCGTGTTTAGTACATCATGGCAGACCCATCTGGTTCATTAAAGAGAGGTTTTCACAGCTGTAAGACAGGCAGGTTTGACAGTAAATCCCTCAAAATGTGCTTTGGCCCAAAAAGAAACCAGATACTTAGGATTTTTACTGGGAAACAGACTTATTAAGCCTGAAATCAGTAAAGTGGAAGCAGTGGCTAATTGCCCAGTACCTGTGACCAAGAAACATGTCCGTTCATTTTTGGGACTAGCGGGATATTACCACAGATTTATCCCTAACTTTGCCACCATTGCTACCCCTCTAACAGATCTAACTAAAATGAAATCTGGGAATAAGGTGATTTGGTCTCTAGCATATGAGCAGGCTTTCCAGCAAATCAAAGCTGCTCTGTGTTCTTCCCCAGTGTTAAAAAGTCCCAGCTTTGAGTACCCCTTTGAGGTACATACTGATGCCTCTGGAACAGGGATTGGTGCACTATTGAGTCAGACCACTGAAGGAGAAGAGCATCCCGTAGTGTACATATCACGAAAATTGCATGATCATGAACAAAAGTATTCTACAGTGGAGCAGGAATGCTTAGCGGCCAAATGGGCAATAGAAGCTTTACGGTTCTATCTATGGGGAGCCCCGTTCACATTAATCACAGACTATAATCCCTTATGTTTTATTTCACAAATGAAGGATAAAAACAATTGCATAATGCAATGGTATCTGGCCCTACAGCCATACCAGTTCACGGTGAAACATAGGGCAGGTACGGCCCATGTAAACGCAGACTTTTTGTCCAGACATGGTGCCCCATAAAGTATGATTGTATAGTTTTGGATGTACAGTATAGTCTAAAAATGGTAAACTGTTGATAGACACCCCAGGGTAAAAATGTTGAGTAAGAGAACAAGTGTACATATGTAATTATGTTTATTGTATACTGTTCTTGTGACAGTATTAGGGACCCTGGGGTGGAGCTTCCAAGCATGGGTGGGTGGAAGCTCCATCCTACCCAACTAATTTTGGGGTAGGTTGTCCTGAAAATCAGTTCAGACTGATTTTCGCTTATCCATGGGGGCGTGTGGCAGAGTTGCCCCTCCCTATAAATAGGAAGCTTTTGCCAGGACTACTCCTCTTGTCTTAACCCATTTTTAAGTCTACTGCAGTAGCGCCTCTTACTTTGCTATGGGTATCCCTTGAGCTTTTTCACTTTCTTCCATTACGAGGAGGTGGCCTCCCAGCATAACTTCTTAAAGCTATTCTTTCTTCACTGTGTATATCCTTTTCACTGTCCTTGGCAAGGCGTTTGGTAATTGGTATAAATAAAGCTATGTTGAGGGACTTAGATTCCATTTTTATATACCTCTGAATAGAGGTAGTAAGAATATACATGTCCTAGTGTACAGGGACACCTGTATAGATAGGACTGTCTTGTAATTAAAATGCCTATTATTTTTAAGTAAGGAGCAGGATGGTTCATCTCCTAAAAGACAAGGGTAAAATAAATCCTAGATTAAGAGCCCCTTGTTCTTGTATGCACCTCACGGCTGTTGGTTTGTAGATATACCAGCAAGTGTGCAGGATTTAATGTAGAAACTGAACAGGCAGCATATGTGTTTTAAAAGAGGACTAAATATTTTAGAAAATGTCCAGATAATAAAGGTAAATAAAGAAGTGTTCACTTCTTCATGCTCTGCACAGCCATTCACTTTGCAAGCCCCTGCAAGTGTGTGAGCAGACACAGCTCTCTTGGGGGAACAAAGGAGTTAGGCTTCACAAAAGAGCTCTTAAAATGAGCTCCTAAGGCATACATAGCATGGTTGAATTTGGGGGAAACAAATGAGTGTGTTCTGGTTAGACCTAAATGAAATAAACTTGCTGTTAGCAAGTACATTTATACAAGGTCCTCTCACACTGTGTTCCCAAGAGATAAAAAAAAAAGTTTACAAGCATGAAAAAAGCAGCAGGTTTTCTTAAAACAGTGTCCTTTGAATTAAAACAACTAAAAACATTAGTGTACTGTTTGTTGCTGCTTATCTGCAGACAACTGAAATAGGACTGCACCTTAGAGGAAATCGGGACCAGATGGAGGCTAATTTCAGTCCTAGAAAGAGGTCATGGACAGTCCATAATACTGTCCAGGGGATGCAGTCATGATTCCCAGAGACCCAGTTAAGGTTATTTTGGTTATAAATCCCACTCTATAGCACTGTGGGGAATATAAAAGAATTGATGATATTCATATAATGTTTTTGTATGTTTTGGTCTGTCTGATCCCCCAACTTAATGTATTAGAAAGAAGATTTTGATGTTATTAGAATAGGGGGTGGATCAGCTGATTGTGTGACATCACAAGTAACCTGTATATAATCCCTCTGAATGTTTTGTTAAGCAGATGAGTCTTAAGTAGCATCAGGGAAAGTACTGCATACCCATAGTGCAGAAGAGAGTGGAGACACTGATGTTTGGAAAGTGTTATCTTCCACTCTGCTTCAACACAACCAAGGTTGCAGGTTGTGTTGAAGCTGAATAGCTTTCTTTGAATTTATTTTGAGTGCATTATTTTGTTTATTTTGTTATTTTCTTATTTTGCTGGAAAATTGCTATATGCAAAGCTTTAGAGAACATCTTTTTGAAAATAAAATTCACATTACCCTGCTAATGTGTTCTAAAGCTGAAACTCTCTGTCTGCATTGTTGCCTCCCACACGAAACTTCCACAAATACTCTGGTATGTTTTGTCTTCTCCCACCTTTTGGAACATGCTCTACCCATGTATCTATATTCACCCCTAGCACATTTGTACCCCATTTTCCCACCATACCTCATTCCTGATCCAATACCTTTATCAATTTTTTTTTGCCAGAACAGGTGTGAAAAAATATTATGGGGTTAATCATCCCCAGCCCACCTCTTTTCTTATCTAGGTATGTCACCTCCCTTTTAATAGGGTTCAACCTACTTCCCCACACCATTAAAAAACAAGCTCATTACCTTTGTCTCCAGCCCCACAGGAGGGGGAAATACTACAGCTACATATATAAAACATGGAGGCAGAAATTGCTTAACCACGAATACTCTTTTTAGTTTAGACATTTTCCATGACTTCCACCTTGTTACTTTTCTTTCCCCCTCTATCAACACTCTTTCCCAGTGGAAGTGCTTATTGTAAAACATTTCGTTAAACACTCTGGCCAAACATGGTATGACTAGCCCTGAGAATACTTTGTAAAACTCATTAGGAATTCCATCAATTCCTGGAACTATCCCATCTTTTAAATCTCTAATTATTCCTTCTATTTCCTGTACCAAAATCTCATCCCCTAATTCTTTACTAGTAGTCTCCTCTAACTTAGGGATATTGGCATTATCAAGGAACACCATTATCTCCTGTTCCCTATTCTCCTTTCCCCATAATAGGTCACATTTGAGCCTCTGCAAGTTCCTCAATCCCTTCCATAGTACAAATGATCTACCCATTATTATTTCTCAGTTACATGATCCTAGACCTGTTCTTTTTATCTTTGCATGCCTCCATGGGTCTGCAAAAGTAAATTTTGTGTCCTATGTTCAATTCTGACATTAGTGTAGTTGCTCTATTATATTGTACTTTTTTCATTTCTTCCTTAATTCTCTCTATTTGGTCCAACAGCCCTTCCTTCCTGCATATAAGCCTTCCAACAGCCAAAATAACTGATTTGTAGCTCAAGATATTGTTTAAAATCATTATTTGCTCTCCTTTTCCCATATTCCTGCATCCATTCCTAACACAGCTTTTAATATCCATCCCCCAATTATATCGCATCTCATACAAACTAACAACAGAAACTCTGTCCACAGTTGTGGATGCCAGCCTATTTTCACCTTATTCTCCTGCAAACTTTTTGTATTCAGTTTCCACCTTGTGTGTGGCTGCTCAATACCAGTGTCTGTACATACTGTAGCCTTGATAGTGAGATGGTTAGTTAACACTGTTGGTGACACTAATATTCTAATAATCACTATCCTTTTGGATATAAACACATAATCTATCTTTGGAAATAGTTTCCCTTTAGTAAATGTAAATTTCACTGGGGGTATATCCCTATCAAATACATTAGTGAATTCAGCTGCCTCAATACACTTCTTTAGTGCATACGAATCACGATATTTATTTTTCCCAGCAACTTTTTTACCTTGTATATCCAATGTACAGTTAAAATCCCCACCTAAATACACATTTCTTGCCGTACATAAATATGGTTGTATTAATTCACACAACTGCACTCTCTCAGCCTTACTTTGTGGCCTGTAAATAACAACAAACTTGCTTGACTGCCCATACCATAACCCATCCACCATAAGCGCCCTTCCTGGCATAATATCCACCAACCTTTGTATCCTGAACCCTAAACCAGAGAATAAGATCCCTACTCCCTCTGCTCTAGCTGGTCCATAAGACCAATATGATGGTCCCTATACCCACTCTCACTGTCTGGTTGGTTATTCTTTGGCCTTCTCCTGATCCAAGTAAGTAGCTCCTAACCTGCAGGATCCTATAGACGTCAGTTCTGTCTAAGTGGTCTTTATTTTTAATAGTTTGGTAAGCCACACAATGATCCCCCTCCACCAGTTATTCATATCTTGTGAGGGCCTTTCTGTTCCAACTTCTAAACCTACTATCCTGCCGTCCTGGCACAAATTCCAACAATTAAGGTCAGTGGTCCTATTTTATTTGGTGTCTTTGTTAATATTCTTCTTCTTTGAATTATTGCAAGGGAATGTTTTATCCAGGGGTTGGAAAAGTGCTTTTTCGAGTTTGCATTGATTTTGGCTGTCAGCATACCATATATGGGGATGAATAGTTCTTTTGTATTCTCCATGTCATACCACCTTGACTCTTCTTCCTGTTTAGCCCACACGATCAAAAAAGGGTTCTGTGCTGCAATGTAATAGAGCCTGAAATCTGGAAAGCCTAGTCCCTTTCTTCTCTGGGAAGTACCAATCTCACCGGTTCCACACACACACACACACACACACACACACACACACAAATCGTTTAAGGTCTTTCTCGAGTTGCTTCCAAAATGTTCCCAGAATATTGATGGGTAATGTGTGAAATAAAAATAAATATTGTGGTAAGATATTCATCTTTATAATGCCAATTCTGCCTAAAAATGAAAAGGGAAGTAAGTGCCATCTTTCTAAGTCTGCTTTACATTCCTTGGCCAGTTTTTCATAGTTTAATTTAAATAAATCCTTAATTGGTCAGCCTGGAGGCGCTGAGGATTGAGGCACTGGATGCCACACCTCGCTCCACGCTGGTGACCTGGGTTCGGGAATGAGCCCGGGCCATCGGGGATCGGCAGGGGAGGGAAAGGATTGAGCATCCGAGGGACAGCTCTCCTTTCCCAGGAAGGATAGGGGAACAAACACTAGGCACCTGTCTGGCCTCTGGTGGAAGCTGGAGGCATAGCAAGTGCAAGAGCATATACAGAGGATTGGGAGTGGGTGACAGCGGCTATGTCATGACATTGGGGCATGCACCACACCCACAGAAAAATGGAAAATACCCTGCAGCACTCCCAGTAGATGGATCACCAGGCCTTGCTCTCCAATCCCCCTGCCTGACCCGGTACCAGCATCCCGACGAAAAACAAGAAGGACTTCGGGAGTGGCCCAGCCCTGTGCCCACCTGGGGGATATAGCCATGGCTACATGAGGGATGGACTGCACCAGTGCTCCAGGTAAGAGGGCGGAGACTAGAAGGCCATAGGTGTCTCCCGAAGAGTGGGAGTGCTGCGGGTAGAAGGAGAATAAAGAACAAGTAAAAAAATAAATAAATCCTTAATATGCATGGTAATTATTATTCCTAAGTATTGTATACTATTATGTCTAGCCCAAACAAATGGGAACCCTGTCCTTTCCTCTTGCGTTTGTGTCCCACTAATATGGATTGCTTCTGTTTTGGTATCATTAATTTTGTACCCAGATACTTTCCCATATCTCTCGAGGACTTTCTGTAGTGCTGGAAAGGACTCCTCTAGGTCCCATATGAATATAAGGGTGTCATCAGCGAATAGGCACATTTTTTGTTGCATGCCCGCCACCTCTATTCCTTTTATAGTTGGGTCATCCTAATCCTTATCACCAAAGGCTCTATACATAGTCGAACAGAAGTGGTGAAAGAGGGACAGCCTTGCCTTGTCCCATGGGCCAGAGGGAACCTTTGTGAATTTACCCCATTTACCTTGACCACCACTTCTGGTTTTCTATATAATGCCTCGATACATCCTCAAAAGCCTGGGCCAAAGTTCTTTTTTGTAAGTACCCCTTCAGGTAACCCCATCTAACCCTGTTGACCGCCTTCTCTGCATCTAGGGACAGGACCAGCTGTGAGTTTTGAACCTTTCTGGGTTGTGAGGATATTTAAGAGCCTGTTTATGTTGTCCTGTAGTATTCTCCCTTTTATGAAGCCTGTTTGGTCAGGGTTTACCAGCTTTTGGACCAGCTGTTGCAATCTATTTGCCATAACAGAGGTAACAATTTTCATATCTTCAGGTAGTAATGATATTGGCCTACAAGAGCTGCATTGTCATGTATCTTTTCCGTGTTTTGGAATCAAGGTTATTTGTGCCTGTCTCTATGACTCAGGTGCTGGTTCCCCCTCTAGAATCTTGTTAAATTGGTTTTGTATTAGGGAGTTAATTTGTACACTGAATTTTTTATAGAATTCAGTGGGGAGCCTGTCTGTTCCTAGAGCCTTACTACATTTTAGGTTTGTAATTGCTGTGGCAATTTCTGTGTGTGAAATGGGGGTCTCTAAACTATTTCTCTTTTCCTCCTGTAGGTGGGGTAGGGTCACTGATTGCATAAATGGATCTTTTATGTCATCCCCTCCTCCTAAGTAACTGAGTACAGCTGTTTATAATAGTCTCCAAACACTGCTAGCATTTTTGCTGGTTGGTGTGAATGATTGTAGCGTTCACACCTCTTTTAATTTTAACTACTGTTCTGCTAATCATCTGCCTTCTAAGTTGCCAAGCCAGTAATTTGCCTGCTCTGTTCCCAGCCTAATATCACTGTTGTGTATAGTATAGACTTCCCTCTATCTTTTTTCTAGCAGTTTTGTTAGTTTATCTCTGCAGCCTTGGAGTTGTCTCTTCATGGCTGGTTTTAGGGTTATTTTGTGTTCTGCTCCAAATCAAACAGCTGTTCTTCCAGTTGTAGTCTTTTTTTGTCATTTTCTCTTGTTTTACCTGAAGCATATGAAATGCATACTCTCCTTAGTGTGGCCTTCAACCCTCCCATCAATTGGCATCTGACGGTGTCACCTCTTTGTTTTTCTGGAGATATGCTTTTGTTTCCTTGTATCAGTTTGGCTAAAATCTGGATTATTTAAATGTGAGACATTAAGCCTCCAGAATTTGTTTTTATTTCTAGGTGCCACTGTCAGTTCTATTATTACTGGCGCATGATCTGACACTGTTATCTAATTTCACTCCTATCCACTACATGTAACAGGAGGGGATGCAAGGCAATGTGTGTCAATGCTCATAGTCTGCCAAACAAAATCCCTGATCTCACAGCCATAATGGCAGATGCACAATTAGACTGGGTCACTGTTACGGAAACATGGTTTACTGGGAACCACTCCTGGGATGTGACCATCCCAGGGTATGTATTATTCCAGAAAGATTGCGAGGTAAAGAAAGGAAGGGGTGGCATTGTACGTCAGAGATGACATATGCGCAACAGAAATCCAGGGAAAACACAGTAAAGCAGAGGCCCTTTGGGTTATACTAGGAGCCAGGGACAAAGCCCCTATCCGGGTAGGAGTCATATACAGACCCCCATCCCAGGAGGCCAATGTAGACAAGGAGCTGTTGGATGATGATGGCAGACACGGGTGAGTTGCTGCTTGTGGGGGACTTCAATCTACTGGATGTGGATTGGTACTCATATACAGTATCCTCAGACCAGAGCAAAGAGTTCCTTTTTGCACTAAGGGGAGCAGGTTTGCGTCAACTGGTGAACTCACCCACCAGAAACAAAGCAATATTGAATCTAGTGCTGACAAACAGAACATGGATCCCAGAAGCAGAGGTGGGAGCCAATCTAGGGACCAGTGATCACAGTTCAATCTGGTTTACTGTGAACAACATGGAGGAAAACAGTCACAGCAAAATCAAGGTACTAGATTTCAGAAAAGCCAACTTCCCCAAAATGAGAACTATGATCGCATCCATGCTAGAAGGAGGAATCACAGGAGATGTAGAGGACTGCTGGAATACTTTGAAGGCTGCTTTGCATACAGTAACAACTGTATGCACTAAGCAGATCAGCAAGTCCAAAAGAAGGAAAAGAGCTCTCTGGTTCTCTCTCACAAAGTAGCATCCAAAATCAAAGAGACAAAAAAGGCTTTTACACAATTCAAGCAAACAAAACATGAAGCAGACATGGAAGAATACAAGAATAAGTTAAAGGAGGCAGGGAAAGCTGTTAGAAGGGCAAAAGCACAGACGGAAGAGAAAATAGCACAGGGTGTTAAGGAGGGAGACAAAACCCTCTGTAGATACATAAGATAAAAAAGAAAAGCTGAGGGAGGAATAGTCCGACTAGCAACCAAGGAAGGTAAGATGGTAGAGAGTGACAAGGACAAGCAGAAGTGCTAAATTAGTTGTTTTGCTCTGTCTTCACCATAGAAGACAGTGGTAAAGGTCCCACACTGAGCAGGACAAAGCATGATACCCAGGGAGCAGATACTAGTCCTTCACAAGGAGAGGGTCCTAAACGAGCTTAATAAACTGAAAGTGGAAAAGCCATGGGACCAGATGGCATACACCCTAGGATACTGAAGGGGCTCCAAGAGGAACTGGCTACACTGCTGGCTGAGCTCTTCAACAAGTCACTAGACAGTGGGAAAATACCTCAGGACTGGAAACAGGCAACCGTTGTGCCCTTACACAAGAGCAGAAACAAGGAAGAGGCAGGAAATTACCACCTTGTCAGTTTGACTTCAGTTGTGGGGAAAATGATGGACTCACTACTAATAGAGAGGATAGTGGCATATCTAACAGATGCTGGAAAAATGGACCCAAAGCAACATGGCTTCACAGCAGGACGTTCTTGTCAAACCAACTTGATTGACTTCTTCGACTGGGTCACCAAAACATTGGATCGGGAGGGGCGGCGGACATTGTATACATAAGCAATAAGGTACAAAGAGGTGTGTATAAACCATATTTTACAGCATGGCCAGGGGCATAGTAAGGCACGAGGCTAAATGCCAAGTGACTTCAGCTGCTGGCTGTGCTGTAAAATATTGTTTACATACACCCCTGGGTGCCTTATTACACTTATAAAATTGGCTCCTTTTTTTTACTTTTGACTATTGGGGAAAGTATGTTTATATGTAGAAAAATAGATTTACTTGGGTGCATTTGTGATAAAATAGTCCTTCCGCCCACTGCAAGTGATGTCATTGATGATGTCATTGTATTATTGCCCACTTTCTTCTTCCTGTTTTTTTTTTCCACTATTGTTCTCCACATTCAAGATATGGAATGTTTATCATGGAATATATGGATTCAAAATTATGCTCAGTTCCACTGGCAGAATGTTTCTCTTCCAACACACTGTACACGCAGACAACAAAGGTCTTTGTTACAGCCAGACTCAGTTATCTCACTGTCAGGGCAAGAAGAAGAGAGTTCCCTGATAAGTAGGTAAAGATAGAAGGGGGATTTTTCACTGTCCGCAAAGAAACAGTTGTAGTGAAAACTATAAACAATACTTATTGTTTCTAATTTGTCTATGTATGTGAGGAGAGTGTGATAATCAGGGAAACATTTCATTCATTAATTCATTTGTTTTATTTTTTATTTAAAGTAGTTTTACTTTTAGGGCCCAGCTGAAGATTTTTTACAGTGTAAAGGTAGCAGCCATGTTTGTGGTGGAAGATCAGTTCTGGCAGTAGGGGGCTAACTGAAACACTTGTGTTCCAAATGCCCATTGATCTGTATTGCAGACTGTTAACTGCTGAGCAGTCCTTTTTTTAACCATGTGTAAACCATATTTTACACATAAATTAGAGCCAATTAGATTATTGGATTTTACCCTGCCATTTTATGACTAGATTTCAGCAAGGCCTTTGACATTGTCCTTCGCAGAAGGCTAATCAACAAACTGAAACATACAGGAGTTGGCCAGAAGATGGTCAGCTGGATCATTAACTGGTTGAATGATAGAACCCAGAAAGTGCTAATCAATGGATCACTGTCAAGGGAGGGTAGGGTGACCAGTGGTGTCCCACAGGGATCGGCACTGGGACCAATCCTATTTAACATATGTATAGCAGACATAGCAAATGGACTAACAGGGAAGGTTTGCCTGTTCACAGATGATACACAACTCTACAACAGAGTAGACACAAGGGAAGGAGCAGACAACATGGAAGCTGACCTTAGAAGGCTAGAGGATTGGTCCAGGGACTGGCAGTTACAATTTAATGCCAATGAGTGTAAGGCAATGCACTTGGGAAAAAGGAACCCTGGAAATAAGTATACACTGGGAGGACATCAACTTGAGGAGACACAAACAGAGCGAGATCTCAGCATAATCATCACTGATGAATTAAAGGTAGGAAAACAATGTGAGAAAGCAGCACAGAAAGCAGGTGGCATCCTTGGATGTATACATTGAGTTATTTCCAGTAGAAAGAGGAAGGTTATCATGCCCTTCTACAGGTCCTTTGTGAGGCCACACTTGGAGTACTGTGTTCAGTTCTGGAGACCTCACCTCAAGAAGGACATTGACCATTTGAAAACAGTGCAGAGAAAGGCTACTAAGATGGTGCATGGACTGCATCACAGGTCATATGAAGCAAGACTTGAGGAACTGAACCTATACTCCCTTGAGCAGAGAAGAAACAGAGGGGACATGATTGAAACATTTAAGTACGTGAGAGGATTTAACAGAACACAGCAGCACACACAAAAGGGCATGATATAAGACTGGTAGGAGGAAGGTTCAAAAGCAACCTCAGGAAGTACTTCTTCCCAGAGAGTGATAGACCCATGGAACAGCCTGCCCCAGGAGGTGGTAGCATCAAAGACAATCAGGGAGTTCAAACTCGCATGGGACAGACATAAAGGACAAGTTAGGAAGAAGGCTGCATAGGGAGCGGAGTGGTTTCTAGGGCAGACTAGTTGGATCTCACGGTCCCCATATGCCGATGCTTCTCTTATGTTCTTATTCAGCAGACAACAGGAAGTAGTCTATCCTGGAATATTGGTTGTGTGGGTGAGAAAAGAAGGTGTCATTTCGGTCCCTACCATGCAAGTGCCTCCAGATCTCTGTTAGCCCTGATTCTTCCAACAGTACCCCGGAACTTCCTACTTCCCCTTGGGGATCCCTACAGGCCTTCCCACTTCTATCAATTTGGGGTTGTAGGGTGCAATTAAAATTTCCCCACTCTATGAACAGGGATTTCTCCTCTGATGGTTGTCTGAGTAGGTGGCACTTAAAAAAATGTATCCTGTCTTTACTTTCATTTTGGGCATATAGATTAAGGAGTACACAGGGAACCCCTCTATAGGAACCTGTAAGCTTTACAAAATTGCCCTTCTTTGTCTTCCTCTATTTTTTCCACCTCTAGGGGGGTATTCTTCCTCACCAACTCTGCCACTCCCCTTCTATGTGCATTATCCTCATAAGCTGAGGAGTATACTGCCCCCCACCCAACTTCTCCTTAATTTTTGATGCTCAAGTTGGGAGATGTGGGTCTCTTGAAGGAATGCTACATTTGTTTTGCATCTGTTTAGTTCCTAGAGTATTATGCTCTCTTAATGGGTGAGCCAATCCTCTTCACATTATAAGTTACTACTACTAGGTCTGTCATTGTTCTGAAATTGTTCTCCCTCTTGTGCTTATAATCTAGACACACTTTTCTCTAGACCAACAGGTAACTTTCATAACATTGCATATAACAAAACTATGTACAAAACACATTGTTTTCAATGAGAACACTTGTTTCTGCATATGAAAAAACATCCATGCTGGGGAGGCCTGGAGCTCCCAACATGAGGCTCCTGGTCTCCTCCTTTCCCTCCCTGGACTTCAGTTTTATGTAAGTACCAGACACTCTGGGGTATAATCTTTCCATCAGTTCCAGAGCGCTGTGGCTTGATAGATATAGCCACCACTTTGTGGATGTTAAAGTGCAGAGGCATTGGCAAGCTGCTGCCTTATCTTGATCTGTCCTGTGTTCAGAAGTCATCCTTGTCTGAGCACCTGCTCTCCACCCCCCCAAACCCCAATCACAGTCAACATTGCTTTTGTAGTCCCCAACAAGACTGGTGCTGTTCATTAATTTTTACTGCTCAACTGTGATTGCTTTATTCCCCTTCTCCTATGTTTTACCCCCCACACTGAATTATATTAGAGGTGTTTACAACAATCACATCCATCGCATTGCTACAGTTCACCCCATTAAAGCGCCCTACCCCTGTTAAACACTCTTTCGCTTATCCTTCATTTTTTGTTTAACCCCTCTGATAGTTAAGTAGTTGTTAGCCACAGTTATTTCTGTTGCTTTCTTCTTATTTTTTCCAATTCACCTTCTTGTGATCCCTCATAAAGCTGCTTACCCTGATGAAATCTGGTCCCACCAGCCCAATGATACACAATTACCCCCCTCCCCTCATGGATCTGCATTGGGGCACATTTGGGAAACATGGATGCAGCAAAAACTTTTCCTGGAGTACCTTCAACTGGCTGCAGTCCAGGGATGTTGTGCAGATTGTCCAGGGTATGCGCCCTACATGCTGTAGTTTGAATCCGGGCCCAACTTCCCTGTGTGTCATCATTGGCCCGATCCTTGCAGGGATAGTCTGGTGCTCCCCTGAGTCAGATGAGTTCCCTAGCTCCCTAAGTAGGCAGTGGTGACACCTCTCCTGAAGAAAGCTTCTCTGGACCCAGGCTGCCTTGCAAACTACAGACCGATCTCTAACCTTCCCTTTGTGGGGAAGGTGATTGAGAAGGTTGTGGCGCTACAACTGGAGAACCATTTGTCCATCCATGACATCTACAAACCTCTCCAATCTGGTTTTCATAAGAGGTATAGTACTGAGACCACGCTGGTTCAGGTGCTCAGTGATCTCTTGATGGCGAGAGATCAGAAGCGCCACTCCATCTTGATACTTTTTGATCTCTCCTCAGCTTTTGACACCATGGACCATGGGGTGCTACTCTAGCACCTGAGGTTCATCTGTGGCCTGTCTGGTACAGTTCTGAGGTGGTTTAAGTCTCTCCTCACTGGCAGAATACAGAGGGTGGTGTCGGGGATGTTTTCCTCCGACCCATGCTCTCTGCAATGTGGGGGTCCCTCAGGGCTCAGTGTTGTCCCCCATGTTGTTCACGGTGTACATGCTGCCCCTCAGAGACACCGTAAGATGGTATGGGCTGAGGTTTCACTGCTATGCTGATGATACCCAGCTCTACCTGTCTTTCGCACCTGAACAGTATAGTGCACTTTCGGTATTTAACAACTGCCTCTCTGAAATCCAGGACTGGATGAATAGGAGCTGGCCGAAGCTGAACTCTGAAAAGACAGAGGTGATGGTTGTGGATCTGAGTCACCAGATAGAGGGATTGGGGGCTGGTCAGCATTCTGTGCTTTACTTGGGAGGCTCCCAGCTTCTTACCTCTGAATGGGTGTGGGACCTAGGGATGATTCTTGATGACAAGCTGACACTGCGATCTCAGGTGCCGGCAGTCGTCAAGTCTTCCTTTTATCACCTGAGAAACATCACCAGGGTCAAGCACTTATTCCGTCCAGCGATCTTCCTACGCTGATCCATGCCTTTGTGATCTCGCACCTTGATTACTGCAACTCCCTTTACCTAGGGTTGCCTGGGGTTGATATCCACCGCTTGCAGGTAGTGCAGAACGCTGAGGCCCGGTTGTTGATGGGGAACCCTCGGGTGTGTTACATCACACCGGTGCCGCGCGAACTGCACTGGCTGCGTATTCAATGGAGGATCACCTTTAAGGTCAGGCTTCTGACTTATAAAGCCCTACACAGACAGGGCCCAGACTACCTGAAAGAGCTCCTGTCCCCTTACTGCCCCAGGCAACTGCTCTGCTTGGTTGACAAGGGGTTGCTAGAGATTCCAAGGGTATCTCTACAGTCATCGGGGGCTTATGCATTTATGTATGCAGCTCCAGCCCTGTGGAATTCTCTACCCCATCAGCTACAGGAGCGTGCAACCTTGGGGGGGGTTACAAGAAGGCCCTAAAAACCCATTTGTGGTGCCAAGCCTACCTGAATTGATCTTACTTATATTTGTATCATGCTTTTATTGTTTTATCCTGCTTTTACTGTTTTATCTGTTTTGTATGTTTAAGTGCCTTGGCAATTTGAAAGGTGCTCTACAAATAAAGATGATTAATATTATTATTAACATTCTCTGAGTACCCCACTTCCTTAAGCAAGTCTACATTTTGCCTGTACCAATTATGGTACATTAGTACTGACAAAGTTATTTTAAGGCAGTCTTTTATAGTTTTGGACAGCTTAAAACAGTACTTACAGGTGGATCTATCAACCAGCCTGTTTAGAAGTGTTTGGTTCTTCTTCTCAGCGATGCAACAGTTGGTTGGAGGCTATGGCTTCGTCGTGCCTCATGTTCGATCGCTCCTCTTCAGTTGTTCCAGGGCTCTTGTATGCTCCATTGGTACATTTTTAGTGCTTCTTGTATGGCAGAGTTCCCCATATTCATCAGACCTCCTTCGATTCCCAGCTATCTTAATGTTGGAGGGATTTCTTCCACACTACAATAAAACTTAGGACCCCTTCCAGAACTATTTTTAGTTGAGTTGGTGCAAAGATCTGTGCCCTTATATTCTTATTTTTAAGTTCTTTGATTACCCTCAGGATCTCTCATCATTGGTCTATCACCAGAGGGGAGATGTCATGATCAAAATACAGGCGTGCATCACCGAACTGCATCTCCCATTTAGCCTACCCTTCTCTCAGTACTTTCATTTAGATGGAGTAATCCAAAAATTGGGCAATTATTGATCTCAGCCTGGCTTTAGGATACATGGGCCTGGGAGCACCCTCTCTATTTGCAGTGGCATTGACACATCCCAGTCCAACAGTTCTTTCAGAAAGGAGGTAAGGAATCCTTCCATCTCTCCAGTTTCCATCCCCTCTGGTACCTCGTGTATTCTAATATTATTTCGACAGGATCTTTGCTCTAAGTCATTCAGCTTCCAAGATGTCTCTTTTTCTTTTTGGTACAAATACATCAGAGTTGTGTTGTGGTGGTCTCCTTGTTGGCTAACCTCCGTTAGGCCATCCTCCAACTTGGTTGTTCTATGCATCACTTCTCTTGACTTCTGTCTTGTTCCAGCCATGTCCGGGTGCATATTCTTTAATGTGGCTGCCGATTTTCTGCAGTTCCACAATCAGTTTCTTGGACATGATAGTATAATTGGTTTCATCCACTTCAGGCTCACCAGCCTACTCTATTAACTCTGAGTCCATGGATGAAAGGCCCGGTGCTCTGTCCTTCTGATTATGGAGAGTCTGTGTTGTCTGTGGGCTATTGACACCGAACTATTTTAGCCATTGTTTAGCTGCCATCCTGATTAATTATAATTTACCAATTTTCTTAATAAAAGTTGCTCGCTTGATGAGGATTTAGCTTGATTTTTCAAGGTCGAGGTGCTTAAGCCATCTCTCTAAGTGCTCATCACTTGGTGAAGTCACCAGAAGTGAGGTCAGAGCAACTTTATCAATGTGCAATTCTTTGTAATGATTGAGGTCTACGCTACCAGATTGGAGAAGACCAAACAAACTGGTTTTGAAACATGAATCCAACATTGTTGCTATCATATAATGTTCAGATTTCAATAGCATGGCAATCCCTGCGGTCCATTTCCAAAGGCAAAGACAGCTTTTCAGCAAGAGTAGCACCTGTGTACCTTGCTCTTCAAATGTTTCTTAGAATCTTTCCTGTCTCTGCATGAGAAGACATATCAATGGAATGACCTGACTTATAGTTGTGCTGTCAGCACTCACTTCACATGTGGCTTCCTCAAATGGCTGTAGCAACTAACATAAATATAAGATTCCATTGCCCAGAAGTGAATGCAACATCCCCTTTCCTTACTGCATGGTCCATGGTGTACTGGTACACTGCTTTGCATTGTTCTAAGAGCCTCTGTAATGTAAAAAGTGGCCTTTCACCTAGTGGCAACTTCTTGCTTTAGCTGGTGAATTGGTAAGTTATTCTGTTTTTGCAGTTCCCGCAAAATTTTACAAGCTTTTGGGAGTGCCTGAAGTGACTGCATATCTTCCGTGCAGCACCCAGTATATACTGCACATCCCTGTCATTATTGAGGAAGTCCTGTACCAGTAGACTGGCTGTAATGTGCAAAACTTGGTGAATGTAGAAATCCACCATCTATTGATGCTCTAATAATGTTAACTCCATTGTCTGCAACCACAAATCCTGGGGTAGGCCATTAGGGGAAAGCCATTCTGAGAATCATTTCTTTATCTCCTGTAAAATGTTTGCACTAGTGTGATTTTCTTTCAAAGCTTGCAATACAGAGGGCAGCCTGTTTCTGAGGATTTTGTTGGTTGCTATTTGTGCCAGAGGATGCAGCAGAGGAAAATGAAACCCAGTGGGCGGTGACAGTCATATACAGTAGTCTACTGTTTGACCACTCTTCCACATATCTGTTGTTATATGTAATATTTCAACAGCTGATAACTGTAAGCACTGTTTACCTTCTGGCACAGTTCCCTATAAAGAGCTGGCACAGCCTTTCTGGAGAAATATATCAGTGATGGAAGCTGATATCGAGCAGCAGCAAGTTTCATTACCTCCTGGAACCCAGCAGAGTCAGTAGTTGAAAATGGGTGCATGTCCAGTGCAGTCGCTGCATATATTGCTTTATTTAACTGCTGAGCAGCTGGATGGCTCTGGTCATATTTAGTTCTCTGTTCAAAAGCCTGCTGCATTGTTAACTGTTTCTGAGGTGGACTGGCACAGAAAAACAGGCTGGAGGAGATAGAGAAGAAGTCATTCTGTTGTCAGTGGGGAGCTTTCTGATTCTGATAAAGACCTAGCAGATAAAGGGGGTGATGCAGTCACAGCCCTGCTTGGTGTCTGAGGGGTAAAAAATGTAGCTATACCAGTGCTACCAACAGTGTTAACCTGTGCAACAACATCTGCCATTATGTCACCTTGCAACTTATTCCTGGCCAACTGAAGTGGATGTATCCGCTGTTAAGTGTCTTATTAAGGTTGACGTGTCAAGGCTGCTTGCCTGTCTTCCTCTGCTGAAAGAGGTCTTACATAAGCAGCATATTGCATACATACCGTTCTTTAGGTCAAGGTGGGAAAAACTCCAAATGGAAGAGGATGTCTTTTTAATTTTTGGCAATGGCATTGCAACTTCAGAATCATTATCTGGCATGTCTGTTAATTTCTAGATTTTGATTATGTTCCGTAATGTCCTCACTGAATGATTGGGTGTGAGGTCTGCCTTCAGAAAAGCAGACAGGCAATGGCATTACTTCTGTTTCAGTTTCACTGGCCCCCTAATGACCTTTCCTGTGATGGTCTTTCCCCGGGTTTTTTGGTCTGGCATCTCACAGGTTCCGCTGGCTCAGAGCCCTCATCATCAGAGTCCCCATCATGCATTGCCTCTCTTTCAGGAATGTACTCGCTGACACTATTGTCCACATGGTCTGACTCTGAGGAATAAGAATAATCTTGAGAAAGTGGCACAACATATGCATGTGTGCTTATTCTTTCCTTTCCTCTACGTGTAGTGCCTGCAACTGCCTTCTATTTTTAGTAACTGTACCTTTGGCTTTATCAAGTCTATTTTTGTTAGTTGCTGGTTCAGCACCTGAACTTTTCTTGCTGCCTATTACTTTATCTTTATTTGTTAACTGGGTATCACATCCACAGATGCAGCAGACTAACATGATGGGATCTCAGAAGACAAGGAGTCGGAGCATGAGGAAACCTCCTGTAAAGAAGAGGATGCACCCTCCAGCCCCGCAGTAGAAAAAGCACTTGCTGGTTTTGCAAATTTTTTTTTCTTCAGAACTGCTGCCTTTCTCTTGGAAACTTGTTTTACAGGCCTACTCCCTTCCATATTTAGTAACAGATGCAGTAACAGTTGCTGATCACTGATGAAGCCAGCTCCCCTTCCAAGGAAACAAAACAGTACCTTATGGTACCTTCCTCAGTCACCTTGGGGAAATAGGTGACAAACTGGCAAGGATGATTAGTTGCTAGTTAGTGCAAGTCTCAAGGTAAGGAATATGAATGAACTAGATAACTAGCAAGACTACAAGTTGGTGCTACTATGCAACTGCCAAGAGGTGCCCCATCCCTCCAAAATGTTTCACACATGATACAAGCATGTATTTGACAGGACTACCCAAAAAATATGGTCCTCCTGTCCCGACTCCTACTTTTATGGGAAATGGCTGGTGACACTATGCAGACAGAGGTTATTCACAAGTGTAGGGCTGCCCCCACCCCAAATTGTTTCACTTGTGATACAAGCTTTTACTTGACAGGACTACCCAAAAAAATATGGTCCTCCAGTCCCGAATCCTACTTTTGTGGGAAATGACTGGTGACATTATGCAGACAATAGCTACTCAACTGCTGGGCTGCTTCCCCTCTCCAAAGCATTTCACACATGCAGACCTTTATTTGACAGGACTACAGTGGGAACTGACTGGTGACACTATGCCAACAGAGGCTACTCAGTTGCTGGGCTGCTCCCCCTACCAAAAGTGTTTCACATGTGATGCAATCCTTTGTTTGACAGGACTACAGTGGGAACTGGCTAGTTACACTATACAGACAATGACTACTCAACTGTTGGGCTGCTCCCCCTTCCCAAAGCATTTCACATGGGCAAGCCTTTATTTGACAGGACTACATTGGGAACTGGCTGGTGACGCAGACAGTGGCTACTCAACTGCTGGGCTGCCTCCCCTCCCCAAACTGTTTCACATGTGATGCAAGCCTTTATGTAACAGAACTCAGTGGGAACTGGCTGGTGACACTATGCAGAGTGTGGCTCCTCAACTGCTGGGCTGCCTCCCTCCCCAAAGCGTTTCACATAGCAAGCCTTTATTTGACAGGACTACAGTGGGAAATGGCTCGAGACACTATGCAGACAGTGGCTACTCAACTGCTGGGCTGCTTCCCCACCCAAAGCGTTTCACATGGGTAAGTCTTTATTTGACAGGACTACAGTGGGAACTGGCTGATGACACTATGCAGACAGTGACTACTCAACTGTTGGGCTGCTCCCACTCCCCAAAGTCATTCACATGGGCAAACTTTTAAAGTTTATTTGACAGGAGAGCTACAGTGGGAACTGGCTGGTGACACTATGCACACAGTGGCTACTCAGCTGCTGGGCTGCTCCCCTCCCCAAAGTGTTTCACATGGGAAATCCTTTATTTGACAGGACTACAGTGGGAACTGGCTCAAGACACTTTGCAGACAGTGGCTACTCAATTGCTGGGCTGCTTCCCCTCCCCAAAGTGATTCACATGTGATGCAAGCTTTTATTTCACAGGACTCAGGATCTGGCTCGTGACCCTATGCAGACAGTGGCTACTCAACTGCTGGGCTGCTCCCCCTCCCAAAGTGTTTGACACAGGCAAATCTTTATTGGACACAACTACAGTAGGAACTGGCTGATGACACTATGCAATCAGTGGCTACTCAATTGTTCGGCTGCTCCCCCTCCCCAAAGCGATTCACATGTGATGCAAGCCTTTATTTCACAGGACTCAATGAGAACTGGCTGGTACACTAAGCAGACAGTGGCTACTCAACTGCCAGGCTGCTCTCCCTCCCCAAAGTGTTTCACACGTGATGCAAGCCTTTATTTAACAGGACTCTGTGGGAAATGGCTTGTGACACTATGCAGACAGTGGCTACTCAATTGCTGGGCTGAGTCCCCTCCCCAAAGTGATTCACATAGGATGCAGGCCTTTATTTAACTGGACTACAGTGGAAATTGGCTAGTGACTCCATGCGGACAGTGGCTACTCAACTGTTGGGCTGCACCCCCTCCCCCAAAACATTTCACACGGACAAGCCTTTATTTGACAGGAATACAGTGGGAACTGATTGGTGACACTATGCAGACAGTGGCTACTCAACTGCTGAGCTGCACCCCTTCCCCAAAGTGTTTCACACAGGAAAGCTTTCATTGGACAGGACTACAGTGGAAACTGGATTGTGACACTAATGCAAACAGTGGCTACTCAACTGCTAGGCTGATCTCCTTCCCCAAAGCAATTCACAGGTGATGCAAGCCTTTATTTGACAGGACTACAGTGGGAACTGGCTGGTGACACTATGCCAACAGAGACTAATCAACTGCCGGGCTGCCCCCCCCCCCCACCAAGCATTTCATGTGGACAAGCCTTTATTTGAGAGGACTACAGTGGGAACTGGCTGACAACACTATGCAGACAGTGGCTACTCATCTGCTGGGCTGCTACCCCTCCCCAAAGTGTTTCACATGGACAAGCCTTTATTTGGCAGGAATACAATGAGAACTGGCTGGTGACACTATGCAGACTGTGGCTACTCAACTGCTGGGCTGCCTCCCCTCCTCAAAGTGATTCACATATTGTGCAACCCTTTATTTCACAGGACTCAGTGGTAACTGGCTTGTGACACTTTACAGACATTGGCTACTCAATTGTTGGGCTGCTTCCCCTTCCCAAAGCGATTCACATGTGATGTAAACCTTTATTTCATAGAACTCAGTGGGGACTGGCTCGTGACACTATGCAGACAGTGGCTACTCAACTGCTGGGCTGCTCCCCTCCCCAAAGTGTTTGACACAGGCAAGCCTTTATTTGACAGGACTACAGCGGGAACTGGCAAATAACACTAAACAGATAGTGGCTAGTGACTACTCAACTGCTGGGCTGCCCCCCTCAACCCCTTCCCAAATCAGCAAGCCTTAATTTGACAGGACTACAGGGAACTGGCTGGTGACACTATGCAGACAGAGGTTACTCAACTGCTGGGCTGCACCCTGCCCCTCACACATGAAGCAAGCTATCCCTACCCCCATCTCCTCTTGCTTTTGTGGGAAATGGCTGACTAATCTGCAGTAAGCACAGGTGAATGTTGCGGTGACTCAGAAGGCACTGGGGACTGCATGAGAACAGGGAGGGTAACTGACTTCCTCAGAGTCACACAGCAAGTGTGGGCAAAATGTTGCTGCTGGATGTCCACCCTCTAGCACTCCCCTTCCCCCAACACACAAGTACCCAGTCCCTTCCCTGGATCCTGCAGTGACCCCTCAGGTTTTTTGTTTTTCTTTATTCTTTTGTGTTCTTGTTCTTTCTTGTTTCTTCTGTTTTTCTTGTGGGTGGATTTATGGGAGTTCTTGACCTGTCTTCCTCACCTCCCTCCCCCACACACACACATATCCCAGTCAGTCCCTGGGCTGAGTCCGACCCTCTCAGTTTTCAATAACTTTTAGTTGTACTTCTTTCTTTTCTTCTTTTATATTCTGAATTTTGTTGTTGTGACTTGGAGTTGGCTGCACCTCCCCCCAAACACACACACACACACACACACACACACGCACACACACACACACACACACACACACACACACACACACACACACGAGTCAGTCCCTACCCTGAGTCCCAGTCCCGACTCTCTCACTCTGGGTGTCTTATTTTTATTTTTGTCTGTGTTTATTTCTTTTATTCTGCTTTTTTGACCCTTCCCTTCCCTTGGCCATTTTTCCAAGGCCATCTAGAGCCTCGCCCCTTCCTGCTCCCCAGCCGACCCAAATCCCACTCCACACCTCCCACCCAATCTCCTGTTTTTTGATGTTATTTTTTTTTATTTTGGTTTCTTTTTTCCTTTTTTTCTTTTCTGTTCCATCCATGTGTGTGCTGGTGCTGTTCTCATCTCTGACCCTCCCTTCTGTTGTGCCACTTTCCCGACACTGGCTCCCATGGAAAGTGAAGAGCATCTCTGTCCTCAGTGGCTGCTGTGAAATGGCACCGAGGAGGCAAGCTCTCCCTGTGCTTCTCCAGTGTGCGCATGCACAAACCGCAGCATGCATGAAAAAAGCAGCAGATCAGAGCCGAGTCGGCAAGGTTCGGCTGGGGAGTCATGGAAACTGAGTCGAGTTGGATCGGGACGGCTCAGTTTTCCCAAAACAGGTTCAGCACACCTCTAATATCAAAACTGTAAATATTATAAAATATGATTTGATTCCCTATTGTTCTCTTGCTTGTAAATCCTCCTTATATAGAAACAATATTAAATAATTGTTTTATGTTTCTATAGAGTTTGACTGTGTTGCACCTCCATGGGGAGTTTTAAATTATAATTCCCATCTGATGCATTAGACCTTATTGCTACATCTAGATGGACCCCCAAAGAAACTGGGAAGCTAATTACATTATGTGATGGATGCAGTCTGCCTGAAGCTATGATTGACACTGAGGAGGTCCTGAAGCACATCTGGATAGTGCTAAACTACACCAGAATAAAAATGGACATTAATTATTTATTATTATTTATCTTGAGCTCACTAATAAGTATAAAATAGTATAACATGCTGGAATTTTTATTCCAGTGAGAATAATAATACTGTGGATGTTTGTTTGGATAGACAACAATAATACTGGGGGACCCTAGTACAATTAAGTACACATTGGTCTTAGAAGTTTGGTGGGACATTTTAAATAGGTTTTTTGGTATTGGTGAGGTTGTTGTTGTTAGATAGTATTGTACTGTGTGTTAGTTAGAATACACATTGGACATGACTTCACAACACCAGTGTCATTTAAATCAAGTTTGTATCTGTGGTCATTAGCCCTTGAAAAAGCTCCTGAGGCAGGAGCGAAATGCTGTCGGGCTTTTTTGTGGTGGTCTGTAGGGGGGTGACGATTCATTGACTTGTGTATCTATCTTTTTGTATGCATGGATATATTAAATAAATTATTGATTTCCTACACATTTGCACTTCTTGAGCCTCTCTTTTGGAGCACCAGGGGTGAGTCTGTGAGGCTTTTCTTCTCAAACCTGTTTATTTATTTAGCCTTACACCGCTCTGGCCAGTGGGTGACTTCTTTCTTTGGATTTGCCTAGTTGCTTCCTTCCCCATTGATTTCCATCCCCCTATTGTTTTAAGATACCCTTGTATCTAGTGGCACCCTTCCCCCGATCACTGTCCCCATATTTCTTTAAATTTCCCTGGTGTCTAGTGGCACCCCACACCAATCTCCATCCCTGTATTATTTAATTTCCCTGGTGTCTAGTGGCACCCTCTTCTGATCACCATAGCTGTACTGTTTTAAGTTTTTCTCATGTCTAGTAACACCCCCTTGATCACCATCCATGTATTGTTTTAAGTTTTCCTGTTGTCTACTGGCACCCCCCCCCAATTGCCGTCCATGTATTGTTTTATGTTTTGCTGGTGTCTAGCAGCACCCCCTGCCTTGATTGTTGTCCCTTTATTGTTTTAAGTTTCCTGTTGTCTAGTGGTCCCCCAATCACAATCCCCTTATCAAGTTTCCCTGGTGTCTAGTGGCACCCCTCTGATTGCTGTCCCTGTGTTTTTTTTAAGATTCCTGATGTCTAGTGGCCCCCCTATGATTGCCATCCCCATACTGTTTTAACTTTCCCTGGTGTCTAGTGGCACCTCCCCTCCAATCGTCATCCCCATATTTTTTCAAGTTTCCTTGGTGTCTAGTGGCGCCTCCCTCTGATCACCATCCCCATATTCTTTTAAGTTTCCCTGGTGCCTAGTGGCACCCCCTCAGATAACCATCCCCATATTCTTTTAAGTTTCCCTTGTGCCTAGTGACACCCCCACCTCTGCTCACTGCCACTGTATTGTTTTAAGTTTCCCTGGTGTCTAGTTTCACCCTCCTCTGATCACTGACCCTGTATTTTTTTTAAGATTCCCTGATGTCTAGTGGCACCTGCCCTTCTGATTGCCATCCATATACTGTATTAACGTTCCCTGGTGTCTACTGGCACCTCCCCTCCAATCGTCATCCCCATATTTTTTCAAGTTTCCTTGGTGTCTAGTGGCACCCTCCCTGTGATCACCATCCCCATATCATTTTAAGTTTCCCTTGTGTCTAGTACCACCCCCTTCCAATCACCGTCCCCATATTGTTTTAAGTTTGCCTAGTATCTTGTGGCACCCCATACCTCTGCTCACTGTCACCGTATTATTTTAAGTTTCCCAGGTGTCTAGTGGCACCACTCTAATTATCATCTTAGTTTCCCTGGTGTCTAGTGGCAGCCCTCTGATCGCCATCCCCATATTGTTTTAAGTTTCCCTGGTGTCTAGTGGCCACCCTTCAATTATCGTTCACATTTTGTTTAAAGTCTCCCTGGTGTCCAGAGGCACACCCCTCTGATCGCCATTCCTGTACTGTTTCAAGTTTCCCTGGTGTCTTGTTGCACCCTTCCCTGAATCACCGACCCTGGATTAAGTTTCCCTGCTGTCTATGACACCCCCCTCTCCAATCACAGTCCCTGTATTGTTTTAAGCTTCCCTGGTGTCTAGTGGCCCCCTTCAATCACCATCCCTGTATTGTTTTAAGTTTTCCTGGTGTCTAGTGGCAGACCCCCGATCACCATCTCCATATTGTTTCAAGTTTCCCTATCAACTAGTGGCACCCCCCAAATCGCTGACCCCATATTAAGTTTCCCTGGTGCCTATCTGCACCCTCCAACTGCCATCCTGTATTGTTTCAAGTTTTCCTGGTGTCTAGTAGCACCCCTCTGATTGACATCCTAGTATTGTTTTACGCTTCCTGGTGTCTTGTGATACCCCCCGATTGCCATCCCCATATTGTTTCCAGTTTCCCTAGTGTCTAGTGGCACCCCAATCACCAACCCCATATTTAGTTTCCTCTGGTGCCTACCTGCACCCCCTTCCAATCGCCATGACTGTATTGTTTCAAGTTTCTCTGGTGTCTAGTGGCACCCGCCTCTGATCACCATCCCGTATTGTTTTAAGTTCTTCTGGTGTCTAGTGGCATCCCTCTCCCAGATTGCCATCCCCATATCATTTAAATTTCCTTGGTGTCTAGTGGCACCCCCATCCCAATTGTCATTGCCATATTGTTTTATGTTTCCCTGGTGTCTAGTGGCACCACCCTCTGATTGCCATCTCTGTATTTCATCAAGTTTCTGTGATATCTAGTGCCCCTCCAATCGCCGACCACCTATTAAGTTTCCTTGGTGTCTACTGGCTTCCCCTCAATCCCATCCCCATATTGTACTAAGATTCCTGGTGTCTTGTGGCATCTCCCCCCCATCACCACTACCCTGTATTAAAAAATATCCTCAATGTCTTTTTTAAACTTGTAAAGGTCCTTCCTGATTTGACCCCCCCACCTGACCTCCTCAGAGGGCCCTTTGCTCCCGCAGGCAAATTAGGCTGTGATTATACTATCTCAAAAGTAAGGAAATTCTTTGCAAAAAAAATGCATTAATGCACCATTTAGGGTTACAACTAAAGTGACAAAAGTAGGGATATGAGGTTTTAGGGTTTCCAACCATAAACACCCCTCTTACCTGAAGCAAATTAGGGTTGGAGTCTGCCTTGAGGTTGTCATCCCTATAGCTCACCCCATTATAGTAGCAAGAAAGCTCAGATGTGATGGACAGAGGTGTGTATGTTTCAGGAGTGTATACAATGTGGTGAGCTTTAGGGTTGACAACTCCAAGGAAGACTCTACCACTGATTTGCTCCAGGTGTGGGGCTTTAGGGTTGGAAACCCTAAAACCACATTTCCCTATTTTTGCCACTTTAGTCCTAATCCTAAATGGTGCACTAATGCAGTTTTTTGCAAAGAATATATGTGTATTACAGGAGTGCGGTAGTGTCCCTATAGTGAGGGTGGCTTGTGAGTTCTATGTTAAACTCGATTTTTGTTTGCTGCTTTCAGAAAGATGGTTTGACAGATTTACATGAAACTTTCAGGATTTGTTGTCCATGTCAGAATCTACAATGCCGTGAAAGTTTAGTGTAAATCGGTTCAATATTTTTAGAGATATTAAAGTGTGAAAAAATACAGTGTTTCCATTGACTTCAATGGTGGTTGTTTTTCTGACTTTTTGCTCTTGTCTAGATAAAAAACTATACATCTTTAAATTGTGAAATTTTGCATGGTTGTAGAGGTTGGTATGAAAGGATTTCCTCAAGGAGGTTGTGCTTGTGAGTCTGTCAATCCCCCATGGTGTGCTCTTGTAGTGGGGCCAGGAGAGGGAGGGCCCTCCTCCCCACCCCAAGTGAGCACATCCAGATTGGGAAGCAATGGCCCACTCTGGGGTGTGGGGCCCATAAAGGGCAGGAGCTTCATCCTGCTGGCAGGGTGCATTTTCCTCATTTTTCTTCCTTGATACTACCTCCTTCCCCAATGTCAGGCCATGCTCCATCAGACTTCATTCACTCTGGCTTGCCCCTGCAGGAGAGGCAAGCTCCCTGGCACACTGCAGGGGGTCCTAAAGTGGTTGAAGCTGACATCATCCTTCCTCAGCTGGGAGTGCTGCCACATGACAGTCCCTCCCCAGCCTTTTCAGTCTCCTTAGCAGCTTCCAAGACTCCCTTCCAAACTCAGGTCACCAGCATGGAAACACACAGCGCTACCCACTGGGCCATTGGGTGGCCCCTGTGACTGTGTTTCTAAAGGTATAGATAACTGGTGAAATTGGAAAGTCCATAGCCCATTCCAAAGAGACAGGATACTAAACTATACCAAAACACACCTGTGTCTAGCATAAGGGTAAAGAAACAAGAAGTGTCCCAGCATTGACTATTGGGTAGATCATTTGCACTTTGAGAAAAGCAGCTGCACTGTGTAAGCAGAGGGTGATGGTGGGATTCTGACCTAAAGACATCCCAAGTGAGAGTCAGGGCCAGCATCAGCACCCGGGCCACCCGGGCAAATGCCCAGGGCCCTAACATGAGAGAGGGGCCCACCAACGGCTCATTTTTATTTTCTGAGGCTAAGCTGCTCAGGCTCTACTCCATGCTCCCCCTGCTCTAGTGCTCTGCCTCTGCCTGTTGTCGCTGTGCCTGGTGACACACAGACATAACAACTTATTTTTATTTTAAGTCAGTGCTGATTCTGAATGTGCCAGCTCTGAGCATGCCGACTGAGTTCAAACTACATCCAATCCATGATTCAGCCTCCCCAGTCCTGAAAAAAATGAAGGCTGCCACCTGCCATCCCTGCTTGACTGGCAGGGCCCCAATCCATCTGTGGCACTAAGGAGCATTTCGTGGGGCAGGGTGTGGATGTGGAGGTGGCCATTGGCTGTAGAGTGTGGTTGAGGGGTGGGCCTGAGCTGTTGGGACAGTTAGCTGGTGTTGGGTGGGAGCTGAGGCAGCAGCACAGCATGCTTGAGAGTGGGGTTGAGTACACTAGTTGTCTGATCTGCAGGTCTGGGGCTGAGTAGAGCAAGTGAGTCAGGTGAGAGGAGGATGGAAAGTCACTGAATCCAAACCCATTTTTTTTGTTTGGGGGAGAGTCAGGAGAGCTAAAATGGCACGGGTTGTGGGGTCGGGTCACAGGGTGAGTCGACACCGAGAACAACAGCTCTGGAATTAGATGATGAAGCTCCATCCTGGCCAGGTCTGTGCATTGATCCTGGTGGTGGAACTTCATCACTCAGAGGCAGCAGCAGCAGTGTGATGAGGATGAAGGACTGGAGCATTGGTAGTTGTGGATAGCACAGCAGGTCAGATTCTGCAATTAAATTCATATACCAACAACTTGTCGCTTGTGTTAACTTTTAATGGATAAGGCCGAGGGGGCAGCCTTGTGGTCCAAGCATGAGACAGTGCTCACCAATGGCTTGGGATTGTGGGGTGGGCTGCCTCCATCTTTCTGCCAAGCACTGGGGCTGGGACTGGGCCTGGTCTTGATTGTATTTTTTTTTTTTACATGAATGGTCGGAAGGGTCTGAGGGGGGGCCCACTGGAGGTGCATTGCCCGGGGTCAACAAAAATCTGGCGCAGGCCCTGGTGAGAGTCAAGCTGGAGGATGGCAGCATATCATTGTGACCATTCAGGTGTCTGAAGGGTTGTGAAAAATGGTAGCGCGGTTCGGACTCATTTCTGGGAGGACTAGTCTGTGACAGCCACAAAAAAAAACAAAGTTCACCAGACCTTAGCAGTGCTTAGTAGTGCTATTTTTAGGGGACTGTAATATAATACAATTTAACAGAATCAACAGGGATACATAGGCCTGTATGGAGGGCCATCTGCTGTGTAGAAAACAATAGCTTGTATTCAGTAGTACCTTGGGGGACACAAAAATCCTACTAGTTCTAACACAGGAGTACCCCATTCCAGGATCCTGCATTCTTCTTAGAAAACAATGGCTAAGTATTGTTATTTTTACATGATTCCAGTGAAATCAAAAGATAAACAGCCATGAATTATTAATGGTGTGGAAGGGACCTCATATAGGAGTCTTGGTCTGCCATCACTGTCCAAGATAGTTGGTGTTGTCCTATGGGTGGGTTAGGATAGAGTATGTGCATAATCATGCATACATGTCCACCTAGCATGTGATATTATCATACTGTATGTTAGTCTGTGGACACAGGTACATTAGGTGCAGTCTCAAAATGCCTATAAAAGCCTACAGTATCATGCTGACATGCCTCTAGAGAGATTCAGGGAAGATTTGTGCTAGGCAGTGCTACTTCTGTGTGAACTGGCTGGTGACATTACAATTTTTAGCAATCTCGGATCTCAGGATGTAAAAGAAAATGAACTACTGGTCTGAATTTGTCATTTACGTCCTATGTGTTTCACAATGAGGCAGAATTTGACCTTTGTGGTAGGGAAAGTAATGGAATCACTTCTGAAGGAAAGAATTGTTGAGTACCTAGAGGCCAATGGGGCATAGGACCCAAGGCAGCATGGGTTCACAGTGGGAAGGTCATGTCAGATGAATCTAATTGATTTCTTTGACTGGGTGACCAAGTAGTAGACCAGGGAGGGGCTATGAACATGGCCAACCTAGACTTTAGCAAGGCATTTGACACAGTCCCACACAAAAGATTAATAATCAAATTAACCAGCCTGGGAGTGGGTCCCAGGGTGGTAGTCTGAGTAAAACATTGGCTGGACAACAGGACACAGAAGGTAATTGTAAATGGAGTCCACTCTGAAGAAAGAGGGGTTACTAATGGTACCAGCAGGTTCAGTACTGGTCCAGTCCTTTTAATGTCTTTATAAGTGACATTGCAGAGCGACTGGAAGGAAAAGTATGCCTCTTTGCAGAAGCACAAAGATCTGCAACAGGGCTGATACACAAGGCGGTGTGGAAAAGATTAGAAGGAACTTGGCAAGGTTGGAGGAATGGTCAGAAGTATGGCAGCTTGGATTCAATGCAAAGAAGTGCAAAACAATGCACCTGGGAAACAAAAACTCAGGGGATGATTACTCAATGGGGGGGGGTTAGTAACAACAATAAAAATGGAAAGGGACCTGGGGATAATCATATCAGATGACCTTAAGGTTAGTAAGCAATGTGAGAAGGCACTAGGGAGGGCTGGGGGATACTGGGATGTATAGGAAGAGGCATCACCAGCAGAAAACAAGAAGTTGTCATCCTCTGTACAGACAGTTGGTGAGACCCCATCTGGAGTACTACGTCCAGTTCAGGATACCCCATCTCTGCAAGGACATAGACAGGATGGAAGCAGTCAGAGGAGAGCAACTAAAAATGGTGCAGGGTCTGCAGAGAAGCCATATGAGGAGAGATTAAAGGAGCTTAATATGTATAACCTTAAGGAAAGAAGGGGACATGATAGAAACTTTAAGTACCTCAGTGGAATCAACAAAGTCCAAGAGGGTAGCATCTTTCAGAAAAAGAGATGTGCAAGAACAAGGGGACACAATTTGAAGATAGAGGGGGCGGCTCAGGGGCAATGTTAGGAGTATTTTTCACAGAGAGGTGGTGGACGCATGGAACAGCCTTCCTGAGGAGGTTGTGAGGTCTAAAACTGTGGGAGAATTCAAGAATGCATGGGACAGACATAAGGCAATTCTTGTGGGGGGTAGGAAGAAATAGGCTGTTGGTTAACTAGGATCTGCAGCTTATCCTGCAGGTAGGGAAATGAGCAGACTAGGTGAGCCAAGCGGTCCTTATCTGCTGTTAAAGTCTATTTTTCTATGATTTAGCAATGGAGACGTGTTATTTGTAAGTAAGTGGAGCTGTGAACTTTCTATACTACTTCAACCACAGACATGGAGGATTTCTATTTTTGAAGTTTGTATTCTTTGATTGTTGGTATTATTCCAAGGAAAGCAGTTCACTGCTTACTGGGAAAATCCATAACCAGTAATTCTAGCAGAGAAAGGAACTATTTAATTAACATAAATAATTACAAGAACTTATGAGCCATCAAGAAAACATATGTAATCGCTTATAAATGAAATGGATACATTTCCTCTGCGCAGTTGGGGGTAATATATAATTATGCAGCAAAATATGTTCACAGTATGGTACTATACACTATGCACTTTTTGCGCGATAAGAACATTAAGGATCATATATTCTGAAGTACAAATCAGAGATATGAATTGGAATTTATTACCACTTTGTCACTTTTTATACAATGGGCCCAATTCTCAATGCTGCATTACCCCCAACTGTGCAGAGGAAATGTATCCATTTCATTTATAAGCGATTACATATGTTTTCCTGATGGCTCATAAGTTCTTGTAATTATATACTGAGAAGGGGGGGACCCTTACCGATCGGCAGGTCTGGGGAGAGGGGGAGGCATCACTGGCAGGTGGGGGGAGGGCTAAGCAGGGAGAAGAGGTACCGGAAGTGGAAATCACAGCAGAGAGAGTGAGAGAAGCCCTCTGCTCCCTTAAGACAGAGAAAGCACCGGGGCCGGATAAATTAGATCCCAGAGTGCTGAAGGAACTTGCAGATGTCCTGGAAAAACCCATGGCAGAGCTTTTCACCATCTCTCTGAGGACAGGGTGGGTGCCCCAAGACTGGAAGGTGGCGCATATAATGCCTATCCACAAGGGGGGATCAAGGGAGGTGGCAGGGAACTACAGGCCTGTCAGCCTGACCTCGGTGGTGGGCAAGGTGATGGAGGGCATTGTCAAGGAGAGGCTGGGGGGGACCTGGATAAGTCAGGGTGCCTGGATGATAGACAGCATGGATTCATCCCGGGGAAATCGTGTCAGACAAACCTGGTGGAGTTCTATGACTGGGTGACAAGTGCCTTGGACCTGGGTAGACCAGTGGATGTCCTCTTTCTAGACTTCAGCAAGGCATTTGACTCTGTTCCTCACGTGGGCCTGTTGGATAAGCTGGGAGAAATGGGGGTGGGGAACCAGATGATCAGATGGATAGGCAATTGGCTCCAGGACCGGACCCAGAGGGTCGTAGTTGGTGGGATAGTCTCATCCCCAAGGAGGGTCATTAGTGGGGTCCCACAGGGATCAGTCCTTGGCCCCTTCTGTTCAACGCCCACGATCTGACATAAGCACAGGAATCAGGAGGAGATGAGTCTCTTTGCAGATGACTCGAAACTGGGGGCGGTGGTGGATGGGGAGGAGGGGAGGGTGGCCCTACAGGGGGACCTGAAGGCTCTGGAAAGATGGTCTAGAAAGTGGAAGCTGAAGTTCAATGCAGGGAAATGCAAGGTACTCCACCTGGGGGCCAGAAACCCAGGCCAAGTGTACACCCTGGTGGGGAAATGCTACAAGTCTCGATGGCTGAGAGGGACCTGGGGGTGGTGGTAGATGTCAAGATGAACAACTCTGAGACTTGTAGGAGGGCAATAGCCAAGGCCAACAGGATGCTGGGATGCATCGCTAGGGGATCATCCCAGAAGGAGGGAAGGATACTCCCTCTGTATAACTGCTGGTGAGGCCGCACCTTGAGTACTGCGGCAGCTTTTGGAGGCCACACTTAAAGAGGGACATTAACCTCCTGGAGAGGGTCCAGAGGAGGGCAACCAAAATGATTTGTGGCTTGGGGACAGGACCTGTGAAGAGAGGCTCAAGAGCTAAATATGTACACATTGGAAGAGAGAAGGGACCGGGGGACATGATAGAGGTCTTCAGGTACATGAAGAGGGTAAATAGGGAGGAACAGTCAGGGTGCTTGAAGGAAGGAGGAAGGGGCCACTAGAGGGCATGGGTGGAAGCTGGAGGGAAGATTCAGGGAGAAAGGAGGAGGTGCTACTTCACTGAGAGGGTGGTGGAGCCATGGAATGCACTGCCTAGGGGCTGGTGGAGGCAGAGACAGTGGAGGGTTCAAGAGGGGTGGGACAGGTACAGGGAAGGGTTCTGGAAGCAAAATCCAATGCAGCAAGAATATCGGAACTGGGAAGGAGAAGCCAGAGAAGCGAGGGGACAGCAAGGTCAGCACCCAGGGTGGGGGCTGACCAAGCAGAGCGAACCGCACAAGAAAGACCGTTAGGCCTATTCTGCTGGCATTTTAGTATGTTAGTATGGTTCAAGGGGCTTGCACCACAAAAATAGCACAAAGTGCCCCTCACGCCAAATGATGCACCCGGAGCAATTCTCAAAGGCAGCCTGTGTCAACTGCATGCTGCCTGCCCCAAACCGGTTTGCACTGCCCGTGCACCACAAAAGTGGCTGCAGCTTGGTGCAAGGGGGCATGTGGAGACACAAGTTGCCACATCCCCTAAAATGGAATTCACTAAACTCACCCAGAGGACAATTTCCTAAGTACCCTTAGACCAGCTGGTCTAAGGGTACTTAAAACAATGTCCTCTGGAGAAGTTTAGCCGGCAGCCATGAGCCATGTCCTCTCCACACACGCACACACACACACACACACACACACACACATATATACACACACCGCTAATATGCTCGGTACAGGAGGAATCTGTTACTAATAACATTACCTGGTGGTCTAGCGCCCCCCTCCCCAATCCCAATATTGCCTAATAATAAATTATATTTCCTGCCCCTGCCCTGGTGGACTAGCGGGTCCCCCTCCCCAATCCTGATGTTGCCAGTAGTAATTAATAATTCTTCCCCTGCCCAGGAGGTATAGTGTCCCCCACCCTAGCTGGTAATGCCACCACCCCACTACCCCACATCCTGAATCAGGAGCCCGTGACCAGCATACAGCCCACCTCCATAGCAGGCCATGGACTGCACTGTCAATGAGCACGTACTGTAAAATGTACACCCTTATTGATTGATCAAAGAGTGCATACACATGTACAGTAGTCGCTCATTGACAGTTCAATCCGTGGCCAGCCGCAGAGGTGAGAGGTGGGCTGTGCCAGTCATGGGTTCTGATTCAGGATGGGAGGAGCAGGGTGGTGGGCACTACCTGCTGGGGTGGGGGGTTAGTGGCCACTACACCACCAGGGCAGGGGGCAGATTATTATTTATCACAGTGAGTAACATCGGGATTTGGGTGGGGTAACTGTTAGACCACCAGGGTCTACAGCAGTGCACGGCTGCCCTGTGGCTTACAGCACACCCTAACGGTGTGCCCTCTGTTCGGCCCCAGCCACGGTTGCCACAAGCTGTGGGACTTTGCCACTGGGACCCTGCTTGATAGAGAATCAGGCACAGGGTCCATGGCACATGGGGCTTTGGTGCAAGCTGCTGTCTGCCTCAGCTTGCGCTGATCTAAGCCCTTTGAGAATTGAGCCGAAAGTGTAAGATATATGTTATATTCGCCATTTTAGGTGGATTTGTCCTTCAATAAATTAGTATTGGGTGATGATGAATATAATTAAATATGGGAATATTAATAATTTTTATTGTAGATTCACAGGTCCACTCAGAGGAAGGGGGTCATTGCCCTAAAACATATGTAACTGGGTTGCTGTGCAGTTGTTACAGGTGTTACTTTCTCAGCTACTACTCTTGCTTTGCACCCATAGGTGCCAAGCAAAATTGAAGAGCCTGGGCTTATTAAACTCCTCATGTAGGGAGTTTGGTTTGAAAGGGGAATAAGGAACATAGCGTGGTGCCTCCACCCAGAGAAGGAAATAGTGGGCCTGATCATAATTAGTATACTGCCCCAAGGATGCAGTACCAACCCACCTCCCCAGTAGCTGTCGGACACCACCCTGAGACTACCTAGCACCAATACCCACACTTCAATTGCAATTTCAAACACTTTTGTACCAATTAGGGTAGATTGTTAATAATATACTCACAAACCAAAGTTTAGAAAGTAACAACATGACTTTATTATTCAGCAGTTCTGATTCTGTGATGGAAATAAGAGTTACACCAAACAGTTTAAACAATGATTTTAACAATAATAACACAATTGCTCTTTTTGGTATTTCAAGGGCATCATTCCAAGCAATACACTTTCGGATGTCTGGGCTTCTCCAAAGAACTTGTGCACTATGCCTCCCAAAACCCGCATACAAGATGGCAACCAGGCCTACTGTACTGTAAGGCATCCCATTACAATGAGTAGTAAAGTTCCATAACTACAAAATAACTTTCAAATCAATCACTTTTTTTTACTGCAATGTAGTCCTACTACTGGGTACCCAGACAAATTAAATATTGTTGCAGTCCTGTGTCACAGAGCCTGGAATCTTGCATTGGTCCACTTACAGATATGCAAACTTACTTTAACCCCCACCCAACTGACTTTTTCACCAGCACTTTTGTATGTGCAAACACATTGTTATCCAACAGAGATTCTAAAACAAATTGTAATGCAACAGGGAATTTCAGTCAACAGCAGCAGTTTTTAGGCTGGCAAGCCATAACTTATGTGTCCTGCACCAAGGAAAGCAGTCGGTATTGCTTCGTGATGGACATTGACACAGGAGAAAGTAAATAGTGGTTGTAGACTAAGGCCAGGCTGAGTCTCTGCATTGCACCTCCTTTTCCTCTTGATCAACACCTGTCAGTGTGACAAGTTCTGAAGGGCCAAGACCAATGAGCTTCTTTGCCTCACCCCAGTTTGCACTCATTTGACTAAGGGCACAAGTACCCTGGAGACAAGCTCCTAACCACCTCTTCCCTCAAACACACTAGACAAGGAAGAATAGCTTGCAATCACCTCTTGCATCAGCAGTCTGCAGATGGCTTTAGCAGTTTCAGTCTCTCACAGCAATGCAGGCTTCGCAGCATCTTGTCTCAGCTCGGACTGAATATTCAGCAACTGGACTCACTCATATCCGGATCTCTGGTTCTGAAGCCTGGCTAGGCACTCAGGTCTTCTTCTCAGCAACTCCCTCCTCTTCAACCACTCAGGAAGGACTGCTCTGAACTCCTCCTAGGCTGTGGAAAGGAATCAGCTCAGCTCCTTCCTCTCTTGGATTCTAACTGGCTGTTCAGACTTGTCAGTCTCACTCTGGCCCCCTCAGTGTCAACAAAAGGGTGCCAATCATTTTGTTGCTGTTCTTCTCAAGAGTCTGTGTTCTGTCCAGGAAGGACCCCTTGCATTCCTGTTGCTGTTTGCTAATGACAAACCCACAATTCTGTACCTGCCCACCACAATGTGCTTGATCCCTAATTGGCCCTAGTGAGGGGTTCTGGGGCTTGCACACAAGCCCCAGTCTCTGAGATGGCGGTATAATATGCTGCCTCCTGCTGCCATACTAACCATACAATTAAATGTTTCAAACATTTAAATATTTGCTGATGGGTTTACATTAAAAATATGTCAAAATCAAAGTAATTTGTTAAACAAGCAATGGATCCATGACTTTTCGTGACTTTTGCTGTGATTTCCATTTCTGTCATTTTGACCTTGACAATACCATGATTTTCTTCAACATTTTCTATCCCTTAGCATGTCCTACTATTAGAAAATGGGTTGGGGAAGTCCCAGAAGCTGATTGACTTCAGTCACCACCCAGCCAGTCCGGTATCAGGCAACAGAGATCGAGAAATAATGAGTCCCAGCCTCTGCTGCCTGATTTCATTCCAAATCCTTGTGACAACAGAATGTTCACGTTTAAATTGCTGCCATGTAGTACTCTTGGTTTGGGAGATAATCCCCTTCCCCCATGCTCTGGGCATTAGGCACACAAATGGCTCCTTCAGTTACTGTTTTTTTTTTAAGTGAAGCTTGTCTGTACAGCTTGCTCAAAAGAGGAAAAATTAAACATTAGCGCCACCATGGTCTAACATGATCACTGAGCCTTCTGGTTTGCTGCCACTCTGTCATGATCCCAATCCCTGTTGCTACCAGGCCTGCCAAGCAAAAAATAAAGTCATACTACACTTAATTCGAAACATACCATCTGAAAAGAAGCTGTACAAGTTAAAGGAAAAGTACAGTTGTTGAGCTACTGCTGCTCACTATTTCGTGATGTCCTGCATTTACATCCGGGGTTTTGTTGCCTTGCCGACCATGCAACATGTATGACAGCAGTTTAGAACATATGACAAGTGTAAACAAGATAAAAAAATTTTTTTTTATCTTCTTACAATGTTTATTAAAATTAAATCCCATGTCCCGACTGCACACCGCCGATCGCTCTCATACTCTTCTGTCCCGACTTCCGAACCTCACACTGCTCTCCAGCTGCGCTAATCCCTCTTGAAGATCTGTCAGTGCTGGCCACGACGTAACTCTTGAAAAGCCTCTTGATTTATGGACTGCTGCTGAGGGAAAACTCTGCACTGTTAAGGAAGGGGGCAAAACAGCAAGCAATAGATACCGTATAAATGGACAGGCAATTTAAAAAAGTTGGAAAGTCTGTGAAACACCGAGATCCTCTACTGGCAAGTATACCAGTAGAGGAACTACTTTACCAGAAAATGGACTTTATATTAATTTTTGCTTATTTGCAAGATTTTTTGTTTGTTTTGTTTTTATTTTGAAACATTTTATTAATATGTTATCAGTAACCCATTTTCTAAAGTGCAATAATACCCTCCAGGGTGGGTGGTATTAGGGCATACCAGACCTTCCAGGGGCTATAAGGCCCTCTGCCTTCAGCTTTTGCCTCATTACACCCCTGGGTGGTCCAGTATTCCCCAATACCACCCACTCTATTGGGTATCATTGCTTACCTGTATTAGCTAAAGGCTACAGACATAAGTAATTCCACTCTGCTAGATTGAATCCTATCTGTCTAACCATAACCGACTGGTGAGGACACGGAGTTCATCCTCAAATGTTCTTCTTATCACCAGGGGTGTCCCACGGGGGTTCTGCACTTGGGCCACTCCTGTTCACCATGTTCATTATAACATTGCTTTGTGTACCTCTGTCTGTGGAATATATAGATTTAGATACAGACAAATATATAAATATAGATATTATAGATATAGATATATGCTGATGATATGTTCATCTTCTCCAGCCAAGATACTTCTACAGTTGCATACTATCTCCAGTCAGCCTTCCTAAATGCTAATATTGCAACAGACTGCAACAGTGGTTACTGGCTAACAGGCTAATTTTAAAGCAGAAAAATAAAATAGCATGCTGTTCAGATCCAGACATTCCCTACATTTATGTATTTATTGAAAAGTTTAACTAGGAAGTACATATTGAGCTGACAACAGCTCATTTCCAGATGAGTCCTGGGGGAAAGGAGAGAAAGAGATAGCTAACAATATGATAACAAGGTAAAATGAAAAAAATATAATAAAACAAGCGGAATAATAAATACTAAAAGGAAAAACGGTAAAATGAAAGCATCTAAAAAATGAAAAACACTCTCAAATATATACTATACAGGTAAAAAAAATAGCAGAAACAGAAAGAGTAGGACAAGACTGGAGAATAGAGAAAGAGAGGAAGCATTAAAGACAGTTGCAGGTAGGATGACAACGTCAGTAAGAAGAGACTTTAGGGATAAAGTAAAGGAAGCAGAATGAATAGAAAGTGGAAGGGAGAACCAAAGTTTAGGAAAGCAGTAAGAAAAAGCAGATTGTTCAGCAATAGATCTTCTAGGAGGAATATTAAAAGAATGGAAAATATTGTTATGGAGAGGGTAGGAGAAAGAAGGAGGAGATACATAACAGCCCTCTCTAAGCATACGCCCCCTTGGTGGTACCTCCCTTTGAGAGTGTCCCTCATTACAAATATCTACTCAGCCCACATTGGCCTCTATGCTGTACCCCAAACTGGATACTCTATACTGTATTAAAGATTGCCTCTCCTTGGCTCATAGCAAATGAATAGTTAAGCAGATACTGCTGCCCTCCACTGTCTACAGGAATGGTGTGTATGAGTCTACAGCTACAACCCAGTTGGCCAAGCTGGACATGCTTTACAACTCTCTGTGTTGCTTTGTACTGAGCTTTCCATTTTATACTCACCACTGCTCTATGTATATGCAACTGGGTTGGCACTCCCTCAGCAGCAGCCATGTCATGCACGCTGCACTTTTAGGTGCACAGTTCTGGTACCACAAGCTTCCACACTATCTGAGTAATCTATTGCCCTCTGCCAATCATTCTGCATACCCGCTCAGAGCTTCACAAAGCTGTAGAAAAAAAGTCAGGCTGCATTCAGTTTTGGGGTGCTTCTGACTTGGAACAGCTTCCCAGTTCATATTAGGTGTACAACTATAATCCAAAACATTAAACTGAAAATGTGCTTTTACTTCACTCCAGTCTGCTGGTGTAGTCCATGGAACTCACCTACACCTATGTGCCCTGTGCCTTGCTAGCCTTGTGATTTCAGTTGTAGGTGACTGCCATATATGTCTATACCTACATGGCTGGTTGTCGCTGCTGTTTTTCTCAGTATTTTCTACTTGCTGCTATTTGTGTCATGTTTGTATTATGTTGTAGTTACATATGTTCCCTGGTATTTCAACACCCTAGCTTGCATTTATAATTTTTTTGCCCAGTGCATTATGATTTTTCAAACATTTAAAATCTAAAAAAAATGAACACAGGTTCCCATGCTTATTTTTGAGTTACACAGTCTCACACAATGCCCATGCAGGAAAATTCAGTAACAAATCAAATTACTTTTATTAGTGACATGTGGTACCAACATGGGTGCCAAAGAAAATAAGAACAGTGACACAGCATTTGCCGTGAGTTTAATTTTTCACCATTGTTACAATACAGTGCAAATTATGAATTCTATGATGACCCACTTGTACCACATTTAGAGAATGTGAGAAATGTATGAACTGTATGTTTCTGTGCGGTTGTGTTTCCTTCTGGCGTTCTCCTAATCCGTCAGAACATATAGAATAGTGGATGGATGACCACCCACAACAAGGCTTGTTCCATTGAGGGAGTTGATGATATTATACATACCTCTAGAGTGAATCTCGAGAGGTCTGTATGATGTCATCAACTGCCGAGAGGAAACACAGCCTTCACTGTGGATGATCATCCATCTATTATTTTATATAGTATATGGTTGCCCATCCAGAGATAGAGGAGAGCGATTCTTTTTTTTTTCGGGTACCTTCAGCATTTTCTGGCGATGCTCTTGCTCATGCTCACTCCAGCTACTTTAATCTATCCTGCTCGGTATGGCTTGCAGAGACTTCAACCGTGTCAGAAAGAAGAACTGTTGTGCGGCAGTTACAAATGCCTGTGGCCACTCTGTTTAGTTTTTTTAAATGACAAAAAAAAAAGATTAACGTTATTTTTGTAAGAGAGAGGGTTCCCGACCACATCTGAACTACAGTGGTGCACTGCTCAGCACTCACTATGTCGCATCACCATGTTTTTTCAATTGTTCCCCTAAGAGCATGGATTAAACCAATCAAATGGCAGGACATATCTTAAAAGTTGTTGTACTATCGATGTGATGTCAGAACAATAGTACAACAACTTTTTTGACCTTTGAATGGTCCTACAACAAGCTTCAGAAAGTCACTGTTTTTCAATTACAATAAGCCCTAACCATATACTATACTACAGTGCCACTGGGTCCCTACAGATGTCGTAGTGGCTCCTGGATTTTTGTATTTCCTTTTTGTCATGAGGGGTTGTATCCAGTTAAAGTTAAAAATAGCATGGTGTCTCTACCAAAGAAAGATTAAAGTGTTGTACAACCCCCCCCAGATGCAATATCTACACACCTCCCACTATGTTCACCCAACCCATGGATTCATGCACTGGAAGATATTCCCCACAAGCACACACTTAAAACTTTAAACAGAATGGAAGCAAACATGGATCAAAACAGAATGAACACATATTTATTTACAGCAGCAACCCCAAAAGGATAAAATGGAGGTTAGCAGCAATCAAGGCAGTTAAATATAGCAGGTGGTTAGTCTTCCTTGCCCTTCTAAGCCCAGATCTATTCAATACCAGCTGTCCTCTGTGCCAGTCATGGCACAGCTAAATTAAATTCTTTCCAAGGCTGGTGTTAAGTGCCTTACTAGGCAGAGCCACATTTAATGCATTCACTAGGATACAGGTTAAATGCATGTCCAGGTGCAGCCCTTTAAAGAGCTAGTGTGCTGCTTGAAATTAATATTATCTTTCAGAAGTGTGTTGGCCCAGTGGCACCGAGGGCTGAGGCACTGAGCACCTCACTTGCCTTAGATCCAGCAACACCAGGGGTTGGCCAGAGGAAGAAGATGGAGTGTCTATAGGATTGCATTCCTCTCCCAGAGGAGAGGGACATAGTGCCAGTGCAAGCCTGGCCCCTAGTGATAGCTGGGAGAATGACTGGACTAGGATTTCATCACTACACTGTTAAATGGATTGAAGCTTGGCTTCAAGACCATTCTCAAAGGGTTAGAATAACTGATACCATCTCAGGTGACATAGATGTGACAAGTGGGGTCCCACAGGGGCCGGTTTTAGGACCAACTCTCTTTGACATTTGTATAAGCCATCTACAGGATGGTGTACTCAACAGAATTAGCAAATTCACTGACGATACCAAAATTTCATCAGAGGTAGACTCAGGTGAAAAAATGAAAATGCTAAAACAAGACCTAGCATATACTGAATTATGGGCTGTCAATAACAAGATGACATTTAACATAAATAAAGGCTCAGTAATACACTTGGGATCAAATAATCTACTCACAAGTTATTTATTATATGGGAAAGAGATAAAATCAATTAAAACTGAAAACAAGCTACGGATGTCAGTTACTAACCAGCTTACACGAGGAGAACAGTGCAGAAAAGGGGCACAATTAAGTAACCACATAATAACATCCATCAAAAGGTCATTTATCACTAGGAATGAAAACTGTATTATCCCCCTTTATAATCTTATGTCCATCCATATACGTACTATGCTGTTTCCTTCTGGGACCCCTATCTCTGTAAAGATAAAAAAAAAAACTAATAGAAAGCATGCAAAGGAGAACAACTAAGCTGATCCCAAGAGTTAAAAACCTATCATATGTAGAAAGGCTAACAACACTCGGCCTCTATTACCTACAATTAAGAAGAGATAGAGAGGGCTTGTTACTTGTATTCAATATAATGAATGACTCTGATCTTATGAAGAACTGTAATATTGTATTGGTGGACTAACCTAAGAATTTAAGATGCCATAATAGGCAAATTCATATTCCAAAAGTTATAACAAATAAAAATATTACTTTACAGTAAAAGCTTCCTCCCATAGAAATTCACTCCCTTAGCATATTGTGCATAGTAACAGTTTTATTAAATTTAAAAATGAAGTAGGACAGACTGAAAATGTGCCCCACAAGTGAGGGAAGGTGGTCACGATGGGCCTTGTGCCTACTTCCACCTTAATAACACCAAGTAATACCGAGCAATGGCAACCAGCGACCATTGTGCCAGGGAAAGAGAGGAGAGGTGGCTGCTGATGTCCTGAACACAGCGATGGATACAGGACTGTAATATTGTATTGGTGGACAAACCTAAGAATTTAAGATGCCATAATAGGCAAATTCATTTTCTAAAAGTTATAACAAATAAACGAAAATATTACTTTACAGTAAGAGCTTCCTCCCTTTGGAATTCACTCCCTTAGCATATTGTGTATAGTAACAGTTTTATTAAATTTAAAAATGAAGTAGGGACAGACTGAAAATTTGCCCCACAAGTGTGGAGAAGGTGGTCACGATGGGTCTTGTGCCTACTTCCACCTTAATAACACCAAGTAATACCAAGTAATGGCAACCAGCAACCATTGTGCCAGGGAAAGGGAGGTGTGGCGGGCGCTGATGTCCTGAACACAGGGATGGGTACAGGATGATCTTGAGTGGCACTGTATGACCACTCCTCCCAGGGGAGGAAAAATGGAGCTCTGACAGCTAGATGACTTCAGGGCACCCGCAGGCCTCACACACAATGAGCACCCAGGCCATGTGGTGGATGAGTGAAGGTAAGACCTGGAGCAAATTTGGGTGATGAGATCTGGGTGGTTGGCATGACAGAAGGCCATTTAGACCTGGGTGACAAAGAAAATAACTGCACCAAAAACTTTTAAAAGTGGTAAACTATAAGCCGGCCCGGTAGTGTGGATGCATGCAGAGCTAAGGCGTTCAGTGCCTTAGCCACACCGGTGACGCATGTTCTGGTATGAGCATGGGTTGCCGGGGGCCAGCAGGGTGGGAGAGGATTCAGCATCCCAGGGATTGCTCTACTCTCCATGGGAGGTGTGGCCAGCAGGAGGCCCGGTGGTGGTGCAGGCTCAAGCGACTCAAAAGGAGGGGCTGCGGTGATGCAAGATATATGTGCTCCGTAAGTACATCCTGTCACTGCAGTGCAGAGGTGGGACTAAGGAAAAGAGGAAAAATGGATGCTGGGCTTTGTGAAGCCTTGTCATGTGTCTCTGACCCACACTGCTGCTCAGGTTCATGGGGAAATTCTGGATGTGCTGCTCTGGGGGGGGGGGAACCCCTGGCCCCAATACAGTAATAAACTCCTGATCAGAGAGAAGCATGAGATGGTCACAGTGCATGGGGACAAGGCTGATGAGTCGTTGGGTCTGCCACAGAAGCATAAAAGCCTTTATGGGGGGTAACTGTTAAACTATTACTTTTTACGTCCAAAGTATTTTTTTATTTTTTCCTTTTGCTAATTAAAAGACTTTCTAACTGACAATGCTTGCTGTAAGGTGTGGAATAGTTCTCTACCTGGAGGGTAACATAGCTACTTCTATTCCTTCTCTTATTCAATACGCCATAAAACCTCACTGTGTGTGACATTACACTGACTGAAGAGCCAATCACCTACTGCAAAATCAGTCACTTGTAATGACATAATAAGAAAGGTCACAATGCTGATGAGGTGTGAAAAGGAATAGGAACTAGTTTTAAAAGGGATTGGAAATATCCCGCTTCCCAATTAGCTGTATAAGTTCCAAGACCCAAATGTTTATTCCCAAAATGCACTGACTATAACAAGTTCAGCCAGTGCTATTTGAATTATCAAGTTACACACAGAATTCATGAGCCACTTCACAAATCCCTGAAAGCATAGCAAAATGGCTACCAACTTTACTTACTGAAGACATTCACCAAGGCCGTAAAAGTAAAGCACTCTTAAATTAAAATACATTTTTAACATTGTTTTTCCTCATGATACCCACCTTGCACAGTAAACAAACTTAAAAATGAAGTACAATTCGGCACTAGGTTTGAACAGCGCCAACAAGAATGGCGCTGTCAATAACACCAAGTATAAACAGCACTGTCAAGAACAACGGTCAATACAAATGCTGCAACACAAAATAGAACCAATGGTAGCAGTGGAAACCACACCGATGACTGCTACCATTAAACAAAACAGGCTGTACACTTTATTTTTGTGGGGGTCTCTGCACCACAATTTTTATAACTAACTCTGAGGGGGGCCGATCACAGGGAAAATTAGAACATTGGTAAGGGAGTTACATTTTGTTTCCAGCATGTCAAAAATAAAACAGCACACTTGGAGTGGGGAGGGGATTAAAAAGGAATAATTTGGGAGACCAGGAACAGAACCCTGGTCTCCCAATCTGTGCTGGCTGAGCTGCTTCTGATTTAGCCCTTTCCATCACAGAAGAAGCTCAGCCAGCTTCTGCATTTTTTTGTTACTTAGCTACTATCACCAATGCCTGGATAGCTACAGGGTTAGTGGTAGTTGACATTCACTCTTCTACCTCTGTCGCTATTCAGGCATTATGTGGTTCCTACAGCGCGGTTCAGATGGCGCTGTTCAGGAATCACTATTCTAACTGTATGCCATGATTAAGTTTTAATCCTGATGTTTATTTGATGACCATGACAAATCCCACTTCTATCTTGACTAGCTTGTCAGGCCAATCTCTGCTGCTTACACTGTTTCAGATACAACTGAGAGCTTACCTCCATATAAGGCCATCTGTCGGGTCTTGGGGTGAACACCCTGTCGAAGGAATCATGCAGCAGTTTGAATTTCTGTGTTTCATAATAAACAAGCATTCCATGGATTGAATACATGGAAAGGCAAATGACTGACGTGTGGGGAAGGACTGCTTTTTACTAGTTACCTTTAACAAAAGAAAATATCTGTTTTTAATGTAACAAATTGCACTTTTTATTTTTTAATGGTTTCTTTGGTTACCCATTTTATAAGTTACAGAGTCACAGAAATCTGATTGTAGAAAAGGACCTCTTCAGCCCATCGAGTCTGCACCTTCCCCTCTCCCCTACTCATCTCCACTCTTACGGATCCTCCCTTTCCCCTCACTTCCCAATCCCATAAGTCTGTCCCATGCCCTCTTAAATCCCCCCACTGTTTCGGCCTCCACCACCTCTTCTTGTAGTTTATTTCAGGCCTACACCACTGTCTCTGTGAAGAAAAGCCCCCTCACATTGCCTCTGTATCTTCCCCCTTTCAATCTTAGGTTATGTCCTCTAGTTTTAGCCCCTCCTTCCTTCTGAACACAGCTCCACTCCTTCACCTTATTAATCCCTTCACATAATTAAAAGTTTCAGTCATGCTCCCCTCCTTCTAGTCTCCAGTGAGTACAGATCCAGTTCCCTACACCTCTGTTTATAGGGTTTCCCCTGCATACATGCACCATCTTGGTTACTCTTCCCTGAACCCTTTCCATCCCATCAGTGTCCTTGCGCAGGTGCAGTCTCAAGAACTGGACCCTGTACTCCAGGTGTGGTCTCACCATTGCTTTGTAAAGAGGCATAAGCACCTCCCTCCTTCTGCTAGTTATGCTCCACCCAATGCATGCCAACATTCCATTTGCCTTCCCCACCACCTTGCTGCACTGGCTACCCACTTTAAGGTTGCTTGATATTATAATCCCCAGATCCCTCTCCTGCTCTGTTTTTTTTTATTTCTTCCCCTCCTAGAGTGTAAGCTGTTTGTGGATTTTTGAGCCCTAGATGCACCACAGCACACTTTTTGGCACTGAATTTCAGTTTCCAAGTTTCTGACCACCCCTCCAGAGTCCTCAAGCCGTGCTTACTGGCCTCTACCCCCTCCTGGGGTGTCCACCCTAGTGCAGATTTTTGTATTATCCACAAATAGGCCCACTCTTCCCTCCAGACCCTCTGCTATATCACTGATGTATATATTAAAAAGGAGTGGTCCCAACACTGACCCCTCTGTCACCTCACTCATTACCCACCTCACCATGGAATGCACCCCATTTACTACCACTCTCTGACTTCTGCCGGCCAACCAGTTTTCCACCCACCTAGTTATTTTCTGTCCCACCCTTAAGCTGTCATAGAATATAGAAACATAGAAGTTGATGGCAGATAAGGACCGCAAGGCCCAGCTTATTTATTAGCCTTCTGTGAGAGATGGTGTTAAAGGCCACAAGTGCAATAAGACACTCCAGGTCTTTGGTTGTCTGGGGTTAATGTGCTTTCAGGTGCTAAAGGCACTCAGTACAAGTGTCTTGTGCCTCATTACACACCTGGGCATGCATTAACCTTTGACAAACAATGTCCGGCCCTGTCCTGTCATGTCTTAGTGCTTACATATGCCAGTCCCCAGGCAAAGTACTGGGGCTCAATTCTCAAAGAGGGCTTAGACTGGTGCAAGCTGCAGCAAACAGCAGCTTGCACTGAAGCTCAGTGCATCAGGAATCCTGTACCAGATTTTGGTGCAGGAGGGATCCCAGTGCCTAAGTCCCCACACTTGCCACTACCCCTGTCATGTGACGAGCATAAGATACACAGGAGAGGGCTCCCGCATGCTTAGTGCGGCAAAGGTTAGCAGTCTCCCCATCCCCAATACCCTGATAAAATGTATTAATTACTGTACCTGGTGATCTAGTGCCCTCCTCCCCCATCCCTGATGCCACCGGTGATAAAAAGTAATAATTCCTCCTTCCCTGGTGGTTTAAGGGACCCCCACCTCAGCAGGTAGTGCCCACCACCCTGATCCCACCCTCCTGAAACAGAGACCATGGCTGGTCTAACGGTACTTAGAAATGTGCCCTCTGAGAGGGTTTTGAGAATCACGCATTAGGGGATATGGTATCCTGTGTCTGCCACAAGCCCCCCAGTGCCATGCTGCAGCCCATTTTGTGGCACACAGGTGTCACAAGTCCTGTTTGGGCCAGGCAGCCTGCAGCCGACACTGGCTGCCATTAGGACTCATTCTTGGTACATCTTTTGGCACAAGGGGCAGTTTGCGCCATTCTTCATGGTGCAAGCCCATTGCGCCATGCCGGAAGCTCTGAGAATAGAGCCCCTGGTCTTTATTTTACACCTAATTCTATCAGGAAAAAACTCTTTTAATGAGCAAATGGAAAAAAAATACTTCGGAAATAAAACGTACAACTAACTAATCTTAAAAATTAATAAACTAGTTGTGCCAGCTTTATTTGGCACAACTAGCTCTTTAAAACACAGCTCACCTCTTCACCACCATGTATAATATGGTAACTTGCTTCAGCCCCCATAGAAACATAGATTTTGATGGCAGATAAGGACCGCTTGGCCCATCTAGTCTGCCTATTTTCCTACCTAACAGATAAGCTGCAGATCCTAGTTAACCAACAGCTTACTTCCTCCTACCCCCACTAGGACTGCCTTATGTCTGTCCCATGCATTCTTGAATTCCCCCACTGTTCTTGACTCCAAAACCTCCTCAGGAGGCTGTTCCATGCATCCACAACCCTCTCCATGAAAAAAAGCTTCCTCACATTACCTCTGAGCCGTCCCCCCTCTATATTCAAATTGTGCCCCCTTGTTCTTGCACATCTCTTTTTCTGAAAGATGCTACCCTCATGGACTTTGTTGATTCCCTTGAGGTACTTGAATGTTTCTATCATGTCCCCTCTCTCCTTTCTTTTCTCAAGGGTATACATATTAAGCTCCTTTAGTCTTTCTTCGTATGTCTTCTGGTGCAGACCCTGCACCATTTTGGTTGCCCTCCTCTGGACAGCCTCCACTCTGTCTATGTCTTTGCGGAGATGGGGTCTCCAGAACTGCATACAGTACTCCAGATGGGGTCTCACCAACTGTCTGTACAGAGGGATAACAACTTCCTGTTTTCTACTATTGATGCCTCTTCCTATGCATCCCAGTATCCCCCCAGCCTTCCTTACTGCCTTCTCACATTGCTTGCCCACCTTTAGGTCATCTGATATAATTAACCCCAGGTCCCTTTCCATTTTTACTGTTGTCAGTATCTCACCCCCCATTGTGTACTCTTCCCCTGGGTTTTTGTTTCCCAGGTGCATTACCTTGCACTTCTTTGCATTGAATCTGAGCTGCCATACATTTGACCATTCCTCCAACCTTGCCAAGTCCCTTCTCATCCTTTCCACTCCATCTTGTGTATCAACCCTGTTGCAGATCTTTGTGTCATCTGCAAAGAGACATACTTTTCCTTCCAGTTCCTCTGCAATGTCACTTATAAAGACATTAAAAAGACTGGTCCCAGTACTGAACCCTGCGGTACCCGCTAGTAACCCTCCTTTCTTCACTGTGGACTCCGTTTACTACTACCCTTTGCGTCCTGTTATCTAGTCAATTTTTTATCCAGGCTAGCACCTTGGGACCCACTCCAAGGCTGGCTAACTTGTGTATTAATCTTTTGTGTGGGTCTGTATCAAATGCCTTGCTAAAATCTAGGTAGGCCATGTCCACAGCCCCTCCCTGGTCTACTACTTTGGTCACCCAGTCAAAGAAATCTATTAGATTTGTCTGACACGACTTTCCCATCATGAATCCAAGCTTCCTTGGGTCCTGTGCCCCACTGGCCTCTAGATACTCAACAATTCTTTCCTTCAGAAGTGATTCCATCATTTTCTCTACCACTGAGGTCAAACTAACTGGTCTGTAGTTTCCTGCCTCTGTCCTGCTCCCACTTTTGTGAAGAGGAATCACATCCATCCTCCTCCAGTCCTCAGGTACCATCCCATCCTCCCATGATTTGTTAAAGACAGTAGTCAGCAGTGTCACTAGTTCTACCCTTAGTTCTTTTAGAATTCTTGGGTGAATACCATCAGGCCCCATTGCTTTGTCCACCTTCAATTTTATTAGTTCTTTCAGAACCCTTTCTTCTGTAAATGGACTGGTATAGACCCCCGTCTTCAGAGTGTTTCTCTTGTTTGGTTTAGGCACCTTCCCCTCCTTTTCCTTTGTGAATACTGAGCAGAAATATTCGTACAATATCCCTGCTTTTTCACTGTCACCCTCTGCCCACATTCCCTCCGCTTTATTAAGCCTCAGTATCCCTCCTTTGGTCTTTCTTCGCTCCCTAATGTACCTATAAAAGGTCTTATCCCCCTTCTTAACAGAGTTGGCTATCCTTTCCTCGGTTTGGGCCTTTGCTATTCTGACTGCCTTCCCTACCTCTTTCTGCTTTAACTGATAAAGTTCTCTGTCCTGCTCCTTCTGTGTTTCCTTATATTTCCTGAATGCTATGCTTTTCTCCTTAACCTTCCCTGCCACCTCTTTTGAGAACCATAGCATTTTTTTCCTTCATTGCATTTTGTTGATTTGCTTTATACAAAGGCTTGTTGCCTCTATGATGGCTGTTTTGATTACTCCCCATTGTTCTTCCACCCTTTCCTCTTGCCTGTTTGCTAGTGCTTTTCTGAGGCACTCTCTCATTTTCCCAAAGTCAGCCCTCCTAAAGTCCAATACTCTTGCTTTTGTATGGCTTGATTGTATGGCTGTGTTTATTGTGAACCACACTGTTTAATGGTCGCTTGTTCCCAGATGGCTACCCACTTCTAAATCTGAGATTCTTTCTCCGTCCCCATTTGAGAGTACCAGGTCTAAGATTTCTCCCTCCCGAGTGGGTTGCAATACTAGCTGTCTGAGGCATGCCCCTTGTAGGGCATCAAGAATGACCCTGCTCTTGGATGTGCCTGCAGCAAAGCTGCTCCAGTTAACATCTGGCATATTCAGGTGCCCCATCAATAATATCTCCCCTTTTTCTGCCATCCCCATCAGCTGGGGGTCTACCCTATCCCCACTGATGCCAGTGCTTTACACTGTAAATAATATAGGGAGCTTCCAGAGGGTTAAATGTAATTCCAAAGGGGGCCAGCACTCAATATACTGTACAAATGTTTCAGTTTCTCAGGTTCCAAACAAGCACATAGCTACTGTACAAACAAATGAAGTGAAAAAAGGAACACAACTATTGCTTGAACATTAAATCAACTGGCACATTTAACAAAACAAACTTCAAAATTATATAACAGAGGAAACAGACCTTAAAACTGCATGCTGAACTATATTATAATGAGAGTCCCCTACACATCGGCAAATGCTATTCCTTCATCACTCCCTAAATGTAGCATACCGAATACAAAGGGGACTCTCATTATCATAAAGTTCAGCACGAGGTTATAATTAGCAATACTTAGTGAAACAATAGAACCACAACCTCCAAGGCCATGCAATTGCAAAAAAATAACCCTCCACCTGGGGTATATGTAGAGCCCTGACTGGCTGACTGGTGGTTTGCTGGCTAGCTGGCCAAATTCAGAAATGGTTTCTCAACTATTTTTCAGCGCCTCTGTTGCAAGGGCACGTCTTGGATTTACTCACAGTTCTGGTACAATAGAATTTCCCTTGCTATGCTGGGGATTGTTGTTGTGGCTTCTTTGCTAGTGGTGTGATTGTTTTGGTATCTCTCCTCCTCACTCTCTCACTTTGCATCAGGGAAGATGACTGCAATTTAGAGGTTCAGTTACCCTTCAGTTGATCAGGACACTGGAGATCCACACCAACCACAATGTTGGGGCATCCAGTCCTGCAGGGCAGTGATATCCCAGTACCAGAATACATTACCTGGTGGGTGGATCCTGCAGCAGTATCTGGCAGCAGATTATCTCAGTCTCTCACTCTGTCGCGGTGGTGTTGGCTTTGCAGTCATGTTTGGCTCAGCATGAGAATGTCTCTTTTTGCAAGCTGGGTACATGCTTCTGATTTTCAGTTTGTCCTTACAGATAGATTTGCAGTCTGTCACAGCACAGCTGTCTGCAGCACCCTGTAGCCCTGCTTGATCATAATCTCACACAGATCTGTCATGAGAATGGCTCAATCACTTCTTTTCATGAGGGAACCAGCAGTGCTGATTGCTTGAAAGGGCTTAGAGTCAAGACACATAGTCTTGGAGGTCTATCACTATACATGCGGTTTGTGGTTGAAAAGGCACCCAACTTAATAAGGTCCACCAGTAGCCCATAAGCCCTTATGGTTCCTTTTGCAGACAATTGTCCCCAGCTGGGTATCATTTCACCTTCTGACCACATCACCATGGCATGGCAGGGCAGGTCAAAGGTGAAAAACATGGCTGCTTACTTGTAGTCCAAAAGTCAGTTTCTACAGAAGTCCTTATTTTTACAAAATCCTAAGTTTAAACACATGATCACACCCATCCAGTCCTTAATGGATGCAAACTCGCATCCAGTTTGGCTGGCATACAGATCAGGCAATTCCTGGTCCTGTCACTATCACACAGTGTCAGCTCCATCGAAGGTGGCGAACACCTTTAATACCTAAGCAGCCAAGGAGTCTTAAAGGTGCAGTAACCCAAAGGGGGTACACACTCCCCTTGCAAAGTAATTGCCATCCTTGACAATTGTATGAAAATGTCCAAAGTCAATGATCCATTTTCAAAATATTCACATACTTTATTTACATATACATATAAACAACAGTCAACTGTCTGTACAGATGATTTCTAGCTAGGCTTTCATCAGTGACATATATCCATCAGTTATGTCTAAATATCTGGTTCCTGTCTAAGAACATTTCAACTCAGTTCCAGCTCCACAAAACATGACATTACCCTTCCATGTTTTCAGCATTACTTCATATGCACCGGCAAATGATATATAGAGCAGTAATCCTAGAATTGAAATAAATAAATAAAAAATAAATAAATAAAATCTGGGCTTTACATATATTCCCATGTGTACAGCATGTTTTGGTAGGCCAGTGGAGGAACCAGGAGCATCATATTTAAGTCTAAGCACAGGTTTGACAGGTCTCTAGAAATGTATCAGTGGGCAACATCTTCAGAATTCGGGGTCATGACTATTTTCTCCTCAGCCAGCAAAGGAGTATCCATGATTAACGAGGGCTCCACTTTGTTCTTGGTGTCTGGATGCTTCTTATCTTCCTCCTTGATGTCCTCGTCCTTCTACAATCACTGCACATCCAACAGCACAAAGGATTCTGTACTTGGATCCAGAAGGATTCCAACTTGGTTGACTTGCTTCCCAGGTATGGTGTTAGGAAATGATCTTGGAATGTTCACTGTAGAATGGTGACACACCAGTTCCATACACTCATCAAATGAATCATCACCTGTGCCTCCTGGAGTGATATAACATGGATCTGCAGTTTTCTGCCTGTGTATAGCAGATCTATCTGCAGGCCACATAGGCACTTCAGATTCAGCAATCTCAGAATGAATGTTCATCTGCCAGTTCAAAATAAGTGGTTCATCTGAATTGTGTAAGTCTCACTTGACTCTCCTTCTGGCTGAATTTTGTAGACAGGTAAAGTCCTGAATCTGTTCCACCATGACATGGTGTGTGTTGCCTCATTTGTCAGTGAGCTTGTGTTTCCCTGACAATGCTACTGTTTGTTTTTCATGAGTAACTTTTCATGAGGCAAACGTCCATGTGCCTTCACTTTCTTGTCATACCTTACTTAATTAGTTCAATTTCGCTTCCCAGTCATCTCCATGGCCAAATGATATGCAGTGTTAAACTGATCTTTTAAATAATGTACATAGCGGGAATATAGGCACTGAGGACATTTCCAGGAAATCAAAAATGTTATGTTAGAGAAGTCCTCCTCTCTGCTTCAAACCCTATTGCATTTGCACTTGTCTGAGGAGTGCCAGGAAGGAGCATCCTCATGCAGGGACCTGGGGTTGCAAACCACAGTATCCTCCCTACATGAGGATAAAGTGGAGTTGGAACCCATGACTTCATGAAGGTCAAAATCACCTTCTTCCTCCTCAATATCCTCCTCCATGTTCAGGAAGTCAGAATTGTACTCTTCCTCATCCACTGAATGAGGTGAGGAGATTTTTATCATACTACCACGCTGACAGTTGTTGAGATGGAGAAGTGATAGTATGGCCAGCTGAAGTACTGTTTGTCGTCAATGGAATCAAAGGACCAGGGACTGGCAGTGACAATGTAAAAATCATCAACAGTAACATAAGGAGCAAATAGCAAAATAATTTTGACAGCATTGCCAGAACTACTTGTAAATCTATGACGTCCAGTATACGGCTCAGAGAAACTGTCTTCAATGGACAGAATTTCATCGATGGAGGCCGCATGCCACTGGTAGTGAAAGTGCCAGAGCCAGACACCTACCTTGGTGTCAGTGGAACAGCCAGGGGTGCTACAGTAGTCAAGGTCACTTTTGCAGCCATTGACTGTGATGTGGCTTACTGTCCACAAATCCCAAATGACACAGAGACCTGGACCAGACAGGAAAACCTAGTGATGTATCCTTATGCTTGGAGTGGATTCGCTCAAGCAAAGAGGACTTAATTATTTTATCCTTAGAGTGTAATGAATGCATTTGGAAAACCCTCACTGACCATCAGCGAGATTACTGATTCATGTTGGCATTTGGTCCAGCAGGAGAAGCTGGAGTAGAGCTTGGGGTTTTCTGTGAGGCATCCATTTTCTTATGTTGCAGGAAATGTTCTAGAACTTTTTATCACTGTCTCTTGGTGGTATAGTTAATTCCCATGCAGATTGTACAGGCCTTCACATTGTGGGCTAGGCTCAGATAACAGAAACAGATGGAATGGATGTCATCCTTCTATATATTTAGGCCACAGCAACGGAACAAAACAGCAGAATTTTCAATGGCAGTATACAATAAATGCAGATAATAACAGCAACAGGTTTTGAAATAGTTGAGTAAAACAATGGCATTGTTTCATTAGCAGTGTGCCAAGCTTGATAATGGTGGGATAAAGAAATGAGTATAGTAGGAGCCGCCCACATTATATAGGTGGCACCAATGTACATCAACGTAGGTAGTGCCAGCTAGGCAAAAGCTACTGAGTGATACTGATGCTGATGGCTTACCATCCTAAAGGTGTGGTTTAATGGTAACCCATGATGTGGGCGCATGAGGAAGGGCACTGTCCATTATGGAAAATCCTTCCCGGTGCAATCCACTCACGGCAATGGAAAGGTAGGGTGACCAGATGAGGGGGTGGGCGAGCTAGGCGACAGGATGTCACTATACGTATGCACGCGCGGGTGTGGGAGTGAGCACAGTGAGCATGGGCTGGGAGGGGTGGAGAGGCTGTAGGGGTGGTGCTGTGGTTGCTGGTTGAGCTGCGTCATGGCATTGGGGATTGGCTAGTGACTGGGGTGGCTGAGGTACTGGGTTCGGTCCAGGCACTGGTATGATTTTTATGCGCCTGAGCCCTTTTTTTTACTGCTTTCACCCCCAACATGCACCTCCCTGAGTTGAGAATCCTTAAGAAGGGTTGTGCAGGGATAACCCCCATGAGGGAGGTTGCAGCTCCCCAACAGAAAGCAGTAAAACTGTGTCCTGGTGCCCCGGGTTGTCAGAGTGATGAAAATGTGTTCGGCACTCCGACTGAGCAATAATGGTGATCGCCTTTAGAGGTCTGGGAGCTCAGTGATGAGGGTCCAGGGAGGCCATCACCTGATCAGCCAAGGCACCATTTCCACTTTTCTCCTGTGGGAGTGGCATGCCACAGATGTCTAGGCATACACCAATGTCTGCCAGTCCCCAGTCATCTGCAACCTGACGTCCTGCTGCATTCCTGGCCTCTACCAGGAGCCAGCAGGCACTGGGCCGCATCCCCACCCTCCACCCGGAGAAGGCGAGCTGTTGCTGGACGCTCTCTCCTTCTCCCCCAGCCGGCCCTCCAGCGACCTGTGTCTGTTCCTGAACCCATAAAACTATTTAACGATTACAGTCCTGGAGTCAGAGAAAAGAGGGACAAATTTGCCAACATAAAAGCAGGACTTCACAAAGTCAACCAATGATTTCATCTAATGTACGCTGCAAGGCTAAAAGTTTGGCTACCAAAAGGAATCCAAGTTTTTAACAGAACAAGAACTGCAAAAACAATTCCCCAAAATGTTCCCATATAGGAGACCGCCCCATACAACCAGAGGGAAAACAACCAAGGAGGGACAACATTAGACTCATACATTCCTTGGGAACAAACAAAGAATACACAGATCTAACATTCACAAAGGTACTCTTTCCCTCCTTTTACACAGACAATATTGGGGTACAGTATCAAACATACTTGAGCATACTCCAACACCCAGGGCTAAAGAAGATAAAAGACTGCACCCTAAAGATGGCCACTGAATCCCCTAGGTATCCACCCTGACTTTACCAGTTGGCAGGATTGGTAGCCCTACCTCAATAAAGGCTATCTGCACCGGAGGCAACACCTCTGACCACAAGTGCCATCAACTCCATAGTACAGTACTTCCTGACACCCGCATCTCCTATACTACTGTATATGTAACCGTAAACTGCCACTCCCAGAACACTTAGACACTAATGAAAGGGGACCAACAAGTGACAACCAGAGGAACTCACAGCTGCCCAACAGATTTAAATGAAAAGATTGGGAACTAGTGTCAAGGTAAGATGGGGGTCACATTGCGTCATAACTAAAGACCCATACTGTAGAATAGTTCAGAGGTACATGTCGAAGCCTCCTCATCTCGGCCTATGGCACCCCCCCCCGCAAGGTACCGGCAGCTTGATCTGGCACCACCAATAAAGGAAAGCAGGGGGCATGAAGGTTTTCACAGTACCAGACAACCATAGGACACTAATCAATGCAAAACAGCCATGGACAAAGACAGTACGAGACAATAGTCCCTGTGACATTGCGCCACAAAGCTGCCCTCCTCAACAACCATGCCAGGAAAGATCCCATACCCCACCACAGAGAAGAGTGAACATGGACAATCAACACAGACACAACACACTCCCATGCATATACAGTGGATCAGAACAGAACCACCCTCCCATAGGAACCTGGCCGAAGTAACAAACTTTCACTCATACAAAGCAGCATAATGAAAGCGGTGAACAGGCACCTCCAGTCCTGGGGCCAGCAGATTCCCTACAGCAAGGACCCCAGTGCAGGTAAGATGACTTTTGGGTTTATCCTTTCCTCCTGGGATCTCACCCAGGGGATAAAAATAGGGCCAGATCCTCTCTGTTATATTGCGGGTAGTCTGTGGAGAGTGCTATACTGGTTAAACCGGGAGACCACTCCGACCAGAGATTGTTCAATGGGAGAGATGCTAAGGGTCAGTTCCACCACCACCACCAGCAACTAGACTCCACTCTAGATGGAGAGGGGATGGACCATGGTAGTGCCCCTTGTGCAGAGAGTTGCTCAGTAGATGCACGCAGCAGCAAGGGCAGACCCCGAGGGACCCTCGCCCCACCTCCATATAAACTAACAGACTTGCCACACAGCATTCAGTTAAACAAGTCAGCAATACGCATTATCTGAGTAATGGACACAACGCTATCACGCATACTTCTTCAGGTGGAGAAAACACTAACTCACCCCCCACCACCACTCACATGCAGACACTTCATAAATTATCTCAAAGAAAGCAACATACCGGAACAACAGAGGTGTGTGGCTGAGGAGACAGGGTAGGGAACCAAGGCTGCCATCAACATGTCTTCCAGGTCTACACCCCCAAGGTTAGCTCCTGGACATTCATGCAGGAGTATGGGTGTGGTCATAGTGGGGAGAGAGGGGGAGGTCATGTATCACTGGGGGCAGTGCGGTGAAGTTGAAAATATGGCTCTGATCATGGAAAATATGGTCAGCCTTCCACGATTGACAGAAAGGTCGTTTAGATCAGGTTTATACTGACTGTACAAGATAAAGGAGCCGAGTGATGTTGCGGTCTATGAAGCAAACAGCAACAGGCCCAATCAGTGTTCAAAGTGGAGTGCTTAACAGAAAACAAAACGTGCAATATAGATGAGGCGCAGCTCAGGAAAAGGGGAAGAAAAAGAAAGCATACCAAATCAGGCTATGTTGCAGCAGCAAAAACCCCTGTAAAAAAAAATTGAGATCTTAACTGCCCGGAACGAGGATGGCCATTAGAGGAGGTACCACTCATGTAGTGCTTTGATGTTCTGCAACCAGGCTTTATAGATCTCCACTGGCAATGGAAGAGGGGTTGGGCAGGCCTTTCACTACTATGCGAGCCTTTCCCTGTCATTTGGTAAAGTGTGCAGCATCATACAGTAACCGGATCAATCATGAACGTAGCCTAGGTACAATGACCTACTAACTAAAACAAAGAAATGAACCAGATACGGTGGCACACATCCAAGGGATACACTGCAACAAACAGACAATCTGGGTGTTAAGGTCGATCTCCCACATGGAAGCGATAGGGTCTAGTTCTTAGCTAACATGGGCAAGGCACAATGTCCCTTAGTATATGCTAGCATAGAGCCCCCAGAGATGGGGTGAAATGATTATCCATTACCAGAGTCTGGTCTGTACGGTCCCGACTTGCCCTCCCCCCCCCACAGGAGTCAGAGTTAGAGACCTCCAGCAATATACCCAAGGACAACTACCCTATGTTGCTGAATACTCGAAGGGCACAGTCATCACAGAGGCAGATCTAAATCATGACCCCACATAGAAGAAACCCTCACCACAGGAACTTATGGCCCATCCTCACCAGCTGTACAGGTGGCCAACCGCCCCATAGGACACAATACTATATCATAGTATATGCAACAAAACCTGGGGGGGATAAAATCAAAATTGAAGTTAAAAATTTAAAATAAAAATAAAAAAAATTCGGGAATAAGCACCTCAGTATGCCCAGGTGGACTGATGAAATATGGACAAGGTGTGCAGAGCTGAGGGATTATTGCTCTACACGGACTCCCCTGTTGGGGAAACACTATGGTAGGCGCGAGGAGAGAAAACAAGGTCCCCAATCACTGGGCACATGGAGCTAATAGCCTCACACCCATAGACTAAAGCTGCTCACAATGGAGCCAAGTCTGTTGGGGGGAGAAGTGGACAGCTTATTGTAAAGATGACATTCTCTCTGGTGTAATTTGTATCCCCGTCTCTTGTGACACCGTTCCCTCAACAGCTATATCACCTCCCTCTGCCCCTGCCCGGACGCACAGCTGAATGCACAGTTCCTTAGAGGGAATAGGCAAAACAGAAGGTATCACTGCACTTCTATTTATCCACCTCTACACCTATGGCCTCACACAGGGGCCAGCTGATGGCTAAAGGGGCACACCAGGGGATTTACTGCCAGCATGCAACCCCTTGTGTTTCTACTTGAGGTTAGCTAAGCAACTATTGTAACAAAGATACGAGGTAGAAGATGCAGGGTAAAGTAGGGGTCAGGGACACCAGGCAGCAAACCCGGAGGCATAGACAATGGCTGCATCAGTCACTGAGTGCATACTGGGGGATCAGGAACAAATCACCTGGCTTCCAGTATTGCACCAGGGAGCTGGGTCGGACATATGATACTCTTCCTGGTTTGAAATTCCCGCCCCATCCCACTGTCTTTAATGACCCCCCAAACCCACAACTGTAAAGGGGAGCTTCCAAAGAAGTTATGCAAAAGGTGGGTAAGAGCCGTCTCACACAGTATCAAAAGAGGGCTCTGCTGACTGACTGGCACACCATAAGCAACAAGGGCAAACACAGGCCAAGTGTTGATAACTTAAAACCCTGGCTTCCTTCATTGGGCTCATGATACAAGCAGCCACAGGTTCATCACCTCAGTGATCACCCCCATCCCCCTTCTCCTTATGATGCAAATCGGTTTGGGGGAAAGCGTTGACTTTTACCTACTTATATGGTTGTATAAAGAGTATATGACTGATTACCTAAAACCTGCCAACTGTGATAGTTCTATGTTGAAAATACATGTTAGGCACCTGATGTCTAGTAAGCAAATGTATCGGATGACTGCCTGGCAAGGTATGGTAGACTAAAAGAGGTATAGTGGGCCTACTAGAAATGGTACTAGTGTCAAGAGATGTGGATCCATAGTGACATACAGAAGTCAACAGGGCTATAGGGAAATTAGCTCCTAAGCAGCCCCATTTAGGAGGTGCACTTTGTTGCAGCCCCCCAGACTTTCCATTATGTTTCCCACCTCAACCTATAGCCTTACCCTAATAGACACCTCACCCCTACAGCTGGAGAGAGCTTCATAAGAGCTCCCAGATACCACCAATTTATAGGACAGATCAATTAACTCACAACATATACCAAAGAGAGTGTGAAGGACTTCTCAAATGGGTAGACTAAGGTAGCATCACCACAGCCCCACCATGCCCCATTCCCCTCAACAACACATACACAAATGCAGCAGCACTGCAGAATAACACAGAACATCGGACACATCCAGACATGGCTGTGTCTTACTCCAAAAGCCTTGCAAGGAGCAGGCGATGGTATATTGGGGCAGAATAGTAGCAATAACACATGGACACAAGGGAGGCAGAGACCACTTGGCAGCTGATTTTATAATGAGCCAGGCAATCACAGATGGTATGATGGAATACCTGGCCAGGGAGGGGCCTAGTAGGGGCATGAGAAAGTTCACACAAGGAGACATTTGGAGGCTGACTGAAGGGAGGGACGATCCTATGGGCAATAAAAATGTGTCAAATGAGGTGCACAAAACATAGACTATGGATAACAACTATATCAAATATCTAGTATGGAACATCAAAGGGATGCAAACAGGGAAAAAGAAGCAATCAGTTCTATAGCACCTCAAGAGAAATGGAACCCAAATAGCATTTCTCCAAGAAACACACATGAAAGAATCAGAGCTCCACATGATGAGAAGATCTTGGTCAGTGGAGTTTTTCGGAGCCAGTGACAGCAAAAGGAAAGGGGCGTACAAAATTATTACACAAGAAGCTACTCTTCATGGAAGAAAAATCTGGAAACACCCTGATGGGAGGGCTCTATTAGTAGCAGGATCCCTTGGGAAGATAAAAGTAGCCCTAATTAATATCTATGGTCCTAACAAAGATGACCAATTGTTCTTCACAAATATCATGTCACAACTCACAAACCTAAGTGAATACATATGGCTGATAGGTGGAGGCATGAACACAGTCATGAACCTAGTTATGGACAGCACAAACCCAGTGAGAGTTCTGACCCAAAGTGCTCGAACTCTATCGGCCAGCTTGGAAGAATACAACATGATAGATGCCTGGAGAACCATGCACCGAACGAGAAACAGTTTACCTTTAGATCCCATGCCCACTGAACAGCCTCTAGAATAGATTACTGGTTCATACCAAACAAAGAATCCCCTGGACTTAGAGAGATCAGGGTCCTACCAATAACCATCTTGAGACCATGCACCAATGAGCATAACACTAGAGCTAGACATACAGGCCCCAAGACACCCAGCTGGAAATTCAGCAGCTCTATTCTCCAAAGCAAGGAGCACATGCAAGATCTAAAGAGTGCCATCACAGACCTCCTGCACCACAATCAGCCATCAGACACATCATGGGCAATGACCTGGGAAACATTAAAGTGCACAATGAAAAACTTCACAACTTCCTAGAGGGCATCAACCTGCCGGAACTGACAGAAGAGCAAGAGGAGCCACTTGCTGCAGAATTAACAACAGAAAAAAATTGTTGCAGCAATCAAGGGACTCACAGAAGGGAAGTTTCTGGGCGAAGATGGCTTCTCACCAGATTTTTTTAGGCATTTGTAAATGAACTGGCCCCAATACTCAAAGAAATATTAAAAGAGTCACTGAAAAGAGGAATACCCCTGAAGACAATGCTGAAAGGTGTCATTACCATTCTTCTGAAACCAAACAAGGACAAGACCAAGTGTTTCTAGTTACAGACCTGTCAGTCTACTAAACCTGGATGCCAAAATATGGGCAAAAGTACTAGCCACAAGGATCCAACACACACTGATTGGCCCAACACAAACAGGCTTCATGACAGGCAGACATATATCAGATAATACTAGGAAACTAGCATACTTGACGGAACTGGTGGGCGACCTCAAAATTCCAGCTGCCGTAATGACTTTTGATGCAGAAAAAGCATTTGATCACATAGAGTGGCCTTATCTGTTCACAATTATGGACAGATATGATTTTACACAAAGCTTCATAAGGATGGTCAAATTACTACATACTTCCCTACAAGCATTGATCACAACTAACGGACTTGGATGAGAAGCCTTACCCCTGAAATAAGGAACAAGATAAGACTGTCCCCTTTCCATAGGCCTCTTCAACCTAGCCCTAGAACTGCTTCTATGGAAAATACAACATGATGAGAAGATAAAAGGAATAATACATGAAGGAGAAAATCACAAAGTAACCACATACGCGGACGATGTGCTCATCTTCGTCACCTACCCTGACAAATCAATATCACAGCTTCTGAAGCTCATAAAGAAATTTGACAGTTTCTCAGGGCACAACCCAAACATAGATAAATCAGAAGTCCTACCACTAAACCACTGTTGCAGGAGGAACCCAGTGACTGAGCTGGGCCTACAATGGAAAACTAAACAGGTGGCATGTCTAAGCATACAATTCTAAACAAATAAAGAAACTGTAGTACTTAACACCAAAATACTGCTACAAACACTTAAGACAGACACTGACAGATGGAACAACCTACCAATCTCTGGATACAGAAGTTGATACCAGCCCATTTACAGAAGAAAGGGTTATGAAAGAACTCTAAAACTGAAGGTGGACAAAGCAATGGGACCTGATGGGATTCATCCCAGAATTCTAAAAGAACTAAGGGTAGAACTAGTGACACCACTGACTACCCTCTTTAACAAATCATGGGAGGATGAGGTGGTACCGAGGACTGGAGGAGGGCAGATGTGTTCCCTTCACAAAAGTGGAGCAAGGCAGAAGCAGGAAACTACAGACCTGTTAGTTTAACCTCAGTGATAGGAAAATAATGGAATCACTTCTGAAGGAAATAACTGTCGAGTATCTAGAGGCGAGGGGCACAGGACCCAAGGCAGCATGGATTCACAGTGGGAAGGTCATGCCAGACGAATTTGATAGATTTATTTCTTTGATTGGGTGATCAAAGTAGTAGATCAGGGAGGGGCTGTGGACATGGCCTACCTAGACTTTAGCAAGGCATTTGACACAGTCCCACACAAAGATTAATATACAAGTTAGCCAACCTGGGAGTGGGTCCCAAGATGACAGCCTGGGTAAATATTGGCTGGAGAATAGGACACCTGAGAATAATAGTAAATGGGAATCCACTCTGAAGAAAGGAGAGTTACTAGTAGGGTGCCGCCAGGGGTTCAGTATTAGACCGGTGTCCTCTTCAATGTCTTTATAAGGACATTGCAGAGGACTGGAAGGAAAGTATGTCTCTTGCAGATGACACAAAGATCTGCAACAGAGTTGATGCACAAGGTGGGGTGGAAGAGGATGAGAAAGGACTTGGCAAGGTTAGAGGAATGGTCAATGTAGGGCAGCTTAGATTCAGTGCTAAGAAGTGCAGGTAATGCACCTGGGAAAAAAAACCCAGGTGAAGAGTACACAATGGGGGGTGAGATACTAACAACAACAAAAATGGAAAGGGACCTGGGGGTAGTCATATCAGATGACCTAAAGGTGGGCAAGCAATGTGAGAGGGCAGCAAGGAGGGCTGGGGGGATACTGGGATGCATAGGGAGAGGCATCACCAGTAGAAAACAGGAAGTTATTATCCCTCTGTACAGACAGCTGGTGAGACCCCATCTGGGGTACTGCATGCAGTTCTGGAGACCCAATCTCCGCAAAGACATAGACAGGATGGAAGCTGTCCAGAGGAGGGCAACTAAAATGGTGCAGGGTCTGCACCGGAAGACATATGAAGAGAGACTTAAGGAGCTTAATATGTATAGCCTCGAGGAAAGGAGGAGAGGGGACATGATAAAAACTTTCAAGTACCTCAAGGGAATCAACAAAGTCCAAGAGGGAGCATCTTTCAAAAAAAGTGTGCAAGAACAAGGGGCACAATTTGAAGATGGAAATTGGCTCAGAGGTAATTTAAGAGTATTTTTTTCAGAGAAGGTTTGTGGATGCATGGAACAGCCTTCCGAGGAGGTTGTGGAGTCAAAACAGTGGTGGAATTCAAATGCATGGGACAGGCATGAGGCAATTCTGGGGGTGGGGAGGAAGAAGTAGGCTGCTGGTTAACTAGGATCTGCAGCTTATCCATTAGGTAGGAAATGGGCAGACTGGGTGGGCCAAGCAGTCCTTATCTGCTGTCAAAGTCTATATTTCTGTCTCGATGAGACAGAGAATCCAAGCCATCAGAATGAACATACTACCTAGAGTAATATACACCATGAGCATACTCCATGGAAAACTTCCACCAGTCTGGCTCAAGCAACTACAAACCTAATAAGCACATTTCTCTGGGCAGGGAAAATAACTCATTGTAACCTCAGGACTCTTGCTAGAACCAATGGAAATGGAGGCCTAAAGGTACCAGACTTAAAACTCTACTACTGGGCTAATCAACTATGGAATGCTATCAAGTGGTCCACTGGAGATAACCTCCACAGCACCAGGCCTACACTCCAACATGGCATGGGATTGAACAGAAGATATGTCAATCTACTGGACTCAACATTACCTCACTCCCATACAGCAAAGTTCCCAAATCACTCAAGAAATGGCCATTGTACTGGACACACAACATACTACATAGAGTGTTTAAAGAACCAAGCCTCCACATCAAGTTCAGCCCAATACAACCACTATGGGGTAACAACAACCTCAAATCAACAATGCACCTATCCACAACACCAACTGGGAAAACAAAGGCAAATGCAAGGTAGCTGATGTAATAGAAGGACAAACCATATTACCATTTAATACACTACAACACAAACACGGGTTAAAAACACATGGTGCCTTTTTTATGCTCTAACTGTAACACACCATCCAACAGCACTGGAAAAAGAAACCTCTTCAACATATGACACAGCCCAAACTGATGGAATTCATCAACAACATGGAAGCAGATACCTCCACATCACAATGGTACACTTAGTTAATCAACAATCTCTATGGGAAGGCCCAGGAAAGTATACAATGTGAAACAGGAGAATAGGCCAAGATATCTCACAGTGGAGGTGGGATACCATATGGTCATTCTCTCGTCAATCAACTTCTAAAACAGACCTCAAAATTCAGCAATTTAAAATACAGCATGACCGCTACCTCACACCACACAAACATTTTCTAATGAAGCAAACTCCCATACCCCAGTGCTACAAATGCCAGAAGGATGTGGGCACCCTCTTACATGTACTATGGGGCTACCCTGTGGTATAAACATTCTGGAATGAGATAAAGAGCAAACACAACTAGATGCTAGGCCAGAAATTATTCACACCAGAAATCTGCATCCTGGGTAATGTATTAGCTCCGGGCATAGCCAACAGTAGAAGACATGGAATATCCCTTGTATCAAGCATGACCAAAAAGCAGCTGTTAAAATTGTGGCCTGACAGAAGAGCACCTTCCAATAGGGAATGGTTAGTGGACACACTGGAAACTCCAAAGATTGAAAAAATAACACACAGCCTGAGAAATGCCAGCGAGGTCTACTCATGCAAATTTGGCCAACTGGAAGCCCTCAAATAAAGATCCCGCCTCACCAGTTCACCATGCACTGGTAATAGAAATGATTCTCCTATTTTTAACTACGGCGACATAGTCTACAGTGCGCCTCCCAAGTCCATATTAGCCAGACTGGACCTCTCTCTTCCACTCTTTCTGCCGCTTCACACTGGATAGCCCGCCCTCCACTCACCACTGCGTGCTCTACAGGTCCTTTTCCTTTTCCTCACTCCATAACCACCACTTGTCCCACTGCACCAAGCTCACTGCCAAATACTGGTCCAGGACCTTGCCCATCTATCTCTCTGATGTGTTGGCTATTCTCACCACTCCTGTCCACTCCCTTAGGTACTATGACACATGCACCTTGGCCGTCCCATGGGTGTCCACCTCTAGTGGTCAAGCATCCTTCAGATACTGGATGCCCAAACTATGGAACTCCTCCTGTCTGCCATCAGGCATATGCCCCAGACTAAGCACTTCAGTTCTCATCAATTCCCATTTCATGTCATCTTGTGCCTGTGGGTAATATGTGTCAATTTTGACTTACAACGGCAGGCAGTCAGTATAGGGCTTACAGTCTCCCATGCAGATAAGTTTGGACCTCCGCATGTTTGCATTACCTGCTGCTTTTGTATTTATTTTGTATTAACTTTTGTACTATTTGTATGTTTTATTTTTTTCCCACTGCTCCTGTTATTTTGTTGCTCATAATTGGTGCTAAACTGCTCTGCTTATATTATGTCTGTATACTAGCTTCCTGTTAAGTATGTACTTTATTACCCTGTGTCTGTATGCAAATATATTGGTTGTTCACTGCCTATGTATGTACCTTTCCCTCTGCTCCTTCCCCCAGGACACACCTGGAATCAAGCACTACTACTCAATGTGCCTTCCTGGTAAAACTTTTTAATAAATAAATTAATAAATAATTGACATCCCAGAAGATAACCAAAACACCTAACTTCACCTTGTCACATGACCTCCCGCACTAGTCCTGAAGTCAGCCTCCATACGGCCGTGACCACCTGATGCTCAGCCGCCACCCCCATGCCAGGAACCCACAACCTAAGCTGCACCCACTTTATTATTCCTATACCCTAGAATACCACATGTAGATCCAGGTAGGATCTACAGAGTGGGATGACCGAACTGAATTTATATTATACCAGTTGCAACACTTTATGTAGGAGTAGTATAGCTAGTTTGTACATAATAATAGGAGTGGTAAAATCGGGGTAAAAACTAATTTTGTGATCAGGGCAGGAGGCATAACATCAGTCTAAATACTTCACATCTCTACAGGGCACAAACCATTACCCTGACTAGCTGAACCAGACATACAGTGGTATTAGAGGGGGTCATAACATTTTTCTGCCCAGCCTGCCTATTGAACCTATGACTCTAAATGTAACTATGTATGGTGTTGTAACTCCGATGGGCTTGTCCCAGCCAGATGTGTAACATGTATATGCTTTGTAACATCTCCATGTACCTGACTCTTGTTGGTTCTTAATAAAAACTGTTTATTAAAAAAAATACCCTTTCTATGTAGAAAATCTTCCTCACATTACCTCTTAATCTACCCCCCCCTCCAATTGCATATCCTGACCCCTTGTTCTAGTACTTTTTCTACATTGGAAAAGGTCCCCACCAGCACCTTGATAATGCCCTTGAGGTATTTGAAACTTCAATCATGTCCCCCCCAGCTCTGTCCTCTCCTCCAGTGAGCACATATTGAGGTCCCTTAGTCTCTCCTCATATGAATTGTGGTGCAAGCCCTGCACCATCTTTTTTGCCCTTCTCTGGAAAGTCTCCACCTTGTTTATGTCCTTACACAGGTGTGGCCTCCAGAACTACATGCAGTTCTCCAGGTGAGGCCTTACCAATGTTTTATACAATGGCATCACCACCTCCTGCCTCCTGCTAGTGATACTCCTGCCTATGCACCCCAGCATGCCACTGGCATTCACCTCCACCTTTGCTCACTACTTGGATACCTTAAGGTCATCAGAGATGATAACCCCTAGGTCCCTTTCCTCCTTGGTAATAGTCAACTCCTCCCCCCATGACAGGGTTGAATAGGACCCTGTCCCAGTTATTATGAAGAGTTTGAATGCAGGGATCTATTCTGTTCTTTCCTTTCCTGTCTGTTGTCTGTCTGGTTGGGCAACCAAATTTTCTCGTGAGACCTGGGACTTGATCACCCCTACAGTCTCGCAGTTCTCTGCCTCTCACTGTCTTTCAACCTCCCCTTGCTGTTTCTGTCTTTTCCTCCCTTGCATATCTGCTTGTATAAAAATATTTGCAAATCATTATGTGGAAATGTGACTGATATTGGGATCCCTTTGTCTAGAAATTATGTAGTGTTACTGTTGAAATGTATAGAATTATAGTTTGAAATTATTGCAAAAAGCTATTGGAAGCTCAAGGGTTAATCTGAGAGCAGTTTTTAAGCCAGTTTTTCAAAAGCTGTAGAGAAGGGGCCTCAGTTCTGGGACATTGTGTTCTCGCTGCACCTGCCTGAAATATACAAAAACATTTTAGAAAAAAACAGGATGCTTGTTAAGGAGAGGGGTTGCAAAGACTTATAAAAACAGAGCTGCAATTTCTTGCGAGAGACACAGAGATTAAAGAAAAACTTAGATGGATCTTCTCTGTTTATTCTGCCTTTGTAAATAGTTATCCTGAACAATTTTATTTTTTTTATTTTATTGTTATTCATAAAAAACTCTTGTTGCAAATTTTACAACTGCTCTTGGTTTTCCTATGCTTCCTGACCTCTGCCTCGATGACAGATGGTTTTAGAAGTGGGATTTATGCCATGCATACTCTAAGCCAGGAGTTTTGTGCGTGGGTACTGGACCGAGTACCAGGGAAACATAGAGAAAGGTATGGAGTTTACAACAGCAAGTCCAGGAGTGGTTACTAGGAGAATGGCAGCCAAACTAACAGACACAGAAGTCCAGTCTGAGATTGTACAGCCAGCACAAGTTATAGAAAAAGAACAGTGTGATGGTGCGGGATACAAAGACACAGCAACCAAAGGTGAAGTGCTTAAAAAATGCACAAGTGCGTTTATAAATTTATTTTCGATAAATAAAAATAACAGTTCAACACAATGATTCAGCCCCCTGCTTCCATCAACAGAGGCTGCAGCTTTACTTCAGCCAAGATAGCCTAAGTGTAATACCTTTTTACACTTCTCAGTTCTGGTGTGAAAACAGCACACTCCACAAGTAGATCTTTCCCTCCTCAATATCAGCACTAGACTGACTTGACTATCTATGGCCCCCTAGTGGTGAGCCCTATTTATACCCTAGGGATTAAATCAAATAATCGGGGAGTTTCTGTAGGCCGTGACATTACATAATTGGGGAGTTTTGATATTATCCCATGCTTTAACATGCAGGTGCTTTTTATTTGGCCCTTTTTGCCCAAATATGCTTTATTTCTACAGGTAGCCCCGGTTACAACATCTCTGGGGCAGCAGAAACTCATTTTCATATTTCATTTAATTATGGGACACTACGGGGCTTTTTATACATCTGCCCATAGTGTCCCGCTAAACGGCAAGAGGTATTTCTTTAACCGCACTTGCAGTTTCTCCTGATGCTTTGGAGCATGCTTTTCCTCCAAAGCAATTCTCCTATTTCCAGCTCTGAACAAGGAGCTTATCTTCAGCCGCTTGGTGCGGCAACTGTAACTGGAGCATTCTGCTCCGCTTTAACACATGCTCCTGGGTCACATATTGTGACCGGGAGCATTTCTAGACACCAGAGCTGCTTGAAATAAGAGCTGCAACATGCAGCCATGGATCCGGTGCTCAATCGCATCAGCAGCGGGACCATTTAGTAATAAATAGCACCAGTGGTTTTTAAACCTAAAGCATGATATGCACTTATGCTTAGGTATTTTACAAACAGCATGACTTGCATTAATAATTATCTCCAATTTGGGAGATCAAGGAGAAGTGCTTTCAGTGCTTAATGTGCAAGCAGGGGAAGTTGACAAGAAAACGGGACAAAAAAGCAATGAGAATGTCAGGTTGGCCACCCTGACATGAAAAAAAAGAAAACAAGAAGACAGGAAAGAGTGAGAGAAGGGGGGTACTGGCACATTGTTTTATGGTTGACAAGGTAAATAACAGTCAGATCCCTGTTACAAACAGACAGTGACAGAACCTGAAAGCCTGATGGACTTTTTCAAATGCTGGGCTATACAACAAAAAGAGACAGAGACGCAGACAGAAAAAGAGATTCAACATTTAGAAGCACAGCAGAGAGAAGAGATGCAGTGACAGGAGCAGCAGAGGAGAGAAGAGATGCAGCAGAAGAGAGAAGAGATGCAGTGACAGGAGCAGCAGAAGAGAGAAGAGATGCAGTGACAGGAGCAGCAGAGGAGAGAAGAGATGCAGCAGAAGAGAGAAGAGATGCAGTGACAGGAGCAGCAGAAGAGAGAAGAGATGCAGTGACAGAAGTGATGCAGTGACAGGAGCAACGATGGCTGGATGCCTTGCAAGCTATCAAAGGCAGAGGATCTGGCACAGATCCAGATGAGCAACAGAACACAAGCAACTTAAAAGCCATTAAACTTACAAAGCTGTGTCCCTCAGATGATATTGAGGCATACCTGACAACTTTTGAAAGAGTTACCACAGCCTGCCAATGGCCAAAGCAGCAATGTACGATCAGAATGGTACCCTACCTGACAGGGAAAGCCCAACTTGCCTACAGCAATATGGACACTGCGCAGTCAGAAAACTATGACCTGGTGAAAAGCGAAATCCTGAAAAGATATGACATCTCAGAAGAGACCTACAGGCAGAGATTTTGATCTCTGAAGTACAGCTCAGTCGACAGTCCTTGAGAATCCTTCACCCGACTCAGAGAACTCCTGATAAAATGCCTCCAACCAGAGGGCAAAACAGTCCCACAGATCATTGACACATTTGCAACAGAGCAATTTATCAACATCCTGCCTACAAATGTGCAGCTTTGGGTAAAGGAACACTGACCAGAAAGTGAGGAAAAGGCTGTTTCTTTGGCCAAGGACTAACAAATGGCCAGACAGATGCCACAGCAGCGAGGTAACAACCAAACACCAGTAAGACACTATTTTTCCCATTTAAGCACCAAGTCTGTTAAGAACTCTGGTGGGGGTAATGAATCTGTGCCCAAAGACGTTATTTGCAATAACTGTAATAAGCCAGGTCATATTGCAAGAAATTGCCGTAAGAAGAGTGATGTTTGAGCACATTTGTCCTTAACAAATTGGGGCAAGTACTTAACAGATGTGAAGGTGGGGGATAAGACTGTAAAGGGACTCATTGATTCGGGAAGCAGGCAGACCCTACAGCATGTTGAGGTGTTGGGAAAACATTGTGCAAAAGGACCAGGTACTGGTGTCATCTACATCAACAAGGATACTCAATACTATCCCACCATCCAAGTGACTCTGATCATTAAGGGTGTGGCGCACCACATGAAAGTGGGGTAGTACCTAAGTTACCTGTATCCATGATTATTGGAAATTAATTTCCAGGACTTACTGAGTTAATCAAAGAGGGAGTAAATCCTGATGTTTCAACAGCTGTGTTGACAAGAGCTCAGGCAAAGAAAATTTCAGATGGTGGGGACTCTTTTCCTTTCGCCGATTTTGAGTTGGACTTGTTTGAGTACAGCTCCAAGATCTGGAAATCCAAGAAAGAAAGACAATGCCGGAAGAAACTGTGGCAACAAATGACTGATGGACATAAGGGGTTAACATATAAAAATGCTGAAACTAGGCTGATAACTGATTGTGATTTTATTTCAGAACAAGTTAATGATGATTCTCTCTGGGGTTATTTTAAGCAGCTGATGTTGAAACCAAAACAGGGTGCACCAATGTTTAAAAAATGTAATGGGTTACTGTACAGAGTTTGGGTTAAACCTCAGACACATGAACAGACAGAACAATTGGTTATACCACAGAAGTATATAACAGAGTTGTTACAGATAGCACATGATAGTCCTATGGCTGGTCAGTCGGGGAGTGATCGCACCCTTGCCAGATTGCTGCATAGATTTTACTGGCCTGGAATTCATGAAGATGTTGCTACCTATTGTAATTCCTGTACTGAGTGTCAGAAAGTAGCCCGTCACTAGAAAAGACAAGGTGCCCCTAGTGTCCCTACCCTTGATAGATGTGCCTTCTGAGAGAATTGCAAAGGATGAGGTTGGTCCTTTAGACAAATGTCAAGTCAAGTCAAGTCAATTTTATTTAAACGCCCAATCCCAAAGACTCTAGGCGCACAAAAAACTGTACAGTATGTCAAACCCGTATATATTATTAAATATAATACACATAAAACTTAATCTCCAAAGCCTGCATAAATAAAAGGTCTTCAGATGACTCTTAAAGGCCTCTATAGTGGGGCCTCTCTCACTTCAAGCGACACAGTTCCAAGCTGGGGCAGCAACTCCAAGCGATCGATCCCTGCTGATTTCAACCTTGCTCTCGGAACTTTGAGGAGGCCACCACTGAGAGCGGAGATCTCGGACAGAGGTGGACAGTACCAGGAGATCGGAAGTAACAGGGCCCTGTCCATGTAGGGTCTTATAGGTGAAAAACCCACCTTGAACAATACTCCCACCTGACAGGCAGCCAGTGCAATTTGCGCAATATCGGAGTAATATGACAGAACTTACTTTGTCGGTCAAAAGCAGGCAGCAGCATTGCACTAACTGCAGTCTGCGAAGAAGTTCCAGAGACCCGAGACACAGGGCATTACAGTAGTCAAGCCTAGAGGTGACTAAGGCATGCACCAGAGTAGGGAGGTCCAGAGCCGGAACAAGGGGCTTAATCCTGGCGATATTTCTAAGATGGAAAAACAGGAATGAACCACAGAGGATATTTGGGCCTCCATAGACAGGTTTCTGTCAAAGATCACACAAGATTTCACACCCATGGGAGGCCATCAATGACACAGCTCCTAGCACAATGCCAGTCTGCAGAATCAGAGGCCATCCATCACGAGCTCTGTTCGACTCCACTACCAGTACCTCAGTCTTGTTAGGGTTCAGTCGCAGCCAGCTGGAAGACATCCAGTCATTTATCTCAGCCAGACAGATATTCAGCACATCCACTGCATTTGATGTTCCTGGGCAAAGGATAGGTATAGTTGTATCATCAGCATAGCAATGAAAATTCAAACCATACCTCTAATGATCCCCAGGGCAGCATGTATACTGTGAACAACATTGGGGCCAATACCGAGCCCTGAGGGACTCCACGAAAAGGAGGCAGGGTATGGATGAGAAATTACCCATCACAACCTGCTGCCTCCTGTTAGTAAGATAACTCAAACCATTTGATGACAATACCAGTGAGTCCGCATAACTCCATCAGGGGAACAGCAACACACAATGGTCCACAGTATCAAATGCTGAGGAGAGATCGAGAGAACAAAATTGTCTTGTCCCCGATCTCTAGCCTGAGGAGGTCATTTGCACCCGAACTAATGCAGTTTCAGTGCTATGTCTGGCCCGAAAAGCTGACTGGATGGGATCATATAACTTGTGGGTCATGAGATGTTCCCCCAACTGAAGTGATACCACCTTCTCGACAACCTTTCCCAAAAATGGAAGATTGGAGATAGGAGGGTAATTTGCCCTAATCTCTGGGTCCAGAGAAGCTTTCTTTAAAAGGGGTCTCACCAGAGCCTCCTTCAAGGCATCCGGAAAGACACCCTGATTCAAGGAACACCGGACAATCAGGGCAAACCCCGGGCCGACAGTGTCAATGCACCTCATCAAGAAGCGCGTTAGTACGGGATCCAGTTCACAAAAGGTATACTTCAAGTTGGCCGCTATCTCAATGACCTCATGAACCTCCACTGGCCTAAACTCCCCCCAACTAGAGAGAGTGCTCTTAGAACACAACTGACAACTACTGACAGCAATGATATTACTGGCTGAGGAGACCTCCCGCCGGATCACAGACACCCTGTCCGAGAAAAACCGAGCAAATTCCTCACAGTCCTCATTCGAGGAAGCTCTTCAGGGCTGAAGACAGAGAGGATGAAGAAGTCTGTCAACAGTCCAGAAGAGTAAGGCTGGTCGGCTTCTCCCAGCTGCAATCTCCCGGGACAAAAATATTGCCTTCTTTTGGTTGATTGCCTCCTGATATGCGCAGTAATGCGCACACAGGACCAGTTTGTCAGCCCCCAGATGGGATTTCCTCCAGCGACGCTCTAATCTCCGACCCAGCTTCTTCATTTCCCTGAGATCGCCATCATACCAAGGCGACCTCAGGTATGAAGTTCTGGGTCGTACACGGACAGGTGCGAGGGAGTCAATGGCACCAGATAGCACCTCATTATAGGCGTCTACCCCGGTGTCAACCGCTCCGACGCATGCATCACCCATCCTTGACAAATCAACTGCCGCCACAAAACCCTCAGGTAAGATCTTTTAACGGGACGGCAGGACAAATGTCTCAGAGGGGAAGAATTTATGGCGGAGCATTAAACGTGAACTTCACGTGCAATGATCAGACCAAGCTACTCGATCAATATCAAGGTCAGCGATCTCAAGTCCCAGTGAGAACACCAGGTCCAATGTGTGACCATCCTGGTGGTAGGCACGCCGACAGACTGCACCAGCCCCAAAGGACATACTCTGCAGTAACTCATCGGCGCACCTTTGACTTCTATCCTCGGCCCAAACATTGAAGTCCCCAAAAAATACATCTTGGGAATCCAATGTTTCGCCGACAGCAAACTCGGCGAATCCTGCAGGAACCCCCATCAGACCAGGAGGCGATAGATGAAGGATCCTGCAGCCAATGCCAAATCCTCCACAAATGGCCACACACTCAAATGAACCTGGGGTTCCCACCAGGTACTGCAGTGAAGTCCAGGTTTGATTTAAAACAAATAGCTACACCGCCTCCCCTACGATTTTCTCTGGGGCAGTGCACCACAGTATATCCTGGGGGGACTGCAGCCTCAAAAACAGGTCCAGCATCGTCTCCCACCCAGGTCTCTGTAATGCACACCAGGTCGACTGATGAGACCAGAGCGGCAATAATAGCCGTCTTGTTTCTGATCGACCTGGCGTTGCATAGCACTGCCGTCAGAGGTATCGGGGGTGATACAGCCCTAGAGGTCACCTGGCCACTTGATCTGGTGGCCCCTCTGGAAATAGGCACCAACCACGTCTGGCTTCTCCTAGATGCTCTATTTATTCCAGGGCGTCTCCTGGACTTCACCACCTCAATCCTTTGATCAACCCGCTCCTGGTCATCCCACAGCGCATGCGCAAAACAATCCCCCACAATCCCCACAACGTCTGATAGTAATATCAGATACAGGGAGGGGGATAAAAGGATGCAGCGCATGCAGCTGCGAGTTCCCATAAACAATCCTAGGCCCCAAGACTCATCTAACAGAACCCTACACATGTCTAATTAAATAAGCCAAATAGCACATATAAATTATGCAAGCAATACATATAAAACTCTACTTTACAATAAAACTGGTTGACATACATAAGCTGTTATACCATAATATAATTCCACCCTCATCCAGAGCAGGCAAATTTCAACTCGAGGGGCGCTCGCACTACATCAAGCCTGCTTCTTGAAGCAGGCCCTCCGTTTATGCAATGCCTCCCCACTCCACACACCAATCAGCCAGCAGCTCCTCTCACAGCTCCAGCTCCAGCTGGCAATGGATTAGTGCAGGTAACTGGTAGCACACAGCCTCTCACACTGTGTCAAGCACACAGGGCTCAGTGGGTAGAGATAACAAATGCAGTCAGGAGAGATAAAAAATCCAAATAGTTGACCAGCTCGTTCACAGCTGCAACAAGCAGCACTCTCACCAAATACAGAGGGAACAAACACAGAAATGCCGCTTGCGAGCGGCGTCCGCGTTTATGCAATGCCTCCCCACTCCACACACCAATCAGCCGGCAGCTCCCCTCTCACAGCTCCAGCTCCAGCTGGCAACGGATTAGTGCAGGTAACTGGTAGCACAAAGCCTCTCACGCTGTGTCAAGCACACAGGGCTCAGTGGGTAGAGATAACAAATGCAGTCAGGAGAGATTAAAAATCCAAATAGTTGACCAGCTCGTTCACAGCTGCAACGAGCAGCGCTCTCACCAAATACAGAGGGAAAAAACACAGAAATGCCGCTTGCGAGCGGCGTCCGCGTTTATGCAATGCCTCCCCACTCCACACACCAATCAGCCGGCAGCTCCCCTCTCACAGCTCCAGCTCCAGCTGGCAACGGATTAGTGCAGGTAGCTGGTAGCACACAGCCTCTCACGCTGTGTCAAGCACACAGGGCTCAGTGGGTAGAGATAACAAATGCAGTCAGGAGAGATAAAAAATCCAAATAGTTGACCAGCTCATTTACAGCTGCAATGAGCAGCACTCTCACCAAATACAGAGGGAACAAACACAGAAAATGTAAAAAGGGTAATAGATTTAGTCTGGTAGTACGCGACTATGCTACTCGATACCCAGAAGCAGTTCCAATGCGTACTGTCACAGCTTCAGAAGTAGCAGCAGAGCTTGCAAAAATGTTCAGTAGAGTGGGAATACCTAAAGAAATTATTACTGATCAAGGTAGTAATTTTGGTGCTGCATTACTTTAAGAGCTGTACAGACTACTAGGTATCACTGCCATAAGAACCTCCCCTATCACCCTTAGACAGATGGTCTTGTTGATCATTTCAACCAAACCCTAAAACGCATGTTTAAAAGGTTTGTTAAAGGGGAAGGGAAAGATTGGGACCAATACTTGCCTTACCTACCTTTTTGCTTACAGAGAAGTGCCACAGGCATCAACATGGTTTTCACCATTTGAAATGCTGTATGGTAGGCAGCCAAGAGGGCCACTGGATGTAATAAAAGAAACGTGGGAAGATAACCTCACTAAGAAATAATCTACATCTTATATGTGTGCCCTAAGAAAGGAGCTGGCAAAATATGCTGAAATTGCCCATAGCAATCAGGAAGAGCTCAGTCAAGTACTACCTTCAAACTTCTTCAACACCTCTACCAGTGCAGAAACTAATGCCATACTTCACACAGAGTGTGCACATCCACCTTTCAACTTTAAATCTGTGACCGAAAGAGAAGCCAAAAAATACTTACTTAAAGTACTTGGTAGATCCAAAACTAAGATCTGAAGCTCATCATCCTTACACTTGATGAAGTCCTGACCCCACTTACCAAGATTATCAATAAGTCCCTCTCACTCTCCCAATTCCTCCATTTATGGAAGCTAGCCTTGGTGACCCCCATCCATAAAATTCGTGACAGGGCCCACCATGGGAATTACAGGCCCATCTCCATTCTCCCCCCTCTATCTAAAGCACTTCAAGAAATTGTTGCAGACCTGCTGGGAGAGTATTTGGAGAAATACAACCTATAATCGCCACACCAACATGGTTTCAAAGGGCACAATACCACTACCATGCTACTTCAATTCACAAGCTATATTCATCAAGCCTTGGACTAAGGCCAACTCATTGGCGCCACCTACATTGTCCTATCCAAAGCATTTGATATGGTCAATCACCAATTACTGCATAACCAGCTAGCTATGCTCGGTCTATCAGCAGACATCCAAACATGGTTTAACAGTTACCTCACAGGTTAGTCACAGCAGGTTAAGATAGGAGACGCCTTTTCATCCAAACTTCCTGTTCGCTCTGGGGTGCCCCACGGGTCAATTCTGGGATGTTTACTTTTCAGCATCTTCCTCAATAATCTCCCCACGTACTGCCCCATGCAAATCCTCCTGTATGCTGATGATGCAATTATAAACACTAAGAACTTAGACCCTGCCCAATTGGTTAACCAGCTTCAGGAAAGCTTCACTGCAGTGGAGGTTTGGTTCATCACACGAAGCGTGTGCTCAGCTACAAAAAACGAAGACCATGCTCTTCCATGGCTCACACAACAAACACAAAACCAACAGATCAGGAGTTACTCTGGAGCAGACAAATACTTTTAAATACCTTGGTGTAATGTTGGACATCACACTATCCCATATCGCTCACATTAGCCACATCACCAAATCCATGAACATCCGCATTGGCCTTCTCTATAGACATAAGCACTGCCTTACTGCCGAAGCCCTGAAGCTTGCAATCCAATGCTCAATAGTCTCCATAATAGACTATGGGCTGGAGATATATGGTGCTGCTTCTAACACTGCCTTAAAGTGAATATCAATTGCCCCAACAAGACCTGCCGACTTCTAACTGGGGCTACCCCAAGAACTCACACTTGTGACCTCTATGAGCAGGCAAATTGGCTGTAACTTGAGGGTAGGATATCCTACCACACCTGCCTTGTAGTAAAGAAGGCCATCCTTGGTTTTCTACCCCCTGGGGTTAATATTCTCCTCAGCCCTTCCTGCAATACTTGCCCCACCAGAAGTGCTTATCGCTCAACTCTTCAAGTCCCCCAATCTTGGACTTCAAAAGGGCAACGGTCATTCGCATTCAGAGCTCCAAAACTGTTTCAACTCCCTGCACAATGAAATCGCTAACGCAACCTCACTTGCTTATTTAAATGCAAACTTTGTCAGTCTCTTGTGGCCCGTGCCTCCTGTGACTGTTTCACATAACCTGGGAACATCACTGATATTGGTTTGCCTAAACCAAGGTCTCTCTCTATAAGTTCTTTAAACCACTTTCCTAACACCCCCACCCTTCCCACATATCTGACAAGGTCTGCTGGCTGCTCCTCCAGGTACACCAGTAGCCCTACCTCTCCCAGTAAGTTCTCCATATCTTTTCCTAATCACCTCACCACCCCTTCCTTCAATTCAACATGGCCAGCTGGCTTCTCCTCTTTCTGGACTGGTAGACACTGTGTTATAGTTATCTACAGTACCTTCTCTCTGTCCACCTCAATCTGTACCCACTTCTTGCTTCCTCTACTCTCAACCTTGTGTATCACGATTGTCAGTTTTATCCACTCAGTTTGTCTAATGTTTTATGATTTATTATGATGTATTATAGCATTATGATGTATTGTATTGTACATCTCCCATACATTGTGTTTTTTATGTACCTTGATGTGGAACCTGTGTAAAAGAGCCTTTGGTTTAAAGGTGTTAATCTGAGAAGTTTCAAATAAACAAATAAATAAAAGAGGCCTAAAACCAGCAGAAGGTATATTATGACCATGGGGTAAAAGAAAGTTTTTGAGCTAGGCGAAAAGGTTTTCCTACTGTTACCCACAACAGAAAATAAACTGTTAATGAAGTGGCAAGGGCCTTATAGAGTGGTAAGATACACTGGCACTGTTAACTATGAGACTAAGACCACTGACAGGAAAAATCTATTAAGATATACCATGCTAACCTCCTCAAGAAATGGTTTGAAAATATGCCAAAAGCTGCATTGCTAGTTTTACCAGAAACTGATAAAGAAGATATTGATATAGCTTATGATAGACTGGAACAAACTATAACTGCTGATGCTCTAAAGGTGAATGTTTCCTTAACCTCAGAACAAACTGCAGACATTCGTAATGTGCTAAAGACATTTAACAGTACTTTTACCATGGTACCAGGCTGAGCAAAAGAGGTTGAGCACGTAATAGTGCCAAGGAATGCTCGCCCTATTAGGCAAAAGACATACAGATTTACCAGAGCAGTTAACAGCTGACTTGGTTAAGGAAATACAAAAAATGAAAGAACTGGGTATCATAGAAGAGTCGAAGAGTGCTTGGTCATCTCCAATGGTAATTGTAAACAAAAAAGAAGGGGTGTTAGAATCTGCCTTGATTTTAGGAAACTTAAATCAAGTGTCAGAATTTGATAGTTATCCTGTCCCCAGAACAGATGATTTGGTTGACAGACTGGGGTGTGCAAAGTATATCAGTACCCTCAATGTCACCAAGGGTTACTGGCAAATCCCTTTAGCTAAAGAATCCAGAGACAAAAATGCATTTGCAACTCTATTGGATTCTATCAGTTCACCACCATATCATTTGATTTACATGGTGCTCCAGTGGTATAGTGGAGGTAGTATAGCACAGTGGTTTAAGGCTGTAAGCTGCAAATCTGGTGACATCCAGCAGACCAGACCTGGGTTTGAATTCCACAGCTTCCACCTGCAGACTATCTAACCCTGAGCAAGTCACTTAACTTCCCTGTGCTCCCAGGTCGCACCTGTAAAAAAGCTTTCAGCTTAGTGTGCTAGTCCTGCTTAAACAACTAACAAAAAAAAAACATGGATGTAATTTTATCACCTCACACTGGCTATTGTGCTACACTCCTGGATGATGTCATGGTGTACAGTCAAAACTGGAAAAGCCACCTGGAACACCTACGAGCAGTTATCCAAGCTATCAAAAATGCAGGTCTGACTATTAATCCTACCAAATGTACATTGGGCATGCAGGAAACCAGATATTTGGGCTATGTATTGGGAAAGAGAGAAGTTAAGCCAGAAATGTCTAAAATAGAAACCGTAGCTAACAGCACTGTCCCTAAAACAAAGAAACATGTCAGGTCATTTTTAGGGCTGGCTGGTTATTATCAGAGATTTGTTCCTAACTTTGCTGAGTCAGCTACTCCTCTCACTGAACTAAAAAAAAGAGTACCCAAATAATGTGAAATGGACCACAGAGTGTGATGAAGCTTTTCAAGCCATTAAGGCTGCATTATGTCCAGCCCCTGTTTTAAGAAGCCCAAACTTTGAGAATCCATCTTTATTACAAACAGATACATTAGAGGTAGGCCTAGGTGCAGTCCTGAGTCAAAATATAGATGGAACATCCTATTCTGTACATAAGAAGGAAGTTGCATGACAGAGAGAAAAGGTACTCCACCTTTGAAAAGGAAGGTTTAGCAGCAAAGTGGGCCATGGAGTCCCTTAAGTTTTATTTGCTAGGAACTGACTTTGTACTTATAACAGATCACAGTCCTCTCTGTTGGCTTAACCAAATGAAAGAGAAAAATTCCAGAATCACAAGGTGGTACCTGGCACTATAGCCATTTAACCCTTAGGCTGCCAGAAGATTTAGAATGTATAGGATTTTAGGATGTGTATACACGCTGGTGGCACAGCAAGGGTTAAATTCAAGGTGATACACAAATCTGGTAAAGAGAATAGCAATGCTGATTTTCTGTCTAGCTATGGATCAGGAATTGAGGGCTCGAAGGTTGAAAAGAAATGTCTGAGTTTAAACTTACTATTTGCTGTACTGTTATAGAAAAGGATACTGCACATGTGAATTTCTGAAAGTTAGAAGCTAATGTTAGTAGAGAATTAATAGAAAGTTTTGGAAACCTTTTTGATAAAAGGTTCCCTCTTAAGGAGGGGTGTATGTAATAGGGTTGAATAGGACCCTATGGAGAGTTTGAATGCAGGGATCTGTTCTGTTCTTTCCTTTTCTGTCTGTCTGTCTGGTTAGCAACCAAATTTTCTCATGAGACCTGGGGCGTAATTACCTGGACAGTCTGCAATTATCTGCTTCTGCTTTGTCTCTCAACCTTACCTTATTGTTTCTGTCTTTTCCTCCCTTGCATATCTGCTGGTATAAAAATATATGCAAATCATTACATGGAAATGTAACTGATATTGGGATCCCTTTGTTTAGAAATTATATAGTATTACTGTTGAAATGTATATAATTATAATTCGAGATGACTGCAAAAAGCTATTGAGAACTCAAGAGGTTAACCTGAGAGCAGTTTTTAAGCCAGTTTTCAGAAGCTGTGGAGAAGGGGCCTCAGTTCTGGGACATTGTGTTCTTGCTTTGCCTGCCTGAAATATACAAGAACATTTTAGAAAAAAACAGAATGCGTGTTAAGGAGGGGGGCTGCAAAGATTTATAAAAACAGAGCTGCAATTTCTGGCGAGAGACACAGAGACTGAACCAAAACAGCTGGATCTTCTCTGTTTATTCTGCCTTTGTAAATAGTTATTCCAAACAATTTTATTGTTTTTATTTTATTGTTATTCATAATAAAACTCTTGTTGTGAATTTTACAACTGCTCCTGGTTTTCCCATGCTTCCTGAACTATGCCTTGATGACACCCCCCAACCTGTAAGTCTCTATGGTTCCCTCTAACCAGGTGCATTATTTTGCACTTTTTTGCATTAAACCTCGGTTGCTACATCTCCGACCATCTTTCAAGTTTCTCCAGGTCCCTCTTCAGTTTCTGCACCCCTTCTGGGGTATTCACCCTGTTGCAGATCTTGGTGTCATCTGCAAACAAGCAGACCTTTCCTTCCAGCCCCTCTGCAGAGTCACTAATGAAGGCATTGAACAGGACTGGTCCCAGAACTGATCCCTGTGGTACCCCGCTGGTCACCCACTCTCCCCAGATTGTACCCCATTTACTACCACCCTCTGTCTCCTGTCTGTTAACCAGTTCCTTTCCCAGTTCACCATCTTGTCTCCCATGCCAGACTACCAATCTTGTTAACCAGCCTTCTATGCATGACGGTGTCAAAGGCTTTGCTGAAATCTAGGTAGGCGACGTCTACTGCCACTCCATGATTTACTTCCCTAGTCACCCAATCAAAAAAATCTATCAGATTCATTTGACATGGCCTTCCTGCTCTAAATCTATGTTGCCTCAGATCCAGGGTGTGCCACTGTCCTTTCTTTCAGCAGTGTCTCCTTGATCTTTCCTACCACTGAGATGAGGCTGACTGGCCTGTAGTTCCCAACTCCTCCCTACTGCCGCTTTTGTGCAATGGAACCACATGTGCCCTCCTCCAGTCCTCTGGAACCACACCAATGTTGAGAACAGGGCTGCCAGAGGTGCTGCCAGTTCCCTTCACAGCTCCCTTAATATCCTCAGGTGGACGCCATCTGGCCACAAGGCCTTATCCACCTTCAGCTTGCTGAGTTCTTCCAGAACTCGCTCCACTATGAATGGACTGGTGTCCACTTCTCCCCTCCCCATTGCTTCTGCTACCCATCTGTGGTCCTTGACCCTCTCCCCAGTGAATACTGAGCAAAAGTATTTTTTCACTATTTCTGCCTCATTCAGATCCCCCTCCTTACATTCTCCCTCCTCCCATTTGAGCCTCACAATCCCCCACCCCAGGTTTTCTTCTGTCACTGATGTACCTGTAAAATGCCTTGTCCCCTTTTTTCACAGACCATGCTAAACCCTACTCTGTTTGCACCTTAGCACTCCTAACAGCCTTCTCTGCATACCTTAGACATTCAAGGTATACAATTCTGTCCTCCTCCCTTTGAGTCCCCTTATATTTCCTGAAACTCAGTCTTCTACCCCTGACTTTATCCCCCACCTCCTTAGAGAACCATAGTAGTTTCTTTCTTCTTTTCCCTTTGGCCACTATCCTAACACATTGGTTTGTTATCCCCACTATGGCTCCTTTCAGTTTCTCCCATTGTTCCTCCACCCTATTTATTACCTCTCCCTTCCCCAGGACAGCTTGTATACATCTTCCTATTTCAGTAAAATCCACCCTCTTAAAATCTAATACTTTTGCCCTGTGTGGCATAATTGAGTCCATGTTGCCATGCTGAACCACACCATATGGTGGTCACTAGACCCCAGCTGCCCTTCAACCTGTATTTCTTTGATTCTGTTCCCATTGGTCCATACCAGATCCAGAATCAACTTGTCCCTGGTTGGTTCAAGTACTAGCTGCCTGAGTCCAACCCCTGCAGGGGATTTTAGGATGGCTGTGCTTCTGGCTGAAACAGCCACCTGTGTGGTCCAATCCACATCCAGCATATTGAAATCCCCCAGTAGCAGGATTTTGCCTTTAGCTGCCATGTTGTGTATGTCCTCCACTAGTTCCCAGTTAACTTCCTCTCGCTATATCAGAGGTTTGTAGATCACCCCTGTGCATACTGCTGTTTCATTCCCTGGATCCAGGGTGACCCACATTGCCTCAGCCTCCCCCTGTCTTCTATGAACTTCTGTAGCCTTTATACTATCTCTGATGTACAGGGCCACTCCCCCTGCCCTTTTTACCCTCCCCTGTCCCTCCTGAACAGTGTATAGCCTGATACATTTACTTCCCAGCCATGATTAGCAGAGTACCACGTTTCTGTTATTGCTACTGTATCAAGATCTGCATCTGCCAACATGGCTTCCAGGTCTGGAACCTTATTTCCTAGACTACAGGCATTTGTTAACATGATCTTCCATGTTTTACAGTCTTCCCTTCCTCTGCTCCTGTTCTCCCACTCCAGTGTCTTCCTCCCACCCCAGTTTCATTTCCTATGTGCTCACCATGTATCACTTGTTATACACTCTTTGCCTATCTGCCCCTCTCTGCTTGCTTCAGCTGTATCTGTTGGCAACTTATGTTCCTGCATGTTCCCACGGGAGGTATTCCTAAGCCTCCTGCCCCTTCTGGCTGTCCCCCTTTGGTAAGTTTAAATGTTGTCAGCTGAAGCATTTCAACTTCTCACTAAGGGCCAAGGTACCCTTCTTGGAGAGATGCAGGCCATCCTCCTTATATAAGCTCGCATCTGTCCAGGTCAGAGCCCAGTCCCCTGTGAAGCCAAAACCCTCCCTTCCACACCAATCCTTCAACCAGGAGTTGAAGGTATGGATGTGGAGTGCCCTATCCTCCCCTGTGTCCTGGACAGGTTGTACCTCAGAGAATGAGACAGAGCATGCTAACTGTTTCAGGTTTCCCCCCAGCTTATTGAAATTCTCCTGGACTCTGGTTAACTCCACCCTTCTCCCTGCCAGGTCATTGGTCCCAAGGTGGACAATGACATCCAGCTGCTCCCTCCTAGCTATTGCCCTAGCAATCCTATAGATCCACTCCCCATCCCTTCATGTAGTGCTTCTCGGGATGCACTTGGCCTCCCTCTCTCCCCTGCTAGGTTTCCCTTACTCACTCCCCAGACAATAAAGCCCCCCCATTAGAAGAAGCTTCCCCTATTCTGAGGTCCCCTACCTCCCTTCCCTGGGGCTCCATCCTGCGGGACCCCACCCATCCTCCCTGGTCCCAGCCTCAGGTTCCTGAGTGAGGCTTTCCTGTTCCTCCAAAAGAGTGTAGGAGTTACTAAGCAGGACTGATTGAGGGATGTGCTTTCAACCACCCCCTCACCCTCCCTGAGCCCACCGTGGTCCAATCACTCTTCTTCCAGGACACCCTTTGAGGTTCAGGCTGTGGACCCGGTGGTCTATGGGAGGGGGTGGATGCTTCCTGCAGCAAGGACAACTCTGCAAAGAAACAGGCAACCTCCTCCCTCAGCCCAGAGTGGTGCCTGCAGATAGGGCAGCATTGCAGCCTCCAGAATGTCTCCCTGAGAACTGCTGCTCCACAACCACTGCACTGCACCACGCCCATCATGTCTGTTTCCCTTCTCAATCTACTGCCTGCACTGCACAAATGCTCATTCGATGATGGGCACAGTCTCGCTGTTAATCACCTAGCAATGTCCTTCCTGTCCTTCCTTAAAGGATTTGATTCTGTCAATGACATGTACCTCATCAATGGCTTTGAAAAGCAACTCCCTGATGGAAACAGCAGGCTGAACAGCATAAGCCATACAAGAAATGGTTGATGTGAGTCCTGAAAGAAGGCATCACTCACTAAGGAACACAGGAAAAGAAGCATCAATGGTTTTAGGTGGTAGATTATGATGAAACTTCTGCTAGTACAATGTGCATCTGATGTTGGACAAAAAGAACTTAAGTGTATGGGGGCTGGCCATGTTATATAGCGCTATGGAAAAAGCGCTCCATGAGGTCCCAATGCTGATGGCTTACTGTCCAATATATGTGTGGCTCCATGGAGGAAACATTCTCAAAGAAGATTGAGAAACATGCCTCTCAGTCAACAGTCATCAGCTGTTCAAAGATGGAGGCAAGAGACCATCACTGAAAAGTAGAGGCATATTCTGAGGACTGTTTCTCCTTCTTTTGATGCAGCTGGTTGGGATCACAGGCACTGGATGTGATCAAGCTGAATATTTCAGTCTTATCTTTTCCTGCATAGCTTCCCTATCCCTGAGTCTATGCCTTCACAGCTTTTATATGGCATTAAAAAAACACTGAATTGATGTGCTACTGTATATAAATGGAACACACAATGGGCTCAATTCTCAAAGGTCAGGGCAAGCTGCACCAATGGCAGTTTGTGCCGACTCCTGGTGTGCCAGTGACCTTAAGCACAAATCTCTATTGGGTAGGGTCCCTGTGGCAAAGTCCAGCAGTTTGCAGCAAAGATAACCATGTGCCAAAGAGAGGGTCCACACAAGAGGTTTGTCACAAGCTGTTGGCATGGTCAGGCAACAGTTAGGCCAGTGTAAGGTAATCTAGTGGTCCCCCCATCCCCAGATCCCCTTATAAATTAAACAAATCCCTTGCCCAATCCCCATGTAAGAAATCCCCGTCCCTGGTGGCTAGTGGCCCCACATCCACAATCCCCTTATAAATAAAATACTTGTTGCCTGATCTGCAAAAAATAACCCTGTCCTTAGTAGCTAGTGGTCTCTCGATCCCCAATCCCCTTATAAATAAAATATCAGTTGCCGATCTGCAAAGAATAACCCTATCCCGGTGGCTAGTGTACCCCCATCCCCTTATACAGTAAACTAGCACCTCCCAAGCCCCAATCTGCCCGTGACAGAACTGTTATATTCCCATGGTAGTCTAGTGGCCCCCCTGCACTGACAGGCAGTGCCCCACCACCCCACTCTCCCTATCCTGATCCCCATTGGTTATTGGCACAGTTCACCACTCACCACCATGGCCAGACACCAACTGAGCTGTCACTGACTGTCACTGAGCATGTACTTGTATACAATACATGCTCAGTGATTGACAGGCTGTCAATCACTGAGTGCGTACTGTATATGAATACAGCTCAGTGGCTTCTCAGTCAGCAGCTGGTCATGGTGGTGAGCTATGGACTGTGCCAGTCGGAGACCAGGATTAAGATAGGGGAGCGGGGTGGTGGAGCACTGCCTGCCAGTGTGAGGGGTTTGGGGCCATTAAACCACCATGTAAAATAACGATTCCATTATGGGCAGATTGGGGCTAGAGTGGCTGCTAGTTTACTGTATATCAAGATCAGGGATGGGAGTACCACTAGCCACCAGGAACAGGCTTTTTTTCTGGGATTGGGCAACAAGTATTTTATTTATAAGGGGATCAGGATTGGGGACACAGCACATTGGCGCAATGTACAATCCTCCCAGAGGATTTCTAAATACCCGTAGGTTAGCCCTTGGTAGTTAGACCTTTGCCCTCTAGGAGGGTTTTGTGAATGCCAAATTAGGGGCATGACAGCCTGCATCTGTCACAAGCCCCCTAGCACCATGGCAGCCCATTTTATGGTGCACGACTGGTGCAAGCCCCTTCAGTGCATGCTGCCATGCTGCCTGTGTTTGACACAGGCTGCTTTTTCAGAATGTCTCATGGTGCAATTTTGATGCAAGATACCACTTGGGTCATTTTTACAGCTAGTAGACAGAGCCTACAGCCATTTTGGGATTGATCTGTTGCTCTTAAAATGGCCAATCATGGCACCTTTCTTTGGACTTTTGGAAGTATCCTTCTGAAAGTCCAATGGAGCTTGTAACACTCCACCACTTTGGCCACTACAGAGTAAGAGTCGCACTATTTCAGCTGCTACTTCCGTATTGTGGGACAAGAACTATGCATGCATGCCTTGTGCACATGTACAGTTCTGCTGGCACCATAATTTTGTGAATGGCAGAAAGCCATTCGCCACAACTATGCATGCACAAATGCCACACATGCGCAGTTGTATCACCTCCACTATCTTGCAGATGGTACTCCTCCTGCACCCTCCCACTACTTCTGTCCTCCACACTCCCTCTGTTCTCTCCCTGCACCGGTGGGTAATAAAACCCTCCTGCTCCCTCCCACTGCTGCTGTCCTTCCGTTCCCTTTGTTTCCTGTCCCTGCATCAACATAGGGTGCCCAGTCCCCATGTCAGCATGATGCAATCCCCCCAAACTCATGTGGTACACTGGGGCCCACCCAGTGAGCCCAAAGTTATATTTTTTATTTTTTTCTCCCACGCTGACATCAGGTGCCCAATTCCTGTTTTTGCATCACGTGCCCACCACACCAACTCAAGTGGCACACTGGAGGCCACTGAATGTGCCTAATTTATTTTCCCCACTGACATCGAGGTGCCCAATCCCAGTGTCATCATCATGCCCTAACTCATGTGGCACACTGGGAGTCCCAACCCAGTGTGCACAAATATATATATTTTTTTTACTGTAAATAAAGAAAACCATCCCCCAATGTCTTTTTTTTACCTTAAAAAAAGAAAATGATCCCTAATCATCACTCCAGGCCCCCTCCCCCATCCCCACTCTCCCACTAAGCATACACCTCCTTGCACTCCCACCCACACCCCATATTTACTTTAGGAGATTGGCATTGTCATCTTCTCTGGATTGGGACACATCTGCACTCTTCAAAGCTGAACTTGGAAATGAAGAATCAAAGGTGAGTGTTGTATAGTGGCAGACAAAGGGGGTTTCAACTTAGGTTGATATCTCAGCCATTTTTAGGAATTTTGGCCCCAAATTGTCAACATATGGTTCTTGGGACCCCACCTTGTGAACATTGTCATTTCACTACTCAGTCCTGAAAGGCGATTTCGCCATCACTGTGCAGAATCATCTTTTGGAACCAATTAATGAAACAACAGTGCCATTGTTCATATGGTGGCTTCCCAAAAAGCCCATGTTGCAAATTTGGTGAAAAAATTCAGAAAAATACTGTGTTATGATGCATATTGTACAGTTTCTCCAATAACAATGATAACTTTTGCCAATTTTTTATATTTTCACTCCAGATTTTCAACATTGCCATTTTAAACACCTCTTTATTAGCAGTATAGCTGTCATTTTTCACATCCTGCCAAAACATGTTTCACCCTGTGGCACAGAACGGCACAGTCACTCTGCAAAATCACCTTTTGGGACAAGTGAACAAAATGACAGTGGCACTCTTCATGATGTGGGGTCCCAAAAAGCTATGTTGAAGATTTGTGATAAACAACTCCAAAATGGTCAAGTTACACCACGGTCATTCAAAATGACACACAGGTTTGGTCATTTGGTAGTTTACCACAGCTGTATCGGCTCTGTCTAGATCTTGTTGTTTGATGCTGGCACCTTGCATCAGTCTAAGGGCTTGAGAATCGGACCCTATGACTGAATCTGAGTGGAGTATAACCCTCATAACCATATGTTATTAAAAACCTCAAAGTCACAGGGCTTAAATGCAGATGTCTTGCTCTGTAGTACATTTGATGAAGCAATCTACTGTATCTGTTTTCACTAAATGTTTTAATTCAAACTGCAATCAGATATCATTATTAAACTCTGAAAAATTAGCCTATATATATATATATATATATATATATATATATATATATATATACATACATATATATATATATATATATATATATATATGTGTGTGTTTAGTGCTCTTTAGTAAAACTTAGATTTAAAAGAACTGCTTGATAGGACTTGGGCTAAAGCTGATTGTTTGATGTTTTTGAATTCATTTTGGCCCATATGGCAGGTTTTTGTCTAGTAAAGCAATTGAAAGAGAACACTGTGGTGGACGTTTGGGGCCGGAACCAAGTTAGAGGTGAAACGTAAGTAAATTTTACAAACTAGACATGGTCATGTTAATGTTTAGTACATAAAATGAAATATACATAGTTTATACCATACAGTATGTCCTTAATAAGACTCACGATACTGTTCATCCAGTAAAACTGGCATGACTTGATGAAATGGTACTTTTCCTGGCTGGTAACATTCCAGCTAGCAGCATGTTTAGATGTTGGACAAGTTCTAAGCTGAATTATTCTACAAGGGGCATTTTCTTCTTAAAAAGCTATCTCTACTTTTAGGTCTGGAACTGAAGAATAGCTTTATACCATAAACTGAATGACAGCTTAAGACAGATATAAAACAACAATCTTATCACTCTTTACAATGCTGCAAAGAGTAGCAGTTCCTTATTTTGCTACATAATTCTATTTTTGCACTAGTTGACAGGTGGCAGTTAAAAGGCAGTTTGCTGTACACACTTCCCCAAGATAAGCAAAACATTACATCATCAATATAGTGTACTCTTGCTATATTTCTTACAAAACTGGTTACCCATCGATATATAGTTACTGGTCAGTGTGTTTATTGACCAGACTGATGCTCATTTCAATGTCATGTTAACTGTGTCTTATCCATATTAACTGGTCTGATAATATGGCATGAGTGTCAGTCAAGTCAGATGTATTAATTTTTCTTATTATTTTCTTTCTGTGTAACTTTCAAACTGGTGAATTTTCCAAATACATGTATACCAGTTTCCACCCAAATTGCAATGAAAATAGTGGGCATGAAGGAGCAAGAAAGAAATATGAACTCAGGAAGACTTTATATTTTCTAAACAGTGCAATTTGATGCTGTGCTGTTTCAGCACCGTCCTCAGATGTCGGTCATGACTATAGTGTGTGACAAACCCCGTTCATAAATGATCCATAATTCCCAAGTTCTATAGGTGTCCTATTTTAAAAAATGAACTTTAGAAAGGCACAATAAAAAAATCACAGAATTCCCATTGTTTTCAGTTACTTGTAAACAAAATGGCAGCTGTTGATGCCCCCATGACCACACACACAGAATTTCTAAAGTGTAATAAATTGTACACTGAGCTTCTGTTACAAAATAAAAATAAAACACCAAAGTGAAATGCATTGCAGCAAAGTGGATTGATTGAGAATAAAGAAAGCAAAAGTTACATCCATAGTCCATGATCTGTGAACCAGCAATTATATCAAATAAACTATGGGGCATTGTCATTATTATTATTTTTTTTACACACTCTCAGTGTGTGATACCATCAAAACCACTTGTGCTTTGCACTTGGGTTGTTTGTGGTACTACACACCTCAGGTATGTAAAAAATAAACAATGTACCACACTCTGTTCATTATTCTAGATGTTCTAATTCCAGTCCAACACATTAAAGTAATTAAATAATAACAGGTGGGTGTGGACACTGCTGAGTGCTGTCCTTCTCATGAGTCTCTAGCAAGGTTTCTTCTGCCCATCTCTGGTTACTGTCCAGTTGGAAGTTAAATATCCCATGGCACTTACTGAAGAAGAGCATGGGTTTTTATTGCAAAAAATAAAAACTATACAAGAAATGCAAGAAATAATATCAAAACAGTTTCATATTATACATCCAGAAAGAAAAATACACTCAATGAGAAAAAATAGAAACCAAATGACTCAAAAGGAAAATATAGAAGCAAAGATTAGAAACCACTAAGACAGTTAATATCATAGAAAGACTATATGCAAATTACTTTTTAGCTTAATGGTTTATATCACAAGCTTATCTGTATATGTAATTCAAAGCATACAATTCCATTGTTCATTTAAAGAGACATGGATATCTTACTAACTTCAAATTAATATATCACATAAAGGTAAGTTATTTTTGCTAAGAGTTCATGTAAAGAAACCTGTTTCTTCTGCAAAGAATATAAACACCTGTTTTCCAAGTACGCCATTTAACACATGCAAATAATATCCTTAATGTACTCATATTCCATTTTTTTCCAAATGCCCGTATAATTTTAATATACAAAAATATCATACATTATAGTACAAAATGCTCATTCATTCCAAATATTGGCTACTAACTGCCAAAATCCAGAAATATAGAAGCATGTAAAAAATAAATGTTCCATAGTTTCTAATTAATCTTAACAGTTCTCTCTTGTACAAACTCAGTTTGTACAGTTTAGCTTTTGAATAAGTTTACATTTAATTTTTTAGGAACAAAACCATTGTTTATTCCATGTCTTAGGCGATATTCTAGAGTCACTGATTTCTCTAAAATATTTAAGTAATTTGTGGGGCACTTATCAAATACAGTTTCCACCTGAAACTGAGTTTCCAGAATCCAAGAATACATATTTTTCCTAGAAATAGTTAGCAGTTGGTGACTAGTAATGTTGCTTTGTTTAATTTTACAAAAGGGTTCTCTCAAATAGGTAGCTGCCAAAACAGAACATTTAATCACCCTGAGGGACCCCTTGTCCTATACTGTAGGCATAGCCAAGTCTTACAATTGAGGAAAAGCCAAGGTTCCCAACTCTTCCCTGTACTAACCAATAATGGCTTAAAATTTGCCTGAAAGAAAATCCCATAATGAAAAATCTGAGGTGCTATAGTCAAACCACCAATTCAAGAATGGGAGTTTCCCCAGTGTCATGTCCAACATTCCCCATGTCAATAAAACAGGTCCATGCAACCCTCCCACTGCCACCCCAGATGCACCCAGAAACACGCTATCATAACTTAGTGTGCCTTTCCAAGTCAAAATTAAGAGTAAAATCAAATAAAATAAAGTCAGTTTGTTTTTGTACAGGCAGTAGATTAGAAGTGGTTACTGTGGTATACTTTTGGCCAAGGGACCAAGCTGGAAGTGAAGCGTAAGTACATTCCACTAACTGAAAATTGTTATTTCAATGCTTAGTAAGTATAATGAAATGTATGCCTTTTTGCCATGTACCCATGCCAAGTGATAGGATGTAATGTAGCTGTTAAAATCGGGGCTTTTGTGGAATGGCATTCCTATTAGTTGCTGGCATTCTGTTAATTAGCAGTATTTTCTGGCACTGGCAGGTATTTTGCTGAAATATTGTATTAAGAATCTCTTCTGTGTTTTCTCTCTCCCTCCCCCCTCCAATTCTAAGACTGAAGAATAGCTTAATTCTATAAACCATGTATAGAAAATATGTATAACAAACCAGAAGATATTCAACTAGTAAGGCACAGCAATTCCACACTTAAATCTAAGTCTGATTAACAAAGACTTACCATAGTTGGCAGATTTGAGACAGATAAACCAGAGGATTACTTTAAAGCAATTTGATTTCAGATCAAGAAATCATTAGCTGATGGCAATGAACCACTAGAACTGGAAGGTTGTTTACATCAGTATAAGTTCCTCCTGAAATGAAGACAAAAATAAGACTTAACCTTTAAATGTCCCAAATCTGGATGCACAATGTATAACAGTAACCATAATATGAAGTAGTGGATTCTTTCATTATATTATACACATACAGTTTTGCTTTAGTACACCCTGACTTTCAAATGTTTTCCGTTACATTATGGTAACACTTCCTACCTTTAGTCTTATTATTAAAAAACAAAATACTAATACACAGAAACATAGAACTTAATGGTAGATAAGGACCTGTTGGCCCACCTAGTCTAACCATTTTTCCCTAACTACAGTATCTCCACAGTCCCTAATCGATCTCTGTCTCTTTCTCTCTCCCCCCACTTCCTTTCCACCAAGATACCTTTATGCCTATTCAATGCATTCTTGACCCCCCCACACCACCACCTTCTTCATCTCCACCACCTCTGCTGGAAGGCTGTTCAAAGGATCCACCACTCTTTCTGTGAAGAAGTACAGTACTTTCTCACATCTCTCTTGAATCAACCCCCTCCAGCTTCATAGCATGTCACCTCATTCTTGAGCTCCTTTTTGTCTGAAATATATTGCCCATCCCATGAGGTATTTAAAGGTCTTTACCATAGTCCCTTTCAACCTCCTCTTTTCCTAGGTGTACATATCGAAATTCATTAGTCGCTCCTCATACATGCAGACCCTGCACCATTTTAGTTACTCTCCTCTGGACTGCCTCCACTTTGTCTATGTCCTTCAAGAGATGTGGTCTCCAAAACTGTACACAATACTCAAGGTGGGGTCTTACCAGTGATCAATACAGAGGCAACACTACCTCTGTCTTTCTACTGGTGATACTCCTTCCTATGCACCCCAGCATCCCACTAGTCCTCTGCACTGCCTTGTCACATTGCCTGGCCACCTTTAGGTCATTCAATATGATTACACTAAGGTCTCTTTCTGCCCAGTTGTCAGTAAATACCACTCCACCTATTGTGTACTCCACCCCCAGGTTTCTGTGTCCTAAGTGCAATATTTTGCACTTGTTCACATTAAAACCCAGCTGCCATACCCTTGACCACTCTTCAAGAGTTCTCAGACCTCTGCTCATCCTTTCCACCCTCAAACATGCTTTCCCAGGCTAACTAAAAAACTAAGGTGCATAAGCAGTGTCACTGACTCAGCAGGTTGCACAGTCACCTCTGAGGCTGGAAGATCAGAAGGTTGTGAGTTCTAGCCCAGCACTAGGAAACTAGGGTAAATGCTAACACTCACACTGTAGGGAAGCATAAGGAGAGTGCTGCACTCTTGAGGTACTGTCTCTTGGATGATACATTAAACTGAGGTTCCATCTGCCTGTTCTGGTGGTTGTTCAGTTGTATGTTAAAGGTCCCATGGCACGTCTCGAAAATAGTAGAGTATGTCTGTTCAAGTTTCCTCCATTCACTAAAAACACCACCAACAGCTTAATCTGATTCAGTGTGTAAGTTTGTATCTTTATCCCCCCCCCTTGAAAAAAGCTTAACAAAGGCAACATTACCCAGTCCTCCTTTCCTGGTCAACAAAAATGAAATAGATAGTATTGCTCTTTCTCTCTGCATATTATAGTAGGTAGTTGAGGATTACAATACATAAGATACATTAAGTTTTTGAATAGTTTGTATGCTACAGGCAATTACTGGGGTACACTTTTGGCCAAGAGACTAGGCTGGAGGTGAAACATAACTACATTCCACTAACTGCATAGAATCTTTATAGCGCTTAGTAAGTAGAATGAAAGGCATGTTTATGAATCCTCATCAAACATTAGGCTACTATTCACTTAGCAATCCCGTCAGGACAGTAATGTTTTTTTTTTTTATTTTTATCAGTTGATGTCATCCTACTGGTTAGAGTATTCAGATCAATGACATGTTCAAATATTATTTCTTCTGCAGTTAGCATCTTCCACCCCTTTTTTCTCTAAATCCAAGACTGAAAACATCTTAATCCTCTAATCTATGTGAGGAGACAGAAATTATTTGAAATATATCAGGTTTGAAAATAGTAAAGTACATTGATGCCTTATGTTTCTAACTTGCTAAATAATTCTACTTGTTTAAAGTAAACACCTGGCTAATTGGTGTAACACAGTAAGAACTGATTGATAAATGCATTTTATGTAGATAAGTGAGGTGTAGCTTTTCCCAAAAATAAAATGAAGACTCTACTTCTAGCAATACATATTTTGAACTTAAAAATTCTTCTATCACAAAACTCAATTGCTATTTTGTGGCATCACCACTTTGCAGGACAATAGTGGGAACTTACCAGTTAATTCTTAAAATCTCACAAGGAATAATCATTTTTTGATATCACTTCTGATAAAGCATTATAGCTTACTTTGCCCTCACAGATGCCCCCTATAAAAGTTTATGCCATTTCCTGCCACCAACTGGTGTAGCTTTCTTAATGTGAAAATTGTATCTGAGGGCAGCAGTCTCCCTTGTTGTCAGAAGGAGGTAAAAGAAATAAAGGTTCAAAAATATGCATTATTAAGGAGTATAACCTTCATTTTGTTTTTGTAGTTTACTCAGTCTACTGTAGAAGAGACTGTTCCAACTTGAACTTTAATATTGGCCCAGGTAAGGCTTTGGGCATCCTGGAACAGTCTGTTACAGTGTCCAGAGGTGTAGCATTTTCCTAAAAAATGGTCACAGAGTAACACGTTTTCATTCTGGCCATATAAATTGTAATACAGCAGGTAATTAAGAAATTGCAGCTAGTGGGTTTGAAGACTGGATGCACTACATTATAAGAAGTTTTTGCACAGATAGTAGGTTATAAGTCATCACTGTGGTTCACTTTCGGCGAAGGGACCAAGCTGGAGGTGAAACGTAAGTACATTCCACTAACTGAATCCGGTCATTTCAATCCTTAGTAGGTAGTATATAATTAATGTATTTTGACACATGTCCTTAAAATTCTTAAAGGTGTAATTAATCTTGTAAACTGTTAGGATTTTGCTGACATGTTATTTTTACCAGCTGGTGTCATGAGCTGTAACATATAACATATTTTTTTAGTAAAGCCCATGGATTTCTTATTTTGCTAGATAACACTACCTTTGCATAGCAAATATCTAGTTGGCTGGTTTGAGACATTAAAAATTGAGACTGTCAAACTTAGTTTGATTAGATAAGTAAAACAGCATTTGAAATGGTAGTCTTTTCTTCTTTTAAGATGGCTGCAATGACAAATTCTAAGGGTCAGCCATTCAGAGTATAGCAGACAGCTAAATAATTACTGCTGGTGAGTAAGTACAACAGAGGCACTATAGGATAAAATACAGTAAGCCTTTGTGCAGGTGGTTGGTTATAAGCAATCAGTGTAGCTGACTTTTGGCCAAGGGACAAGCTGGAAGTGAAATGTAAGTACATTTCACAAACTAAATACTGATGATTTAAATTCTTAGTAAGAATGTTAAAATAGGCGACATCATTTGGTGTGTTGTCCTGACTAAGTAAAAGGATACCACTCAGCCAGCAACAGTATCAGGAATGTGAGGAAGTGTTAATTATGTCTGTTTGTGCATATGCTGTAGCACAAGGTTTGTAACATTTTGAATAATACAAATAATATTTGTTTTACTAGAGAAGTCCACCTTTGCATAGCAATCAACTTGTTGGTGGTTTAAAGACAGTAAACTTCCAATTATTAAAACATTTTTCACAAGATACGATAAGTGTCAAACACTGTGTACAGTGTAATCATTTTCAGAAACATTGATTAGACAGTGATAAGGTCACAGCACCTTACATACACTGATACTACCATTCATTGCTGTCCAGCTAATGTTGTACACCATATTTCACAAGAATTTAAAATGAAGATTAAAATATTAAGGCCCCTTGACTTGGCCTCTGGAAGCATGACTTTCATGAAGTTCATTATTGCTTATTAATCAAGCTTCATTAGATCCTAATGTTTATGTAGGAATGCCAGTTGCTGAATACAGTTTCAACAACCCAGCAAAAATAAGGTATTTGAGTATTTGGTTCACCAGGAAAACTTGTTAAAATGCAACACGTTTTTTAACAAGTATAGTAGAAGCTCAAAGAATTAGAGAAGGATAATATTTAAAAAGCAAATAATGTTTACCCTGATGATTACTTTGCTGGGGATACAACAAGATAAACATTATTTTAATGATCAAGAAAATAAATTATTTGCATTACTCACTATTGTTGGCAAAAAATATATTTTGCAGAAGTGGAAAGATTCTGACCCACTCAGTTTTCAAATTTGTCAGAATTTAATGATAGATATATCTAAATTAGAACAAGCATGATATTGTAAAATAGGTAAAAAAAAAATGTGAAAAATTGTGGACCCTTTTCCAGGTCGCAATAACACAAGTAGTACTGTAATAAGTAAATCAGATAGAAAAGTTCCTGGACCACACACACACACACACACACACACACACATATACACACTATAATGATGATGAAAGTGCAAAAAGGCTACTGGAAGAAGGATTCTGATGAAAGATAAAGGTCTTTGTATTCAATCTGATTGGGGAGGAAAAAAAGAAAAAAGAATTAGAGAAGGGTGAGGTGTAGAATAGAGACACTGTAATATAAGTATGCAACAAGTTTTCGTAGAGACATTAGGAAAGAAGTAGTTGCTGTGGTTCACTTTTGCCTAAGTAACCCAGCTTGATGTGAAAAGTTAGCCTTTATGATACTTATTTTATTACCAGAATTTAATCCAATCGAGAGTTTTTCTTTGTGTGACATTTAACTCTTTATGGGGGTGTACCCTATATAATAATGAAGAAGGCCCATCTGGAGGTAATTACAATAGCATAGCACATGAATTTAAAAATGGAACTAGGCAGGATTATTTTTGGAAGCAAATATCTGAAAACCTTACATCTTGCAAATTTTGTGTATTACATTTAATTAGATCATAATCTCTGTATATCATGTAGGACATGGCTAAGGTTACCATTTTACTCAAGCCAAAACATTTATCTGATTCAACTCGGTATGTCATTAATGCCCAATTATATTATGAAACTCAATTAGCATTTTTTTTAAAAGCACACATATTTAAGATTTTGCAATAATCAAGATATATATTTCATTTTGCTAACCAGCTTAGAAACTACATAATTACATGGGCCAATTTGTCTATTTATGATTAGTCTAACATGCCATTAAGTAATAGTTTTAAGCAGGTTCATTATACAGGCACTTCTGAGAGTAAACCAGTCTGATTTTATTGGTAACACCTCTCTATTAATGGATTTCTTTTAGTACAAAACAATATTTGTGTGGTCCTAAATGCTTGGGTAAAATTGTATGCACATGAAAAATAAATCATTTGATATAACCATAGTATGCATTTTCAGTTCAGGTTTTCAGTTCTAAAGTTTATTGATCAGCCCCAATGATCACTGCAATTAGTTACATTCAATACCAATTAAAATAAAACTTAAAACATTAATTCCACAATTATTTCGACATAAATATACAAACAGAAGGCAACAACAGTTTCATCACTAAATATAAAGAGAAAGAAAGAAAATAATTTGTCATATTATATTTATTTGTCCATTGGAGGTGATTATTAAATACAATTTTGCATTTTTAATTATGTGTGAAATGTTTACAATTCTCTTTATTATGATCTAAGCATCATTTCATTATCCAAGAGAAAGACCAACAGGTGAGAGTAATCTAATACCAGATTTTTCTAGGAACAGACCAAGCCACTTATCATGCTCTGTTTTGTATCATAATATCAACTGACATGCATTATCCTCAATACTTCCTATCTTACAATTGCATTTCAAGACTGTATCTCCAATGTCCTTCACCTTCTTGTACCTCTGTTCTGTTATTTTGTACTTACTGGAGCCAAGTCTAAAACAGGTCAGAACATTCTGATGTTCTGTATATGTAACCCATAGGAAAAAAAAATGATTGTAAGCTATGTTAGTTAAAAAAGTCAAAAATGGATTATATTTATACTCCACTATCATTTTCATATTATCCTGATTTGAGATTATCATAAGAGTCTGTTTAAAAATGTTGCTGTAAGATAAACTGATCATGATATTTCTCCTGTGGTCTACTCACAGGTGATATACATTTAATGTACTTAGGCTATTCAGGATCACTCTCAGACTTATGAGGGGGCCTAGACAAGCCAACTTCAACATTTATTGATAGCATATATCCAGAAGTCTTAATTTTGCTATATTTATACTCAGAAGACAAACTTTGGCTTAAATAATAAAAACTATTAGTCCATATTCTGCCGAATCACGGGGTGGGTGTATCATGAGGGATCTCAAAAAGGATCTAAAAAAGTGCATAATTTATTTCCATGAATCTTTATGTAATTTGTTTGACAAATCTGTGCCCTGAAGAGTTCCTTTCAAGAGAAATTATTGTCCAACATTAATTCTGTATAATTGTATTTCCTAAGAATGTCTAATATTTCTCTTTGATCTTACACTGAGGCATCTTCCACATATCAAAACTTTTGATTTGTCTATGATCAGTTCCTATTTTAAAGCAGCAGTGCATGATAGCAGTGAAAATTTTAACCAGACTTCTTATTCTATTTTACAGTTCTCCTTATCTCCTGACTTGTTATGATATCTTTTATTTTCCCGAATTTTGAATCTGTTTCAGCACTTTTTTACAATGGAAATAAAAGAAGGGGTACTCCTTTTAATATGGTTTGTCCAGGTTTTCACTGGCATTCTTTCTAGTTTTTGAACACCCATTCTTTAAGATCCTGTTTCTCATAACTGTAATAAACCAACTTGCAGTAGACACTGATTCCTAAATTAATACGACAACTGGTGAACATAAATAGCTGAGAATACTGATGAAAACCTGGTTTAAGCCATATTAAAAGGATTGCTTCTTTTATTATTTTAAATTAGAAAAAAAGTACAAGTGCTAAATGAGACTCAAAATAAGAAAACAAAACTGCACTGAGTGCTGCTAATGTTGGGGTTTCTCAGTCAAAGTAAGAAAAGAAGAGTATCATACAAGTGAGGAGATAAGTGGCAATCTAAAATAGAATATCCAACTATAGGTCCACAATTTCACTGCTATCATGCACTGCTACAGTAACTTGTCAATCTATCCTTATTAAAGGTTGACTTTGTTTTGTAAGCCCTCTTGTGTCAGGAGAACTTGAAGAGGTCAATGTCCCATTTGGATGTACAGAACTTTAGGCATGCCTACATTCCGTGTATTTAATACAGCTATAATTTATTTTACATAAACATTGAACAGGTTCAGACCAGTATACAGCCCCATTAAGTGCCCTCATTGGACATAAAGACAATGTCTCAGATCCTAGCCCACTGTATTAAACAACAGCCCATGTTTGTAAATATAATAACTGCATAACTAAGTGATAACACTCAGTTAGTTGGAGTATACTAAACAATAGCCAGCTGGTGTTGGTCATTAAAAACCAAGACCAAAGGATGAGGCACTTAATGCAATGCACACCAGCTGGTTATTACGAGTATACTCCAACTAATTGAATGTTATTACTATTAATCAACTTGGTGTTGGTTTTGAATTTGTAACTGGTATGAAGAGCATGTGAAGCTACACCAATAGTGTAGCCAAAAAACATTTTTGAGGTGTGAATAACCAACTCTGGAAGCAGTTTAGCTGAATAACCAGCTCTGGGTATTTTCAGATGTAGTTTGTGGGAGAATAACTGATGTCTGTTCTGCATTGTGATTGACTTAGAACAGATACCCATCATATAATTAAGCAATAAGGCATGACAGAGTGTGTGTTATCATGTAATAACTTTACTCCTGGGGGGGGGGTTGAAGCACTAGGTGAGTGATGTTATTACACAATAACACACACATTGGAATACCTTATTGCTATTATACAATGGCTCATTGTTATACAAAATAAAAAACACTTAAAAATGTTTTAAGTAGATTTTTAGTGTGGCAGTATATCTTTGTTTCTTAAGAAAAGCTCAGCTCAAGTATATCCTCATCCATCCATCCTCATCCATACAGTGATGTTATTGTGTAATAACATCACTGTCTCAGGCACCCACTGACCAATCAGAGTCCAGGATTCTTTCTTGCCATTGTATAATATGTAATAAATTGGTATTAATACCATAACTTGACTTAATCTTCCAGAGCTTACATTTGCCAAGGGTATCAGAATACATTCCACAGTAGTACCTCTAAGCTCATAAAATTGTACTTCATTCAGAAAACTCAACTCCAAGTCTGGAAAGCATTTGTGATTTATATTCCACCAAATTCAGGTATAATACTAAGGTTCTGCTTAGCAAACTTAAACATACGTAGTTATTAAAACAAAAGAAATATTTAAAATTGCTAACTGATTTACAGTATACACATCATGAATGTAGGCCTTTCTCTGCTCCTAAACTGGTTAGCCCGGTTCATCAATTAGTCGTTATCAACCACTGAAGTCTAAAAACAGACAAAGAGTGAACAATCAATGACTTTGGACTGTAGAGAATCAGAAACCAAAATGGTATTATCATACCTGAAATTCCTTATTTAAATTTCTAGTTGTTGATACAGTGGTTGTGATCAGTGAAACATCAGAGAAGTCCTAAATTGTGTAAGATAGAAATGTAAATCGCATTAATGATGTTATGCTAATGAGCAGTGACTCAGAAATTAATCAAGGTAGTACTTTGGTTTATTTCTCAGGAATCAATTATAGTACATATGAGTGAACAGATGGCTCTGTTTGACTCTGATTAGTCTGTCTACTCAACTTTTTTTATTGTTTTTTGCATCTTCAGTCAATTAATACAACTATTCAAAATAATTCAATTGTATACATAACAATCAAGTATCAATAAGTTTAAGTCTAATACACATCTCAATCATGTTTTAAAAATGCATTCCAGTACAGTAGTCAATCAATTTTCAGGGTTTTTAATTCTCATAGACTACAACTGAATCTGTGGTACAAACACACTGCCTAGCAAATACTTCCGAGCAATCTTAGAGCTGGTTCCCCATCTCATACTATCCTGACAGGGCTTCCATCATTTTATAACTAAGAAAATGGTTTGAGATCATTGACTGTGGTGCAGACCCAGTAACTGCATCAGGTTTACTATCCCATAATTGGGTATTTAACTCTTACCAAGCTAAAGTACTGTAGCTGATATCAATTTATATGGCTGACATCAATTTATAGCTAGTGTTCTTGGTCTGAAAACACATAGTCACCAATTTGTTATGACTGGCAGCATGTTGCATAGAAAAGCCACTTTCTCATTAATGACTAAATTAATTAAGCAAATGTAACAATCTTGGGCTAACAAATTTACATTTTTTTAATTTGATGACATGCCACATCATTTAACATCCCTAAGAAAATAGTATGCCTCCCCCAGAATGGTCCACAAATCTACAGGCAGGAGGACAGACTAAAGATAGACCCCCAAAGTCCAACTAGTAGTACTCTTGCATCCAACCCAATGAGTCATGGATTGAAGTTTGTTAAAATTCCTACACAAGAGAACGTGGGTACCCCAAAAATTACTCAAAAGTTGTTTGCCTTTTATGCTCCTTAATTCCAGATTTCTCTTCATGAGAAATTGACATAAGCTAAACCTTACAGTTTAGATCTAAACAAAAGAGCTGTTTGTGTGTGAACATGTACAGTACATACTGTTATTGACCGATACTTGTATGTTTTAATATTATATCTAAATGTAACTCATGTAATGCTATTAAAAATAATGGCATAATTTTAGCCAATCAGGATTTTTATTTCTAAACATTTCTGGTACTCTTTTGACCACAGAAGGGGTATCATGCAAACAACTTGAAAGCTTCTAAGTTTGCTTGGCATTGTCCATTTCTTACACAAGAGTTTCTTTAATTTCTGCAAAATACAATTTGGTTTTATATGTTACTTAAAACAAATCAATCACCCCCTCCTACTGGTACTACTTACACTGACTCTTACTTTCCATGTACCTTCCAATGACCCCCCCCCAGCTCAGCACTACTTCCCACCACTTCCACCAATCTTTAAACAAACAAAGAGTTTATTTCTTTTTTGTTATTGTTGTTTTCACCATGTTTTCCTCAGCGTACTCCCAACACCACAGTAACGAATCAGCTGCACCCGTGCTCATTCAAAGGACCAGCTCTCCAACCCGCTCCCTCTTGTGGCTCACAAAATAATAATAAACTCACCTTCTCTTCCCTTGTCCTCTGTACCATTCTGAAAAATTGGAAAACAGGGCACCAAAAGCAGGATCAACCAGATATCTATAGATATATATATCTATATACTGTATATATATATCTATATATATATCTATATCTATATATATATAGATATATATATATATATAAATATATAAAATTACTTCTGGCTTCAGATAACAATAACATATGTACATTACAAGTAATGCTGCAGGCTTTCTCACTCAGTGCATGTTACACATTACAGGCAGAACCAACCACATTAAAAAGAAAATTATTCTAGTTACAATTAAAAAAAACATGAGCCAGTGGGGGGGAGCAGAGGCAACCAATATCAAAAATATCACCTGCCCAATCTTGAGTAGAAATACAATAAATAATCCCAATAACGTTTTCACAAAAAAAACTTAAGCTGTAATAAAAACAAATCAAAAAGCATCCTAAAAACTCAATTTCTATTGCATAAATTGGATATGCAATGGAATACCCATGTAATACATGGTTTATGTGCACTTGAGCAGTTTGACCTCACACACCTCACGCATGGCTTATGACACTCAGGAGGTTACCAAAGGTCAAACTGCTCTTGTGCATATAAATTATGTATTCCACTCATTTCCATTGCATATCCCCTATTTATGTACCAATGTATACTGAACCTTGGCTCAGTGTGCCTTTACCAGGGAACAAATTGTAATTAAATAAAAATAAATGGAGGGATTAGCCATGGAAACTGCAGTTTGCTACTATGGAGTTACAGAGGAGGCAGTGTGGTCTACTGGTCAGAGTATCAGCTTGTGAACTACAGGACTTCAGGTCCAAATCCTGCTAGGTCCATATACTCTCTGTATGACCTTGGGCAGGCCATTTAACCTCCCAGTGCTCCAGTCCACCCAGCTCAGAAATGGATAGAAGCAGAACCCCACTAGAACCATGATGTTGCACCCCAACTGGGCTGTTCTCTGTGAATAAATTGTAAAAAAATAAATAAAAAAAGGCTGAGAAAGAGTTTTTTATGCACTTCTGTATGATTACTGAAGCTGGAGTTGATTATCCAGCAAAGCAATGGGGAGATATTTTTTTATGAAATAATGCACAATATAACTGACACATTTCTTCTACTATGCTCATTTTGTTATATCTGGGTAAGGAGAAAGAAAATATTTTAAAATTATGTATCGAAATGAAAAATTGTCTCAAATATGACTGAATAATTGTTAAAAAGTCTCTATACAGAAACTCTTGAATAAAACTACTGCATAAGACATGCAAAACAAAATTAGATGTGTAACATTTCTGAGGGAACTTCTGATGAGCCCATACAGCTAGCAGTTCTTACCCAACTAACTAAGATTTAGCTAGAGTACTTGGTAAAACCATGGGGAGTGCAGGAAGGCTCCACCAGAGAAATGGTATGTAATATTTACTTGGTTAATGGACAAGAGAAGGCCGAAGTCCATTGAGGATGTCCTCCACACATTGTGGATCATTGTTATGTTATGTTCTTCCTAGAAACCATTTATCGAGTTTAACTTTAAAGCTATTTATGTTCTGACAGTCAATAATATTCTGAGGTAAAGAATTCCAAATTCTAGGGGCTCTAACTGTGAAAAAATTGTTGCCTTTTATTTGTTTTTGTTCTATCAACTCCTATTTGTTTATTGTGTTTCCTGGCTACAATTTTTCTAGATGTAAAAGATAATCCACATAAATTCATTAGTGTGGCAGAATGATAAATCTTAAATAACTGAAGGAGATCACCCCTTAATCTTCTAAGTTCAAGTGAATAAAGTCCCGTTTTATGAAGCCTAGATTCATAATCCAGTAGTGAGAGATGAGGTATGATTTTTGTGGCTTTTCTCTGAACTTTTTCAATTCTGGTGATGTCCACGACCAAGTAGGTACTCCAGAAAGGTGAACTGTAATCCAAATGAGGTCTAATATGAGTTTTGTAAAGAGCCATAATACACTTCTCAGTTTTAAGAACAAATGTATTATTAATTCTGCTTAAAAGAGCATTGGCATGGTTAGCAACCTTATTACAATGGTCAGTAGATGACAGCTTATAATATACCCAGATCTTTTTCCACAGATAATTCCTTAACAATAATGTTGTTAAGGCAATATGTTTGTTTGAGGTTATTGTTACCCATATGTAATACTGAACATTCTGAGACATTAAATGACATTCTATTGGCTTTTTCCCATGATTCAATTCTTTTAAGATCATTTTTTAGAATATTCCTGTTATTGTCACTGTCAACCCATCCACCCAACTTGGTATTGTCTGCGAATTTTGATATAATATTATTTGATGAAATGGTTAGGTCTCTAATGAAGATACCAAACAATGTGGGACCCAGAACAGAGCCCTGAGGAACACCACTGGACACCAACCTTTCTCTGATTGGTCTCTGTTCACCCTAACAGTCTGAGATCTACTGTAAAGCCAACTATGGACCCAGGACACAATGCTATTAGAAAATCCTAGGGTCATAAGCTTATTTATCAATATAGAGTGTGAAACCTTATCAAAGGCTTTACTATAGTCAAGCAAAATAATGTCCACTGGAATATTTAAGTCAAGATTTTTGCTAATTGAGTTATAAAAAGATAGCAAGTTGGTTGTGCAAGAATGACCGGTTTTAAATCTGTGTTGTGTAATATCACTTAAATTCAAAAACAGCATTTCTTCTTCAATTAGGTGTTTAATCTTTTTTTCCATTAGTTTGCAAGGTATGGACGTAAGACTGATAGGTCTATAGTTTTCCACCTTACAGTGTAGTCCTTTTTTGAAGATTGGCATGACAATAGCTGTTTTCCAACCCGAGGGGACCTTGGATTCATTGAGGGATTTATTAAAAATAATAGTAAGTGGGATAGTGATACTGCTGGATGTTCCTATGAGAAATTTAGGGGTTATGTTGTCGGAGCCCAGACTTGTTTTTTTTAGTGTATCTGGGAGATTGAGTGTTTCTGGAAAAGTAATAGAATAACTAGGTGATGTATCTGAGTTGACAAATGGCAAAGGTTCTGTATCTTGTTCGAAGACTGAGCAGAAGTATTTATTAAATTAAATTGCAGTAACCTTGTCTGAGAGAATGGTAGTGTCGTCTATAATTAGAGGGCCTATTTTTTTTGTGTCTCCCTTTTTATTATTTAGGTAGGAGTATAATCTTTTGTGTGAATCCTTAGTGTGGGCAATTTTAAATTCTAAGTTCCGTTTAGCTAGAACAATTGAAGTTTTAAGGTCCTTGACTGCCTTCCTGTATTTTAGTAGATTTCCCTCTATCTTCTCAGACCTACACTGTTTCAGACCTGTAAATAACTTTTGTTTACGAGTGCTGAGTTTTTTAATTGTGCTGTTATACCAAGCAGGAACTTTGCCTTTGTAGTTATATTTCTTTCTTTCTGGAACATGTTGTTTTTCTAGATTGTGTATAATATCCTTAAAGGTGTTCCATGCATCATCGATGTTGAGCGGTGAGAGTATTGTGTCCCATAGTATGACTGTAAGCTGCTCATTGATTTTAGAAAAATTTGCCTTCTCGTACAATTTAATCATAAGTTTATTTATAGGGGTTTTATGTACCAAGGGAATAGAAAAGTGGATTGACATGTGATCCTGTTACTTAATGGATCTGTAACTCGTAGGTTAGACAGAAAAGCCTCCATGTTGGTTATAACTAGCTCCAGTATATTTGTCCCATGGGTAGGCTCTCTAATTAGTTGTGTAAGACCAAGATCGATGATCGTTGAAATTAACTGTAAGTCATACTGGTTAGTGCCTGATAAAGTGTCCCAGTTTATAGTAGGGAGATTAAAGTCACCTAAGATAATTACTGATCCCTTATTGGCAATTTGGGTGATTTCTAAAGTTAGTTGTTTAATATAGCTAATGTCTGAAGGGGGGGCGATAGCAAGTACCAACCAAGATCTGGGGATGACCGGTGTGTTGTAAATGAACCCAGATACTTTCTGTCTGGGTTGATAAAGAGGATTCAAAGGACGGAATGCTGTTAGTGATATAAAGACTCACTCCTTCTCCTTTTTGGTTGTCTGCTCTATTTTTACTATAAAGTTTGAATCCTGAAATGTTCGTTATCCAATGTTTATCGGAGTTTCCCCATGTTTCTGTTATGGCTATCATTTCTATATTAAATTCATGGAATTTTAATTCTAATTCTGCCATTTTTATTTTGTTAAGAGGCCTTGCGTTACATGATAGGACATTCAAATTATGTAATGGTGAGGTATTAAGAGATGGCATTAATGGCCTAGTCTCCCCCTTTGATGTCAGTTTAAATGGTTATTAATAAATGATAGAAACTGGCGACTGAGAAGAGAGCTCCCCCTTCTGCTAAGGTGTAAACCATCCCAGCAGAAGAGAGAAGGATTTTCATTGAATTCTTACCAATGTGTGAGACAGGCAATGCCCTGCCTGTAGCACCATTTACAAAGCCATTCATTCAGTGCTTTGATTTTGTTTAAAGTTTGGTGCGAGGCTCGAGGTACAGGGAGGATTTCAGAGATACCAATACTACAGCCCTTTTTGTCTAGAATGTTACATAGTGAAACAATGTCCTGTTTAAGTTGTTGTAGTGGAGCTTTGGTAATATCATTGGTCCCAGCATGAATGATTACTAAAGGATTGTTACCTGCTGCAGAGAGGGCAACTTTAGTCATAGATGTAATATCAGAGACCCTAGCCCCCCTGTAGCTTGAGCAGGTTCTGTTCTCTTTGTCGGGGTTACAAATTGCTCAATCAATGAATTTAATCATGGAGTCACCCAGAACAAAAACCTGCTTGGTGTTAGGTAGGGGTGGGGGGGAATGTACTACCTGAGTATTGTTTGGTACGTAATTACTTCCATATTGTGTAAACGGTTGAGGAAAAGTATTAGTTAAAGAGGTGGAATCTAAGTTTACATTAGTGGCTGTTTTACACTGCTTCTGGCTAAAGCTGGTTGTATCAGCTGCAGTAAAAACTAATGGTTCAAAGGAGTTATGTAATACAACTGGAGAAGAAGTGTTAAGGTGTAAATATTTATCTGGTTAGATCTGGAAGGTGCAATGGTGGACCAAGGTGTTTCATCTGATAATAAGTATAATCTTGAGGGTGAATCAGGGCAGTGAGGAGTTGAAGCATTTTTGGACATCGTGCTTTGGTGAGATTGTTGTTGAGGGACCCAGTGGTACAGTAGTGTTAACAGCATCAATATGGGGAAACGTTGTACTAGTGGTTTCAAGGAGAAGTGACATATGGTCTATAAAATCTTCTAATGCTTCAATTTCGGGATCAATGACTAATTTGGTAGTGTCGGGAACAGCTTCCACTTTATTTTGAAGTCGTGCTACCTCCTCCTGTAGAGATTTAACCAATACACATCTGTCGCAGATATATTTGGCAGTCTGTTTGCCGATAGCGTACATCTGACAGGAAGTGCAATATTTATTAGCTCTCTTCATTGTGATGTTATGTAACTCATGTAAATCAGGTAGATAAGTACTTTACCTTTTTGTTAACATGTATCTTATCGGCCTCAGTCCCTGAAGTACTTGATGGACACAATAGACATGCGCTGTGATGCGATATCTCTCTGCATGCCTCTCACAGGCTCTGTGCATCTTTCAATTTACCGCTAGTGCAAGACTTTAGAGACACAGAACCGAAGTGCATCAACACGTGACTTCCGGTTTCTCGCTGAGTGTAATTTTAATAAAAAAACTTTGTTTTTAAAAAGAAAAGCCTTTAAAAGGCAAGATGTTAGCAGTTGTTTAAGTTTTAGAGTGAAAGAGTCTCCCCTAAATGGTGCTTGAGAACAGCAGGTGAAGATGTTATAAAGCAGGGATCGGGGACCTGGCCCTTCAGTCCTCCAAAGTTCCACACTGCCTGTAGTACCAACCAGAAAGTACCCAGCTCTAAGTAAACAATTCTAGATTCAAAATCGTACATAAGCAAAAAACAACAGGTTTCGGTGTAATATAGTTTTAGACACTAGTTGTCATCTACTGACAAGTTCACCATTACTCATTGTAGCTCAATATTCTTTCTGTCATGAATTTGCCTAGACAGGAAAACCTAAAATACTACACGATAGCAAAATTTTAACATTTTTGAAGTATGCAGACATTTCTTTAAGAGTGGCTGGTATGTGTGGTAAAAAGAATATGCAAAAGAGCATAATAGCCATTGTTGGTATTTTAAACAACTTTGAAAAGGTGAAACATATAAAATGTTGCTTCACTAATAGCATCCATAGAATTCAGAGGCATTTTTTAAGGTAACAAATGTTTTGCTTTTTTTCAGGAAGAGAAACTGCCACACCTACAGTGATCCTCCTTCCACCTTCTTCTGAACAAATCTCACAAGACAAAAAAGCATCATTGGTGTGTCTGGTGAACAACTTCTATCCCAGGGCCCTGACTGTGGAGTGGAGCATGGATGGTACAGTCATTAATAGTAACAGTGTACTGAACAGCCCAGAGCTGACCGAGTCCGATGGCACATACAGTCTGAGCAGCATCGTGACTCTACCTGAAACTGACTGGAGCACGCATGACGCATTCGCTTGTAAAGTCACACACGAAACTCTCAAGCCTACCACAACAAAGACCCTAAAGAGAACAGAATGTATGCCTTAGCATGTCAGTAAAGTTGTGTTCTTTAAAATTTATACCATTAAAATGGAGCGCTTAGTCATTTCTTTGCAATCTGCTGATGTCTCAGTTAAGATGTTGTCTTATACTGTAACTACTGTACTGCATGTCTGTTACTATCTGCTTAAAGACCTCATTGCTGTATGTCACACTGTTTATTGTCTAGCAGATTAGCCTTCTACTGTCATAGCTGCTTTTAAAAATCTTATTTGTTAAAAAAATAAGAAACTTAAATCTTTACGCTTAAAAATAGGACACTTAAATATCGTTTCCAGTAAAGTAATAAAATGACTTCTACACAAATAAAACTTTCTGTATTTTTTTAATATTTAAGTATCAATAGTATCCATAGCTGCATGGACTGAAAAATGTAGATTTAGTGTATCACCCAGTACTCCAACAAGTTTCATGTCAAAAAGCATCTTGAAAAGATAGTATTTAACGTTAATGATATAATATTCAACCTGGAGCTACTTTGACTAAGAAGGAAACTAACTTTCATACTGAGGTGAAACAGGGAGCAAAAGGCAAGATGCTCATGAAATGATCCCATCTCATTACCCATCATAGCACAGCCTTCCATTTCCCAAGAGCCATGCGTCCTGCTTGTGTTTAAAGATGGACTTGCATTTACTAAGTATTATGTCAAGTGGAAGAGAATTTCACAGGTTGACTACCCTGAGAGAGAAATGAAATTTTCTTTTAATTGTATTATAACCTGTCAAGGAAACATGTAGCTCCAGTGGTAGTTCGACACCAGGGCACATGCCCTAATAAAACAATGCTTTGGCCTGGTTGGTACCCCATGTGATGCACAGCTACCACAATAGCAACAATATATCAGTGCCTTGGTTACAAACTTTTATGTCCCCATGCCCTGGTAGCCAATAGAGGCGAATTCCACCACTGACTACCTCATGCCCATGCATAGATCTTTACTCTCCTCCATTCATTCAACATTCCAACTGACAAGTTCTGTATATTGGTATGAAGCAGAGAAATAAGTGGGGAGTAATGAATAGCACATGGAGTTTTGCTCACCAGTATCCTAATGAAATTAATGAGGTTGCACCTGTCAACCCACTGCCTTACACTTCAGGAGTGAGGTTTGAAGAGGCACTTGATCACCAGCAAAAACAATTACAGTTGTTATCTGCAAAACTCAATTAGAAAACATTTCAAATGATGTATGGAATATTGTATGGGCAATCATACACAACAAGCCTAGGTTTCCATTGATGGGTTGAGATAATGGTATAAGGATATTGAGAGCAACTGCAGTCCTAGACAGATTCTCCCTAGTACACTGCCCATGGAGGATCGTGGGGGGGGGTATCTGCTTTAGATCTGAGCTGAATTTCACTTTGTACCCATGGGAGATACTTCATCATTTAAATGGGTGGCCATACAGGGGTGTCCAGGTGCCACCAGGGCATGAGGAAGATTTACTGGGGGAATTTGTGGACTTCAGCACTGGAGTCACCAAGATGGTTGACTGTGGGTGATTTCAATGCATGGATCGATGATGAACTCTCAAAGTTTGGACAGGATTTCTTCCAATCAGTGGAATCACTGGGCCTAACACAAGTGGTTACTTCTGTGACCCATCATCATGGGCATGCCATGCTTTTGTTTTGTTTTCTTCCAGGGGCTTGAGATTAACAGCCTCTAGACTGATCCTGCCAGCTAGTTGGATCATTACACAGTGAAGTTCTTTTCAGGGCCCCCCTCATAGTGCCCCTCCTGTGGATATGGTCCAATAGTGCTCTTTAAGGGTTGTTTCAGAAGGACTTTGGGTGGTACTGATCTCAGGTGTGATGGCAGCATAAGAGACTGAATCAGGTGAGGTGGCAGTGGCTTTTAATAGGCCATTGCTTCAGCCTTTGATTCAGTAGCACTGGTCCCAAATCAATCAACATTTATTGGAAGGCAAATTGAAAGTAGGAGGTCTTTTACAATTGCATCCGTACACACAGACATTAACAGCATGGAGAACTGAGTAATATGTGCAGTTACACCACAAAATTACAAATGGTAAAATAGCAGCCACAGTAAATGCATAAAAGAAGGAGAGAGATTAGCCGTAATAGTCACATCGGCAGTGCAGCAATCTATTCAAATGTGCCTCAAATTGGGTGATTGGTGTAGTGGTATATGAATGTGGACTTCAAGCTAGAGAGACCTATGGTTTGATGGAGAGTTTAGGAAACTGAAGTCCAGGGTCAGAGTTTGGAGCACTGTTGGAGGAGACTTAGGACCAATAATGACAAACTTGCTTTGAATGTTCACTATTGTGAATACCAAAGGGCAATCATGTACAGTATATTTATTTATTTATTTAGATTTTGTTTACCAGGTAAACCCACTGAGACCAAAGGTCCCCTTTTCAGGGGCGACCCGGGTTGAATACACCACCAACTTTACATTATGTACAGTGTACAGCTTCGAAGATACATATACAAGTCATATATAAGGTACAGCATACAGATACATAAGTAAATTAATTTAAAAAAACAAATAATAATGTATATACAGTTCATACAGGAGGTTGCGTAACTGTAGGGCAGAGATAGAGAGCAAGTAGGGAGTACCAGTAGTCAGAGAAAAAATAGAATTGCATTGCCCAGGGGGAGAAAAAAAAAAACAAAAACAATAAATTCAAAAGTCCATGGGTCATTCAAAGGGAAGAATATATATGAAGGCAGCATTTCTGTCCAGAAAGATTGAAGCTAAGAGGAACCAATTTATTGGACAAATCTTTTTTTTTTTTTTTTGCTGAATATTGGTGGTGCATGCAGAGCACAAAAATCTTTTTTTAATTTTTGCCTCTGTGTGTCAGCCAACCAACCAGTCAGTGACTGAAAGTAGAGTAGAGCTGGCCCACCGGTGCAGCAGTGGATTTACTCTTGATGCCGCCGGGCGCACTGGTTCGGAACGGACCCGGATCGCCGGAGGGTCGGCCGGGGAGAAGGATTGAGCATCCGATGGGCAGCCTCTTCTGGGGAGGTGCAGGAAACATCCGGAGCACTGGGGACTCCTGGCGGAGGCTGGGAGAACTCAGGCTGCCAATGTTCAAAATGGGGGTGGGGTGAGGGAGGCGGGCGGACACTGGCGCATTGCACATCCCTGCCTCCTTAGGGGAGGTAAAATTGGGAGTTAAAATCCCACGCCTAGCTGCCTAGATGATGTGCCCCAGGAATGCCCCTGATTGGCCACCAGAGCCGCCTTCAACCAGTCATAGTTCCATGGCCCGACACGGGGGTCAGGCTGGCCCCACTCTCTGGGGGTAAGCCAGGGATGACCGGGAGGCGGCGATATCTGGTGGCTGGGCTCCAGGGGTCCGTGACCAGAGTGGAGGGAGGAGGACGAGAGGAGGGGCATAAAGAAGAGAATTTAAAAAAATGAAAGTAGAGTAGATTGCTATGTGAGACACAATGTACTATAACAAGAGCTCTCAGCTTGATAATGTGTTCAGATGAGTTACACCCTAGGATACTCAAAGAAGCAGTTGAGGTAAGAGCAGTTCCACCTGCAGTTATTTTCAGCTGCTAACTAGATACAAAGGTTGTCCCCAGTGGCTGTAGGACAGCCAACATGGTCCCTCTGCGTAAAAGCAGTAATGGTTGACCCTGGCAACTATAGCACCATTAGTCTGATGTTTATAGTGGGTAAGTTACTTCAGGCCATACTAAGGGAAAGACTGGTGGACATTATCAGAATAAAAGGGATGTAAGATGATAGGCAGCATGGATTCACCAAGAGGAGGTCATGCTGGATGAACCTAATAGATTTCTTTGACTGGGGGGGGCTAGGGCAGTTGACAGAGGACATGTAGCTGACATACTGTACCTGGACTTCAGCAAGGTCTTTTACTCAGCCCCCCACAGGAAGCTGCTCAAAAAAACAGAGGGGTTGAAAAAGAGATTGTCATTTGGGAAGAGAGCTGGGCGAGAGGCAGGACTTGGAGGGTAGTGGTAAATGGCATATTGTTTGATGTTGAAGAGGTTACAAGTGGGGCACCCCAGGGCTTGGTATTGGGCCTCATTCTCTTTAATATATTCATCTGTGACATGGGTAGGCATAAGGAAAGATCTGATCTTTGCAGATGATACAAAGACCCATGTAAGAGTGGACACTGAGGAGTGGATTAGAGCACTAAGGGAGAATATAGACTGGTAAAATGGTTTAAGATATGGTAGTTAAGCTTCAATGCAAAATAAAAAGTAATATAATGCACATCGGGAAAGGAACCTACAAATGCAATAATCATTGGAGGTGATGGAAAGCAGAGCTGAGGAAAAAGACCTGTGAGAAATAATCTCTGATAACACAGAATCTATAGCACATTTGACAAGGCTGTAGGCAAAGCAAATATGATGTTGGTGTGCATTAGGAGGGAATCAGCAGAGATCGGGAGATGATCCTCTCGGTATACTGATCACTGGTGCAACTGTACCTGGAGTGCTGTGCAAGATTCTAAAATCCATACCTGTGTAAGGACTACAAGAGGCTGGAGGCAGCACAGAGTTGGTGGCTAAAATGATTCAACACTTTGAAATGTGCACAACAACACTTTTGGAATGATTTACAAAATTGGGTGGAAGGCAAATGAGAACAGGTTGTAAGATCTTGGCATGTTCAAACTAGAAACCAGGAGGCAGGGGTGCATGGTAGAAGCTTAAGTACCTGCACAGGACATATGGGTGAATTCTGAAGGCATTTTCACCTTAAGCAAGAATGCAGGTATGAGGGGCAATTTATTAAACTGGCAGGAGGCAGATTCAAGAAAGATGTCTACAAGAAATTATTTCATTGAAAGAGCAGTGGATAAGTAGAATAGACTGCCAGAGGAGATGGTGCAAGCTAAAATAATGGTGGAGTAGGGTCAAGGTAAGGTGGGACTGGCACCTGGCCATAGTAAGAGGTCAGAGGCTGAAGTAAGGGGAGGATAGCCACTAGAGCCTCAGCAGTGTAGCTAGGTAATTTGGGCAGACTGGATGGGCTACTGGGCATTTTTCTGCCATCATTGTCTATGTTTCTCAGTGGAGTAGTGTGTGGTCCATCAGTGGAGGGGTGGCTTGGAGCTCCCTCTCTCTCTTCCCTGCCACCTCGTTAGTCATACAGCACTGAAGCTTGTCCATATGCATCTAAGAATCATCAATGACTATTGTGAGCCATCATTTTAACATCTGGCAGAGGCTGTCTCATCTGTCATGTGTCTTGTTGATGCATACAGAAAACATGAAGAGCAGAACAGTAGGACAAAGAGATGTAGGAGGGGGAAAGAAGCAGATAAGTGTTCCAACATGCCAGTTCCAACAAGTACAAGTTCTGCAAGTGGTGGAGGTGGCAGCAATTGGAGCTGTTCATAGTTCTCTCTCTTCCTTCTTCAAGTGCTTGCAAGCCCCTTACTCAGGATAAAAGTGATCCATCCAGAAACATAAATTCTAGTTCCCCCCAAAAGATCACTTCGCAATTGTTCCCCAATTCTTAAAAGCCATTCCCCCTCCACTGTCACTAGCATCTTCTGAAAACAGATCAAGAGAAGACAATCAAGTGACAAGCCCAAGTTTAGTTCAGTTCCATGATTTATGAGGTCTTGGCACAGAAATAGAACTCATAAATAAAAATAATCAAAATACAAGCTAATAAAAAATGATGCTATATTAAATCATATTAAGACAGAGTAAACAGAGTGGTAGAAGTCCAGAGGAGGACAACTTAACTAAAGTGGTGCAGAGTCTGAATCAGAACCCTTAAGGACCTAAATATGCACACCCTAGGAGAGAGGAGAGAGGTGAGCTATGATAGAGTCCTTTAAATACCTCATGGGGTAAACAAGGTACAGTAGGGGAGTGTTTTTCAGAAATAAGGTGCTTAAGGACAAGGGGGGCATAATAACAAGCTGGGAGCAGAATCAGAAAATATATGATGTAGTTATTTTCACAGAAAGAGTGGTGGCTTCCTGGAATAGTCTTCAAGTGGAGATGCAAGGGGCCAAAATGGTGGTGGGGTTCAGGAATGCATGGGATAGACATAAGGGAAAAAAACAAAATTCAGGACCACAAAGCTGTTTTCACTTTATGTGCACAGACTATTTATTAAGACTGCAGTGGGCATAGCCCTGTAGGTGTCTTGTGAGTACAGCAGAGAAAAGGGAGCTCACCAGATACTGAATAGACTTTTAAATAGTGGAGGTGAATGACAATCACTGTGCATTCACTGCACTATTTAATCCATTGGCAGAATATGGCACTGACCACCATGTTCAAGATGGCCACCAGAATTTTCTGCACATGCACGAGGACTCGTGCATGCCCACTGAACTCTGGTGGCATGGCAGCACAGCCCACCATGTCCAAGATGGTCGCTGGAGCCCAGTGAGCATGCATGAGTCATTGAACATTTGCAGAAAACTCCAGTGGCCATCTTGAACATGGCGGACAGTGCCGTGTTGCTCAATGAGGTCAACTGCAGTGATACCACTTATGGCCAGAGTTTCTTTTTCTATAGCCATTATTCTTTTAAATTTCTTCAAAAAAAAATCTAACGTTTCAAGATCTTTGTATGGTCTCTTCGGGAAAATAGACTGCAAATAATTAAAAATAACATAACATAAACATAAAGCTCCATTCTGAAATTTTTTAACAAAACATTATGAGAAATTTACAATCATTCTTTATGATTGGTCTTGCATGTTAGGTTGAAACATAGAAGTGGAAATTCTCCTAGTTACCTTGTAATTCATCACAAGGTGTACAAATCTCCTAAATCCTTAAACCTCTTTGTGATGTTAAGTCTTTACTCATTGTCTAACAATAAAATAGTCACACGTTATCTAATTTAAAAAAACATTTAAGTAAACATTTACACATAATGCCATCCTGTTGAAATTCAGATATGTTTCAACATGCATCCTTTAAATAAAATTCAGTGTCTTAACATGAAGGTTCCAGTTATATGTTTAAGTAGCCATAGGACCTACTTGGGATTCAAAAATCTCTTTCCCCCTTTTAAGGGGTCTTATTTTAATTATCTGTGATTGTTCACTTTCGTCTGCAAAATAATTTTAAAGTAATTCACTAGACATCTATTGTACTAATCACTTCTATATTTATGTAACACTGTGTCTATGTTTATCTGACAATTATTTCTGAGAGTTGGATTGATTCTTTATGGTAAGCTGAAATTAAAACAACATTATATTCACATTGTGTATTGCTTCCCTAACTTAAATCAATTTCAAAACAGTTTCATATCTACATTCTCCACATCAAATTTACCTTGCAACATGATGCTTTTACATAGTTTTCTGACTCTTTCAACTGAAGTTGAAACAGACTGCAATTAGAACAGAATGAACATGGCACTGTATGTAGTTTGTTCTCTTTAAGTTTACTATTCAACTGTCTGTTATAAAGAGGATAATGCTTGAGTAACAGTGGTTAACCACATTGTAATCACCTTAAGCCATTGCCAAGACAACCAAGTAAAACTCAAGAGTGGTTTACTGTTGTCATGGCAACCACGAGAGGTGATTATGTCCATGGCTGACCACAGTTACTCGGGCATTGTATTTTACAGTGTATGGAAAAACTAGTCATTGTGGGAAAAAAATATATTTTTTTAATGTGTGTTTGTTCTCCTGCTCAGCTATGAATGCTTCCTGGGTTGAATGTTGAGCAACTGAAATGCTGAAATTAGCCACTGTGACCTATACTGCAGCAGGTCTGTAACTGCCTGCATGGAATGTGTGTTTTTTGAACAAATGTCCGAGCAGCAGATCACCTTTCCTTTCCAAGAATTTTGACAGGTGGTGACATTCTATCCTGTGAGTAATCCCATCATTATGTCATAGTTAAGCAAGGTTTACAGCATACTGATGTCATAATGATCTTTTTAGCCTAGTATTTTCTGATTTTAGTGCTGCGTTGTATTTATTCATTTTAACTTTCTGTACTATTCATTTATTGATGAGTTTTAATTGTTGTTGTATAGGTGCCTTAGTTTTAGAAAAGCACCTTTTATAAAAAAGAATAATTTGATTTGAGTTGAACGATGGGATTATCAGGTTATAAAGTGATTGAAAACAGGGGTTAACAAACACTGTCCATACATTATAACATTCTCTCAAATTTGAGTTATCTTGATTCATAATGTTTGTGTCACAGCCATTTGAATCCTTTATTTCTTTTCTTTTTGGCTGTAATATACAAATAAATATATTAACAATCACTAGTTATTTAGTGTTTAAGAGTTGTTATGTGAATACTTTAAATGCAGAGTTACATTGTATGAAGGACAGGACACTTAATTCTTGGCATCTTCAAATTGCCATCAACTATATTAAATATATAGAAGACTTAGTTTGCTGGCCAAGGCACCTAGCTTCACCTAAGCTCTTTTTTTATAAGATTGCTTGAAAGGACAGAGCAGAGAACCTTACCAGAACAAGGGAACGGATTAAGACTTCTTTTGGCTAGGCAGATTTACTGTGTGTTGTAATTTTATTTTGTACTCACAGGATTATTACTTTGTTGCTAACATTTCATTGCTTTATTTTTCTTTGATTCAAATTGTTGTTGCTGATATACCTTCTTCTGCATTATTACAAGGTGTGCCTACAGGTGTGTGCTACCAGATTACTGCTGTAATCTTCTGATTCAAATTGTCTTTTGCAAGGTGTATCTTCTGTTACTGCTTTATTTTTCTCTGTAGCAAAGTGTTTCTTACAGGATATATCTTCTCTGAAATTATTACAGGTGGTGCTTTACAGGTTTTGCAGTTTTATCTAACATTACGATAAGCTTTCAGGGTTACTGCATTTGTTGTTGACTGAATGTTTCTGTTCTTACTTCCTTGTTCTTTCATCCATGATTCTTCCTTTTTTGGCAGGGGAAGGGCCCAGCCACCCACCCCCATCCCCAACCACCCCACACTACACTCCTTTTATAGGGTACCACAGTTGTGACATTTCTGTGGCAAAGCAGGAAGGGCAGATCCATGGGGCATCAACAAGGTGAGCTCATTTATAGGGGCACTAGTAATTTAACTTGTTATAACAAGTTATACTGGAAACAAACACAAAATCAAACCATTACTTGCATTTCTTCCTTCTAATTACTCTGACCAGGTTATAAATCCAGCAACTTATCAGGAATGGATTAACTGCAGGTACTCAGAACACTTTTCAGAAGGACATTCTTACAGGATTTAGGACACTGTCCTACATGCTGGGCCATTGGAGATCTTAGGGCTCAGCTCTGGGCAGCATGGGCAGTGACTGTGCTCCTCAAATTTCATATACAAGAGGAAATACATTATAAGAACCACCCACCATTTCCCCAACATCCAACAGAAGAACCTCAACTGCAGAGGGTAGCTGGTCCAGGAGGTTGGCAGCTAGTTAGGAAGGGCAAATCGGGTGCCCTATCACTCTGTGCTTTCCAACATATTACCTCCAAAAACCATATAAACACTACAAACAGGTATCTGCCTCTATCTCTGAAATCAAACAAAGGGGCAGAGGACACTGCAGAGCAGAACACTGCAGCACAGGAGCTAGCACAACAAAACTTGCCCAAATCAGGAACCAAAACCAAAAAAAGCAAAAAGGAAATCCAAAACTTTTGATCATAGGATACTCCATGATTCGGGGAGTTGATACCCATCTCCAGCCAGGGGTAATGGTCAGATGTCTCCCAGGTACATCAGCATGGAGAGACACTGACCGCATTGCTAAAATTTTTCACAAAGCAGGAGAAAACACTGACGTCCTGGTACACATAGGCACTAATGATCTCGCCAGCCAGTCAGTTGTGGAGACCAAGGAACACCTGACCAGGCTGGGTGACAAACTATCATCCATTTCATCCAACATCTCCTTCTCTGAGATCCTTCCAGTCTGGGAGAGGGGGGCAGATGGATGGAAGGTCAGAAAAGGGGAGATAGGGGAGCTAAACATGTGGCTCAAGGGCTGGTGCCAGGAAAAAGGACATAGATTTGTAGGGAACTGGCAACAGTTCTGGGAGCAAAAGTTCTTTAAATTTGATGGATTGCATCTGACTAAGGAGGGAGTCAGTGCATTGGGGCAGAAGTTTGACGTCTTTGCAGAAAATTTAAACTAGCAAATGGGGAGAGGGGTGCAGCACCACATACGTCGAATGGGAAGAACACCCCTCTGCCCTCAGCTAGTGGTCAAACAGGGATTCAGCATGTTTGCAGTTCATTTGCATCACCAGGTAAGAAAAAAGGTCCGTCTCCCCATACGATGCACAGGGAAAATGCCAAACCTCACCTAACAATTAAAACACCGAAATCTGGCCAATGGAAAACCATGTACAGAATGCTCACAGCTTGGAAATACGATCGCAGACCTGCAGGCAATAATGTCAGAGGCTAAACTGGACATAGTAGCAATTAGTGAGACATGGTTCACCAGTAACCACACTTGGGAGACTTCAATACCTGGCTATGTGCTCAGAAGAGGCCAAGGTGCAAAAAGGGAGGTTGAGTGGCCTGTATGTCAATGAAAATATCAAAGCTACAGAAATTCAGAATACATAAGGAGCCAGAAGAACTGTGGGTCACCCTGGAAACAGGAAATGGGACAGCTATAAGAACTGGGTTGCTACAGGCCCCAGACCAAGGGAGGACATAGACACATGACTGTTAGAAGATATACAAAACATGACAGCTAAAGGGAGGTTCTGATAATGGGAGACTTCAACATGCCGGATACAGATTGGTCAATACCAGCAGGAACATCTGCCAGAACTAGACACATGGTGGATTCCCTGCAAGGGGAGAGCCTCAAACAACTGGTACAACAACCCACAAGAGACGGGGCTATCCTAGATCTAGTACTGACTAATAGGGAAGGGATCACAGATCTCCAGGTAGAAGATCACCTGGGGGCCAGTGACCATCACATGGTATGGTTCAATTTGGCCACAGCATCTAAATCATCCCATTGCAAGGCAAAAATATGGGAATTCAGAGGAGCTGACTTTGATAAGATGGCCAACAGAGTTAAGCTAGCCCTGGCAAAAAGAAACACAGGTAAAGTGGGCAAGCATTAAAGATGCAATACTTGAAGCAACATCCCATTGTGTTAAACAGAAAAGGAAGTGCAAAAGAAGAAGGAACCACTTTGGTTCTCAACTACAGTAGCAGAAAATGTCAGAGCCAAAAGACTGGCCTTCAGGAAATATAAGGGAACACAGCGGGATGAAGATAGGGAAGCATACCAAACTGCCCTAAGAGAAGCAGGGAAGGCAGTAAGGCAGGCAAAGTCCCAAACTGAGGAAACACTAGTATGAACAGTAAAAGAAGGTGCCAAGACTTTCTATAGATACATTAGTGAAAGGAGAAAGTCCAGAGGGGGTATTGGTAAGCTCAAAGGAGAAAAGGGGGCATGTGAGGAGGAGGACCCTGTAAAAGCATCTATCCTAAATAGATACTTTTGCTCAGTATTTACTGAAGAGAAGTTAGGGCAGGGCCCACAGCTCAGCACCATGGACACAGGGGGGAGGGAGGTGAGCACTACTCCCTTCACAAAAGAAAGAGTCCTACAACAGCTCGCTAAGCTCAGGGTGGACAAGGCAATGGGACCTGATGGCATACATCCCAGAGTACTTAAGGAGCTAAGGGTGGAACTAGCAGAGCCATTATCAGAACTGTTTAGTGAGTCTCTGAGCACAGGAGAGGTCCCAGAAGACTGGAGAAGGGCTCATGTGATCCTGCTCCATAAGAGTGGTAGCAGGAGAAGGCAGGGAACTACAGACCAGTCCGTCTTACCTCAGTAGTGGGCAAGATTATGGAGGCACCTTAAGGAAAGTATAGTGCAACACCTGGAATTATAGGGCACAGGATCCAAGACAGCGTGGATTTACAAAAGGAAGGTCCTGTCAAACTAATCTCATAGATTTCTTGACTGGGTAACCAGAGCGGACCAAGGGGAAGCAGTTGATGTTGCCTACCTTGACTTCAGCAGCTTTGACACTGTTCCACATAGGAGATTGATAAATAAGCTGGGTAGGCTCGTGGTCAGAAGTTGGTCAACTGGGTGGCAAACTGGTTGGACGGACAGAAAAAGAGTGGTGGTAAATGATATACAGTCAGAAGAGATGCAAGTCACAAGTGGGGTACCTCAGGGATCAGTCCTGGGGCCAGTCCTCTTCAATATCTTCATTAGTGACATTGCAGATGGACTAGAGGGTAAGGCTTGTCTGTTTGCAGATGACACCAAGATCTGCAACAGATTAGATTATCCAGATGGGGTGGGCAGAATGAGAAGAGATCTGGATAAACTAGCAAAATGGTCAGAAGAGTGGCAACTGGGATTTAATGCAAAGAAGTGCAAGATCATGCACATAAGGAAGAGAAACCCTGAAGCCACCTATAAGCTGGGAGGAGAGTTTCTGGCAGTCACAAAGGAAGAAATAGACTTGGGCATCATCATCACCAATGACCTGAAATCATCCAAGCAGACTTCTAAAGCAGTAGATAAGGCTAGGGGGATGTTACGGTGTATTAGTAGGGGTGTCACAAGTCGTAAGACGGAGGTGATAATCCCTCTTTACAAGACACTGGTTAGGCCCCATCTGGAGTACTGCATGCAGTACTAGAAGCCACACCTTCAGAAGGATATTAACCAAATTGAGGCAGTCCAGAGAAGGGCAACCAAAATGGTGAAGGGACTGCATCAGAAGACATATGAGGACAGATTAACGGAGCTCAATATGTATACCCTTGAGCAAAGGAGGGAGAGAGGTGATATGTTCGTAACATTCAAACACCTTAAGGGCATTAACAATGTGAAAGAGTCTAACATGTTTAAATATAGGAAAAATGGCAGGACAAGAGGACACAGCATGAGAATAGAGGGAGGCCGATTAAGGGGGAATGTGAGGAAATTCTTTTTCACAGAAAGAGTGGTAGATGCATAGAAAGGCCTACCTCAGGAAGTGGTGGCTATGAATACAGTGCAGGGCTTCAAACAGGCATGGGATAGGCATAAGGGAGCAATACAGACGAATATGGATAGATAGGTCATTGACAGTGTAAAGGTGTGTGGCACATTCATAAGGTAGAAAAAATGGGCAGACTGGATGGGCCTTGTGGTCCTTATCTGCTGTCAACCTCTATGTTTCTATATAACTATTTTTTGAAGAGGACTGTACATTTTTCCTCCTTTATGGAGAAAAGCACTCTGGGCAGGGTTATGGAGCCAGTGACCATGTGATGTCACTTGTCCTGCTCTGCCCAGTCAAAGTATTTGGAGATCTCCTTATTGGACCAAAGGTCTTAGCACACTGAAGTGTGTTGTCAGCCAGTGCTAATCTGAATATAGTTAGTTATGTCTTTTTTTATTGACTCCATGTCTTATCTTTTCATTTCACAGACCAGAAATAGGATATGGTGGATATAAATAACTTTACTTATTTTCTTGAAATAAATGGAATATGTATGAAGCATGGAAAATGTGTGTGTATGGGGGGAGAGATACTGAGTGACTGGTGCGGGGAGGAGGGGCAAAAGGTCAAAATCAACTTGGATTGAAATGTTAAGATAAACCCAAGGCCAGAGTCTACATAAGAATGGACTGTATATGTTTTATGCTAAGAACTATTCTTTGTGGAAAAAGATGAATGTGGAGGGTACAGGTTTGGGGAAAATAAAGCAATTTATCTAATGTTTATGCTGGTTTGTCTCACCGGTTTTCTAAAATGTGCAGATCTACATGTATCTTAAAATACTTCTGATTCCCAATAAAAATTACAAGATTTTTACTTGTAGTATTATGTTAGTGTGTTTTACTGATATAATAAAATGTGTTAATTACATATATCATAAATACAATTTTACTTCTGATTCCCAGTCATCATAATGTTAATTTATCTCATTACATAACACTAAGGGACCAACTTCCTTAACTATAGAAAAATGATTTAAGGACATCCTAGCATTTGAGATTTGCTCATTCTAAGAATAAGGGAACCTTAGGGAAAGGGATGAAGGGGTGAATGGGCCGGAGATCAAGTAGGATTTTGGTGATACTATAGGCAGGGAAAATGGACAAACTAGGTGGGACAAGCGGCCCTTATCTGCCAGCAAATTCTATGTTTCTATATTATATAGTGCATGCCACATATACATACAAACTTTGAATGGACAGCCACTTTGTGTGGACAAAAGTGTTTGCCCAAACCACTGTGATAGGCCCTTCATTATAATGCTACTTGATATACTGGAACTGCTGGCTACAACAGACACCAGGAGCTCCTATCGAGGTGCTAATCAGCCTACCTGACTCAGGCACGAGGCACTGATGTGGTGCTGATGTGGCGGAGATCAACTTTGAGCACATAGTTAGGATCATGTGACTTATCCCGCTCCGATCTCCAGTTCTGAGTCCTGACCTCTTGGCGGCTACCATCTGCCCTTTATTCCCTCTGCCAGCCTCCTGAATGATGACATAATCTGTAGTGGGTCTACTCTATACAGCCCCATAAGGGCTAACCTTATTTCTGTTTTTAATTTTCTGCTCTTCCCCTTTCAGTGCAAGCTGTGAGTCCCTCCCTTCCAGCACTAGCTGTGAGCCCTGACCCCCCCCATCTGCTGCCCAAGAGAAGCACTCCTTGAATGAGTCCCAATATTTCCTTTCTACAGCCCTTAAGGGCTAACTTTGTTTTTTCCTCTCTCTCGCTCTCTCTCTCTTGCTTTCTCTCTTGCTCTCTCTCTCTCTCTCTCTCTCTCTCTCATTCTCCCTTTCAACACCAGCTATGAGTCCCCCCTTTCAGCGTTAGGTGCAACTCCCAACCCTCCATCTGCTGCTAAAGAGAAGTGGTACTGCAGTCCCACTCCTGACCCCCATCTGCTGCTGAAGAGAAGCACTAGCTTCGAGTCCCCCTGTTAGCACTAGTGCTACCTGCAAGTCCTACTCCCAACCTCCCATCTGCTGCTGAAGAGAAGCACCCCTGAAGTAAGTCCCCAGCTTGCCTTTCCACAGAGCATCTATGAGTGGAGTTTACAAGTGAGTGTGTCCCCTCCAGCACTGTACCATAATCTGCATGATCAGGGTTGGTGCGTGGGTGGGTAGGCAGGCCATAAAGTACTACAAGTTCTTTACTTCATGTAATTTTGTTTCAATATTGTGAATCCATGCTGCTACTACAGAGAGTCTACTAATGGAGCCAGCCTACCAGTGCAGCGATAGTACTACCATTTGTGGCACTGAGGGCCCGGGTTTGGGAGTGAATCCAGGCTGTCAGAGGGTCAGCCAGGGACAAGAGGATCAAGTGTCTGCAGGACCGCTCTCCTCCTCCAGGGAGCAGGGTGGGCAGAGCCCACAGCTCATTTGACCCCTGGCAGTAGCTGTGGGAATGGCAGCTGGGTACCACAACAGATCAGAGGACTTGTCAGGCATTGGTGCACATCACATGGAAGCACATGGTGTGCACCATAACATCATTGCATGCCACATCTCTGTGGCAAAGACAGAGGAAACGCCAGTGGCAGGATGAGGGAGTGCTCTCCCAGGCCCTGCACCTGACCATCTGAGCATGCCACCAGAACTGGATCTGTTCTGCAATGGGGCTTGGGGGACCCCACCAGAGAGGCAAGCCCCTGGAGGAAGACAGTGGCAGGTAAGTCCCAACAGACATGCAGTGATAGGGCTGGGGCACTCCTTGGAAGGAAGGCCAACCAGGCAAGGAGAGGAGAAAAAAAGAATCTATAAATGGAGTGTACAAGTGAGTGTGTCCCCTTCTGTATGAGTACTGGGTGTGACAGAAAGACAATACAGGACTGTAATCCTTAATATAAAATCATGTCTTTAGCTATTCTGGACAATGCTTGTGATGGCCAAAAGTGCTATTCACAGAGTAGTTCATTATAAGCATAGCAACATAGAAAAATAGAATTCCTAGAGACCACATCCACCACACCTCCCTGGTCCACTACCTTAGTTACCCAGTCATGCCATAGATTAGTAAAATGGGTTACTGCAAAACACAGCGCTTATCCTAAATACAGTAAAAGTTAGGGTTAAATGTATAAGTAAATAAATGCCATATAAGGCAGTGTATGTGTGTTAATATGTGTGTGTGTGGCAATGCTCTGTGTGCGTAGACAGTGCACTGCTAAACTGCAATATATATGCATATGTGTGTATATGTATTAGTCAGTGTGTGTGTGTGTGTGTGTGTGTGTGTGCAACACAACAATTAGAAAGTGCAGTTAGGTGGCTCAGTGATTAGTACAAAAATTGCTAGTCTACATTCCCCTGCTATCTAGATCAGTTTCAGCCTTATGCATGTCATTGCTGATTTAAATAAGGTGTCTAGTGGCACCACCACCCCCACCCTCCAATGTCTCTCAGAGCCTGAAAGGAAGAAAACTATCCCTCAATGTCTTTTTTAATAATCCATAAAAATGTGTGTAGACATCATACTGCTGTGTTACACTGGAATATATATGTATGTGTGTATATGCCTACTGGGTCCCTTTGTCAGATGCTCTACAGTGTATGACAATTCCGTGCAACAGGAACAGTGTAGTAGGGAAGATCAAGATGGTGCAAAACAGCTAAAGGGTGTATACGTGGTAGTGTACCCTCTCACTCTCCCAGGCAGAGGATAAGACCTCTGCTGGGACAGGAGTCCACCGAGCAGCTGCCATGACTCAACAGGATGAGCCACTGGCAGCAAGAGAGGCATGCAGTATGTTTGGAACTGGGTTTTGATTCCCAGACCCAGACATATGGATTTTTACATTTTTCACACTTTGTATGATTTTAACTGTTAAATTCCCCCATCGAGTTAGATATTTTAATTGGGGGGGTTTGGGGGCACAGTCCCCCCGTAATGGGGGGTGTGAGTGGATCCCCCCCACAAAAAAAAGACTTGTGCCACTGGCAATATATTGTGCTGTATTGGCAGTGTGGTATATTGCTGCATAATGTCTTGTGACATTATGACCCAGTGCCGTATATATATACTGTATATACTGTATATATATATATATATATATATATATATATATATATATATATACACATATATGTCAGTGCGTGTGTTTCACAACAATTAGAAAGTGCAGTTCGGTGGCTCAGTGGTTAGTGCAAAAATTACTAATTTACATCATTTTCACTGCTCACAATACCATTATTTTGCAGGCATATTGGCACTTGCTAGAGTTTGTTTTAAAAGGTCACACTATCTGAAGGACTCTTTAGTTCATGGTAACTTTGTCACTAAAAATGTTTCTCCTTTAAATTGGTTACCACCACAGCAAAAAGGTTTTCACATTTGTGACACTATTCTGTTTGCAGATTTGCCCAGATCAAAAATGTTTTTGAACATCTTTATGGAATTGGAAACAGTGGAGATAAGACAATTTGTACAATGTAACTGATTTTGTGGTCTAAGTAACTGCATGCCAGTGTGCCAGAAATTACATAGGCAGAACAGCTCATTATCTCAAAGTGTGCATCCAGGAGCACATTTAAGATATTAAGAATGTTTGTCTCGATTCTGCCCTGGTGCACACTTTAAATGTTTTCACAACAGGAAACCAGTGACCACTGGTTCTGTAGTACTTGAGATGTTTCACCACCTATGAGGTGGGTGACAGGGTTACTAGCCTGTTACAAACAGAAACTTGGTAGATACATGGTTTAAAAGCAAGAAAGGATGAGTTAGGCAGAATTCAGAAGGAGCTCAGAGTTGCAGATGGGCTTGAAGCAGGAGGCAATCTCCATTACCTTCTTGGAGATACTGCCTGTTCATGGCAAGGGAAGGCTAGGACACACCAAATCCAGAAATTCAACTCATGTTTGAAGAAATGGTGTGGACAGGTAGGGTTTGGCTTCAGGGGACTGGGACCCCACCTGGGGATGAGGGCTCTCACAGAGGTGATGGCCTGCATCCATCCAGAGAGGAGATTATAGTCATCAATGAAAGTTTAGATGCTTCCTAAGCAAGCATTTAAACTAGCCACGGGGAGGGGATGTAGAGGGAAGATGGAAATGGAGCATACCCACACCAAAACAGTAGGAACTATAGGGAAGCACAGGAGGAGAACAGATCAATGGGGGGACTTCTCAGACTAACAAAACTATGACCATAGGAAGAAGTGGCTTAGCAGAGAAATGCAGGGAAGGGCATCACATCTTGAGAGCCATGTGTCAAACGCCCATAGTCTGAGTGAGATAGAGACCTTGAGGCTACCATGGTGGAATCAGGCTGAGACACTGTGGCCATCACGGAGACCTGGTGTAATGAAAACCAGAGCTGGGAAGTGGCCATACTAGGTTGCAGCTATTCAGGAAGGACAGGGTAAGCAGGAAGAGGGGTGGAGTGGCTTTGTATGTGAGGGAGAACATAAAGACCACAGAAGTTCAAGGGGAACAAGATGGAGGGGCGATACTGTGAGTCACACTAGAAAGGAGAATGGGGATGTCCATTCACATAGGGATAATTTGCAGGCCACCAACTCAGGAGGAGGATTAGATAGAGAGATGTTGCTAGCAATCCAAAGGATGGCACACAAGAGAGAGGTGTTTCTAGTTGGTGATTTCAGTCTTGCGGATATAGACTGGCATCTCCCCACAGCAGCAATGGCTAGGAGCAGAAACATCTTGGACTCTCTACAGGGGGGATTCCTTAAACAGCTGGTCGAGGAGCCCACAAAGAAGGAGGCACTACTGGAACTGGTGCTTACAAATGGGGACAGTGTGATAGGGTTACAGTAGGGGATGACATGGGGAACAGAGATCACTAAACAGCATGGTTTGAAATAACTGAGTGGGAGGATCCAAGCTACACAAGGACAAAAATCCTAAACTTTAGGAAAGCAGACTTCAGAAGAATGGAAAAATGCCTAGAAGAAGCACTCATCGGACTGGGGGAAAGAAGGGAGAGATGAACAATGGATGGCAATCAAAACAGGGATTGCAGTGGCAACCCAACTCTGTGTCAAACAGGTGAGTAAGGGGAAAAGAAGGAGAAGACCACATATGATTTTCTAAGGAGGTAGCAGAAAAGATTAAAGCAAAAAGACAGCATTTACAGTAGGCAATACAAAAAACTCAGAAGGAAAGAGACAGGGAAAGATCTCAGAAAAAACAAAGACAGGTAGGGAAGGCAGCTAAATTATTTATTTATTTCTTAAAAAGTTTCACCAGGAAAGGCATACTGAGCAGTGAATGCTCATTTCTAGGTGCATCGGGGGGGGAGAGGGGATGGGAAGACAATAAGGATACAAGCAGGAAAAAGAAATACTGTAAGACAAATTGATTACAGATACAATCAACAATACATGGTAATAAAATTAATAGCGGTCATTTCAATAATCTGAAAGTACAGGAAGATTATTTTAAACAAATCAATTGCACAAATAACATAGAATAAATGCTATTATGCATAATAGAATGGTGAGGCTAAACAAGGGTGAGAAGGTAAAGATTAAACACATCTGCAGGAGGGGGAATAAAGGTATTTTAGGAGGAGGTGAAGACATGAGGTGAGGCAGTGTGATGGATGGGCAGAGGGAGGAGTTTCCATTTTGGCGAAGCAGTGGGAGAAAGCGGCCTGGCCTGCTCAAAGTGGACCTGGGTGGGATGGTTAGGGTGCAGGAGTCAAGATTTCTAAAAGCATAAGAGGAAGGCTGCTCGAGGGAAACAGAAGTGGAGAGATGAGGGAGAGAATGAAAACAGAATTTAGCTAGAAAGTTGGCACAGTGGATATAGTGTCTGTCATCTAGGGATGGAAGGGAGACAGATTGGTAAAGGTGGCAGTGATGGGTGTGTAGGGCAGTCAAGGGCAAATTGGCAGAAGGAATGGAAGACAGTGTCCAGCCTGGTTAAGGAAGATTTGGTAGTGACACTATAAACTACATCCCATAGTCAAAATAGGAGGATCATCTTCTGGACACGCGACTGTGGGCTGGCAAAGGAATGCACCCATGGTTTCTGTTTAGGACACCCAGTTTAGGGTGCAGCTTTTGTAGATGGTGTCTGTGTGTCCAGAGAAATCAAGGTTCTGGTTAAGCCAGACCCCAAGGTACCTAAAGGAGGTAGTGTCCTCTAACAAATCCCCATCTAGGGTGTGGAAAGAGGGAAGGGAAGGAAGCCTAGAAAGTCTCTGCCTAGTGCCAAAGGTCATGGAGACTGTCTTCTTGGCATTTAAAAACAACTGATTTGTGTGAAACCAGAGTTGAACCGTATCAAAGTCGTGCTGGAGTCTGGATGCTACATCTGTGGGGGAAGGAACGGATATATACAAGATGGTACTGTCCATGTACATGTGGATGGAGGTGGCAGGACAGGCAGTTGAAAGGTCATTTAGGAAGATGAAGAATAGCAGTGGGCCCAATACAGAACCTTTAGGTACTCGAGTGTTGATGGGAAGGGGAGGAGATACGCTGTCACTAATCTAGATAGATTGTGTTCTGCCCACTAGGTACAGTGATGAATGGAACCAGCTGCATCTGAGAGCCCCACAGCACAGAGTTCAGTAAGTAGGACGGGTGGCAGACAGTGCTGAAAGCCTTTGCAAGGTTGATAAAATAGCAGAGATGATAAGTCCCTGGTCCATGCCCATGGGTATGGAGTCAATGAGCCTAAGAAGGGAGGAGGTGGTGGAGAGGAACTTCCAGAAACCAGACTGATAAGGGTGAAAAAGGAAGAGGAGTCAAGAAGAGGAAGAGAGTTGGGATAACACCAAGTGGTCCTCTAGCTTGGCAGGAATGAGGAGCAGAGAGATAGAACAGTAGTTTCCAGTAGAGGAAGAATCACTGCCTTTTGCAAGAGGGATAACAGTAGCATGTTTCCAAGCAGATGGGACAAATGCAAGAGAGAAGGAGAGTTAAGAGAGAGGCAAGGGGGATGGAGATGGCATGAGCAAACAGGTAAAGGATTTTGGAGTCAAGTCCAGAGGGGCACTTACCCTTAGAGGGGTTAAGGGCAAGAAGAGCTTTGAGGGCATCAGCAGGGGATATAGGACAGAAGGAAAAGAGGAGGAAGTGGGTCAGCCCATTTGAGAGGGCTTACTGGGGAAGTCGTGTTGAGGAAGAAGAGAGTAGAAAGAAGGGAGGAGGGGATTGGATAGGGAGACATAATCCACTTTGAAAACTGGTGTTGGGGGCTGAGATGTAGTAGTAGTAGTAAAAATATTTATTTTTAGACAGGGTAATACTTTAGATCCAAGGACCTATTTACAAAGTAATCCTGTTTCACATTTATACAAAGTTACAAAGCATATATAATCCAACAATAGATATAAACAGATATCATACAAGATTCTAAAACTTCCTATCATTAAATAAACAAAGGTTATCTACAATACAATTAATCATTCATGTCAAATAAGTAGACATAGACAAACCAATTAAAATTGTCAATACATATACAAAATGGAGCAAACAGTGGATTAACATTCCTTAGATTAAAAATACTTCTAACATGTACATTCTGTAAGATAAATTTCATCCAAACTGGATTTAAATGTAAACAATTTTACAAGGTTTCAGATCTGTGGTGGAGTCTCATTCCAAGTTTTAGCAACCGAACTTGTAACATCATACTCCATATCTAGTATTTATTTTGGAAAATTCAACCCCCAAATTTTACTTCCCTGAGTAAGTGTTGACCAGTCTTACAACCAAACTTGATGTTCGTGTTTCCCTTATTTAACCCATTTTTGACTTTAAAAATAAAAATAGAAAATAGTTTTTCATATCTGGTAGACAAGCTGTCCCAATTTAACTCGCTGTACATGAAACAGTGGTGTGTTGTATACTTACAGTTCAGAATAAACCTTACTAACTGATTATATGATTTAACTAATTTATCGAGGTGTTTTTGTTCAGCGAGATTATAAACTAAATTTCTGTATTCCAACACAGGTAATATAAGTTGAATGGCATTTGTTTTTTGTGTCTGAGTATTTAATATTTGAGAGGACCTGCGCAATGCACCAATTCTATTGTTTACCTTTTAGGACAAATTATCTGTATGATCAGAAAAAGTAAGGGAACTATTAATTAGTACTCCCAGATACTTATATTGTTTTGTAATTGTTAATTGTTTCCCATCTCTTGCTACTATTCCCTTAACAATGTTAATTGTATTATTAAATCTATAATTAGTTTTTTACTAAAGTACATTACCTGTGTTTTCTTTTCACTAAGAACTAATTTAGAAACCAAAAACCAGTCTTGAAGGATATCAAAATCAGTTTGTAACCTTTCCAACATTTCTTCTTGGGTTTTACTGATGCCAAAAGTACAGTATCATCCGCGTAAAGACATATGTGAGTGTTTTTTATCTGTAGTGGCAGGGAAGAACAGGGCTTGAACAACCTTCCAGAATTTGGACGGGTGATTTATGTTTGACTGAAAAGTAGCTGAGAAGTATTTGACCTTGGCTAATCTAATTGCCTTAGTGCAAGCATTTCTAAGAGTACAGTACTTGGAAGGCAATAGGGGAGCTGGTGACTTTGTGCATCTTCCAGACCTGATCCATGGCTCATAGATATGCCATCAGTTCTGCCATAACCCAGGGGAGGTGAGAGTCGAGCACCCAGGTGCACCTTAGAGGGGCATAGTGGTCCCAGACTGTGAGTAGTTTTGAAATGAAATAGTCTAGGGCATAGTTGATAGAGGAAGCAGGGGGGATGAGAGGCTAATCAGAGCTTATCAGGTCATTTAGTAAGGGTACCAGATCTAAGAATCCGTAGGAGTGAATCATTAAGAATTTAGGTGGGGCTTTAGGGCATTGGATTTTGCGAACAGTATAGATCATGTGATGGTCACTTAGTGTGTCTGGTAGGATACCAGCTGTGAGAATGCAATGTGGGTGAGAGGTTAGAGCCCAGTCGACTAAGGAGTGATTTTGTGTTTAGTCAGGTGGGTTTGCTAATTAGCTATAACAGGTTTAAGGAGGCTACCTCATTCCAAGTTTTTGAGTGGATGGGGAAGAGTCAGTTCACATTAAAATAACCAAGGATATGACGTTCACCTGTAGATGAGTGAGGCTGGAGGGTAGTCAGTAGATCTGTGACAGAAGATGATGATGACAGACTGGTAGTTAGGGAAGCCAAGTGCAAACAAAAGAATGTATAGCAAAATCAGTGGTAAAGGGAGTCAAAACCTTTTACAGATACAGCAGCAAGAAGAGGAAGACAAGAGAAGGAATTGTGGGGCTGAAAGGGGGAGATGGGAGCAGTGTGGAGGATGATAACCAAAAGCAGATATCTTGAACATATATTTCTGCTCAGTTTTTGCAGTGGAGGGACCAGAAAGAGGGCCAACAATGGGGGATGGGGCAGGATGGGCACAAAGATGGACACTTGGCCTTTTTCAAAGGAAAGGGTACTCAGGGAACTGGCAACATTAAGAGTTGATAAGGCAATGGGACCAAATAGGATGCACCCCAGGATTCTAAAAGAGCTAAGGGACATGTTGGCAGAACCACTAACTGTCCTGTTCAACCAGTCTTTGGAAACACGGGTAATTTTCGTGGATTACAGGAGGGCTGATGTATTTCCTCTATACAAAAGTGGGAACAAGGAGGAGGTGGGGAATTACTGACCCGTCAGCCTGACCTCAGTAGTAGGGAAGGTCATGGAAACAGTACTGAAGGAAAGAATAGGGAACACTTGGTCAATGATCTACAGGACACAAGGCAGCATGGTTTTATGGGAGGAAGGTCATTCCAGACAAACTCACCAAGTTTTGACTGCGTGACCAGGAAGTGATTCAAGGGAGGGCAATGGATGTGACCTACCAGGACTTCAATAAGGCCTTTGACACCATGCCACACAGAAGGATGATAAGGAAGCTGGGGAACATGGGAGTAGGACAGAACATGGTGAAGTGGGTGGAAATTGGCTGGATAATAGGACCCAGGAAGTGGTGGTAAATGGTGTTCACTCTGCAGAAGGTAAGATGACCAGTGGGGTACCACAGGGATCAGTGCTTGGCCCAGTCCTTTTCAATGTCTTTATCAGTGACATTGCAAACGGTCTAGAAGGGAAGATCTGTCAGTTCGTTGATGACACTAAGCTCTGTAACAGGGTGGACATGCCAGAGGGCATGGATAGAATGAAGAGGGAACTAAAGAAATTGGAAGTTTGGTCAAAGGATTAGCAGTTGAGTTTCAATGCAAAAAAAGTGCAAGATAATGCACAAAGGGCACAATAATCCAGGAGCAACATACCATCTGGTGGGGGAGGGAATATAATGCTCCAAGCAGGAAAGAGTCCTGGGTTGATCATCTCTGATGATCTCAAGGTTGGGAGGCAGTGTGACAAGATGGCAGGAAAGGCTAGCAGAATGCTAGGATGCATAGGCAGAGGCATCACCAGCAGAAAGGGAAAAGTAATAGTTCCACTGTATAGGACTCAGGTGAGGTCACATCTCGAGTACTGTGTCCACTTCTGGAGGCCCCACCTGCTCAATGACATTGATAGGGTGGAGGCAGTTCAGAGGATGGCAACCAAAATAGTACAGGAACTATATCACAAGTCCTATGATGCTAGGCTGAAGTAACTGAACATGTACTCCCTGGAGGAGAGGAGGAAAATGTGAGGTATGATAGAAAGATTTAAGTACCTAACAGGGAAGAATAGGGTATAGGAGAATACCATTTTTCAGAGAAAAGATGCTCAAGGGTGAGGGGCCATGGGAAGAAATTAGGAGGAAACTTTGGGGGGAAATGTGAGGAAGTACTTCTTCATGGAGAGGGTGGTGGACAAGTGGAACAGCCTGCCAGTGGAGGTGGTGGGGGCTGAAACAATAACAGGTTTTAAGAATGCTTGGGATATGCATAGAGGGCTACTGGAAGTAGGAAGAGTGCGGCAACCTGTTACTGGCAGATCATAATAAAACAGTTATCAGTTATCAAAGATTTGGGGCAGATTAAGTGGGCCAAAGGCCTTTATCTGCTGACAAATTCTATGTTTCCATGTTTCTATGAAAACCACAGGAGCTGACTGACTTCTTGAATTTCTCAGTATTTTTCTGATGTAATTCCCACAGCTGTGATGTGAGTCGATACATGTAGTCCCTGTAACTTTATTACTGTGCCTTCCATATGATGTCAATACAACTGATAGTTCATATCATCAGAGCAGTCATTAAGGAGAACGTCCCTAAGAAAAAAGTGAAAAATTAAGCCCTATTTAGGAGAGGGGCAATTTGACAGAGACCTTTAAATACCTCACAGGGGTAAATAAAGTACAGGATGGAAGTATTTTTCAGAGAAAGAAGTGTTAAAGAACAAGGAGACATGCTGTGAAGCTGGGCGTTGAAAATTCAGGAGAGATGCAAGGAAGCATTTCTTCACAGAAAGAGTGGGAGATTCCTGGAACAGCCTTCCAGTGGAGGCAAAAACAGTGGTAGGGTTCAAGGATGCCTGTGATAAATGTAAGGGAATCATAGCAGAATGGAAGAGGGGAGAGAAAAAGCAATAGATTGGGTACAGTCTGTGGTAACAGTGTAGGTAGAGAGTAATGGGCAGACTGGATGGGCCAAGCAGTCCTTATCAGCTATCAAATTCTATGTTTCTATTTATAATAAGCTCAACATAGTGAATCTCATGATCAGCAGTTGCTGCATGAGTTTGAACAAAACTCTGTGTTAAAGAACTTAATCAAAGTGACAGACTTTCTACATGCAAAGTTAATTGTAAGAATCTCCAACCCATTACATGCATATGTATCCTAGTGGTTGAAGGTAGACCAACACCAATTGGAGTAGCAAAAACTCTAAACAAAAATTCTAGGAATTGAAATAGTAAGGTGGAAGACTAGGTTTGCTGGCCAAGGCACCTAGCTTCATCTGAGCTCTTTTCTTCTAGGTTGCGTGAAAGGACAGGGCAAATAACCTTACCACAGCAAGGAAAAGGACAGTGTTGGGTAAGTTACTTTTTATATTACTTTTTTATTAATTTGGAAACTTGTTCCAGGAAGCTCTGTGCAGTCACCAGCAAGGATGGAGAAGTACTAGAAAAAGTAATACTCCTTCCAATTATAGTTACCTATTTCTTTTTACACAAAAGCAATACAAAACTAACAAATAACTATAACAGATTACATTTTTTGAAAGTAATAGGTTAGTTACTAGTTACTTTCAAATAAATGTAACCAGTTACAGTTACATATTTCTTTTGTATAAAAGACATAAGTAATTGTAACTGTGGCGACATTTTTCTAGTACTTCCATCCTTAGCAACACTGCACAGAGCTTTCTGGAACAAGTTTCAAAAGTAATAGAAAAGTAACTTACCCAACACTGGAAAAGGATTAAGGCTTCTTTTGGCTAGACAGATCTACTGTGTGTTGTTATTTTTATTTTGTACTCACAGGGATTGTTACTGTTTGTAGCTAACATTATATTGCTTTATTTTTCTCTGATTCAAATTGCTGTTGCTGGGTATATCTTCTGCCGCATTATTACAGGGTGTGCCTACAGGTATGTGCTTACAGATTACTGCTGTAATCTTCTGATTCAAATTGTCTTTTGCAAGGTATATTTTCTGTTACTACTTTATTTTTCTCTGTAGCAAAGTGTTTCTTACAGGGTATATCTTCTGTGAAATTATTACAGGTGTTGCTTTACAGGTTTTACAGTTTTATATATCATTAGGATAAGCTTTCAGGACTACTGCATTTGTTGATGGCTAATTGTTTCTGCTCACTGCAGCATAGGAGCTAGCACAACAAAACTCACCTAAAACAGGAACCAAACCATAAAAAGCAAAAAGGAAATCCAAAAAACTTCTGATCATTATACGTATCTCCAGCCAGGGGTTATAGTCAGATGTCTCCCAGGTACATCAGCATTGAGAGACACTGACCACATTGTTAAAATTGTTCAGGAAGCAGGAGAAAACATTGACGTCCTGGTACACATAGGGACTAATGATCTCACCAGCCGGTCAGTTGTGGAGATCAAGGAACACCTGACCAGGCTAGGTAACAAACTATCATTCATTTTGTCCGGCATCTCCTTCTCTGAGATCCTGCCAGTCTGGGAGAGGGGGGCAGATGGTCTGAGATGGAGAGATAGGGGAGCTAAACATGTGGCTCAAGGGCAGGTGCCAGAAAAAAGGGCATAAATTTGTAGGGTACTGGCAACAGTTTTGGGAACGAAAGTTATTTAAATTAGATGGACTGCATCTGACTAAGGAGGGAGTCAGTGCATTGGGGCAGAAGTTTAACGTCTTTGCAGAATATTTAAACTAGCAAATTGGGAGAGGGGTGCAACACCCCATATGTCGAATGGGAAGAACACCCCTCCCCCTCAGCTAGTGGTCAAACAGGAGTTCAGCATGTTTGTAGTTCATTTGCATCACTAGGTAAGGAAAAAGGTCCAGCTCCCCATACGATGCACAGGGGAAATGCCAGACCTCACCCAACAACTAACACACTGAAATCTGGCCAATGGGAAATCATGCACACAAATGCTTGCAGTCTGGGAAATAAGATCCCAGACCTGCAGGCAATAATGACAGAGGCTAAACTGGACATAGTAGCCATTAGCGAGACATGGTTTACCAATAACCACACTTGGGAGACTTCATTTTACTAGCTATACTGTTCAGAAGAGACGGAGGCGTAAAAGGGGGAGTAGAGTGGCCTTTTATGTCAATGAAAATATCAAAGCTACAGAAATTCAGAATGCACATAAGGAGCCAGAAGAACTGTGGGTCACCCTGGAAACAGGAAATGGGACAGCCATATGAACTGGGGTTGTCTACAGGCCTCCAGACCTGGGGGAGGACATAGACACATTACTGTTAGAAGAAATACAAAACATGACAGCTAAAGGGGAGGTTCTGATAATGGGAGACTTCAACATGTCAGATACAGATTGGTCAATACCAGCAGGAACATCTGCCAGAACTAGACACGTGGTGGTTTCCCTGCAGGGGGAGGGACTCAAACAACTGGTACAACAACCCACAAGAGACAGGGTTATCCTAGATCTAGCACTGACTAACAGGGAAAGGATCACAGATCTCAAGGTAGAAGGTCACATGGAGGCCAATGACCATCACATGGTATGGTTCAATTTGGCCACTAGAACTAAATCATCCCATTCCAAGGCACAATTATGGGACTTCAGAGGAGCTGACTTTGATAAGATGGCCAACAGAGTTAAGCTAGCCCTGGCAAAAAGAAATGCAGGTGAAGGGGTACAGGCAAAGTGGGCAAGCATTAAAGATGCAATACTTGAAGCAGCATCCCATTGTGTTAGAGAGAAAAGGAAGTGCAAAAGAAGAATGAAACCACTTTGGTTCTCAAAAACAACAGCAGAAAAGGTCAGAGCCAAAAGGCTGACCTTCAGGAAATATAAGGGAACACAGCAGGATGAAGATAGGAGAGATACCAAACTTCCCTAAGGGAAGCAGGGAAGGCAGTAAGGGCAGACAAAGGCCCAAACCAGGAAACACTAGCATAAACAGTAAAGAAGGTGATAAGACTTTCTATAGATACATTAGTGAAAGAAGAAAGTCCAGAGGGAGTATTGCTAAGATCAATGGGGATAAGGGAGCATGTGAGAAGGAGGACCATGTAAAAGCATCTATCCTAAATAGATACTTCTGCTCAGATTTACTGAAGAGAAGGTAGGGCAGGGCCACAGATCAGCACCATGGACATAGAGGGAGGGAGTGTGCACTAGTCCCTTCACAAAAGAAAGGGTCCTACAAGAGCTCGATAAGCCCAGGTGGACAAGGCAATGGACCTGAACTAGTAGTATGAAAAAAAAAGGTTGAAGTATTGGCAGCTTCACAAAACATTAAAAGTAAAATAAAATTGCAAAATCAAGCTATTAACATAAATTAGCGACGTCTGTCAGTCAAATTACAAACTATTTTATTCATATATAAATAATAAGAAAGGAAATTAACACAATGTAGGACCTTTAAAAAATCATGTAGGGGAATTAACATCTGATGTAAATTCAATGACCAATACACTTAGGCCCAGATATTCAAAAGGGTTGCGCCATGCGCAATAGGGTTGCGCTGCACAAGTCTGAACTTGCGCCATTCTGCGATATTCAGCAGGAGGCAGTTGCGCCACTGAAAACATGCTGAGCAACAGCGCAATGCAAATGAATGCATGCTGAACTGGAGGGGGAGGAACCATGCATAAACTGCACAGCCCAATATTCAGTCGGAAGGCAGAGCTGTGCAGGCGCAACCCCAACCCGCGCCTGCACAACTTTGAGCCAAAAAAGGATCAAGTCCAGGGCCACCCACAGGTGAGCTGCCACATTGCAGGGTGCAACACAGCAGCTGCCACCTGTGGCTGGCCCTCAACCCACTCCCTGTGCCCCCCCTGCAGCCCGATCACAGGCAAGAGTGTAAGAAATCCCCCACCTCCCCACTGGCCCGATCCATGGGCAGCAGAGTGTTTCCCCCCCAACATATACCTGGTGGTCCAGTGGACCGATAAGCCCGATCGTGGGCTGCAGAAGTATTATAACCCCCCCGACACCTATCCCTGGTGGTCCAGTGGAAGCCCAATCGCAGGCTGCAAAAGTATAATACAAACCCCCCCCGACACCCATCCCTGGTGGTCCAGTGGACCGATAAGCCCGATCGGCTGCATAGTTTTAAACCCTCCCTCCCTGAATGTATCCCTGGTGGTCTAGTGGACCGACAAGCCTGATCGCTGGCTGCATAAGGTGGCAAAACCCCCACCCCCCATACCCATATCCCTGGTGATATAGTGTCCCCCACCCCACCCACCATGAGCCCCACCACCCTACTCCCTCCCCCGCAGCCGGGCGGGCAGCAGCATCCCACCTGCCTGCCGCCTCGCTGCTCATCGACTCGACTGCCTAGTAGGGTCGCACACCTATTGGTGCAGAGCAAAGCTAATACATGAAGCCCAAACATGTTAGCAGTCCAGATTTGTGAATGAATTCATTCACAAATCTGACTGCCTTGTATGGTATGGGCTTCATGCCCATTGGCTCTGCTCTGCACCAATGGGCATGCAGCCCTACCAGGCAGTCAGTCGGCGGCGCAGGCAGGTGGCAGGCAGGTGGATGCTGCTGCCCGCCTGCTGCGGGGAGGAAGCAGGGGTGGGGCTTCATGGGTGGGTGGGTGGGGGGAAACTAGATCACCAGGGGTATGGTCTTGGGGCGGGGGTTTCGCCATCTTGCGCAGCCCGTGATCGGGCTTATCGGTCCACTGGACCACCAGGGATAGGTGTCAGGGGTTTGTATTATACTTTTTCAGCCCACGATCGGGCTTCCACTGACCACCAGGGATAGGTGGGGGTTTATTATACTTCTGCAGCCCGCGATCGGGCTTAGCAGTCCACTGACCACCAGGATATGTTCAGGGGGAACACTTTGCTGCCCGCGATCGGGCTGGTGGGGGTTATTTCAGCTTGCCCATGATCGGGCCAGTCAGGGAGGGAGAGTTTAATGCTTTTGCCCGCGATCGGGCCAGTGGGGGTGGAGGATTTTTACCTTTGCCCGCGATCGGGCTGCAGGGGCCGGTCCTCGACAGCTGCTGCCTGGCAGGGCGCCAGGCGCAAGTCCTCGGGGATCGGGTGACCGTGCGCAGACGATGATGCAAATGGGGCTACAAATAGATGCAAATGGCCCCTGCCTTTGCATGAATTATGGCCCCATTTGTATGTCACCTTGAATATCGGAAATTTGGCGCGATGGTGCAATGGTACTTGTGCCACCACAAGTTGAATGCTCCACTCTGACCACTTGCAGTGGCGCAAGTTCTACCGCGCTATGCACAGTGGTTGTGGTCGGGTGATATTCAAAGGAGTTGCTCAATAGCGCAACTCCTTGAATATCGCCCGGCCATTCCTTCATGCTAACTATTTTGTGTAGCGCAAGGCTTGCACCACAAAATAGCGCAGTTTGAATATCCGCCCTTAATGTATATTTTCAGCTGTGTTTAATAGTAAAGCAGGTAATACTCAGAGCTTTTTATTAGGCGAGACATCATTTACACAAAGGATAATATTAGACTCAACTGATGTTGAGGCTAGTTTAAAAAAACTTGATCCTAACAAATCAGCAGGACCTGACTGTCTTTATCCGAGAGTTCTAAAAGGACTAAGTAGCTTTATTGCTGAACCCTTAACATACAGTATATATTTCAGGTTTCATTGGATAGAGGTGAAGTGGTGGATGATTGGAAGACAGCTACTGTAATACCTTTGTTCAAAAAGGGGTACGATCTGACCCAGCAAATTATAGACCAGTGAGCCTGACCTCTATTCCATCAAAATATTGGAAGGTATATTAAAAGATTATATATTAGACACCTTGGAACTAAATAACCTGGAGGATAATTCACAACATGGTTTTGTCAAAGGCAGATCTTACCAGACTAACATGTTGAGCTTTTATGATAAAGTGGTAAGGGAGCTTGATGATGGGAGAGCACTAGATGTGGCCTTTCTGGATTTCTCAAAGGATTTTGATAAGCTAACTCACACAGAGTTATTATTGGCTATGGGTAGATTAGGTATTGCATATCTTATAATATGTTGGGTGCATGGTTGACTGATGAATAGAAGTCAGAGAGTTGGTATAAAGGGGTCATATTCTACATGGTCGGAGGTTACGAACGGGGTCCCTCAGGGATCGATGTTGGGACCCTGTCTCTTTAACTTATATATATCATCATTACAATATGAAACTGAGGATGTCTGGATGTACAAATTTGCAGATAATTGTTGCTTGGGGGCTAAAATTAAAAATGCATTGATAACATCTTCGCTACAAAAGCATTGGACCATGTAGTTGAATGAACAAAAAGGCCGGATTATCATTAAATGTTGATAAATGCGCTGTTATGCATTTGGGGGAAAACAATCCTGAACTTAATTATAGGTTAAACAATATAATACTAAGAAAAACATCTGAGGAAAGAGATTTGGGGATTTTAGTGTCACAGGATAGGAAATTTACAGCACATTGCAGGCAATTATCTCAGAAGGGGAATAATATTTAAAATTCAATTTTTAAGCATACAAATGCAAGAAGTAGGGAAGTTGTTATGCCTCTCTACATACGCTTGGTCAGACCTGTATTGGAGTATGGAGCTCAGGTCTGGTCTCCTTATTATAAGAAGGATGTAGCTATGTTGGAGCGGATTCAGAGGAGGGCCACTAGGAGTATAGAAAATTTAAAGGTTAAGTCATACCAGGAGAGGTTGAATGATTTGGATCTGTTTACCTTGGAGTACAGGAGAAAAAGAGATGATATGTGCCTTGTGCACAAGGCTTGGACAGATAATGATCTATGGGAAAATATGGTGCAGAAATGTCAAAAAATGTTTATGATACTAGATCGCACCCACTACAGTTAGAAGCTAGGCACACAAGGCTAGCAAGATCAAGAAACTGGTTTAATCAGAGGGTGGGTAAGGATTGGAATGGATTACCTACTGAATTAGTGGTTAGTACCACTACACAGGCTTTTAAAACTAGACTAGATAAATTCTATCTTAGAAATTAAAATATACAGAGAGCAAATGGACGTAAGTCTACAAGCTCAGTAATAATCCTATGACTCCTATGACATCCCAGGGTACTAAAGGAGCCAAGGGTGAGATAAGCAGCCTGGGAGGATAAGGAGCTGTATGCTAGAGATAGACTACATCTCAATTTGGAGGGAGGGAATCCTAGTTGAAAATAGAGGGTTCATTGGTGAAAAGTGGGTTTAAACTTGTGAAGGGGTGGATGGGAGAAAAGGCTGTCAAGGGGGTGTCGATAAAGGAGGACTTGTCTCCACCCCTGGGGACCAGGAGGATTGCAAGAAAAGGCCAATCAAGAAAGTGCAGACCAGGGAAACAGAATCCCATGGGAACATGAGCAGGGAAATGGAACTATAGGAAAGGGTGGAAGGTAGTCCTGCTAAATGCCAGGAGCTTGGGCAATAAAATGCCTGAGCTCCAGGCGATGCTAACTGAGGGAGCAGTGGATGTGGCAGCGGTCACTGAGACTTGGGCCACTGCAAGACATGACTGGGACCTGAATCTGGAGGGATACACTATGTTCAGGAAGGACAGGGGAGAGGGAAGGGGAGGAGGGGTAGCAATGATAGTCAAAAACTGCATTGGCATAGGGGGAGTAGAGGAGGTGGAGGGAACCGTGGAGGTGATTTGGGTCACCTTGATAACAAGGGGGGGCAAGAGAGTAAAAATAGGAGTGGTGTATAGACCCCCTGCCCTGGCAGAGGAGCTGGAGGACAGTCTGGTGGCAGATGTTAGGAGAAACTGCAGACTGGGCAGAGGAACGATGGTGGTGTTGGGGGACTTAAACATGCCAGGAACAGACTGGGAGACTATGACATCCTCTGTGACCAGGGAACAGAGGTTGTTGGATGTCTTTCAAGACGCTCCCTAACTCAGCAGGTGAGGGAACCACTAGGGAGGCACGGGTACTGGATGTGGTCCTGGCAGACAGTGACAAGATTGGGGCCTGGAGTGTAAGGACCCATTGGCGGGAGTGACCATGCCACGGTCTGGTTCTGCCTGGACCTAGGAGGGTAGAAGGCTGCACAAAGACGGAAGTAACCGACTTCAGGGGGCGGATTTTAAGGAAATGGGAAGGATCCTTGGGAGCATTTGGATGGGATTGGGCCAGACATGGACGCTGATAGTAGGTGGGAAATCATCAGGAGAGGGGTGCAGGATGCTACCAGCACCTGTGCAAGAGTAAGACGAAAATGCGGTAGGGCCAAAAACCCTGTTGGTGGACCAGGGAGGTCCAGGAGGTGGTGCGGGGAAAGAAAGCAGTCTATAAGCAATTCAAGTGCTCAAGGAGTGAAAGGGATCAAGGGGAGTACGAGCTGATGGCTAGAAGGGCCACTAGAGTGGTGAGGGCGGCTAAGGCAAGGAAGGAGCAGAACCTGGCCAGGAAATTAGGAGAGGGAACAAGGGTTCTTTAGATACATTGGGGAAAACGCAGGGGTGAAGGGGCAGATTAGCAGGATTAAACAGGGAGAGATGGGCACAAGACCCGGGGAGCAGACTGAGGTACTAAATGAGTACTTCACCTCAGTTTTACCAGGGAAAATGGGGTGCTGCATCATACATGGGAGGAGACAGAGATACTGAGGAGGGGGGACCCTCACCGACCGGCAGGTCTGGGGAGAGGGGAGGCATCACTGGCAGGTGGGGGAGGGCTAAGCAGGAGAAGGGGCACTGGAAGTGAAATCGCAGCAGAGAGAGTGAGGGAAGCCCTCAGCTCCCTTAAGACAGAGAAAGCACCGGGGCCGGATAAATTACATCCCAGAGTGTTGAAGGAACTTGCAGATGTCCTGGCAAAACCCTTGGCAGAGCTTTTCACCATCTCTCTGAGGACAGGGTGGGTGCCCCAAGACTGGAAGGTGGCACATATAGTGCCTATCCACAAGGGGGGATCAAGGGAGGTGGCAGGGAACTACAGGCCTGTCAGCCTGACCTCGTGGTGGGCAAGGTGATGGAGGGCATTGTCAAGGAGAGAGGCAGGGGGGACCTGGATAAGTCAGGGTGCCTGGACAATAGACAGCATGGATTCATCCCAGGAAATCGTGTCAGACAAACCTGGTGGAGTTCTATGACTGGGTGACAAGTGCCTTGGACCTGGGTAGACCAGTGGATGTCCTCTTTCTAGACTTCAGCAAGGCATCTGACTCTGTTCCTCACGTGGGCCTGTTGGATAAGCTGGGAGAAATGGGGGTTGGGAACCAGATGATCAGATGGATAGGCAATTGGCTCCAGGACCGGACCCAGAGGGTCGTAGTTGGTGGGATAGTCTCATCCCCAAGGAGGGTCATTAGTGGGGTCCCACAGGGATCAGTCCTTGGGCCCCTTCTGTTCAACGCCTACGTATCTAACATAAGGACAGGAATCAGGAGTGAGATGAGTCTCTTTGCGGATGACTCGAAACTGGGGGCGGTGGTGGATGGGGAGGAGGGGGGTGGCCCTACAGGGGGACCTGGAGGCTCTGGAAAGATGGTCTAGAAAGTGGAAGCTGAGGTTCAATGCAGGGAAATGCAAGGTACTACACCTGGGGGCCAGAAACCCAGGTCAAGTGTACACCCTGGGGGGGGAAATGCTACAAGTCTCAATGGCTGAGAGGGACCTGGGGTGGTGGTGGATGTCAAGATGAACAACTCTGAGACTTGTAGGAGGGCAGCAGCCAAGGCCAACAGGATGCTGGGATGCATCAGTAGGGGATCACCTCCAGAAGGAGGAAGTGATACTCCCTCTGTATAACTGCTTGTGAGGCTGCACCTGGAGTACTGCGTGCAGTTTTGGAGGCCACACTTAAGCGGGACATTAACCTCCTGGAGATGGTCCAGAGGAGGCAACAAAATGATTTGGGGCTTGGGGACAGGACCTATGAGGAGAGGCTCAAAGAGCTAAATATGTACACATTGAAGAGAGAGAATGGACCGGGGGACATGATAAGAGTCTTTAGGTACATGAAGAGGGTAAATAGGGAGGAACAGTCGGGGTGCTGAAGGAAGGAGGAAGGAGGCCACTAGAGGGCATGGCTGGAAGCTGGAGGGGAAGATTCAGGGGAGAAAGGAGGAGTGCTACTTCACTGAGAGGGTGGTGGAGCCATGGAATGCAATGCCTAGGGACTGGTGGAGGCAGAGACAGTGGAGGGTTCAGAGGGGTGGGACAGGTACAGGGAAGGGTTCTGGAAGCAAAATCCAATGCAGCAAGAATATCCAGAACTGGGAAGGGAGAAGCCAGAGAGAGGGGACAGCAAGGTCAGCACCCAGGTTGGGGACTGACCAAACAAGCAGACACGAAAGACCATTAGGCCTATTCTGCTGGCATTTTAGTATGTTAGTAAGCAGAGCCATTATCATAATTGTTTAGTGAGTCTCTGAGCACAGGAGAGGTCCCAGAAGACTGGAGAAGGCTCATGTGATCCTGCTCCAAAGAGTGGTAGCAGGGAGGAGGCAGGAACTACAGACCAGTCAGTCTTACCTCAGTAGTGGGCAAGATTATGGAGGCACCCTTAAGGAAAGGATAGTGCAACACCTGGAATCCATAAAGCACAGGATCCAAGACAGCATGGGTTTACAAAGGAAGGTCCTGTCAAACTAATCTCATAGATTTCTTTGACTGGGTAGCTAGAGTGGTGGACCAAGGGGGAGCAGTTGATGTTGAATACCTTGACTTCAGCAAAGCTTTCAATACTGTTCCACATAGAAGATTGATTAATAAGCTGGGCAGGCTTGGGGTGGGTCAGAAGTTGGTCAACTGGGTGGCAAACTGGTTGACGGGCAGAAAACAGAGAGTGGTGGTAAACGGTATACAGTCAGAAGAGATGCAAGTCACAAGTGGGGTACCTCAGGGATCAGTCCTGGGGCCAGTCCTCTTCAATATCTTCATCAGTGACATTGCAGAGAGACTGGAGGGTAAGGTTTGTCTGTTTGCAGATGATATCAAGATCTGCAACAGAGTAGATGATCCATATGGGGTGGGCAGAATGAGAAGAGATCTGTATACACTAGCAAAATGGTCAGAAGAGTGGCAACTGGGGTTTAAAGCAAAGTGCAAGATCATGCACATAGGGAGAGAACCTGAAGCCACCTATAGGCTGGGAGGAGAGTTGCTGGCAGTCACAATGGAAGAAAAAGACTTGGGCGCCATCATCACCGATGGCCTGAAATCATCCAAGCAGACCACTAAAGCAGTAGGTAAGGATAGAGGAAGTTGAGATGTATTAGTAGGGGTATCACAAGTCGAAAGAGGAGATAATAATCCCTCTTTACAAGACACTGGTTGAGCCCCATCTGAGTACTGCATGCAGTACTAGAGGCCCCCACCTTCACAAGGACGTTAACCAAATTGAGGTAGTCCAGAGAAGGGCAACCAAAATGGTGAAGGGACTGCATCAGAAAACATATGAGGACAGTTTAATGGAGCTCAATATGTATACCCCACAACAAAGGAGGGAGAGAGGTGATATGATCGAAACATTCAAACACCTTAAGGGCATTAACAAGGTGAAAGAGTCTAACAAGTTTCAATATAAGAAAAATAGCAGGCCAAGAGGACACAGCCTGAGATTAGAGGGAGGCCGATTAAGGGGTAATGTGAGGAAGTTCTTTTTTACAGAAAGGGTGGTGGATGCATGGAACAGCCTACCTGAGGGAGTGGTGGATATGAATACAGTGCAGGGCTTCAAACAGGCATGGGATAGGCATAAGGGAGCAATATAGATGAGTATGAATAGATAGGCCATTGACAGAGCAAAGGCTGATGGCACATTCATTATGCAGAAAAAGAAATGGGCAGACTGGATGGGCCTTGCAGTCCTTATCTGCCATCAACTTCTATGTTTCTATGTTTAATGCCATGTTAGACCCTGGAGTCAGTTGAAAAACAAATTCTGACTGACATCCCACACATTATGACTGATTTTCCAACTAGTTTGAAATTTCTGACTTCAACTAAGTAAAGAAAATGCAACTAATTTTTCAACTTTCACCATCGTTGAATTTTATTATGTTGTATATTTGTATACTTTAACTTCATATTTTCTGTTTGTTAAATGAATACATGAGTACTCTTATTTGGCATATGCTGCATATGTTGCAATATATAGGTCTAATTGACATAAGAGGCAGGCTTTTCAGATTTGCAATATAGATAGCAATCACCCTCACCATCAATTCAGAAAAAACACATACCGTACAGACATAATAAGTGGTTCTATCTAAACCTGGTGTCCTGTGAAGAATACAGTGAATTCCACTCCAACCAGATGAACAACAGGACATACATACAATGATGTAAGATAATAAACATGCAAAAAATAGGTGTGCATTCTTTAAAGATTATGCATGGATAGGTAACTACCAGAAATAATCCGACAGCCTGTAGCCACAATACTCAAATGTGAGGCTAATCGTAATTAGGCATTTGTGTGCAGCTATACCATTTTACTTACTGATCACTGCAGTGTAATACATGAATCAGGGTAAGTAATGCTATTAACTTGTTTGATGCAAGTTCATGTAACCAGATATTCTAAAATGCCATAATGCTGACTTGGGAGGAGAACTGCAGAGCTGGTATATTCATTTGCCTTTAATAGCCAGCCTGCAGTGAATGTCAGAGTGTTTATAAACTTTAATCTTCAATTTGTTAGACAGCTGTCTCTGTGTGGAGGCTCGAGCTAGGTACAGTGAAGTCAGAGGACTGTACAAAGCAGCATGAGCACAGCAAAATCTGATTTTAGCTTATAATATAATGAAGATGCCAATGTAAACACACTGTGCTGTGTAATCTATGTATAATATTATTTAATGTAATGTTTGTGCTTTCTTGTACTGACGTGTTGTGGAGCCTTTGCAAAGGAGTCTATGACTCAAAGGATTGTAATTCTGACTCTCTTAACAAATAAAATAAATAAGATGTATACTATATGGTGCAGGCTACTGAACAATGCATATCCCATCTGAGCAGCTCTCCTCTGATGGGAGCATCGTGAATTCTGGGATTTATGGTTGCATGAAATTGCATCTTACAAATCAGTATCAGTTAAAGTAGTCTAGTACATTCTGTTGTGCAGTAAACAGTAATTAAAATGAAATCTTTTGTATACTAAGTGCAAATTGTGATGATCAGGCTCACACTTAGGTGTGTGGCTTTGCTGACTATTCCCTTTAATCTATCCTACTTGCATTAAGGTAGAGCAGTGTCACATGTTCCACCAGGCCAATAGGAAAAGTCCCAATCCTCTTGACTTAATAATGCCAGTTGTGTTCATTTCATTTGGTACTATAATATTCAACATATAATCAGAAAGGTATCCAAAACCAGATATAATCAGAACCTTAACCAGAAAGTATTTAAGTAAAATCTTAATAAAAGCTTAGCATAGGCAGATGTCTTCAGTCCCCACTCCCACCCACAGTCTTAAACAGTTTTATAATTATGTGCTGCATAATCAGACCTAGGTAACACAAGAAGCAATTTTCCTTTTCCATTTGTGCCAGCAAGTCAAAAAGTATGCCATATCTGCAGGAATCTCATGTTGTAGTCTAAGAATGCAGACTAATAATATGTTCTATTTTCAATCTAACTCCATGACTGTGCAGGTCTACTTATTTTGGTTTATTCAATGGGGATACAGCAACATCTTCTATAATATAACCACATTACCATAATATAAACCAGATTACTAACACCTACGTAATAAGCTATATAACACAAGTGTGCTAAGTCCTGAACCACAAAACTATTCTGGTTTCTTTGGTTGTTCTTGTCTATGTTGGACATCACATCCAAGTTCACATTGTCATTACTCCTTACAGTAACAAGTTGCATAGAAATTTACAGTGACAGTACATTAATTATGATCATAGAGAACAGTGATGGACACAGAATGCCATGGATTGGTGAAGTGTCTTAATTTATTTGTTATGTTGAGGCAAACCACACCGGTGTGAAGGGAAGTAGTGGCACAGCATATCCAGTCCAGAGAATATTTGTCAAGTCCAGAGAACAACAAGAGACAAAAAAAAAAAAAATAAGGCCGCTGACCAGACATAGTTAATGATTCTGTCAAGGTTGCTGAGTCTGATGTGAACTTTTGGTAACAATGAGTAAAGATTTGAGTGAGGGAGCATACCACCATTCAAGGAGGCTTTATGTAATGTAGAAGAGTTGTATTGTAGTAAGTGTAACCACTAGGCACTAATTCTGTTTGGACTTAATTGAGCCTTTTTCATGGCAAAAATAGCTCATCTCTTGATTTCTATTGTGTTCTGCTGGGCCAAGCTGGAAATGACATGCACTTATCCATAGAAATCTGATGATGATAATGAGCAGCTCTCATTCATGAACCAGGAAACTGATCTGCACTCCCTATTTCTGAAAACTCTGTCTGTCTGTCAAGCTAAGTGACAGTATTTTAGCATTATATTTTTTTTGAACAGTTTTGTTTATTATTGCATCATATGTTTTGTTTAACAAAATCATGTTTGATCACAGCTGTCAGCATCTCTGGGCAATGACTACATAACAGTTTAGCATATATCTGTTGGTTACGAACAACTTATGCCTGACTGTCCCATCGTCACCATGTCCAGCCTTTGGGTACCCTGATACCTCAACCCCAAGCACCACTCCCCCCACTGTGGCACCAGTGGGGATCAGCATGGTGAGAGGTCCTATCGCACCTGTTCACCATCAACTGAGTTGACTGGTGCACATCTTTTCCACCCATTTATTTGCCCAGTTCCTCAGGCTGTCATGTGTGCAACAGAGCGTGGCAAGTCTAGAAGTGCTGAAGGCTGTGAACTAGTATGACTTCGTTAAAAAGAAACACAGGAAGCACAATCAAGATAAACATGTTTCATGTCTGATTTGTTCAGTGAAATAAAGGTAAAACAGTAGTTTATTGAATTGTTGAATCTGTGTCCTACAAAGATTTATACTAAAATATGTCTATGAAAGTGGTGAATTTGGGGCAGATGCTGTATATTATTGAGTCTAGAGTCTCCTTAATTTCTGATGTTCTGATTGATGGTAGTTGGGGAGGGTCCAGCCTTTGGGCATTGATGCCTTCCAAAGCACCCTCCCCATTGGTGACAACATGGTGAGAGGTCCTATGGCATCTGTTCACCATCAACCGTGAGCTGAGTGGTGCACATCCTTCTACCCATTTATGTCCCCAGTCCCTCAGGCTGGCATATTGTGTAAAGGATTGGGCAAAAATATTGACAACTCTTGAGTGATCCATTCCATCAAGAGTCACTGAAAGATGTAGGAAGTACAATGAAGGGCAACTGTTCCCGTCAGAGTGTTCTCAGTTAAAATACTGTTTGCTTAATGATAATGAAATACTGTGGTATAAGCCTTCAGAAATGAGGCCAGATTACATGTGTTTGTTGAATTCAGGGCAGCTGCAGTATATTACTTGACTCCTGGCTAGACTTGATAGTGGTATGGAAGGAGTCTAGCCAGCCTTTGGATGTTGATACCTCAACCCAAGTACCACTCCCCCCACTGTCTCACCAGTGGGGATCAACATGGTGAGAGGTCCTGTGGCACCTAATCAACATCAACAGTGAGTTGACTGTTGCACATTCCTTCCACCCATTTATTTTCCCAGTCCCTCAGGCTGGCATATTGTGCAATGTAGCACGCTGGGCCAAAAACAGTAACAGACAGTGACATATGTGATCCATCCTGATTTTAAGCGAAGTGCACATTAAAGGTCCAACTTGGTGTCCATCATATAGTCTGAGACATATCACTGTCAATGAGAAAGTTTTATTGTGTGATAAAGAATTCAAATAATAATGATAATAAAGTATATTACAACCACTACATGAATGAATGTAATTAATGACATTTGGTAGTTTGGTATTATGTCCAACTCCTGAATGCGTGAGGCCAAGAAGTAACTTTTGGGACAGTTATCTCCAGACTTTAACAGAAGAATTTAATTTTCTCATTAAGTGATTTTAATTGTATTGCATGATGATGTGCCTATACACCATCCCCAGCATCAAAAATAAGTCAACAAGTGACCAATGATGAGTTCTGTATGAGTACACTCATACAGCAGTACAATCACAGATAAGTAAAAAAGATCATCACACTGTGCGATAGGAAATTCAGCTGTGGCCGCTGGCTAGCCACAACAGACAGTGGCCTACCAATCAAATTATGAACTTGGTATTGGATACTGAATTTGTCTGTCATGTGTAATGTAACCACAGCTTTCTAAATCTGCTATTAATGCCAATCACAGTGACATACAAGAATAAATCGCATAGCAAGATTAGAGAAATGTCCAGCTGAGGGTTTCAAATTCAAACTCTTGTTACAAATTCTTGAACTGATGTATATGGCTCAAATGGCAAATTAAGTGTCATCGTTGCATTACATTTCAGTACCTGAATGATTAAAGAGCACCGTTCACAGCCTTTTTACTTTTATGCACAAATAAACTGTTATTTACCCAGTTTAGTCACTGTATTTCAAACAGTAGTGTCATCTGAAGTTAGTTTCAGCATTCTGAGCTGCAAAAAACTATTGTGTGTGCTACAGATTGTATAGCAAACAACCTGGTGTGGGCTGTGGCTGTGGATGTAACCATGGCTACAGTGCTGACATCACTGTAAGACAGAGGGTGACTCAGTCACTCTGCAGTACAATAGTGCAGTGGAAGGCTTGGTTTGTAATAGTAAGTAACAGTAGTCAAACTACGGATTGTGTGCCCCCAAGACACCCACCTGTTAGCAATGTATTATGCCAAAATAAAAATGCCTCACAATTTGTTTTTTCAACTGTGTTCTGCTTCTGTAGCAAAGCAGCATGGGGACTGAAACACAGGTTACTGCTCACCTGTGACAGTAGTTCTAGGAGTGGTATATGTTGTTCTTCTTCCACACTTGTTGGCGTGTTCCTTTACTCTTCCCTTTAAAGAGGTTCAACAAATTAATTGAAATACCATGTGGGCTGACCCAGTGGTGCAGAGGGCTGAGACGCTGGTGTCTTACCTTGAACCATGCTGGTAACCCAATTGAGAGTCAAGCCATCCATTGCACTGCTCTCCTCTCCTGTGGTAGAAGTGGATCACATCGCTCTGCAATGGCTCCTGTTGGAGACTGGGAGCACTGCATGAGCACTGCAACAGAGGGCGTGCCAAGAAAACAACAAACTACTCAGGACTGACTGGATGGTGGAACCCAGTCTACCTGCCCCTGAAAGATCTCCCATGGAAGCTCAATGTGCCTCAGCAGCACCCTGGGACTGAGACAGTGTGCTGGGTGTCCCCACTGATGCCTCAGCCTTCCCCCCCAGAGAAGGGGGACCCACCAGGCAAAGGGTTATGCCAGGCTACCCTGGGGTCAAGCTAAAAAACATGAATTAAGGAGGGCTCCAGGGGGAGGAGTAGTGGGGGGAGGTTATCAGAGACCGTGGCTTCCTGAAGGAGTGGTGGGTCCTGGACAAGTAGAATATTATGTGCACCACATGGTATGGTGCCTTACCCAGAACAGCATCCATCTGACTATATTGACCCAAAACATAATGCATATTAAAGAGTGGAAGGGTTGGAAATTTGTGAGCAAATTACCCCTTCAACTTGCCAGTGCTGGGAGCTGACTAAAGACCCACCCCCACGCTCAGGAACGTAATGACATGTGCCCAGGGAGAGCGCAGGGGCGTGCTCCATTATTCTTTATGGGGGCTGACTTTTAAAACATTTGTCAAGATATTCGCTGTCATTTTGTCATTAACCATGAGCAGCAGGTGACTAACAAGGACACAGGTTAGATTGCCCCAACTGACCAATGCCAATGGTTAAAGACAAAATGACTGCAAATGTATCAAAAAAATATTTGAAACTTAGACTATACAGAATAATATAGATGAGCCACACTTTCTCCTGGGCACAAGTATCTATGTGCCTGAACATGGGGCATGTCTTTAATCAGCTTCCAGCACCAGGAAGATTGAAGGAATGGGCCGTTCACAAATTTATGATCCCTTCCACTCTTTAATATGGATTATGTTTAGAATCATATAGCCAGATGGCATGCCATTCAGGTAAGGCACCACACTAATCTTTATCTTGGTGAATCTCTTTAAATATTGCCTGAAGGTCTAAAGCTGGCTCCTCCTACCCACCCACCTGGGGTAAAATATGCAGAGCCTCTGCTTCACCCCATGATGGCAGATCTTGCCTGCTGGAAGGAGAGTTGTGCATTGAAGTTATGGAGGTCTAGTGGAACAGAGATTATAGAACTGAGGCCCCAAAACCAGCATCCTGGCATGACTCTAGGTTGATGTGGAAATGAGTAATGAAGGTGTTTGCTAATTTCAGGTAGCAGCCCTGCAAATATTCTGGATAGGGTGGGATGCCCCAATAGCAGCCACCAACTCAGCAGTATGTCAGGTAGAATGAGATGTTATTCCTATGGAGGCTCCTTGCCCACCAACGGTAGCAGAGATCAATGCAGAATGTTATCATCTGCCAATCATCCACTTTACTGCGGGTCTGCCAGGTGCAACTTCAGCATGTATGGAACAAACAGCTGGCAAACCTCTCCCCGAGACTTCAGCCATTCGCTCCATATATTAACAGAGTACTGTCTCAGGTCCAATGGAACCTGAACTCTGCCTCTGAAATACAATTGGTGGTACTACCAGCAAAGTCAAGTCAACAACTGGTTCAGGTGGGACTCCAACACCACCTTTGGAAAGAATTTTGGGTGGAGGCACAGGACAACCTTGTCCCTGTGGAACACCAGAAAGAGAGACTCAGAGAGCACCTGTAGTTCCCCAGTCCTTCTGCCTGATGTGATAGCCACCAAGAGGTGGTCTTCCATGACAGATGTGACATCTCACACCTGTACATCAGTTCAATTGTTTGTCCATGAGCTTTTCCCAAACCAGCAGTAATCCCAAGGAGGCGGTGGTTCATGCAGTGGAGTGGAAATGTGTCCGAGTCTGCCCTGTACCACCGGGGAGGTGGGAGAGCTAACTTTAGACCTTCTGGCAAGATTTAAAGGAAAGGGGCATGCCAACAAGATTGGATAGAACAACATATCCACATCCTGAGAAGAACAGTTATACAACAACTTACTATAAGAGTAGATCTTTGAACAGACACCTTGCCTTATGCTGTGCGATTGACCCATGTTCAGGAACAGACTTGAGTGCCAGAGGTCAGCAGGTGGAGGAGAGGATTGAGCATCTGTAAGACTGCTCTCCTCTCCTGGCGTGAAATTGTTGTTGCTCTTCACTGCTCTAGCTGTTCCTGGCGAATCTGGCCAGACTGCAACAAGATATGGAGCACACATTGGTGATAACAGGAGCAATGGCAGATGTCCTGCAAGTGGGTTAGGGAGCTTACCCATTCCACTGGATATCATTGCACATCTGTACTCCAGTGGACAACACACAAGGAAAAATCCCGGAGGACTGATGGCGGCAGGGACCTCAGGGACCAAGCCGCACATCCAATACTGGAGTGCTGCACCACTGATTCACAGGCACCACCTGCAGAGTGAACCTTGTAACTTCAGATAGATGCTGCTAAAGGCAGGAGGGGCTGGCCCATCCCAGGGGTAGATCTGGTGGGCAAATTTGTCTGTTGGAGGGGGTCACTTGGGGGGGAGTCTCACTATGGAGTAGCAGATCTGAGTCAAGCAGGCTCCTCTGAGAGATTCCTCAGAAGACCGAAGGAACATAAAAATAGTTGGGTGAGGAAAAAAAAGTAGATCCTTGAGGGGATGTTAGACATCAGGTACCATTTAGGAATGAGTCTCAAGTATGTACAACAAATAAGTGGGGATATTGTGAGTCGCGATCTTTATAAACTTAAGACAGAGATGTGATGATGTATAACAACCTTCTGTGCACTGAATGACTTTCATAAACTTAAAACGAAAGCCTTGGCCGGGGAGATAGGCTGGAGCATCTGACGATAGCTCACCTTCTCCGGGGAGGAGGGTTCCACAACCGGCAAGCAGCAACCTAGCGGAGGCTGGGGTGCAACAACAAGCTGGCATCTCAGGGGCATGACTGGTTGAAGGCGTGGTCACCACTAATCAGCCCCAGGGACTACTCCTTGAGGAAGAGGGAGGAACATTGCCGACACTGGTGCTTGTGCCTTGGCGTAGGCGGCAATGACACATAGAATATGCAGAAACACCCTACTGGAGCTGGGAAAATGGGCGCTGAGCCAGGTCTCGATATGCGGTGCCTGCCTGCAGTCTCCGGACCTGACAACAGCAAGATTTGGGGGTCTGCCCCTACCCTGACCTCACCCAGAGGGTATCCAAGGCATGATGGAGGGACCAGGGACTGCCAGGTAAGGCACAAGTAGGGACAGGATTGATGGGATACTCCCAACGGTGCGGCTCTAGAGGGATGCCAGGAGGGGATAAACAAAAATTAAAAAAAAACAGAAAGCCTTGATACTGAGCTGGGCAGCTGGCATCAGTCCATGCAGAAGCAGTGCAACCCAAACCCTCCATGTGACAGCTGCAGAGAAGAGCAGCAGTGGTACCTGATGTCTGCGATCCCTGGAAGTATAATTCATCAAAAGTTGCTGTCAATGTCAGTCTACCCAGCTATCAGTTTATCCATTGTTGTGACTACTGTCTGTATGTGATAATTTAGAAAGCAACAATGCCTCCTGAATCATGCCGTTTTACTACTACCTCACATCCACATTCCATTGTAGTGATTATCACATTCTACAACAGAGAGAGAGACAAGTAAGGCTCTGCTATGGCATGGGTATGAAGGAGGCATTACTGTTGTCAAATTATTAGGGTAAATACTATTCACAGCCATGCAGAGGCAGTGGAAAGCTTTACAAGTAAACTGGTGACAAGACATGGATGATTTGACAGGCACAACACATCTGACAGTAGCAGATGGGTGTGTTGAGAGAGGGAACACAAAGTTCAGTGACTACTAGTAGTTCCCTTACAAAATAAACTTTGACACAGTACAGTATGCTGAACATTGTTCACACAGTACTGTGCCCTAGGGTGATGTATCCAATTGTGGAGAAACATGCCCAGCAGGTACATGTGATGCAAAACAATGAAGCTAGTCATGAAAGGTGCTCTGTAAGTCAAGTGGAAACAGGAACTCGGGGTAGACAAAGGAAAGGCTCAAATTGCTGTTGTTATATTTACTTGGCCAATATTTATGTTGTTGGCATATATATACTCTGCAGCATACAAACAAAGTAACTAGGTATATAGTATGGTTCAACATATCGTAGGAATGGTGGGTGTATGGGTGGTGTCTAATGTGAGCAACTGCAAGACAAGTAGTTAGTGATGGGAGACAGTATTGGCAGCAGGCAGTCACAAGAACTTTGTAGAGTTATACTGCACCAGATTTCTTATATCCCAGTACACACACAGACACATGCACACATACACAGAACAAGACACACACACACACACTTGTTGGGGTTAGGCTTATTTTTTAATTATTTGGCAATGGGAAAAAGAGTGGATAGTTATCATGAATAAATGACATATAGTTCAGGCGATATAGGGCAATGTGACCGTTTACCATTCAGCAATACCAGTCACTGAGAACATGCATTCCCTGGCACACTGGATGCCGTTATGCCAAGGTAAGTTTTTGCAAGGTGAGCCAGACTAGAATATCTGTGTTCATTATTCTTCCAAAATGTCAGTGGGAAATATTTCCCCTCCTTGTAGGTTTCACTGTCAAATATCTGTTTATTTACTTCCATAGCTGAGCCTCGTTACTGAGATGCTAGCTACTTTGATCTTCTGAAGCATTTTCCTCTTCTTACTCATAGGAATGCCTTTATCCTCATTGGCATGTCAGTTTGATCTTCATCCTCTGCCTCTTCATCACTGAAGAGACACTTGAAAGTGGTATTGTCAGCACATACAGTGCTGGATGCCTATCACGCATTCACGCACATCATGGCACACTGGCCCATGGCGCAGCTGCTCATGATGCACTATGTCGACATACTGCGACAGGCCAGGATCATGCACGGCACTGCACAGGGTTATGCCCTGTGCCATCAGGGTCATGGAAATGACCCCATGCACCGCCAGGCCATGCCGCTGTGCAATGAGTGGTGCTGTGCAATATACCTCCACAGCACACATCAATCACGCATTCTCACACCGCGTGCTCACGCACAACAGTATGCTATTGTGCAACTCTCCTCACCACATGCATGCTGTGTAGGCCATAACACATCCAATACTCGATTTGTACTGCAGCCATGCCACACCATCAGGTGGTCAATTGGTCTGACAAAGAGAAGTGTAACCTCGTTGCACTAGTTCAGCCCTTTGTGCCCCAGCTGTTTGGGCAGGTCCCACTGCAGCAGGTGTGGGTGAAGTGTGGGCCCATGTGGCCACAGCCCTGGAGCACTTCACAGGGGTTCAGCGCAGTGGGGACAGTGCAGGCACCACTATGGTGACCTCCACTACAGGGACCCGGAGAGGCTGTGACAACTACAGGCACATGTGCAGTGAGGGGCTGTGCCACAGCCAGGTTAGTATGCGCATGTGTCATACATGCACGGGGTGTAACTATAGTGGGCATATGGATGCACAGTGTGTGCCGCTGCCATGGGGCAGACACAGTCCTGGCAGTCACTGCATGTCCTGCATGGCTGACATGCACAACGCTGCTGGGCATGTTGCAGTCATGCAGGCACAGGGCCACAGGGTGGCCGGTGTCCCACCCTGCACCATACATGCTGTGTGGTAGTGGGGGGGCTGTCTGTGCATGACTGTTCACTCATGTCCACCTCTCTCATTTCCATCCACAGGACCAGAGGACCGCAGGAGGCCAGGGCAGCCGTGGCGCCTGGGCAGCTGATGGGTCGGCAGCTGGTGCAGCAGGATGGCGGCAACCAGGTAGGCATGTTCACATTACTGTACTGTGCATGTGTGGGTCTCTGTTGGTCATAGGGTCTGGACATGGTCACTACAGCCATGTGAGGACTGCTGTGTGGGCACACTGTCCAGTGGACATGCGGTGTTGCACTGCATATGCTTGTACCATGCCCATATCCACTGTGCTGCCGCCGAAGTGGGTTGTGTGTGCGGTCTCCACTGTGTGTGCGTGCCATGGGTGCCTGCAGTCTGCATTGTGTGCTTGCATGTGTGCCAATGCACCCACTCCATGGCCATGTGTGCCTGTCTGCACTGGTGTGGTGTGCTGTGTGGATGGCTGGTGCAGCTCTCCATGCACAGGAAATTGCTGGTCCGATCCACTTGTGTGTGCCCTCTGCTCTTCAGTGCACACTGTGGGTGGGCTGGGGCTCATTGGGCATGTCGCTTATTGCCTGTTCTGTCCCTTCTCCTAGGTCTGCCCAGGGGATGGGCCGTAGTGGAGGAGGATGGGCAGGATGGTGAGGGGCCTGTAGCATACTGGTCCAGCAGCAGAGGATCAGCGTCATTGTTGGTGTGGCTGTTGCATGCGATGGTAGAGGTTTGGAGGGAGATGCACCAGCTGGAGGTGACACTACGTGGACACCGTAGCCCCTTATCATTGGGGTGCAGTCCGTGTTTGCCCTGACCTTCCTCTTTTGCCCTGCCTATCCCCACATCCCATTGTATAGCCCCTGGACCCTATCCCCCACCTCCCGTTACCCTCTCCAGTCCCTTGTTTTCATTGTACATAGTTGCCCTGTTGGCCCACTTCTGTTTGTTACCAGTGTTATTAAAGCCTTTCATTGCTACATCTCTGTGTCTTTGTTTCCTTTGCAGGTGGCGTGTGGAGCCATGCTGCAGGTGTCTGTTGTACTGTGCTTGGCTGTGTCCCTGGTGTCCTGCTGCTGTCCCCTTGGGCCATTGTGCATGTGTGCACTGGGCATGTGTGCCATGTCCCTGTCCTGTGCATGGCCCTGTGTGGTGTGTCTTGCAGTGGCCTGTGACTGCCCCTGTACCTTGTGCCCTTGTCTGCCTGCTCTGCCCTTCTGTCCATCTGTCATGCTACCCAACTCTGGTGTGCCCCGCTGTGCTGTGCCCTTCACCACTCTGGGTGGTGGACCATGTGCCCTTGGGTGGCCTGTGTCTCCCTTGCCCCTGGATCACAGACTTCTGTGTCTGTGTATTTTCCTGGAACCATGGCCTTGGCACCCTGTGGCACAGCCTGATGGATATCTCTTGCATGGCTCTGCGGTTAGCATGCCAGCAGTGCCGGTGTGTTGGTCTGATGCTTGTGCCACAGCTGGTGGGCCATGGTACTGTGTGCACTGTCCCCTGATGCCCTGTGTTGCCTCAGGATGATGTGCCCCTGTTCTTTGATGTGCCGTACTGGTGGTTACTGTGCCTCTATGCCCTGTGCATCCTTGCCTGTGTGTCCCTGTTGCCTGTTGCCCTTGCTCAGCCCACTGGGTTGTGTGTTCTGGCCTGGTCCCGTGCATTCATGGTTGCACCAGGCGCATCTGTGGTTTGCTGTGGTGCATCTTTACTATTTTTAGCATGGTTGTGCCAACGCATTTCAGTGGTGCATCTTCTGAATATGGTGTACTTTTCTGCATGGTGCTTCTGCATTGCGCTGCGCCATCATTGCTCAATCCCTGGGCACAAGTCTGAATATCTGGGTCTTGGTGTCTAAGTTAATTCTTAAGAACTGTACTAGGTGGTTCAGCTACACAAAAATGCAGTTTCTAAAATTAGCTTCCACAATTAAATTAACTGAGCTATAACAAGCAGTAAGACAACAGCCCACAGTATAACAGGCTAGAGTAAGAAGAGCAGTCTAGGAAAATATATGAACACATACTCACAGTTTTAATAACTAAAGATTCTACATTTGATTGCTGGCACTATTTATTCAAATTAGATAATTTGGTAGAGCATGTTATTGAAATGAAAATTGCACAATAAGGAAGGACATTTTGAAAAATCTTGTTTCTGCACACCCCACCTGGTTCACACCTTCCTTGGTTAAATGACTTCCATTGGAAGCTGCTCTAATAAATTGCTTTACAGGCATTTTGCATTGGTGATTTGGAACTGAAATTTAGAGTCATTAATTTCTTGCATCTCACAACCACATCCTAAAATTTCCATTCTGGGCTCTGATAAAGTCCACTTTGGGACTGCTTATCTCCCGGACCATGCATTATGGACCCATCAACCCCTACATTTCTAAAAGGTAATTTGTTGCCCTTTCTAACAATGTATTATATTTGAGGAATGGATGTTCCTTAGTGGGCGAGGGGAGGCCCATTGCACTGCACTTATCATAACAGAGAGGGATTTTCCTCCCTGTGCTCCCAGGTCACCCCTGTATATGGGCTTTGTGCCCAGCTGGCCTTAACCATTTACCAAATAATAAAATACATCAGATATGTCTTACCATGTTGGTGTGGCATAGTTCATTCACTGCTGGCATGAGGTTTATATATGTGATAGACCTGTGAGTTGATATGTCTGTTTTCACTTTATAGCACGTTAATGAAATAAGCAGCAGTGAGCTACTGTATCTTAATACAGCTTCTTGGCTCAGTCTTCTTAGCTTTGGGTACATTTTGACTTCTCTACCATATTGTTATATTTAAATGTTTTGAAATATTGGTTTTAAATGTCCCAATTTTTGTTTCACAATCAGCATGAATGATACAGTTTTCAAGGGCTTTGAACATTTCTAAATTACTTCATGGAGGGAGACAATGCCTGATGTAATATTAGCCACTGCATTGAAATACATTTGTGGTACCACCCTCTTCTTGTAGTTTAAAGGAGTAGGATACATTTCATGGACATTCTATTAAAACACATGCTATTTATGTAAATCATAAAAACTACATCACTTTATAAAACATGTTTTAGAAAAGCCATTAACTGCAAGGTGTGTGTTCTGTGACCCTAAAGCACAGACTGAAGAAATCCTGATCTCTAAGTCCCACCTCCAAATTAAAAATAACAATTTGAATAGACAATGTACTTTGCATAAACAGCCCTCATTTTCTGCTCTGAGGATTTTTAAAGCATTGAACTTGTTACAGCCCCTGTTTACTCAACCAGTTACAAAGAGAGAAGACACAATGATCTGTTTCATTTACTTTGCCTGGGCAGTATTGATGTATATTCAGAGTAAGAACAGAAACATATTCATAAGTCAAACTGAAAGTCTAAAACTGTTTAGCTCTAATATTGTTATACATTTTAGTCTTTGGAAAGTGGTGGAATTACAGTACTGTACTATTTAAGAAGCCAGAATATTAAAAGTTACTGTTTATATTCTCAGCTGTTTATGAGTTAACTACAGCATTTAACCATTTTTTTTCTATGCAGATTCCAAAGGGGACATTGTGATGACCCAGTCTCCTCTCTCTCTAAATCTGTGTTACCAGGAGAAACCATCACTATTACCTGTAAAGCCAGTTCAGGCATTTATAGCAACATAGCCTGGTACCAGCAGAAATCTGGACAAAGTCCCAAGCTCCTAATCTATGGTGCTAGCACTCGTCCCTCTGGAGTCCCAGATCGGTTCAGTGGCAGTGGATCTGGAACTGACTACACCTTTACAATCAGCAATGTTCAGGCAGAGGATGCAGGAGATTATTACTGTCAGCAGTATAATAGCTTCCCTCTCACAGTGATACTGGCCATAACAAAAACCTCCTCTAATGACAGTGACACAGACCATGTGCAGTTATAGTGCATGCAGCTGGTGCATACCCTTGGGGGTTATACTATGGGACACCCATCCTTCCCTTTAAAGTAACAACTACCTTCTGATTCTGCCATAGTTTCTTACAGGTTGACCAAAAGTATGGAACGCATTCCAGACAATTTCTAGCGCCACATGACTGACCTCCACTCAGTCAATGTCTCAGTTGTTAGTTTTGAGTGCCACACATGTGAACTCACTTTAGTAAAATTCTAGCATAACATTCCAGGAATTGCAAGTACATTTCCTATGACATTTCTTAGCTTTATCAAGAGATCTTAAATTTCTAGATGTTTGCTTGACAGATGAATAATAATCAAACATACTGGTATCACAGAACACCTGCACTGCCAGTTCTTGCTAAAGCAGCTGATCTTACCCCTCCCCATAACTGGAACCACTGACTCTGGATAAAGTCACTCTAGTTCACTCAGTGTGATCCTGCACACTCCATCCCCAAATGCTGGTACATCCTTTGTTGCTAAAGCCACTTATAGCACTCTGTGTTATCCTCCCCCAACACACACATGGCACCTGGATGGGGATCTCGCCTGGGCCTGAGCGGTCTGAATAAAGCTGCAGTAAATGTATTCCAAGCTCACCTTCTGCTACAACCAAACCTGATCCAGGAATGAGTTCTGGATCCAGCTGAGCCTTCCTTGATCATCTCAGAGACCCACCTTTGTCTCTTACCTTTGTAGAACTGGTGCACTGCCCTTTTACTTTGAGTCTGACCTGCATCTTACCTGTCTCTCCAGAATAGTAAGTGATACTGGTAACATTTGTTATAATTTACTTATTTCAGTAATCTGACTTGTAATACTTAGACTTCTGCTGTGTTAACAGTGGTTTCTAAACTGTGACAGTAAATAAATAAATATATAACTAAATAAATAAAAATTAACTTTCTAAGTAACCCTTTAAATAAGGCAAACTACTGTTGTTTTGCGAAATCTGTTTACTATAACAGTTTTGAAAATCATACATTTTGGGAAGCTCATGGCAAACAACTGAGAGTAAAAAGAGAAGTATTATGCTTTAAAAAAATGATTTGAGAAGTTTTAGACATAAATCAGCTGTTGGCTAGACTTTATAGCCCTTTAAAGCCTGCCCTGAGGCAATATCAGTTATAGGTTAGAGTACTAAGCCTGTGACTCTGGAGGCCCAGTAGAAATGGGTTTGACTCCCACAACCTCCATTTGCAAACTGTGTGACCCTAAGCAAGTCATTAAACCTCTGTGCTCCCAGGATGCATCTAAAATTAGTTTTGGCTCAGTGTGCCATATCCAACCACAAAATTCTAAAATAAAAAGATAGTTTTGTGGGTTGTGGAGTCCATAAATTCTGTCTGAAGAAAGCAAAGGATAATATTTACAACAAAATTAAATGGATTTTGCTCTCAAGTCATGAAAGAATTAAAGCAGTACAACTCAGTTGTTTACCCAGCACCAACTAAAATACTGTACTGAACAAGTCAAGTTAGGGTCCATAAGAAAGTAAACAAGAATGATGTTCAACCTGATGCAAAAGGACAGGATGATTGGCTAATAAAAAGAATCATTTAACTCACACAAATTTTGCTTGGAAAGTGAAACTGCAGTGCTCCTGTCCGGTGTAGTATGTGTGTGGGGGGTATCCACATGCATGTATCCCAACCTCTCCCCAAAAAAAACATTAAAATGCCAGCAGTTCTACATGAAGTATTCTGCATAGTATACATTGTTGTGTACTGAAATATTAATTTTGTTCTCAGAGCTTGCTCTTGGGTTTATTTATCTGGTACAGTATGTCAGTCTGTTCATACTGTACCAGAAGGGGTGGGGAGTGAATGTAATCCTGACATTGAACCCCCATATTTGTGCATGTCGTGCAAGAGAATTCTATTCCTTGCCTCTCTTTGGATGTTGTCAACCTTGTGTACTGTGTGATCCTGTCCACTGAATCAAACTGTGAGTTCTTGCTAAAGCCTCTCAGTGGCACACTGTGATCCTGCCCAGAAAACACCATCACTGCCTGTTCTTGCGAAATCCGCTCTGTGGCAATGTGTGATCTTGCCTACTGCCTGAACACCATCACTGCCTCTTCTTGCTAAATCCCCTCTGTGGCATTGTGAGAGCCTGCTTGTTCATGTTAAAGCTGCTTAGTGGCATTGTGTGATACCATCCCCCCCCCAAAAAAACACCACCACCTCCTGTTCCTGTTAAATCCCTTGTGTGGCACTGTGTGATCCTGCCTACCACCCAAACACCGGCACAACCAGATCTTTACTAAATCTGCTGCGTGAGATTGTTTGATCCTGCCCACTGAACACCAGCACTGCCAGGTTTTGCTAAATGTTCCCAAAGAAAACAGCATTCCTTGTCAAGAACAGCCACAGGACATCCAAAATGCTTCAAAATAGGATATTTATTATGGCAAACAGCACCTCAGGCAAGTGCCTACTACCTCAGCAGTTCAGCAAACTGCTTTCATCAAGGGTGTGGCTAGAGCAAGTTCATCATCACTTGTAAACTCCCCAAGGTATAACAGAGATCAGATGAAATCAATTAATCACAGTAACATGATAAAATAATTTGTGCAAAGGTGACAACAATACAGTTTAAAAGAAAAAAAATTGTATTATTATTAGTTAACACACAATACAAACTTAAAACAAGCATTTGTCAATGCGAACAACTCACTTCGAGTATTTGCAGTGGTGTTTGGCATGTATGTGCTTTACCCTAATGTCCTGTGCGATTGCTGGTATTTGCACAATAAATTGTCAGCATGAACTTTTTGTTATCCCCATTGTGCGCTACATAGGCGGAAACACGTTTTGGGCAGGATGTGAAAAATGACAGCTGTACTGCTCTTAAGGAAGTGTGGTAAAATGGCAATGTTGAAAATCTGGAGTGGAAATATTGAAAATTTGCAAACCTAGGAGCGTGCGTGGGAACTGTGCAATGCACGCTCGTAAAACAGTCATTGTTAGGAATTTTTTCACCAAATTGTCAACATTGCCATTTTAAAACCTCTGCTAATGAACAGTGTCACTGTGATTGTCTTACTGTATGCCATACATTGATTTTGCACACCGACTGCGCCATTGTGTACCACATGGGCGGAAACACGTTTTGGTCAGGATGTGAAAATGACAGTTGTACTGCCTTACAAGGAGGTGTGGTAAATGGCAATGTTGAAAATCTGGAGGAAAATATTGAAAATTCAGCAAACTTACAAGCGTACGTAGGAACTGCGCAATGCACACTCGTAAAACAGTCATTTTTAGGAATTTTTTCACCAAATTTTCAACACAGCCATTTTAAGACCTCTGCTCATGATCAGTTTCACTGTGATTTTCTTAATGTGTCCCATACATTGATTTTACACACCGACTGCACCATTGGGCGCTACATGTGCGGAAACACGTTTTGGGCAGGATGTGAAAAATGACAGCTGTACTGCTCATGAGGAGGTGTGGTAAAATGCCAGTGTTGAAAATCTGTAGTGGAAATATTGAAAATTCGCAAACTTACGACCGTGCGTGGGAACTGTGCAAAGCACGCTCGTAAAACAGTCATTTTTAGGAATTTTTTCACCAAATTTTCAACATAGCCATTTTAAGATCTCTGCTCATGAACAGTGACACTGTGATTTTCTTAATGTGTCCCATACACTGAGTTCGCACACCGACTGTGCCATTGTGTGCTACATGGGCAGAAACAGCGCTTTTGGGCAAGATGAGAATGACAGTTGCACTGCTCATAAGGAGGTGTGGTAAAATGGCAATGTTGAAATGTGGAGTGAAATATTGAAAATTCGCAACTTACCAGTGTGCGTGAGAACTGCTAATGCAGACTAGTAAAACAGTCATTTTTAGGAATTTTTCACCAAATTTTCAGCATAGCCATTTTAAGACCTCTGCTCATGATCAGTGTCACTGTGATTTTCTTAATGTGTCCCATACATTGAGTTCGCACACCGACTGCGCCATTGTGCGCTACATGGTCGGAAACACGTTTTGGGTGAGATGTGAAAAATGACAGCTGTACTACTCATAAGAAGGTGTGATAAAATGGCAATGTTGAAAATCTGGGAGAAATATTGAAAATTCGCAAACCCTCGACGTGCATAAGAACTGCATAACGCAAGCTTGTAAAACAGTCATTTTGGAATTGTTGCACCAAATTTTCAACATGGGGTTTTGGGACCCCTTCCGCATGATGATGAACACTGTCATGGCGCTATTCAGGCCCAAAAGGTGATTTCATGCAGTGACTGCGAAATCACCCTTCAGGCCCGAATAACGCCATGACAGTGACATCATCATTGTGCAAGCTGCAGAGAGAGCCAAGCAATATGTGCTTTTATAGGTTTCCAACCGAGATGCTCTGACATAGACATTATGGGCACGGTTGCACCCCTGTGTTAGGGTAAGTCTTCACTTCTATCTTTAACTGAAAATTTTGAACTTTAATAACTTCACATTCATTCAAGTGATTCCCATAAAATTTCCAAAATCCAAAACTTTTGGAAAAGTGGCATTTAAACATAGGAACCTGTAGGTTAGTGGTTTTCAAAATGCACTGTGACAAGAAAAAGAGGTAAAATTTTTGAACCTCATAGAAACCAGTGTCTTTATCTTTGCATGTTATTTTTTTATTTTAACATCTTATGTAATGAATTCTGCTATACTGTCTATGGTTACTCTGTAAGACAGCACTTCTTCTGTTAGGTGGCTCATTTTCCATGTGAAATGGGAAAGATGGGGGTGGAAGTGATGTAGTATGGGGCTGATTCACAGTAGCAATGCTGAGGGACCTTCCTTGTAATATGGGACAGCTGAGAGTCACACTACTCAAAACTCTCTGAAGATGTAAGCAATAATTCCACAGTGTTCTGGTATTTCCTCAAAGTTCTGGATGTGACCAAGATGTTATCCCTTTCTCCTGCATTTTGACAAGGGAACCACATTGCAGTCTGAATGGGTTCAAGCACCATGGCACAAAGGACACGGACTGAAAGAAATCGAGTAAAACTTTTAATTTCTTCCAAATGTTTCCCCCCAGTCTCTTTCATTCCCGTTACAGCGGATGCCCAGCCCCTCGAAGCACCGCGCCAGTGAGACCACAGCAGGCTGAGTACCACTCGATCTCGCAGGCAGGGAAGGGGAAACACTTTTGTTTTGCCAGAACTGGGGAATCGCACAATTGTAGTCAGTTGGGTTTAAGCACCAATGCACAAAGTACACAGACTGGGGTTAGGTACTGAATCCCGTGCTGAAAAAGCCTGCCTAGTCTAATACCGTGCACTATTCCCATTTTGTTAAGTTACAGAAGTTAAATATTCCCATGTCTGTAAATACCGCCTGGTGTCATTATGCAGTGTTATGCAGTATTTCCATGTCTGGTGGTACCGCAAGCTGTAATGGTTCTGTCTTACCTGTCGTACCTGTTTGCTTGTACTATTTGATTTCAAGGTGTTCACATTTTACTGCGCAGATGCAGGATTGCAATCCGGGCTGCATTTAGTTACCGCACCCTGCTTTCTCCCTGTTCACTGTTTTTGAAATGGCAGAGTCTGATGTTACCGTGTGCCATGTTGTCCCTTCGCACCAAGGCAGTGTAGAACTGCAAGTGTCCTTCTAACACAAGACAAAATACTTTTTAACCGGACCTCCTGCTACTGATAACACACTGTCTACCTTTTGGAAGTGTTTCTTTTACATTTTTATATAATGAACACCTTTTACTAGTAGAAGCACACTAGTAAGCAAGCATTGCAGGAGCCATGGCTAGTTTTTTGGCCCTTTAAAATTCCCAAAGCCATAAGGTTACTTAGCGTTTTCATAAGAGTGACCAAACTTAATTTTGGTTCAAGTAATTAGTACAGTCAGCAATGCATTTTTAGTATTTTTCTATTTTGCTCCCAGAGCACGTAGTGAGTGGTTTGAAAGTGACTGGGTTCAACGCTTATCACCGGCCACTTCTTGCAAAGGTTTTTTTCTGGTTCAGTGCATTGTCCACTGGTGTCTGCTGCAATACTGTTAATCTGCATTTTCTATTTGGACTATTACACTACTGTGCTTTTCAGCATGGATTACAGGAAGCAGAACTTGAATGGACATCGCCACTGCAACATTGGTGAGTAGATAATTCTATTCAGGATTCTGATTTTCGGGAGTATGAGATTGCTGTCTTTTGTAAATTCCAGATTTTTTTTGATTCTGCAATGCGGGATTACAGTGGGAGGGATTTAGGATGGATCCCCACAGACTGAAAGAAATTAAGTAAAACTTTTAATTTCTTCCAAATGTTCCCCAGTCTCTTTCATTCCCATCACAGTCAGATGCCCAGCCCCTCAAAGCACTGCGCCAGTGAGACCACAGCAGGCTGAGTACCACTCGATCTTGCAGGCAGGGCAGGGGAAACACTTTTGTTCTGGCAGAACTAGAGAATCACATAATTGCAGTCAGTTCAAGGAATAAGAGTTTAGCTCACTCCTTTTCCTCTCCATCGCATGAACAGGTTGCTGTATTGCAGATGTATTACAAAACCATCCTAAACTGCTACTGCATAAACCATGGAACAGATAGAAAAGGCAATGTGTTTGAGATGAAGAGAGGAATACATCAACATTTGCTCGTATAGACCAAAAATGTTATCCTTACACTGGTGTCCCGCGCCTCGGTGGTGCTGAATGTAGCCTGGAGCCCACTTACTGAGTCATGGCTTGCCTTGGGAAGATATCTGAATAAAAGTACTTGCCCAGAGTGTTGAAGGGTTAAGTGGGGAAAATATCTGAGGGCACTGTTTGGATTTTTTTGTGGCAGGGAAAAGGACGAAACGCTATACGTGTGTGCAGTGGGGGGAAGCACAAGCACGCAGTGTGCGTAAGAGTGTGTGTGTGGGGAGGAGCGTGCTCACTGAAGCATAGCTCTCCCTTTCAACTGTATGGCACTGCATTTTCAGCTGCTGTCATAGACAGCTGCAGCTTTGATTGGAGAACTGTGGCCGCGACTGCAAACACACTGTCTGAATTGGAAGAGGGCTGCCACACCTCCGAAAACTCGGATGATGGCACTATGTTAAATAGCAGATCAACCAGGGGAAAATCGTACACTTGAACAAGTAAGTATTTTACCAGATCCCTCACAGGTTCAAAATCGCAGCTCAGTTTTGCTGGTAACCCCACAATCCTTAGACTGGGCTATTGGGTTTGATTCTCCAGCATTTCAGTTTTCCTGAATGTACTAAAGTTGTCCATAACTCATCCAAAAGTTGTGACTTCCATTGCCCTTAATTTCTCAGATACTATGAATATGGCATTAGTGTTCATTTTCACTTTTGCAGTAATTGCATTCATATTCTCCAATTATTTTAGGTAGAGGAGTGCAGAACCTCTGCTAGTGAAACCAAAGTGCTCCAAACCCATGTGGCTCAGTTTCCTTGACACCCGAGCCAAACCTTGCTGGCTCAGCGCAGATTTCAGAGCTGGGTTTTTTTCGTTTGTTATTTTTCCAGCTTCTCCAGCCTCCCGCATGCCTGCATGTCATGTGACAGGCTAAAGGCATTGTAGATGTAGAGGTCAAAGGGTGCAGAGGTGAGTTGGTGTGCCACGGGATACTCCACTTTGCCCCTGCACAAGCAGGAGTATATATAAGAGTGTGGCTCTGACCTCCATGTTATTACAGATAGCCAGCATGGATAGAGGGTTGCACAGCCCTTAGCAACAGTAGTAGCTACTAGTTGGAGCCGAACAAGTGACCAAGTGGGAAGGGATTTGGTTGGGGTTGGGGATCTTTGTACACCAACCTCACAACCACACCACCAACAAGAATAGGAGGAGGAGCCCTACAATTAAAACACATGCAACAAATAAAATTGTAAAAAAAAAAGAGAGACTGAGGCACGGTGTACTACAGACTGAGAGTGTGTGTGTGTGTGTGTGTGTGTGTGTGTGTGTGTGTGTGCGTGTGTGTGTGTGAGGGGGTGGGTAGCGGGTCACTACATGCTGATGCCAGACTGCAGAAAAAGAAAAACTAAAGAGCTAAGTGTTTAACTTAACCCTTAGGCTGCCAACAGAATTAGAATATACAAGAATTCTGGACTGCTATATAAATATGTGGCACAGCAAGGGTTAAGGCAGCTGCCAATAAGTTTAATGTTAAATTAAAGTTAAACTAAGTACAATAGGAGACTGTGTGCATGTGCGTGTGTGGCGGGGGGGGGGGTGCTGCAGTGCTTTGGCTCTAGTCCAAGTGTTCAGAACAGCACAGCACCATGCACCAGTCCACAAGAACAGTCACAGTGCTATTTTTATAACACAAAACAGCTAGCAATAGCTTACAGGATAGAGTAGAGCTGTCACTGAGGTTATCCGGCAGACCTGGATTTGATTCCTACTTCCCACAACCTCCACTGACATAGTATGTGACTCGGAGCAAGCCACTTAACTACCCCAAAGCTCCTGGGTTGCCCCTGAAAACAGGGACTTGTGCCCAGTGATCCTGACCTGGTTAACCAAGAATAATAAAAAAAAATACATAAGCAGTGGAAGATGGTTAAAGGCAGGCTTGCGTCACATGTGAAACCTTGAGTAGCCTCTGTCTGCAGTTTCACCAGCAATTTCCCCAAACAATCAGGAGTTAGAACAGCATCATTTTTTGTGTAGTCCTGTAAAAAAATAAATAGTTCAAGCAGAGCCAGTAAAGGCTTGCATCATATATGAAACCTTTTTGGAGAGAGGCAGCCTGGCAGTTGAGTAGCCTCTGTCTGCAGTATCACCAGCCATGTCCCACCCAAGCAGGAGTCAGGACAGGATCACTTTTTTGTGTGTAGTCCTGTAAAAAATGAATTGTGTAAGCAGAGCCAGTAAAGGCTTGCATCATGTCTGCTGCCTTTTTGGAGGGAGGAGGCAGCTCTTGGCAGTTGCATAGCAGCTAAAACTTGTAGTCTTGCTAGTTAACCAGTTCATATTCATACCTTGCCTTGAGATGTGCACTACTCATCGTCACTGCCACCTGTTTCCCCAAGGTGACTGAGGAAGGTAGTACGGTTAGCGACTTTGGGGTTTCTTGAAAGGGAGCTGGCTTCATTCGTGATGAGCAGCTTATTTGAAAAAAGTCATGTATATTAAAATGAAGATGGAAGGGATTGGGCCTGTAAAACAAGTTTCCAAGACAATGACAGTCGGCCCAATTCTCAAAGGGTGGTGCAAGCTGCACCAGTGGCAGATTGCACCAACTGCCAGTGCACCAGAGACCCTATGCCTGATTCTCTATCGGGTAGGGTCCTGGTACCAAAGTCCCACAGCCTGTGGCACAGGTGGCAGTGGGCCAACGAGGTGGTGCACCTAAGAGGCTTGACACAAGCTGTGGCATTGTCAGACTGCACTTCTGGAAGGTTAGACATAAGTCATAGGGTGATACACAGCTATCCAGATAATGACATGCATACATAAACTGGAACCAACAGCACAATAATATTATACCTAATCTGGCAGGGTGCTACAAGTGCCAGAGGGAAGCATCTAGATAAAAGTGATTTTAAAATATGCAGTATTGTTGAATAAAATTAAATAATTCCATGGTGGCAGGCAGCCCCCCCTTCCCTGATCCCCGATGTCCCCTGTTTGCATAAATATAGAACTACATGGTGTGCAGTGGTCCCACTCCTGTTCCCTGTAAAATGTAAAGTATACATCCCCTCCTTAGTGTGTGTCTAGCAGTCCCCCCTCCCTATCAATGATCCTCAGTACTATGTAAAATATAAAGCATTCTCTGGTGGCTAATGGTCCCCCCCCGTACTTGAGCCCCCATCCAACAATACCCAGCAATCCCTGGGGTCTAGGGGACCACCCCACCCCGGCAGGTAGTGTCCCACCACACTGCTCCTCCCCATCTCATCCTGGATCCAGTGACCAGCACAGCCTCTGCTCTCCACCATGCGCAGCCCCTGACTAAGCTGTCAAGCTGCACGTACTGTACAATCAGCTGTTACAGTACACACTCCTTGACAGCTCAGAAGGCAGATGGCTGTGGTGGAAAGTGGAAGGATGTGCCAATTACCAGCTCTGGGATGGCAATGGGGGAAGCGAGGTGTTAGGAACACACGAAATTGGCAGCAGATACAGGCCATATGATCTATCTAGTCTGCTTTAGTGTGCAGCACTTCAGCCATTAGACAGCAGCTGCCCCTCCATTAACTCTTCCCTCCTCCAACTGCCCCCCAGTATGTACTTTCCCCTTGAATTTGTCCCACCCCCTCCTGAAGCACCCCACAGTCTGCACTGATACAAGTTGCTCGGGCAGTGCATTCCACCCTGTTACCACTCTTTTAGTGAAGTAGTGCCTCCTCCTCTCCCTCCTTAATCTGCCCCCCTTTAACTTCAGGGAGTGCCCTCTAGCATCTCTTCTATTCTGGAGAGTGAACCCACCCTGGAAGCCTACTCTCTTCATCCCCTTCAGGTACTTGAAGGTCTCGATCATGTCTCCTCCCTCTCTCTTCTATACTCCAGGGCATACATGTTGAGTTCTTTTAGTCTTTCCTCATAAGTTCTATCTCCCAACCCCTGGATCATCTTTGTTGCTCTTCGCTGCACTGCCTCCGGTAGTTTGATATCCTTTTACAAGTATGGGCGCCAGAACTGCATGTAGTACTCCAAGTGTGGCCTCACCAGGGAGCTGTACAGGGGCAATATGACTTCATTATATCTGGATGTAATCTCTCTTGCTATGCACCCTAGCATCCTGTTAGCCTTAGCCACTGCCTTACTACACTGGGCTGAGTGGTTTAATTCCCTGGTCACCAGCACCCACAGATCCTTCTCCTCGTTGGATGTGGACAGTTTGATACCATCCATCCAGTAGCTGTATCCTGGGTTTTTAGCTCCGAAATTCATCACCTTGCACTTCTTGGCATTGAACCCAAGCTGCCAGGTGTGTGACCACTCCTCGAGTCTTGCCAAGTCCTCCTGCAGTAATTTACCACCCTCCTCCCCATCCACCTCAGCACAGATCTTGGTGTCATCGGCGAAGAGGCTGATATTATTCTTGATCCCAACTGCTATGTCTGCGATGAAAATGTTAAACAGGACTGGTCCCAGTACTGATCCCTGTGGGACACCACTTGTCACTGCCCTGGGCTCCGATGCTTCTCCCCCCACAACTACCCTCTGTTGCCTGTCCCTCAACCAGTTTTCTACCCATAGGGCTAGCTTCCACCCTATACCAAGACTCCTCAACTTGCAGGTCAACCTTCCGTGTGACACTGAATTGAAGGCCTAGCTGAAATCTGGGTAGACTATATCTACCACATGGCCCTGATTCCAGTGCCCTCATGACCCAGTCAAAAAAATCTACCAAGTTTGTCTGACAGGATCTGCCAGCGATGAACCCATGCTGTCTGTCATCTTGCAGATCATTATCCACAAGAAACTGCACCAGCCTTTCTTTGAGGATAGATTCCATCAGTTTCCTCACAATTGCGATGAGGCTCACCAACCTGTAGTTCCTTGGTTCGTCCCTGGGCCCACTTTTGTGGAGATGTACCACGTGTGTTTCCCTTCAATGTCTGGGCACACATCCCGTATTTAGCGAGGTCTTGAACAGATCCACCAGTGGCTCTGCCAGGACCTGTGCCAGCTCCCTCAGCACCCTGGGATGTACCCCGTCTGGCCCAGGTGCCTTGTCTACCCTCAGGGACCTAAGGCCCTCCTGCACCCTTTCCACCGTGATGACCCTGTCTTTGGTTGTCTCACCCCCATGCCTGCACCCCTTTCCCTGCAGGAATGGGCCCATCCCTCTCCCTTGTGAACACTGAACAGAAGTACTCATTAAGTACTTCTGCCTTCTCGGCCCACTTGTCTACCCACCCACTGCCTTTTCTGATCCTAACTATTTGATCCTTACACTTCCTCTTTTTCCTGATATACCTGAAGAAATCCTTTTCTCCTTTCCTAATTCCTTATGCTAATTTCCTTTCCATGGCTGCCTTTGCAGTGCTGACCGCTCTGCTCACTTCCCTAGATTTCCTCACATAGTTCTCCCTATCCTCTGCCCTGTTGGTTCTCTTGTAGGTTTGGAAGGCCCTTCTCTTATCCCTTGTCTTCTCCGTTACCTCTCTGGTCATCCAGCTTGGATGCTTGGTCCTTGATTTGTTTTGCTGGCTCTTGACACAAGCCTTAGTGGACTCAATCAACCCTCATTTTATAATCGCTCATTTCTGCTCTGCATCCATGTCAGGGTGGATGCTATCTATGTGTGATCTCATTAGTTGCCCCATCCTGCCAAAGTCTGCCTTTCTGAAGTTCAGGACCTTTGTTTTTGTATTGTGGATCTCTCTACCCAAACTAATAGAGAACCACAATGTGTGGTGATTGTTACCAGCCAGTGGTTCCTCTACCCTTATATCAGTGACCTGTTCTCTATCCTCCAGCACCAGGTCTAGAATATTTTCTTATCTTGTTGGCACTGTCACTCTTTGGGTCAGGAAGCTATCCTGGATTGCTTCCAGGAGGATCTGCTCCCTGGCACATGTGGTGGCTGGGATGCTCCAATCCACTCCTGGTAAATTGAAGTCTCCCACCACAGTGCTCCCTTTGCCACAGAGTCTCCTTAGCTGCTCCCCTAGCTCCCTATCCGTGTCCTCTTTCTGGGTTGAGGGCCTATAAACAACCCTCAATCGGACCCTAGCCCCCTTTGGGGCATGGAGTTATATCCAAATCTTGGGGCATTCCCTGCTGGGGTGGTGGGTGGGGAGTCCTCTAGACACCAGGGACTGTTGGGTATTGTTGGACAGTGCACTCAGGGATGGGGAGGGGGGGACTGTTGGCCACTAGGGAATGCTTTATATGGATATATTTTGAAATCCCGAAAAATTCAGTATCCTGAATGCTACAAGACCAAGTTCAAGATACTGAATTCTGTAAGACCGAAAGGTACTGAAATGTAGTGCAGGGGCGAAGCCCCCACACCCCTCATAACTTAAATGACCAACTCTGAGGGGGAGCAGACCTCAGAGTAAAAAAATAAAAATATGGGGGGTAGAATAGTGTGCGTCAAAATTAGTGGTGACCTGGAACAGAACCGGGGTCCACCAGTCAGACCATTCTGGCTGAGCTGCTACTGCATTACACCTCCATGCCATGGGCCAGCATTTGCATTTTTTACTTCCTTGTTATGCCTGGCTCAGGGTAGGGTAGCGGTTCATCACATCCACTACCATGCCCTTGTCGGCATTGGCTTCCTCCTTTTGGGTATCTAAATATGTTAGGAAACTGAACTCAGTCCCATCAGTTTTGGGATTCCGAGTTTCAACCTCTTAAATCAATACCCTTTATATGCTACATGTTACTGGGGATCATAGATAGAGAGGGGGGGACTGCTAGACACCAAGAAGGGGATGTATATTTTATGGGAATTGGGACAGGAGACCACTGGACACCAGGGAGTTCTTTATTTATGTGTAAAGGGGACATCGAGGGTTGGGGAAAGGGGGCTGCTAGCCAACAGGGAACTGTTTGATTTTATTCAACAATGGATTGGAGTTGGGAGGTGGGACCATGGCACATGTTCTTTCCTGCCCAGGAGGGCTCCAGGTGTGGCTAAGTTCTCTAAACCCTCCAAGATGGCACACTTCTTTTTATCATAGAAAGTTTTATTGAATAATTCCAGAAAGGAATAGCACATTATACAAAGCATTTCTACCAAGGTATACAATGTTTAAAAACATATAGAATTAGATCCAGTCGTACTGAGAGGATAACAGTACAAAAGCATTTCCTCACTCAATGTACACTAAATAAGCAATAAAAGAACTAGGTGTAGTAACCTATACCACCTGGAGTTGTCGGCTTACACTTTCCCTGAGAAAACTGGGAGTGGCAAGTGCAGGATGACCCACAGGTCTTAACCTAAATAGTAAGATGGGGGTTTCTAGGGGCAGTAGGGGTTTTACATAGAGGAGAGTGAAAGTATAAGTCCCACCTGGCCAAGTACACATCCAGTCATCCGGTATGGGCATAGGACAAACGTTCAAGTAGAGAGAGCTGGGCCAAGGCTACATGCCAGGAGGCCTTAGGAGGTGTGCCCGCTTGGAGCCAATACATTAACAATAATCTTTTGACTTCCAATAACCCAAGAGCAACCCATTCCCACTGGGGCTTAGTCAGAGCACACAGGAATGAAGTGTCCTCCAGAAAGAGCTTAGAATCTGCAAGAGAAATTGGGGAGCCTATCACACCTGCACAATCAGCAGCCACCATGGCCCAAAAGGAAGTAAGCTGCGGGCAAGACCATAACACATGTAATAGATGTGCATTAGGTATGTGGCAGCGCCAACAATTGGAGTGGCCCAATAGACCTTTAGAGTGCAAGGCCGCTGGGGTGTGGTGCCAGAAAAGCATCAGCTTTAATTGAAGGAAGCGGCTCTTAGTATCTTTATAAATACAGTGTGCATCTCTAAGGTAACGCGCACATCAACTCTCGGAGATATCAGAATTCAGCAGCTCACGCCATTTCAACCTACAGGGAGCAGTGGGATCCAGTTAGGAATCCCTCCATGTCCTGTAGAATCTACCAATTAGACCTCTGAAGGATGAGAACTTGTGTAAAGTGTTAAGCCAGGCCCATTTGTTATCTGGCCTATATGTGTTGGATAGATCTCCAAAGCACTGCGAATTTGCAGGTATTGTCAAAAGTCTTTACTGGGGAAGTTGAACTTTTCCTTCAACTGTTCGAAAGACAGCAGCGTGTTAGAGTCAGGTAGGTATAGGTCTTGGACTCGATGGATACCCTGGCTTCCCAAGAGGACCAATACTGGAGAGCTACCCCCCAACGATCCGCTGGTTGTGCCCACAGGAGGAGTATTGGACCAGAGGGCCTCAAGTGACCCATGAGGAGTCAGCGAAGGATATGAGATGGTACCAAGCCCTCCTGGTCTCATCCAGTACTGGGGACAGGTCCTTCCGTGGATGGGGTTTGGGACCAAAAAGTGCAACCAGAACAGGTCCACCCACCAAGGTGGTTTGAAGTTATTAAACAAATACATAAGGCAAGGCAACAGAATCATGCATACTGCAGCCACCTTCCCTGGCAGGGACAATTGAAGTTTCCGCCACCTTGTCACTTCAGTGGAAAGCTGAGGCAAAAGGGAGGAGAAGCTGGCCTACTCCTGCTCAACCCATCTAGCGGGGATGACGAGGCCCAGATAAGAGAACCCTTTTGGGGGCCCAAGATAACTCTGTACCCTGAAGACAATCTTTTGAGCAAGCCCCATTAAGGGGGGCCAACGTAGTCTTCTTTTGATTAGCCTGGAATCCAGATACCACAGCAAACTGGTGGAAAGCATCAACATTGCAGGTAATGCCTGCTGAGGCTGAGTCAGGGTGAGAAGGAGGTCATTGGCATACACTGCAACCAAGTAGGGTGTACCAGCTACCTCAATGCTGGAGACCTCATTCGAGGCAATGAAAGCCCAAATCAGAGGGTTGAGTGCCACCAGAAACAACAGGGAGGTAGAGGGCAACCCTGCCGGGTCCCCCTGTAAAGGGAGAAAGGGGGCAAGATTGTAATGTTAGTCAGGATCTTCGCCATCGGGGAACTATATAGGTAGCCACCCACTGCCAGAATTGGGGACCAAAGCTGTAGGAGCGGAGACCTCATGTAAGTAATTCCACTCAGTCGAGTCAAAAGCTTTGGTGAAGCCAATGGTAAGTGCAGCCATGGGGAGGGAGGACCTGGATGCTACCCATTTAAGATTGAAAAGCAGCCTGGTGTTATCCACCCCAGATTTGCCCTGAATGAAGCCGACCTGCACGGGTGTATTATAGTGGGCAGTACAGCCAGCATCCTAGTAGCCAAAGCTTTCACTAACAGCTTAGTGTCTACAAATAATAAAGAGATTGGATGAAAATTAGTGCAATTTAGTGGATCATCTGACTATTTTGGTTATAGAGTAATAAGGGCCTCTCTCATAGTGGGAGGAAGAGTGCCAGAGGAGTGGGCCTCCTGGAGGGAAAGCAGCAATGGTTGAACAATGTCGTCCCCTAATGCCTGGTACAGTTCCACTGACATACCATCAGGGCCTGGTGCTTTCCTCTTGGCCATATGATCTAGGCCAGGTGTAGTTCTGCAGCAGAGATCGGGGCATCCAGACTGGCTATCTGGGCTGAGGTAAGAGTGGGCTTGGTGAACCCCTGAGAGAATTCAGCAAACTTTTGCTCTAACTGAGGAGGGACAGAGTCAACTGGGATTTATATAAAGCTTTGTAGAACTGAGTCATGGTCTTATTAACTTCCAGAGGGTTGGAGACTGTTCTCCCTGAAGGGGTGCAAAGGGCATGGATGCGAGTCGATGCTTACTGTTTGCGAAACTGAAAAACCAAAAGTCTTCCACCTTTTTAACCTCCATCCCAGTAGGTATGCTTGGACCTAAGAAGCAACCATTTGGCCTTCTGGTGCACAAAGGAATTAATTTGATATTTCAGGCCTGTTATCCATCTAACAAGAGAGGGCTCTCTGTGAGGGCCAGGTGTCCTTGAACCAGTTCTCAAGAATAGCAAAGTCTGCAAGCAAAAGATAGCCAGTCACTTTACTGCTTTGTTTTTGGCCACCGCGTAGGCAATGATGCGTCTGCAGAGGACAACTTTAAAGGCATCCCAAACAGTGCCATGGGAGACTGCACACCCACAGTTATGGGAAAAGTAGTCCCTAGCCATGTTGGTGATCATCTGACAGAATTCAGGGCCCTGAAGGTACAAGGGATTGCACATCCACCAGGTACCAGAGGGTTGCTGCCCAAGCAGGGTGTGGGTGAGAGATACAGGGGCGTGATCAGAGATCACAATCTGACCAATCTTGTGGTTGGAGACTCCCCGAGTAGCTGCCATGTTGGTCAGCCAAAAGTCAATCCGGCTATAGGTGGAGTGAACTAGTGAGTAGAATGTGTAATCATGCCCCAAGGGATGGTCTCTCCTCCAGACATCCACCAGGCCCCACTCATCTTGCATGTCCTGCAGAGCCATATGAGCTTTGGGACACATGGGGGGGGGGGCGAGACTTATCCAAGAATATATCCTGCGCCAGGTTAAAGTCTCCCCCAATCAGTATCAGAATGGAGGAACAGTTGGAGATAGAGTGGATACAGCCTGGCTCAGTGTTGGAAAAAGTCAGTGTGGTCCTCGTTAGGGGTGTATACATTGCCAAGGAGCAATTGACCACCCAGAGATCAATCAATCAATCAATCAATCAATCAATTAAACTTTATTTAACCAGGCAATTACATCATTGAGCGAGCTCATTTGTAAGATGGTCCTGGACACACAGACCAAATTCCAATTACAGTTTATGGCAGCATATCAGAACATAATATGCAAGAAAAACAATATAAATAAAAATAACATTACCAGGTAGGTGATATTGGGAACACCACTCAGATAGCAAAGATTGTGAACATATATAATTACTACATAATAGAGTGTTTGGGGACAGTAGGTGAGCAAGGCATGAGATGGTGGCAGTGACACATAGGATACAGTGGGAAGGGTGATAAAAAACACATAAGGGGAGGAGGGGTAGCAAAGCTACATTAGAATCCCCCAGGGGGTCACCACAGTGAGGGAAGCAGGGAAGACGCTACGGGAGGTGTAGTTGCTCTAGAGGTTGTCAGTCTACAGGGGGAATAGGTAGGCCAGAAGAACCCATGAGCTAAGGATATGTTCAATTTGTGTATCAAAGATTACCTGAAACAGTCGCACGCAGTTTTCAGGCACCTGAGAAGCAGTTGTTTGAATACATAAGGGATAGGCAGGCAGAAGAGTTTAAGAACTTTTTGTGAATTATTCCAGCATGATGATAGGAAGGAGCTTATGGCAGCTGTGCCAAGACGGGTCCTTGTTTGTGGCACCTTGAGGAGAACAAGGGAGGAATTCCATAAGACATATATGCATGATGCCCGTACGAATAGATTACAGATGTTCACAGAAGCTCCTCCTCCTGGGGCTGTGTGGGTGGCTGTTTGTGCTTGTCTGTGTCTGTAGGTTAGTTTTTGTTCATTTACATGTTTTTCTGCTGGGAATACCTGTGCCATTCTTGCACACAACATTGGTGAAAGTCTCCTGGACTGAATTTCTGCAAATCACCATCAGTCAGGTATCAGCTTTTTAATTTTAAATCAACTTTCTTGAAGCCTCCCCAAGGAAGCATATGCCTTACAACTAGTCTTACAAACATGGTGATGCTGGGTCCTGCAACTGAATCAACATTTCAACATTCTCATCTGACCACTCTTGAAGCAACTGCACTTGTGGACTTTAAAGAACAAAGGAATTTTAACACATTTTGTGACTGAATCAACATTTTTGTCTGACCTTTTCCAAAGGTATTGTACTTGTCTCTGAGGACTTTGAAGATCAAGGAAACATACAGACAAAAGGATTTCACACATTGCATATGCCTACTGTCTGACCTACTCCCAAGGTATTGTACTTATCTCTGAGGACTTTGAAGAACAAAGCAAACATATAGACAAAATGATTTTACACATTGCATATGCTCAGGCCACAGTTTATCACCTTTCAGGAACTTTAACATATTATGTGATCCTGGATCTCAACAGTACAGTACTATAGTACTTCTCTTAAACCCTCTGGCACAAACCTCCCAGTCTTTTTTTTTTTTCTGTACTTGCCATGAGTGTAGCTATCCACCTTAGCCACTCAAATCCAGTACCACTCACCCTCCTATTGCTCGCCACCCCCACGACTGCCTAGCCACACTACTTCTCGGCTCTTCCTGCCTCGCTAAAAAATGCTTTGGCTTAGTCCCCACCACCTGTTCCTGCTCACCCTCACCCTCCTTTTCACTTTATGCCAACTCACCCCCTCCGCCTACCCTACCCCTCCACCTACTCTCACCTTTCTATACCACTACCCGAAACATTGTACCATGGCTTTTACTCTGGAAGTCTTAAACAAACATCACCCAATTAATACCTGGGTGCAAAGAGCCATATTTCCTAATTGGAAACTGCCACATCATTATAACTCACTAACGACCACCCTCTACTTGGACTCCAGAAGACAATCCAAGCATCTTAAAAAGAACAAGCAGAAACTCACTCCAACCTATTATGAACTACGAATGGCATCACTGAAACTCCTGCTCCTCCTACTTTTAATATCTGGTGGGATACACCCAAACCCTGGTCCTGTTGCACTGAAGCCGACAAAAACAGGGAAAGTTGGTAGTGGTCTCTCCATTATCACTCTAAATATCTGCAGCCTCCTTCCCAAATTGGCATCTCTTCAAACTCTCGCTGGACAAAAAAACCCTGATATACTAGCCATTGTGGAAACCTGGCTATCTCCCAGCACCCCGGATCATGTGGTCTCGCTTGAAGGCTACAATCTTTTCAGACTCGACCGGGCAAGCAAGAAAGGTGGGGGCTGTGCTATCTACATAAAGGACAACCTCTCCTGTCAACGCAGCAGCTTCACCCCCACAAATCACATGAATGCAACTCCTCCCTATCAAACTGCTTCTTGGTGCACAAAACAAAGTTCTCACAGTGGCCGCAGTCTATATCCCTCAAAAGACCACCGTGCCAGTATTAAATCTGTACTTGATTTTCTTAGTCTGCAGCCCTCTGAAATAGAGCTCCTCCTCCTCAGGGATTTCAACATAAACTGGCTCGCCTCTGATACTGGCTCTTACAAAGATGACATCCTAGCAGCAAACCTGACTCAGATGGTAACCTCCCCACCGGAAAAATTACAAAACTGGTACAAGCACCCTTATTGACTGGGTTCTCATAAATCACCTGACGGATAAAAACACTAAAGTCCTCCCTGACTCCCTCAGTGATCACTCCCCAGTGTCCCTGTACCTGGTCTAATAAATTTCTCAAGCCACCCCCAAAGTTATAACAAGCAGAGAGATTGCCTTATGGGAATCTTATCAAGTTGAAAATCCATCTCCTACAACAGGACTGGACGCCAATCTCGAATCAACTGATATTAATACCGCACTAGAATACTTCATTAAATCTTTCAACTCTGCATCACGACTTACTCGCTTCAGTAAAAAACAAGTAAAATCAAGCGTATCAAATCCATGGATTACTGCCAAACTACTTGCCGAGCTCAAGGTTGGGACCACCTCTGGGCAGTTGCCAGAGAACACTCACTCATGATACCTAAAGTACAAGCAGGCCCCGAAATAGATGTACCTCACAAATTAGGCAAATGAAGAGCGCCTATTTCAAAAATGTCCTTGAATCCACCTCCAGATGGAAGAGCTTTTTGGGACAACACCTGAAACATAATGGGTAAACAATCAAAATCGTCACCTACCATTATGAAAGTTGATGGATCCACCACTCTTGACCCAAAGTCTATTGCAGATGCGCTTAATAAGACATTCACAGACCTTAGTGGGGTCCTCACCCCAGATTTCTTCTCAGACTTACCTGTGCCTAGCCTAGTATCACAAAACACCCCTCGTGACAAACCACAATTTTACTTCAAGAAAATCAAAGTGCACGAAGCACACAAGTACACAAGTACATAAGAAAGACCTGCTCCAAATCCAGAACAAGTAGTGACACGCTAGATCTAAAAATCCTGTCTCTCACCCTGGATGAAGTAATTCACCCCCTTGCAAAAATTCTTAATCTGTCACTTTGCAAATGGAGCCAATTGCATGTCATTATGGCCCTATTTACATGCGGTGCACCAATCCCCGGCGACTTGTGCCTGGCGCCCTGCCAGGCTGCAGCCGTTGGGAATCAATGCCCTGCAGTCCCTTGGTGGACCCCGCACCCATATGTCCAATCATGGGCATATGTTAATACTATCCGTGGTGGTCCAGTGGACCAATCTCTATTGCCCAATTGTGGGCATAAGTAAACAATATCTCCGGTGGTCCAGTGGACTGCTCCCTATCGCCCGATCGAGGGCACACATAAACCAACTCCCACCGGTGGTCCAGTGGAAACCCCCCAGTGCTCGAATATGGGCATAGGTATGTAAAATCCCTGGTGGTCCAGTGGAATATCTCCCATCACCCGATCGCAGGCAAATGCCTAGGTAACAGCCCTGGTGGTCCAGTGGACCCCACCATTGCCCATGGTAGTGGTTCTCCACCTTCCTCAATCTCTGATTGCTGGCCCTATAATAAAACAGAATAAAGCATGCCTTGGTGGTAGCGATTCTGCCTCCCCCTTCCCTCATAATCACCCTGACCGATATCAAATAGTGATATTCCATTTTGCTGCAATGGTCACCTCTCACTGATCACTGGTCCAATATCACATATAGATACTTCCTGGTGGTCTAGTGATCCCTCACTGATCGCTGACCCAATATCACATATACTGTGGATATAAAAGCACAGTAAATAATGGCTCGTATTTGGAATGACTTCCTCCAAAAAGCATGCATGAGAAAAGTGGGTGCACCTACCGGAGTAAACAAATTCAGATTCCAAAACACACACCCACAGTAATGGGAAAGGTCAGCACTACACAGCTTCTTTAAGATATTTTGAATAAATATTTTTATTTCCATTTTTCCAAGGAGCAGTAAAACATAGGCTCAGGAACTCTCATAAAGAACTCTCAAATAAAAGTTCATAGTACAGGCTAAAGTGGTCTCATAAGTGGTATTTAGACTTTGTAAATGTCAGCTTCCCATGGACCGTCTTCTGGCTCAGCCATACACCCACATAACCATTGACATTTCAATGTCCCTATTGACACCATCCTCAGAACTTCTGCAGCTGCAGCCACTGAATACATGCTGTGAATGCTACACGGGCTAGCCACCGTTCTCAGAGGAGCAGTCATTGACCCATCAAATCCCAGGGATTTTGCACTCATAGATACAGCAGAGGAAAGTGAGGAGACAATTGTAGTAATAAAAGGCTGGTTGTTATCTTTACTTTCTGTTGAAGTAACTGAGGTTGGTCTAGGAGGATTTCTAGTCACCAAAGAAGTACCTTCGAAACAGGGATGCCAACCAGAGCTCCCCTTCTAGCTGCACTTTGTTTCCCAACTGCTAGGACTGGTTGTTGGATGGAACTGTTTTCCAGCAGGTGGATTTTTGAGGCTTGCATTTTAGAGGATGTGCTGAGTCTATTCTCTTATCTGTCATTTTCAGACTAGTTTTGAAGGCCAAAGAAAGTTTTTTAAAGAGGACATGAAATAATTTCTAACTGGTAGCTGTTTATAACATTCCAGTTTACAGAAAGATATCCATAAGCCTAAATGATCCATATGTAGTTACTGCACCTGAATAAAAGTGATCTGAAAACTGTATTTTGCATTGTTTTGTTTTATGGGCAGCATTCTGTTGCAGTTCTCTTCACAGAACCAGTGATCTGAGTTTAACTATGTCACAGTTTGAGGAAAGTACGCTAAGCATGGTTCTGATAGGACAATAGCTCATGTTTTGCAAGCTGTACTCAAACCGTGACATAGTAAACACTCCAAATTACTGGCTCCAGGAAAAGTACTGTTCAGAAAGTTGTTCATAAAAAGAAAACAATTGAAAACACAGTTTTTCACGTCAGTGTTTATTAAGGTAAGTTAAATATGGTTCATTTGGAGGCAAGTTTATCATTTCTTTTACTAGAAGCATTGCTAACTGCTGCCAGTTAGCACAGATGTCCTGTCGCCTTTAACCTTCTAATTTTTCAGTTTAATTATTGCCCACATAGTGCTCTAACAAACAGTATCTGCCTCAGTCAGCCTTCTTGTTTCCTCCCAGCTACACCAAGCTTGACCCCTTTTTGGCTTTCAGTTGGGCCTCAAACCTCACTGTCTTATGGTCACATGACCACAGCAGTTCCTGGACTATAATGTTTTGGAACTACTCACTGTATGTGAACACCAGGTCTAGTAGGACTCCTAGAGTACCTTGTTTGGAGGGATGAAAAGTCTGTGTTGTGAAAATCATTGACTAGGGCAGTAAGGCTGTGAGACATGAATGACAGAAAACAATGTTCATGGGGGCTTTGGGGTGACAGAGTTTGTGTATACTGTAAAATATATGATGATCACTGAAACCACATAGAAATGATTGGAAGAAAGAGAGCTACTGTTGATAGTCTTAGATACTGTATTAGTTGCATTAGGTTTACAGAATCAGTTGTGTGAATGATACTTTACCAAAGGGGAGAGACAATTAACATTTAAGTAACCAAGTAACAGAAGTTCACCAAAAGCAGATAGAGTAGAAAGGGAGAAAAGAATATCTGGGAGGGAATCAGAATTGGCTTTAGAAAAATAGGATGCTAAACAGGAAGGAAGACAAGGAAAATTACCCTGCACTGGATAAACTCATGAGAAAAGGAACAAAGTCACAAGACATAACCTCAAAGGTGACAGTTTGCATAAGTAAGTACTTAACCCCTCACTTCCCACAGTCCTGCCTCTATACATCATATTCTAAAACACCAACACTAGAATCAACAATCCAGACAGACAGACACGTTTCTTGTCATGACAAGGACATTGGGATGGTCAAGAAGATCCAAGGCCTAAGCTAATCAAGCTTAGAGAGCAGACCTTGATGTAAGATGAATGACACTCAGCTATTTGGGATAAAGAGTGGAGGGAGGCGGAAAGGCAGGAATCTAGGGTTGACTTCCATATCACCTGACTAGGGTTGATTTCCACAACACCTGAAAGAAAAAAGCAGAAGGATAATGAGAATCAGAGTGGAGTGGAAGTTAAAATGGTAGGGAATGGAGGATAGACTGAAGAGTCAGGAGAAGTAAAGAGATAGAACAACAAATACAGAGGTGGTTAAATAAAAGTTGACCGGTACCCGGCATGACGCTCATCATAAAGGCTGTGGTGCAGCAGCACAGTGCTGAATGTGTGGTAAGCAAGTGGCACATTAGCTGCCTAAATGCACTTTGTGATTTATCCACAGGATGGCAATCACTGATTGTCCCAAAGTGATTATTATCCTGTAGTGCAATTGTGCCCATTTTTTGCTACATTCACCGGTGCATGTCATTATTTCAAACAATAACTTCTCATTTAACACCTATAAAAATATTAAGCTTTGCCACACTTTTAAAAAGTGGGTTGGCTTATTCTGGCTTTTTAACAGTTATTTTGTTCATTTTTTTATGTTTGTGTCTACTGTGCTTCCAGTCCTATTGCCCCATGTCAAAACTAATTACTGTCCATGGACACAGAAATAGCTGCCATGCTGTGATTCACGCCAGTTGAGATAGCTGATGGGGATGGGGAGGGAATGATGCCAGGCCCTAGGAAAGACTGTGATTGTAGCCCAGTGACTGTGCATGTCTCCATTTCATTTGCATCCCCTGGTCAGTCTTCTTCAGGGCCCTGTTGGTCTGCATGAAGAGTACTGCACACACCTGCTTGAGTGCCTGGGTTCTCATCTGGTAGATTCAACTACGCCACCACCTGTGGTCTCCCAGGTCCCTGATCAGTCTTCCTCATGGCCCTGGTGGAACGCATGGGGAATACCGCTCACACCTGCTTGAATAAGTCACTGTAGGCTGGCACACAGGTTCTCCCTGGTGAATTCAAGTACACCATCACCTGTTGTCTCCCAGGTCCCTGGTCAGTCTTCTTCAAGGCCGTGGGGGGTCCTCAGGAGAAATTCTGCGCACACCTACTTGAGTGAGTCACTGTGGGCCTGCACCCACATTCTCATCTAGTGAATTCAGCTACATCATCACCTGTGGTCTCCCAGGTCCCTGATCAGTGTTCCTCAGGCCCTGGTGGGTCTGCATGAGGAGTATTGTGTACACCTGCTTGAGTGAGTCACTCTAGGCCAGCTCACGGGTTCTTGTCTGGTAGATTCAAGCACACCATCACCTGTGGTCTCCCAGGTCCCTAGTCAGTCTCCTTCAGGGCCCTGGTGGGTCAACATGAGAAGTGATGTGCACACCTGCTCGAGAAGTCGTTGTAGGCTGGCCCGCATTGTTGTCTGATGGATTCTTCTACATCATCACTTGTGGTCTCCTAGGTCCTGGTCAATTCTTGTCTGGTGGATTCAGCTACACCATCACCTGTGGGCTACCAGGTCCTGGTCAATCTTCTTCAGGGCCCTGGTGGGTCTGCATGAGGAGTACAGCACACACTCTGTTCAAGTGAGTCACTGTGGACCGCACCCACATTCTCATCTGGTGAATTCAGCCACACTCTCACCTGTGGTCTCCCTGGTCCCTGGTCAGTGTTCTTCAGGGCCCTGGTGTGTCTGCATGAGGAGTACTATGAACACCTGCTTGAGTGAGTCACTGTAGCTCAGTGCCCACCTTCTCATCTCATGGATTCAGCTAAAAGGTGAAACAGGTTTTAAAAAAAGAAAATAAGCAACAATTGCTGCACTTGTGCCTGTTGTACAATGTACATTTGTTGGAGCGGTTGGGTCTGACATAAGCAAGGTGTATAAGGTTTATAGTGTATTGTGCATAGTGTATAGTGTATACAGCGTGGTGTTTTGGATCATAGGTCTGAGTTAATTTTATTCTGTGTGTCTGGTATTTTTGATGAGTAATTATGTTGATCTGTTGGTTCATGAACTTCCTCTGTGGGGTGGTACGTAATGGTAGCATTTCCTGTAAATTGTTCATAAATATATGGAACTTTACAAATAAAAATATACACTAGAGAAGAATAAAGACTCAAGGTAGCCTGATTTTCTGTTTTCCACAATGTTTTCATTAACTACTTGCATTTTTTTATTTTCCTCTGCTCTGTTATATGTGTTAATGTATTGCTTTTTCACTGACTTTTGGGCTGCAATATTTTAAAGTAAGCAAAAAAGTTTTAAATATTATCTACTCTTATCCTGACTTACTTATAAATGTATTTCAACCTATGACAGTCCTGGAAATTTTGGTCAGAAAAAACATTAAAATGTCTTTGCCCCTTAGAGTGCTATGCCTTTTTGTGGTTCCCATTGCTTTTGCTGGCAGGGTACTCAGCCACTGTTGGGAGCGGGTCCTAAAGGGACAGAGCACCTTCTGCAGTGATGGTCCCCAATTTGATGACATGGGGATTAGGATCAGTGTAGTGCAGACCAGGAGACACCCAGGGAGGAGGCACTGGACAGAGGACCATCATACATGGTGCCCTCCTAGGGCTCTGCCAGATGTCATTGGACAGCAGATGGTGAACCCAACCTGCTCGGCTTGTCCCCTTTGGGACATTCCCTGTAACACAAGGTCAATGAAGAATACGACAGTGGTGATGGAGACTTTTATCACCTATTCCTCAGCTGACCTTGTCTGCATCACTGAGACTTGGTTGGGCAATGACACTGCCCTGTGCTGGTGGATTCCAGGACACACATATATGACCACAGTCTTGACCTGGTCTTCTCACTTCGGACTTGACATTATGGTGGTCAAGGTTGACCCAGTAAGTTGGTAATATCATTATGCACTTGAGTGCCAGTGCATGCCCCCTGTAAATTGACCCCTCTGTAGAGACAATCTGGTGTCATCCAAAGAATACATTGGAGCCTTACCAACTCCAGGAGTCACTGGTTGTCTCAAGTTTGATGCTAGCCTGTGCTCAGGGTTCAGGAGCTGGGGTTGAGGCTTATATTATAGCATGCCTTGACCGTGAACCTGATTTCACCTACTGCATTCACCTCTGACTTCCGGCATTGCTCACTGTGGTACTGTGGTGAACTGCGCTGGTTGAACACTAAGGGGCATAGGGTTAGAGCATACCTGGAGATGGTCATGCTCTGAGGAGGACAGGTTGGTGCTGAGCTCCATTATTTGGAGTATCAGCAGGCAATTGATCTTAAGATGACTGAATTTTTGTCTTGATCGATTGCTGCTGCAAGAAACCTATCCAGCTGCACTGTTCTGCACTGTTGACAGTTGGTTAAATCCCTTTTGTCTACAGTCTGGGACAGCATTTTCTGCAGAAAAGTGTGAGCAGTTTGACAGTTCTTTTCTGACAAGATGGCCTCTATCAGGGCATGTATTACCTCCTCTGGTCCAGTTTCTACTGGGGGTGATTGATCTGCTAGTGTTGATAGTTTGCCAAGTTGGACTGAGTTTCAGCTGGTGTTGGCAGATGAGGTTCACCAGGTGCTTACCAACATGTGTCCCACCACTGTGCCCTGGACCAGGTCTGATGTGGCTTGTCATCAGCTGCTTGGATTTCCTCAGTCCAGTGTTCATGGGGATTGCTAATGGGTCATTAAGTGAGGGGGGTTCCTGTGTCTCTGAAAGAGGCTGTGAGAACCTCCTTAATGGTTAAAAAACATCTATTGACCTTGATGTTCTTTCAAACTATAGGCCTATCTCTAATCTTCTGTTTCTGGGAAGCTTATTGAGAAGGTGGTGGTTGATCAATTGGTTGAATGCCTGGGAGACACTAGTCCATCTAGAATCTCAGTCAGGTTTTCAGCCCAGGAATATTGAGACTACTTTGGTTCGGATGGTACATGTTCTCTTCATAGCAAGGGACCAAGGGCACTATACCACATTGGTGCTCTTAGACCTAACTTCAGCATTTGACACAGTATATCACAGAGAGTGCTGCTGGACCATTTTGCAGAATTATGTGGGCACTACTGGAGCAGTTTTGGGCTGGTTTCACTCATATTTAACTGGAAGATCACAGCGCGTTGTACTAGGAAATGTTTTCATCGGGTTCTTTTGCACTGCCTTGTGGTGTTCTGCAAGGTTCTATTCTGGTACACCTATTGTTCTCCATGTATATGCTGCCACTGGAGAGATCATTAGACAGTACAATCTGGGGTTTCACTGTTATGCAGAAGATAACCAGTTGTACCTGTCCTGTGCCCCTGGTGACCTTTCCACCCCTGATATGCTGTATCTATGTTTAGCTGAGATAAATGACTGGATGTCCACAAACTGGGTATGTCTCAACCTTGGCAAGACAGAGGTTATGATGACTGAGCCGGGTCGTGGGGTTATTTTCACTGATGGGGGACTGCCCACCTCAGTGGTTGATGGTTGTCCCCTGTTAGTGATTAGTGCAGTTAAGGATCTTGGTGTTATTCTTGTTGATCTTCTTGACCTTGGAAAACAGGTCTCATCGGTCATTAGGGACGTTTTTTCCATCTCTGGAATATTGCCAGGATCTGCCCATTTTTGACTGCTATTGAGCTGGCTACAGTTATCCATGCCTTTGTTACTAGCTGACTCGACTACTGTAACACCCTTTACCTAAGGCTGTCTGGAGGTTTGATGCAGTGACTGCAGCTAGTGCAGAATACTGTGGCCAGGATGTTGACAGGTACCTCCATGAGGGCTCATGTCATTCCAGTTCTGTGTGCTCTGCGCTGGCTGCCTGTGAGTGAGCACATCACCTTCTAGATAGGCTTGTTAACATACTAGGACCTTACTACTTAAAAGAGCTTCTGATTCTGTGCTCTCCTATCAGCTGCCTATGCTCCACTAGGCTGACCTGTTAGTTGTACCACCCTCCCATCTAAAAGATTGGGAGGTTGAACCTTAAGGTGGCTGCACCATTATTGTAGAATTCTCTTCCACCATACATTAAGGCTGCTAGCATGGTGGAGGCCTTTAAAGCCTCTTTTAAAACATATTTATTGGAAAAAGGTTTTAATCTTCTGTGCTTACCATTATGTGTTGGGACATTTTACTGCTCTTTATTATTGTGTTTGTTAAGTGCTCTGAGCCACGGGATAGAGTGCAATATAAATAAAATTTGCCTTGCCCTGCCTTAGAAATGGGATCAGGCCAATAACTGCTAAAATTTAACAGCGCTGTCAAACACAGTGCAAGCAAAACCAAGTGGTAAAAGATCAGATCGGGGGGGAAACAGTGAGGCAAACAACCTCACTATCCAGTGCTCCCTGACACCACAAGCCACACGGCACACAATACTGAATGCCCCCGCACCCCCGTAATAAATATAATGAACTCCAAGGCAGGCCACACTCAGAGAGGGGGGACAAAATCAGGCCAGCAAGGGTCGGGTGCAAGAGCAAACAAAAACATTAAACAGTACATGAAAGAGCAAAAAACAGTACACACACAGCACAGGGGTAGGACTTGAACCCCTGGTGCTCCAATTTGTACTGCCTTCCCAGACTGTGGCTCTGTCCTCTGAGCCATGATGGCAGCATGCTGGTTCCAGTCACAGCTGCATACTTGCAGTACTCAGCCTGAATGAACACAGTTACAGGTACAGTAAGTGCTGTAATGTTATTTCCTGTCGCTGTACTCGCTCATGCTGTTTTCCTATGTTGTTTTATCACACTCATATTGTTGCACTCTTCTGACTGGATACCTTAGAAATGACCATGTGTTAGAATGATGGTTATCACACAAATTACATGCAAACATTGTGGAATTGATTACTGAATTAACTAAATAAGTTAAAGTACTGCAAATTCATGTACAGACCAAAAATTATTAATACACATTTTATTTATAATTTAACATCTTCTTAGACATTTATAATATTAATATATTCATAATATTCTTAAATATTTGAAGGGGATTAACAAAATGGGCACAGAAGGGATATTTAAGCTGAGGAGAGGAAGGGACACCAGAGGCACGGTCTCAGGCTGGAGGTGGAAGATATCGAGAGAGAGAGGAGATGAGAGGCATTCTTTTACAGAGAGGTGGTGGAGAAATGGAACACTCTACCTGAGAGTGGTATCCTGTAGCACAGTGGGCAGTTTAAAGGCATGGGACAGGGGTGGGGTTATAGAGTGGGGAGAGGAGGAGGGGAGCAGCTGCACTATAAGGGTGCTAGCTGCTTATTTGAGCAGACTAACTTGATGAACCATAAGGCCTGTTTCTGCTGGTAGACTTGTATATTCATATGTATCTTCTCTGTTCTTGTTACATATGTTACAAGGTTACTGTTTCCAAACATTAGGGACTGTACCTTAAAAACCAAAAGTGATATTATCTTCGTGTTTACAATTTAAGTAAAGGACCTCAAAGGTAAAATACTGATAGTGAAAGAAGAAAGAAATGACAACATTCATTGTTCCACACTCCTGTCCCACATATGTCTCCTATTACTGAGGATAGACCCCTCTCTCAATCCCCTGTCCTGCCCACTCCACACCCTCCATGGGTCCTGGTCACATTAAACTATGCCACCAGTCAAGTGCTGGAATATTGTGTACCAGGCTGTTTAAGTTTTCTGTAACCATGGCTTGTACTGGAGGAGGTTAACTAATTATACACATTCAGGCCTCAAAAGACAAAATTCAAATCATAAGCTTTTTTTCAGGCTGGTAGGTCCATTGAGAAACAAACATGTCTGCACAGATGTATAAATGCAACTTTTTATCTATGTGTGTAGTGTGTGTTACCACTGAGGGTGAATGATCTGTTCATAAACAAACTGGATACTATGTATCGTAAGAGGCTGCCTGATGGAAACAGTATACTATGAGTGTGGACACTGGAATCCTTCCCCCAACTGCATGTACTGTAAGTGAAAGAGACGCAACGAATCATCCCCCAACTAACTACTTTGGCACATTGCCTCTGTAAAGGCAAATGGCAGTTCTTACTTTCAAATGCATTACAGTTTCAATGGAGTCAAACAGGCTCTTGCCCAACCAGGATCCCACAAACACTGCCTAGGCTATAGAGCAAAGCTTTGCCATAAGAAAGAATATGCATATTCTAATGAACAGAAATTAGCCTGATGCTAAGAAAGTAAAGTTCAACAAGCATTTGTCAATGCCAAATGTTTGCTTGCTGGCATTGGCAGTGGTAGTGTAGAAGTTACAGAGCTGCGTAATAGGAATGGCAGTGAAGTATTGAACTGAAGCCAACCCCACTACCACCCTACAGAGAGTAACAAGCATTGGGGTGTGCCGTTGGGTGCGTCAGGCATAATAGCCGCCATTTCAATACACCCACCCTGCAGACACTGGCAAGTGTCACAGTATTCCTTGGGTCTTTGGCCCTTATACATGCCCCATTAGGAAATACAGTGAGATGGTGCGATATAGGAGAATGGGGTGAACTTTGGGGCCGAAGAGTCCAAGGCATACCTAGTTGCCTCTCACTGGCTGCAGGTGTGAATGGTATAGCATTACAGGCAAGAATCCCAAGTCACACCCCTGATGCCTGTCATTCTCTACAGGGTGGGGCATTATGGCTGGAAACCCTAATACCTCAGGCATTCGTTGGTATTTTCATCAAATGTTCAACATTGTTTTTGTGACCCCACCTCATGAAGAGGGGGAATATCAGTTCTTAGCTGAAAGCTGCTTATGCACACAGCGACTACGGCATTTAGCACCACAGGTGCAAAACCATTCGAACAGGATGTAAAAATGACAGCCGTACTGTTCATGGGGAGGTGTAAAAAATGGCAATGTTGCAAATCTGCAGTAAAAATATTTAAAAAAATGGTGAAGTCACGAGCGTACATAGAAACTGTGCAACGCCTACCCATAATATAATTAGATTGGGGATTTTTTACAGCAGATTGTCAACTCGGGCATTTTGGTGCCTCCGATCTCATGAACAGTGTCACTGTGATTTTCTTTATCTGTCCCGAACAATGATTTCCCAAGCGACCACGCATCTCTACGCTGAAAGTGTGAAAACACACTCGCCATGTTTGAAAATGACAGCTGTACTGTAAATAAGGCAGTGTGGAAAAATGCCACTGGTGAAAATCTGGACTTAAAATATTACAAAGTCATGAACTTACGAGGGTGCGTGGAAACTGTGCAATGCTCACTCGTAACACAGTCATTTTATGGACTTTTGTCACCAAATTTTCAACATAGCCATTTTAAGACCTCTACTCATGAACAGTGTAACTCTGATTATCTTAATCTGTCCCAAACATTGCTTTTGCACACCAACAGCACCGTTGTGAGCTACATGTGCAAAAACACATTTTGGGCGGCATATGAAAAATGGCAGCTGTACTGTTCATAAGGAAGTGTAATAAAATGGCAATGTTGAAAATCTGGACTGAAAATATTAAATTCGCAAACTTATGAGCATGCATAGGAACTGCGCAATGCACGCTTGTAAAACAGTCATTTTTAGGAATTTCTTCACCAGATTTTCAACATAGCCATTTTAAGACCTCTGCTCATGAACAGTGTCACTGTGATTTTGTAATGTGTCCCATACATTGATTTACTTTGCGACTGCATAGGCCCCCCAGTAAGCTACATGTGAAGAGGAAACACGTTTTAGTTGAGATGTGAAAAATGGCAGCTGTACTACTCATAAGAAGGTGTGGTAAATGGCAATGTTGAAAATCTGGGTGAAAATATTGAAAATTCACGAACTTACGAGCGTCGTAAGGAACTGTACCGCATGCGCCTCATAAAACAGTCATTTTTTGGAATTTTTACCAATTTTCAACACAGCCATTTTAAGATCTCTACTCATGAACAGTGTCACTGTGATTTTCTTAATTTGTCCCGTACATTGATTTTGACTGCTACGCCATTGTGCGCTACATGGTGGGAAACACGTTTTGGGTGAGATGTGAAAAATGATATCTGTATTACTCATAAGAAGGTGTGGTAAAATGACAATGTTGAAAATCTGGAGTGAAAATATAATGTAAATTGAACCTACAAGCATCGTGAGGAACTGCACAAGCACGCTAAATAAAACAGTCATTTTAGGAATTTTCACCAAATTTTCAACATAGCCATTTAAGACCTCTGCTCATGAACAGTGTCACTGATTTTCTTAATGTGTCCCATACATTGATTTACATACACACCCGACTGTGCCATTGTCGCTACATGAAGTGAAACACGTTTTGGGTGAGATGTGAAAAATGACATCTGTATTACTCATAAGAAGGTGTGGTAAAATGGCAATGTTGAACATCTGGAGTGAAAATATTGAAAATTCGTGAACCTATGAGCATGCGTAGGAACTGCACAATGCAGCGCAATGTAAAACAGTCATTTTTTTGATTTTTCCACCAAATTTTCAAAATAAAGCTTCTTGAGAGCCCACCTTATGAACACTGGCAGTGTCATTTCATTAATCAGTCCCAAAGGTGATTTCATGCAGTGACTGTGCAGTGACTGCGAAATCACCCTTCGACCCTGAATAGCATCGCCATGACAGTGACATCGTTCATGAGAAGGGGTCCCAAAAACTCCATGTTAAAAATTTGGTGCAAAGATTCAAAAAAATGCCTGAGATATTCAACAAAGTTGAAAAACCTATCTAGCCCATTATACAGCTTATCGGCATTTCCTCAGTTCATGGTCGGTTTTGAAGAGTGCAGACATATTTCCTGGTCCACGAAGATCGTCGCGCCCGAGTCCGGAAATAAGTATAGGTGAGGGGTTGTGGGGAGGCAGGATACGCCCGTGGGTGGAGTGCGGTTGTGAAGGGGGCCAGGGAGACTCAGTGGGACCGTTTTTCTTCTTACGAGTTTTCTTTTTTTTTCCAATGATGGCGCGGGATGTTTTGCCATGCTGGGGTGGACTCCCAGCATGGCACAAGGACTGATTAGAGAGCATTCAGCCGGCGAGAGTTGGGCACCCCGTCGGCCAAAAGCATCTATTGCCATGCTGGGGTGGGCTCCCAGCGTGGCACCCAGTACTAGGGGTGAGGATAGTGGAGTCGACAGAGGATTGGGCACCCCGTCGGCTATATCATAGGTTACAGCGCTGGGGTGGGCACCAGGCATTGGCATTGGAAGCTTTGAGGCGGGGGCTGGCACAGCCAGCGGGGACTGGGGCACCCCGTCGGCTATACAGTGTGTGTGCGTAGGGGGGGCGACACCTGGGTGTGTGTGTGTGTGTAGGGGAGCTGCGCATGAGCAGGTGATATCTTATCGCTGCTCACTGAAGCGTAGCTCCCCCTTTCAACTGTATGCCACTGCATTTTGGAGCTTGTTATAGACAGCTCCAGCGTACATTAGCTTACAGGGGCCGCACCTGCCAACACACTGACTGAATTGGAAGAGGGAGTGACACACCTCTGAAATCTCGGATGATGGCACTATGTTTCTTGCACATGCGTGCAAGCAAACATAAAAAAGCAGGATGTCTTAGTGGAAGAAAGAGAAGAATAACAGATTAATAATTAAAGAAGTCACAGGCATATGTCTAATTCTTTATTAGAATAGCTCATCCACAGGATAAACTCATGAGAAGAAGGAACAGACTCACAAGACATAACCTCAAAGGTGACACTCAGACATGCATAAATAAGTACTTAGCACCCTCACTTCCCACAGTTCTGACTCTAGACATCATATCCTGAAACACCAACACTAGAATCAACAATCCAGTCAGATAGATATGTTTCTGTAATGTGGAGGACATTGGGATGGTCAAGTAAGATGCACAGTCAAAGCTGACCGGGTTTAGGGAGTAAACCCCTGTTGTAAGATGAATGACACTCAGCCCTTTGGGATGAAGAGTGAAGGGAGTGGGGCAGGGGACTAGGCTTGATGTTCACATCCCCTGACTATTGTTGATTTTCACATTACCCGACAGAAAAAGCAGAAGGATATGGAGAATCAGATTGGAATGAATATTTAAATGATGGGGAATAGAGAATAGACTGAAGAGTTAGGAGAAGTAAAGAGAGAACAATTCATATCTTCAAGATTTAGAGAGGAAAGGAGGAGGCTAGTATGTACAAGGAGGTAAGAGGTAAAAAGGGAGTGGAGGAATAAGGAAGGAAAGGAGGAGAGAGAAAGTGTAAAGATAACAAAGGACAAGGGGGAGAAACTGAAATAGTAAAAAACAAGCATTGTCAATGCCAAATGTTTGCTTGCTGGTATTAGCAATGGAAATACAGGAGTTAGACAGATGCAGAGTAGGAATGGCAGTGATATATTGAACTTCATGCCAACCCCACCTCCACCCTGCAGAGATGGACAGGCATTGGGGTATGCATTTGGGTTGTCACCCATAGCGTTCATGCCATTTCACCTCACCCTATCCTGCAGACACTGACAAGTGTTGAGGTGTGCCTTGGGGTGTTTGGCTTTACCCAATACTCTATTAGGTTGGTTTGACAAGACCTCCCTGAGACGAATCCATGTTGCCGCCCATCTTGGAAGCCATTTCTCTCTAGGAGATGCAACCAGCCTCTTCTTCAGTATCACCTCCATAGCTTACCCACTATGGTGTGAGACTGACCAACTAATTTCCTGGTTCTCCCTAGGCCCACTCTAGGGGTACCACATGGGCTACCCTCCAGTCCTGGGGCACACACCCCATTCCAAGGAGGTGTTGAACAGATCTGCCAGTGGCTCAGCCAACAGCTCCGCCATCTCCCTCAGCACCCTGGGGTGGATGCCATCTGGACCTAGTGCCTTGTCCACCCTTACTGTCCTCAGCCCCTCTAGCACCCATTCCATGTGATCACTTTGTCCATCACCTCCTCCCCCTTTTCTCACCCCCAGCCCATGCATGGTAGTGGACCATCCCTCTCCTTAGTGAAAATGGAGCAGAAGTACTCATTTGAATTTCCACTTGCTCTCCCCTTTTCACCCAATCCCCTCCCTGCTTTATCCTCACAATATGTTCCTTGCATTCCTCTTTTCCTTGACATACCTAAAAAGTCATTTTCCCTCCTTTATGCCCTGTGCTAACCTTAATTCCCTGAGGCCTTAGTTTTTCACCCTCCTGTCCACCTCCCTTGACCAGTTCCGTAAGCCTCCTTATCCTCTCCCTTCCTGTTCTCCTGTACTTCCGTATGCAGCCCTCTTTGCCCTCACCCTTGTAGCACTTCCTTGTTACCAGCATGGTTTCTTGGCTCTGCTCTTCATACTCCTGGCCCTGGTGCAGGCTACTGTGGCCTCTGTTAGCCCAGTCTTTATGACTCCCACTTTGTTCTGCATCCATTCCCGCCTTTATATCCTGGAGTCTCCCTTGCAGTATTGCTCCCATCCTCCCCAAGTCCAACCTACTAAAGTCCACCACCTTAGTGCCCATGCCTCCTGTCTCCCTGCCCAGCGTGAGAATGAGCCATACTGTTTGGTGGTTGCTACGCGCTAGTGGGTCCTCCAACCTTACCTCCCTCCTGGCCTCCCCATTTGCCAGTACTAGGTCCAGAGTGCTACCAAACCTTGTAGGCCCACTTACCAATTGTGTCAGAAGGCCATCTTAGAATGCATCAAGGAGCACCTGCTCCCTGGTAGTCCTAGTGGCCGGGGTGCTCCAGTCAACCCCTGGTAGGTTACAATCCCTCACTATCACCACACTCCCCCTTCTACACACCCTGCTTATCTGCTCTGGCAACTCCACATCCAGTTCACCGGATTGGGCTGGTGGTCTGTACACCACTCCCAGCCTCAGATTTCTGCCCTTGGAGTTCAGGAGCTGCACTCAAAGTGCTTCTGTCCTCTTCTTTCTCCCTCATCCCTTATGCATTTGATCCCTTCCCTCACATAGAGTGCAACCCCCCCCTTCCAAACCCTGGTCCCTCCTGTATATCTTGTATACCGGGATTGACAAGTCCCAGTCATGGTACTCTGTGACCCAAGTCTCTGTCACTGCTGCAATGTCCACCTTCCCCTCTGAAAAGAGTGCCTGAAGCTATGCAGTTTTGTTCCCCAGGCTTCTTGCGTTGAGAAAGACCACCTTCCACCTGTATCCCTCCTTCCCTCTCTCTTCTCCTTGGCCTGTGTCCTCCTCCTGGTAGTCTGCACCCTTTCTCCTCCTTATTCTTACCGGGTGGTGATGCCTTCTGTGTTACCTCAGACCACTCTGCCACCCCTCCTGGTTGTACACCTCCTCCTTTACCTATATCTAGGGGGTGAGCTCATGGCTCACCTGTCTGGACCTTTCTACCACCTCAGTCTTTGGCCCCCTCCACTAGTTTAAATCCACCTTAGTAGAGATAAACCCCTCTAATCCCACCTTTAATACTCCCCTCCCTGATCAAGTGTAGCCTGTCCCATGTGTACAAGTCACTATTCCCCCAGACCCTACCCCAGTTAGTCACTAACCCATCATTTTTGGTGTGGCACCAATATCTCAGCCAGTTGTTGAGCTCCTTGATCCTAACCTTCCTCCCTGTGCTTGCACACGGTACTGAGTGTACCTCTGAGAATGCCACCAACTCCTCCACCCCCTCACACTGCCTGGCCATCCTCGAACCTTCCCCTCATGACTTGCACAGTCTCCCCCACCAAGTCATTTGTACCCACATGCAACATTAAATGAGATTTCTTCCTCCCCTTCACTGCACACTTGAGCAGTTCCTGCCCTGCCCCTCCTGAAGTCAACCCGGGGATAGCATCAACCCAAATACAGCTGTGCCTTTCCCTTCTGCCCCATCTCACCACTTTCAGTATAGAATTTCCCAGGATGAGTACCCCCCTGTCCTTACCCCCTTTTCCTTCTAATGCCCCTTCCACCACCCCAGTATTCATTCTTCCTGCCCTTACCCCACCAGCTTCACCCTCTGTGACTTCTGTATCTGCACCCCTACTTCCACCTCACCCTTTTCTCTGCCTTATTCCTCCCATCCCCCTTGAACCCCTTCCAGCCTGACTACTTCCTGGGCTTCCCATGTCGACCTCCCTCTTCCCCTGCTGATTTCCAACTCCTCCCTATCCCCATTGTTGTTGAATTAGAGCCCCATTCCCTTCGACCCCGATAATGATGCCCCTCCATCTTACCCTTTCCGTAGCTTCTCTCCTGAGTCACCCTCCTTCCTTACTAGCCCCTTCTACCCTTTCATCCTTGCTACCTCTTCCCCTACCTGTTGCCATCCCTCTCATGCCCCCTTGTCCTCTCTCCCTTCAGTATGCTCCTGCTCCCCCCTCTCTCTCCCATAGCAGAGCTCAGGTCTATTCTTAGTTGATACCCCTCCTACATCTCTTCCCTATCGGTTCCTCCTCCTGCTTGTTCCCCTCCATGCCCCCGGTCCCATCCCTGGTCCCTCCCTACCCACAGCCATCTGCTCTCTCCCTGGTACTCCTCGTGGTCTCTTCCTCCCCATCAGGAGGCCCCCTCACTTGGGCACCCCTCCTTCTCCTCTCTTTTCTACTACTGCCTCTGATACTGGGGTTGGTTTCAGTCCCTAGTTCTTCTTCCCCATCCCCCTTGCCATCCCTATTCACCCCCGGCTGGAATGCCTACCATACTCATCTGCCCTGCCACTTAGACTCCTCCCTAACCTCCACAGTTCCTCCCTCAAACTAGCCAGTTGTCTACAGACCATACACCCCCCCATCCTCCAAGCCCAGTCCAGGATCATGGCGAACCCACACGCAGTACACCCCACCACCCTTCCAAAGATGCCCGCCCTATTGACAGGTGGCACCTGCCCCATTTTGGCCCCTATCTTATGTTACGGGCTCTTACTCCCGGTTTCTGTACCCTACTACAACTGTTAGGTCCCTAGTTACAAATCTTCCGCCCACACTAGTCCCCTACTGCCCCTTGCCGACCGGGTTAATTCAGTCTCAAATATCATCCATTAGATGCTGTATTACTGTAGCAATCCTAAAGCCTCCTTGTCCATTTTCACCCTTCAGCTACCATTCTTTTGTTCTCAGCCCTCATATTTTTTTCTCTTTTCCTATCTCACTCCCATTTGGTGGCCTCTGTCAAACAGTGTCTCCTCATCTCCTCGCCATGGCTGCTTTAAAGCTGCATCCCACCCTTATTATTACTTATCACTGTGCTGTACTGCCCCACCCCTCATGTAATTACCACCCCAATCCCAAGGCCAACTAATACCAACACCCGGCCTGCACTACACACTGGGAAAGACCACGGGGATCTTGTATAAAAATGCTGTGCCTCTCTGCTCCCCAGTAACAACTACCTCATTTCGAAACAGCGACGCTATAATCCTCTAGGTTACGTATATATACCCAGCTGACACGTGGTTCTCAATCCCAGACTTTCCAGGTCCCCAGGCGTCGGACTTCACTGGGTCAGAGATCCTTCATGCACAGAGCTTCTCAGTGGTTCAACACCCTTAACAAAGAAACTCTAGCAGCTGTAACGCTAAGCCCCTTTAAAAGGCAACTTCGTCTCTTCCTCCCCTCTACCTCACAGTATGACTGCCTCCCCTAAGCATTGCTCTATGCCCCTTACCCTTACAGTGGCTGTAACCAGCTTTTCCTGCCTTGCTTTCACTGCACCAGCCTCCCCCTTCTCTCCCTTTGCCCCCAGCTCACCCACCCATCCCCTCCCTAAGGACACATTCTACTCTATGGCTACTGGCCCCTTTCCCCCTCACTCTGTCCATCCTTGTCTGACAACGGCACCTACCTGCCGGCTTCTTCCTGACTTCCTCCTACATAGATACTGTTCTACCATGAATTCTGTTAAAAGCTAGCTTATGTTGTTCTACTTCAACTTATTGACTGTACTATTTAGGCCTTAGTAATCGACATGTTAAGTTTGTAATCTTTGTTCACCTTTGTGTTATGTCACCCCCCCTCCTCTGACGTGGAACCTTTGTAAATGAGCAGTCCCTGCTCAAAGGTACTTGTAATCCTAGAGTTTAATAAATAAATAAATAAATAAAATAAATCCTCCTTGTCCATTTTTAACCCTTCAGCTACCACACTTTTTGTTCTCAGCCCTCATATAGTTTCACTTAGCCCAGTTAGAAATCTTATTGCACTCCAAGTATTACTCAGCTCAGGGAAATAAACAGAACAAATAAATATGTATTATTACAGCAGTCCTAAAAGTATAGCTCAGTACTTAGCTCCAGTTAGAGAAATAAACAGAACAACTAAATCTGTATTATTACAGCAATCCTCAAAGTATCCAATCATTGCTTTGTCTCCACCCGAGACCCTGCTGTAATATAGGACCACACAGGACCCTGGTGGCAGGGGGGCAACTCTAAAGTCCCGACAGAGCTCAATTGAGCTCACTCACTCCCCTCTCTCATGCACTCATTCTGTTTCTCCCAGCACTGCAGGCTGCCCTTTTGTACTGGGCTCCTGCCTGCACTGGTACCTTTTCCTGCCCACAAAGAAATCACAGCAGTCCCAACAGAGCTCTGTTGAGCTCGCTCACTCCCCTCTCTCTTCCTTGTTTCTGTTTCTCCCAGCGCTGCAGGCTGCACTTTTGTACTGGTCTTCACCTCCATTCCACCTTTTTGCCCAAAAGAAATCTGCAGCAGTCCTGACAGAGCTCTGTCGAGCTCGCTCACTCCCCCTTTCTCACTCGCTCGTTCTGTTTCTCCTGGTGCTGCAAGCTGCCCTTTTGTACTGGGCTCCTGTCTGTGTTGGCGCATTTCTGCCCACAAAGAAATCTGCAGCAGTTTTGATGGAGCTCTGTTGAGCTCGCTCACTCCCCCTCTCTCACTCGCTCATTCTTAATCTGTCCCAAACATTGATTTCCCACAGCAACTGTGCTATTCTGCACTGGAACAAAGCACTTTGGCCAGGATGTATAAAATGACAGCAGTACTGTACATAAGGAGGTGTGGAAAAATGCCAATGTTGAAAATCTGGAGTGAAAATATTACAAATTTGAGAAGTTACGAGCGTGCACGTAAACTGTGCAATGTACGCTCATAAAACAGTCATTTGTTTGGATTTTTTTCACCAAATTTGAAACATAGGCTTTTTGAGAGCCCACCTCATGAACAGTGGCACTGTTGTTTCGATAATCAGTCCCAAAAGGTGATTCCATGCAGTGACCGCAAAATCACATTTCAGGATAAAATAATGCCATGATAGTAATTGAATTCATGAGGAGGGGTCTCAATAATGCAATGTTGAAATTTGGTGCCAAATTCCCCAAATGACCGAGATATGCGAGAGTTGGAAAAAATCCTATTTTGCCATTATACAGCTTATCAGCATTTCTTCAGTTCACGGTTGGCTTTGAAAAGTGTATCGCATCATGGGCTGCATATGCAAATCACCACAGAATGTTATGCTGGTTCAACAGCAGTTGAACCAGACATAACATTCTATGTGATTGCTATGCACCCATTATGCTTTGCAATGTGGGCATGTGTGATTTTGTATTTTCTTGAAACTTGGCTTCCAGCCAAATGCCGCTAGGGTAACCCTTGCCTCAGTGTTTGCGCACAGAGGTTCTTTGTCTTTTGAAAAGTGTAGATGTGTTTCTGGTCCATTGAAGATCGTTGCGCTGGGCTCTGGAAGTAAGTATGGGGTGAGTGGGGTGTGAGGAGGTGGGGTAAGCAGAGGGTGGGAGCGGGTTGGGGAGGGGCACTGGACACATCGAGGGACCATTTTCTTGTTTTTCAGGTAAAAAAAAGACAACACGGGTCGGTTTTCTTCTTTTGCAGGTGTGTTTGGTACACTGGGTGGGCTCACAGTGTGCCACCTGCATTTGTGGGGAGTGGGAATGAAGCCAATGGGGATTGGGCCCCTCGTCAGCATAGAAATGGGTGGGGGGGGTGCATGATGCCGAGGGGGATTGTGCACCCCTAGGCACACAACAGAAATTGGGGTGGGGACATTATGCCATGGGGAATGGGCCCTCATCTGCAAATTGAACTGGGAAGGGGGAATGAAGCCAATGGGGATTGGGCCCCCCGTCAGCAAAGGAAAACTGTTTGAGGGGGCACGTGATGCTGAAGAGGATTGGGCACTCCCTCAGCACACAACAGAAATTGGGGGGTGGGGACATTATGCCAATGGGGAGTGGGCTCCCTTGTCAGCAAATGAAATGGGTTGGGGGAATGCCGACAGAGGGATTGGACACCCCTGTCAGCTTTCATGGGGCTGAGGTGGTGGCATAGAGTTCCCATGTTACTGGTAATATTACACCAGGCAAGGTACCACCCTGCAATGACGGGTCTTTCCCTCATTGCAGCGGAATGACTGACGCTGCAATGATGAGGTGGCCCCTGACTGCAGCAGCAAAATCATTACATCTTGATGGCAGTCTGCAGAACCAGTGTCATCAGGACACTGGGCCTGCATTGGTTGAGCACTGTGAAGCCCGAAAATGCAGTGCCGGCATTGACCGCTACAGTGCTGCACCTCCACAACCCGCTTCTCTCTTAAGCTGCCACATAATGTTTCTTGCACATGGGTGCAAGCAAACATAAAAAGGAGAGGCATACTTAAGCATTCAGTGTATAATTAGCATAAAACAAATTACTGACATGGCAGAGCTAATAGAGACAGGGTAGTAAGCAATTAAATCAAGAAATAAAAACTGAGATCAGTTGCAACAAAATGACACAAAGAAGAAAGAAATTAAGGAAATGCAAACCAAATGCATGGCAAAAGAACACAATACACCAAAAGGAAATGGAAGTGCAAAAATCAGTAAAGCAACTTACAGACAAATTTGCAACTAATTCTTCCTCCAGCTCAGAGGATGGGGCTACTGCAGATAGATGGTGGAAATGAAAAGTATTTCTGAAGTAGCTGCTGCTAGAGAAGTGTTAGGTGAACCCGATTCACTCATCTACAAATAGAATGAGTCCAGAAAATGTAGGCAACGCATTCACGCTTGCCAAAGTACCTACTACAAAGAACTACTACAAGCTTCTGCTGGAGACTCCTGAAGGTTCTGGAGCCATATCAAGGATTAATGGGGGAGTGTAAATCCATGATGACAGACATATTGCTAAATGGTATAAATTATAATAACTCTAATACTGTAGTGAATGCGTATTACTCCCACTTCTCTGACCTGTCCAGATACTGCAGTTTTGCATCTGGTACCACTGACATGAATGTTCATACAGATGGTATGTCACCCCATGTTCTATTTAAGGGCTGTGACACAGAAAGAAGTGTCAGGCCTTAGGAAATCAATTGTTCACTGCAGCAGTGCAGACTATGATGGGCTTGAATCCAGACTTCTTAAAAGAGCAGCACTGCACTTCAGCTTGTACTTTCATAAATAAGATTAAGACATTAGGGAGCGTAGAAGACAAAGGGATGGATAGTGAGCCTGAATAAGGGGACAAGGGTGGGCAGAGAGGGACAGTGAAAAAGTAGGGATACTGAATGAATACTTCTTTATCAGTGTCAGTGGCTCAATGGGTAGCACCTCCGCCTCTGAGGGCGGAGATCAGAGGGCATGGGTTCAGTTCCACATCTGGCACTTGGGTTAATATTCCAGTACTGACACTGTAGTGCAGCATGAGAGCGGTGCTGCACTTCTGAGGTGCCGTCTTTCGGATGAGATGTTAAACCGAGGTCCCATCTGCCTGGATTGGTGGTAGTTCAGGTGGATGTTAAAGATCCCATGGCACTTATCGAAAAGAGCAGGAAATTTCCCGGTGTCCTGGCCAAATTTCCCTCATGCACTAAAAATACCACCAACAGCTTAATCTGGTTCAAGGTCAGTTGGCATTCATCTGTATCCCCCTTCCCCGGGTGGTGCCTGAAGGTAGGCAGGATTTGTCTAGAGCACTTACCTGGTCAATTAAAATAAAAATAAAACTTCTGCTCATGCTGCTCAGTAATCACAAAAGAAGATGGGGGGGGTACCCAATCCAATCAATAGAAGCACTCTGCATATGGGGGGTCAATCCCAGTCCTTTCACAGAAGAAAGGGTTCTGAAAGAACTCCTAAAACTGAAGGTGGACAAAGCCATGGGTCCCGTCAGGATTCACCCCATTATTCTAAAAGAATTAAGGGGATAGCTAGTAACATCATTGACTAGCCTTTTAAAAATCCTGGGAGGATGGTGCGGTACCTGAGGACTGGAGGAGGGCAGATGTGATTCCCCTTCACAAAAGTGGGAGCAAGACTGAGGCAGGAAACTACAGACCTGTCAGTTTGACCTCAGAGGAAGGAAAAATGATGGAATCACTTCTGAAGGAAAGAATTGTTGAGTACCTAGAGGCCAGAGGGGCACAGGACCCAAGGCAGCATGGATTCACAGCAGGAAGGTCATGTCAGATGAATCTAATCAATTTCCTTGACTGGGTGACCAAAGTGGTAGACCAGGGAGGGGCTGTGGACATGGCCTACCTAGATTTTAGCAAGGCATTTGACACAGTCCCACACAAAAGATTAATAAACAAATTAGCCAGCCTGGGAGTGGGTCCCAGGGTGGTAGCCAGGGTAAAACATTGGCTGGACAGCAGGACACAGAAGGTAATAGTAAACGGAGTCCACTCTGAAGAAAGGGGGGTTACTAGTGGGGTACCGCATGGTTCAGTACTGGGCTCGGTCCTTTTTAATGTCTCTATAGGTGACATTGCAGAGGGACTGGAAGGAAAAGAATACCTCTTTGTCAGATGACACAAAGATCTGCAACAGGGTTGATACACAAGGGCGATGGAAAGGATGAGAAGGGACTTAGCAAGGCTGGAGGAATAGTCAGAAGTACGGCAGCTTGGATTCAATGCAAAGAAGTGCAAAGTAATGCACCTGGGAAACAAAAACCCAGGTGAAGAGTACACAATGGGGGGTGGGAGGTAGTGACAACAACAAAAATGGGAAGGTACCTGGGAGGAATCATATCAGATGACCTAAAGGTTAGGAAGAAATGTGAGAAGGCAGTATGGATGGCTGGGGGGATACTGGGATGTATAGGGAGAGCATCATCACCAGTAGAAAACAAGAAGTTGTTATCCCTCTGTACAGACAGTTGGTGAGACCCCATCTATAGTACTTCATCCAATTCTGGAGACTCCATCTCCGTAAGGACATAGATAGGATGGAGACAGTCCAGAGGAGGGCAACTAAAATGGTGCAGGGTCTGCAACATAAGCCATACGAGGAGAGACTAAATGAAATTAATATGTATACCCTTGAGGAAAGGAGGGGGGGGGGACATGATAGAAGCTTTTAAGTACCTCAAGGGAATCAACAAAGTCCAAGAGGGTAGCATCTTTCAGAAAAAGAGATGTGCAAGAACAAGGGGACACAATTTGAAGATAGAGGGGGGACAGCTGAGGGGTAATGTGAGGGAGTATTTTTTCACAGTGAGGGTGGTGGATCGTGAAATGGCCTTCCTGAGGAGGTTGTGGGGTCAAAAACAGTGGGGGAATTCAAGAATACATGGGACGAACATAAGGCAATTCTTGTGAGGGGAAGGAAGAAATAGGCTGTTGGTAAACTAGGATCTGCAGCTTATCCAGTAGGTAGGGAAATGAGCAGACTAGGTGGGCCAAGCGGTCCTTATCTGCCATAAAAGTCTAAGTTTCTATGTTAAGATGTTTCAGCTGTTACAGTTTACTAGTGAATACATTTTTATGTTTGCTTGCATACATGTGCAAGAAACATAGTGCCACCATACAAATTTTCATAGGTGTGCCACCCACACTTCCAATGCCCTGCTCCTTTTTGCAGGCGTGGCTGCACCACACCAATGAATGTCCGAGCTGTCTGTGGCAGCTGTGCAGATGCCGTGCCATACAGTTCTGAGAAAATCACCGCTACAATCAGCAGTGGTAACATGTAGGCAATTTACATACTGCCGTCGGCAGTCAATCTGCATACTGCCATCAGCAGTATGCAAATTGCCTACATGTCAGCACTGCATCTGAACTGTCATAGGCAGTTTGTTTCTGATCCCCATTGGATCCAGTCCCTCCCCACATGAACACCTAGGTAGCATGCTGGGAGCCCACCCCAGTGTTCTCATGCACCTCCTCACCCCACACTGTATACTGAAGGGGTGCCCAATCCCCAGTCGGCTCCACTGCCCCCAAAAGCAAACTTCCAGGTGCCACGCTGGGAGCCCACCCCAGCATGGCAAAAGTCCCTTGTTGTCTTTATAAAAAAAAAAAAACACCTAGAATTGTTTCATTAGCTATTGTAATAAATCCAAGAGATGGCTTCCACAGCCCCCGTTCTCCTCATTGGCTACATCCTCCTTCTGACAGTGGAACCAATTTTGGACCCCAGGAAAGACTCATCTGTCCCAAATACTCCTATAGGACTGTAAATAATCCCAATGGTGTCAGCCAACCAGTTAACTTCCTCCAAAGGCAGTAATCCTTACACATTTCCAACCCTTCACACCTCCTACTGCCCAACATTCTCTAAGCAGACCCCCTTACCCTCTGTTAGGGTAGTATTATCTGCTCTGATCAACATCCGCTGTCCACCAAACTCCCGCTCTGCTGCCCTTGATATTGTCCAAGGCAAACAACCAAACAAAGCCTTTCTAAGATTCCTGGTAAAATGTCTCAGGAAATTATTAGTACTACTTCTACTCTGTGCTGGCAGTGTGGAATTAAACCCGGCCCCCCACTGCTAACTGCCCGGGTGAAACTCCCACAGCTAAAGGGTCTGAGCTTCTTTCATATGAACGTATACAGCCTTGCCAACAAACTTGACAAGGTACACGCCTGGGTACTACATGCCAAGCTTGATGTAGCAATGCTCTCGGAAACCTGGCTGAAAAATGCCTTACCTGACAAAACGTTTAACATACCGGGATACAACTTGATCAGGTGTGACAGGTTGACCAGAGGTGGTGGTGTTGCCATATATATTAAAGATAAATTCCTAATCACCGATATTGTCTGTACATCAATGCCCAAAGAATTTGAATGTCTTGCCTTCAAAATTACCCTCTCACCTGATACAGCCTTATTGGTAGCTGCATGCTATAGAGCCCCTGCAGCGAACCTGTGTATATTGTCCCATATTCACTCTCTCCTGGAAAAAGTGAACACAGAATGCAGTATCATGGGTGACCTTAACCTTAATTGGAATGATGCCAGTGCAAACAAGCTTAAGGACTTACGCGATGAGCACAGGCTCACTCAGATTATCTCTGACATTACACGACCTAACAAGAAAAATCTCGACCGAAGTTCACTTCGGGACCTTATACTTGTCAACAAGCCACATAATATCTCTCATGCAGGGGTCTTCCACAATGATCTGAGTGATAACTGCACAGTCGCCTGCGTTAGGTGCTCCCAACACCTCCCCTCCACCTCTACTTTCAAGCTTAAGCGCAACCTAAAATACTTCGGTCTCCCAACCTTCCTGACAGATCTTGGGAACATAAAGTGGCAGAATTTCTACCTTATACCCTCTGTGTCTGAAGCATTCTGTATCTTCCAGGATCTGCTAGTAAACTTTATCAACCAACATGCACCCTTAAGGAAAATCAAATCCAAGAAAAGCGCATCTAAGTGGTTTAGCCCACTACTTAAGAGGGCCTTATGGCATTGAGACACCCTTTGGAAAAGGGCTAGGAAGTCGCAGTCTGACTCAGACTGGCTCTCCTTCCGGGTAGTCAGAAATGCCTGCACCAAACTGGTAAGGTTGGAAAAACAACAGTTCTTCCAGTCAGCACTGGAGACAAACAAAAACTGTTCCACCAATTTTTGGCAGATACTAAGAGAGGCTGAGGGACATTCCCCTGCCACCCCACTACCTGCTAAAATTGTGGCAAATATCACCTCCTACACAGATAGGTCCGACACCCTCGATCAGCTCAATAACTACTTCACCACTGCAGGCCTCACATTCGACATGTCACCTGTTAGTAAACTGAGCACCACAAGCACCGCCAGCATAGCTACTAGACCAACCATAGCCCCCTTACCAACCGCCCCTCTTCAAGTTTCAGCCAGTCTCCTACAAACAGGTGGAGGACCTGCTCCTCTCGTTGGACACCAAAAAAGGGCGTTGGTGCTAATTCACTTGACCCCTTCTTCTTAAAAGCAGGTTCTTGTTATCTTGCAGTTCCAATTGCCCATCTCTTTAACAGCTCATTATCACAAGGGGAATTGCCGCCTAGTTGGAAAACCGCGCACATTATCCCCCTGTTCAAGTCAGGAGACCCCACTGACTTGAACAACTATAGGCCTGTTTCATTGCATCCTGTTTTATCCAAGCTACTTGAAAAAAATTGTAAACTGTCAATTAAAGGAGTACTTGGATCATGAGAAAATCCTCAATCCGGTCCAATCAGGTTTCAGACCCAAGCACAGAACTGTGTCTGCTCTTGCCAAAGTGTCAAATGACTGGCTAAAAGCCCTGGACAGTAAACAGCACATCTATGCACTCTTCCTTGACCTCAGCAAGGCATTTGATATGATTGATCATTTCATACTTCTCCATTCCCTGAGTAGCATCGGTCTAACCTCTGCTGCAGTAAAGTGGTTCTGCTGCTACCTTACAAATCATAAACAGCAAATTAAAGCCAAAGGGAATTCTTCCCATTAAAACTACTGCCATGAGGCGTTCCACAAGGTTCCATTTTTGGACCTATCCTCTTCGCCCTTTACATCTACTGCATCGACTCTTACCAGGTTGCTGGAAACGTTCACCTCTTCGCAGATGACACAGTCCTCTACACGACCAACCCCTCCTTGGACATTGCGTACGAGGAGCTACAGCAGGATTTTATCATCCTCCAGCACAACCTGCTGAATCTAAAGCTCTTGTTAACTGCAAAAAAAAACCAAAAGCTATGATTATCTCTCCATCCCACAATACGGGGATGCCTGGGACCCCACAGATTATTACCCTCCTTAATGAAGCACTGGAGTTAGTGGATAAATTTAAATATCTGGGAGTCTGGTTGGATAATGAACTCACCTTCAGTGTCCATCTAAGTGATAGTTAACAAAAAAGCTAAGGCAGAGCCTCAGTATTTTCTACTTCATAAGACGCCTACTCGCCCTGGAAGCTAGAAAGTGGCTGATTCAAACAACCTTTCTTCCCCAATTGACTACGCCGACTTCCTATATAGCCATTGCCCCAGTATGTGCTCCAAAAGCTGGATACATTCTATCATTGTGGAGATTTGTTCTTGACTTGCCCTTGCAGACTCATCACTGCTCATTGTACCAAGCATTAGATTGGCCGTCCCTCTCCATGAGGAGGCAAATAAACACCCTCATGGGATTATTCCGGGCTTTGTCCAACAAACTACCACTCTATATCTGTGACCTGTTTAAAGGTTCAAAGGGTGCCTACAGACTAAGGAACTCCTCCTCCTTTGTCCTCCTTAAGCTATCTTGAACAAGGACATGTCTTGGCTCAGCTGCTCCTTTTTACCAGCACTTTGGAATAACAAGCAAAAATTACTTAAAATCTCCCTGCTGCCCAGCCATTTTATATTTAGGGGCTGCTCTATAGAGGCCTGAAAACGGCGTGTGATTATTTCAGGTAAAGCTTTACCCTCTCAACTGAGCTCTCTTAACCTCTGTAATCCTGGGCTGCCTATTTCCGTGTCGGCCAGCATCCCTTTAAAGGCAACCATCTCCCACCCCATCCCACCCTCACTCAATCAGCTTTGCAGGGGCTTCATTCTATTAGGCTGCCCTATTTTCCCTCTCTACTATATGTCTGATACCCTTTCTTCCCACTGCCCTTTTCTATGTCCCTCTTCCCTCACTTGTACTCTATAAGCTACAAACTGTATACGCTGCATTTTAAATGCCTATATTTGCACTTGCTTTATATGTCTGATTTGTCCAAGTACTGAGTTTGTATTTTGTAACTACCTGTACCGATGTCTCCTTTTGTAGGAAGTGTTGTCTACTGTAAGCAAAAGTGTCCTCTGTGTCCAGGACCATCTTGAAAACAAGCTTGCTCAATGATATAACTGCCTGGTTAAATAAAGTTTGATTGATTGATTGAACAAAAGAAAATGGTCCGTCGTTGACTCTCTTGTCCCCTCCCACAACCTGCACCCATCATCTGTGTACCCCACCTCCCACAGCCCCCCTCACCCCATACTTACCTCCGGAGGCTGGCGCAACGATCTTCGGTGGACCAGGAACACATCTGCACTCTTCAAAGCAGACACTTAAACTGAAGAAAAGCCGGTCAGCTATAATGGCATAAATGGGTTTTTTCAACTTTGGGGTGTATCTCGGCCATTTTTGGGAATGTTTTCACTAAATTTTCAACATGGAGTTCTTGGGACCCTACCTCATGAGCTCAGCCACTGTCATTTTGTTATTCCTTCCCAAAAGATGATTTTGCGGTCACTGCACGGAACCACCTTTTGGGACTGAGTAACAAATGACAGTCTCACAGTTCATGAGGTAGACCCCAAAACCCTATGTTGAAAATCTGGTGAAAAATTTTCAAAAATAACTTTACCTGAAAGATGTGTTGCTACTGCTCCTATGCACGCCAGAACTTCTATAGAATTTTTACTTATTTGTTCTCCAGATTTTCAACATTGCCATTTTACCACACCTCCTTATGAGCAGTACAGCTGTCATTTTCACATCTTGCCCAAAATGTGTTTATGCACATGTAGCACACAATGGCGCAGTCGGTGAGCAAAATCAATGTTTGCGACAGATTAAGAAAATCACAGTGACACTGTTCATGAGCAGAGGTCTTAAAATGGCTATGTTGAAAATTTGGTGATAAAAGTCCATAAAATGACTGTGTTATGAGCATGCACTGCCCAGTTTCCTTGCACCCTCGTAAGTTCACAAATTTTTAATATTTTCAATCCAGATTTTCAACATTGGCATTTTTCCACACCTCCTTATGACCAGTATAGCTGTCATTTTTCACACCCTGGCTGAAAGGTGTTTTAACACTTCCGGCACAGAAATGCACAGTCGCTGTGGGAAATCAATGTTCGGGACAGATTTGAAGGCAGTATAGTGCAGTGGTTTAAGGCTCTGAGCTGCACATCTGGAGAACTGGGTTTGAATCCCACAGCCCCCATTTGCATACTGTGTGATCTTGAGCAAGTCATTTAACTTCCCTGTGCTCCCAGGTTGCACCTGTAAATAAGCTTTCTGCATAGTATGTCTCACCTGGTTAAACAATTGGAAACAAAAAACTGGAAGATTAACAAAATCACAGTGACACTGTTCATGAGTGGAGGTCCCAAAATGCCTGTGTTGACAATCTGCTGTCAAAATTGCCCAAACTAATTACATTACAGGTGTGTGTCTCACAGTTTCTATGCACACTAGGGACTTCACCAGTATTTTTATATTTTCACTCCAGGTTTTCAACATTACCATTTTTTACACCTTCCCATGAACAGTACAGCTGTCATTTTTCACATCCTGTTCGAAATGTGTTTTTGCAACTGTGGTGTCAAATGGCATAGTCGCTGTGCAAAATTAGCTTTCAGCTAACAAACTGATATTGACACTGTTTATGAGGTGAAATCACAAAAAAAAACATGTTGAAAATTTGGAGTGAAAATACCAACGAACTCCCAGGGCATTAGAATTTCCAACCATAATGTCCCACCCTGTAGAGACTGACAGGTATCAGGGGTGTGACTTGGGATTGTCATCTGAAATGCTCATGCCATTCCACCCCACCCACACCCTGCAGCCAGTGACAGGCATCGAGGTGTGCCTTGGACTCTTCAGCCCCAAAGTTCACCCCATTCTCCTATTCTGCACCCATCTCACCATATTTCCTTATGGAATAGGGTGAGCGTAAGGCCCAAAGATCCCGATGCACACCATGACACTTGTCGGTGTCTGCATGGTAGGGTGTGGTGAAATAATGTGGGCGTTATAGCCGATGACCCAAAGGCACACCCCAATGCCTGTCAGTCTCTGCAGGGTGATGGTGGGGTTTGCTTCAGTTCAGTACTGCACTGCCATTCCTATTATGCATCTCTCTAACTCCTACATTACCAATGCCAATGCTAGCAAGCAAACATTCGGCATTGACAAATGCTTGTTTTCATTTGTAATGTTCCTTTACAAGATTTGCAACTCTTCTTAGCAGTCCATCTAAAAAGTCTGCGTAGAAACATTTGAAAACATTTGTCTCTCCACTGTTAACCTCACAGTGCTTTTTTTTATGACATCATAGTGCTCATCATGACAACCGACTGTGATGTCACAAACAGCAATTGTGTGGTTAGTATTTATTTATTCATACATTCGTTCATTTATTTGTTTATTTATTTCAAAAGTCTCACCATGAAAGGCATACTGAGCTGTATAGCAGCTCATTTCCAGATGTGTCCTGGGGGGAAGGGGTAAGAGGAGGGTCATGAGCAACAATAAGAACATCATTTACATTGCAGGAAGGAACAGAACTAAGCATCAAACAAACAAAAAAACAAGCTACAATAGATAGACAATTAGACAAATAAGTACAATTTGCAAAGCATCACAGTCAAGCTACAGTAGACAGACAATTTTAGTATTGTGTACAGTGGTATGGGATATAGCAGAAATGCATCAAGGCGGGTAGTTAGAGGATGATACTGAAAGTGCTGAGTGCAATAAATGTTGGCAGTGATTTTGAAGCTATCCAGAGGTAAACAAGGGATAGTGAATTGGAGAGGGTGGAAATGGGGGGATTGCAGCAGAGGTTAGGACAGCGAGGCTATGGGGGAGACAAGGTGGGGTGGAGGAGACAGCATACCTTTCAACCTTTTGTCCCCCAAACGTGGAACGTTGCCTGTCAAAATGTGGAACAAATGGGCAAAATGTGTAACACTTAATCAAATCTTTACCTAAGAAGCTCAAACCGCTGTTAAAATGTTGCATTTATGTTCAGAAAGTCTTTTATTAACTGAATAATATATTTTTTGCATCATTTACTATGGATTTTTGCTTTAAAATGTTGACTTTGAATGTGGACCAAGTCCTCACAATGAGTAACAAGGAGCTTTTGTGAAGTAAAATGAGGCACGTTCCTCATAATGTGGTACAATTGAAAGGTATGGGAGGGAGTGGAAGGAAGAAGTAATGGAGGTGGGGATCAGGTGCAGTTGCAGGAATGAGACTTAAATTTGAGGAGAAGCTTGGAGAGACAGCATTGGGTGGAGGCAGAGCAGATAGAAAGGGGAAGAATTCCAATGTTTGGGGAAGTGGTTGGAGAAGGCAGCTTGGCCAGCTGAGGACATCCTAGAAGGAAATGCCAGGGATCAAAAGCCAGAGTTCCAGAGGGTGTAGTGAGAAAAGGGGGGGAGGAGAAAGGAAAGAAGTGAGGTAGGAGGGGACATAGCCTACCCAGTATTTCACTACAGAGGAGGAACAATGAGTGAGACTCCTAGCTTAGAGGGAAGGAAGGGAGAGAGAGGTATAAATGGAGCAATGGTGGGTATGGGTGGGCAGTCCAGAGCAAAGTGACAGATGGAGTGGAAGAGGGAATCCAGTCTGGTCAGTGTGCACTTAGGAGTAACACTGTAGACAGTGTCTCCATAGTTAAAAATACGGACAATCATTTTCTGGATAATGACTCTGCAAGTCGGCAGGATTGCAACAATGCTTCCTGTACACGGCACCCTGTTCAGTGTGTAGTTTTTTATGGATGGCATTCACATGACCAGAAATGTCGAGGTGATAATCGAGAAAGCCCCAGAGGTACATGAGGTAGGGGACATCGTCAATCATGGACCCATTTAGGTTGTGGAAGGATGGAAGGGCAGCAAGCCTGAAGAGCTTCTGCCTAGAGTCAGAGGTCAAGGAGACTGTTTTTTTGGCATTTAGGGACAATTTATTTGAATGGAACCAGTGTTGGATGTTGTCAACATCCAGCTGGAGCTAGGCCATCAAATCAGAATGGGTGGAGCCGAAGGGAAAAAGACCTGTATCATCTGAGTACATATGGATGGACACAGAATATAGGCAGTGGGGTGGTCATTCAGGAAAGTTGAAAAGAGCATTGGGCCAAGGACAGAACCTTGGGGGACACCAGTGCTGATGGGTAGTGGATGGGATAAGGAATCATCAATTCTAACCAACTGAGTCCTTCTCTCAAGCTAGGAGCGGAACCAGTTGGTAGCGGAGGTGGAAATCCCTGTTGCTATAAGTTTATCAAGGAGGAGACAGTGGGTTACAGTGTTGAAGGCTTTGGCCAAGTCAGCAAAGATGGTTGAGGTGATAAGGCCTTGATCCATACCTGAGAGAACAGAGCCAGTGAGCAGGAGCAGGGTAGAATGGGATTTATGGAAACCAGGCTGGAAAGCGGTGAAGAAGGAGGGGAAAGTCAAATACATTCTGAAAATCTCAGTAAAATAATTGTTGCTTTACATACAATATTTAGTAGACCAACAGCAGGAGAAAGTAAAAAAACAGCAAAGAACTAGAAAACAATAGTGTTACAACATAACAGTTGTAAACCTAGTGCTTTTAAGCTTTTTATTGTAATGAAGAGTTGTTCTTTAAGATTGCTGCCCCATCTTGCTTTCCCTTAACCAGAATATTGAATTTATCACTAACCTCTGTCTTACAACATACAATTTGCCAGAAAAATAGGCCACCTGGTCCATCAAGTCTGCTTCAGTGTGCAGCTAGCACCCTCACCATGCAGCTGCCCACCCCTCCCTTCCCAATTACCCCCTCTCACCTTATCCCATCCCTTTTGAAACTACCCACTGTCTTACAGGCTACCACCACCTCATCCAGTAGAGAATTTCATTCTACTAGGACCCTCTCCATGAAAAAGTGTCTCCTCATTTCTATCCTAAATCTTCTCCCTTCCAACCTAAGGCCATGCCATCTCATGTCCCTCCCCCTCCTCAGCCTGAGTATACCTTCAGCACCTGCCTTGTTTATTCCCTTTACATGCTTAAAGGTCTCAGTCATATCCCCCCAGTCTCTTCTCTCCTCTAAGGAGTACATGTTCTACTCTCTTAGCCTCTCCTCGTATGGTCTGTCCTCCAATCCCTGGATCATCCTTGTTGCCCTGCATTGTACCCCTTCCAGTAATTTCACATCCCTCTTTGAGATCTGGCCACTAAAATTGCATACAGTACTCCAGGTGCAGTCTGACCAGTGCCCTGCAGAGCCAGGATCATCTCCTCTGCTCCTGGAGGAGACCCGTCTCGCTGATACAACCCAGTATTCTGTTGGCTTTCACTGTCGCCCTCCTACACTGCTCTGTATTGTTCATCTTCCCCATTACAACCACCCCTAGATCCTTCTCCTCCTTAGTGGAACCTAGCTGCACCCCTCCCAGCTGGTAACCCCTCCCTGGGTTCTTTGCTCCAAAGTGCAGGACTTTGCATTTTTTCACATTGAATCCTAACTGCCACACTTCTGATCACTCCACCAGTTTGGTCAGGTCGTCCTGCAGCCCCTGCTAACCTGCTATATCATCCACCACCACCCTCTATTTGGTATTGTCAATGAATAGACTGCTCTTATTCCTGACACTACGAGATGTCTGCTATGAATATTCTGAACAGCACTGGTTCCAGTACGATCCCTGTGGCACCCGCTCAAAACAGCCCTTGGAGATGGAGTTCCCACCACCACCACTACCCTCTGCTGTTTCAACTGCAGCCAATTCTCAATCCATTTAATTATCTTAGTCCCCACCCCCACATATCTCAACTTTCTTCCCAACCTCCCATGCGGCACTGAATCAAAGGCTTTACTGAAGTCTAAATATATGACATCCACCTCATGACCATTCTCCAATTCCTATGTGACCCAGTCATAACACTCAACTGGGTTCATCTGGCAAGATTTTCCAGAGAGAAACGCATGCTGGTGACTGTCCTCAAGCCCATTGTCTTCCATAAAGGTCGCCAGCCTTTCCTTAAGTATTGTCTCCATCTGCTTCCCCATGATGGAAGTTAAGCTTATCGGCCTGTAATTACCTGGCTCATCCTTTGGTCCACTTTTATGGATGGGTACCATGTACGCCATCCTCCAGTCATGTGGTATGCACCCTGTGTCCAGGGAGGTATTGAATAGTTATGCCAGCGGTCCAGCCAGGATCTCGACCATTTCCTTCAACACCCTGGGATGTATGCCATTTGGTTCTGGTGCCTTATCCACCCTCAGAGCTCTTAACCCCTCCAATACTCTACCCTCAGTGATCACCCCATCTGTTACTCCCTCTCTCACCCTGTCCAGCCCCTGTGGTAGCTGCCCTCCTTTCTCCCTCTTGAATACAGAACAGAAGTACTCATTCAGTGCTTCTGCCTTATCCACCCCTTTCTCTGCTCACCACCCCATCCCTCCTTTAGCTGCTGTGACTCCCCTGGTAACTTCTTTGGACCTTTTCACACACTCCTCCCTATCCTCTCCCTTCCCAGACTTCTTGTATTTCTTGAACACTGCTTTTTTAGCTCTCACCATTTCTAAGGCCCCTCTACTTAACCAGCTTGGTTTGTTAGCCCTTCCTTTTTACTCTGCAGTCTGGTACATGTCTCAGTAGACTCCAATATCCCAATTTGATTTTTTCCCACTTCTGATTTGCATCCCAGAGTAGCTGTATTCCTTCCAGATGCCCCCTTAAGATTTCACCCATCCTACAAAGTCAGCCTGTCTGAAGTCCACCATCCTGGTCCCTGTACCAGCTGCTTCTCTGCTCATATTAAGTGTGAACCACACCAAGTGGTGGTCACACCAAACCAGTGGGTCCTCCACCCCTACTTCTCTTACAGCCTCCCTGTTGGCCAGAAATAGATCCAGTGTAGTCCCCGAAATTGTCAGCTCAGTGACTATGTCTGCCAGGAAGCACCCAGTATATGGAAAATTGCCAAGACTGTGCCAGTTTTCAAGAAAGAAGATCCAAAGCTACTGGAAAACAATCACCCTATGGTGACTTTGTCTGTGTAACAACCCTTTGGCTCACCTTTGGCTGTACTGGGGCCCTCAAAGTCCTCACAGCAATTGCCTTTGAAGGGGCCGGCATGGGTTTAGATTGGTAGTCGTAGAGTGGTGCGGTGCCTCCTCCTGAGGAAGTGGTAGGAAATATCTGTGGGCAAATAGCAGATTACCACCCCCCAGGAAATATATATTATCTGCCTCCCAAACAGTTCCCCACAAACACAGACAGTGCCCCCTTTACAGAAACACACTGTAGCAGTAATTAGCCTGAATAACAGCAGTATTTTATTGTGAGGAGGAAATGGGAATAAAGCAGCACAACAATAACAGAACAATGACACTGGCAATCAGGTCTTCCCCCAAACAATCCCCACCCCCCACCTGCCGTGCACCCAACTTGCCCTTGGCAGCTGCCCAGAAAGTCTATACAGTCCTTTTGGTGGGTACCTCACCGTGGCGCACAAGTCAATGTGGGGATATTTCATTTGGGACCTAACTAGAAATTCACAACTCTTTAACTTTCGGGCCTGGGCACAGCCTTAATCTTGGCGCAGTCCTGCCCAGGACTTAACCACCCCTGTCCCCCTTAATTTTGACTAGCTAGCTAAAGACTTCCCCAAAGCTGTTGCCCATGGTACTACAGTTCTGTAGTTCAAAGGGGTGGCAGAGACTTGTTCATGATACTGTGCTGGTAAAGAGCTGTTGATGTACAAGCAGCAGTTGACTGAAGAAATGATGAAAGCTGGACTTTACCTGCCAGGTCTTTCTAATCCTCACCGCAGGGGTCTTTGTATGTGGTGTTCACCTGGCAGGTCTCTCGACATCTTCCTCTCTGGTTGTCTCCTCTAATGTCTGGGTATAGAGCAGGCTGATGGTCCCAGCTGGCACATACTTTTTCTCAACTGCAGTACTGAAACTGGGCTTTACACAGTCTCTATTCCCACCATGGACAGTCACTTCAGACTGCAGCAGAAGCAGTCTTCAATGCGCTTACCCCACTGAGGGGGAACACAGCTTGCAGGTCACTTTACTTTCAGCTACAGACACTGTGGCTTTAGGCTGCGAGCTTTACTGCCTCTAGTTTCCAGCTGCCAAACTCCACTGGCACTTTCTGCACTTCAGAACAGTCAGTTCTCTCCCTCTGGTAGCAGGTCTCCAAAGTCTCTCACTTTAGCTATGGAGTCTTTCTTTCACAGCTGCAGGTTCAAATCTCAGCAGCAATTTCCAAAGTCTCAGCAGCAAATTATAATGCAGGCTCAAGTCTCACCCTGGGAACCTCTCACAACGTTCAGCTATTTTCCCAAAGGCTGTTTGCTTCTGCAGGCATTCTGCAGCTTGTCCAATACTGGGGCCAGACAAGACCTTTGGCTAAACAAGCAGGCCTTTAAGGATAGCAAGTCCCCTACAGTCTCTCATCTCTGACCTCTCTGGCTAATCTCTCAAATTCTCCCTTTTGTGGGCAAACAGTCCTTTTTATCAGTTTTCCAGCAGCCCCTTCCCATGTGCTGCAGCAGGTGTCCTATTGAACAAATTAATATGCATTTGCCTCAGTTGACGCCCTGTTGGTCCTTCATTTGGGCACCAAGAATTGTCCCTCCTTTTACTCCCAAAAGTCCTTTGTGCAGTACCATAAGTCTCTTTGACAGTCCTTGTCTTTTGAATGGCTGAGCAGTGGTTAGGGTTGCTAAAATGGCTGCGAAACAGAAAGTTTGTATGCAGTCTCAAGTTTTTAAGCAGCTTCTGCAGCTAAACAATTCAATGTTATTTTATATGTATCCCCAGTTCTGTAGCAGCCTCTAACTTGTCACATGGCTGCATTGTTATAGATTAAAGCCTGTTCCCCTGCATGTCTCTGTTGCCAATTCTACAATTCCCCCAGGTGGCAGACAGGCTCATTAATATTCATAGATCCCTCTTTAATATTTATAGCCAGTCCTCCCAAGTGCTTATTGGTGCTCTTAAGATAAAACAATTTTCAGCTCCTCCAGTGCCTCCACTGAGTCTCCAGACCCCAGTTTACTCATTTTTGGGTCCAGGAGCACTGGAGAGGCTTTTGGCTGGCTGCAGTAGCGGCAAGAATACCAATGTTCTCCAGCGAGCATATACGGACCACTAGCTCGCATACTCACGAGGCTGCTCTGCGGTAGTTTCAAGACTTTGCTCCTCTGGCCCCTCTCTTGCAAGGCAAATGCTTGGAATTGGACAGAGACTCAGGGACACAATGGAACCTGTGACAAGTGGTGTTGAGAGGTAGGGGCAATGGGAGCAAACCCAATAAGCCCAGAATGGGAGCTCATATCTGTCCTTAGCAAGATACTTGAGAAGCTAGTGGCCTCACAGGTCACAGAGCACCTCCACAAATATAAACTGCTATCACCTGCTCAACATGGCTTTAGGCAGGGTCACAGTGCAACCACAGCCTGATCCAGTTAATAAATGACACCAAGGTAGCCATGGACAGGGGCATGTTCACTGGAAAGGTGTTCATTAACCTGACAAAAGCATTTGATCTTGTTGATCACACTATTCTCAAAGCCAAAGTGTTGCCCCTCGGCATTTCACCAGAGCAATAAACTGTTTTTTTCAGCTGTCTGGGAGACAGACAGCCGTTAATAAAAGTGAATCAGTCTAAAGCCATGTTTACACGGCAGCAGCACTTTTGCATTTGCGCTGTACACTTTCTGCTGTGACAGCTGCTGCTGCATCAATAAACTGTTCACACAGCACATCTTCACGATGATGCAGGTTGTGTTATGGAGGGGCTGTACATTCACTGGGCTGGGTTGTTTCAGCTGACATCTGCAGTGACATGCTGCCTTTTGTGACAATCCCCCAAAAAACACATACACCCTGTTAGGAACAATGAACAAGAAATAATACATACAGAGCTCAGTTTTAAATGGTAAAATACTTTTTGGGATTGAACGCTGCACAAAACACTTTTGTCCCAACAATATTGTTCCTTGTTATTCTTACTTGTACGCCAGTTGGTCTTTCTGCTATACTTCCTGGTCCTGGCAGAAAGACTCACGGCACCAGTGGAGGATCCTGGGAGAGAAGGCTTTGCATCAAAGCGAGTGCAGTAGAGGATTCACACTGCAGGTTAACATGCTCACTCCAATACATGTCTCCACTCCTGAGCTTGAGCAAAAAAAGGATCCAAAACACTCTTAGGGTGCTGTGGTAAGCGTCTACATAGCCGACTCTGCAGCACATCAACCTGTTTGCATGGGTTGATGCAGCAAAGTTGGCAGTGTTAACAAGCCCTAAATCTGACCATACTACTATTAATTCTGAATTTCCTCAAGGCTCCACACTGGGCCTGCTACTTTTCATCATTTTATCAATAATTTCTCTATGGTTCCTGCCTCATACTCCACCCAGCTTTATGACAATGATATGGGACTCTGCACTGAATCCAGTAATGTGGGATATTAACTCTCAGCTTAACATCAACATCTGTAAGGTTCAGTCTTGATTATTACAGAACACCCTTCTCTTAAACTCTTGCAAGACTTATTGTTATTTGGCCCTGCACCCAGACTGAGGGCCTGTGCAAACAAATAAAAACAAACACAGCAGCTGCAGAAAGCTCTGAGTTTTGAGAGCCATAACTTAAAATCAAAAGCTAAAAGACCAAGAAAACAGTGCCCATAGAAAAACAATAAAAAAAAATAATAATCAAGGTGCTGTGTCAGTGTGTGGTCTGAAAACAGCACAAAATGGTAATATTAAATGCATGCTAAAAATAGAAAATAGAGTTAGAACTGATATTTCAACCATTGGTCTTCAGAAATTATCTAAAGAGAAACAAGCAAAGTTAACTGCTTTTTTCTCTTCAGATGATTTCTGAAGAAGATCTATGGTTGAAACATCAGTCTAACTCTATTTTCTATTTTCAACATGTATTTAATGTTACTAGTTTGTATTGAATAAAAGGTTGATTAACAAGCAAGTAAATCCAGCAAGGCCTAATAGTTAAGCTAATGAAAAACATTTTTAGGGCTGTGGGAGGAGTCTACAGCCCTTCTGTCATCCGCAGCTGTAAACACGGCTTTTCCTGGAACTTCCATTTCAGACATTTGTATGCAATCCTCCACAGCTGCAAAGTAGTGCACCCCCCCTCTGATATTTGCTATTTGTTGCTCTATATTAAAGGCATCTGAAGGGGGGAGAGGATGCTACTGTATTGTACCTCAGAACTTCTCAGGATAGTGTATTAACAAAAAAAAACTTTTCAAACTACTGCTTCTATCATCTGTCCAGCTCAGTCTAACATATTTGTTCTATTTCATTCAGCAACCTAGGGGACTCATTTCCACTTGGCTTTTGTGAAAATGAAAGTCGGACTCAGTGTCAGATTACAGACAGTGGAATGCAGATTGTTAGCTGCCTAGCATTCCTTTCCACAGGACAGATTGGAGGTAAGCAGTGGAAACAGAAGACTTTTTTTTCTCATTTTATAATATGATGTACTAAGAGTGTGTGTTTAGTTGCAGGGTCAGGGCCTTGAAGAAAATAATAACATTTATGTAACTCATTCAAGATTCCATCAGGTGGCCAGAATAAAAGTCTGAGAGAATTTGTGTAAAAACTGACAAATGAAAGATGCAAAAAATAACATGCACATGGCCTCTGAGACTGGAAGATCAGAAGGCTGTGGGTTCTATCCCCACACTAGGCATGTGGGTTAAAGAGCTTGTGTTCTGCCTAAAATTAATATTAGATTTTAGAAGCAGTCAACCATTACCTTTTATATTTGAGGAACTTTATCTTTTCCCTTTGTTTAATTAGAAGATTGTTTACCTGATGTTAATATGTGTGATGTGTGGAACAGCACTCTGTGGCAGCTGACATAGCTAGCTATACTGCCCCCACTACATCACCAGCATCAGTGACCTCACTGACTGTGACATCACTGCTACTTAGGAACAGCAATTCAGTGACTGCCAGGTCATTCACATGTGATTTCACTGTCAGTGAAATCACAATGCTGATGATGATATATTGGGGGCAGTAGAGTTAGATATGTCAGCTGCTATGCTAAGAGCTGTTTCACACATCCACCACAACATTATGACATGGAAGACTCTCTGATGGGCAAAAAGCAAAAGAAAGGTTCTTCAGAAATAAAATTTTATAACTGACTACTTCTTAAAATTTATATTATTTTCCTGTCTGCCTGGTTTGGCTCCACTAGCTCTTTAAATCCCAATACTGACACTGTAGTGCAGCATGGGGGGGTGCTCCTGTCTTTTCTGTCTGCCTGTTCAGGTGGATGTTAAAGATCCCATGGCACTTCTCAAAAAGAGTAGGGGAATTTTTATTGAAATCATAATGAAAAATATACAAATCAGTATTACATCATATAAAACCATAAAAAAGGGAAAATCAAGAACATAAAGAAATATTATTTCATATAGTAACCTCAAACATAAGGAAAACATTATAACCAAACCCCCTTCCACTCCCCACTAAAAGAGTAGGGAAATCATTTTTTTCCCTTAAAATCACGCACAAAAATCAAAAAATCAAAAGCAATTACATAAAGCGTGTTCACTTCACAGCCATAAATTTTAAAGAAAAAAAAAATATTATAGGTTGCACAGACCATGAAATTGTGAATAAGAAAGGAGAAAAAGTAATTAGCTAAATCCAGACATACTTGTAATACTTATCACCCCCACACCCCAATTTTATTGTTAGAAAATCAAGTCTAATATAGTGCCCCAGGAAGTACAAAACAGTATTAAACCAAAAAAAAAAAAAAACTGCAAATGGGAGAAAGACCAGAATATTACAACTGTTTAAAATCTAAGGAACCTGAAAGGCAAAATAGGTTAAATATGTTCAAAATTGGACCACCACAGTGTCCACGTATCTCTATCAAAAAGCTTAAATTCTGACTCCTTCCAATTTCTGAAATCAGTACAAATCATATGAAACAAATCCTGACCAGTTATTTGTTGTTGTTGTAGGACCAAGCGGCATCGGCTAACCCAAATGCAATAAACTAAATGGGCACAAAGTACCCTCAAAGAACTATCATGTGGTTGTTTCACTAAACCAGGAATTATACCATAAAACACCTTTCCATCTGTTCTTCACAATGTCCCAAAACTGGACTATGTAAGGACAGGTGTAATATAATGGTCAATTGTCTCAGTTTTGGAGATGTAGCCATCTCTAGGACAGTATCTTTCAATAAGAGGCTTATGTTTCTGATTACTCTTTACGTTTATTTTAGAATGTAGCCCCAGCCATATAATATCCCACATGTGTTCTGGTATCCATTTGTCACTAATGTACTGTGATATAATAACTGGTCAGCAGTTTCTCTCAATGTACTGACCAGGTTGATATTTTCCATAACAACCGGCTGGTTGTTATGACATTCATGAGCCATGCCAGTCAAACTATGCCACTGCCTCATTGGCCAACATTATGTATGTGGGCAGGGCCAAACAGTCTCACAAACAGCTGGAGAAAAATTGCTGGCCTGTTATTATAAAAAATAAAAGATGGGGAGGGTGCTTCATATGAGAATTTAATGCACACTCTCATTGTGGGATGCTTTGATAAACCCCTCGGGCTTCGCCCTCGGGGTTTATGTAGCATCCCACAACTCGGGAGTGTATTAAATTCTCATATCAACCCCTTCCCCATCCATTATTCTCTATATAAAATCCTGGTCAATTTGCAAAAAGCCTGAAAATGGGTGTTCCACAAAATGTACCAAGAGAACCTCCACATACAACTGCCGTCTAGGTAAGCGGAGTACTGTTGAATAACCAATACCCTATTTAATTATAATATCAAAAACACCTTCCCAATGCTTAACCAGCAGTGGACTTCATTTATTTGTGTGTAAAAAACAATTCCATTTCCACTCTGTCAATACCCCCTGGAGTAACAACAAACTCCCATTTCCCCATCCTTGGACCAACTCCTTCATAAGCGGGAGCAGATTTGAATATAAAAATATTGTAAAAAAAACAACAAGGGATTTAACATATTAAGTCCCCAACCTTAATATGTAGGTATAGAATATTCCAGTTAACTGGGTTCAATCTGCTTCCCCAGAAACAGGATAAAAAACATCCCATCACAGATATCTCTAAATGTTTTGGAATTAAAAATACTGCACTAACATACAAGAACACTGGAACTAAAAATGCCCTTATCAAATAAACCCTATTTTTTTGGATAACTTCCAGCAATTCCATCTACTCACTAAGTCCTTCCCTGTAGCAAGAGCTTTGTCCCAATTGTAACTTGCCGTATCATTGCCTCCATAATAAATTGCCAACATTTTTATTGGTGCCTGCGCTACCTGAACTCCCCCCAAAACCTCATGTTTATCATCAAACCTTGTAAATTAAAACATTTTGTTTTGGCTACATTTATGCTCACACCTGTAGCTTTACCCACCCCTCTCAACAGGCAGTTTGCCTTCTCAAATGTCTGTCCATCTCTCATAAAGAGGCACAAATCATCAGCATATGCAAATATTTTACAATCATTTAAAAAACCTCCAGCCAAACCATAAATTGAGGGTGAACGTTGTAAAAGCTGCAGTATTGGGTCGATCATAAAGACATAGAGAAGGGGACTAAGGGGACAACCCTGATGGACCCCTCTCCATATCCGAGACCTAGACCCTTTATTGCCATTATCATATGGAATCACATAGGCAAGATCATAACATAACTGTAACCAAATAATACACCTTTCTGGTATTCCATACGTGGCCAGACAATGCCACAGAAAAGAATGTGAGACTTTATCAAAAGCTTTCACTTGGCATAAACTTATCAGGAACCCAGAATTATACTGCCCCACTGCTCCCTCCACCACTTCTGTGAGAAGAAGCAAGATGTCTTTAATTTTCCTGCCAGGCACTGAACAATACTGTTGTGGACTGATTAACTCCCCCATCATACTAGACAATCTGTTCCCCAATAACTTGGCGAACAACTTAAAATCAGTATTAAGCAGTGTAATCGGCCGCCAATTCTTTATGTCAGTTGTATCACCAGTCTTGAAGAGAAAAGTCATAAGCCCTTCACACATTACTGTTGGTAGAAAAACATCCTCAAGAAAAAAATTATAAAACACCAATAATTCAACGCGAGAATAACTTCCTAAATTTCACCAGGAGGCCATCTGAACCTGGCAAAATCCCATTTCGAAGACTTTGCACTGCCTCTGTCATCTCCACCCCAGTAAATGGGGCTAACATTTGGTTCCCCTGTCCCTGAGCTAATTTCAGAACATCTGCTGCTACCAGTAAGTGGTGGGTGAAATCTGACTCTTCCACAGGAGTCCCAAACGAGATCTCCACATGCTGTTCCAGCACAGCTGTAATATCTTCATTTCCTGTGACCAAATGTCCCTGAGGGGATCGTATACTCAAAATCTGCCTCCTCTCCCTACTTGTCTGGCTACTAACACAGGGATTCACACTTGCTGCCTTCCCTTGTGTCCCATACGTCTGTTCCCTCTGTAATGATCAAAGCCAGTCATAGTGGAAACATCTCATCTCCGTTTTAATCCAGGTGATATCATCATATAAATTTACTTTCTCTATACATTGCCTGGATAATAAAGTCCCCAATTCACCTCTTAATCTCAAATGTGTGTCGTAAGATGTCATTGCAACCTGTTTTCCATGATACTGAAAGAACTGGTCATAAGGACTTTTAAATCTTCCCACCATTTTTCAAGGTTATCATATAGAATTAGAGTGGAGGCTTTATCTACTACCAGGGCCTTAAAATCTCGCAAAATTGTTGGATTTTCCAACAGAGAGACATTTAACCTCCAAAACCCTCGGCTCACTTCTCTAGGAGGGAGAACTGTAATATGTACACCTATTAAAGTATAATCCGACGTTTCCATTGGCAAATTAAAGGTATGAGCAACTGGAAGTGACTGCTTTACAAAAAGGAAGTCTATTCGAGAGGACAGAGATCCCTTAAAAAAAGTAGAGGTCGCTGCCCATTTCCCACCTCCATGAATGTCCTTTAATCCAGCACATCTAACTACTTGTCTAAGAAAGTTTTTATCACAATATTACTTTTCCCCTGCTTTAGTCTGCTGCAAATTTATGTTAAAATCACCTCCCCAAAAAAATCTGTCTACTGGTTTGTAAATAAGGTTGGACTTTCGTTAACAATGCAATATGTAAGGCCTTCATCTGAGGACCATAAACATTTACTAGCCTACATAGAAAGGAGTGAATCATAATGTCCAACAAAAAAGTTCTTCTTGGATCTATATCCACTAGATGCAACACTGTAACTTCAGATGACGAAAACAAAATCCTACCCCACAACACACTCCTCCCCATTGACCAGTATGAAGCACCCCAAATCCAGTCCTATATTAGCATGCTACTTCCACTAATGAATGCAGTCTCAGTATCCTGTGAAAAATATATCAAAATCCAGGACCTGTAAAATACTGAAGGTCGTTTATGTTTATAATCGATTTAATGCTATTCACATTAATACAAGCCACCTTCAAGTGGATGGGCTCAGGGAGGAGGTTTAAACACCTTCAAACTGGATCTAGTCATCCGCTTTTGAGGTTCTACCAGTCTCTTTTTCTGAGGCCCAGTATCTACTGGAATCTGAACCGGCTGTGAAGAGGGTAATTTTCCCTCTTCCAAAGGTGTCTCCATATAAATCTGCTCTCCCCATGTAGCAAATGCTGAAAAGCTATTTGAGAGTGGCAAAGAGGACAGGAGTACAGCTGTCCTAATTATTGGTGGACCAACTGCTGACTGAAGGGGAGGGGTGAATCTGGTACTAAAACTGGATCTTGGGGATCAGCTAAATTCTCAGAGAAGGTTTCAGTCATCTCGGAAATAGGCTGAGGACCTATTTTCTGTGGGGGTTCTGGTGAGTTGGCAGGAGGCAACACTACTATCTCCCTTCCTGTTCCAGTGGCATTCTCATTAAAGGGTGGAGGAGGAGGTGTTCGTATATCAGAAGACCTTTCCTTTACACTATATTCCCCCACTCTGCTATTCATGGAACCACCCCAACCTCTACCTCAATGTCTGGGAGGATAAAGGGACCCCATCTGTTCCAGAAGACTGCCTACTAGGATGTCTAGCCTGTGAAAGAATAAAGTCATGGTCTGAGATGTCCTCAGAGTTGTGTGCAGCCCAGGGACAGCTCCTGAAAGCATGTTCATTGTCCCACAAAGATTGCAGACTGGAGGGCTGTACATTCCATAGCTGAATGACCTAGCAACCGCAATGAAAACATTTTACACGTCAGTCATTGTTTAAATGGGTCAAAGATCCACATCTGTAGCAGCTCTTGGGCTCACCAGCATAGAAAAAATGCCTGTCTCAGCCCCTAAAAATGAACTTGGCAGAGTTGAATCCCTTGTTCTGTCTGCTAAGTTGGACCCGAAAATGCCAGCCCAGTCCAGAAACCATTATCATCCATAATGGGCACTGGATGGTCAAAAATAGTCAGTGCTTCTCTAACAAAAGATAATGTTTGTAACATCTACACCCTCATTTAGGAAGACGTTATTGTCTTAATTGTAGGCTTAGTAATGGGAATTACTGGTGAAATCATTCCAGACCTCCTTATCCTTAACTTCATAATACAACTTCAAAACTTGTCCAGCAAATTTCATTGAACAAAACTGACATCATATACTCAGTCTCCTGGAGCATGAATGAAAGTGTATATTTCTGAGGGTGAAAAACCCATTGAATCCTTGATTAATGTTTTCCCCACCCACAGTCTATCTGGGGAAATGTGGAGCAAGCCCTTATACATAACTGGACCAAAAATCTTTGCTTGGCCGCTCTGCGCTTATGGAACAGGCCCTGCATAGGACCCTGACCTGCGTTCATCAGTCAAGAGAGGAGCAGGCTCAGTATGTATAGGTGCGAGCACAATTGCTCGAAATCCCGACCCCAGATCATCTGTGTCCCCTCTTACCTTCTCAGATGTGTCATCTGGTAAAGTTCCAATATCATTAGGTCCAGCCATGAAATCTGCATGCTGCAGCTTAACTGAAACAGGCTGTACTTTCATTTCTGTGTCTGTCACAGCACTCTGCTCTCCAGCCTCCACTTCATCCCATGCAACTGCAGCAGTAATTGGCAGAGATTGCTGTGCATGCTTCTGTGCCTATATCATGTGGGATGGGACCTGTACAGTAATTCCCTGAGGTGATAAAGCCAATCTGTCAGGGAATCCAGGTAGAGGTAACATGGGGTCAGGGATCCATTGTACACCATTATATAACCAACCCGCCTGCTTCAGCGCGTCTCAGGGACCATTCCTCTGAGTCCACAGATTTCTGTCTTTCGTCTCGTAACTGTGTTCAGTGACCAGTCTCACCTGGCCTTCCAGCACACTATTGGGGACGGTAACTTGTACGCTGTAGCGCTTGCCTTGTCCATGCAAAGGCTAACTCTGATCTTTTCTCTTCTTTCTCTCCTCATCCAATTTAGAATGACTTAAGAGAAATTCCTGTTCAGCTGCAGTAATCATCTCCAATAGTTGCTTTTTTATCTGCCATTTCTAATTGAAGTATTTCCTCCTCATCATTTAATAAAGAATCCTCACCAGATATTTCAGAAGGTACATCACGGTGAACTAAGAGTCTGTCCTGAGACTGCACTAAGTCTCCATAAGTTTCCCCCATAATATTGTCCAGGATTTCTACTGGAGCTCCTTGAACCAGACCATACTCTTCTCCCTCCTGAGGTCTACTGAGATCCCCCATTCTCACCTGCAGTGCACAAGTGCCCCCAGCAGACTGCATTGAATTTCCTGAGATTTCCATTTCATCTGTTTCCCGTCTTTCCTCAGCATTTCCAGAAGTATTAGTTTCCATCAGGTTTTCCTGTTCCACCTCAGTGACCTCCTCATCTGCCATCTTGGTGCCACAGACAAAATGGTCCCCTCTGCTCACAGGAAGCAAGCCCCCCTGCAGACAGAGTAGGGGAAATTTTTATTGACAAATAAACTGAAGAACAGAAATCACATGTCAAAACAAATACAGAGGACTCATGTAACAGGAAAATCAGAATCAGTAACCCATGGCAGACATTTCCATAAATCAAACAATGTTCCAAGTGATAAACTTTGCATTTCAGAAAGATAAATGTCTTTCAGATCCTGTTCAATTCCTTGAACCACCATAAGGTGGGACATATCTTTTTGCTGTAATGTAAAAAGACATTGAGCATTCCACAAATGCCATTTATGATGGTAAATAGTAAATTTAAAGTGTCAATATTCCACTTCTTCCAGCATGCTGAAACATACTATATAACAACATCTCATAGGTAATAGAATTAAACAAGGGTTCTTGCCACCTGTTCGCTAGAAACAACCAAAATCCAGCTATATAAGAACAAAGAAAAAAAAGTGTTGTATTGTTTCATCCTGTTGCACACATGAGGGTCTAGAACTCAATCTTTCAGTTAGCTGTTTATGTTTATGATTAGCCTTTATATTAATCCATTCATGACAACTAAGCCAGTGCAGATCCCACATCTTCTGGGGATGTCAAGGTTCCTTAACAACATGTGTAAGGCAGGCAAATGTTGAGGTGGACATTTGGGAAATATCACAACATCTGAACAGGTGGTATCTATCAAATATTTATATATAGCTTTCCTATTAAGGGATATAATCATATGGCTAGTAATCTTCCATTGTTTCAGATGACAAAAGGTGTCTCGAAGATATGAAGGGGTAGAAGGTATATGTTTAATTTGTTTTAAATTGTTAATTTCCCAAAGATATAACCAAGGTTTACAAGATTGAAAAAATAGAATTCCCAGCCTACATCATAATTAACCAAAAGTGGTTTAAGATTAGCCATAAAAAATACACTATTGTAAAAAATAATGGGTGTATCATGTTGAGACCACCCTCCCTTAAAGGTAAGCAGGTTATAGAATGCTTAATGGGGTTCAGACGGCTGCTCCATAAGGCCTGAAAAAATATACTCAGTAGTTTAGATTCCAAAACTCATGGGGGGGGGGGGATATAAGCTAAAAATAAAAAAATTGGAAGCAATTGAGATTTTATTAAGCATACCCTTTTTTTCTTACTGAGCTTCCAGGTATTCCAAAGAGAAACCTTGACCTGCGCAAGTCCTAACTTAGAGTTCCAGTTTAGAATATCCATAGGACCAGTCCCAAACAGAATTCCTAAAATCTTAATAGGGGTTTCACTAGAAGTGTAATATAATCATCTGTATCGTTTAACTGCTGAAACCCGAGTCTCCGACCAACACATCAGCTACTAGTAGACTCATATCGTCAGCATAAGCTAAAGCAGAAAGTGGCAGAGAAAGAATAGGCCTGATACTTTGTGCTGTATTTATAGTGCAAAGTAAGGGATCCAAAAATAAGATATATAGAAGAGGACTTAGCGGGCATCCTTGTCTAACACCTCTCTTTAGTGGTATTAAAGAACCCTTCCAACCATTAACTATAGGAATAGAAGTGGCTGTAGAATACAATAATTGTAACCAAGAGAGAGTAGTGTCAGGAACTTTATAATGTCTTAAAACATGCCATAAAAAGTCATGATTCACTGAATCAAAAGCTTGTTTTTGATCCAAAGAATACAATGGGCCTGTTAACCTATCTGAATTGCCATGTTCCACAAATTCCCATAACAATAGGATATGATCATGTATACTTCTTCCTGGAACATTACTAGATTGAGCTTCTGGAATTACAAAAGGGGCTAGCTTCGCTAGATGAAGAGAAAGAATCTTGGTCAGAATTTTAAAATCTGTATTCAATAGGCTAAGAGGCCTCCAATTCGTAAGTAGTTTTTTGTCTCTTTTCTTATAAATATAAAAGGTACTTCCAATATTAAATTCCAATGATAAAGTATCTGCTTTTAAAAGAAAATTTTAGACTGCAGCCAATTTGTCACTTAACTCAATACTAATCAATTTATAGAGTTCATTTGGAAGACCATCCAAACCCGGAGTCACTCTAGATCGCAAGGTTTTGATGACTTCTACTACTTCCCATGCTTGAATGTCACAATCAAGCATATCTAACACCAATTGTTGAACATCAGGGATTTTAATGGGGTTAAGGTAGGCTAATATGTCATCTAGACATGTAGCAATTGGACTAAATAAGGTTTGTGTATACATGGCCACATAATTTTGAATGTGCAGTGAATCAGTGAGTTCTCAATTATCCTCTGTAATAAGAGTGTCAATGGTTTTGCCATTAATCTGTTTAGAAAAATGAGCAAATGGGCAAATCACATCATAGGTGCATTTTATACTAAAATGTTGGCGTTGTTGCATAGAAGTATATATTTGAATGGTAATCCATTAATGTTTTTTTAAAAGTACTAATTTGTGTAGAAAAATCATGACCTGTTGTATAAAAAAGGGTAAGGAGTTTTGCAACTGACGTAATGTTTTATGATACTTAAAATAACAATTCTCCTGATGTGATTTACTAAAAGTCTTCAGTAACCGTGTTAAATCCCTCTTTGTATCCAACCACCACCACCAAAGATCATCATAAAGAAAAAAAAATGATTTCCTGTTTTATAAAAAGGTCTTAAAATGTATCAACAATAAAGAGTTATCTAGGAAGGAAGTATTAAATTTCCAAGTGCCAGAGCCAAAAACCCGCAGTATTCTTAGGACCAAGGAAACTAGTAAGCAAATTATGATCTGAGAACTCCGCTACTTGTACCTCAGCAGCAGAAGTTTGTAAAAAGGAGGAGACAAAAAAGAATTCTATACGAGTAGCGAGAGGGCCTTTATGAAAAGTAGGAGTATGTTTCTGGGTAAGGGATAAATAAGCATCCTTTAGCTTTGCTGAGAATAAGAGGTTTTTGAGAAAATTTGTATCACAGAATAATTTTGTGGTTTTTAAGGCCGAAGACCTGTCCTTTGTGGACAAACCACAACTAAAGTCACCACCAAAAATAATACACATAGAAGCGTAAAGATAAGGCCGAACTATTTTCAAGAGTTCTATTCTGAGTGACTTAGTATGTGGGGCATAAATATTCACTATCCGAAAGGGGATAGAAAGGATCTTAATGTCCATAAGTAATACCCTACCAGACCATAAATCTAAAATTTTAACTATAGATATATTAGGAAGATTAAATAGGATACCCTCCAGAACATGTCTCCTGTCAAAGGATTAATAGGAAGGCCCTAAATACCAGGCTTTTTGAGCCTTAGAAATTCCGGGTAATGAATGGAACCTGACATCTTGTTAAAGTATGATACCTGCTGTAAGGCAGGATAAAAAAGAAAAAACTGAATCTCTCTTAAGTTGTTTTTTAATGCTGTTAACATTAACAGTATGTATCGCAAAAGATGAAGACATAATGGTAAAGTAACAACTAGCAGGGTTCACTTAGGCCTACCTTTTCTCAGGGTACTTTCTTTGTTTTGTTTTGGCTTTTGCTTTTCTCTTTTGGGACCCCACATTGTCAATAGGGACTTCAGTATCTGTTGTTAGTTCAGGGTGAGAGGATAAGACAGAGGAGGAATCTGAGTCAGTGTTTTCAGAGGTATTACGTAACAGTTCAACTTTATTGGCTAAAGGAAGAGTCTCCATCCTCTGGGCTTTTGAAGAAGGTGAACCAAACTTCCTCGAACCCCTGATGATTCTGGAATGTGTAAGAAAAGGGTCGGGGGGTTCCATTGTTTCCAATGTTGCCTGGGGGGGTCTCACAGACATGTCATCTGAAGTTGAACAACTAGAAATAACAGAGGAGGAAGGTAGAAGATCAGAAGGTAGGGCAGATTAAGCATGGTTTGAGATAACCTCAGTTAAATCCTCACTGGAAGGTGCAACAGTGACAGTGGAAGCAGTACTGTGTTCGTTAGCCAAAGCAGTAGGGGAGGGCCTACTGTAGCAGTAGGAGAAGAAGAGGAGGGACCATTGATCTTGAGTGTTGGGTCACTGTAATAATAAGCATTTGTTCTTCTCCATCTGCTAAGTTCGGAGAATTATGCGCAGCCCAGGAACATTGCTGAAAAGTATGTCCCAGGTCGTCACATAAAACACAGAGAGGTTCTTCAATACACTGTGAGCCTGCATGTCCAAGACCACCACAGACAGTACATTTAATCGTATCACAAATGCCACTCAGGTGGGATGTGGCACCACACTTATAACATGCTTTTGGCTGCTCTGAATAAAACAGTACTCCCCTATCCCTGCCTAACATGAAACTATTGGGCAAGTGTTGAATACCAGCATCCGTGGTTTGAGGCATAACTCTAACCTTCCACCCCCCAGACCATAAATTCTCTGTATCAAAAATTGATTCAGGATCAGAAAGTACAGTGCACCTTTGCTTTAACCAAACTGTGATATCATTTAGGCTTACATCTTCATTCCTAAACAGAATGATTATATTTTTTTGGCAGGTTTGGTTAAAGGGATAGCGCTGAAGGGCGTCCATAAAGGGGAATGTTTTCACAAGTGAAATTGGGACCAAAACTTTTCAAAACCTTTTAAGGTTTTAAAACTAATATCAAAGTGTGACTCATTTGACACATGTATTAATGCATGAATATCATATGCTGCAAATTTCATGGATTCCTTTAGCAAAGTACGACCTACAAAAATCCTATCAGGTATTTCAGGTAACCCCCCCAGATACTGCAACCTTACAGCATTATGTCTTTTAGCATGTTGAGTGGGAACAGAAAAAACAAGAAGCATACATTTTTGTAGCTTTAGGTTGCAAAGAGTTTGTCTGTTCTGTTTGTTGAGGTCATAGACCAGGGCCCCAGGGTGGGAGACAACGTTGGAGAGAATCAGAATCTGTATTCAGAACGGCAGAAGATGTAGAAGGTGGCAATTTCAAAATTGGGTTCTGCATTAAACGCAGATCAGGAGTCAAAGTCAAATCCAGCTGTTGTTCCACTGAGGTAACTGTCAGGATGTCTGTATGTGAGATCCGAATGAGGGAAGGACCGGAACACCATGTTCTGACAACCGGATCCCTTTCCAACCCTGCCGTGGCAAGCGACCGACCAGTCTCCTGTTGTAATAGGTTTGGCAGGAATCGAGTCAGATAAAGAGTTTTGTTGTAGTGGTACAGAAGACACAGCAATATCTCATTGGAAACTGAAGCAGGAAGAGTAGAAGGGAGCATCGGACAGTCCGCATTGGAATGCGGAAATGTCAAAGCTTGCACTCGGGTGTCTGACACAGCATTCTGCAACTGTGAGTCAGAGCAAGGATTTTTTGACAATAGCACAGTTGAGTTCTTTAGGGCTAAAAGCTCCTGTCTTTTGTTTAAATAATGCTGTTCTTCAAGTAAAAGCAAAGCATCCACATCCTGATTCACTGGGCATTCTGCTGAAATGGAAGACTCCATAGTAGATGCAGGCTGTACTAGTGTAGTAAGTTTCTGGGAAAAAACAATCTTCTGCTTACTTTGATCCACCGAAGTTTCTGGGGAAATGGTCAAACTTGCAGATGATTTCAGCTCAGGCTCAGTAAAAGGAGCTTTAGGATCAATCGGTAAGGCCTCTTGCAATCCAGAGACAGGGGAAGACACCAGCTCCTCTGCCTCCAACACATCCATGTCCTCCACAGCACTTCCAGAGACAGCCATCTTGGCAGAAAGCCAGGATGTAAGGGGACCCCACAGGAGAGTAGGGGAAGACTTTATCTAAAGAAATCATCCAGTACAAAACTCAAAATCACACATAGCAAAAAAATACAAGTTGTTCCCATAGTAACCATAATAAACAAATACCATAAAAAGGAAAGGACAAGCCTTGCCGAAAGTTTTCAAGTAATTGGAAAGTCATTGTCAGTAATCTAGGGCAAATTTCACCAAATAGCCTGCAAACGGACCCTACTGAGACTTTTAGATTCAGAAAAATAAACATCCTGTAGGGATTTGAAAATATTACCATACAAATCATAATAGGAAAGTTCATGCTGTTGAAGAGTGAACAAACATCTAGAATGCCAGATAACCCATTTTATAACAGCAAAAATTACAGTCAATGTACCCGTGTCCCAAATATCCCAGTTGCTAGGATAACTACCATACATAAGTTCAGGATTTGTAAGTTGTAGAAAAAGAGGAAGATGGGACTTGTCATAAAGGAATTTCCAAAAATCAACAATATAAGTACAAGTAAAATACAAATGCAGAAGGGTTTCTGGTTGATTAATGCCCTGAGGTCTGGAACAAATATGTTCCTCCACCTGTTTATGCTTTTGATTAGCCTTTACATTCAGTTTTTCATGACAATTAAGCCAGTGATGATCTTTACATTTTTGTGGGATTCTCTTCTCATTCAGAAAGGTTAATAAGGCCTCTTCATATGTTACCGGACATTTTGGAAAGATGTCCAACTCACTAAAATGATTCTTCATAACAAATGCATATAACTGTTTTTTAGTTTTTGAAATCATAAGTCTACTAGTGACCCCCCATGACCGAAGCTTGACAAATACCACACATAGATACAATGGAGAAGTGGCTATCTGCTTAATATGATGTAAAAGACCCAAATCCCAAGCTACAAACCAGGGTGGTATGGTTTGAATAAAAAAACTACACCAGTATTTATCAGGAGAAATAAATAAAGGTTTCAAATTAGCATACAAAAACTGACAGAAAAAAAACAATACAGGGTTAATCATTTGTTGTGCACCTTGATTGCCACTTGAATATAATACATTTCTTTTGATGGGATTCAGATGACTCCCCCAGAAGGACTGGAAAAATAGGCTATACGATTTAACCTCCCTTGACTTGGGAACAGGAAAAACAGAACTAAGAAATAAAAAAGAGGCAACAGGTAAGTCCTTATCAAATAAACATGTTTGTAATAACTCATTTTGGTCTTATTCCAGTTCTGAACCATTTGCGTACCAATTAATAATTTCTTGTCCCAGTCTGCAATATCCATTTGGGATGACCCATATTCAATGCCTAAGATTTTTAAAGGACCTAATGTATAAGGGAGACTGGCTATGTGATCAGTGGAAACAACCTGACCACCCAGGAGCTTCCCAGTACTTTTTGACAGGTTCATACTGGTTCCTGAGAATGTACTGTAAGTGGTACAAACAGTCAGCGCCATTTCAGCAGACTGGGTATTCCCAACCAAAAGAACTACATCATCCGCATAGGCCAAGGCAGTATAAGGAACCGTAAAATTCGATATCTGAATTGGAGCAATACCAGGTGTGGAATTGTGAAGCCTTAATAAAGGATCTATACTAAATACATATAAAAGGGGACTGATCGGACACCCTTGTCAAACACCTTTCTTAATAGGAACATGAGGGCCTAAAAATCCATTAACACAGGGGCGAACAGTGGAAGTACAATAAAGGGCCTGCAACCATTCTATAAAAGTGGCAGGGATACCATAATGGCGTAGTACATGCCATAAGAAGACATGCACCACATTATCAAAGGCTTGCCTCTGGTCTAGGGAAAGCACATAACCATCCAGTGGTGAAACAGAATCATGAAAAAATAGATCCCGTAATAAAAGTAGTTGATTTGTTATTGAGGTCCCAGGCACAGTACAAGATTGTGCCAGAGAAATCAAGAACTTTGCCACCCTTATCAACCTAGTGTTCAAAAGTTTGGAAAGAATTTTAAAATCATTATTCGAGAGGCTAATAGGCCTCCAATTAGAGAGATCCAATTTATCACTTTTATTCTTAAAGATAAAAATGAGGATTCCTGTAGTCATGTCAAAAGGGACATTTTGAGTCTGCACAATAGAATTATAAAATGAGGTTAGTTCTTCCAAAAGTTCACCATATAAAAGATGCTAAAGGTTAGAGGTGAGGCCATCCAGACCAGGGGCTTTACCTTTAGATAAAGATTGAATGGCAGTAGCAACTTCCTGGGCCTGAAAAGGAGCCGTTACGCCTAAAAGCTGATCTTGAGGCGCCTGGGGAACCTGAATTTTATCAAAAAAAGAAACAAAATCTAGAGGCTGAACTGGTTCGGCAGTAAATAAAGAAGCAGCATAGGCAGATGCAATGTGCAAAACACTACCCTGCTCAGTGTGGACCACTCCCTGTTGGTCTTAAAGAGTGGAAATATTTTTAGCCTGTACCTTCTCCTGATGGCTAAGGAAGGGACAAGCGGTAGCAAATGGTCCCTGAGTACCATATTGCTGCCGTGACTGAAGATCTACAGACAAATTCAAATGAAATTGCATCATCTTCTTCTGAAAATGAGCAATCTGGGCCGAAAAATCTTGTTGGGTAAGTTGTGAGAGGGAATACAAGTGTTGTAGCTGTTTTCTGTCCTGTAAATACAAAAAATAAGTTCCCTTCCTAAAGTATCTGCTATGGTAAATACGTAGGGAGTGCAGGTCTGATTTAGTTTCCAACCACCAAACCAATGGATCATCATATAAGGGATACAGGGATTTCCTACAGGCCAAAAAAGTAGAGATGAGCTGTAAAAATTCAGCTTGCTGCAAAAATCTGAAATTTAATCTACAGTATCCGGGTCCCATAGGAGCAACTGCTTTGCCCAAGGAAACCATCAAAAGCCTATGGTCAGAATTAGCAGCTGGTTCCACAGAGACAGTCTGGAGTAACAAAGAAATAGACAGGAACAAAAAATCAATACGGGTAGATAATACCCCTTTAAAAAAGGTTGCTCTCACACACCTGTATGTGAAAAAACAGCATCCTTAAGATGAGCATCTCGCACAGCCTTATTCAATGCAGCCATATCACCAAATATTTTTTCCGTCGTAGCGGTGGAACCCCGACCACACTTACTCAATCTGCAATTAAAATCACCTCCCCAAATGACATAATGAGCAATGTGTAGAAAGGGACTGATTTGTTGAAAAAGAAGTATACGCTCTGCTTTAGTCTGTAGTGCATAAGTGTTAATTAGTCGAAAAAGGACTGTGTCCAAAATGAAATCAAGTAACAATACTCTACCAGGGTCGAGGTCCAACACCCGAACAATAGTAGGCTGACTATGGTGAAAAGGGATACCAACCCCCATGCAACGTTCTGGGCCAATCGACCAAAAGGAAATCCCCGCGAGCCATGCTTTAGTGGAAAGAGTAAGTTCTAGAGTAGTGTGAAGCCTAGTATCTTGAAAAAGAAAGACTCCAGGAGGGTAAGTCTGTAAAAATGAAAACACCGCAGTCTGTTTAACAGCATTCTTAATACTATTGATGTTAGACATCAAAATTAAGAATGGAGGGGGAAAAAGACATTTTGTAAAAAAACAGGGGAGACTAAATCAACGCTTTTTCTTTCTGGGCTTCCCTTTCAAATGTGAGGGTTGTGAGGGGTTTTCGCCTTCATCAGGTATCAACAAATCAGAAGCATCTTTGGGAAGAATAGAGTCTGCTGAGGAACACACCAAATCTGTGTCGGAGTGATCAGCATGCAGTGACGTTTTAGGCATTTTAGGGGTCGGTAGGGCCCCGGTAGACCTTTTCCTGGTCTACATTCTCCTCTCAGGAGGACCCTCAACTTCATGGGGGGGGGGGCATGGAGCCAGGTAGAACCTCAGTAATAGTGGTGGGTACTGAGGCAGCTTGCAAAACAGCGGAATTTTTTGGTGGTTCTACAGATGGAGGAGAAGTCTCCTGCAAAACTGGAACAGGACAAGCCACAGACACATTAGGGGGTGGAGGGCCTGGGGCAGTAGGAACAGGCAACTTGGAAGGAGAAACAACCTCAGCTAACTGTGTGGTAGATGCTTTATTAAATTCCCTCTGGGCCAAAGTAACTAAGAGATGTTGCTCTTTCCCATCAGCAGAAGAGGATTTCCTACGAGTAAGGCCCCTGGAATTCTGCGGTTCTGCGGTTGCGGAATTTGCCGCAGAATTTGCATCATGCCGCAGAATATATATAATGCCACAGAATTAATTGTTTTTGATAAATTTTCATATAAATATACTGTTTTTCCATAGTGTCAGGCTTTCTTTCCTACCTGGTTTATCCTGAAGCCCCTCCTCTATGCTCAGCACATGATGTCATCGATGACATCACATCATATTTAGCCAATGACAGGACTGCATTCTGCCAGAAAAATAAATAAATCATGCAGCAGAAATCAGAAAATGCTGCTGCAGAAGTCAAGGAGCCCTGCCTCAGAAATCAGAAAATTCTGCCACAGAACACTAGGGGCCCTGCCTATGAGCAGCCTCAGGACAGGCCATGTTAACACGTCCTTCTTTCTCACAAACGTTACAATGAACTGAACAGGAACATTGACCACTAAGATGACCAGTCTTGTGACAAAGGGAACATTTCATCTGGTCACAAGCACTACTAATGTGACCTGGGAGCCCACATTTATAACAAGTCCTGGGTTGACCAGGATAAAACAGAACACCTCTATCCCTACCTAGAAATAAATTATTAGGGAGGTGGTGAAGACCCCCACCTTCTGAGTGTAAAATCACCCTAATTCTCCATCCTCCAGTCCAGATTCCCTCAGAGTCAAATATGGCTTCTGGATGACCAGTTACAGTGCAGTGTTGTTTAAGCCAAAACAGCAAATCGGTAACACTGACCCCTTCATTTTGGAAGAGAACTGTAATGGTTTTGTGAGCAGGCCTGGTATGAGGAAGAACCTCAAAAGGGCCCCACAAAGGGGTGGTCTTCACCTGGTGAGAACGTGCCCAGAATTTGTCAAGGCCACTCTCCAGTTTAAAGCTGACATCAAATACATTGTCACCTGACACATGAATTAGGGCATACTATTCAGAAACATTAAAATTTAAACTGTTTTTCAATAATGTATGACCCATATAAACCCTATCAGGAAAGGTATCTACATCCCTTTATATGAGGCAAACAACATTATGGCGTTTAGCTGAAGAACAGCATTATGAAAAAGGGAGGCAAAAGGCTGAGGGTTTTAGGAGGGCGGGGGCTGCTCCTCTGCACCTTGAGAGACCTGTGGATAATTCCTAACAGCAGCTGCAATATTTCTAGAATACCCAAAAATCAGAACTGTCACTAAGTTCAGCCGCCTCCACCTCACATAGTGGAGAACAGCCCTTATTTTACTAAGCGGCTGTAAAACTGGAGTTTGAGAAAGTTCCAAATCCGAAGGTAAGTGGAGAGGAGAATGCTGTAATTTGCCCATAGCTGAAGGAGGTTCCTGCTCAGGAGTGGGCACAGGTAAAGCAGGCAGAGAAACCCCAAAAGTTAATGCAGCAGCTACAGTCTCAGGATTAGTACTCACAGTATCAGAGATAGTACGAGTAGAAGGAGAAGGTGACAGCTTGACTCCCAGAATTTTAATGGACGCAAAGCCTGAAATCTAAGTCCCGGTATCAGGGGAGCATACCCAGCCTGCAGCCTGCAACGAGTCTTCCATGGTCCAGGGACCTCCTTCCGAAACAGGAGCATCAGCCCAACTAAGTTTGCTGGGGCACCCTTTATGAGTAACTCGCTCCATGCAAGGTTTGTCCAGAGCAGCGTTGAAAGAAAAAACAGTAGCAGCAGCTTGGTCCTATCCCGAGCGGTGAAAGACTACGCTCATCTCAGTCCGAACCTCCGTTTGGTCCGTGACCATGGAGACAGACTGCTTAGCGTCAACAACAAGTCCAGGAGCCACAGCCATAGTCATCAAACATTTTGATTGAAACCGCTCCAAAAGTTCCTTTTTCTTCAGTAAATACTGACGTTCTGCCAACTGCAACAGGTTTTGCAGCTTAACGTTAGGAGACTCCACAGTGGGCAATACAGACTCAACCGAGCAATCTGAAACAGGCAAAGCTGTCGAGCAGGCAGTCTCTAAATTTTGTTGAGACACAGTAGCTTCAGCAGGAGCATCCATCGTAAACAGCACCGTAGCTGAGGAGGAGACGGGCTCCTCAATCTGCTGCATGTCCATCTCCTCAGTCGGCAGCACAACAACTGACTTGGCCATCATTCGATGGCCAAAAGGGTCCCCCTACTGCAGAGTAGGGGAGTTTCCCCAGTGTCCTGGCCAAATTTTCCCCATTCACTAAAAATACCACTGACAGTTTAATCTGGTTTCAAGTAAGGATTTATGCCTTGTTACAATTTCAGTTGGTTACCATCTGTACCCCCTCACCCCTGAAAAAGGGACTTCTAGTCTTAGTGGGCCTTCCCAGTCAACAAAATTCAATGAATAAATAAATTCCCCTATTATGCCTTATGGATTCCACATAAACCAAATCATTCAAAGGCCATCTTGACATATAATTTTAATACCTGACAGCAAATCAGAGCCCTTTTCCTGATAAAAGGCTGTCAACATACTATAATATAAACAAACAACAAAGTCACAAATAAGGAACTAGTGGCTTATGGAAAAATCTACAGTAATTTATATAGGGATTTGATGCTGCCTCGACAGGGAAAATATAGGAAAAATGAGGGCTTGTTACAGGAAAATGGTTATTTGGATCTGGGAGCACTGTGATGATTGTGACTAAACAGCACTATATGGCACCAACAAGAAAATTACTTTGGTCATTTGGTAGCTCTTCACAGCCCTGTCGGCTCTGGGTAGAGTTTCTTGGCTCAGATACCAAACGGAAGAATTCATACAGCAGTTCAGTTTCCTTTTGTGTTCTCATCCAACGGTGCCTTTGCAGATGGAGCCTGCAAAACCACAGGAAGGTTACAGGATAAGTCAAAGAGGAAAAGGATTTTTTGTGATAAGAGTACACTACTTTAGATATGTGCAAAATGCAACCCCCTGGAAAACTCTTCTATTCTTATTTGTTAATAGCTGATGTGACCTTTGGAAACTAGTCATTTTCCTATTATAAGTGCCAATCAACCTAAGCACTCTTGAAAATTGCATAGTGACTTGACATTCCAGCATCCACCACACCATGTTATCATAATTATGAACATGTGCAGCATGTCACACACAGTTTTAATAACGAAAGATTATACTTTTTATTGCTGGCACTCTTTACTCAAAAATATTCAAATTAGGTCATTTGGAGGCCATGATATTAAAATGAAAACTGCACAGAAAAGACATTTAACAACAATTTAGTTTCAGCCCACCCTCCCCAACCCCGCCCTCGATTCATCATTCCTTGGTTAGAGTGACTTCCATTGGTAGCTGCACCAATAAATTGCTTTACAGGTGTTTATTGCATTGATGACTTGGAACTGAGGTTGGAGTTATTAATATCTTGTATCTCACGCCACATCCCAAATTTCCATTCTGGGCTCTGACAAATGTCACTTTGGGACTGCTTATCTCCAGGACCATACATTATGACCCATCAACCCATACATTTTAAAAGATAATTATTTGCCATTTCTAGCAATGTATTATGTAGCAATAACATACAACGAGGTATGGTTATATCCTGATAAGAGCACACCTAGGTGCGTTATAAGGCATGAGGCAGCTTGTGCCAGTGCCTTATGCACTGGGCATGTTCTTATCAGAGCACAACCCACAACTTGGAGTGTGTTATTATGCTTATAAAATGGGCTGCCCAAGTAGAAATAAAAATATAAAAAGGAAAAAGCTTTCAAATTGAAAAAAATGAGGAAAAGAGAGTTTTTTTGGGTTAGAAAGATAAAGTAGTTCCTCTATGTACTGTTCTGTACAATACAGTGTATTTAGCTTGGTCAGTAATACAGCCCCCACAAACATACACACTTGTCAGGATAGGTCCCTATTTCCCTCACCCTCCCCAAAACACACACACACACACACACACACACACACACACACACACACACACACACTGTATTTTGTTTTTGTTATTCTGTGCAGAGCTGAAGATTCTGTGATTTTTTAAAATGACTACTTGCTTTGGTCACCCAGATTCAGTTAGACTGAGTGCCAGTGACCTTGCCCCTATTGTGTGATGTACTATGATGTTTCTTGGTACTCCCCCCCCCTTCCAACGTACATTTTTATGTTTGCTTGCATGCATGTGCAAGAAACATAGATGCCATATTGGAGATTTTGGAGGTGTGTCACTTCTCCACCAATCCCAGGCAGTGTGCTGTGGCCCCGTGACCCCGCAAAAGCCAATGCATTTGGAGCTGTCTATGAGACACGCTCAAAATGCAATGCTGCTTGATCGAGAGAGAGCTCACAGCAAATGAGCAGCGATAAGAGCTGCTCATGCAGCTCCCAGCCGCAGGCGTCGAAGCGGCGCCCGCGCGCGGTGTTATGAAGCGAGGTGCCCAATCCGTAAGCTGAGCTGCTATAGATCTCCATCCCCTCCAGTACTTGGTGCCCGCTGGGGCCCACCCCCAGTGTGGCAATCAGTGTTAGCCGACGGGGGTGCCCAATCCCCGTCAGCTGAAAGCCCCAAAAGTCCTTGTGCCATGGAGCCCGCAGCGTGGCAAATGTCCCAGTTTTTTTTCCCCTTTTGCCGGAGTGTGCCCAATCCCGTCAGGCTGAACACCCAAAGTCCTTGTGCACTCTGGGGAGCCCACCCCAGTGTGGCAAATGGTCCCGACGTCCTTTTAATTTGTTTTACCTGCAAGACAAAAACTGTCAGCGTCTCCGACCCCTCCCACAACCCGCACCACCCACTGCGCATCCAGCCTCCCACACCCCCTACCCATACGTACCTCTGGACTCCGTGCGATGATCTTGGTGGACCCGGGAACACGTCTACACTCTTTAAAGCCGAAGCGAACTGAGGAAATGCCGATAAGCTGTATAACGGGCTAGATAGGGGGTTTCAAGTTCATTGCATATCTCCAGCCATTTTGGAATTTTGCACAAATTTTCAACATGGGGTTTTGGGACCTTCTCATGAATGAATGTCACTGTCATGGCGTTATTCGGCCGAAGGGTGATTCGACCAGTGACTGCAAAATCACCCTTTGGGCTAAACCTACAGCCATGACGGTGACATCATTCATGAGAAGGGGCCCAAACCCCATGTTGAAAATTTGCCAAAATTCCAAAAATGACTGTTTAATGACCGTCAGTTGCGCGAGTTCCTCCCAGAGCTCGTAAGTTCGAAATTTCAATATTTTCACTCCATATTTTCAATATTGCCATTTCACCACACCTTCTTATGAGGTAGTACAGCTGTCATTTTCATCTCACCAAAATGTGTTTCCGCCCATGTAGCGCCAGAATGGCAGATCAGTGTCTTGAAATCAATGTACCGGACAAATTAAGAAAATCACAGTGACACTGTTCATGAGCAGAGGTCTTGAAATGGCGCATGTTGAAAATTTGGTGAAAAATTCTTAAAAATGACTGTTTTGACGAAATGCTAGCGCAGTTCCTATGCGCTCATAGGTTTGTGAATTTTACATATTTCCTCCAGATTTTCAACATTGCCATTTTTCCACACCTTCTTATGAGTAGTACAGCTGTCATTTTTCACATCTCACCCAAAATGTGTTTCTGCCCATATGCGCACAATGGCGCAGTCGTTGTCGCTGAACTCAGTGTATGGGACACATTAAGAAAATCACAGTGTCACTGTTCATGAGCAGAGATCTTAAAATGGCAATGTTGAAAATTTGGTGAAAAGAATTCCTAAAATTACTGTTTCACAGGTGTGCTTTGCACAGGTCCACCTTAAGCTCGTGGGATTTCGCGAATTTTACATATTTCCTCCAGATTTTCAACATTGCCATTTTCCACACCTCCTTATGAGCAGTACAGCTGTCATTTTCACATCCTGCCCAAAGCGTGTTTCGCCATGTGGCGCACAATGGCATGATCGATTGTGCAAACTCAGTGTATGGGACACATTAACAAAACCACAGTGACACTGTTCATGAGTAGAGCCTTAAAATGGCTATGTTGAAAATTTGGTGAAAAATTCCTAAAAATGACTTTTCTGAGCGTGCGTTGCACAGTTCTATGCATGCTCGTAAGTTTGCAAATTTAATATTTTCACTCTAGCTTTTCAACATGTCCTTTTATTAAACTTCCTATATGAACGGTACAGCTGCAATTTTCATATGTCACCCAAAATGTATTTATGCACATGCCAGCGCATAATGGTGCTGTTGGTGTGTGAAAGCAATGTTTAGGACAGATTAAGAAAATCACAGTTACACTGTTCATGAGCAGAGGGCTTAAAATGGCAATGTTGAAAATTTGGTGACAAAAGTCCATAAAATGACTGTTATGAGTGAGCATTGTGCAGTTTCCACGCATCCTCGTTAGTTCATGACTTTGTAATATTTTCAGTCCAGATTTTCACTAGTGGCATTTTTCCACACTTCCTTATGAACAGTACAGCTGCCATTTTCACAACATGGTCGAAGTGTGTTTTCACACTTTCAGTGCAGAGATGCGTGGTCGCTGTGGGAAATCATTGTTCGGCACAGATAAAGAAAATCACAGTGACACTGTTCATGATCGGAGGCACCAAAATGCCTGAGTTGACAATCTGCTATAAAAAATCCCCAACCTAATTATATATACGGGTGTGCATTGCACAGTTTCTATGTACGCTCGTGACTTCACCATTTTTTTTAAATATTTTTACTACACATTTGCAACATAGCCATTTACACCTCCCCATGAAAAGTACAGCTGTCATTTTTTACATCCTGTTCGGAATATTTTTGCACCTGTGGTGCTAAATGCCGTAGTCACTGTGCATAAGCAGCTTTCGGCTACCATACTGATATTCCCCCTGTTCATGAGGTGGGGTCACAAAACAAACATGTTGAAAATTTGGAGTTAAAATACCAACGAATGCCTGAGGTATTAGGCTTTTCAACTAAATCGCCCAACCCTCTAGAGAATGACAGGAATCAGGGGTGTGACTTGGGATTCTTGCCTGTGATGCTCATACCATTCCACACCCTGCAGTCACTGAGAGGCATCGAGGTATGCCTTGGACTCTTTGGCCCCAAACTTCACCCCATTCTCCTATATTGCACCCATCTCACCGTATTTCCTAATGAAATGGGGTGTGCATAAGGGCCAAAGACCCCAAGGAACACGTGCCACTTGTCAGTCTCTGCAGAGTGGGGTGTGGTGAAATGGCGTGGCCGTTATGCCTGACGACCCAAACGCACATCCCAATGCCTGTCACTCTCTGCAGGGTGGTGATGGGATTGGCTTCAGTTCAATACTTCACTGCCATTCCTATTACGCAGCTCTGTAACTTCTACACTACCACTGCCAATACCAGCAAACAAACATTCGGCATTGACAAATGCTTGTGTGTGCACTTTCACTTTTTTACTTTTTTTTTACATTTCTCTCCTTGAGTCGGTTTCTTTGATTTAAGGTAAATGGCTGACTGCAATGGGAGCAAACATGTCCCTCAGTGGCCACCGTACACAGACGTTGCCTGTATCATGGGTCGGAACAGTGAGGAACAACAAGAAATGACTTTTAAATTAATAGCAATCAGATGTAGTTCTTAGAAGTTTGGTACTAGTACTGGAGGAGGAGCGGGTCTGCTTTTTTTTTCATTCTTGACTGCTGCAACGCTCGCTGTTCCTGAGTGGGTATGTCGTAGGATTTGAAAGCCACTGGAATCAGTTCGGTGACTTCATTGTGACTGGCTAGCAAACAGCACAGCACAGGTCAGTCTTAATTTAAAAATCAAGAAGTGACCTAGGCAATTACAGAAATAGACAGTGTGTGGTGTGGGTGGGGGGGGAAGTGTCACAGCGAGGACTTATGATAAGTTGCTGCACTTCACAGAAACTAGTGGACGAGCTGCAGATTAGCAGTGTGGCAGGGAGTTTAGAGAAGTAAATTATGAAGTATGTGAAAAATGTAAGTGGATTTTGTGTCCTTACTGCTTGACACTGTGAGGGACACAAGTACTGATTTTTATAGTACTGACACTGCTCTCCCATGGTTCTGTGAGTTGGCTAGCTGAGGAGCTAAAGTTCTAGAGTGGTACCACACTGGGTGGCATGAATTGATTTAACTGTGCCCTGTGTTTTGATTGGCACAGTCAGTGCCAGTTGCAGGGTTATGTCCTGATAAGGACATGGCTGAAAAAGGCTTTCAGCCAATCAGAACTCAGGAAACTTTCTGCCCATTTTAAAAATGTAACCCCCTCTCCATTCCCCCATCTAGGGGCATAAGCTTCTTTCGCAGATGGTCTGGGGCAAAGGAGGAGTGGTACCCTCAAGCACTAACGCTGAGACCAATGCACTTCAGATTAAGGCAGGAAAAGTTGGATTCTATCTTGCTGGTGTCTTCCATACTCGTGCCTCTCACCTTTACCCTCAGAATCTGGTTTTCACCACAAAGGCCGCACACCAGACCAGGAACTCCACGATGTACCTCTACTGTCTCCAGAGTCCCTCTGAGCCCCTCGGACCTGCCATAGGCAGGATGAAACTGTATCTGGAATGAAACTCATGAGAAATTAATTCAACTAAACATAAAGGGAAAAGAAGGATTTCATTTCATTTGCTTCCCTCTCTCAGTTCAATAATAAGGTGCATCACTGTTATTTCCTCCCAAACTGCTTTATTCTGCTCCTGCACTGCAAATGATTCCCAGCAATACAGGGGTCACACCTTCATTTTCAAACAGATAATGCAGCTCCATGGGGCTAATTCAACTTTTTACACACACTGGCTGAACATTTTAAGGCAGCAGAACGATGACTCTTAAAGCAGTTCAAGCAAGGATTTCTCTCTCTCTCTCTCTCTCTCTCTCTCCCTCCCTCTCTCTCTCTCTTGCTTTACCCAAGACCTACTTGAACTCAGATCCCTGCACTCTCTTGGCTACTCTGGATCTGGTAAGCCAACCCTTCTTTCTTCCTTACTCCTGGGTTACTCACTCAATGGCACTGGTCATCCCCCAAACACTGGCATGGAAAAGTGGGCTGCTTCCACCTTGACCCCTGGTGCTGACCCAAGCCACAGGCTTCCAGGAGTTCCTGATGACCCAAGCCCTGTAACCACTGTGTCAAGCTGTTGGCTCTGTATGGATGTTACTTCAGCACTGGCCACCCTCTCTCAGCTCAGCCTCTCTTCTAATCAGCCCACCTGGTGCAGCAGCCCCAAAACCCAACCCTGCTCCAGTACTTGTGGCCCCATGCTACAGATTGACCTGCCTTCTCACTGGTGGCCCAGACTGCTCCTGATTCTGCTGTTCATCTTCCCAGGCCTACATCCTCTTTTGTCACCTCCTCAGCTTGAACTAAGCTCCAGCATGAGGGCTACCCTCCAAGGCCTGCCATTATGGCCTGTGACTCCCGAGGCCTTCAGTGTTCCAGTGCCTCAGGACCTGCCCTCCAAAGCAGGCCCATATCTTGTGAAGGGCCCCCTAGCCTCTCATCTGTCCCAGGCTGCCCTACCATGCCAGCAGGTATGAGGGGAGCCACTGCCACTGGCTTCTCCTCCTGTGGGGCCCTGCCACTGCCCCACAGCCCTGGTGATGTGGAAACACTTACAGTGGTCTCTAGGGCTCCTAACTCCTCCTGGCCTAAAAGTCACCTACACTCCCTGGCCCCAAAAGACACAGGACCTGGCTACACATCCCTTCCCCACAGAGCTCCATTCCCAGCTCCATGATAAACCCATGACAGCTAAAAAGGATATTCCTGACTTTACTCTGGGGGGTCCCCCACTGGCCCTCCCGGACCGCTGAGCTACCTTTCTTGCCCACCTAATCTCTGCTTCTTACTCTGCACTTCCAGCCACCCTTCTTCAGCCCTAGACCTAATGCCTGGGCTTGAAAGGCCCCAATACTTCCTGTCTGTTCCCTTGTATACTCCCCAAAACCTACTCTCTGCTGCCACCTTGAGGCATCCAGCAACCAATATCCCCCAGAGCACTAACACATTCCCTAGCTCTTGGGGGGAGGTTAGGAGGGGGAAAGGGATGCCTAAATGGGAGCATAAGCCCCTCTTTAAGGGATGGGCTTACATAAATTTGAGGAATGTATGTTTCTTGGTGGGTGAGGGAAGTCCCATTGCACAACACATCATAACCGATGGGGATTTTCCTCCCTGTGCTCCCAGATGACCCCTGTAAATGGGCTTTGTGCCCAGTGGACCTTAACCATTTACCAAACAAAATAACAAAATACATCAGATATTTTTACCATGTTGGTGTGACAGTTCGTTCACTGCTGGCATGAAGATTACATATGTGATGGACTTGTGAGTTGATATATGTTTTATAGGTACATCAGGGGAGCGAAGGAGAGACCAAGGGAGGGATAGTGAGGCTTAATAAGGGAGGGAGGGTGGGCAGAGGAGACTGTGAAAAGGCAGAGATACTAAACAAATATTTTTGCTCAGTATTTACAAAGGAAGAGGGAGGTACATAAAACAAACAGTAGTAACACGCTGGATACAGAAGTTGATACGGCCCATTTACAGAAGAAAGGGTTCTGAAGAACTCTTAAAACTGAAGGTGGACAAAGCAATGGGGCCTGATGGGATTCATCCCAGAATTCTAAAAGAACTAAGGGTAGAACTAGTGAAACCACTGACTACTCTTTTAACAAATCATGGGAGGATGGGGTGGTACCCGAGGGACTGGAGGAGGGCAGATGTGATTCCCTTCACAAAAGTGGGAGCAAAGGCAGAAGCAGGAAACTATAGACCTGTTAGTTTAACCTCAGTGATAGGAAAATGATGGAATCACTTCTAAAGGAAAGAAAGTATCTGTATCTAGAGGCCAGAGGGGTACAGGACCCTAGGCAGCATGGATTCACAAGGGAAGGTCATGCCAGATGAATCTGATAGATTTCTTTGACTGGGTGACCAAAGTAGTAGATCAGGGAGGGCTGTGGACATGGTCTACCTAGACTTTAGCAAGGCATTTGACACAGTCCCACACAAAAGATTAATATACAAGTTAGCCAGCCTGGGGTGGGTCCCAAGATGACAGCCTGGGTAAGAATTGACTGGAGAATAGGACACAGAGGTAATAGTAAATGGAGTCCACTCAGAAGAAAGGAGGGTTACTAATGGGTAACGTGAGGTTCAGTATTAGGACCGGTCCTCTTCAATGTCTTTATAAGCGACATTGCAGGAAGGACTGGAGGAAAAGTATGTCTCTTTGCAGATGACACTAAGATCTGCAACAGAGTTGATGCACAGAGGTGGGGTGGAAAGGATAGAAGGGACTTGGCAAGGTTAGAGGAATGGTCAAATGTATGGCAGCTAGAGTCAATGCTAAGAAGTGCAGGTAATGCACCTGGGAAACAAAAACCCAGGGGAAGAGTACACAATGGGGGGTGAGCTACTAACAACAAAAAAAATGGAAAGGGACCTGGGGGTAGTCATATCAGATGACCTAAAGATGGGCAAGCAATGTGAGAGGGCAGCAAGGAGGGCTGGGGGGATACTGGGATGCATAGGGAGAGGCATCACCAGTAGAAAACAGGAAGTTGTTATCCCTCTGTACAGACAGCTGGTGAGACCCTGGAGTACTGTGTGCAGTTCTGTGGGCAATCTCCATAAAAGACATAGACAGGATGGAAGCTGTCCAGAGGAGAGTACGAGGTATGTGGATATCCTGTAGAGATCCAAACAGGGTTAGGAAGTGGTCAAGAGCTACCTGAGCATCTGTGGCAAAGAAGATACAAGTCCAGTCAGTCATGGATAGAGCTTTCAGGAACTGGACTTGGTCAAGGTTGGCTAGGTTATGGAAGGTGATGAATTTTGGGGAAGGGGAGAGTTGACTAATTGAATGCCAGATACAATATATTGGAGAGGGGTCACTAATTGCATCAGCCAGGGTACCTGAGGAGACTATACAATCAATGCAATTGGTCAGTGCCCATTCAATTAAAGTACTGGGCCTAGGGGGGAGGTAGGACACTGGTAGTGTCAGCGATTAGCTGGTGGAGGTTGTGGCCTTGTACCATGGTGTGTAGAGATGTGTTCACCTTGCCAATCCAAGTTAGGTTTAGGTCCCAAGAATGAGGACTTTGTTTCAGCCAACAGCTAAACTGACATGTGAGAGGAGCTCTCCAAGGCCAGCAGTGCCAACTAGAGGGGGATTATAAGTACACACTATATGTAATTTCTTGGAGCCAAGTTGAAGGGTAGTGTGAATACATTCATAGTAGGAGAGGACAGGTGTGGAAGTGTTTGAGATGTTTAGGTGTGATGTATAAAAAATGGCAATGCCACCACCACATTTAGAGGTTGGCCTGTCTCGTCTAATAAGGTTGTAGTTGGATAACCAGCAGGCAGAGTCAGGGTAGATAGTTTAAGCCAAGTTTTGGACAGGCAAATTATATCTGGGTGATATAGTGTGATCCATGCTTCGAGTTCTGCTAGGTTATGGAGGAGGCTCCTAATGTTCAGGTGAACAATGCAAAGTCCCTTTCACACTGCAAACGAGCAGGAGAGGTGAGCAGGTGGACCAGGGTTAATCTCAATATCTCCTGCAAGTATTAAAGCAAGAAGGAGGAGATACCACAGTTTGCGATGGATGATCGGGAGGCAGGATAGAGTAGCATCAAAGGCTCTTTTAAGATGTAAACTATATGATAGAAATTATTTATTTATTTATTTAATTTTGGTGACTGGGTAGGCCCACTGAGCCCTGAAGGTCCCTTTTCAGGGTGACCCGGAGTTAGTTACAGAGATAAGGCATTCATACTGTAGTGGTTTACAGGAACATTAAACAATACTTATTTACAGGAGTACAGATATAAGGGATACATAGTGGTATACAAGGAATGTTAAGCAATACATAAGAACAGAGGTACAGAGTATTTGATCAGTGTACAAGACATAAATACACCATATGTTGACAGTAGGTGGTACAGTGGTTAGATCATGTGCAGTAGGAGCAACAGGTACTGATGTCAAGCAAGTGGGCCCTAAGCCTGGTTTGGAAAGTTTTGAGGGAGGGACCTTCCTGTACAAAGGGAGAGAGTTTGTTCCACAGTAGAGGGGCAGAGGAGACTAAGGATTTACCGCCTGCCTTGGTCCGCACCTTGGGTTCTTCCAGAAGAATTTGTCCTGTTGTGCGGAGATTTTGTCTGGAGTGCTTGGGGACCAGGAGCCCTGCAAAGCTAGCCAGAGGGGAAGAGCGGAAGAACTTATACGTGTTGCAGAGCAGAGGATACTGAAGGCGAGAGTCAAGGGATGACCAATTCAGGGAAGCCAAGGCTTCACAGTGGTAGCATCTTGCATGAGACTGAGAGGCAAAGTGAGCCACCTTGTTGTACAGCATGTGCAGTCTGTTATTCTCCAGTTTTGCCATGCCCTGAATAACTGGAGCAGCATAGGTCAGGGTGGGGAGGAGGACACATGTAGCAATGGTTATCATGGCCTCGGGGATCAGTTGGTTATTTAGGTGGTATAGCATTGCTTTATAGCTGTGAGGAATAAGTAATGGTGTGATATCATGGAGTTCATTGGGGAGTATAAGCATATTTGAGAAAGTAAAGTCATTCAGATCAGTGGTGACTACCTTAGTGGGGGAGGTGCAACAAGCCAGTGAGAGCCACAGGATAAAAGCTAGCGAAATACCTGCCAGCAGAAATGCGTGTGATTGGGGACCCATTGGGTAGGAGGTGAGCTGGTGAGAATGTGTCATAAAGTAAGCCATGTTATGGAGTGGAAAACACACTATAGGGAGGTGAACTAGCTATCTGACTACAGGAATTGGATGCAGAAAAGTACGTAATGGGAGCTGAGCTGCATTTTGCTTTGATTTCCAAAACCAGCAAATTGAAATGGAAAGTATTTGGCAGAAAAGATCTGGTACCCTCTATGGGCGTGTTCTTATAGGCTGCTAATGGGAAAGTGGGGAGTTAGTCACATGACTCCAGCCATTATAAAAGAAACAAATGCAAAGGGTGGGTGTGGTGAGCAGCTGTGCAGCGGCTACAGGAAGAGAGGACTTGTTCTGTTTACAGGCAGGAAAATTTTAAGGCAGATGCTGTGCTACAGTCACCAGTCAAAACAAGAGCAGCAGCCAAAAGTAGGTGGGCTAAAATGAAAGCAGCAAAAATAATTTATTCCTGGGAGCAAGGCTGCACCTAAAAACCCCACCAGTGCTGACTACCAGAAAAGATTTAACTCTCCCAGCGTGGGTTAGGGTTCAATTAAGCTCCAGGTGCAGGACTGAAACAGAAAGTCCTTTCCAGAGTGGGATTTCTGGAAATTAAATTAAGCTCAGGGCCAGCTTTGGGCAGTAGTTCCACCTCCGCTGCCATTTTGGTTAATAACAGACTCTGGTACAGTTTTAAACCTGAGAAACTACCTCTGGGGTGAGTAACAATGGATTTAGAAATGCTCCAGGCTGTTGGACAACTTAATATGGTGCTGGAATGTTTAGACTGCAGCAGGCAGGGCTTTACCTAGATAAATTAAAAGATGGTCCCTACATCAGCACTGTGTACATTTACAGCCCCAGAGATGATATCTACAGTGCAGGGATCAGCCTCACCAGATAAATGGGAGTTTAATGACTGCAGCTCTAGCAGTTAGGGGGCGGAGGAAAAAAGGCACCAAATTCAAAAATGAAGACAAAGGCTACAGCTCCCTTTATGAAGGCATCTCAATTCCGTACCTTTCAAGTGGGTCCTTTTGATCGGGTGGTGTGACTGCTCTGAGGGCAGGGTGCCCTCCTCTAGCCAGGGCAAAGGAGAGAGAGGGGATAGACAATCAGATTAAATAGAGTTAGGGATGGTACAAAAGATAAACTTTGATTTGAAGAGACAAAAGAAACAAAAGAAGAGGAGAGAGGAGGAGCAGAGAAAAAGGTAGATTCAGGGATGGAAATAAAGATTCAGAGGTACAGAGCAGAAAGAAAAAAGTGCTTCAGCAGAATATGAGAACAAACTGTCTTATCATGGGGCTTAATGCTATGCCGCCCCTCTAACAGAACAGATAATGTTGCAAGTAGAGTTATTATGGTAATGAGTTATGCTAATTATTTCCTGCAGGGGCTAGGAAACCCCCCTATTTCTTGTCTGTAGTCAGTCTGAGTTTGAACCTCCTGCTGAACAGTTGCTCCTGCTTGATGCCTCTGCGTAAACTAATTCTGCTTATTATTTAATGTGTCTGGCTTAGTTTGTTTGGTACCAGCAAGATGCCAATTGCAGCAGAACTAGATGAGCCTGGCAGAGCAGAAAGAAGGTAAGGGTCCGTGACAAACCAATGCCAAAAACACCACACATGGTGAAGAATGCTGCCCTTCCTCTGCCCAGACCCCAACTCGCTTGTCTGCATCATTGGGTACCCAAGTCATCACCCCAGTATGCCTGGACAGTATGAATGCTACCTGTACCACAGCCTTTACTGCAGAGAAAAGCACTGAACTGTTCCCTGGGTATACAGCAGCCCGTAGCCCTCACAGCCTAGCACAAGTAAAAGTATTCAGCACTGCTAGCCTGCTGCTCCATGCATGAGCTGTTAATATTAGCCAAGCATCTGCTCCACAAAGCTGGGAACTGCACCCCCCCCAGCTCGCCACCCTTCTTTGTGGCAGGGCTTAAATCACCAAAGCCATTTTGTCCAGCAAGCACATGGCACAGCCTTACTACACCTTCCATCATGGATTGCAGCTCCAGCAAAAAAAACAAAAATAAATTAAGTTTACAACTTAAACTCCCTGATGCTGTCTCCATATGTGACTCTGCAGCAAACAGTGGCTTTGTTCCTCCTTACCTCGCATTCAGTGCCAGCTCTCCCACTCTCCTTGGTGGCCTGCAACAGCCACTCCAGAATGGACTGCCCCACAGCATAATAAAGAAACAAGACCAGCTCTGTGGACCACAGCAATTTTGACTTACCAGTGCCACGCCGGCCACTCTTCGGCACTCCAGCTTTGCTCTGCAGCCAGCCAGCACCACTATTGGCCACTCCACAAGCACAGCCCACAAACTGGAGCACTCTGCACAAAATCGCAGCTCAGTCAGCCTCCCCAAAGAACCACTCCAACTCTTGCTCTTACAGGTGCCACCCGGCCACAGGGAGCAATCCACTTTAGCTTGGCCATAATGCTACAGGACTTCAAAAATAAATTAAGTACAGACTGTGGGAGCCCACATGGAGCAAAGGAATAATCAGGGGCAAGAAGAACAAAGCTCAAGTAGGAAATAAGTAAATAAATAAATAATCAGACCTGGGAGCAGAATCTTCAATAGAGGTGAGGGCAATACACATGAAATAGCCTGAAGGACCAGCTCTGGAGAAACATTAAAAGAGAAAGAAGCATAATATATCAACAATCAATAAAACCAGTAAATACAGTGACCAGCCAGGGAGCCAAACAGGAAAAAAAAAAAAAAGAATCAAAGCAGCGCAACAAACGGAGCTTGGCAAATAAAAATAACTCCCCCCAATTTTTGCACTCACCACAGTAAAGCCCGCCAAATTTCAGTGAGGAAGGTGGTCTGCAGCATGGCAGTCGCTATTGTGTCCCTGCACAGCAACCCTGTGGCAGTGCCTAGCTGCCATCTTGCTACAGTCAGTATTGCAGGAACTGTATGTCACAGTTCAGTGGCCATTTTGTAAAGGGCATCAAATGAACCTCACTCCATAGGGATGAATGGCAAACCTATTGAAATAAATGGACACTACAACAAATAGCTGATTTTTGCAACAAAAACTTTATTTAAATAACAGACAACACAGAACTGAGTGGGAATTGTTTATCAAGATGTCATTTCATGGAAATTGCTTACAAATAACTGTACTTTGTCTACAAAAAGATTTCCTTCTCAGCACTTCATCTATTCCATGACATCTTGTCTCTTACATGATGGCAACTCCTTCTCATTCCTATGACCTTTGTTCAGTGAAGCGCAGCTCATCTCTAACCAGAGTGTCCAAGGAAGACACTACTTCAACCACTGGAAGGTCCAGGGCTCCATCTTCCCCATCTCAAGGGCGTGGGGCCTCAAAATAGCAACCGCCCTGCACAACATCCAGTCTTCCTTGTCAGCTCAAGGAGTGCCAACTATGGAAGCTATTTAGGATGATCTTGCCTACATTAAGGCTATTTCACAACAGTCCGCGATCCATACCTGTTTATAGCCAGTACTCTTCTCAGCATTTCCTCAAGAAGATGCTCTCAACTGGCTTAAGCAATTCCAGGCCTGGATCTCCTTCAATGGTTGGACTGATTCCCTGCGTATTTCCAGTGCCATGGGCTTACCGCTGGGAGGGGCTGCCATCTTTTGGTTCAACGCACTTCCAGACCAGGTAAAAGGGGACATTGCCACCATGTATTCCTCCTTCAAGGATCATTTTCTCCAAGCACATCTACACTGGTTATTGGAAAAGCAACTGTGGGAATGCACCATGCACCCCATCCCGAGTCATTAGAAACATTCACAATGGACACTGAATAATGCTGTAAACATCTGCAAAAATCAGAAAAAGATCAAATCACAGCCTTTGTCCAGGGACTACCTCCTCAATTCCGTACTTATGTCACACAGCAAAAGCCAACCACTTGGATGGACACAATCCAAGCTGCGTGACTTGCACACAAGAGTCTGTCTCAATGTTCCAGTCTATCACTGCACAGGCGCCACAGTCCTCACAACTGGTTGCACTCACAACATGTGTCCAATGACAACAGGCAGTGATTGATAAGCTTATCACTACTGTCAACAGCTTACACTTCAGTGCTGCTATTTCCCCTGCAACTTCTGTCAATGCTCTACAGCCACCTCAACAGTGACCTGAGCCACCTCTGCCTTCACAAGAACCGGTGACCTTCCAGTGGTGTGCATTCAGGGGACACATTGCTGCTGTCTGCCACAAGCTAAAAAACTACCACAGAAATCAAGACAACCAAAGGCATCCACCACAGCACAATCAGCACGATGATCGCAACTACTCCCAGGCTCTGGGAAACGAACACTGCCCAACAAATAAGGGGCTTTGGTTGGGCAAGGGAACACAGCAACTGACCATCCCTCTGACTCTCACAACTCAAACAATCCACACTCTTCAGCCCCTAACTCAGGTACACCCTTGCCTCCAGGGGCAAAGGTTCCTGTCATCAGGTCACCTCTGCTAGAGAACTATGTCCCTGTAACCACTGGAGATTGGTCCATGCATGCCTTGGTCAACTCTGGAGCAGAAATCTCAGTTTTCCACAGCAGTATTCTAGACAACCCAGCTATTCATCACATACCTAATGTCTCTCCAGTCGACCTAACGTACATTATCACAGCAAGTACCGCTACAGTACCTATAACAGGCATGGTCCATCTCATGCTCCACTATGGCTCACAACAAGCTACTGTCCAGTTCTATCTAGTGCCTGACCTACAACCAGCAGTAATCCTTGACCTGGACTTCCTCAAAGCTCACAAAGACATCCTAGACTTTGCATCAAATAAACTGCCACTAGATCCTCGGAGGCAGCTCGCAGCTATAGATTTAGTCTCTGTGCCGCCTAAGTTAGAGATGGTTTTGACTGCCAAGATTCAAGGTAAACCACTTCCACATGGTATTGTTGGCATTGTCATGGGATCCCTGCTCTGCATTCATCAGGCCTCCTTCCAGAAAACACCTTCTCTGCAGTGCATGGCGGTGCAGTCTTCCAAAAATGCTGCAACTTCACAGATGAGCCATCAGTGGTCATGTCAAAGGATGCCAACATCAAAACGTTTGTCTGCTTGTCTTTAAGGTACCAGCACCACCACCTGCAAGAGCCTCAACCTGGTTCCACCAACTCTCATCCTGCCAGTACTATCACGACCACTCCAGCCTCCACAGAGCTACCCCTCAGTCAGTGACTATCTTCTTCAAAACTTCCAACCTGTCCAGCAGAGAAACAGCAACTTTTGGAATTCCTGGAGAACTACCTGGATGTCTTTTTTGGTCCAGACAACAAACTTGGATGCTGTGATATCCTGCAACACACCATCGAGGTGCAGACTAACCAGCAGCCAATCCATCAGCTACCCTGCAAAGCAGGACACAAACAGAAACAAGTCCTGGAGGACATAATCAAGGACATGCTTGACCAGGACATTATTGAGCACTCTACAAGCCCTTGGGGTGCACCGTGCTTGCTGGTGGTAAAGAAGGACAAAGGGTATCATTTTGTGGTGGATTACAGAAAGTTCAATGCCTACACGGTACAGGATACTCATCCCTTACCTACAACTAAAGATGCCCTAGAGAGCCTTGGTGTAGTCAACACAGCTTACTTCACCACTCTAGACCTTCAGAGTGGATTATTTTATTTTTATTTAGTGTGCATTATGTTGCACCGGCACCGTCGATTTTTCAGCTCTGGTCATGGAACCCCGTACCTCCACCTCCGATGTTGCTGGAGCTCACCCAGTCACCCCTGGCTTATCCTCCTGAGAGCATGACTGTGACACTGTCCCCTACCTGTGCCGCAACACTAGTAACTAGTTGGTGAGCTGGCTCCAGAGGCTAACTAAGCCCCGGGGGCAGAGCATCACTGAGATGGTGAGACTCAGATTTTCTGCCCTGTTTTTCCTGGAGGTGGGGACGTGCAATGATGTCCAGCATCTGCCCTACATAGAAACATAGAAACATAGACTTTGATGGCAGATAAGGACCGCTTAGCTGATCTAGTCTGCCCATTTCCTTACCTACAGGATAGGCCGCAGATCCTAGTTAACCAACAGCCTATTTCCTCCTACCCCCCACAAGAATTGCCTTATGTCTGTCCCATGCATTCTTGAATTGTCCCACAGTTTTAGGCCCCATAACTCCTCCTCAGGAAGGCTGTTCCATGCATCCACTACCCTCTCTGTGAAATAATACTTCCTCACATTGCCCCTGAACTGCCCCTCTATCTTTAAATTGTGTCCCTTGTTCTTGCACATCTCTTTTTCTGAAAGATGCTGCCCTCTTGGACTTTGTTGATTCCACTAAGGTACTTAAAGTTTCTATCATGTCCCCTCTCCTTCTTTCCTCAAGGGTATACATATTAAGCTCCTTTAGTCTCTCCTCATACAGCTTCTCTTGCAGACTCTGCACTATTTTAGTTGTCCTCCTCTGGACTGCCTCTATCCTGTCTATGTCCTTGTGAGATGGGGTCTCCAGATCTGGACACAGTACTCCAGATGGGGTCTCACCAACTGTCTTTACAGAGGGATAACAACTTCCTGTTTTCTGTTGCTGATGCCTCCCTATGCATCCCAGTATACCCCCAGCCCTCCCTACTGCCTTTTCACATTGCTTGCTAACCTTAGGTCATCTGATATGATTACCCCTAGGTCCCTTTCCTTTTCTGCTGTTGTTACTACCTCCCACCCAATTGTGCATTCTTCCCCTAGGTTCTTGTTTCCCAGGTGCATTGAATCCTAGCTGCCATACTTCTGACCATTCCTCCGACCTTGCCAAGTTCCTTCTCATCCTTTCCACGCCTCCTTGTGTCTCAACCCTGTTGCAGATCTTTGTGTCATCTGCAAAGAGGCATACTTTTCCTTCCAGTCCCTCTGCAATGTCACTTATGAAGACATTAAAAAGGACTGGACCCAATACTGAACCCTGCGGTCCCCACTAGTAACCCCTCTTTCTTAGAGTGGACTCCATTTACAATTACCTTCTGTTCCTGTTGTCCAGCCAATGTTTTACCCAGGTTATCACCCTGGGACCCACTCCAGCCAGTTAATTTGACTATTAATCTTTGTGGGACTGTGTCAAATGCCTTGCTAAAGTCTAGGTAGGCCATGTCCACAGCCCTCCCTGGTCTACTACTTTGGTCACCCAGTCAAAGAAGTCTATTAGATTCATCTGACATGACCTTCCTGCTGTGAAGCCATGCTGCCTTTGGTCCTGTGCTCCACTGGCCTCAAGGTACTCAACTATTCTTTCCTTCAGAAGTGACTCCATCACTTTCCCTACCACAGAGGTCAGACTGACAGGTCTGTAGTTTCCTGCCTCTGTCTTGGTCCCACTTTTATGAAGGGGAATCACATCCGCCTTCCTCCAGTCCTCGGGTACACACCATCCTCCCATGATTTATTAAAGAGAGTTGCCAGCGGTTTCACTAGTTCCCTCCTTAATTCTTTTAGAATTCTGGGGTGAATTCCATCAGGCCCCATTGCTTTGTCCACCTTCAGTTTTAGGAGCTCTTGCAGAACCCTTTCTTCTGTGAAAGGACTGGGATCGACCCCTATCAAGAGTGCTTCTGTTAATTGGATTAGGCACTTCCCCCTCCTCTTTTATGAATACTGAGCAGAAATATTAGTTCAATATCCCTGCTTTTTCACTGTCCCTCTCTGCCCATCCACTGTTCATTCTGTTCAGCCTCACTATCCCTCCCTTTGTCTTTCTACGCTCACTGATGTACCTATAAAAGGTTTTATCCCCCTTCTTAACTGAGTTGCCTGTATTTTCCTCAGTTTGGGCCTTTGCTATTCTGACTTCCCTCCCTGCTTCCTTCTGCCTTAACTGGTACAGCTCTCTGTCCTGCTTTTTCTGTGTTTCCTTATACTTCCGGAATGCTATCTTTTTCTTCCTGACTTTCACAGCCACCTCTTTTGAGAACCATAGTGGCTTTTTCTTTCATTTTGATTTGTTTATTTGCTTCACACAAAGGCTTGTTGCCTCTTGATGGCAGTTTTGATGATTCCCATTGTTGCTCCACACCTCCTTCTAGCCTGTCTGCTAGTGCTTTCCTGAGGCACTCTCCCATCTTGCCAAAGTCAGCCCTCCTGAAGTCCAGTACCCTCACTTTTGTATGGCTTGACTCTGTAGCTGAGTTTAATGTGAACCACACTGTTTGATGGTCACTTGTTCCCAGATGGCAACCCACTTCTAGATCTGAGATCCTCTCACTGCCTCCATTTGAGAGTACGAGGTCTAAGATTGCTCCCTCATGAGTGGGTTCTGAAACTAGCTGTCTGAGGCCTGCCACCTGTAGGGCATCAAGAATGGCCCTGCTCTTGGATGTGGCTGCAGCAAATGTGCTCCAGTTAACATCTGGCATATTCAGGTCTCCCATCAACAGTATCTCCCCTTTCTCTGCCATTCTGCCTGCCTGAGACTCTCCGATGCCAGTCACTGTGGTACCCTTGGCCTCCACCAGGGGTCCATCAAGTGCTGGATGTACACCGCCCTCTCCCTCCTGGAGAAGAAGATAAGTCCCTGGGATGCTCCATCCTTCTTCCCCAGCTGGCCCTCCAACAACCCAGGTCCATTCCCAAACCCGGGTCGCTGGCATCGCAGTGGAAATCCAATCACTGCTCCGATGGGTCAGCCTTCAGAGTGGATTATAGCAAGTTACTGCTGATCCAGCTTCTCACCCATACACAGCCTGGTGTTGCCACTTGGGACTTTCTCAATTCAAATGACTGCCTATGGGATGTCAGAACAGTCCAGCCACATTTCAACATATCATAGAAGCCAAATTACATGGACTATCTTGGAAATATTTCCTAGTCTACCTGGATAATGTTATAATCTTCAGCAGAACTTTCCCAGAGCACCTCCAACATCTCAAAGAGGTATTCGAACGTCTCAGACAAACCAATCTCAAGCTTCACCCAGAGAAGTGTTGTTTTGCACAGCATCAAATTCATTACCTGGGACATGTAATTAGTTCTCCAGACATCTCTCCAGGCCCAGATAAGCTTTCAGCAGTAAAAGACTATCCAGAACCTTCTAATCTCAAGGACCTTAGAGCTTTCCTGGGCTTGTCTGGCTACTACCAAAAATTAATTTGCAACTATACCAAGATTGCAGCCCCAATGTACACCCTTACCAAAAAGGGATGTGACTATACTTGGACTTCCAAATGTAAAGAGGCCTTCAAAACCTTGAAAGACAAACTAATCTCTTCTCCAGTATTGGCCTACACAAGGTTCGACCAGCCCTTCAAATGCTACACAGATGCTGTTTCCTTTGCAGTGGGCACTGTGCTGTGTCAGCTCTAAGATGGAACAGAGTGAATTGTCTCCTACGCTGGGCACTCCCTTTCCTCAGCTGAACAAAACTATGGCATCACAGAAAAGGAATGTCTAGCCATGGTATTTGCTGTAAAGAAATTTGACTGTTACCTTCACTACTCCTCCTTCACAGCTATCGTTGATCACTCTTCCCTCAGATGGTTATTTGAAATGAAGGAGCCAGTAGGCGAATTTGCCTGATGGATTCCCATATTGCAAATGCTGCAAATTTGAAATTCAGTATCAACCAGGTCGAGTTCATTCTAATGCCAATGCTGTAAGCCAGAGATGGTATCCCTCCACATAATTTTCAACAGATGAGGAATCCTGACTACAAGCTCTTCCTTTCCAGTCCACAGATGTGCTCCTTGTGGACACTCCTACGTCATCTTAAGTTGCTTTGCTGCTACCAACTGCTTCCACAGAGAAAAGCACCAATCTTCACTTACTGCAAGCAGCTGAAGATCTTCTTACCTCCTCTGCTACTGATATCTCCCTGGCAATGATCAAAATGCAACAAAGAACTGATCCTCAAGTTATTTATTTATTTGCTTTTGTTAACCGGGTAAGCACACTAGACAGTCAAGTGCCTATTTTTAGGTGCGACCCAGGAGATTACAAGGTGCATTACAAGGTACATACATGAACATCCAGCAAATACAAGTGGAGGATTACATTACACAGAATTAGCACAACAGGGACTTTACAAGCATCAGATTTCATCAGGCAAATAGTAGTGAAGAATTACTATAAAGTGACTAGAACAGAGGGACATTACAAGACAACAGTACCAAAAACAGGTATTACAATACAGTATTAAACATTGCAATCAGTAGGAAGAAGTACAGTGTGAATTCAATGCTCCAGGCAGCAAGTTGTAAGGCTAGCAGTTAGAATAAGGAGGAGTCACAGTTGGGATAGAGTGGGCCCAGTGTGAGATAAGGGAGTGCACAGTTACAGTGCTCACCCTGTTTTGCCAGTTGGGCTTAAGTGGTCCATTTTTATATTTGCTCTGAGAACAGGAGGAGTGTGAGCACAGATGTGCTCTATCCAAGTCGTAATGTTTAGGTAGTGTCTCAGTTTGTTGGGGCATCACAGGCTGAGAGGGTTTGTCTAGTGCAGAGACAGGTGGCAGCCATTTTGAGAAAGCCCCAGAGGGAGGCTTTAAAGCTCTGGTGCGAGGGAGAGGAGCGAGTGCTAGTTGGAAGAGAGTTCCAAACTCCTGGGCGCATACACAGCGAAAGGCTCAGTCACCCATTTGTGTATGGGTTTTAGGTACTAGGAGGGCATGGGAGCCACTGGATCGCAGGTTGTAGGAGGGTATAGCTAGAACAAGGGAATCACGTACCTAGAGACTGAAACATTACCACAACAAAGGCAACACTGCCAGGATGTACTTTTCCTTGCTTCACAATACTTTCTCAATGATGGTGTGCTTTTTCACATTAGGTCCAAGAAAAGCAAGGGCCATCGCATGGATAGAACTCATGTACAGTTAGTTATGCCAGCTTCTCTAGTCAACAAAGTTATTCAAGCCACTCATGCCTCTCCACTTTCCGGAGGACATATGGGAATCCACAGAACTCTCGAAAAGACAAGGCTTCACTTCTTCTGGCATCATGTGAGCAAGAACATTGTCTGATTTGTCAAATCCTGTCAGCCCTGCTCCAAAAGCAAGCCTCCTACCAAACTGATGAAGGCACACATCATGCCAATGCCTGTAGCCACTGAACCATTCCAACGAGTCAGCACAGACATTCTTGGGCCTTTACCCACATGCTCTGACTCTGGCAACAAATACATTCTTGTTTTTGTGGACTACCTTGTGAAGTATTCAGAACTAGTCCCCCTAAAAGACATTAAAGCTACCACAGTGGCAAGTGCCTTCCTCAACACAATCATTCATCATAGTACACCCTTGTACCTGCATTCAGACAGAGGCACTAACTACCTTTCAACTATGGTGCAAGGAAGATGCAAACTTCTCAACATCAAAAAGACTCACACAACCAGTTATCATCCACAATGCAATGGACAAAGTGAGAGAATTATGTCTACAATTCGTAATACACTCTCCAAGTACCTGGATGAGACTCATGACACTTGAGATCATTTTGTTCCATTTGTGCAATTTGCTTACAACACAAGCGCTTGAGTCGGCAGTACAGAGTACACTCCAGTTTTCCTAGTCCGTGGACTTCACTCAAGAACTCCATTGGACAGGGATCTCTCACTGCTAGAGGTTCCAAAGTCAGCTTCATCATTTCAGTGCTGGAACAGTTCAAATTTGCCAGACGTATTGCAACTGACGTACTGGGCCAGAAAAAATCTGTAATGCAGAAAAAGCAGCCAAGTTGCATGAACCTTCATCTTCTGTTGGGGACATTGCACACTTGTATCGACCTGTCCTAGTTCCAGTCACCACCAAAAAACTGCTTTGCCCTTGGATTGGTCCCTTCTACATTATGGAAAAGCTTCCTCTTGTTCACATTCGTTTATGCCGCAATTCCGATGGAAAGCTGGCACACAATAAAATCCACATCAACCAACTAAAACATGGGTACCTGAATGATATCCTCCCAGATGGTCCTAGCCACCAAGCAATGAAGCTGCACTTGAACCTGCTATACTTTCTGAAGTCAAAATCCCTTCAGACAATTTGAGACCAGTTTCTCCAGAACCCCAGGGTCTTGACACTCTTCAGCCAGATCCTGTTTTGCCTGATCAGCCAGATGGACTTCCTGGGACTTCTCAGTCTTTTGTTGCTTCTTCTTCTCAGGACTCTTTTGTACACACACCAGTGTACCAGACTGAGAAGATATTACGCAAAAAGTATGTAAATGGATCCTGGTCTCATTGTGTCAGGTGGTGCAGTATTGACGGTATGCAGAACTCTTGGGTTCCCTTTCATGACCTGACCCGATCCTGTCAGAAACTGGTACAAGCCACACATGCTTCTATCCCCATTAACTGTAAAAGTCACAGAAAATCGTGAACTTTAATAACCAGACTAAGTGTAGTAATATCTTGTGTTCATTATAGAACTCAGTGTGGTAAACCATTACTTATAGTACATTTAACTGTTGCCTCAAATATTCTAAAATTTAGTGTTCTGCAACACAGTTTTTTTCTCCTCTAGGTCATTAGGAATGTTCTGTTTTGCCACTATTAACCTATGTTTCAATTACATTGGGTACCTCCTGCTGCCCCCTTCCCTCTCTTCCCTTTCCCTTCCCCTGCACTTTAGCACTTGTGGCATGACCAAACTTCAAGTTGCTATGGTGTTCCCCCTTTCCCTGGCACTACACTGACTAGTCACCAGTGTAGTCCAGATTCTTTCCCCCACCCCCAGCAGCGGAGTGCAGTGTTTTTTCAGAAAAAAAAATATCTTCTTAAACGTGCTCAAATGTTTAAATCCATGTTTCCACGTTATAGGTTTTCCTCTGATCTTTTTGTTAATGCCATTGCCATGCTCTTTTTGCTTGTTTGAGTGGCATTCACGCTCACTGTCCCAGGGGTGATGTAGAGTTAAGCATGGGGCATAATGCTAGCTGCTGCCCCTTTAACAGAACAGATAATGTTGCAAGTAGAGTCATTATGGTAATAAGTTATGCTAATTATTTCCTGCAGGGGCTAAGAACCCTCCTATTTCCTGTCTGTAGTCAATCTGAGTTTGAACCTCCTGCTGAACATTTGCTCCTGCCTGATGTCTCTGAATAAACTAATTTTGCTTATTATGTTATGCGTCTGACTCAATTCTTTCAGTACCAATACGATGCTAATTGCAGCAGAACCAGATGGGCCTGGCAGAACAGAAAGAAGGTAAGGGTCCCATGGCAGACCAATGCCAAAACACCACATAAATAAGGTATTCAGTGTCTTTTTTACTTGCATGTGAAACAACAAATTGTCTCTAATCCTATTTCTGTATGAAAAGCACTGGCATTTCAAACTATTGTAAAATGTTAAACATTATAAATAATGAAAAATGAAAAAAAAATTATATAATGCCAAATTATTTATTTAAATTTTTTTTTATTTTTATTAACCCATACTCATCCAAAAACATTTTTATTTGTTTATATTAACTATGTATATACGGTTGCCAGTCCATGTGGTCATTGAAACCTAACGGTTTTAAAGTTCTTAGCTTAAAGATCCACATGGACCCCTTTCTATCTAAATCCAAATTCCTGCCCTCCCACTCTATGAGCAACTTGATCTATACCCATGTAAAACACTTTATGATCTGTTATATCTGTTACATCTGCTAGATGCTTACCTATCAGATGAACCAAATCCTGTTTTTGTATTGCCCTGTAGTGCTCCTGTATACTTTCTTGCAGGCTTCTAGTGGTCTGCCCCACATCTACTTTACCACAAGAGCACCACAGAGCGTATGCTACAAATCTGGCTGAACAAGTGATACAATCACAAATTTTGACCTCCCTTATTCCCTGCTTTCCAGAGTTGTTAAAATTTGTACCCTGGACCACTGATTTACATGTCTTGCAGTGTTTGCATGGAAAAAAGCCCATGGGGTTATTTCCCTACCAGTTTTTAGAAGTAATTGTTTTTTTCTTTGTATTCAATATGAACTAGTAAGTCTCTAAGACTTTTACCCCTTTTAAATGCCACAAGTGGACTGGTTTCCAAAATTCCCTTTAAGTCTCTGGGGATGTTTGAAAATGGTTTGGACAGAAATTTACTTGATATTGGGAGATAAATATACTCTGCTATTGCAGGGAAGGTGGTCTTGATGGGCTCAGGCCTACTTCCACCTTTAACAACTGAGTATTGCTGAGATTAACTGAGTCTTTGTCAGTACTTAACACGTGCCAGTTATTTTTTATTATTGCATGCAAATCCATAGACCCTGAACAATATTCAGTAGTAAAAAGTATTCTATCTGTATTTGTCTCTTGTTGTTTGTATTGCAAAAGCTCATTTTCTATGTTTTACTTCTACTTTGTGCAGTGCTTTCTCCAAGACCTCCTCTGTGTACTCCCTCAGTTTTAGTCTGCAAAATAGCTTGTCTTTAGCCTGTAAGAAATCCTCCAGGTCAGAGCAATTTCTTTTAAGGTGGATCAATTGACCAAATACAGAGCCTCAATAGTATGCCTGGAATGTGAGCTACGTCACGAAGAGCACTATTACTTTCTTATATACCTTCATGTTTATTAAAATATCTGACAAGCCTTGAAGTGTTAAGTTCAAAAAGTTGATTTGTTTTTTGTCATACTGTGCAGCGAAATTCAAACCCAGCTCATTATTATTAATGTAATCCAAAAGATCTAAAATGTCAGTCTCTGTGCCATCCCATATAAGCAACAAATTGTCAATATAATGTTTATATTTTACAATATTAGAAAAATATGGATATAATTTACCTGGACTTTAGCAAGGCCTTCATATCAGTGCCGCACAGGAGGCTGATAAAACTGAGGGGACTAGGGGTAGGGGAGAAATTAGTAAGATAGGTGAAAACTGATAAATGGCAGATCACAGAGGGCAGTGGTGGTGGGGAGAATCCTCCAGCAGCAAGGAGGTCACCAGCGGGGTCCCACAGGGGTCAGTGTTGGGCCCGGTATTATTTAACATCTTTATTAGCGACATTGGGGAAGGTATTCAGGGCAAAATGTGTCTGTTCACTGATGACATCAAGCTTGGTGGGAGGGTGGACATCCAGGAAGGGATGCAAGAGTTGAGGGAGAACCTACCCAGACTAGAGAGATGGTCAGGGATATAGCAGCTTGGGTTCAATGCCAAAAAGTGCAAAGTGATGCACACTGGGTCCAAGAAGCTAAGAGCAGAGTACTACATAGGAAAGGTTTAGGTAGCTGCTTTGAAAGAAGAAAAGGACTTAAGGGTGGTAATTACTAGTGATCTGAAACAGTTCACTCAATACAAAACGGCAGTGGTGAAAGCAAATAGGATGCTAGAATGTATTGCAAGGGGATTTAGTAGTAGTGAGATTATTTTACTATTGTATAGGTCACTGGTAAGGCCACATTTGTAATACAGAGTGAGGTATTGGCACCCATACTTAAAAAAAGAACATTAAAATGCTGGAGGGGGTCCAGAGGAGGGAAACTAAAATGATCAGGGGTCAATAGGATAGGACACACAAGGAGAGGATTGGAGCCCTAAGGATGTACTCCCTGGAGGAGAGGAGGTGGGGGATATGATAGAGACCTTCAAGTACCTGAAGGGACATATGAACATATGAAATTGCTGGCAGAAAAAGGCCCACAGGTCTATCAAGTCTGCCAGATTGTGCAGCTCTTAGTTTCATATCACTACAGCTGCCCCACTCCCACCAAACCCCTCCCTTCCTCCTCTTTCCGGTCCTTCCCCATTTTGTGTTTTAGTCTGTACTAACCCTGCCCATGACTCTATCCCAACCCTGCTTAAAACTATCCACTGTCCTTTGAGTGATTAACTCCTCTGGCAGTGTTTTCCAACCTACCACTACTCTCTGTGTGAAGTAGTGTCTCCTCATCTCCTCCTAAACCTTTCCCTTCCAACTTCAGATTGTGCCCCCTAGTGACCCTTCCCCCCTTTAAGCAGAACAATCCTCCCTCCCTGACTTTGTTTATGCCTTTTAAGTACTTAAAGGTCTCTATCATGTCCCCTCTTACCCTTCTGTCTTCCAGCAAGTACACGTTAAGCTCCTTCAACCTTTCCTCTTATGGTAACTCCCCTAGTCCCATGATCATTTTTGCAGCCCTACACTGCACCCCCTCCAGTAATCTCACATCCTTTTTGGAGCATGGGGACCAGTACTGTATACAGTACTCCAAGTTGGCCTCACCAGTGATCTATACAATGGCAGGATGACATCCACCTTTTGAGAGGGATCCCTCTGGCAATGCACCCCAGCATCCTATTTGCCCTTGCTGCCACCCTCCTACACTGTGCTGATACCTTCATGTCCCCTGTGACTTTTACCTCCAGATCCCTTTCCTCCTCTGAAGCCATTACATGCACTCCCCCAGCCAGTAGCTGGTCCTGGGATTTCTGGCTCCAAGGTGCATGACCATGCACTTCTTATCATTAAACCCCAACTGCCACTCCTTAGACCAGTGTTCAAGTTTAGCTAGATCCTCTCTGACTGCCTGCCACTCTTCCTCATTGTCCACTTTTGCACAAATCTTATTGTCATCTGCAAACAGGCAGATCTTACTCTTGACCACCTCTGCAATGTCTACATTGAAGACATTGAACAAAATAGGGCCCTGTAGTACTCCATTCATTACTGGCCTTGGCTTGGATGTCTCCCCCCTTACAACTACCCTCTGTTGTCTGCCCTGGAGTCAACTCTCAACCCACCCCACCAATTATTCCCTGCCCCCATGTCCCTCAGCTTGCTTATTAACCTCCTGTGTGACACAGAGTTGAAAGCCTTGGTGAAGTCCAGATACAGCACATCTGCAGCGTGACCTTCGTCAACCACCCTAGTGACCCAGTTGTAGAAGTCGATCAGGTTAGTTTGGTAAGATCTTCCTGTGACAAACCCATGCTGTCTCTCATCCTGCAGCCCACTGTTATTGAGAAAGGTTATCAACCTCTCCTTCAGAATGGTCTCCATCAACTTCCCCACTATTGAAGTCATGCTCACCAGTCTGTAGTTGCTCGGTTGGTCCTTGGGTCGACTCATCTTCAAGGAGGTGTTGATCAGGTCCATCAGAGAGCCTGCCAACAACTCTGCCAGTTCCTTCAGGATCCTTGGGTGTATGCCATCCGGTCCTGGTGCCTTGTCCACCCACAAGGCTTTAAAGCACTTTAGAACTCTATCAGATGACCTCATCTGTTATCTCTGCCCCACCACCCTTGCTCCCTTTCCCCTGCGGTATTGGGCTAGCCCTTTCTTTTGTAAACATTGAGCAGAAATACTCATTGAGTGCCTCTGCCTGATCTTCCCCTTGTTCTGCCCATCCTCCCTCTCACTTGATTCTTACAATGTCATCCCTATAACTCCTCTTCTCCCTTATGTATTCAAAGAACCCCTTTTCCCCCTCTCTGATCCCCTGTGCCAACTTCAGCTCCTTTGCTGTCTTGGCTGCCCTGACCGATCTGGTCCCCTCCCGAGATGCCTTTGAGAACACTTCTCTATCCTCCTCATGCACAGATTTTTTGAACTTAATGAAGGCCAATCTCTTTTCCCTCACTTTCCCCTCTACCTCCTTGCTGAGCCAGCTAGGTCTTTTTGACCTAACTTCTTACTCTGAGATTTAGCACACATGTTTGTGGCCTCATTTATCCCCTTCCTAATGATTGCTCACTTCTGTTCAGCATCCATCCTTGGGTTAATTTCAACTAAATACCCTCTAGGATGCTGCCCATTCTGGCAAAATCTGCCTTTCTGAAATCCAACACTCTTGTCCTGGTCTTAGCTGGCTCCCTCCTGTGTTGAGGAGGAACCACACTGAGCCATGGTTGCTTCCTGCTAAAGGGTCCTGTACTACCACATCCTGGACTTGGTCTCCATTTGTTAGCACCAAGTTCAGTATGTTCCCTTCCCTAGTAGGTTCCATCTCCCCTTGCACCATGTATCTGTCTTGGATAGCCTCCAGCAGCACCTGTTCCCTGGTGTGTACAGTAGTTACTGTCTGACAGTCAACCCCAGGTAGACTGAAGTCTCCCACTATAACAGTATTCCAGTGTGATGCCCTGTCCAACAGTCTGTGTTTGGCTATTGTGCTACATGCTATGGTACATGTTGCACCAGGTATGTATTTCACTTGCTCTTGGCCTGTCTGGCCATGCTGCTACCTATGTGTCCTGGGCTTCCTAGGGTACTTTTGCTTCTGTGTTCCACTGTATGCCCATTAGTTCCATATTCAGGGCCTACTGGTTGGGGGTATGCTTTGTGGGGGGGGGATTCTATGACCTGTGCTCTGGTTAGGACAGCCTTTCATTGTTCTACCTTATGTTACCATTCTCTGGCATGGTACATTATACCTCCTGTTCTGGAATAGCGGTTCTGTGGTGCCAGTGTGTAATGCATGTCTTAAGCCACATTACACAGTGTCGTAGGTATTCTTTCACGTAACTGTGGCGTAATTTGCGTTTGTCATAGCAGTTGCGGGTTGTGGTGGAAGTGTTCTTTTGTACTCGCACATGTCACAAATTGCTGGTGTAACTTGTGATTTGCACTATCAGGACTGGCGTACTGCATTTACACCTGGTGTAACTGTCTTGGAATCGAGCCCTCTGTCCTTAAAACAAAACCCTTGTGGACACCCTTCCAGGTAATCCCCTACAAAGCAGGAAACCTGTTATATTACTGTATTATTCAGAAATGAGGGGATACAGTAGCAGCCACAGACACTGCCAGATATTTCCCGAAATTTCTGTGATATTTCCTGAAATATCTCCTGCTTTCTGCATTTCCACAGTAGGGGCAGCAGAGAGAAGCTCTTCAGAAATTTCGTGAAATATCTGGAAATAGCTGGCAATGTCTCTGGCTACTACTATAAATATTGTGGATACTATTCTTTGATTGGAGTGATGTTGTGAAGTGGAAGGTCTACCTGAACCAATCTTCGATTGTAAAGGATTTTGGAATGGGGTTGGGAGGATAAAGGTGAAATTGACCCAACTACAACAAGATTTTCAGCATCTGCCCAATTGCTTTTTTCTTGATAGGGATAAGGGTTTTATTTCTATCCCAGGCAACTGAGAAAGTGCTATAAATGTGGGTCAAACAGACATATAAGTAATTCATGTGATGAAATTCAGTGTAATAACTGTGGAGAATTGGAACACTCTGGGTACTACTGTACTAATACTCCTATTTGTAACCTCTGTGGAGATGGTGGCAACAACTTTGCTGACTATCCAAAGGCAGCACATAATACAGAGGATGCAGATTATGGCATACAGGACTATTATCTCTGTAAGGCATCTAGGGACATGTCAAATCCTTCCAGGCCTCAGACTGCTTCTGACCCATCCTCTGTGATGCATAGTGCACCAAGATGATCTAGTCGCACCTATGCTAAAGCAACAAAACAGAATCCCCACCACCACTACCTAGAGTATCTTTGCAGCCTGCACCCATCCAACCTGTTCCTTCTAATTTTATGGCCCTGCCTGTAGGTCAGGAGCAAAAGGGAAAAGAGGTGCATCTCATGGCTCCTCCACTGGTACCAATATCTGAACTGCAGTCTACCATATCACCAAACAATTCAAACCCTGTGGAGAATGAGACACATCATCCTATGGTGGGAATGTCAGTGTCCAATAAATTCGAGGTACTATTACAGGAACAACCAGATGAAGGAAGCATATCAGAGGTAGAATCATGTGCTTCTTCACAAATGGAAGCAGCGTCAGAACAAAGCACGAATTCTGCCTCGGCGAAAGCCCCAAGAAAAAAAAAGAATGGGTTCTAATCTGGGAGTCAGAAAGAGTGCAATAAGAAAACCTAATCCAACCTAAAACACTTGGTTGAATGCGCCTCAAAAGTATGACCAGTCAATAGCAAGTCTAAATGTAAATAGAATTCATTCTGAAAAGAAAAGATTAGCTACACATGTATTATTTTCTGAGTATAAAAATGATATTGTATTTTTTCAGGATGCTCGGTTATATGACTCAGAACATTTTTCCACAGCCTCAAATGCTTGGTTTTGGGGCCCCAGATATTGGTCAGGGGGTATGGAAGTAGCTAATGGAATAGGGATATGTTTACTGTACATTTTTAGATTTTAAAGTAATACATATAGTAGATATTGACCCAGAAAGGGCATTATTGGTGGATGTTCAGATAAGGGGGGTGGAATTCAGATTGATAAATATTTATGCACCCCAAGGGAAAGTGCTGAGGATTGACCTCTGGAAGAAAAGTCAACCCTATTTATTTTCAAGTAAAATATTATTTTTGGGGAGTGGGGGGATTTTAATTTTAGTAGATTATTGTCAGACAAAGGTCAAAAAATGAGAAACAATATTGTGATGCAAATTTCCTTAATGATTTACTTCACAGAACAGAACTCAGGGATGTTTTTTTTTAGACAGAACCAGCAACCAGTATTTACTTTTTTTCAGGGTACGAAAAGATCCAGAATAGATTATATTTTCATAACTCCTATTCTTTGTTTCAATGAGATGAAAGTACAGGTAATGGTGACCTTGGATCATATATTACTTATGTTACTGATTTCGAATTTTCAAGAAACTACTAGTGATCCAGGGTATCAAAATTAAATCTTTCCCTACTGGAGATACCGGAAGTTCTAACAGGCCTCCAATATGTAATGGAAGCTAGAAAGTCAGTATATTTTCTATATGATTCAGCACAAGTATGATGGGGAGATACAAAAAAATGATATTAGAGACTACTTTAAAAAACTAGGTAAAACCAAGGGTAGATATAACACAGACACCTGTAGTCTTCTTAGGAAAGAGTTACATCAGTTATATACCTTTCAAAATACAAATAATTTGTTTCTCAAGAGAGAATGTCACAAATCAAGCAGGAAATTATTGCTTTACAATACAACAGAATGAAATCTTTAGAACTAGAGCAAAGATTTGTCACACAAGGCACAAAAGCATTTTGTAATCCATATAATATTTGCCAAACAACATAAACAAAAAGAGATTAAACAAGTAAGGTCAACAGAGGGGGAGTTGAAATACAAACAAGATAAGATCTTACAGGAAATAGAAACATATATGGCAAAAATATTTTCGGCTGATTCCGACATCAAAGAATCTGGGATACAAGAATGGTTCCAGGAGTGTAAGCTTCCAGAGATTCCAAACCATTTTGTTGGAGCATTAACCACCCCAATAACAACAATAGAGATACAACATGTAATAGCACAATTACACACTGGGAAATCTCCAGGCCCAGATGGGATACCAGATGAGCTTTATGCCCATATTGGTCAGATATTATTGACTGAACTCACACAAATGTTCAGAGACTATCTGGAATCAAATGATCTCTTAACTACTTTAAATACAGGATTGGTAATTTTATTACATAAGGTGGGGGATAGGGATTTGTTGCAAAATTGGAGACCAATCACACTATTGAATTTAGATATAAAAATACTAACAAAAACACTGAGCAACAGGATTTTTGCAGTTTTGCCTAAAATTATTCCCCCCGCCCAGTTTTGTTCATTACCAGGTAGAATAATAACAGATGGTCTGATAATACTAAGAAAGATAATGGAAAAAGGTTGCATGAGAGAAATTTCAGGGTTTTTTGCTGAGTTTAGATCAGACAAAGGCTTTTGATAGAGTGGCACATTCGTATCTTTGGACAGTATTACGAAAATTAAAATTTCCAGGTACTGTATTTTCATAGCATGGCTAAAACATATTAAAATTCTGCTTTTACAGTCCCTTTGTTAATAGATATATCGGAAAACCATGTAGAATTACAAGAGGAGTGAGACAGGATGTCCACTTAGCCTGATATTGTATATTTTATCTATAGAATCATTACTCAGAAAAGTTTCTTTACAAACAACTATAATGGGCTTGTCTTTTTCTAGTGTTACAGAAGAAGTGAAATATATTGCATATGCTGATGATTTCTGTTTTGTTGTAGCTGACCTGCCCGCTAGTGGAGTATTAGAAACAATGATAAATTACTTCACTTGAGGAACGGGCGCGCAGATTAACATCCAAAAAAGTATGTGTTTATCTATAGGGGATTTACATTCTGGAGAGATGACACCATTGAACATACCTACATCACCTTCCACATGTAAAATTTTAGGAATATGTTTTCATACTGGGAGCATGAGTTTTTTTTGGGATATGGTTCTAAGTGAAGCTCAGAAAAAAGTTATTAAATTGAACAAATGTTTTTTATCGAAACAAAAAAGAATATACATGATCAAAATGCTTTCATTGAGTATGTTCCTACATCTTAGTGTGGTTTATATGATTCCTCAAATACTAGAAACTCGATTATACAGTGTGTTTTTTTAGGGAGTATGGGAAGTCATCTCAATTCGGTTAAAAGGGGTATTATGCACTTGCCAATCAAGAAGGGGGGATTAGGGATGGTACAACCTGTGTTATTTTTCTTTTATATGTTACTCAATAAAAATATATCACTTTTATTACAAAAGGTAGACAGGGTTTGGAATATGTGGGTTTGGGATCAGGTAGGCCCATAGTTAAATACATGGTGTCAGGACACTGCAATTCCTAAACATAAATCATTACAAGGCTTATCCTCATATATGCAGCAATGTGTGGGTAAACTGAAACTTTGGAAAATATAGAAATTGGCTTATCTTACATTATCGTGGAAAGCGCTGTATCAAACTATTTTAGCTCAAAGCTTTTTGGAAAAAACATTTTATGATTAGCTGCAAGAACAAATTTCATGTATAGAAAAATGTTAACTCAAAACAGAACACCTGCTTATTATGGGATACCCTTTGGTTAAGTGACACAAAAAGCTAAATGTTAAAGACAATTTGAAGCATAAAGACAGACGCTGAAAGAATGTGTCCCAGAACACATTGGTGTATTCAACAAACAGAAACAATGGAACATCTGTTTTTGACTGTCCATATGCCATGCAATTTTGGAACTATTTACACCATTATTGGGACGATATTCCTTTTAAGATGCTGATTCTAGATATTCTGTTTTGGGGGATATACCAAAGTCATGGCAAGGTTACAACACAGAGACCTGTTATCTAATCTTGTGGAGTATTAAATACCAAATCTAGCATAGTAGACGTCAATGGTCCTTAAGGAAAATTTGGATAATACCAGAACAATACTTTGGGCATTACAGGGAAAAATCAAAAACAGTCACATAGAAGATAAACAGAAATTATCTCTGAAATTATACAATAGTTGGTGGGATGGGACAACATGGTTAGATACTGGATGAATGATAAAGTTTGGAAAGAAACATTTTTTTTAGAACTGTTAGAAAGACCTTACTTTAATTTAAAAAATTTAAGAAAGGGGATATACTTTAAAAAGTTTGGGGTTGTTTTTCTGGTTTAGGTTGTATTAGTTACAGAAGGGGGGATAGGAATAAATACCTGTTTTGCTATTAGAGTTTACTTTATATAATTTCTGTACATCATTTTATTTCAGGGAAAAAAATCAGTCAATCCCATTTTTTTAGGGGGGGGAACTTTTTTTAAATTGTATGAAGGAATACGTGTTTTTTTGTTTCACATAAGGGTTTCTGAATTAATCACATTTTTGAATGGGTTGTAAAATGGTTGGAAAGGAATGTATGCTTTAAATACTTATCTTGTTTTCTTGACTTGCTTTTGATTCTTTTTGTAATGTATTATACTTTCTGGCAGTTTGAATAATAAAATTCCCATACTCTTAGGGATGGGGGATTGTTTATTTATTTATTTATTAAACATCAGTTTATAACCTTTGAGCCAGAGGCTCGTTTACAAAGGTACCTCGTCACAGAGAGGACAAAAACAGTGATAACAAACAGTTACAGGAAAACAATGTACAAGATTTGAGGGAACATGAGTACATAAGATAGTTACAATTTGCTAGGTTACAGGATTGGAGAAGTTAACATTGGTCAAGAATAACTAGTACATCAAGCAAAAACAGAGGAGGGTCAGTACAGTGAAGTTTGGTGGAGTCAGCAGAGAGGTATCAGGAACCAAGGGTAGAGGAGGTGAAAGATTTGAGCAGCCACTCAGAGAGCTTTGTCAGATGAATGAGCAAGAGATCTTAGAAACAGCAGCATTGTATGAAGTAATATGTATTTTGTTTTAGTATAAGGGCTTCTGATTTATATTACAATTTAGAATATGTTTTAATATTTATGAATGGGGTTGTATGCTTTAAATACTTATTTTGCTTTAATGGTTTGCTTTCTGTTATTTTTGTAACGTATTATAATTTCTTGAAGTTTGAATAAAAAATTCCCCTACTCTTGTCGACAAGTGCCATGGGATCTTTAACATCCACCTGAACTACCACTGGAACAGGCAGATGGGACCTCGGTTTAACATCTCATTCAAAAGATGGCACCTCAGGAGTGCAGCACCCCCCTCATTCTACACTGCACTGTTGGGATATTAACCCAACTGCCTGGTGTGGGGATAGAACCCACAGCCTTCTGATCTCCCAGCCTCAGATGCGAGTGTGCTACCTGTTGAGTCACACAAGGAGTTGCACTTGGTGGAACTCCACCTTTTACATGTTATAGAGGATCCAAGAACAAAGCAAAGCAGTGCACCAGTACATCATGGACCATGCAATAGGGAAAGGGAATGTTACACTCACCTCTGGACAGTGGAATCTTGTATCATACTGTATTAATGTTAACTGCTACAGCCATTTTAGAGGCGACACGTGATGTGAGTGCTGACAGTGCAATCATAAGTCAGGTCATTTCATTGATACATCTTCTCATGCAGATACTGGAAAGATTATGAGAAACATTTGAAGAGCAAGGTGCAAGCACAGGTGTCACTTTTGCTGAAAATTTGTCTTTATGTTTGGAAACAGTCTACAAGATTGCCATGATTTTGGAAACAGAACATTATGTGATAGCAACAATGTTAGATCCATGTTTCAAAACCAGTTTGGCAGATCTTCTCCAGTCTGGTAGTGTAGACCTCAACCATTATAAAGAACTGCTCATTAATAAAGTTGCTCTAAAAATGACAACAGATTTTAAATTGGAACCTAGGAGCAATTTGTATGGTGCCTCCAAGGACAACATTTGGGCTGGACTGGATGACAGAGAAAGACAGTGCTGTTACTTCTCCCATCACAAGCTACTCAGCAAGCAGTATGGTGGATGGCTTCTTAAAAGATCACAGAAAGATACATGTTTGAGATGACTCACTTCAGTATTGGCATGAAAAGGGTGTGGTCTGGACAACATTACAAAAAGTGGCCCTTTACTATTTAAGTTGCCCAACAATGAGTGTCTATTCAGAAAAATATTTAGCACTGCTGGCTATGTCACTAGTAACAGGAAGTGAAAACTCCTTCCAGAAAATGTTGAAATTCTAACTTTTATTAAACTAAACTATGGTGTATTTGCAGGATTCTCTGGGCCCTTCCAAAACACCGCTGGGACAGTAGTGATGATGTGTCTTTGGCAATGATGTTGAAGAAGAACAATACTACTGGGGAAAGGGAATGTTGCTCGCCTGTCTCTCATGTCATTCATGTCCTGTCTCATGCCAGTCGCCATTTTGTTTCTTCCAATGAACTGCTGTCTAGCAAGACTACAAAAGCTAGGGGCTACTCTGACTCTGTGGAAACATATGAAAGAATTTCACACTCAGATATTTTTTCTTCAATCTTTATTTGTCAGTTTAGCTTAAATTTGTACATGACTGTATTGATTTCTGATAGATGCCTTCCAGTTATGTACCCTATGCCAAGTTTCTGTATTTCTATATTTCTTGGGTAACATCTAACCCTGTTCTGAGTTCTGACTGATCTGCTGCTCTTGAATGGAGAGTCATCTATGAAAGAAAATCATAAAAATAGAAACACCACGTAAAAGTGGGTATTCTCTTTCACAAATCACAATGCTACCTTAGTTTGTTTATATAATTACCAATTCAGTTTTCATGGCATTGTACTACTGACAAAAAAATACAAAAGAAAAAAAAACATTAGTGTGAATGTGCATCCTAAATGAATAAACCAAATTGTTGAAATGGTGGGGGTCCATTGCTGGCAACACAAACAACAAATTTGGCCTATCAAAAAATAAATAAATAAATCAGTCAAAAGGGTGGGTGGGTGGAAAGGTCCATCTATTATATTTTTCCGTGTGTACATGCTCTTTCACAATGCTACCTCAGTCTACATACATAACTGCCAGTTTAGTTTTCATGGCATTGTACTACAAAATTAATAAATTGTAGTGTGTCTGTACATCCTGAGTAAAGAACAACAGTCAAAATGGAGGGAGGCCCATTGCTGGCAACACAAACAACAAAGCTGGCGTGTCAAAACAAACAAACATCAGTTCAAAGGGGTGGGTGGAGGGTCCAAGATATTCTGTGTGTGTATGCTGCTGCCTGTAAAAACCTATATATCTCCTCTCAGACCATCACCTGTCATTTACTGTGTCCTCCTGTCCTGTTACCCTCCTTCAGTCACCAAGTCATTTTTGTTAGCAGTACACACCTTGCTTAACAGGCTAAACAAGGTAGCCAGAGGCTTCTTTTTTGTGTGTGTGTTATTCTTTGGTAACCAGGTAAGACCCACTAGGCACAAGTAACCCGGGAACACTAGGGTGTTAAGTAGTGATTTGCTCAGCGCCCTTAGTCTGATGTGTTACAGCGAGTGAGAAGCCTGCTTTTGCCCTTGTTCATCTGCCAGAGGTACTTCTTGTTTTTTCTATTCGTGGTGGGACTGCAGCGAGTGAGGAGTCAGCTAAACTGAATTTGGCAGCTACAGAGATCGTGGTGGGACTGCAGCAGTGGGAGTCAGCTGAATTGAATTTGGCAGCTATAGAGATTGAACTGGCATTTGGCTGCATTCTTAGTGCTAAAACGAACAAGGACCAATTACTTTCCTGTTTTGCAGCTGACCTGTACTATTTTTACCCCAGATTTGGTATAAGGAGCGTGTGGATAATTGGGGAGGGTCACTCTGCACTTTAAAAGTCACTGTCCCACAAGCATAATACATAGCGCCTTAGTCTGATGTGTTACAGTGAGTGAGAAGCCTGTTTTGCCCTTGTTCATCTGCCAGAGGTACTTTTTGTTTTTTCTATTCGTGGTGGGACTGCAGCGAGTGAGGAGTCAGCTAAACTGAATTTGGCAGCTACAGAGATCGTGGTGGAACTGCAGCGAGTGGGGAGTCAGTTGAATTGAATTTGGCAGCTATAGAGATTGAACTGGCATTTGGCTGCATTCTTTAGCGCTAAAACGAACAAGGACCAATTACTTTCCTGTTTTGCAGCTGACCTGTACTGTTTTTACCCCTCAGATTTGGTATAAGGAGCGTGTGGATAATTGGGGGAGGGTCACTCTGCACTTTAAAAGTTGCGCTGCCCCATCATTGTGAGGCGCTGTGGCACGAGCGCCACCGGCATCAAAAATTTGTTTTAATTTCCTTGTTAGGTAAGTTTGGGTATAATTTGAAGTTTTAGTTTTAATTTTGTAGTGGTAGATTTTTTTGTTTTAAACATGGGTATTTATACTGTAATTAGGTTGTTTAGTTTATTATTTTTATTAGCTATCATGCATACATAACAGCTTATGAGAAAGGTAATTTGGTAGGAAATGTTAATAGTGTTGAGAATATCAGTGGTAAGCATGTACATTGAGTTAGTTTCTTCCATATAATGTCAATGGAGATATATGGAAAGTTGTTTAAAGTGAGTTGTATTTGTATAGAGATTAAACATGCACAGGCTTCTGTTTCTTTGGTTAATACTTATAATAGACTAGTTAAAAATTAATAATGGTAATTTTAAACAGAAAAAATGGGTTAAACTCATTTTGTTACTGCATTGTTGATTCTTGGTGGAAATATACATTTAAATCCTGGCCCATTACCAAAAGAAGCAATTTCTATGGGTACAATAAAGGGTAATGATTTCTCAATTGTACATTTTAATATGGGTAGTTTGAGTAATAAAATTGATGTTTTAGAGAATGGGTATTGGAACATCAAGTTGATTTAATTATCTTAACTGAAACGTGGTTAAGTATAAAGACTCCATCTAATCCTTTTCAAATCGATGGCTACTTGTTGTTTAGGCAGGATCGCAAGAAAAAGGGGGTTTATGATATATATGCCAAGCAGCAATTAGACATCAAAGTTTTACAAAATGATTTGGATTTTAGGGATAGAAGCTCTAATAGTGGAATTGAGACTCCTTTTCTTTATCTATGGTGATAATGGGGTGTACAAACCCCTAGAGTGCATTCATCAAATTTGGGCTTCTGTATGACTATTTGTATAATTTTCGTGTTCCACTAAATATTGCTGATTGGCTTTAATTTGAATTGGAAACAAATTACAAGTGAACATGAACTTATTGATTTGACAACTAGACTTGGATTGACGCAGTTAATTGACGGAGTAACTAGAATCAACAATAAAGATAGTGAATGTTCCTCTACACTGGATTTAATTTTTACTACAAGAGTAGAAAAATATAAAATTAGTAGTGTCCTGTTGGATACTTTTAGTGATCATCAGAGGGTGGTATGTGTGAGAGCGAAAAGAAAAAAGTATTAAATCTGGACATTGGGTTTTTAAAAGGACATTTAAAAATTTGATTATATTGCTTTTATACAGGATTTGGAGCGTGCAAGATGGGAAAGAATTGCTTTAATTCCAACTATTAATGAGGCATGGAAGTTTTTTCCGGAAGAGTTTGAAAAAGGTTTGTAATCAGCATGCCAATAAGAAAGGTTTATCGGGGATTAAAAAATGCAATTTGGTACAACGGGAATTTGCATAATTTACGAAAAAAAAGAAATAAACAATGGAAAAAGGCTAAGAATTCAAAGAAACAGAAGGATTGGGATGGTTATAGAGCCTTAAGAAATAAATATTTAAGGGATATTAGGAAGGCAAAATCAGATTATTATAAATATTTATTAAAGGACACCCAATTTTCACATCCAGGTAAATTTTGGAAATTAATTCACAAATTACAAAATCCAGGAAAAAATGATTATCCACAAACTTTTTGTATTAATGAAAGAGATTTGGAGCAATGTATAGAGACGGCTGATCATTTTAATGAATTTTTTGTTAATTTGGGAGTGTTAAAGGGGGATTCAGATGCTGTTATTGATGATAATTATAAGTTTGGTAATATAAGAAGGGTGATAGATAGCACATTTGATTTTGATCATATTGATGTGAATGAGGTTTTTATGGAATTACTGCATATTAATGAAAGAAAGGCAACTGCTTTAGATGAGATCAGTAGTAAATTATTAACATATGCGGCCCCAGGGATTGCTTATCCTTTGTCTCAAATTTTTTAACTGTCTTTGTTGTTAGTGGAAGTACCAGAAGAATGGAAATGTGCAAAAGTAATTCCAATTTTTAAGTCTGGATCAAAACATGAGATTAGTAATTATCGCCCCATATCTCTGATACCAGTAGTAGCAAAGATTTGTGAAAAGATTGTAGCTAGACAGGTTAATAAATATATAAATAAACAGAATATTTTACATAGAAACCAGTCTGGTTTTAGAGAGGGTTATAGTACCCAAACAGCATTAATAAAAGTAACAGGAGATATTCAGAGAGCCATGGATAACGGACTATTGACAGGGGCAATTATGATCGATTTGTCAAAAGCTTTTGACTCAATAAATCATGAAATATTAATTAAAAAACTGATTAGTATAGGTTTTTCAGATAATGTGGTAGCTTGGTTTTCCAGTTATTTGAATGGTAGAAAACAAAAAGTGTTTTGAGTTCATATGTATCAGATTTTAGGCAGATAAGGCTGGAGGTACTTTAGGGAACAATATTAGAGCCACTATTATTTAATTTATATACTAGTGATTTGGATTTTAAGCAAAATAACTTGGAATACCATCAATATGCAGATGATGTGATTATTTATGTTTCAGATAAGAATGTTTATAATATGCAGTGTATTGCAAACAGCTTTCGATATACAGAGTATTACATTAAAAATAAATTAATATTGAATACAATTAAAACTAAAACAATGCTGTTTAGACAAAAAGTGAAAATTACAGTTAAATTCATTGGAATATAAGTGAGAGATGGTTCTACTTTACAGATAGTTGATGAGTATAAATATTTAGAGTTATGGTTGGATGTGCATTGTAAATGGTCTGTTCATTATAAACAATTTAGTTAAAAGATTAGGGCAAAATTAGGAATGTTGTATAGAATAAGAAGTAATTTCTCTAGGGATATAAGGCTTCATGTGATTAATACAATGTTAGGTGCCAGTGATTGATTACATGGATGTAATTTATGGGGGCTTAATAAGGTTGATTTGAAAAATTAGATATGGTATATAATAAAATGGCTAGGTATATTACAGGTTTACATAGACGCACACATCATTGTCAGCTGTATAGAAATATAGGTTGGAATCATTTATACATTAGGAGAAATCAGCATATAATTAAGGTGGTATGTAGGTTTTTGAAAATAAATTACCTGAATACATAGCGAAATATTTAAAATTAAATATTCAATGAAGGGTTTAAGATCAGCCCAATATAGAGAATTTATAGTTCCAAAGTTCAGAACAAAAATGGATGTGCAACATTATTTTATATGGGTCCAAAAGTTTGGAATAGTTTGCCCTCAGAATTGAGAAAGTTATTGTAGTAAAGTAAGTTGGATAAAATTAAATCTTGGTATCATGGGCAAAGTATGAAATTGCATGATTGCTGTGAGAACTTAGAAAATGGGTGAATATTTATGTATTTATGATTGTTTTGTTATATGGTGTATATTTATTGTATTATGGTTGTTTTGTTCGTTGTGTATGTTTATTTGTTTGTATTTCTTATATTGTAACACTAGGTATTGTATTTATAAGGTGTCCCTTGAAAATGTTTATGTACTAATGGGATTGTTTTACCTTGTTCATTATATATGATATATATATGAATAAAATCATTACTACTACTACTACTACTACAAAGTGTGCAAGTGGAGGTTGTGGGAATTAAACTCAGGTTTGCTTGACCAAGCTCAGTCACAGCTCGTTATGCTAACCCTTAGGTTATACTGCCAGGCTGTACTGAATTTAGACTGCAAGCCAATGAAACTATGCACATATTCAACTTTAGCACTGGCTCACAATACCTTACAAGATAGGCATACTAGGTATTGTTTCCTGTGAACTTACTAACAGCTGGGCCTTGCTAGCTGCCATGCTATTAAACTGTTTCTCAACAGAATTTAGCCCCTTTTACTTTTATATGATACTTTAAAATTAAGGTACAGATCTTGTTTTATGTTGAATGAATATTGGTTGTGAATCCAAAACCAGAACCAAAACCAGAGGTGATTTGGCAAAGCCAAACACAAAACCACCTTGGTTTTCCACACCCTAAGTTTCAACTTAATTCTGCAAGAAATCAACCTAGCTGTAAGGGCCTCTGAACTGTCAATCAAAGCAGCTATTCCAGTCCTATATCTGATCCAGAGATCTACCCAATGTGTCAAAGGTATAACTTTTGTGTTTAGTATCAGTATTTCCATAATTTCCTGTACTGCCAGTAGTTTTACTGTTTTCATTGTAGCGCACCTCAGTTGTTTCTAGTGCAGCTGCAGACACTGAATACATGATGTGAATGTTACATGTGCTATCCACCATTCTCAGAGGAGTAGTCATTGACCGTAGAATCCTAGGATTTTGCACTCATAGTTACAGTAGAGGAAGGTGAGGAGATAATTGTAAAGGTTGGTAGTTATCTTTACTTTCTGTTGAAGTAACTGAGATTGGTCCTAGGGGATTTCTAGTGGCCAAAGAAGTTGCCTCCCAAACAGGGGTGCCAACCGGAGTTCCCATTCTGGCTGCACTTTTTCTCCAGCTGCCAGGACTGCTTGTTCAATGGAACTATTTTTCCAGCAGGTGAGTTTCTGGAGACATGCATTTTTCAGAGGATGTGCTGGGTCGACTCTCTTATCTATCATTTTCAGACTGGTTTCAAAGACAAAATAAAGTTTTTTAAGCTTCTGATTTTTCAGTTTAATTATTGCCTACATAGTGCTCTAACAAACAGCATCTGCCTCAGTCAGCCATCTTGTTTCCTTCCAACTACGCTGATCTTAACCACTTTTTGGCTTTCAGTTGGACCTCAAACCTCACTGTGTTATGGTCACATGACCCTAGTGGTTCCTGGACTATTATGTTTTGGAACCACTCACTGTATGTGAACACCAGGGGCATGATTCTAAAATGGATCATGTATATCACAATTTGACTTGCACCAAACCCAATGGTGCAAGTCACACCTAGCAGCATGCGCTACGCCATTTACAATTCTGAGAGGTGGCCTGTGCCACGGCACGGGCGGCCTGCATCCAAGGAGCCTTCTGCCAGCCACAGCTCCTATGGCACAGTGGAAGGGGGTTACATCAGCAATTGTACCCTATTTTGAAAGTGCAGCTGCCGTAAACCCTTATGCAATTCCAGGCCTCATTCTGGCACTGCAGGTTAGACCAGCAGTTAGCTGGCCTAAACAGCATCCATCCATGTGGTTGCCCCTACAGTGTTACAACATGCACTGAGCGTGCCCAACAGACAGCACTCATCACATAGATGACCCCCCTACAATTCCAGGGTGCCACTCACTGACACCTGGGTCCATTTTCTCTGGTGCCACCTTTGCACCCCTGCCACACTGCCATCCCCCCCATGGCCCACAGAGGCTTGCAGGCTTTTTCCATGGATGGAGGGGGGTTTGGGGGCTGTTCATTGTGGTCAGAGGCTTGCTGCACCCAGATCCATTGTGCCATTTCTGTGGTGCAACCCTGCAGCTGCCGCAAGTCACAGGACATAAGTGCTGGGGACCCTGCCTGTCTTGGAATAGGGTGCAGGGTCCCTGGCATAGCAGCACATGTCACAATTTGCATATGCCTGTGAGTTGTGACATGCATCTTAGAATTGGGTCTCAGGTCTAGTAGGGCTTCCTACCTTGTTGGGAGGGATGAAAAGTCCATGTTGTGAAAATCATCTAGTAAGGCAATGAGGTTGTGAGACATGAATGACTGAAGACAATGTTAATGGGGGATTTGGGGTGACAAAGCTTGTGCATAAAATAAAAAAATATGATGATCACTGAAACCATCTAGCAGTGATGTGGTGAGGGTGTGTGGGTATGTCTCAATCAACAAAGGAGTGACTGGAAGAAAGAGGGTTACAGCTGGTAGGCTTAGACATTAGTTGCATTATGTTTACAGAATTATTAATTCATTAATTAATTTATTTGTTTAAATCATTGGAAATAACCTTTGAGCTAGGAGCTCAATTATAAAGTTTCCATGTCATGAGAGAAAAAAACTGTTACAATGGTACAGTTCACATAGACAGAAATACAGGTATCTAACACAGAAATACAAGCTGGACAAGACAATTTCTAAGAAGCAGATTACAAGCAGTTGCAAAATATTACAAGTTTGAGATAAAAATAGCTGGCTTGACAGCTACAAGAAAGAGCCCACACTGGGACACAATAAAAACATATTTATTATTACAAATGGGTAAAAGCAGTAGCACCCCATAAGTGCATCACGCCACGCCACGCTGGCTGGTCTTGGAAAGTGCCAGCTTTCGTGAAACACTGATGCACCTGGGGGGTGGGGTGCTACTGCATTTTACCCATTTGTAATAATAATACATTTTTATCGTGTCCCAGTGTGGGATCTCTTCTGAGCCACTGTAGTCACCTTTGTTTTTTGTTTCTGTTGGTGGTTGTGGCATGGGGCTGGTGGACATCACCGAGTCATGTTGCTGTGCAGCTTAACAAGTCAAAATAGCTGCCATGGAACCAGACAGTGTCACTTGTTACAGGTTCTTATTCTACTAAATAGTTGCAGGTACAGGGAGGACAGAGAGGCATGTGGGAGTGGGAGATCAACAAGCTCAGTCTCAGAGATGGGACTGGAAAAATTGGAGCTAGGAGATCAATAGGAGAGCTGCTGAAGGAAAGTGAAAGTGAGTGTGAAGTAAGGGCAGGTTAGAGTGGTGAAACAGTTAGGAGGGGAGAAGAAATGAGGGGTTAGAAACAGGATAAGTCATAGAGATTGAATCAAATTATTGTAGCTGGGGCAAGCAGGGAGGGGGCAGGAGGGAGCATACGCAAGAGTATGAGCTAGACTATGGATTGCATGGATGATACTTTAGCAAAGGGGAGAGATGATTAAGATTTAAGTCACCAAGTATCAGAAGTTCACCAGAAGCAGAGAGTGCAGAAAGGGAGAAAAGAATATCTGGGAGGGAATCAGAATTGGCTTTACAAGAAATAAGATGCTAATTGAAGGAAGGCAATGGAAATTACCCTGCACAGGATGAACTCATGAGAAGAAGGAACAGAGTTACAAGACATAGGGGACATATTCTGAGCGGACGATGCATGTGCATAACAGAGTGCAGCGCGAAATAATCTGAGCTGGCTGGCTCTGTTGCGATATTCAAACAGAATGTGTGATGGAACAGATGGCCCATCCTGTATGAATATGGGACTCTGGATGTGCAGCACATAGCAGGCAGCTGCCATGAATGGCGCAGCATATCCAGGTTGCAGGGCTGAAGACCACCCATAGGGGAATGCATGGCACATTCCATCTCCCCCCCATCTCTTCTTGGTACCAGAGCATGGATAGCACAGAGTATGCACTCATTGGTTGTGACATCCAATGAGTGTATACTCTTTACTATCTGTGCTCCGGTACCGATCAGTCAGGTCTGGCCATAACAGGGTGGGGAAGGGCTGTGTCAGTTGCCAGGTCAGTATAGGGGTGATGTGGGGCGGTGGGCTACCAGTGACCATGTGGGGTGGGGGAACTGCTAGCCACAAGGGATTGGGATTCAGGGGACCCTTCTGGCTACCTAGGGATCAGGGGTGGTGGGACCACTGCACTATGGAAATGAGCTATGTTTCAGCATTCTATGTGTGGGTGATCAGGGCTGGGGAGCGGGCTGCATTGGTTGTTCATGTGAGTGGGGCTGGGGAGGTGGGATAACTATCTGTTACATGAGAGCGGGGCTCGGTGAGTGGGCTGACAATGTTTTCCATGAGATCAGGGCTGGGGAGGGGGATGTCATTATCCTTCAGGTGCTGGGGGCTCAGGGAGGGCAGCCATTACACTATGGTAAAGGAGTTCTGGGGTACATTACTATATGCAGCGTGTTCAGGGCTGACATGGTCCACTGGATAACCAGGGATTTTGTATCCCTACAGCTCTGTGTGATCGAAGCTTGGAGGGAGTGGTGCCCTGCCCTGACTACGTGAGGACACCCTGCCAGCCCCACGCATAAAGTAGGATCTGGAAAGCATAACTATGCACCAGCATAGCCAGCCATAGTTATATTTGGGGGATGCTGAATATTACAAAGTGGGGAATATGCACGAGGGACCACTCATTTGCATTCTCGCATTGCAATATTATGCACGATGGCACAGTTGGGTTTGTGGGACACATAGGGGCTTTTGAATATTGCCATGCCCCTGATGGCCCTCACAAATCTGGAGATGTATAGGCATATCTAGGGATACACTGTGCATCTATTATGAATATGTAGGTCATAACCTCAAAGTTGACACTCAGACATGCATAAATAAATACTCAGCCCCCTCACTTCCTATGGTCCTGCCTCTAGACATCATATTCTGAAATACCAACATGAGAATCAACAATACAGGCAGACAGATAAGTTTCTATAATGACAAGGACACTAGGATGGTCAAGCAAGACCCACAGCTAATTAAGTTTAGCGAGTAGACCCTTGATGTAAGATGAATGACAGTCAACTATCTCGGATGAGGAGTGAAGAGAGAGAGGGAAGGCAGGGGACTAGAGTTGACTTCCACATCACCTGACTAGGATTAATTTCCACATCACCTGACAGAAAAAGCAGAATGATAATGAGAATCAGATTGGAATGGATGTTAAAATGGTGGGGAACGGAGGATAGGCTGAAGAATTAGGAGAAGTAAAAGAGACAGAACGATAAATAGCTTCAAGATTTAGAGAGGGGAAGGGAGGAGGCTAGTATGTACAAGGAGGGTGAAAGAGGTAAAAAATGGAGTGGAGGAATAGGGAGGGAAAGGAGGGGAGAGAGACTTTTTTTCCTTTTCAGTGTTCCTGTCCAAGATTTACAACACATCTGAGTAGTTCATCTAAAAGTCTGCGAGAAACAGTTGAAAACATTTGCCTCTCCTCTGTGAACTCACAGTGCCTTTATTTATATGAACATACAAATCTGACAGCAGAAACAGACCACTTCGGTCTATCAATGTCTGCTCGAGTGTGTAGCTAGCACCCCAGATTGCAGCTGCCCCAACCCTCCCCATCTGTCATTCCCATGACAGCTTCAGCCACCTCCACCCAGACCTCCTTCTTGCTTTGTACCACTCACTCTTAAATGTCCTACTGTCTTGCATGATACCACCCTCTGGTAGAGTGTTCCATTTAGACATCACCTTCTCCGTGAAGTAGTGCCTCCTCATCTCCCTCCTAAATCTTCCAACCCGATGTTAGTCTGTGCCCCCACGTGTCCCTACTCCTCCTCAGTTTAAACACCCCTTCAGTGCTAGCTTTGTTTATCCCCTCAAATACTTGAATGTTTCAATCATATCCCCCCATCCCTCCTCTCCTCCAGTGTGTACATATTCAGCTCCTGCAGCCTGACTTCATAGGAAAAGAGGCAGAGCACCTTCCCTGACCAGGAATGGAACCTGTGCCGTGGAGATGAGAGAGCCGAATCCCAGCCACTAAACCACCAGGGATCTCCATGACAGTGTAGTGCTCATCATGACAACAGACTGATGTCACAAACAGCAATTTTGTGATTACTGTAGTAGGGGAAAGCCAGATACATTCTGAAAGACTCAGTTAAATCATTGCTGTTCTATTTTCAATATTTAGTAAACCAACAGCGGGAAAGTAAAAATAAAAAACTTAAACATTACAACATAATTGTTTTAAACCTAGTGTTGTTAAGCTTTTATTGTAATAGAACATTGCTCTTTAAGAGCAAAACAGGAACCAAAACAAAAAAAAGCAAACAGGAAATACAAAAAACTTCTGATCATAGAAGACTCCATGATTCGGGGAGTTGATACCTATCTCCAGCCAGGAGTAATGGTCAGATGTCTCCCAGGTACATCAGCGTGGAGAGACACTGACTACATTGCTAAAATTGTTCAGGAAGCAGGAGAAAACATTGACATCCTGGTACACATAGGGGCTAATGATCTCGCCAGCCAGTCAGTTGTGGAGACCAAAGAACACCTGACCAGGCTGGGTGATGAACTATCATCTATTTCGTCCGGCATCTCCTTCTCTGAAATCCTGCAAGTCTAGGAGAGGGGGGCAGATGGACGGAAGGTCAGAGAAGGGGAGATAGGGGAGCTAAACACATGGATCAAGAGCTGGTGCCAGGAAAAAGGACACAATTTGTAGGAACTGGCAAAGTTTGTGAGTGAAAGTTCTTTAAATTTGATGGACTGCATCTGACTAAGGACAGAGTCAGTGCATTGGGGCAGAAGTTTGATGTCTTTGCAGAATATTTAAACTAGCAAATGGGGAGAGGGGTGCAGCACCCCATACATCCAATGAGAAGAACACTCCTCCCCCCTCAGCTAGTGGTCAAACAGGAGTTCAGCATGTTTGCAGTTCATTTGCAGCACCAGGTAAGGAAAATGGTCCAACTCCCCATACGATGCACAGGGGAAACGCTAGACCACATCCAACAACTAACACACCAAAATCTGGCCAATGGAAAATCATGTACACAAATGCTCGTAGTCTGGGAAACAAGATCCCAGACCTGCAGGCAATAATGACAAAGGCTAAACTGGACATAGTAGCAATTAATGAGACATGGTTTACCAGTAACCACACTTGGGAGACCTCAGTACCTGGCTATGTACAGTTCAGAAGAGACCAAGGTGCAAAAAGAGGGGTGGAGTAGCTCTGTATGTCAATGAAAATATCAAAGCTACAGAAATTCAGAATACACATAAGGAGCCAGAAGAACTGTGGATCACCCTGAAAACAGGAAATAGGACAGCCATAAGAACTGGGGTTGTCTACAGGCCCCCAGACCAGGGGGAGGACATAGACACATTACTGTTAGAAGATATACAAAACATAACAGCTAAAGTGGAGGTTCTGATAATGGGAGACGTCAACATGCCAGATACAGATTGGTCAATACCAGCAGGAACATCTGCCAGAACTAGACATGTGGTGGATTCCTGCAGGGAAGGCCTCAAACAACTGTTACAACAACCCACAAGAGACAGGGCTATCCTAGATCTAGTACTGACTAACGGAAATGATCACAGATCTCAAGGTAGAAGGTCATCTGGGGGCCAGTGACCATCACATGGCATGGTTCAATTTGGCCACTACAACTAAATCATACCATTCCAAGGCAAAAATATGGGACTTCAGAGGAACTGACTTTGATAAGATGGCCAGCAGAGTTAAGCTAGCCCTGGCAAAAAGAAATACAGGTGAGGGGGTACAGGCAAAGTGGGCAAGCATTAAGAATGCAATACTTGAAGCAACATCCTATTGTGTTAGAGAGAAAAGGAAGTACAAAAGAAGAAGGAAACCGCTTTGGTTCTCAAAAACAGGATCAGAAAAGGTCAGAGCCAAAAGGTTGGCCTTCAGGAAATATAAGGGAACACAGCAGGATGAAGATAGGGAGGCATACTAAACTTTCCTAAGGGAAGCAGGGAAGGCAGTAAGGCAGGCAAAGGCCCAAACCAGGAAACACTAGCACAGACAGTAACAAGACTTTCTATAGATACTTTAGTGAAAGAAGAAAGTCCAGAGGGGGTATTGCTAAGATCAAAGGAGATAAGGGGGCATGTGAGGAGCAGGACCATGTAAAAGAATCTATCCTAAATAGTTACTTCTGCTCAGTATTTACTGAAGAGAAGGTAGGGCAGGTCCCAGAGCTCAGCACAATGGACACAGGAGGGAAGGAGGGGTGCACTAGTCCCTTCACAAAAGAAAGGGTCTTACAAGAGCTCGATAAGCTCAGAGTTGACAAGGCAATGGGACCTGATGGCATACATCCCAGGGTACTAAAGGAGACACTAAAGGAGGGTGGAAACTAGCAGAGCCATTATCAGAACTGTTTAGTGGGTCTCTGAGCACAGGAGAGGTCCCAGAAGACTGGAGAAGGGCTGATGTGATCCCGCTTCACAAGAGTGGTAGCAGGGAGGAGGCAGGGAACTACAGACCAGTCAGTCTTACCTCAGTAGTAGGCAAAACTATGGAGGCACTCTTAAAGAAAGGATAGGCAGCACCTGGAAACCATAGGAGCACAGGATCCAAGACAGCATGGGTTTACAAAAGAAGGTCCTGTCAAACTAATCTCATAGATTTCTTTGACTGGGTAACCGAGTGGTGGACCAAGGGGAGCAGTTGATGTCACCTACCTGACTTCAGCAAAGCTTTCAATACTGTTCCACATAGAAGATTGATTAATAAGCTAGGTAGGCTCAGGATGGGTCAGAAGTTGGCCAACTGGGTGGCAAAGTGGTTGATGGGCAGAAAACAGAGAGTGGTGGTAAATGGTATACAGTCAGAAGAGATGCAAGTCACAAGTGGGGTACCTCAGGGATCAGTCCTGGGGCCAGTCCTCTTCAATATCTTCATCAGTGACACTGCAGATGGACTGGAGGGTAAGTTTTGTCTGTTTGCAGATGGCACTAAGATCTGCAACAGAGTAGATGATCCAGACAGGGTGGGCAGAATAAGAAGAGATCTGAATGATCCAGCAAAATGGTCGGAAGAGTGGCAACTGGGGTTTAATGCAAAGTAGTGCAAGATCGTGCACATAGGGAAGAGAAACCCTGAAGCCACCTTTAGCTTGGGAGGGGAGTTGCTGGCAGTCACAAGGGAAGAAAGAGACTTGGGCATCATCATCACTGATGACCTGAAATCATCCAAGCAGAGCACTAAAGCAGTAGGTAAGGCTAGGGGGATGTTAGGGTGTATTAGTAGGGGTATCACAAAGTCGGAAGAGGGAGGTAATAATCCCTTTTTACAAGACACTGGTTAGGCCCCATCTGGTGTACTCCGTGCAGTACTGGAGGCCACACCTTCACAAGGACATCAACCAAATTGAGGCATTCCAGAGAAGGGCAACCAAAATGGTGCAGGGACTGCATCAGAAAACATAGAAGGACAGATTATGTATACCCTGGAGCAAAGGAGGGAGAGAGGTGATAGGTCAAACATTCAAACACCTTAAGGACATTAACAAGTGAAAGAGTCTAACATGTTTCAATATAAGAATAATAGCAAGACAAGATGACACAGCATAAGATTAGAGGGAGGCCGATTAAGGGTAATGCGAGGAAGTTATTTTTCACAGAAAGGGTGGTGGATGCATGGAATGGCCTACCTCAAGAAGTGGTGGATATGAATACAGTGCAGGGCTTTAAACAGGCATGGATAGGCATAAGAGAGCAATACAGATGAGTATGAATAGATAGGCCATTGACAGAGCAAAGGCCGATGGCTCATTTATAAGGTAGAAAATAAATGGGCAGACTGGATGGGCCTTGCGGTCCTTATCTGCCATCAACTAATATGTTTCTATGCAAGATTGCTGCCTCTATCTTGCTTTCCCCCTAACCAGAATTTTGAATTTATCAGTAACCTCTGCTATGGTACGCATTATATGGAAGGTTTCCAAGACTGTACCTGTTTTCAAGAAAGGAGATCCAAAGTTATTGGAAAACAATCACCCCACAGCAAATTTGTTTCTCCTTAGCAAGATACTTGAGAGGGTAGTGGCCTCACAGGTCACAGAGCACCTCCACAAATATGAGCTACTGTCGCCTGCCCAACATGGCTTTAGATAGGGTCACAGTACAACCACAGCCTGGTCCAGTTAACAAATGACCCAAGGTAACCATGGACAGGGGCTTGTTCACTGAAATAGTGTTCATTAACCTAACACAGCCTTTGATCTTGTTGATCACACTATTCTCAATGCCAAAGTGTTGCCCCTTGGCATTTTGCCAGAGCTATAAACTGGTTTTCTAGCTATCTGGGTGATAGACAGCAGTTTGTAACGGTAAATCATTCTAAAGTCATGTTTATACGGCCTCAGTGCTCTTGGTTTTGTGTCACTCCCTTCCTGCTGTGGCAGCTGCTGCAGGATCAATAAACTGTTTACACAGCCCACCCTCATGATGTTGCAGGTCGCACCATGAAGGACTGTACCTTCAGTGGGCCGGGTTATTTAACTGACATTGGCAGTGACACGTGTTTGACAGTCCCCCCAACACACACGCCCTGTTAGGAACAATGAACAAGAAATAATACACACTGACCTCGGTTTTAGGGTGAAATACTTTACTGGACTGAACATTACATGAAATACGTTTGTACCAGTGCTATTGTTCCCTGTTGTTCTTACTCACACGCCAGTTGGTCTCTCTGCTATACTTCCTGGTTCTGGCAGAGAGACTCATGTAACCAGTGGAGAATACTGGGAGAGAAGGCTTTCATTTGGCATGAGCATAGCAGAGGATTCACACCTCTGATTAACACGCTCACCTGATACTACGCCCCACTCATAAGTTAAAGCAGAAAAATGATCCAAAGCGGTCTTAGTGATCTACATAGCTGACTTCGCAGCGCATCAACCTGTGGACATTGGTTGATGTGCTGCAAAGTCAGTAGTATAAACAAGCCTTACATATGACCTTACCACTATGAACTCTGAAGTTCCTCAAGGCTTCATACTAGGCCTGCTACTTTTCACCATTTTTTTATCAATAATACAGGGTATCTCTATGGTTTCCTGCCTCACACTTCACCCTGCTACATGACAATGATATAAAAACATAAGTACATAAGAAACTGACCAGCAGAAGGAGACCTCTCAGTCTATCGGGTCTGCTCGTAATGATAAGGGTTGTTTCTGACTTTCAGTTTATGTCTGTGACCCCATCCCCCGCCCCCGGAATTTCTGGTCATTCCCTTTACAAGGCCTCCTGACGTTCCTTTTTCCCCGTCCCAAGCTCTTTTGAAGGCTTCCACTGACTTTGACTCCACCATCTCCTGTGACAGCTCATTCCATGCCATCACCACTCTTTCTGTAAAAAAGTGCTTCCTTATATCCCTCTTGAATCAGTCCCCACCAGCTTAAGGCTGTGCCCTCTGGTGGTGGTGGTGGTAGCCCTCTTATTGAATAAGCTCCCACAGTCCACTCTGTTAATTCCCCTCAAGTATTTGAATGTCTCAATCATATCCCCCTTCCTCCCTCTCCTCCAGAGTGTACATCCCCAGGTCCTCCAACCTCTCTCATGGATCTATCCTGCTGTCCTTTATCATTTAGTCGCTCTCCTCTTTACCCTTTCCATTTGGTTTATGTTTTTCTTCAGATGTGGGTGCCAGTCTTACTCCGTACTCCAAGTGAGGTTGGACCAATGACCTGTACAGCAGCAGAATAACCTCCCTCCTCCTACTGCTAATTCCACTAGCAATACACCCTAACATCCTATTGGCCTTGCTACAGCCTTTTTGCATTGAGTCGAGTGCTTCAGATCACTAGAAATTATTACCCCTGTATCTTTTTCCTCTTCTGATGGCGTAACCTGGACTTTTCCAATGTAGTACTCTGTTCTTTGGTTCTTCGCCCCATGTGCATCACTTTGCACTTTTTGGTGTTGAACCTGAGCTGCCATATCCCTGTTCATCTCATCAGCTTGGCTAGGTCCTCCCTCATCTCCTTTATCCCTTCCTGAGTGTCCACCTTCTCAGAGAGTTTAGTGTCATCAGCGAACAAGTACATTTTTCCCTGAATGCCTTCCCCTAATAAAGATGTTAAACAACACCAGCCCCAATACCAACGAACCCCACTGGTGACCTCCCTTGTACTGGAGAACTCCCCCCCCCACTACCAGCCTCTGTGTCTTACTATTCAGTCAGTTATCGACCCATCTAACCCACCTTTCTCCCACCCCTAAGTCCCTCAGCTTTGTGATCAGCCTTTTTTGTGGCACAGAGTCAAAGGCTTTGCTTAGGTCCAGATACGTAATATCCACTGCCTGGCCTTTGTCCACTGTCTGGGTGACCCAGTCAAAGAACTCAATCAAGTCGTTTGACACGATCTGCCTGCCATGAACACGTGCTGTTTGTTATCCTGCAGGCTATTTTCTTCTAGAAACTTGATCAAGCCCTCCTTCAATATTGTCTCCATTAGTTTATACACAATCGAGGTCAGGCTGACCAGCCTGTAGTTACCAGGGTCCTCCTTAGGGCCACTCTTATGGATTGACACTACCTGTGCTGTTCTCCATCCTTTAGCATCACCCCTGTGTCAAGAGATCTATTGAAGAGTATTGTCAGTGGGCCAGCTAGCTCTTCTGCCATCTCTTTCAGTATCCTGGGGTGTATTCCATCAGGTCCCAGAGATTTATCTACCTTTAAATTCATGAGCCCCTCCCTCACCCACTCTGTATTTATTGTCTCTATTGGGTCTTGCCAGCCTCCTTCCTGCTCCTTGCGCTTATGCGGTATTGGGGGCCTTTTCTTTCTTTGGTAAAGACAGAGCAGAAGTAATTGTTTAATATCTCCTTTTTTGCCCTGTCTTCCACCACTATGCATTTCCCCTTCTTCAGCCTAACTATGCCATCATTTTTGTCCCTTTTTATGTTGCTTGTGCGCATGCACAAGAAACATGCTGCAGCAGCTTGCTGCAGAAGTAGGTTGTGGAGGTGTGGCACTGTGCCAATGCTCCCACTGCCTTTTGAGACTTGACACACTTTCCCTAATGGGGTGGCATGCTGCTGCTGTGACACCAGTTCAGCCAGTGTGCCACCACCTTGAAGCATTTTAGCCACTGCAATCAGGGGCTGCCTCGTCATTGTAGCATCAGCCATTCTGCTGCAATGAGGGAGAGACTCATCATCGCAGGGCAGTACCTCGCATGCCCCCGACCCAGTTTGCTGATGGGGAGGCCAGTCCCCATCAGCATAAGGTCCCCACCCCCAAGTTTCTTCTGTATGCCAAGGGGGTGCCTAATCATCCTTGGCATCATGCCCTCCCTCTTTCTTTGCCGACAGGGTGTCCAATCCCCGTCAGCTTCAGTCCCCCCTTCCCTGTGGAACTTGCCGATGGGTGAGCCACTCCCCATTGGCATAATGCCTCCTTCAATGTTTTGTTTGCCGGGTGCCCAACTCCCTTGGTATGTGCCAACAGGGGTGCCAAATCCCCACCAGCACAGCCCAGCCAAACCGATTTCAGGTGGCACGCTGGGAGCCTACCCCAGTGTGCCAAATGTCCCTGAAAAAAATAAAACAGGCCCGCAATGTTTTTTTTTAACCCTATAAACAAGAAAAGGTCCTCGTTGAGTCCAGTGGCCCCACCCCAACCCGCACCCAGCCTCTGCGCACCCTGTCTCCCCAACCCCGCACCCCATACTTACCTCCAGAGCCCAGCGTGATGATCTTCAGTGGACCGGGAACGCGTCTGCACTCTTCAAAGCCGACCGCGAACTGAAGAAATGCCAGTAAGCTGTATAATGGGTGTTTACTCACTTGGTAAAGGTGATTGTGTTGGTTGACATCCATGGCACTCCAGACATTACCTCATGGGTTTTAGCCCACCTGTTAGGCTAGTGATGCACATGACCTTAGGATCGAATTTCTAGTCCCCAGGTCCCAGAAGCCCCTGCTCTCCAGTTTGAATCTTCCATAGCTGAAAATAAGGTTAGTAATACCACACAATGCTTTTAGCTGCTACACACACACTGAGCCTTCTGAATTTTTTGGCTGGAGTGGCCTCCTTTTTATTCACCTACTGATACACATAATACTCGGCCCCTAAGTTGCCGACAGTAGCCATCCTGGATGACTAAAGCAGTGAGATATATGTACACATTGCAGTGTCCCTCTGTTCCCCTATTCCACTAACACAGATGTCCTCCTAGTTGCTCTGAACCCTCTGAGGGAGGGCTGTGGAGTGCGATGGATGGTAACCAACACAGTCACCTTTACCAGGTGAGTAAACACCCATTGTGTTGGTTGACCATCCATGGCACTCCAGACATTACCTTATGGGTTGCTAATCAGCAGTACTATACTCAATGGGTGGGACAGAGTGATCTAAGAGTGAGGAGAGGAGTAACTGGCTGATGAGAGAACCCAAGTAGCAAAAGGGGCTTGTAATTCATACAAGCAGTCCAATCTATGGTGCCTCGCAAAGGTGTGGATGGAGGTCCAAGTGGCTGCCCTGCAAATGTCCTCCATAGACACATTAGCTCTCTCTGCCCAAGAAGTGGATACCGCCCTGGTAGAGTGAGCTCTAATACCCTCTGGGGGCATTAGGTTCTTTGCCTTGTATGCTTCTAAAATAGTTCTCTTGAGTCAGCTCGCTATTGTGGATTTGGAGCTTGCCTTACCTATCGTTGCCCTTTAGCTACAATAAATAATCTTTCTGTCTTACATATTGGATTGGTTCTAGATATGTACATGGCTAGGGTGCCTCCCACATCTAAGTGGTGAGGGATCGCTATGTTTCCCGGTGAGCTATCAGAGAGGGTAGGCCGTTCGATGGGTTGTTCCCTATGAAAGAGGGATGCAACCTTGGGTTGAAAGGCTGGAACTGTCCGTAAGTGTACCTTTGTTGGGTGAATATGTGTAAGGTTCTCTGCAGGAGAGAGCCCCAGTTCACTGATCTTCCAAGTAGAGCAGATGGCTATGAGGAAGCAGGTCTTCAAACCTGCTCAGAATAAATCCACCTGACTCAGTGGTTCGAATGGCGCTGTGCCGAGGAGTCTAGAACTAGGGTAAGATCCCAAGGAGCGATGGAGTGTCCAAACCCTGGGATGTAGCACTTCTACGGCTCTGAGGAAGTGAACCACATCCGGGTGAGCTCCCACACTGTGTTACCCTATGGTGCCTATGGCGGCGCTGATGGTGGACAGCTGTACTCGGAGTGAAGAGTGCGATAAGCCTTTGTCTACACCCTGCTGTAGATACAGTAGGATAGTTGACATGTCTACCTTTTCGGGTTCTACATCCTTGTCCCTGAACCATGCCATGCAGATTGCCCACTGCCTGCCATAGGTAGAGGTAGTGGAAGGCCTTCTGGATTGTAGCATCATAGATATGACTGATGCTTGGTACTCTGCTCTCAGCAGTCTCTGCCTCTCAGGAGCCAGGCCATTAACTTCAAGGTCCCTGGTGTGGGGTGGACCACGGGTCCCTACGTCAGCATGTCTGGGTGGTACAGTAATCTGCGTTTGTCCAGTGCCATGGCTGCCACTTCTGTGAACCATGCTCATCACAGCCAGCATGGTGCCACTAGGATAACTGTTTTCTGAGATTGTTGAATCTTTGCTAGTACCTGTGGTAGGAGAGGGATGGGAGGAAGATATAGGACCATTCCTGTGCCCAGGTCTGGGATAGAGCATTGATCCCTAGACAGCTGTGATCCCTGTACCTGGAGAAGAATCTTCTCATCTAGGAGTTCTCTGCTGTTGCCATGAGGTCCATGGAAATGGGATCTCAAGCTTCCTGTATCAGATGGAACAGCTCAGGTGCAGATGCTACTTTCCGGTGAACCTGTTGAAGGCTGAAACAATCTGCCTGGGTGCTGAGTTTTCCTGCCAGGTGGACCGCACTAATATGCCTGAGGTTGGTATGGGCCCAGGTCAATACCCTCGTCACCTCTCTCTGCATGGCCTTGCTCCTGCTGCCCCTGTTTGGCAATGTAAGCTATGGTGACTTGATTGATGGAATGAATCAAGACCAAGTGACCATGGATGGTAGCTTGGAAGGATCTATGGTGTGGTAGACTGCCTCATCTCCAATACGTTGATGGACAGTCTTGCCTTCAGAGTGGTCCAGCAGCCTTGGGCTGAGAGACATCCCAGGTATGCTCCCCAACCCAGGAGACTTGCATCTGTTTCAATGGTGACATCATAGCTGGTCTCCAATGGAATCCCTCATGTGAGGGACTGGCTCATCAACCACAGACTAGGGAGCATCGTATCAACTCCAGTAGTGGCATCCTGAAATTCAGGTTCCGCTCATTCAAGGATCCCCTGGTCAGCATATTGTTCTGCAGTGGCCTCATGTGTCACCTGGCCCAGGGAACTAGGTCAATACATGACTCCATACAGCTCAGCATCTGGGCTATTTGCCCAATGGTAAGTAGGCTGCTGGCTCTCAGCTGTTGCGCTAAGGCCCTCATGGTTTCCACCCTCTTCTGAGATTGTCTGGCCCACCCCTGGGATGTGTTTATCTCTGCTTCCAGGTGTTCTATTTGCTGTATTGGTGCCAGGTAACTTTTGGCCTGGTTTACCATGCAGCCATGTTCCTCGAGTGCCTGTAGTACCAACTGGGTGACCATCAGTGAGCATTCTTTGGAGCGAGCTTGAATCAGCCAATCATCCAGGCATGGGATTATGTCCACCCCTTGCTCCTTCAACCTGGTGACCAGGACTGCAGATACTTTGATAAACACCCTTGGTGCCAAGGTAAGACCGAAGGGCAGAGCCTGATAATGAAAATGTTGCCCTAGGATATGAAAGCATAGATACTGCCTGTGACTTGGTCTGACAGGGATGTGTAAATATGCATCCTTCAGGTCTATTGATGTTAGGCAGTCGGCTACAGGAATGCTGCGGATGGTTGACCTTACAGTCTCCATCTTGAACCTCTATGTGGTCACATGTTTGTTGAGGTGTTTGAGGTCTAGGATGGGGTGTAGCTCCCCTGTCTTCTTGGGCACGAGGAAGAACGTGGAGTACACTCCCAGTTCTTGCTCGTGTGGGGGCACCACTTGGATCGCCATGTTCTGCATCAAATCCTGCAGAATTTGTTGGACTTGATGGCTTGATGCCTTTCTTTTTGAGATGGGAGAGCTGACAAACCTGTGTGGGACCTGGTAGTGGGACAGTTCTATGGAATACCCCTGAGACACTACCTCTAGGACCCATCTGTCTGATGTTGTACCCTCCCACCTTTGTTGGAACAGCATTAGTCTTTTGCCCACTGGTGGACAAGGGTCCCGCACCGGTTTCTGAGACAGAGGTGACTCGTAGTCATTGTTTGTTCCTGTTTCCTATCCCTCTGTCTTCAAATTTGGAGCCTCGGCTTTGGAAGGTGGAGGTTCGATAGGTGGAATTGAAGGAGTTACTTGCTCCTCCCTGAGCACCTCTGCCCTGGAAGGAATTGTTCTGGTAGTAGTTATCTCTATGTGGCTGTTGTGATCTATTGCCCCCTGAAACCTTTGTCTGTTTGACGGGAGATAGTTAGGCCTGCCAGACTGGATGGGCCTTGCGATCCTTATCTGCCGTCAACTTCTATGTTTCTATGTTAAGTACTCCTGTAGTCCTTTTCCAAACACATGCTTCCCCTTCATGGGCACATTCTATAGCAACACCTTGGATTTGTTGTCTGTTTCCCACAATTTGAGCCACAATGCTCTTCTGGCATGGTTTGTTAGTGCCGTTGCCCTGGCGCTTAATTTTAGAGTGTCTATAACCATGTCTGCCAGACATTTAGCTGCATCAAGAGTGCATTCTAACAATTTGGACTCCCTGGTCTTAGGGTCCACTTTCTCCAGAAGTTCTTCGAGCCATCGAATTTGGGCACGAACGGTATAGACTGCAGCTGAGGAGACTTTGGCTGCCGTGCCCTCTATTTCAAATAGTTTCTTCATCATGTCCTCTACCTTTTTATCTTTAGGGTCCTTTAGGGATATGGTACCACAGAGTAGTATGGTCTTCTTGCTAAAGGCCACTACCTGGGGGTCAATAGTGGGTGCAGTGCACCAGGCACTGGCCTTGTCCTCCTGTACAGCGTACATGCTTTCTAGGTTCCTCTTATCCGACATTCGACCCAGTTCTGTAGACTACCATTCCTTGCTGAAGATGTCCTCAATTGCTGGACAAATGGGGAAGGTGTCCTTGGTGATTTTTCTTTGCTGGATGATGGGGTCGAGTTTTGATTCAGGTTGGCCCTCCTCATGCTCGAACCCCATAGTTGTCTTGATTATCCTCATGAGGTCTGGGACCAGGTCAAATGAGCACAGCTTGGATGTAAGAGATGGTTCTGATTGCGTTTCCATCTCTTTTTCATCAGAGGGGATATTGTCCCCATCATCAGGGAGGCCTTTATCCCCTGCATCTTCCCCTATGTACAGCATGGTGGTACTTGAGGGTGGCTTGGCCATGTCTTGGTGAGTTCCAGTCATCCCACCTGGATTCTCTGGTTCTGGTGGTGGATTTGGGGACTGTGGAAACTTGGACTGGGTCATGGCCTCCAGCCTCTCCATGACCTTCAACATAAATTTTGCTGACTGTTCATCATGGCCACTCTGTCTTGTTGATTTTGCAAAAGAATGGCTCCCAGGTCCATCCAGTTAGTTCCACTGGGTCCTGGAGTGTCCAAACCCCTCCATGGAGATTGCTCCAGTGACAGGTCATCTTTGTCATGGAGGCATGTGGGGCATTGAGGTCCCACGTTGTGGGGCATCAGGGTGGCACAACATGAGGAGCATTTTCTTGCCTTCGCCATCTGTGGAGAGAGAAGATGATTGTTAGGGGAGGAGACATAGTGGACTTCCAGAGGGAGAGAAAAAAACTGCATGCCCCAATGTGACATTACTGCTTCTGTTAGCTAATGTTTAAGCACTCTCCCCTTTTGGGATGGCCTTAAAGGGCAGGAACTCCACAAGAGCGCTTATTATTTGCCCCCCCATGTTGAAAACTGGCCAATGGGTTGGGGAAATTGACTTGTTCAGATCTACCCAGCATGTAAGAGGGGGTTATAAGAATCAAATCCGTGTTTGGTCTGCTGAAGTACAAAACTTGTTCAAGGCCCACTTTCTTGGCCGCCTACAAGATGGTGACTTCCTAAAATGGCCGACCTATTAAATATGGTGGCCCTCTAAAATGGCTGACCCAATTGCCATGCATAGATATGCCTGTATATGTCGTTGGCGATCCCTCAATTCAAGGAAGATCCCTACCATGGTTCACTGATGTGTCCTGAGGTGGTTCAGTAATCCAATCCCAGAGCCACATATTTGTCTGCAAAAATTGCAGATGTTTCCATGTGGAGAGCTGCCCACTGGCTGGGTTTATTTCCTTTCCTTCCTACTTCCTCTTTTTGACTCTAGGCAAGGCATGTCTCTTTGAAGCAGGCTCCTGCTTGATGGAGGTTTTGGTGCCATTGAGATCAGTTGGTGGCCATCTCCTCCCAGCTCGTGATGTCCATATCTGTTTTCTTGAGATATGCCTTCAGTGTGTCTTTTGTGAGTGTTTCCTTTGACCACCATGGGATCTCTGGCCATGATTGAGCTGGGAGTACAAAATTTGTTTGGGGAGTCGAGAGTCGGGCATCCGTACACAGTGTCCAGTCCAGCGGAATTGATATCTGAGGATCATTGCCTCAATGCTGATGACATTGGCCTCATCGAGAACACTGACGTTAGTGCGGTGGTCTTCCCACTTGATGCAGAGGATTTTCCAGAGACGTCATTGGTGGTACCTCTCCATGCTCTTTAGATGTTGTCGGTAAGTCAACCAAGTTTCACATCCATAAAGAAGGGTAGGGATGATAACTGAACTGTATACCTGGATCTTGGTGTCTTTTCATATGTCATGGTCAGTGAAGACATGCCAAAGCAGTTTCCCAAATGAGGTACTAGCACGATGGATCCTGTGCTGAATCTCATCATCAGTGTTCATTGTTAGGGAGAGGTTGCTACCGAGGTAAGGGAAATGCTCAACTGTCTCCAGGGTCTGTCCTCGATGGTGAATTGTGGAGGGTCATTTACAAGGCCTTGAGCAGGCTGATAGAGCATCTTGGTCTTCGTGATGTTAGTAAGTGAGATTCCCAGACTTCAGTAAGCTTCCACAAAGAGATCTAGCACAGACTGGAGGTCGCTCCTGGTGTGTGCAAGGGTGGCACAGTCATCAGTATACTGGAGGTCAATGATGGATGCCTTGCAAACTTTGGTCTTTGAATGGAGACATCCAAGATTAAAGATATATATAAGGAGGGGACAGTGAATGGGGTTGGCCAGAATAAACATCAATGAACTGCTCAGATCTGCCACTAGAGAGAGGGGCCCTAGGCCTGAGGGGATGATGGCTTGACTAGGCCAGCCACTAAGGGAGGGGCCTAGGCCTGATGAGCTGGCACCAGAGTTCTTAAAAACAATGCAGAATCAGCTGTCCCTAGTCTCTACGGTGCCTTGAGGTCTCTGCTTGGGAGGGGATTCCCCTGAGGCCCAAGGTAACCAACTATCCTCCTGTTGTAGAGCTTAATCCTCATTTGGATGGTCGAAGTCTCCCCACTGGGAGTCTTCCCAAGTGCAGGAGCTGATGGTGAGAAGTGAGGTAAAAACTTGATCTGCCTTCCCCTGTCTCATGTACACTGAAGGGATTCCTCTGTTTGTAGGCGGTTCTCCCAATGTCGTAGGAAGTGTGGCAAAAGTTGGGAGAGAGAGGAATCAAGAGAAAGGGGGAGTCACGGGCAGGGTTGATTCCTGAGATGCTAGTGCGTCAGCAGCCTGCCTGACCATCTGGAAGAAAATGCTCGCCTGATGCATGGCGAAAAACTACTCCATGCCACCACGTAAGGTGAGAAACCAGGATTGTACCAGCAGCCTGTAGCCTCTCGTGGAGAGCTTTTTGAGGGAGGTGGGGGAAGCGGGGAGGTCATGTGGACCACGCGGAGTTGGCATGCATTCCAAAAAGATATTTGGAATGGTGTGTAGCACCTCAAAAAAAATGGTGGGATGAAGCAATAGGAATCTTTGCCTCTTGAACAGCCATGCTTGAGCTGCAATGAGGTAGAAAAAGGGTGCTGTGGTGTGCCTGTGACTGCGCAGACCTCTCCCAGCCCCAAACAAAATGCCACATAACAGATTTTGAGAGCAGATAAAAAATTATTTACCAATCAATGAGACATGCAACAAAATGGAACAGCACAATCTGTTCCGACCTATTTCATACTGAAAAAACACCAATGATACTCTAGCTGGCCCAATGAGCCATTCAGAATATTGGAACAAAAAACTCCATTTAAACTGCAGAAATTACTGTAGAAACATATTAAGGCAGGCTCAAATCATTCTGACTCAAAGTAAAACATTTTTCTGTGGAATCCACAGGGCTTCCTTGCTGGCACAATACAGGGACTCCTGGGGTGCTTGTTGCCTTATCAGATGCACAATTAGAACTGGAGAACAGGGCTTCTGGGACCTGGGGATTAGAAATTTGATCCTAAGGTCATGTGCATCAGGTTGCCTATCAGGTTGACTAAAACCCATGAGGTAATGTCTGGAGTGCCATGGATGGTCAACCAACACAATGGTATATATTGGGGTTTTTCAACTTAGGTGCATATCTCAGGCATTTTGGGAATTTGGCTCAAATTTTCAATATGGGGTTATTGGGACCCTCCATGAATTCAGCCACTGTTATGGTGTTATTCGTCTTTAAAGGTGATTTTATGGGCACTGCATGAATCACCTTTCAGGACTGATTAATAAAACAACAGTGCCAGGGTTCATGAGGTGGGCTCTCAAAAAGTCTATGTTGCTTTGGTGGAAAAATTCCCCAAAATGACTGTTTTACGAGCGTGCATTACACAGTTGCTACACACGCTCATAACTTCATGAATTTGCAATATTTTCACTCCAGATTTTCGACATTGGCATTCTTCCACACCTCCTTATGAACAGTACAGCTGTCATTTTTCACATTCTGGCCAAAATGTGTTTTCGCACTTCCGGTGCAGAATTGCATGGTCGCTGTGGGAAACAAGTGTTTGGGACACATTAAGAAAATCACAGTGCCACTGTTCATGAGCAGAGGTCCTAAAATGCCTATATTGAAAATTTTGTGGAGAAAGTCCATAAAATGACTGTTACGAGCATGCATTACGCAGTTTCCACGCACCCTTGTAACTTAGCAAATTAGTAATATTTTCAAGCCAGATTTTCAACACTGACAGTTTTTCACACCTCCTTATGAACAGTATAGCTGCCATGTTTTACATCCTGCCCGAAATGTGTTTTTGCACTTCCAGTGAAGAATAGTGCAGTCGCTTTGGGAAATCAATGTTTGGGACAGATTAAATCGAGCGAGTGGGGGGGGGGGATGACCAAGCTCAAAGAGCTCTGTCAGGACTGCTGCAGATTTCTTTGTGGGCAGAAAAAGGCATCAATGCAGACAGGGGCCTAGTACAAAGGGTAGCCTGCAGCACTGGGAGAAACAGAATGAGCGAGGAGAGAAGGAGAGTGAGTGAGCTTAACAGAGCTCTGTTGGGACTGCTGCGGATTTCTTTGTGGGCAGAAAAAGGCACAAGCATGCAGGAGCCCAGTACAAAGGGCAGCCTTCAGCATCGGGAGAAATAGAATGAGCGAGTGACAGAGGGGTAGTGAGCGAGCTCAATGGCGCTCTGCCAGGACTTTAGAGTTGCACACCCTCCCGCCCAGGGTCGCTCTGTGGTCCTATATTACAGCAGGGTCTCTGGAGTAGAGACAAAGCAATGATTGGATACTTTTAGGATTGCTGTAATAATACAGATTTAGTTATTCAGTTTATTTCTCTAACTGAGCTAAGTAGTGAGCTATACTGTAATGATTGCTATAATAATACATATTTATTTGTTCTGTTTATTTCTGTAAGTGAGCTGAGTAATACTTGGAGTGCAATATGATTTCTAACTGGGCTAAGTGAAACTATAGAGAGCTGAGAACAAAAAGTATGGTAGCTGAGGGGTGAAAATGGACAAGGAGGTTTTAGGATTGCTGCAGTAATACAGTATCTAAAGGGTGAGATTTGAGACTGAATTAATCCGGTCGGCAAGGGTGAGTAGGGGACTAGTGTGTGTGTGTGTGGGGGGGCAGGAATTTGAGTAAATAGGGGCCTAACAGTTGTCATAGGGTACAGAACCTGGGAGTAAGAGCCTGTAACATAAGATGGGGGCCAAAATGGGGCAGGTGCCACATGTCAATAGGGTGGGCATCTTTGGAAGGGTGGTGGGGTGTACAGGGTGTGAGTCTGCCATGATCCTGGACTGGGCTTAGATAATGGGGGGTGTATGGCCTGCAGATGACTGGATAGTTTGAGGGAGGAACTGTGGAGGTTAGGGAGGAGTCTAAGTGGCAGGGCAGATGAGTATGGTAGGCATCCGGGGGGGATAGGGGATGGCAAAGGGAGATGGAGGAAGAACAACTAGGGAGTGAAACTGACCCCAGTATCAGAGGTACTGCTATCTCCCTTCACAGTTCTTTTAATATCCTTGGGTGTATGCCATCTGGTCCCGTACTTTGACCACCTTCAATTTAGTCACCTCCTGCAGGATTCTTCTGCCTGTGAATGGACTACTGTCCACCTCTTCATGCCTTTGCAACTGCTGTACTGCTGTGGCCCTTTCCCCTCCCCCTCTTCTGTGAATACTGAACAGAAAGACACAGTGGATGTCTTGGGGGGGGGGGGCATGGCAGTTCTTACGCATGGTACTTTCACTTCCAATTATCTGAACAGCACATATAAGGAATCAATAATCTGCATTGACAAATGCTTGTTTCTTTGATGTATGGAAAACAGGCCTTATCCCCCTCTTTTATCCCTTCTCCTATCTGGAGCTCCTTTTTTGCCTTTGCCTGTATTGTCTCTCTTTTGCTAGTTTAGCCAGCTTTTGTACTCCTCCTCCTCATCCTCTTCCCTCACTGTTCTTTTACTTTCTTGTATGCTGCCCTTTTATCTTTCACTGTCTTAGCCACCTCTCTGCTGAACCAGCTATGCAGTCTGGTTCTGGATCCTTTTCTCCTCATCTTTGTGCATCTGATTGTGACATTCTGTATGGCCCCTCTGATCATGTCCCACATCTCCTCTACTCCCAAGTTTTCCTCTAGGTTCCCGAGGTCATCTTTGATAATTTCCCTCATTCTCTTAAAATTCGCCATTGTGAAGTCTAGCACTCTTGTCTTGGGGGGGATGTCTTCCCTACCCATGTCCAGGTTGAACCACACTGTGTTGTGGTTGCTTCCACCCATGGGATCCCCAATGTCTGTGTCCTGCATGTGTTCACCATTGGAGAGCACCAGGTCCAGAATTGCTTTGCCCCCTGGTGGGACTGGTCACATACTGTCATGAACCTATCTTGGATTGCATCCAGGATTGCCTGGCTTCTGACACAGGATGTGGCCGGACTAACTCATTCGATTCTGGGCAGGTTAAAGTGGCCTACCACTACTAGCTCCCCCCTTTCTGTTGCTTTTGTTAACTGAGTGCATAACTCCCTGTCCTTGTCCTCGCCCTGAATAGGTGGTCTGTATATGACCCCCATCCTTATCGTCTTTCCTTTATTTGTCTGCAGTTGGAGCCATAGCACCTCCATGCTCCTTCTTTCAAAATCCTCCTCCCTGGTACACACAATACCTTCTGTTATGTATGCTGCAATCCCTCCCCATTTTCCTGTCTCCATGTCCTTTCTATGCAGCCTGTAACCTGAGATCAATAGGTCCCAGTCCTGGAGTGCTGATGCCCAGGTTTCTGTAATGGCACCAGCACTCTGCTCTTTGTCTCTGTCATGCCCCTGCTCTTCCTCTGACTTAATCCCCTGATTTGCTTCTCCTCACTCATCTGAGCTGTCATCCTTCCTTGTTCCCTGTTCCTTGACTCCGCTGCTGGTGGGGAAGGCACTCCGTCCTCCCCTTTTCTGCCTTCCCCCTTAGTAGTTTAAATCCAGCTCCCTTGTCATGTATTCCCCCATTTTAGTTTTAATTGTCTTTCTCCCCTCCCAGGTGAGGTATAGCCTGTCACTGTTATAGAGTCTCTTGCCCCCCACATGTCACCCCACTGATCTGTAAGACTGAAACCCTCTTCCCTACACCACCAGTCTAGCCATCCATTAAATTCCCCTATCCTATTCTTCCTGGCTGTGCTTGCCCATGGTACAGAATTTATCTCAGAAAAGGTTAGTGATTTCACTGTCTGCCTACATTCCATTGCTAGGTCAATAAATCTGTGTTGCACCACCTCAGTCTCTTCTCCAGCTAAATCATTTGTCCCAATGTGCAGTATCAAGTCTGGTTTTTCCCCTGCCTCTCCTATCAATTCCCTTATCTTTTGAGTTGCGTTTCCTGCCTCCATCCCAGGTGCGCTCACCACTGTTGTTCTCATATAGGTGTCCTCACCCTTCCTCCATTGTATGTCTTTTATTATTGAGTCTCCATAAATTATTTTATTTTTACCAGAGTGTCCAGTCACCTTAACATTCCTCCTGAGGTTCCTGCCATGCCATGGTTCCCTTGGGCCCTCTCTGTCAGTATTGCATATCTATTGTATGTTGTCACCCCTGAGATGGAGGTTTCCTTTGTCTTCTAGTTCCTACCCTGAGTTCCTTGTTTTTGTCCCCCTGTTTCTGTCATCTTCCCTCTCTTTTATCCTACCCTATCATATAGGTATTGGTTGTCTTGCTGGCTGGTCTCTTGCCTCATCTGTCTCCATCCTGTCTCTCCCTACTACTGATATTCTTTAGTTCCTGTTCATCTACTCCATGCCCAGTTTGTCGCTGTATATTTCCTCCATTTCTTGTCCTTTTCCACCTCTCCCCTCTGCCCCCCTCATGTGGATGTTGCTCTTCCTGCTGAACTTTCCCTTGCCTTGTCATCTTCCACCTCTCCCCTCTGCCCCCCTCATGTGGGTGTTGCTCTTCCTGCTGACCATTCCCTTGCCTTGTCATCTTCCACCTCTCCCCTCTACCCCCTTCATATAGGTGTTGCTCTTCCTGCTGGCCTATCCCTTGCCCTTGCCTGTCCTCTTTCTGAATCTCTCATTGCTGATTTGTTTTATTCCATGTACATCTGCTCCATATCTAGTCTGCCCCTGCTTCCCATTTTTGCTGCCCTCTTTCATTTCTTGAAGTGCCTTAGTGAGGCATTCTTCTCCATTTTTAGTTTTCCTATGCTCCTACACACTGGGCGCCCCCACACCATCTTCCACAGTATCTCCATGAATACAGCTGCCCCGCAGTAGTTACAACCTACAATCATGCTCTGGTTACCCTGTCCCATAGTTTGTCCCCTAACACCCCACATTTCACCCACTTCTTTTCTGGCTATAATTTCTCCTCTGGTTCTGGATTACTTGATCCCTAGACCACATAGCACCTACAATTTAATGAGTTAACTGTAACTGCATCCTTGGTCAGCAATGCTTTCTTAAACAGCCCCTCCATCTTAACTGACTTGAGCAGAACTAACTAAATTTCTAACTTAATTACTAGGTTACATACAGTTACATTTCAATTGGCAGTGTAATTCAATTAAAATATCCTTCAGTAAGCATGGAAGGCAGCTATTAGCAGAAACAGATAAACTGACTGTAATGACACAAGTTTTACCCATATGACTCTCAAAAGTCACTAAAAAATTGTACTAAATTACTAACTTAATTACTAGGTTAACATACAGTTCCAGTTCAACTGGCAGTGTAATTCAATTAAAATATCCCTCGGTTTGCTGAACTAAAGAGTATAATTAATAAATTCCTCTGGAAAAGCAAACCAATGAGGCGAGCATACCACAAGTTGACAACCCCAAAACCCCACAGAGGACTCTCCCTTCTGTCCTTCTTCCACTATTATGGAGCAATCCATATCACAAAACTTGCTGCCTGGCAGTACGACCTAAACAAAAGGAAACCAGAATACTACATCCTAACATGGTTAAGTATAGAAGAGACCCTTATGTCCCTTACCTCATGCTCCTACAGTCTTTACTGTATTTACCCTTGAAACATATTTGTCTTACGGTCAAAACTCCCCAATAGGATGGTCTCTGAGAGCTTTAAACCAACTGCAACACCATTTGAACATAAACTGGCATGTAGATGGTGAACAACCACTTTTAAATAACCCTAATTTTATGAATCAGAGGAAACCTATTACACTAAGCTTTTGACCTGCTCTAAAAGATGTTAAACTTAAAGATGTAATGGACAATAGTAACCTATTACCATATCAACAATTTTTGCAAAAACTCCCAGAAGCTAGTAGACACCCTTTTAAATACTGGCAAATTATGCATGCAGTATCTCCATTTATAAAGAAACACAATGTCCTTGAACCCCCTAGGATTGCCTTATCATCCCTGCTAGACTCTGCTAAGCAATCACACCCGATATCTGCAGTATATAAAGAAATGCAGTCTCTCAATGTGAGATTGCTATTGGGCATAAACCAATACTGGGCAAAAACACTGTCTCTCCCACTTATATCTGACTTTGGCAACAGCTCTTGAACAATCTATATAGATTTATCAAACAGGACCGCCTGAGGCTCATACAGTTCAATATAATGCAGAACATATACTATACTCCTCAAAAACTCCACCAAATGGGCAAGACACTTACCCCCTCTTGCCCTCATTGTTCCTGCAGGAGTGGGGATCTCTACCATATGTTGTGAGCATGTCCTAGAATTCAGATATTTTGGAGAAGTATACAAACCTCCCTGAGTCCAACTCTTGCACTGAGCCCGCTGTTCTCCCTGGACACATGTTTACTTAACATCTTCTCAGTAGGAACTTTGAAGCAAAGGAAATACTACATGGCTCTTATCTCTGCAGTGGCCAAACTTATAATTATGAGACACTGGGCCTCGGACACTTCGCCTACCACACGGGAATGGCATAAAGAAATGCTACTTGCCCTGCAGCTAGAAAAGCATATTGCCAATATGAACAATTGATTAAGTATGTATACTGAAAGATGGGGCACCCTAGAGGCACTGCTAATTGCAGAGAACCCAAAGAACAGTTGACTGAATGAGTACCATTCCCTGCCTAATAGTAGGCCTGGGACTGGAGGGAACACTGTCCTGACTTGAAGGAGATGAATAGGATCAGTGCTTAATGGTGCTCCACTTGAGAGAAGAAAAGAAAGAAGAGTAGAGATAAATTAGCTCAGAGAGAGAGAGTGATTTAGAGGGGTGGGAGGGATGGGGTAGGGGTGTCTTTTTTTTTTTCTTTTCTTCTAATTCTCGTACCTTCTTCTTTATATCATCACCCTTCTGTTAACTGTAGGTCTAAAGTGACACCTTACTGGGGTTATAGCACATTACTATTCTTGAAACCTAAATTTATTTACCAGATTGTAAGTTGAAATGCTACAAACTACCTATGTATAAGCTACCTGGTCTAATATATAATAATGAGGGTAACAATATTCCTTAAAATAACATGGCCTTTATATGATTTTCTTTTATTTATTTTAATGTGTTTAGTTATTACTGTTTGAAAAATCAATAAAGCTTATTGAATTAAAAAAAATATCCCTCGGTAATCAGATAAAGCAGCTATTACCCCTATGGCTCTCAAAAGTCATTAAAAAACTATACCAAATTACTAACTTTATTACTAGGTTAACATACAATTCAAGTTCAATTGGCAGTGTAATTCAATTAAAATATCCCTCGGAAATCAGATACAGCAGCTATTAGCAGAAATAGATTAATTGACTGTTATAACTCGAATTTACCCCATGGTCTTCAAAAGTCACTATGTCCCTAGTTCTATTAGAGTGTCTCAAAAGTCTTAGTGCCCATAATTATGATGCAGCATCTTATTCCCAGGTTAAGCTATAAGGATGCCTTCACAGTACCTTCTGTATGATTTTTAAGTCTCTCCTGCAGTCCTGCCTCAGTGTACTCTTTGAGACATCCCCTGTGATGTGCTCCTCCTCCTTCCAGTTCCTGATAGGCGGTCCTCCTTTCAAATGTGCCTCTGCTAGCCTCCTTACCCCAATCAGTCCATTGGGAAGAGCTCCAGAAGACCATTTAATACTGGGGATGGGTGGGCAGGAGAAAAAATGTAAACTTTCACTCCTGCTTTCAACCTCGCTCTCCACTCCTTCTCTGTTGATACCATGACTTTCCAATGCTGGGAAAGAGGTGGTCCCAGTGTAAACCCAACAGTCTCCTATCCCCATTGCAGCAGCTACAGTTCAGCAGCTCTGAAGCTGTGAGGGCTTCTCTCCTTTTAAATTCAGCACCTCCTCCTTTCTCCTTCCTGATTGGCCTGCCTCTCTACTTTTCACCCACAGTTTATTTCAGGCTCTTATTCAGCCTGAGAGGGTGGGGATTCCAACAAGAAAAACAACAGGAGAAAAAATAGTCAGAGTTCACTCCTGCTCGCAGCTCCTGCTCTCAACCTTGCTCTCTGCCCCTTCTCCATTGATTCTGTGACTTTCCAGTGTGGGGAAAGAGATGATCCCAGCATGGACCCAACAGCCTCCTACCCCCATTGCAGAAGCTACAGTTTGGCAGCTATGGTGCTTTTCAGTAAATCCCGTAATGTGGTGGATATTAACTGTCAGCTCAACATCGACATCTATAAGGTTTAGTCCTGATTATTACAGAACAGCTTTCTCTTAAACTCTAGCAAGACTTACTCTTATTTGGTCCTGCACCCAAACTGAGGGCCTGTGCAGACAAATAAATAAAAACAAACACAGCAGCTGTAGAAAGCTCACAGAGTTTTGAGAACAAGAACTTAAAATCAATGGCTAAAATACTAAGTAAATAGTTCCCATAGAAGATGGACCCCCCCAAAAAACAAGGTGCTGCGTCAGTGTGTGGTCTGAAAACAAAACAAAATGGTAATATTAAATGCACACTGAAAACAGAAAATAGAGTTAAAATCAACATTTTGACCATAGGTCTTCTTTAGGAATGTTCTGAAAGAGAAAAAAGCAAAGTTAACTTTGCTTTTTTTCACTTTCAGATCATTTTGGAAGAAGTCCTATGGTCGAAACATCAATTCTAACACTGTTTTCTATTTTCAGCATGTATTTAAAGTTACTAGTTTGTGTTGAATGAAAAGGTTGATTAACAAGTCAGTAAATCCAGTAAGGCCTAATAGTAAGGCCTATAATGTGGTGGATATTAACTCTCAGCTGAGCATCAACATCTGTAAGGTTTAGTCCTGATTATTACAGAACAGCTTTCTCGTAAACTCTAGCAAGACTTACTCTTATTTGGTCCTGCACACAAACTGAGGGTCTGTGCAGACAAATAAATAAAAACAAACACAGCAGCTGTAGAAAGCTCACAGAGCAAACAAAACATGACGGTAGTAAGGTAAACACTGAGGTACAGTGCTCAACAGAGGCAGGACAGGGTAAATGGAAAAATAGACAAGGGCAAAAGAGCAGACATGGGGGAAAAAAGGATAAAGCCAACATTAAATGGAGGGCAATGAGTACCAATGCCCGTAGTCTGGGAAACAAGCTTCCTGAGCTAGTAGCCTTGATGGAAGATGAACACTTGGATATTATGGCAGTCACAGAAACATAGTACACGGGGAACCATGACTAGGATGTCAACATACCAGGGTACACGGTCTACAGAAGAGACAGGGAGGGGAAAAGAGGAGGTGGAGTAGCTCTATACAAAAGGGAAGGGATCAAAGCTACAGAACTAAAAAGTAAAGAGGGAGGACAAGAGGCACTCTGGGTCACCTTGGAGACAGCTAATGGTATCACAATCTGCACAGGGGTTGTATACAGACCCCCATCTCAAGGGGAGGAAATGGACAAGAAAATGATAGAGGACATTCTCAAAATGGCTGAAAAAGGGGAGATACTGTTGATGGGGGACCTGAATATGCCAGATGTTAACTGGATGACATGTACTGCAGCCACATCCAAGAGCAGGGTCATTCTCGATGCTCTGCAGGGGGCAGGCCTTAAACAGCTAGTGTTGGAATCCACTCGGGAGGAAGCAATACTAGACCTGGTACTCTCAAATGGAGAGAGGATCACAAATTTAGAAGTCAGTAGACATCTGGGAACAAGCGACCACTGCACAGTGTGCTTCACAATAAGCACAACCATAGAGACAGAGCCATACAAAAACAAGCATACTGGACTTTAGAAGGGCTGACTTTGGCAAAATGAGTGAACACCTGAGGAATACACTAGCAAATGGCCAAAAAGGAGGGGTGGAAGAACAATGGAGAAAAATCAAAACTGCCATCATAGAGGCAACAAGCCTTTGTGTGAAACAGATAAAGAAATCAAAGCGGAGTAAAAAACCACTATGGTTCTCAAAAGAGGTGGCAGGGAAAGTTAAGGAGAAAAAGGCTGCATTCAAAAAGTATAAGGCATCACAGAAGGACACGACAGTTTTTTTTTTCACGTTATACCATGTATGGATGACTGGCTTAATTTAGGTATTGACTCTGTTGTATTTTTGGTTCTGAAAAATCAATAAACTTGAATTTCAAAAAAAAAGAAGGAGCATGACAGGGAACTGTATCAATTAAAGCAGAAAGAAGTGGGGAAGGCAGTCAGAATAGCAAAAGCCCAAACTGAGGAAAAAAATAGCCAAGTCAGTTAAGAAGGTGGATAAAACCTTTTACTCTGGCTACTGGCTACTCTTTTTAATAAATCATGGGAGGATGGTGTGGTACCTGAGGACTGGAGGAAGGCGGATGTGATTCCCCTTCACAAAAGTGGGACCAAGACAGAAGCAGGAAACTACAGACCTGTCAGTCTGACCTCTGTGGTAGGAAAGTGATGGAGTCACTTCTGAAGGAAAGAATACTTGAGTACCTAGAGGCCAGTGGAGCACAGGACCCAAGGCAGCATGGATTCACAGTGGGAAGGTCATGTCAGACGAATCTAATAGATTTCTTTGACTGGGTGACCAAAGTAGTAGACCAGGGAGGGGCTGTGGACCTGGCCTACCTAGACTTTAGCAAGGCATTTGACACAGTCCCACACAAGATTAATAGTCAAACTAACCAGCCTGGGGTGGGACCCAGGGTGGTAGCCTGGATAAACATTGGCTGGACAACAGGACACAGAAGGTAATTGTAAATGGAGTCCACTCTGAAGAAAGGGGGTTACTAGTGGGGTACCGCGGGGTTCAGTATTGGGTCCAGTCCTTTTTAATGTCTTCATCAGTGACATTGCAGAGGGACTGGAAGGAAAAGTATGCCTTTTTGCAGATGACACAAAGATCTGCAACAGGTTGATACACAAGGAGGCGTGAAAAGGATGAAAATGGACTTGGCAAGGTTGGAGGAATGGTCCAGAGACTAAAGGAGCTTAATATGTATACCCTTGAGGAAAGAAAGGAGAGGGGGGACATGATAGAAACTTTTAAGTACCTCAGTGGAATCAACAAAGCCCAAGAGGGTAGCATCTTTCAGAAAAAGAGACTTGCAAGAACAAGGGGACACAATTTAAAAATAGAAGGAGGCGGTTCCAGGGCAATGTGAGAGTATTATTTCACAGAGAGGGGTAGTGGATGCATGGAACAGCCTTCTGAGGAGGTTATGGTCTAAAACTGTGGGAGAATTCAAGAATGCATGGGACAGACATAAAGGCAATTCTTGTGGGGATAGGAAGAAATAGGCTGTTGGTTAACTAGGATCTGTGGCCTATCCTATAGGTAGGAAATGGGCAGACTAGATGGGCCTAGCGGTCCTTATCTGCCATCAAAGTCTATGTTTCTATGTTTATAGGTACATTGAGGAGCATAGAAAGGTTAAGGGAGGAGTAGTGAAGATTAATAAGGGAGAGGTGGGCAGAGGGAGACAGATGAATACTTTGCTCAGTATTCACAAAGAAGATGAGGAGTAGTTACTAAACCAGACAATAGAAGCACTCTGGGTAGGGAGTTGACACCAGTCCATTCACAGAAGAAAGAGTCCTGAAAGAACTCCTAAAACTCAAGGTGGACAAAGCAATGGGGCCTGATGGGATTCACCCAGAATCTTAAAAGAACTAAGGGAGGACCTAGTGACACCACTGACCACACTTTTTAATAAATCATGGGAGGATGGGTGGTACCTGAGGACTGGAGGAGGGAAGATGTGATTCCCCTTCACAAAAGTGGGAGCAAGGCAGAAGCAGGAAACTACAGACCTGTAAGTTTGACCTCAGTGGTAGGGAAAATGATGGAATCACTTCTGAAAGAAAAAATTGTTGAATACCTAGAGGCCAGCGGGGCACAGGACCCAAAGCAGCATGGATTTACAGCAGGAAGGTCATGTCAGATGAATCTAATAGATTTATTTGACTGGGTGACCAACGTAATAGACCAGGGAGGGGCTGTGGATATGGCCTACCTAGACTTTAGCAAGGCATTTGACACAGTCCCACACAAAAGATTAGTAATCACGCTTAGCCAGCCTGGGAGTGGGTCCCAGGGTGGTAGCCTGGGTTGCAAACTGGCTGCACAACAGGACACAGAAGGTAATAGTGAGTGGAACACATTCTGAAGAAAGGGGGGTCACTAGTGGAGTACCTCAGGGCTCAGTACTGGGTCAAGTCCTCTTTAACATCTTTATAGGTGACATTGCAGAGGGTCTGGAAGAAAGGTATGCCTCTTTGCAGATGATACAAAGATCTGTAACAGAGTTGATACACAAGAGGGTGTAGAAAGGATGAGAAGGGACTTGGCAAGGTTGGAGGAATGGTCAGATATATGGCAACTTAGATTCATGCAAAGAAGTGCAAAGTAATGCACCTGGGAAACAAAAACCCAGAAGAAGAGTACACAATAGCAGGGGAGGTACTAACAACAACAAAAATGGAACGGGACTTGGGGGTAGTCATATCAGATGATCTAAAGGTGGGTAAGCAATATGAGAAGTAAGTAAGGAGAACCAGGGGGATACTGGGATGCATAGGAAGGGGCATCACAAGCAGAAAAAGGGAAGTGGTTATCCCTCTGTACAGACAGTTGGTGAGACCCCATCTGGAGTACTGTGTGCAGTTTTGGAGACCTCATCTATGCAAGGACATAGACAGGATGGAAGCAGTCCAGAGGAGGGCAACTAAAATGGTGCAGGGTCTGCATCAGAAATCATATGAAGAGAGACTGAGAGAGCTTAATATGTATATCCTTGATAAAAGGAGGGATGGGGGGACATGATAGAAATGTTCAAGTACCTCAAGGGAATCAACAAAGTCCAGAAGGGTAGCATCTTTCAGAAAAAGAGACGTGTAAGAACAGGGGGACACAATTTAAAGGTAGAGGGGAAACGGCTCAGGGGTAATGTGAGGAAATCTTTTTTCATGGAGAGGGTGGTGGATGCATGGAACTGCCTTCCTGGGGAGGTTGTTGGGGCTAAAACAGTGGGGGAATTCAAACATGCATGGGATAGACACAAGGCAATTGTAGTGGGGTGGCAGAAAGTAGGCTGTTGGTTAACTAGAATCTGCAGCTTATCCAGTAGGTAGGGAAATGAGCAGACTGGGTGGGCCAAGTGGTCCTTATCTGCCGTCAAAGTCTATGTTTCTATGTTTCTATGTTAGTTAAGCTAATGGAGACCATTTCTGAGTCAAATAACAAACTTAAGAATTCATGCAACAGTTTAGATTACTTTTGTGTTATCCTTCTCCGGTTGCTTTGAAGATAGGGCCTGCAAAACCACTGGAAGGTTACAGGATGTGACAAAGGGAAAAGGATTTTTTGTGATGCAGTACACTACTCAAGATATGTGCAGAATGCAAACCCATGGAAAACTCTTCTATTCTTATTTGTTTATAGCTGATGTGACTTACAGAATCTAGCCATTTTCCCATTATAAGTGCCAGTCGACCTAAGCACTCTTGAAAATTGTATAGTGACTTCATATTCCAGCATCCACCACTTCATATTATCATAATTATGAACAGTGTGTCACACATAGTTTTAATAACTAAAGATTATATTTTTTACTGTTGGCACTCTTTACTCAAAAATATTCAAATTAGGTCATTTGGGAGGCCATGGTATTGAAATGAAAACTGCACAGTAAGCAAGGATATTTTTGAAAAAAGCGAGTTGCAGGCGCTCCCCACCACCACCAACACCACCCATTGGTTCATCCTTCCTTGGTTAAAATGACTTACATTGGAAGCTACCCCAATAAACTGCTTTACAGACATTGTTGCATTGGTGATTTGGAAATGGAGTTTAGAGCCATTGATGTCTTGTATCTCACAACCACAGCTCAAAATTTCCATTCTGGGCTCTGACAAAGTCCACATTGGAACTGCCTATCTCCTGGACCATACATGATGGACCCATCAGACCCTACATTTTTAAAAGATGAATAGTTGCCCTTTCTAACATTGTATTATATTTGAGTAATATATGTTCCTTGGTGGGTGAGGGAAGTCCCATTGTACCACATGTACCATACAGAGGGAGATTTTCCTCTCTGAGCTGCTAGATCATACCTGTAAATGGACTTTATGCCCATGCCTTCACCATTTACAAAGAATAAAAATAATAAGAAAAATTCATCAGATATTTTTTGCCATATTAGTGTAGTATAATTTGTCCTTTGCTGGCATGAAGTTTATGTATGTGATGGACTTGAGTTGATATGTCTTTTTTCACTTGATAGTACTTCTATAAAATAAGCGGCAGTGAGCTACTGTATTTTGATACAGTTTCTTGGCTCAGTCTTCTTAGCTTGAGGAGCATTTTGTGTTCTCTGTGTTTACCATATTGTTATATTTAAATATTTTTTAAATAGTGTTTTTTAAATGTCCCACTTTTAATTCACGATCAGCATAAATCAATATGAATGACGTAGTTCTCCAAGGGCTTTGAACATTTCTAAATTACTTCATGGAGGCAGACAATGCCTGATGTAATATTAGCCACTGCATTAAACTACATTTATGGTATTCCAGAAAAGGAGACCACACCCTTCTTGTAGTTTAAATGTGTAGGATACATTTCATGGACATTCTATTAAAACACATGCTATTTATATAGATCATAAAAACTATATCACTATATAAAACATGTTTTAGAAATGCCATTAAATACTTTCCTAACTAGAAATTTCTCCAATTATCACAAATGATTGGGCAGAAGGGGTTGAATAAACTTCTGCAAGAAGTGTGTTCTGTCATCCTAAAGCACAGACTGAAGAAATCCTGATCTCTAAGTCCTACCTCCAAAATATAATAGACAATGTACTTTGCATAAACAGCCCTCATTTTTCTGCTCTGAGGGTTTTTAAAGCGTTCAACTTGTTACTGTCCTTGTTTACTCAACCAGTTAGAGAGAGAGAAGACACAATGATCCGCTTCATTTACTTTGCCTGGGCAGTACTGATGTATATTCAGGGTAAGAAAAGATACCAATATCATTCATAACTTACACTGAAAGTCTTAGCTTAAACTGTTTAATATAGTCATACGTTTTAATCTAAGGAATGTGGTGGAATTACAGTACTGTATTATTTAAGTAGCCAGAATACTAAAAGTTCCTTTTTATGTGCTCAGCTGTTTATATGTTAACTACAGCATTTTACCATTTTTCTATGCAGATTCCAAGGGGACATTGGGTGACTCAGTCTCCTCTCTCTAAATCTGTGTTACCAGGAGAAACCGTCACTATTACCTGTAAAGCCAGTTCAGACATTTCCAGCAACACAGCCTGGTACCAGCAGAAATCTGGACAAAGTCCCAAGCTCCAATCTATGGTGCTAGTACCCGTCCCTCTGGAGTCCCAGATCGGTTCAGCAGTGGATCTGGAACCGACTACACCTTTACAATCAGCAATGTTCAGGCAGAGGATGCTGGAGATTACTACTGTCAGCAGGGAGCCAGCTTTCCTCTCACAGTGATATAGATCACAACAAAAACCTCTTCTAATGGTAGCGACACAGACCATGTACAGTCATAGATTATACAGTTAGTGCACACCTTTGGGGATTAAACTATATGGGATAACCATCCTTCCCTTTAAGTAACAACTGCCTTCTGATTCTGCCACAGTTTCTTCTTGGTTGACCAAAAGTATGGAACTCATTCAAGAATATTTTTAGCACCACATGACTGACTACCACTCAATCTAATGCATAGCCATTGCCGGGGGGTTCGTCTGGTTTAAAAGAACCCCCCTTTTGAAACTCCTCCATTTTTCATCATTTGTAACATTTTTTCATTATTTCTGTTTATTCTGTGACTGTCACAGAATGCTTATACACACAAGATGAACCCTAGCACTTTCTCTCTGCTTGCCCCCCCCATTTGCTGCCATCAGCTCCTTCAATACCAGTAAAATGACTGGAGCTGCTTTGTGAGTTTTTCTTTGCACCCTCCCCCATGACTGGCTGGCCAATTTTTGTTCACATCAGCGTCGTGAATGTGACCAGAATACAGCACGGACGCTGCCCACAATTCACACTGTCAGCTTGCGTTTGAGGAAGATGGAGCATGGTGATAGGCTCAGAACAACATCTCTAGGAGAGCAAAAGAAGTAGAGGACCTTGACTTATAATATTATCAGTCACTGGAAGGTAAATTTGTCTGGCACTATTGCCAAAGATGTGTCCCTTAAAACTGTACATCAAGGGACAGGTTGTGCAGTTGGGCAAGGAGCTGTTCGGTGTGCAAGCTGAAGATTTAGAAATAAATTACTTAAATCCTCCTCTATACAGAATGCAAAGTTGTCATGTTTCATATGTCTGCTTTAACTTTTCATAAGTTAAACAAATGAGGTACCAGTGGAAAGGCAATGCAAGTGTTTGGAAGGGTCTGTCTGGGAGTTACAGTGCCACCTCACTAATTGTGCTGTTCAGAGAGGTCTTCACTGTGGTTCCATTTTCACTGACATTCAGTTCTACTTTTGTATTTGTCCTCTGTGCCAGATGCTGTTAAAACAAATAAGTTGTGATAACCATTTTCTCCAGATGACCACATGTGTCAGTAGAATGACATTTGTTTCTACAGTTCAGTGTTATGAACATAACCACTATACTTTTGGAAGCATGGTGGGGGTGGGGGGGGTAGGCATTTAGGAGATGGTAACTTTGCACTGGGAATCCCCACCACTTTCAAATTACCTTTCCCCTAACTTCCTTTGTTGTGCCTACCACACTGGAGAATGGAGTGGGGGCAACAGGTGTATTACCCAATATTGAACTAAGAATTATGTTACAGATTTTTTTACAAGCAGGGTGCCTGGTATAGAAACATAGACAATGATGGCAGAAAAAGACAGAGGTCTATCCAGTCTACCCAAGTTCCCTATAATCCCTGGAACCTACTGTTTCTCCAGGGTACTAACACTCCCCATCTTCTCTCTAATTCTCTCATTGGTCCTGTTGCCCACAGTAACCGCTATTCCCTACATTATGTCCCAGCTCTGCTTGAATCCTCTGACTTCTAGCACCCACCAATTCAGCTGACAGACTGTTCCAAAGTTCCACCTCCCTTTCTGCAAAGTAGTACTACCTCACATCTCTCCTGAACCTACCTCCTGTTAATTTACATTCATGTCCATGTGACCACAATTGGTACTCAGGCTAAATAGTACCCCACAATTCACTTTGTTAATTCCTTTAAGTAACTTGAAGGTCTCTATCATATCTCCCCTCTCCCTTCTGGTCTCCAATGAGTATATATTTAGTGCCTTGAAAAGTTTCTGATAGGATCTGCTCTGCTGTTCCTGAATCATTTTAGTTACTCTGTGCAGCACTGTCTCCAACCTATCCTTATCCTTTCTGAGGTGAGGGCTCCAGAACCAGGCACAGTACTCTAGGTGAGGCCTCACCAGAGATCTGTAAAGGGGAGCATTACCTCCTTTCTTCTGCTGTAAGTACCCCTGCTGATACTTCCCAGCATCCTGCTAGCCTTGCTATAGGCCATGTTGCACTGACTTGATTGCTTAAATAGTATATTGAGTTGGGGAGGGTGGGGGTTACTGCAAGAGGTAAAGGAGCTCAGATATGAGTTATTTAGAATTAAAATAAGCCACAAAAGTGCACCACACAGCATACCATAGCCCATGGTTTCTGGGGCCTTTGTAGAACCCTGCCTAGAAGCAAGCCAGCACTGCAGTAAGCTAGTAGTGTACAATACCCAGCCAAAACCAGCTACAGACTCTGCATTGAGGTTCAGTGTATTTATAAATATATATTTGTGTATATATGTATATAATAGGATATGCAATAGAAGCAAGGGTAATAAATGATTTATCTGCACAAGAGTAGTTTGACCTCAGGTAACCTCACGAGTGGCATAAGCCATGAGTGACGTGTCTGAGGTCAAACTCCTCGAGTGCAGATAAATCATTTACTACAAAGTTTTCCATTGCATATTCCATTATCAATTCTTCTGTTTTGCTTTTGGAGGGTATTTGTAGTCAAAATCTTTATGCTGAACAATTTTTGTGCTCAAAGTAACATACTATCATTTTTGTTTTTAAGTTATTTGCATTTGTTTGATGAAAAAGTGCACAAAAATAGAATTTTCTGCTGTTTTTCGCTAATTATAAAAAAGCTAAAAAGTATCTATAAATGAAACACAACTCATTTTCTAGATATTTCTGTGCTGAATAAACTTTGTGCTCAGAGTACCAAGGTATCATTTTTCATCTCAAAGTTATTTACATTTGTTTGCTGACAAAATGAAAGAAAAAAAAAATTCTGCTGCTTTTTTGCCAATTATCAAAACATCTAAAAGGTATCAATAAATGAAATACTATTCATTTTGTAGCTATTTCTGTGCTGAACAACTTTCATGCTCACAGTACCATGCTATCATGTTTTTGTTTTAAAATTATTCACATTTGAATATGGGAGCAGGACAGAGGCAGGAAACTACAGACCAGTTAGTTTGACCTCAGTGGTAGGTACAATGATGGAATCACTTCTGAAGGAAAGATTTGTTGAGTACCTAGAGGCCAGTGGGGCACAGGACCCAAGGCAGCATGGATTCATGATGGGAAGGTGGTGTCAGATGAATCTAATAGATTTCTTTGACTGGGTGACCAAAATAGTAGACCAGGGAGGGGCTGTGGACATGGCTTACCTAGATTTTAGCAAGGCATTTGATACAGTCCCACACAAAAGATTAATACACAAGTTAGCCAGTCTTGGAGTGGATCCCAAGGTGGTAGCCTGGATAAAAAATTGGCTAGATAACAGGACGCAAAGGTAGTAGTAAATGGAGTCCACAGTGAAGAAAGGAGGGTTACTAGCTGGGTACCACAGGGTTCAGTACTGGAACTGGTCCTTTTTAATGTCTTTATAAGTGACATTGCAGAGGAACTGGAAGGAAAAGTATGTCTCTTTGAAGATGACACAAAGATCTGCAACAGGGTTGATACACCAGATGGAGTGGAAAGGATGAGAAGGGACTTGGCAAGGTTGGAGGAATGGTCAAATGTATGGCAGCTCAGATTCAATGCAAAGAAGTGCAAGGTAATGCACCTGGGAAACAAAAACCCAGGGCAAGAGTACACAATGGGGGGTGGGATACTGACAACAGTAACAATGGAAAGGGACCTGGGGTAATTATATCAGATGACCTAAAGGTGGGCAAGCAATGTGAGAAGGCAGTAAGGAAGGCTGGGGGATACTGGGATGCATAGGGAGAGGCATCAATAGTAGAAAACAGGAAGTTGTTATCCCTCTGTACAGACAGTTGGTGAGACCCCATCTGAGTACTGTGTGCAGTTCTGGAGACCCCATCTCCACAAAGACATAGACAGAGTGGAGGCTGTCCAGAGGAGGGCAACCAAAATGGTGCAGGGTCTTGCACCAGAAGACATAAAGAAAGACTAAAGGAGCTTAATATATACCCTTGAGGAAAGGAGGGAGAGAGGGGACATGATAGAAACTTTCAAGTGCCTCAAGGGAATCAACAAAGTCCAAGAGGGTGGCATCTTTCAGAAAAAGAGATGTGCAAGAACAAAGGGGCACAATTTGAAGATAGAGGGAACGTCTCAGAGGTAATGTGAGGAAGTATTTTTTCACAGAGAGGGTTGTGGATGCATGGAACAGCCTCCCTGAGGAGGTCATGGAGTCAAGAACAGTGGAGGAATTCAAGAATGCATGGGACAGACATAAGGCAGTCCTAGTGGGGGGGTAGGAGGAAGTAAGCTGTTGGTTAATTAGGATCTGCAGCTTATCTGTTAGGTAGGAAAATGGGTAGACTAGGTGGGCCAAGCGGTCCTTATCTGCCATCAAATTCTACGTTTCTGTGGTTAAAACTGCTTCTGAGGGCAAACATTCTAAATGTCATAAGCCCTGTATAGATAAATGGCTGATGACATAAGCACTGTGGCCTGGATATTCAGACTGCACCTGGCTGTGGCACAAGCCTGGGTGCAGTGCAACTTGGCTGTTCAGGGGCGTTGACTGGGTGATATTCAACGGAGTTGCTGCGCATGGCATCACTGAATATCACACCCTAGCCACCCACAGTGCTCATGGCGCGTGTGGCACTGTGCCAGTGCAAGTGACCAGAGTAGAGCAGGGGATGCCTAGCGCATGAGTTCCATTGAGCTAGGCGCAACAACATCGATATTCAAAGTGCACATGTAAATGGTGCCATAATGTATGCAAACCACAAATGGGGCCATTTGCATGTCATTATGCCCCATTTGCATTCAGGTGCGCCGATCCCTGGTGACTTGTGCCTGGCACCCTGCCAGACAGCAGCCGTAGGGGACCGACACCCCCTGCACATCACGGCAATGTGCCCTTCTGCCCAATCGCGGGCATATGTATACATAAGCAAAGTCCAATATCCCTGGTGGTCCAGTGGACTGCTCGCAGTCCAATCATGGGCATAAGTATAACAAAATAGCACATCCTATATCCCTGGTGATCCAGTGGACCGCTCACAACCCGATCACGGGCTTAAGTGAAAAGAATAGCACGTCCTATATCCCTGGTGGTCCAGTGGACTGCTTGCAGCCCGATCACAGGCTTAAGTGTAAAAGAATAGCATGTCCAATATCCCTGGTGGTCCAGCGGTACCCCCACCCGCCTACTGAGCCCACTGTCCCGCTCCCACAGTCAGTGGCGGGCAGCAGTACCCCACCAGCCACACACCACCACCCGCCAGCCGCTGACTGACACTGTAGGTGGGGCTGTATGCCCAATGGTCCAGAGCGTGAGCCAATGGGCATGCAGCCCATAGCATACTACATATTCCAGGTATGTGAATGGATCCATTCACATATCTGGAATGTTTAGTTCGGTATGGGCAGCACACCCATTGGCTCACGCTGTGGACCAATAGGGGTACAGCCCTACATACTGTGTCAGTTGGTGGGCAGCAGGGCAGCAGGCAGGTGGGGTGCTGCCACCTGCCACTGCCCGGGAGGAGCAGGGCGGGGGGGCTCAGTGGATGGGTGGGGGTACCACTGGACCACCAGGGATATTGGACATGATTTTTTTTGTACATAAGCCCGCGATCGGGCTGCGAGTGGTACATTGGACCACCAGGGATATAGGACGTGCTATTCTTTTACACTTAAGCCCGCGATCGGGCTGACAGTGGTCCACTGGACCACCAGGGAGATAGGACGTTATTAGTTTAAACAGATGCCCTCGATCGGGCATGGGGAGGAGCAGCCACTGAGGTGCAGCCGGAGCTTGGGTGGCCACCCACAGGTGGCAGCTGCTGTGTTGCACCCTGCAACATGGCAGCTCACCTGTGGGTGGCCAGCTGTTGTTCCTTTTTTTTGGCTCACCTGTGTGCAGCGCAAGTAGGGGTTGTGCATGCATGGACTCAGCACATCCCGGGCTGAATATTGGGATGTGCTTAGTATGCATGGATACGCACCCCCTACCTGCGCCACATGCATTACTGATGCACTCCGGCACATTGGGATTTGTGCCAGGCACAATCCCTGTTTGAATATCACGCCGGGGCACAATCCTTTTGAATATCCGGGCCTCAGTAGATAAACAGCTGATGACATAAGCACTATATACATCAGTGAAATTTATGTATGCAATTACTCAGATAAATGGATTTAACACACTGTTTATCTCCACCCCACACCCCATTGCATAAATCTATATATATATATATATATATATATATAAATTATGGTATCACGGTAGTGCTACCATAGTTAGGGTTGAGGAGCCCTTTAAAGGTTAAAGGGTCAAACTTTGCACCTTAATAACTTTGGCACCATTTAATGGAGTTACCTGAAATTTGGAATGTCGATCTAGAACCACACACCTTGGGATCTGCCAAGTTTTGTACTGGTTGGATATACAGCTGCGGAGGTATTAAGCATGATCTGCGCGTACATTTACACTATTTGGTGAATTCTTTTGCTCGTGCCTGCACAGGTTACACGTTTTGTGAGTGGTCAGAAAACTTCAGGGAACATGCAGCCAGGGTCCTTGATGTGTCCTTTTGAAGATTTTGTGGAAAATATGGAAAGGTTCAAAAGTTATTCAAAAAACAAGTTCCCATTGTAAGTCAATGGGAAAAGTTAACAAAAAGTTTGACACTTTCGCAAATGCACTTTTTACTGTTGCAAATGCCCCTACTACTTTTGCAAATCCACCATTTTGTTTTCAGATAGCGATCAGAAAAATGCTTGGCATTTAAAATTGGGACCATCTAGGGACACAATTTTTTTTGTGTTCACCTAGTTGGAGCCTGGGGATGCTAGCCATGTCTTTATTTTGGGGTTAAACACCCCAGAAATATGTTTTTCAAATTTCTGGAAAAAGTACTTTCTCAAATTAGTGTTGCACACACTACACTTTTCGCAAATCTGTGTGAAAGCTTTTACAAATCATGAAAGTACTTTGCAACATTATGGCCAAAATGACAGGAGTTCTTTGCCACCCTGCTGCAAAAGAACAATTAGGTCTTTTGTCCTGAAATTTGGAGGGAAGGCAGTCAACATGTCACAGATGTGCCTTTTGGTGGTTCGGTGACAAAATACTTTATGGTACCAAAGTTACGGTACTCCGAAGTTGATGCTTTTTCCCATAGATTAACATGGTGGCGTACGCAGCACCTTTCGCGGCTCGTATCTAGAAACCGGTGCGAGATACAGATTTTTCATCGCGAGTTGTATAGCCTGGGGCTATGTAATACAAAATGGTAGTGAGGAAAATAGTGATTTTTGTGACATTTAAATTGTTTTTCTATTTTGTGTGGTTGCTGAGATATTAGCAATTACAGTAGTAGCCAGAGACACTGCCAGCTATTTCCCAAAATTTCTGTGATATTTCCAGAAATATCTCATGCTTTATCCATTTCCACAGTAGGGGCAGCAGAGAGAAACTCTTTAGAAATTTTATGAAAGATCTGGAAATAGCTGGTAATGCCTGTGGCTACAACTGTAGTGCTTCCAATGCTGCTTTTAAGCTTCCATTGCCATTACAATGCATACATTCTTTGTGTTTCTCTATGCACCTGTTCAGCAAAAACATGATATGCACTTTTGTTACTGTTACAGTTACTGTTTCCACTTGCGTTTATGTCCCTGTTTGTGTTGCCATTCCTGTGCACGCCACCGTGTGCGTTACCTTTTGTGTTCTCATTTGCACTTGCTTTTTCATTACTGTTACCATTTGCGTTTCCACTACTGTTTCTGCTTGCATCACCATGCACATTGCCATTTGCGTTTCTGGTAGCCCTTTCATTTGCATTTCCATTTCTCTTTCCTTTTGTGTCTTCCTTGCTGTTACTCTTACCATTTGCATTTGCAATTGCATTACAGTGCCCGTGCGCATTATGGTTTGTGTTTCCATATGCACTTGCATTTCCTTTTGCATTTCTGTTTCCTTTGCTGTTATTGTTGCTGTTACCATTACCATTTGCGTTTTCAATTGCAGTACTGTGCCTGTGAACGTTTTGATTTGCATTTCCATACACGTTCTGTTACTGTTTCCATTTCTGTTTCCTTTGGTGTTATTCTTCATCTTAACTTTACCATTTGCATTTACAATTGCGGTACCGTGCCTGTGAGCATTACGGTTTGCGTTTACGTGTGCGCTTGCATTCACATTTCGCTTCAGTTCTCTTCATGTTCTTTTGCTGTGACCCTTAACTTTTCCATTTAAAATTCCACTGCCATCACTGTTCGCATTACCAGTTGCATTTTGTACGTGCTTCAATCTCCGTTTGCATCACTGTTTGCTACGGCGTCACTTTACACTTGTGTTTCTATTAACGTTTCCTTTACTATTTCCATTTCCATTACCATGTGTGTCACTGTTGGCACTTCTGTTTGCATTGCTGTTCCTGTTACTATGTTACAAGACAATATGTGGCAGGAATGTGGGGTCCAAAGGGCCTCACGCTCCCACTGCTGCATTACTTTCACTATTTCTTGTCATCATTCTCAAAAAAAAGGGAAATTAGAGGCAGAAAACTCAGTTTAATGCATCAGTTAGGGTTGTTCCACAGTGGCAAAAGTGAGAAAATTTGGTGTTAGGGTTGAAACCCCCCCTTGGACCCCTCCAGCCCACCCCCAACCCGGCATCGGGTGCACATTGGGGTTGTTGGTCCTAACTCTCACCTCATTCTCCTATTCCTCAGCTTCTTTACACATGTGATGGGGTGAGAATTAGGGCCAATGACCAAATGCGCATTCCAGGCCAGTTGGGGTGTGTGTATGAGGGGTCCAAGGGTGTTTCAACCTAACACTGAATTTCCTTGCTTTTTGTCACTGTGGAACAACTAACTGATGCATTAAATGGATTTTTGCCTCTCATATACAAAAATCTCTATTTAATGCATCGGTTAGGTTTCCACCACCACATTCCATTCAACCTTAACTATAGTGGCACTGCTGTGCCACTATAATACATATATGTATATATATATATATATATATATATGTATATATATATATATATATATATTCATAGGGGAAAAACTCTAGTTTAATGCATCAGTCAGGGTTGTTCCACAGCGACAAAAGTGGGGTAATTCAGTGTTAGGGTTGCCATCCCTTACACCCTTAATCCCAACGCACACCCTGATGCATGTTGGTGGGGGCAGGGTGGGCGTGGGGTGGAAGGGGTGGTAACCCTAACACCAAAATTTCCTCACTTTTGTTACTGTGGAACAACCCTAACTGATGCATTAAATGGAGTTTTTTGCTATGAATTTCCCTTCTTTTTGACTATGTGCACTATAAATAGTGAATGGAATGTTTTGGGAGTGCAGGGACCTTTGGGGTTGTGATTTTTTGCCACTTCACTGCACAAAAACTGTATGACTGACTGAAATTACAATTGGTAAATTAAGACATGTACCATAGCACACCGTCTGTCCAGAATTGTGTGTACATCCATTCAACATTTGCACAGCGCCACGAGCAAATAACATAACATGCACATTTCAGCAACTGAAAGTGTCAGTGACCTGAAAATTGTCACAACCAAAGATATATTATAAATCTTTCAACATTCCAAATGCCTGGCAAATTGGACACACGATTCAGAAGTTATTGAAGCGTAATAAACCAAATTCAGAGTAGTATAATTCTGCACCTGTTATGTTTTACACACCAGACCACTGCAACATACCTCTATACCACTAGGGCTACCTATGCTATAAATTTAAAACGAGTAGCACCATGCAGAATGCTATGCACAAAATGTTAAATGTGTCACACAGTATCTCTGCAGTGAATCATTTTTCCAAAATGTAAACAGTATTATTCATATCCCCAGAAAATCCACTCAGCACCCTCCAAATTTCATGTGAAAAGACCAAAACATTCCAGAGATATTCAATTTTTATGTTTCTGCACCTTTAAGAAGTCTTCCACCATAAATGGTGGAAGTTCAGCCGAAAATGCACTAAAATAGTGGACCTGGTGTCTGAAAAATCTGTTACTGCAAAGGCCCAACTTCAAATGGCAATACCTCTGGACTGGAACAATATTCTTTCACCAAACATAAACTGGCATGTGCCTTGAATACATGTCTTTCTACATGGCAAGTTTCACATCAATCAACACACAATGGCTGCAGTATGCATCATGGAAGACAGTGCATAAAAATAGCAAAAACATAATGTTTTGCACTGCATTGCACAAATGCAAAAACACAAACAGTAATGTTAACGCAAATGGTGATGGCAACAGTGAGGTAAAAGAAAATAGTAATGCTAACAGTAATGCAAACACAAGCAAAAATGGTAACATGCACGGTGATGCAAATGTAAATGATAACACAAATGCAAGTGCAAATGTAAATGAAAACAGAAATGGTAACTCAAATGCTAACGGCAACAGAAATGCAAACAGTAACAAAAATGGTAACAAAAATGCAAATGGTAAGAGAAACGCAAACAGAAACACAAACAGTAATGGCACCAGTGACGCAGAAGGAAACAGTTACACACTCAACAGTGGAAATGGTACTGATAATGCAAACACTAAGGCCAATGGAAATGCAAACGCAAATGGTAACGAACATGCAAACAGTAATGGTAATGCAATTGGAAATGCAAATGGGTATGGTAACACCAACGATGATGCCAAAGGAAACATTAATGCAAACGGAAATGCAAATACAAGTGCGTATACAAACGCAAATGGTAATACACACAGTGACGCAAAAGGAAACACAAAAAAATGGTAACGGAAACACAAACGGTAACAATAATGCATGAGCAAACACAAATGCAAAGGGTAACACACATGATGACGGAAACACTAAAGGAAACACAAGAAGAAATGCTAACAGTAACAGTAACTCAAACGCACACCCTTTTTTCCCCAAAAAGGTGCATTCAGAAGCACAGTGAATACAAAGAATGTTTGCATAATAATGGCCCTCAGAGCAGAACATGAGCACTTGGAATACTAAATTCCTTGTATTTCAGGAACCGTACCACATAGAAAAAAATGTAAAATCTCATATTATTTATGACTTTCCAGGCTAGTTTTTTACTTAGCCACCTAGCAGGGGAATAACCATTTTTCTAATGAAAAGTCTGTATCTCGAAACATTTTCGAGATATGGGCCCAGAAAGGCACGGTGGATGTCATAATGTTAGCCTATGGGAAAAATCATCAACTTCAGAGAGCTGTAACTTTGCAGCCCTCTAATAATTTGTCACCAAACCACAAAAAGGCACATCTGTGGGATCTTGGCTTTCTTCCCTCCAAATTTCAGCCCAAATGACCATGCCTTTCTTTTGCAGCAGGGTGGCTTAGATCCCCTATTGTTTTGGCCATAGTGTCACAAAGTACTTTCTCAAATCACAACACTTTTGCAAATGAAATAATGAAAGTGTCGCATATGCAAAAGTACTTTGCAACACTATCTTTTACAAAAATTTAAAACAAATATTTCTGGGGTGTTTTACCCCAAAATAAAGACATGGTTAGCATCCTCAGGGCTCGACTAGGTGAACACAATAAGAATTGTTTCCCTAGAGGGTCCCAAATTTAAATGCCAAGCATTTCTGTGACCACCAACTGAAAACAAGATGGCTGATTTATAACACTACAAGGATCATTTTCAAAAGTAAAAAGTGCATTTGCAACACTTTCACATATTTTGTTAACTTTTCCAATTGACTATAATGAGAAACTTTTTTTTTGAATAACTTTTGAACCGTTTAATATGTTTTTATGAAATCTTTGAAAGGCACATCAGGGATCCCGGCTGTATGTTCCCTGAAGGTTTGGGACTGGTCGCGCAAAGCATGTGACCTGTAGGTGCAAACAAAGAATGCACAAAAATCCTTAATTTGTGCATTTTGCGGTACTCTGTAGCTCTACAACCATACATCCGACTGTAACCAAACATGGCAGATCCAGAAACCTATGGTACCAGACCATGCATACCAACTTTCTGGCAAATCTATCCTACAGTGCCAAAGTTATCAAGCTGTCAAATTTCAGATTTAACCTTAAATGGGGTACTCAACTCAACTATAGTGGCACTGCTGTGCACTATAATATATATATATATATATATATATATATATATATATATACTGTATATACATATATATATGTGTGTGTGTATATATATATATATATATATATATATATATATATATAATAGATAAACCACTTTGAGGTGTGCGGTCATGCTCTGAATATGCTTCTTTGACTGCGAGGTCCTCCATTTTGTTTTCAGTTTTCTGATTGCACAAACACAAATATCTGGGCTCAGGGGTCACTTCTGAAGTAAAACTTGATGGGTTTTACTCAGGGACCTCGATCTATCAAGTCATGGCTTTGATTGCATCAAACTCGGTCAAAAATAGAGTTTTTAGCTTTTAAATTATTTGTCTTGGCTCGCTAATGATCTTTGATCATGAGCTGACAAATTCTTTGATCACGGGAATCTCTGATCGATGATCATGCATCATGAATGAGGGATGAGATGGCCAGATGAAAAGTCAATTTACTCAGCCCAGGTATGTGGTAGGAAGTCAAACAAGGGTGGATTTTACTCAGGAGGCTTTGTTCTGATGAATCATGCCGGTGATTTTATGCTATTATGTATATTTAGTAAATTTGAAGAGTTTTTATTCTTTGATCATGGCCCTGCAAATTCTTTGATCGTGAGCCTACAAATTCTTTGATTGCGAGATTCTTTGATTGCGATCGTGCATCATGAGTGAGGATGAGATGGCCCAATTAAAAAAAATATTTTCTCAGGCCAGGGTGTTGTAGGAAGTCAAATGAGGGTGGGTTTTACTCAGAGGGCTTCATTCTGTTGAGTCTTGGTGGTGGTTTAACTCAATTCTTTGAAATTTTTGACTTATATGGTTTTTAAATCTTTGTTTGTGAGGCTGCAAATTCTTTGATCGTGAGCCATCAAATTCTTTGATCATGAGATTCTTCGGTCACCATCTTTGGTCATGAGAGAGGGACAAGATGGCCAGATTTCTCCAGTGCAATGGATAAGGAAATTTCACCAATGTTTACCATTGAATATCTTGGAAACGGTTTGGTCTTCCAACTTGAAAACTGGAGGGCATTCACAGCATGTCTTGTGGATGAAAACTGCAGTGCTAATGTATTGTTTAATACTTATTGGTTCCAGTATGTTGCAATCTGGAACACATATTGTAAGAAGCTCCATACAAGCTGCTGTCAATAGGTAGTGCACATGTCAACAAGATACAATTTTGATAGTAATTGTCCCCATTTTGAGATAACCTTTATAGGTGCCCCCCCACATGGCAATTCACAGCAAGTGGCACTTGTACATGCATGGATAGAGCCACAGAGGCATACCACCTACTCGTTCCAAAATCTGCAATGATTGGCCCCATAGAGGTACTGACAGTCTGGAGATAATGCATTACAAAATGATGCTCAGAGTGCATTGTCATCATTGCAACTTCTCTCCTAAGGCCTGGGCCAGTGACTGGGAATGGAATGAATGAGCTGAGAATACCTGATACTATTGTGGGCTGCACCATCGACATCTGTACCACAACACACTGGATTTGTTGTTGGCTGTTGTGTGCATCAGCTATTGAGGGTAGCTTGGCATGGGACCCACTTGCAATGTGTGTGTGACATGCAACCATGTGTGGTGAACTGTGGGTGCATGTGGCAAGTATGTAGAATCTGGAATATAGATTGCAAGAACCTGTATACTAAGTTGTTCTCAATAGGCAGTCCACATGTCCATAAGAGTTTAAACAGATTGCAAGTGCCCTCTATTGCAAGCTAAGCTGAATAGGTGCAAGAGGATTTCCACATGTATAGATAGAGCCACAGAGGTCTCTCGACATACTCATTTAAAAATGTGCAATGACTGCCCTCATAGTGGTAGTGACAGTCTTAGTATTGGAGATGTTGCATTGCAAAATGGTGGTCAGAGTGTACTCTCATTATCATAAGTTTTCCCCTAAACCCCCACCCCCAAGTTGGTGAGTGGGAATGGAACAAATAAGTTGAGGACACCTGATACTATTGTGGCACCACAACCATGAACCATCTGCACTATAACACACACCACATACTGGATTTTTTGTTGTTGTGTGGTGAGGTATTGAGGGTATCTTGGAATGGGACACACTTGAAATGTGTGTTCTGACATGCAACCAGGTCTGGTGAGTGTGGGTGCATGTGGCAAGTATGTAGAATCTGGAATACAGATTGAAAGAACCTGCATGACTGGTTGTGGTGGATAGTTAGATGCACCCACAACTCACCATGGAGATTGTAAGTGCCACCCATTGTGAGCTGGGCTCAATATGTGGACACATGGCAAGTCACAGCAAGAAACACCTCCACATGTATGTATAGAGGCAGAGAGGGCAAGTAACCTCTTTTGTGAAATCTTTACTGACTGGATCCAGAGATGTAGTCACAGCCAGCTCTAGAGATGGTCAATTGCAGATTGATCGTCAGTGTACATTGTCATCTTCACAATTTGTCCTGCTAATCTGTGACACGGTGAGTGGGAATGGAAAAATAACTGACAACAATTGATACTATTGTGACTCTGAACTCATGTGACATCTGTAGCACCACATGCTTAGTTAGGTGTCTGTGCCCGTCACCCCCAGGAGATCTTGGGTATGCTGGAATGGGGCACACTTTGAAATGTGTGTTTTCACATGGAACCAGGTCTGGTGAACTATGGGTGTATGTGGCAAATGCAAGTAGCAGCCAAAGACACTGCCAGTTATTTCCCAAAATTTCTGTGATATTTCCAGAAATATCTCTACTTTCTGAATTTCCACAGTAGGGGCAGCAGAGAAACTCTTCAAAAATTTCATGAAATATCTGCAAATAACTGGCAATGTCTGTAGCTACCACTGTATATAGAATCTGGAATACAGATTGCAAGAACCTGCATGAGTAGTTGTGGTGGATAGACAGTACATGCGTCCACAACTTAGTACACAGATTGTAAGTGCCACCCATTGTTAGCTGGGCCCAATATGTGGGACACATGGCAAGTGACAGCAAGAGACACCTCCACATGTATGCACAGAGCCATAGAGGGTAATTAACCTCCTTTCTGTGAAATCTGCAATGACTGGACCCACAGATATAGTCACAGCCTCAGTACTAGAGATGCTTAATTGCAGATTGATCCTCAGAGTACACTGTCATCTTAACAATTTCTCCCACTAATCTGTGACATGGTGAGTGGAAATGGAACAAATAACTTGACAACAATTGATACTATTGTGACTCTGAACCCATGTGACATCTGTAGCAGCATACACTTAGCTAGGTGTCTGTCCCCGCCACCCCCCCCAGGAGATCTTCTCTCTTGTGTTCTACTTTCTGTGCATAGTCAGGGCCATGCAGCCACAGTGCAATAGAACACATGTAGATCAATACTGCAACTCTATAATAGTAATTGCTTAAAAAATAAAACTTAGGAGACAATAGCATAAGGTTAATAATTAGTTTATTATTTTACTATACATATATATATATATATATATATATATATATATATAGTCCAAATTGCTTGGTTGCTCTTGGGATGGGCAAAAAAACAGTTTGTTGCATGTATCTGTTATAATTTCTGAGTATGTATTTTGTTTGTTGCCATTTTTCTGACTTATCTACAGCGTTTCCTTTTCATACTTTTTTTTTGTATATGCATAGTGTTAAAAAAGTATGAATTTTAAATATTTAAAAAGTTATTTGGATGGGTGTTATTGGTAGAGAATATTTTGTTAACAAACATTATTTTTTCTACATTTGTTGGTGAGTTTTATTTATGTATCTGTTAACAGATTTTTTATTATCACTTTCAGTTACCAGCTTCATGTTAAGAGAATGGATAGTAACAAAATATTATTTAACATTTGGGTTTCAACATTTCAGTGGTAAGTTTAGGCAACTGATTAGAATATTGCTATATAGTGACTGACCTATGTTTAATGGTACTCAATTTTTGAGTACATGTTCACGTGACAACGTAAAAAACATTATGGCCCAGATATTCAAAAGGGTTGCACATGGAGCAACGGTGTTGCACCATGCACAACCCACTGATGTGCCACGGTGCGATATTTAAAAAGGAAAAGTGCACCGCACAAATCCCGATGCGCCGGGGTGCATCAGTAATGTATGCAAGCACAGGTGGGGAGGGCGTGCCCATGCATAAACTGTACAGCCTGATATTCAGCCCAGGCATGCAGAGTTATGCAGGTGCAACCCCTACCTGAACCTCCACAAAGTTATGGCCAAAAAAAACAGGAACAAGTTGAGGGCCACCCACAGGTGAGCTGCCACATTGCAGGGCGCAACACAGCAGACACCACCTGTGGGTGGCCATTGGCTGTTCCCGCTGCACCTGGCGGTGCCCCCATGCCCCGATCATGGGCATCAGACATCCCCCCAAGTCCAATATCCCTAGTGGTCCAGTGGACCATGATTAGCTCGATCGCAGGCATCAGTATCCCCCCCCAAAATCCAATATCCCTGGTGGTCAGTGGACCGCAAGAACCCAGTCATAGGCGGCGTTTCTCACCCAGTCAGATATGTGAATGAATTCATTCATATCTGGACAACTAATATAATTATGAGCTGCACGCCCATTGGCCATGCTCTGGACCAATGGGCGTGCAGTCCTCTCAAGGCTGTCAGTCGGTGGATGGCGGGGCGGCAAGTGGGTGGGGTGCTGCCACCGGCGGCTGATGGGGAGGCGGGTGGTGGTGCTCAGTGGGCGGGTGGGGTGGGGTCCACTAGATCACCAGGGATTTCATATGTGGGGTGTGAGGAATGCCACCTGTGATCGGGCTAATGCGTCCACTGGACCACCAGGGATAAGGGCGTTCTTTGTCCCTTACAGAACATCCGCGATCGGGCTGCAGGGGCGTCAGTCCCTGATGGCTGCTGCCTGGCAGGTGCCAGCGCCAAGTCATCAGGGATTGGTGCACTGCATGCTAATGGACATGCAAATGGGGCTGTAATCAGATGCAAATATTTCCGTGCTTGCATAAATTATGGCCCCATTTGCATGTCACCCTTTGAATATCGCGGGTGCTGTGCATGGTGCAATGGCACTGCGCCACACGCCTCTCAATGCTCCCTCGACCTTGCGCTGGTGCAGTTCACTGCGCTATGCACAGTGAGGGTGGCCAGGGTGCGATATTCAAAGCAGTTGCGCCATTGCGCAGCTTCATTGAATATCACCCTGGCCACACCCCTGCGCAACAAATTTGAGCGGGGCATAGGCTTGTGCCACAAAATGACATAGCTTGAATTCCTGGGCCTATGTGTTTATCATGCCAGGATAAATACATTTTCCTACAGTATTACCACATGTGTAGATTAATCCAGTGTTGTTATAGTTGGTGGAGATACTTTAAAACTGAGTATGTACTTTTAGTTTAAAATGAATAATAACATTATGAAGATTGAATTTCTGCTATGCTTGTATTTCGTTTCAGTTATATGCTTTACATTTTCTTATTTATTATTTGAATACTATTGTAACTAATTAGTGATATGTAGGCATTTGTTGGTGCTGGTTATGTTAAAGTAGCAGTAATTTATTGTAAGTTTGATGTTGCAATATTACGTAGTCAAATAAAAATGAAACTATCTCAGAAATGTGTCACATTTTGGGGTATTTTATGGTTTGGCGAGGGTACTCATGTCAATATTGTTGGTAAAGCTGATAAGAAAGGAGTTTTTAGAAGTGTTATTTATTTGTTGAACTGGGAAAAAATTCCTCATCCGACCTTCAAAAATGTGGACGATCCTGTTACAGCAAGAGCACACCAATTGTTTGCATTGTATAGCAGAATTATACAATCATTCTAAGTATTTTGTGATCAGTTATGATTCATATAGTTCAGGACAGATGTATAGAGATTAATTATACAGTGGGAATAGGCCAGAAAACCACATGTATAGATCTCTTTTATCAGGTATTACTTATATCAATAGTAGCACTTAATGTAATGCAATACCATTAGGTGCACAGAAATAGTTTGTTTGGAAGAGCAGTAAATAAATAAAGTTACTGTTGTGTGCTGTTTTAAAAAGCAAAGATACACATTTCTAAGACTATTAAACATATGTACATTCATTTTCAAGCTCAGTATTATATACATATGTACAAATCTGAGTTGCATCCATTGTCAATAGTTTGTCATATCCAGTGTTGTAAGTCATAGATCAGTGACAGATAATGTCATATTCAGTGTTCAGAGTACAAGAACAGTAACAGAAAATTCTATGATATTGTTTTCAACAATTTAACCATAGTAGTAGAGATAACACCATGGTGTAGGTAGTCATGCTCTCAATGTGGGTGTGATAGCTACATTTACCATGACATAACTACTAACTGATGTTGAGTAATATCCAGCACCCTCGAGTCTGCTTGGATTTGGCGGAAGTCAATTTAGTAAGCATCATAGTAATAGCCAACAATGTAGACAACAACAGGAAAAGAGTCAGAACTTAACCTGATGTGTGTGCTGAAACAAGTAGGATTCTCACACAATATGTTGAGAACAGTTGTTACATCTCTGGTAAGTGTTTCAATAGGTAAAATAATTTGTCATTGCCATGTAACATAGAACTGAGACACAAGTGAGCACAGGTAATATGTGCTGAGGTATGGAAAGTTAAGTAAGCCATCTGCAAAAGATATGACTGACTGCTATTGATTACAGTTCAATATCCTCAAGTCTACTTGAACAGTAATAATGCAGTTTTTGTTGTGCAAATGCTGAATATCACAATAGAATGTTTTTGAAATTCATTTGTGACTGATGATCAAAACAGTGTTGTTTTGCATCTGAATTATGAGGGTTGCTATATGATACACAGGGATCTGTGTGCCACAGGTAGCTGCATTGCTGTATTGCTGTGTTGTCTTTCTGCTATGGTAGAAAAATCTGGTAATTTAGTATTTGGGTGCGGTGATGTTGTACAAGAAATAGGACTCATTGGTCAGCATGGGTAGTATCACACACTGCTAATGTTTGATGAAGGTTGCAAGGGACATGTATATGTTCATTGGTGGTTGAGAGAAATCATTTGGCTGGAATATGCAGATGCAATGTTATTTTTTGCAGAGTCACTGGTTAACTGACATGCTGGGATTAGACAGCATCACTCTTCCATACATTGTGCAGCATTGGTGAGGCTGAGTATTATGACATATGCATCCTTCAGATTTCTTGAGAGTCTTTCCTTTAGGGTGCATACTGTATCATTGCACTCCACCCATCCCTTTCTGAATCTTAGCCAAGTGACACAGTGTCCAGAGTGAATGGATGAGCCGTGATGGAAGATTATTACATGCGTGTCAAATTGAGTACCTGAGAACATAGTTCTTCCAGCAATGAAGTATGAAATTGGCACTGTGTCTTTCATGCCTTGAGAGTTAAAGTGCTGTAGTACAATAATAATGTATGAGCTTGAATATATAACTCTCAGAAAGCATACACAGAACGACCACATCTTCAGCAGAGCCAACCAGTTTCTGCATTAGCAAATAACTTGTTGAATTTTACAGTTCTCTGTTCAGGGACATAGAAGAGAGCCACAGCATATCCTGAGTTGTTTGTGATTCTTTGTGTCTATCGATAAACATGTGTACTTGGACACATAGTCAGCTTTGAAGTGCTGATGCAGATCTATGTCATCATCTGCTAAACTGTTTGTGATTCCCATCATGAACTCTGTGATATCTTGTTGTGCATTGTCAATAAACACAGATTGTCTTGCATATTGACTAAGAGTTAGCCGTAGAGGAGTCAAGTTTTGTAAACTGGGGAACTCGTCTTGAGTTCCTCTTATGACTATCTTTAACACCTCTGACAAAGGTGTTGATTGGCCAGATTTTAACACATTAGCAAACTCAGGGATGTGGAGGAGTGCTTGCATAATTGCGTTTACATAGCAGTTGACTCCTGTGCTGTTCTCAAATGTTGGGAGTGTGTTGACTCCAATACATTTTACGCAGGTGGAGATGCAACTAGTTTCTTAAGAGGTGCTCTTTGTGGAGTACTCAGGTAATGACTGTGGAGTTTTAGTACGCTGTCTTTTCAGTTTGTGTTCTTCATCGATTGTTGTTGTTGTGACAAATGCATATTTGGGAACTGGTAGTAAAGGAGCATTTGGTTGATACAATGTACGCAATCTGTTGTACTCAACTATACATTTTGTGTCAGCACGTATTTTGCTTTGTGCTAGATTGACAATGTGTACTTCAGACAATTGTCTTACATGAAACAAGGCAACATAAGACATGACTTCCTTGAATATACCAGTGCCTATATCTACAATGGCACTATCAAGGCTGAGGCCTTGTGACTTGTGTATAGAGACAGGATAAGCAGCACACAATGGAAATTGTTTCCTTGTCACATACATGTCTTTCACAAGCTCAAACTTGACTGTCACTCTGTCTATTGGGTGGGGATTTCGAGTTGTCAAACTTAACAACTATGAACTCCACAGCTGCACCTTGTATAATGTGCTGGAACTCTTGGATGTATCCCATGGCTCCATTTACGAGACCTTGATCAACATCAATGTTTCTGTGAAGCATGATACGTGCATTTCTACACAGTGGTAGTACAACTTCCAAACCAGTAGTTCATGACACATCATTTGTGAGCTTTTTCAGACAATCAGTCATTTTTGATATCATTGTCCACGATAGAGTGATGCCATCTATGGTATCTATGCATGGTAGAGTGACAGTAGGTTGCTGTTCTCTCTTCATCATGATGTCATTGAACTCTGCACACTGTTTAAGCCTTGGTAATAGACATACAACATGTACCCCAGCTTTCTGGACATGTGCAAAGATATCACAAGCATCCTGAATAGGAGCATTATTTCTCGTGATCATGCGCTGTCTTAGCATCTCAATGTGGGTGGGTGTAAGTGCACCAATATGTGCCTCATCAAGTAATGCTTTGTAAGACATGTCTCCTTGCTGTCTCATGTCTCTTTTGCTGGGATGTATAGGCAGGGGCATCACCAGCAGGAAAAGGGAGGTCATAATTCCACTATACAAGACACTAGTGAGGCCCCACCTGAAGTACAGTGTACAGTTCTGGAGACCATACCTACGTAAGGACATAGACAGGGTAGAGAAGGTTCAGAGGAGGGCAACAAAGCAGGTGCATGGATTGCATCACAAGTCCTATGAAGACAGTTGAAGGAACTGAACATGTACTCCCTGGAGGAGAGAGGAGAGAGGGATATGATAGAAACATACAGTATCTTACAGGGAGGAACAGGGTGCAGGAAAACACTATTTTAAGCAAAAGATGTTCCAGGACTAGAGGGCATGGGATGAAGTTGGAGGGAGGGCGATTCAGAGGAAACATGAGAAGAATTTCTTCACAGAACGGGTGGTGGACAAGTGGAACACCCTGCCAGGAGAGTGGTGGGGCGTGAAACAATCAAGAGTTAAGAATGCATGGGATAGACATAAAAATTCCTGGAGGTCAGGGGCAGGGGCAACAGACTTCTAGGAAAACAAACTGAACTTACAAGCTCAAATGAAGGCAGACTGGGTGGGCCATAGGCCCTTATCTAGCCGACACTGTCTATGTATCTATGTATCTATGTTCTAAGACAGTTCAACATATAAGAAAATTTCCACAGATTGACTCACTAATGCATCCAACTGTTTTCTTTGCCTCTTCAATGGATAGACTACAGAAAACCTGCTTGCCGTTTACAGGAGCCAGCTGAAGAAGATCTCAAGAACAAGAATGATCTTGCCACCAAATGGAATGTCATCATTGGTTCCTAATATCTCCTGTAGACATAGGTTGATGAATGTGAGAGAACATTTGAGACCATGCTGATCTCATCAATATGAGCAAATGCATTTTGTCAAACATTGAAATCAGTTCATTGGCAACATCATATGACAATTTTCTGTAATTGCCACTCTTCCCATGCTCAACTGGCAACCTGAATAGCCTATGAAGTGTGATACTACTGATGTTATAAGCTGCCAAACCTGTAGGAGCCGTATCGATAACAGATGTTGGTGCACTAGTAGGTCACACCTCCTTCTTATGGCTTCAATCAAGAAACTTTTTCCAGTCCCAGCAGCACCACTTACAAACATCCTGATTGGCGTCTGTTCCTTGCAAACACACTGCTTTTATTGTGCTTGATAGCATGTTTTAGCGTGCATCACAGAGTGATACACAACTGTTTGGTGTAAGTTCAACATCGACAATGTCGTGACTGACTCTGAGAAGTACATGCTTTGTTGCATTGTGCCCTCAACCTCTGATATTAGTATGGCTGGGTCATTACTTAGCAGGAAGAGGAGCACCAAGAGTACCTTCTCCATCCACATCTACCATTTCCTGTGATGTTGCAGATGTGTCATCATCTAGGACTTTCTTCATGTTCTCTAGCTGTTTTTTTTCCATTTGAAGTCTCTCAATGTATATCTCAGAGACATGACTCTGGAACGTATAATATGTTTCTGTGAACTCTTGTTCATTCATATCAGACAATCCTTTTAGTTCAGCTTCTGCTCTCAAGGTTTGAGCAGAAACAATGAAACAAAATAATAATGTTCTTTGCTTTTGTTGTCATTCAAGGTCAGTTTGCAGTGGCCAATTAGCCATGGTTTGCATTTTTTACAAGTGAGCCATCAAAGCCAGTGACTTTATATATTTCTTTTCTGGGTCAGAAGGAACACCCCACTTGTAGTCATACCATTAAGCAACTTCAAAGAGACAGAGATGATCCATAGCACTGTGGTGCTGTGGATAGTAGTTATCAATTAGGTTGCTCTTAAGAATATCTGTGGATGTTGGTCTTGTAGCAGCCAAGTCCTCAATCTCTTCATGGCTTTTAAGAACACAACGCCTGTTCTGCTCATGATTTGCATTTGAGAAATGAATGGAGTCTGATTTACCATACAGACATACACCTGTGAGCCGGTCACTTGCTTCATAGGCTCTGCACTCTCAGTGTGACAGAGTCTTAAGCCCTAGTGACCAAAATCCAAGAAAGATATTGACCTATCACAGTTTGACAGCTCTTTCCACATTTCATGCAGGTTTGTTTGCTCGTGCTTAGTAACGTAAGATGTAACATACCTTACGAGAACCATTAAGTTGTCTGCAACAAATTGAATGTCAATGTTTGCTTGCCACATCAACAGAAGAGAAGGACTATAGTCATTGATATAGACTTATGATTCTGTGCAAGGTAGTTCATAGACTTGCTTTGTTGACTTTGCTTTCAGGTGATGTTGCATGGCTGAAAATACATCATTCAGTGAAGCAGCTAAGCAAGTTTGCCTTGGGAAGCCAAAACGGCAGTAAGTATACCACTGACCTTTGTTTTTAACTTTCCTACAACAGTATTTGCCACAGAGGCATTGTTGGAATTTCTGGACCAGTTCCCAAGTGTTGCTATCATACCTGTCTGGTATCTGACAAGTGACATACTTCAAGATGAAGCTTAGAATGTCAGATGTTTCATTGTCTCCAATTCATGGGGCATCTTTAATTCATAGCAACATATGTGTGGGGCTCCATGGGCTTGGTACTCAACCCTACAGAAGTAATGCTCAACAATACTGAGGGAGGATTTGTCTTAGATAGTATGAATTTCAAAGACTCTGAAACCGATGGTGGAAGTAACATGAAACAGTTACTGGATCAAGTGAGAAAGCTCATTGAGAGTCATTGTTTGGGTGTTCTCAACATCAGAGTTTGCCTATCTGAGGAGGATCAAGAGATCATCTCAATAATATTCTCACGCAACTGACCGTCACAAACCCACGTTGCTGGTCCAAACTCTCTCAACATACATTACCTCAAAGTGACGTCTGTACCAATATTCTTTGGTACCACGCCTGCTAGACAAAATAGAAGAAAGACTTACTTGTAGTGTTTCATCTTTGGTCTGCAACTTGTGTAGTAACTTTGCAGCTGTCATATTATTAAATGATATTCCAAGTCTCAATGTATGAGCAATACTAGCAGATAGGACACTAAGTTCATTTTCCCAGAGAAGGTGGAACAGGTATGCAATGTTTCTTCAAAACTTGCCATCCTTATGTAGTATCCTTGAGATCCTATACTCAGTTCCTGGTTCACCGAAGTTCTTGTTCATCTAACTGACCACCTGAACCAAGTGGGAACAGATCAGGGAAACAACAAGCTTCTAGGGTAGCCTCCCATATACCAACAGGATTGCCCTCCACTTGTTTCATTTGATATAAATCAATGTTATCCATTACTGGGTCTTTGCTAAGCAATGGGTGCATAGTAAATTGCTCATATACATTTTGTACAGCTGTCATGTCAACCTTCTCAAGTATTGCCTTGTCAGAGTTGTCTATGGCAATATCTTTATGACTTTATTTGGCATTAAGATATACCATTATTATTTGGAGCCCTGGGACCATACGGAAACAGGAAGAGAGCTTGTAGTTCTTTGTTTGAATTAAGAACTACATACTACCCATTTTTACTTTATTTTAATTTTTTAATTACTGTGGTAGATGCAGGGATTCACGTAGCTGTTAGGATATTGTGTGGTTATTTTGGCACCTTTTAGAAACTATAAGCATCTCGAGTGACACAGAGCTCACTTCCGGTGTTTCCTCTTTAAAATCCAATCCACCGGTGAGCAGAGCGAGCCGAGTGGAGCGCGTCTACGCACGCAGAGACGCGCACAGAGACACACGCATCGCGTGTCTGCTGTGTCTGCTGGGGACACTGGGATTCACTGGGGGACCAGCTACTTCAATAAAAATAGAACAGTACATACTATCTACTATAGTGGCAGTTTGAAAATCTGTTGGTGATTAACTCAAACACAAGCATGGCTTATACTAGACAAAGAAAGATGAAAAGTAGAAAAAACATGTCTGGAATGCCTGATGTTTACAGAAGAAGTCTCAAACTCTGAATTTACATGCGATAAATGTATTAAAAACTCTACTTTTACTTAAGGAGGTTCAAGAGTTAGAAATAAGGTTACAAACGCACAAAGATATTTCCAGGTTGGAGGAATATATTAATGAGGCTGTTTGTGACATTAATAGACAATCCCTGGTTGTAAATAACATTGAGCATCAGGAATATTTAAATAGGACAAATGAAAATATTGATGTAAACTTCACGATATGGATATAGTTTCATAGCCCAATCCACTTTGGTTTAAATAATAGATTTGAGTGTCTAAATACTATTCCATCTGATGCCCTGGATGTGTCATCAATTGTGAACTATTTGATGATCCCCACCAATTATAAAAAGCACCTGTGGCATATAACAAATGGGAACACTCACATGCTCCTCCTAAAACACCTGATTCCAAAGAAGTAGTAAGCAGTAATAGCAGTATTGCTAATAAAAATTAGGGGATTCAAGTAATGTAAATCTAATTGAGCCAAAAAGTACCATTGGTAATGCTATAATTATGGAACAAAGGCACCTAATCCCATGGAAAGAGATATTCTGATCATTGGAGATTCAATAATTAGAGTATTGATACTCTAGTATGTTCTAATAGAAAAGAACATACTACAGTTAGTTCACTGTCTGGAGCTAAACTACATGATGTCGTGGGTTTAATGGATGGACTGTTTGAAAATACAGTTACCCCTTTGGTCATCCTTCACGTGGGGGCTAATGATGTAGGGAAAACAAATTGGTACTGTATGCAAAGGGACTACAAGTATATTGTCAATTCAGTTACAAAATATGGAAGGGAAATGATCACATCTGGCATTCTTCCTATGCATGACTACAAAGCCTACAGAAATAGACAAATTATTGACATTAATTGCAAACTTAGACCATTTTGTGTTGAAGCAGGGATTGGATTTATGGATAATGCAAGAACATTTAACAGAACTTCTTTATATAAAATGATGGTATCATTTAAATTATGCAGGAGCAAGGGTTATGGGTAAAAATGTTTGGAGGTTATAAAGTTCCATTTAAACTGGCTTGGGGGTGACTCAGTTGAAAATAACCTAATGGGTTCCTTATCTCCTCCTCAAAATGCCCTTGGATGGAATGTAATCCTTCTTAATGCCCATAGCTTGCAGAACAAATATGATGAGTTCAACATTTTATTGCATAAAAATAAAATACATATTGCCTTTATTACTGAGACATGGTGGAATGAAAATGATAATTGGGAAAAAGAAATTGAGAGCTATAAGCTTTTCTCCCACTGTAGAAAATATCGAAAGGGAGGAGGGGTGGCAATTTATATTCAAGAAGATATAGCTTCGGAGGATATTAAATGGGATACAGGCAAACTTGAACTCTTATGGGTTAAATTGTTGCCCATAAATAGTCCCAAAATTATCCTGGGACTTCTTTACAGGCCCCCATCTATGTCACAGGAAGATGACAAGGCCTTGTTGGATATTCTTGAAAATCTTGACCCTACTGATAGGTTATTGATAACTGGGACTTAACTTACCCAATATAGATTGGGGTAAGGTATAGGTTCATCTCCCTTGAGAGGCAGTTCATTGATGTTATGGATCATGGGGGAGTTTAAACAGATGGTACTTGATAATACAAGGGGTAACAATATTCTGGATTTGTTGTTCACTAACATGGGTGATACAATCAATTCGGTTGAAATAAGCGTACCCTTGGGAAATAGTGACCACAGTTCGGTCTTATTTAATATTAGTGAAACACAATTGTCCAAACCCACTGGAACAACTACAATGTATAATTTTGGTAAAGCAGAGTTCCATCAAATGAAAACTAAACTAAGTTGCTGGGATTGGGAAACAGACTTTGTTAATAAGCCTATACATAATATGTGTGAATCCTTAAAACTAAAATCGACAACAACCACTGAGTATATCCCTGTTACTAAAAATATAATAGTACTAGGGCTATGAAACCTATTTGGCTTTCATCCACAATCAAAAATTAATTAATAAGAAAAATAGATTATATAAAAAATAAAACATCCAAATCACCAAAATACATGCGAATATAAAGAATGCCTCAAGAAAATAAAGGTGAACATTAGGAAAGAAAAGCCCAATGTGAGGTTAATCTTGTGAATAGGGTACAGGATAATAAAAAATCCTTTTTTTCGTTCATCAATAAACAGAGGAGGGTCCCTAGTAATATAGGACCATTTACCACTGAGTTAGGACTTATTTCTTCTTACCAACAAATGGCTAACATTCAGAATCAATATTTTTGTTCAGTATATAACACCAATGATGCAGATTCATATGAAACTAGTAGATCTTCTGTACCTGGTTCAATTATTTTTAACCCTAATACTATATATAAACAATTGGTTAGCCTTGATGTCAACAAATCCCCAGGACCAGATGGAATGCACCCTAGGATTTTGAAGGAGTTGGCAGAAGAATTGGTTCAACCAATAACTTATATTTTCCAAGCATCCATGGATATGGGATTGGTTCCTAGGGACTGAAATTAGCTAATATTGTGCCTATCCTAAAAAGGTCCCAGAACTTCACCTGAAAATTTTAGACCAATTAGCCTGACTTCAATATTGGGAAAAATAATGGAGGGATTAATTAAGAAATCTTAATAGAACATCAGGAGAGACAGGATATAATCAATCTCAAACAACACAGTTTCACAAAAATAGATCATGTCAGACAAATTTATTGTCTTTCTATGAAAATGTGAATAGGGAGATGGATGTGGAAATTCTGTGGATGTGGTTTTCCTTGATTTTGCCAAAGCTTTCGATAAACTACCCATAATGAATTACTGACAGTCTTGGAAGCCATTAATTTGCCTATTAATATCTGTAAATGGGTTTCAAACTGGATTCTGGATAGAAGGCAGAGAGTAGTCATCAATGGTGAATATTCTGCTTGGGCTCCTATAACTAGCGGGGCTCCTCAGGGCTCAGTGTTGGGCCACTGTTTATTTAATATATACATCGCTTCACTAACAATTAGAAATAACAACATTTGGATATATAAATTTGCAGATGACTGTAGATTGGGCTTAGTGGTTAATGATGCTCAACAAAAAGCTACCCTACAGCATGCCTTGGATTTAATATATGATTGGACTATCTCAAATAAGTTAGAATTAAATAAAACTAAATGTAAGGTAATGCACTTTGGTAAGAACAACAAACAAGAAATATATCTATTGGATAATAACACCATGGGGTAGTAACAGAGGAAAGGATTTGGGGATTACAGTCACAAATGATATGAAATTTAGATCACACTGTAGGAACCAAATTAGGAAGGCAATCCAAAACCTTAATTGTATCCTCAAACATATAGTAAATAGGGATAGAAAGGTATTGATCCCCTTTACAGTGCATTGGTGAGGCCCACCCCAAGTCTGTGTTCAAGTATGGTCACCTCAAAATAGGGAAGACATTCTATCAATAGAAGGGGTTCAGAGAAAATTAACTAGGCAAATAAAAGGAATAAAGAATAAAAGTTATTACGAAAGATTAGTTAGCCTAAATCTTTATTCATTATACTATCGTGGATTAAGGGGAGATTTGTGCTTTCTATATAAAAACATGATTGATGTGGATTTAATGGGGGAAATGGGGCTTACAAGAAACCTTGGTAGAACTAGTACAAGGAAGCACGCTAAACAACTATACCAACCAGCATGGGAGCACAACTTTCGGAAACAATGGTATAGCTGTAGAGTTGTTGGGGTTTGGAATACCTTGCTGATAGAACTTGTTAATAGTACTACCATGAATGAATTCAAGAATGGGATCGACAATCATTTTGGTAATAGAAAATTTTTATTTTAAATATGATTGGCAAGCCTTATAAGGTAGAATACTATCTTCCAGCTTGTATATACCTATGATACCTATGATCTGTTGAAAGACCACTAAATGCATTGATGTCAATGTCAGCATAGAAAATTGTGCTCTTTAGGTATCTCAAAGCATTCTTTACATTTTTACATTGACAGTGTCCTGTCATATTGTTTTGGCATTTGTTGGCACACCATTTACCAAAATGACTACACTATTGTCTTGAGAAATAGTGCTGACATTTTCTTGCAAAAGGTAAAGGCAGGTAGACAACAGAACCTTTGAGAAAGCATACAAGTTCTTTGTTTGGTAGATCTCGTGTCCTTGTATTCAGCTTGATGATCGTTTGAAATAGCTTCATGGTCTGAATGAGAATCCTTTCAAACAAGTTCAACACTGCTATCTCATAAGGTGTTGGTTCTACTTCCATTTTAGTGAGTACTGAATGAGGAGGTAAGCTGTCATTCTTAATTTTTTTATGACAGTAGGAACAGAGTGACACAGTTGTAACTTCTTCAAAGTCAGACTTTACTAGGAGGTATGCATGGAGACGTCCCCACATTGCATTCCAACATGGAATGTTTTGCAGGTCTACTGTGACACATAAGTGCTTGTAGAATAATCATTCGCATAACACACAGATTGTGCCAAATTTCTCTGTTTTGCTTAATTCAAATTTAGCAAACTCACAACCAAAATGTTGTAGGAGCTGGTCTTCTTTAACCAGTGATGTCTGAGGTGTACTTGCTTCTTCATGTACATAGCTGTAGACCTCAATCTATGGGTTCTTTGCAACTCTTTAATTAACTAAGTAAGTTTTTCAACATCTCCATTATCGAGCAATGCTTGAAATTGCATGTAGTCTCGAATGACAGATCTGACTCGATACAACCTTTGCACAAATTTGTGAATGCCAGAGTTATGCACTGCTAGCATTCGAAACTGGTGAAATGTGCTGTCACAGTTCATGGTCTCCAAACATGCGAGGAAGTGACCCATCAGGCCTTTGTGAGGCGAATCTCACACTTGTCAATGGTATGAAGCAATGTGTGTTGTTCAGACCTCTTTGTGGTTAGAATTGTTGAAAGGAAACTTTTTATAGATATGATAGATTCCTCTCTAATATTGCATGTGCTGTCATGTGCCCATTTTTTAGCTGACAACTTTGGATCACTTTCAACCTCTTCAACTCCGTTGTCATTGTTCAGATGAATGGTTTTGTGGGATAGAGTTAAGACATTATGTAGTTTTCCATGCTCATCTACAGTTAAAGTGATGTTTCTATTGTGTGCATGGTATGTCTCTTCCCAGAAGAATGCTTCTGAGTACTCTGAATGAAACCAGTCTCCTTGAAACACAAGAGAGATATTTTCTCTGTTTAAGTGTTCAAAAGATAACACAGTGTTTCTCATCTCCTCAATTTTTGTACTCAATTTATCAATGGCTGACATCATTTCACTCCACAGTTGGAGACATATTGCTAGAGCTACACTGACAAATCATCTTGCTCTTAGGCAGAGTTTCATCAATGAGGTCTTGGAATGCATCCTGTTCCCTTTGCGTCTCACTATTTTGGAGATCACACATCCAATTCTGGCTCTGTGGACTAGCTTTTGGAAAAACATTACCTTGCTATGTTGTGCACATTAGTAGAGATGCTACACCTAGCATTCTTTTCTGTTTCACATGTCTACGCTTTGGTGATGACAGTGCTGGACATTGTGATTGTAATGTATCTGTAGGAAGACTACTTGTTGTAGTTTTCTTAGAGGAGCATTATGTTTCTTTAATTATGTATGATTAACTCTGTGTGTGATGCAGACAGAAGACAATTTTTCTTTCTGTTGAGAAGTTTTACCTTTAGTTCTTGCATGGCATGACAATGAACAAGCAGAACAGCTAGCACTTTATGTCTGTGGTCTGGCTTTACAGCAGATGCCCATGATGAAATTGCTGAAGTATTTCTTGAATATCTTCATGGCTGTAGTCCCCTAAGAAAAGTTAAAAAGAATATATTTAGTACTATGAAACATTAGCCATATGATAGTGAAACTGAAATGGTGTGTAAGAAATATAATAAATAGTATTGTGATAATAATAAAACATCTCCTATGATTTTCATTGCTTTGTTACAAATTATTTAACTATTATGTGTCTTGTGGTATGGACTGAATATTGCAAGTAGTTATCACCTGCACAATAGTTGATAAAAAGAATATGCGTGTCACCTTCTTTGCTTGATGCGTTTGGGTAGTACCAAGTGTCAGTTTGTAATGATGTAAAATATTAGTTGTGACATTGTTACATGTGCTTATGCTGACATATTATGATGAACGTAATAGGAAGTGTTGTGTTGATGGATTGCTGTAATCATACTACTATGTGTCTGTCAGAATATGGTGATAGTGTGAATAATCTTGTTTTGCTGAAATAATATTACTTTATTGATTGTTGGGATGAGATAATTACATGAGTCTGATGATAACTGGGTGTGATAGTGAAGGAATGAAAACTTTTATGAGTTAAAATGCAAAAATTTGTAATTTTTGTCATGAACAAAGAATTTGTCACCTCACAAACAATCCTCGTGGTCAAAGAAGCTCGCGGTCAAAGATTTTGCAGTCTAGTGAACAAAGAACATGTAAATCATATGTAATTCCAATAGAATCTTATTACTATTGCTTTTCATTACATAGACAACTTCAAATGTGTCAATACACATATGTGCACATTGTGTGGTGGCAAACTATCTTAAGAGATGAGTTTTTAGAAGTCTTACTTTTTTGGGGGTGAAATAACATGTTTTCATCATGACGTAAGAATTTGTCAACTCACAGTTCAAGTTTGCGATCAAACTGAGTCACGGTCAAAGAATTTGCATGCTCGCGGTGAAAGATCGTAAAAATGCAGGAATTATGTGAAAATGTATTAAAAACAAATAAAAGCACTATTTTTATTACTTATGGGTTATTTTAATAATAGGAGGGTTTATTTTGCTGTTATACTTTTAAAATATTGAGTTTGCACTGTGAGAAACAGTTTACGTCAAAGTCTCGTTATTATCGTGATCAAAGATTTGCATGGTTGTAGTCAATCCTCGCGGTCAAACTGAGTCACGATTCAAGAATTTGCATGCTCATGATCAAAGATTGTAAAAATGTAGGAACTATTTGCAAATGTCTTGAAATGATATAAAAACAGGATTTTTCTTACTTATAAGTTATTATAATGCAATCAGAGTTTTATTTTGTTGAAAAGCTTTGGAAACTATTGTTTTTTCACTGTGACAAACTATTTCCACCGAAGTCTCACATTAGTCTCGCAATCAAATATTTTGCATGCTGTGGTCGATCCTGGCGAACAATGCTAGTTGTGATCAAAGAAATGGCTAAGTTTGTCATGTGGCTTTCCTGAACCAGTAGAATCAAAGAATAACACTCTGGGGCCATTTTAGATTGCACGATTGAGCAGCTAAGTGGGACAAGACAAAAGTAAGTGCTTGATCTAAATATGATACAACATGGGGAAAAGTGATGTTTAAAGTTATTAGAACTGGTTTTATGGTTAATTGGCAATGTAGGAAGGGCTACATATGGTTTTACCACTGATATTGGCAGGCATTGTTTATTTTACTTGGGTTATTAATGGAGTTTACAGCAACTGTTATATTCTGATTGCATCATGCCTGGGAAAGTGTGACACACTTTAGCAATACATTTAAGTTTTTCTATATGTGTTTGCTAATGGATTGGTTTGGTTTTGCAAAAAGCATGGAAATAGTTTTTGAGTGCTACAATTGTACAAGGAGAAAAAATTAATTAGGATTTATTGAAAGCTTGTATTATGTTTTGTGCATATTGAAGTGTGGTGAGTTAAACTGCTGTTGTAGTTTTTTATAGTAACCTACTGTCCTAACGATCTTTTCTTGTGGCTGAGAATAGTATTAATTATTGAGTTTTTGCTAGTGTATTGTCTGTATCTCAGTCTGCCACATATGTACAAGTTATCAGTTAGTGTGTTAAGCAGATTTAGTATTCCTTAGTGCTACTTTACTTTGAGAGAATTGGTTAGTGATCTGATAACACTGGGACTTCCTGGCTACATATATGTGTGTTTTTAACTGTTGTGGTATCCTGACCTAGAATGATATTGTATGTTACCTAGGTTGACCAAGCACTGCATTTACACTTGCAATATAGAAACACAAATTAATAAATTTAACTTTACAATTTATGTCACAGTAGTTTTCACTGGAAATAGTTTTTAGTAACATTCAACTGTGGTTGTGAGACCTGTTCAATCTAATTACTATAGTACTATTGCTTACTATTGTGCACAATCTCTGTCAAGTACTAAGAAATGGTTCTACTCACCACTCAAGCAGCTGGCTGAGTAAGAGAGGGAAATTAGTTTGACAGACCATTATGGCTAGTAAGTTCGGCCAATCAAAACTGGTGTTGTTGGCAAGCCATGAGGTGTGCCAATCAGATGACAGTATTCTCCCCGAAAACAAAAAAAAAAAATGTTTAATAAACATTATGCCAATAGAAACACATCTTATTTGTATATCTAGGACTGCTAGGCTGAATTAGCCAATCTGTGAACAGGTTATTGTTTGTGATTGTTTTGTCTGCATTTATCTGGATGATGCAATAGAATAGTAGTCATTGTGGTGGTTGAACTTCTTAGTGCTTGGTAGCCAGACAGACACAATTGTGATATTTCTACATCTGAGTTATTAAGATTTGTCACACAGCATGGCAGAAAATCCACAGTAACTGTATGGATAGTAGGATCAAGTTTGGTGAGAAGGGCAGCAGTGTTCAGTAGAGGTAGTCATTTTGGGAATGATTTACAACTACCTGGATGCTGTGTGTCTTGGTTTTGGGAAGGGTGGCATGAGGTGGGAGCAGCTCATGTCTACCAAGTACCATTTATTGGAGACACACCCAGAACCAGACATACTCCTTATCCATCCTGGAGGCAATGATTTGGGTAACAAAAGGGCCATTGACTTAACAGAAGTTGCACAGTCTGACTTACAGCATTTTATCAGTATGTTACCATTGTGTAAAATTCTGTATTCAGATGTTACACAGCGCATGGTCTGGAAGGGTGAGGATTACTGTCCTGCACTTGAAAGATCATGCAGGAAGGTCAACATGCAAACATCTGGATTCCTTTGTGCTATGGAAATGCACACTATTTGTCACCCCCAAATTACCTATCACAAGTATTGGCTGTATTTAAAAGATGGTGTGCATCTCTCTAACACTGGTAATTGCATTTTGTTGGGGACCTTCAACATGGTATCCTTACAGTTCTGTGATTGTGTGTCTGTTGGATGGTGCCTCTCAAGTACAGCACATTAACACTGTGAAAAACCCAGCTTTTTAGAGCCAAGATGAAATGGTCAAAAATAGAACTGTTTACATCTTGCACATTGCTGTTTGCATCTTAGGTTGTGAGTGTCTGGCAAGCACAGATTCTCTGATTTTATAGCAGAGAAGTGTGATGGAGCTTATCAGTAGATGAGTAGGATGGTATTATTGCTTGATATTGTATGTGTGTTTTTTGGTGGCTTATGTGGCATTTTGGTTGTCTGTCAGTGTGCAAAAGACCGCGTGTTTCTCATTCTTTGTTGATATGTAGGGTGTATGTTTTGTCACTGTTAAATGTCCTAGACTTTCTTTTTTTTACTAATAGTTGAGTATGTCCTCTTATGGGGGGGGGGAGATGTATTATTGAAGTATGGGTGAAAATGTGATATATCTTTCTGAAGATGAAGTGGCAAGGGATGGATGGTTTTGTGACATGAGGAGACATGTGTTGATGAAATGTGTTATGTGTTGCTAGGGTATATTGATTGCTGAACTCAGTGATACTGTTTCTGTGTGTTAAATGTTTGTGTTCTAAAGTTTTTAAAAATATTTTTATGTTTTTCTTTACGTAGCTAGATAACTGTGAGTGGCATTTCTCTTATCAACAGTCTATTGTCCAGTAAGTATTGTGTTTTTGTTTCATGTCATTGATGAATTAGATGTATTTTCTTAGACAGCATTCTGTCTAGTGATTTGGGGGTCTAGTAACAGGATCAATAGGAGCCAGATGGGGGCTGTTGCCCCTCCTGGCTGCCAGTGTGATAGTGGCACCTGCCACCATCTTTATTCATTGTTTAGTACCCATTGTGGAGCATGTCATTGACTGAATGACCTGCCTGGCTCACAAATGATCCCAAACCTGGCTCCGCTACTGAGTTACCTGACAAGTAAGTGGATGTATTACTTTTTATATGCAAGTGCAAATAAGAAATAATATGAAGAGTTACTAACGATATATTTTCAATACATATCACACACTAGTCATTGTTAGCATTTTGGTATGCTGTGGAGAATGATCAGTTGGGTGGCATTCCACAGCTGCATCCCATGCTGTTGTGAAATGTTTCTTGTCTTGTTCAGTATTAAATATTTGCTTGTGCCAGCAGATGAGTTATGTGAGGAATTGATGAAAGACTCCTCAGTGTGTCAGAATGCTGTGTAGCCATTTGATATGACAATCAGACTATGATGTTAATTTATTAATAATACTTCTTGTCTTGCTTTTAAAACTGATAGTGCAGCAGTTAGGGACATTTCATGATCATGCTGTTTTAGTAATGTGAGGGAGGTAGTGCATGCATGTGTTTTAATAATAGATAAATTGTTAGCTCAGAGTTAACAAGTTTTCACAGATATGTGATTGTGAATGCCAATGAACACAAACAGTAGTACGGTAGAACAATATGAATATAATATCTAATAATTTTTTTGTTATCTGTTTTTTCTCTTTTTTTTCTTATTTCAGATAACAAAATGACAAAATCTTGGAGTGATGCAGAGGTGCTGGCCCTGGTTCAGGCTGTGAGGGAGCATGCCAACGCTACAATTGTCATGCATACGACTAATCTGAGCCTGACTCATACATGGGGCAAGGTAGGTATTTGGTTATAGTGAGCTTTCACATTTTTCCATACAGCTACACATGTGATAGATGTTAATGGTTATTTCAGTGGGTGGGCAGATGACTTGTGGGTTGGTGTGGTACATGTTGGTGAGTGGGCTATATTGTGGTGGTGTGAGTAAGTGGTCAGGTGGGGAGGAGGATAATGTTGGAGTACCAGATTATTCCTTTTAGGATCTGTGCAATTAGGATTGGGAGGGCACTGTGTACCCTAGTGGGAACATTGCATTTTTTTCTAATATGTGTGGTTAGAATGGGGCCAGTCTATTACAGCAGTGCGTATACATTAATAGTATTTAAGTATCATATATTGTAATGCTTGGGTGTGTATAGGATTTTTCAGCAGGTCAATAGACAAAATTGTCACTTTATACGACAAATTCATATTATGAGGTACTAGGTTGGTCTGCCACTGAAGCACAGGTGAACTTTATCTTAACGACTGAAGACTGTTGTAATGACAGATGAAAGGTGACAGCCATATCTATTTGTGTAATAATGAGGGTAGAATGAGAAACAAGTAGAGCTATTTGAGGTTCAGATATGCTATGGGCAACTTACATTTCATCAGAGAATGTTGCACTTCCTCTGGCTGTTGCAAGTGCAATTCTAGGGGTGCATGACCATACAACTTTCTTGCCAGTTGAGGTGACATGGTATAAGTCAAGTAAAAACAATATGGATAGCTATAGTATATTTAATACTGCTGTGCTAATGAATAGCACTGTTGAATATTGCTTGTGATATGGGCATGTCAGCTTCTACTGATGCAGTAGCAAGTGTGACAGTCTGTATTGATATTTGTTACACAAATGTCTTACATTGAATATGCACCTAAATGCCTTTTTTTGTGTGAAGAAATGAACTAAAGGGTGTCTCTTATTGTGTTCTTATATGGTCAAACTGGGTAATTTTATATGGTTGGCGTTTGACCTTGTGGAGTATCTTAACTGCTTCTGTCGCATGTCTTTATTACTGCAATACAAGAAAGTGTGTTATGTATTACTTTTTTATTTGTACAACTCTCAGGATTTCTGTTGATATTGTTACAGTTTCTGAATTTGTACATAGGTTCTCATATTTGTTAAGTTATTCATTTCACTGTTACATAAAACACTCACTGTGCTTTTTGTTTTTAATTTTTTTTATCAGGTTAGTCACGTCTTGGGGAGGCAGGAGAACAAAAAATGTTGTAGGAAGTGGAAGATCACCTGCTAGACATTTTTAAATCAAAGCCTGCAGTGGATGATATGCAAAGGTGTCTCGGTGTGGTATGACATAGCATACGCTATGTGGGGAGGCTGCAGGAAGCCAGAGTTTGGTGATCAACATCACACCAGTGAGTATACATTTGAAACTCTTGTGATGTAGATATTTAGTTTGTGACTAACTAGATTGCTTGTTTTCATTTTTGAAATGAGGTATTATTATTTCTTACTAAGTTGTAAGTAAGTAATATGTAGTAGTATACTTGTGTGACTAGTGATATATTACTACAGATATTTAAGAATGACAGGTTGCAATTATGACCTGAGGAGTGTGCTTGTAGTGACATGGATTTTTTTCTATGAAAGAGTCAAGATTACATGATTTCTTTGAAAGTAGTCTATGATACTTCTGTACTGCTATTCTAGTGCATGTTATATTCAAAATATGACATGTTTAGATATTTCAATGTTACAAATGATTATTTTAAACATGGGCAAATGAAATTAGTAGGCAGGGTACTCTCATACAAAACACAGTGGGAGATTCTGTGACCAATAGTATTTGTTTTCTCCAGTGTTCATTATCACATTGCAAGCTGATGGTGTTTTAGTGATTTTTGTTTATTTTGTTTTACTCAGCTAGACCAACTGTGGAACCTGCATCCTCCCATGCTGTGCAGCTGCAACCACTCCAGAAGTGCAGCTTAAGGCTCAGTTGAGCAGCTTCTTGTGCTCGACTCTGCTGGTGAGTTATAATGATGTACTGATGTCTGTATTTTCATTTAATACATAGTATGGCTGTTATAGGGTGTGGCAATGCTTACTGTACATCTGTGGTCATATTTGTTCTTATATTTAGTTTGTATAATGTTAGAGGATGTGCATACCTATTTGAGGCATCTGATTGGCTCAAACACTTCTGTAGCTGGGCATCTATCAGACAATAGACACCCACCTGTGTCTGTGTTTGCATGTGAACAGAAACACTGAATAGTGCATAGTTTTCAAACCATATTCTGGTGCTAGCAGATGAACTATTTTTCAGAAAATATATTTTGCATATTTTTTAAACTAACAATTTAGTGTAACACTTATTTATCTTTAAATTGAGAAATTTTGAAGCACAATAATACTGTCCAGCGTGGACGGCATGGGTAATGGTGTGCTCTTCAGGGGTTATAAAGCCATGTGTCTATGGCATTGGCCCTCATCACACCCCTTGGTGGTCCACTGTTGTCCAATAACACTTACAATGTTGGGTATTATTGCTTGCTTATCAGTTATATAGTTGTAATGTTTTAAATAGCTAGTCAGGATAAATTGTTGACTGTATTATGCATCCAATATATATTTTATCAGCAAGTGGTATAAGAAGAAGTATTTATGTATGTATTTAGTGTAATTATGAGTATTAATGTGTAAAGGTGTTTTATCAGTGACAGATTATTACACTTTGTTAATATGAAATGAGATGATTGCACATAGATGTTAGTTATTCTATTTAGTATTGTACTTAGTAAATCAGATGTGTGCTCTGTGATTTCCTGAAACACTACATAGTATGATACATGTGAAGATTAAATAGTTTAAACAACTGCTTATGGTGATATGTTTATTTATATGTGCAGTTATTGATATTGATACATGAATGACTTATTCTGTTTAACTATATTTTTCAGAGGAGAAACCATCTGCAGAAGGTGCTGCTGGAGGGGAAGACTCCACAGAGGGGATAGAGACTGTTGAGATCGAACCCTCTGTGGAGGAAGTGGCACAATCTCCAGCAGCAGGTCATCCTTCAACACCTGCAGGTCCAGGTGGGCCTCCAGCTGAGGAACATGAGTACTTCTTATATAGTTTGTGGTTTTATTATTAAAGATTAGTATAAGGTGTAGAGTACATTGATGTCTTCAGAAATAGTAGTACTGCAGGTGGTTTACAGTCCCAGTTCAAAATGTTCTTCCTTGACACAGTAAATGGGTGTAAGTATGGTTATCTATCACAATGTTGCTACTGATGGTACATTGTCTAGTTGTTTTTTCAGCATATTTCCAGAAGAGTTGTTGCTCATGGCTACTCCTGCTTTAACTTGTTATTTCTGAGTTTCTTGTTTCGATACAGACGTCTTCACTCTGAGAGTAGTAGGCATGACAGTGTGTATCCTTTGTTCATTCTATCTTCATTTTGTGTTGCAGATTTATTATGCTGTGGTAACAAACAATCTTGGGTCTGATTCTTCAGTTTCAGATTAGAGCGGGGACTTATGAAAGAGTTAGATAGCAGTATTAGATGACACAATGACATGTGGTGGGAGTGTGCAGTGCTTAATCAGCATGTCTAATCTTATGTAGCAGAGATAGACATTTGTTTTTTTTCCATCTACTGTGTATATGGAGATGCCTCAATAAAAGTAATAGGTGGGTTGTATAAGTATAGTTTTCAAATGTTTTCTTAGATGGACAATCTACATGTCATCCTCAGTGTGTTCTCATAAACATGGCTGGATTAACCTGTATGCTAATTACGCCATGGTGTAGGGCCCCAAGGTTCAGGAGGACCCCCACTGTTAACTTATTTGCAGCTACTTTCTTTAATTCTGGCTGTACTGGAAAACTGCTGACAGGCCGAATTGCCCAAAAAGCAGTACACTCCTTGGAGTCAGTCAGCCTCACCACCTCACTGAGTCAGCCTGGTGAATGATGACCCCCCCACAGCTGCTCTGAGCAAGTGAGCCTCTCAGTTTCTCTGATGGCTGCTCCAGCTTCACCTCTGTTCCACCCTGACCCACTCACACACAACCAATCATGTCCATCTGAGGTCCTCTGGAGGTGTGGCTACTGGGGAGTGGGAATCAGTGTGTGCATGTGCATGGTATCAGGACATGTGGCCGGGCAGTAATGAGAAGTAGAGGAGGAGAACGAGAGAGAGCTGTGGCGGTCAGTCGTCGGTGCTGGTGGTTGGTGTCGTCTATCAAAAAAGAAGAGTCTCTGTCTAAAGACACAAAAGTAGAGAGAGAGTCTGAGCAGGCCATGGGGGGTCATCCGGAGTCAGATTTGGCTTCAGTGCAGCTTCACGTGCTGCTGGTGTTTTTAGTGTAGCCACTAGCCAGGGTCAGTCAGTGCTGCTGCTAGTTTGGCCTTTGGTCTTGCTGTGACTATGAGAAGTCCTCCCAGGCTGGGCCACACTGCAAGGCTGAGTCGTGTCACCACTGCCTGTGTGATCTTGAGAAAACAATCAAGAGGACAGACTGGAATCATCAAAGTCACATTCACATCAGTCAGGCCACACCAGGTATATTGTGTTGACTAGTCATCTGTATGCTGCAGTGTCCAAGTCATTTTTGCTGCAGAAATAACTAGTTTTATTGCATTGGAGAAACAAACTAAGCTGTGGCTGCCTCTGGTCATGGTCTGTCTGTGAGTGTTCAGTAACCTGAGTAGTGTACTGAGTCTTTAACAAGATTTGAGTTTGGCACTAAGTGGATCATGGGATGCTAATAAGTCACCTGAGGGGAACTAACTTGTGCGACTTGCTCTTGCTGGCACAGTTTTGTTTTGGTTTGATTTGACTCATATACATTACTGGGAAGTTGCAGCAGGTTGCTCTAGGAAACTTAATTTCTGAAGTGACTGCAGTCAACACCTGCAGGTCCTGCAGGGTTCTTAAGGCTCAGTCTTTTTGGCACAATTCTGTTTAGCTGCTTTGGCATCAATGACTTGGAAATAATGGGAGGGAGCTGTGATCCCCACTGCTTCAATACATGCTTCAGTTTTTTTGTTTTGGCAGAGAGAATAGGTATTCAAAGAGGCATGCGCAGGGAGATCATGACAGCTACAATCCCCATTTTTATTAATTTATTTATGTGGAATTTGAATTTGATATCTGGGAAGGCAGGGCACACTAATGGAAGTCTAATGTCCATGTGTGACTCAGGGGAGGGAAAAAAAAAGAGGAAGAAAAGAAGATCCATCATTATTAATAACAAAAATAGTTACAAGGTACAGTAGTGGCAAGGGAAAAACAAGACGAGTTAAAGGTAACTAAAAAGTGAAAATTTACAAAATGTTGGTATTGTTCTGATAAAATGTTTCTTTGTGCAGTAATTGGTCATTCTGACTTGTGTTGTTTATAATCAAGGGCATGTGACCTGTCAAGTCATGTGGCATAACACATAGCATTATAAACCACATCCTGCTTGAGTACCCTGGTCGTTACTGCAGAAGAGTGGAATGTTGGCATTTAGAGCCCCCCGGGCCACAAAATTATGACTTGGAGTAGGGCCCCCACATCCATTAATCTGGCCATGCTCATAAAGTATTCAATGAGTGATGCAGTATGTGCCACAATTGTACATCATCTTAATTGACTGCCTACCATTGAACTATGTGGGTTTTATAAATCCCATATCTGTTTGTATGTCTGTCTATTCAAGTAGTTCAATAGATAGACTATGGTGTATGGGTAAGTATGGAGAGACAGGAGTAGTGAATGCTTTTTCATATTCATTGGTGTTTAATTTACTGCACATGTTCAATCATTGTAGCTTCTATATGTAGTTAGATTGTGAAACACTGTCACAGACTGATTAATGTAACTATTTAGTATTGGGTAGATACATCTTAAGAATTTGTAACAGATCACACAGCACTACAGTGATATTTTTTTATCAAAGTGGTAGGTGTCAGCAGTTGAGATATTGAGTGAAAATGTCTGAGTTGCAGCACAGTATCACTGAGTTACACTGAAATGCTGTTGCCACAGATGAAGTGGCCATAGAGTGTGGCACAGTAGTATTTAGTCCTTAAATAGACAATATATCTGTACATGTAATGGGGTGGGGGGTCTGCTCTGTTCTTAGTGGTCAAATTTCAAACCCTGCATGTGCTTGAAGTAGTTTTCAAGTGCTGTTAGATGAATTTATATAACTGCTGTTTAGTGTTGTGTGTTATTGTATGTGTCATAGTGACAACAGTCTTACTGTGCAGATGTCATTCAACATGACACCAGAGTGCTGTGCGGTGTTACAAGTGCTATAATGTAGAGGTTATGATTCTTCTTTATACTACACATGTTACATACTTAATATATGGTGAATAATTGACTGTTTCAAGGGATACTGAAAATAAACAGCTTTTGTTGGGTTGACAGAATGTGATCCAGATAGAATATGTGTTCTATTATTCTATATATGTCATGCTGAGGCCACATGTGTGTATAAGAAACAGTGATAACAGTTATCTTAAGTCAAGTTACTTTGTTTTCTTTTAAGTGCAATAGATTGGAATACATTACAGGTGTTTAATATATTGTTGACAGGCAGTTTCTGTAGTCTATTTTGCAAATGACCAGTACAGTTTCATCTACTAACATTAGTCTTCTTGTTTTTTGTTTTATCTACACAGGGCAACTTGCCGTTCTGAATACAATTAGTAACACCCTCAGCCAGCTGCTCGAGACTGTGCGGAGTGGCAACGAGGCTGCTGCTGAACACGCCCATGACTCTGCAGCAAAATCGAACTATCTAGTTGGCCAGGCAGGGCAAATCATACAGCGGGGGGCTGAGATAATAGATTTGCTGCAGCGTCATGGGCGTGTAGGGCATGCGGCATTAGTTGCCACTCGTGGCTTGAGCAGAGCAACAGGGCCTCACCAAAGCAATCGAGTCATTGAGGGACTTGGAGGAGGCCTCTGTTGCTTTGCTTGAGTCCACGCATGGTCTCATGGTATGGCTGGCTGAGAACCAACTGGAGGCCACAGAAGTGAGTCACCAGCTTCTGCACCAGGACCTGCAACATCTGGAGGATGACCAGCCCTCTGAACAGCCTCAGCATGAGCTCTTCAAAGGTGCCTCTCCAACATCTCCATCTAAAGCTGCTACAGAAGAGGGGCACCTAGCTGCATGTACTCCTGAGCAGCCTTCCACTTCCTCAATACTGCCGTCTCTCCAAGTCCCCACAGCCTGAGTGGCCAGCACCTCTGTGTCACTCCTGGACAGCTTTTGTAAATAGTTTTGAAAAATGTTATTTATTTGCAGTTCTTTTTCCCCACCCTTTCATTATTTATGTAGTGTGACGGAACACTTTTATTTACTTTCACAAAAGTTTAATTTAATGTTTTATGTATTTTTTTTTGTATTTATTTCTTGTTTTTAAGTTATTTGAATATTTATTTGTGTGTGAGTTTGTGTACATTTTTTGTGTAAAAAAAGTTTTATATTTTTTCAACTAATAATATTTATATAAAGAGTTTTAATTTTCCAAACCTTTGTTTGTCTCATTATTATGGATGTGTATATTGTTGAGTTATTGCCTAGGGTGGGTACGGGTTGTCACATCTGTGACAGTTAAGTGAGCATCAGTGCCACATGAAGGAAATGGTTTATGTGAAAGGGACACACTGCTAATGATGTTGGATTGCTTTGTGTTACATTTTTTGATTGCATTAGGATACAGACACTAGTATCTATTTCTAAAATGTCTGTGATTCATTGACCCATTTCTTCTGGTTTCTGTATTTTAATAGTACAGATAGCAGAGAAAATGGTGCAGTAATTGTTTAAATTATTTAGAAATAGTTATGATTGTGTCTCACTACCATCACATGGTGGGATACTGCAATACAGAAATGATCTCTGAAGCTGGATGTCGCATACTGTATTGAAAAGTACAGTGGTAAGGTTACGTTTACTTTAAGGTGTAGTTAGAGAAATAGCATTTTTATTTTTTCTCAAAAAGTAAGGAAATTAATTGCAAAAAACTGCATTAATGCAAGAGTTAGGGTTCTTTTGCAGCAAAAAAGTGAGGGAATTCGTCGTTAGGGTTTTCAACCCTAACTCTGGCTTCCGTCCCCCCCACACCAACACCACTCCCCCCCAGCCCCCATTCCCACTGGCACGCACACAAAAGGCAGAAACATACAGACACACACACACACACACAAAACACACAGCTATGGGGGCAGTACAAGGAAATACACCCAATCACACAGACCTTATTTCCACAAACACACACAGAGTGCAACCTGTTCAGAGGAGGGTGAACAAAATGGTGCAAATGTTTGAAAACGCTAACTCTGCATTCACCCCAACCCCCCCAGCACCACAAACACAGACACGCACATGCAAGTAGGGGGAAGGACCAAGGCAACATGACCAATCACAGACAACCAGCAGCAGGTGCACAGTCATGCTCTGATATACGCACGACCATCTGTGGCTGTCCACTCAGGATGCAGTACCTGGTCAGGAGGCATTACCTGTCTGAGGTCATGCAAATCCTAGCTGTGCTAATTTGAGTATCCTTGCAATCAGTGAGGTGTACCATTGGTGTCAATACCCTCAGGTTTGCTGTGGGTCTCCACTCAGGATGCAGTACTTTGGTCTCAGGGTTTGGGGGCATTGTCTGGCTGAGGCCATGCAACTCATAACTGTGTTAACTGGAGTGTACCTGTAGTCAGGAGATGTACTATTGATGTCAATGGCCTTTGTTTTCTGTAGCTGTACACTTAGGATGCAATAAGTGCTCTCCGGGTGCAGTGCCTGCCTGAGACTGTGCAACTCCTAAGTGTGCTAATTTTTGTACAGGTGCAATGAGGAGTTGCACTGTTGATGTCCATTTGCTTATTTTGCTGTGGCTCTCAGTCAGTATGCAGTGCCTGGTCTGCGGGGGTGGGGCATTGCCTGGCGGAGGTCTTCCAATTCCTAAGTGTGCTAACTTGTGTGTACCTGCAATCAGGGAGAGCTACCATAGTTGTCCATGGGCTTAGTGTTGCTGTGGCTCTACACTCAGTATAGAGCACCTGGTCTGGGGGGTGAGGCATTGCCTGGCGGAGGTCCTCCAATTCCTAACTGTGTTAACATGGGTGTACCTTCAGTGAGGAAGATATACCATACATGTCCATGGCATTACTGTTGCTGTGGCTCTCCATTCAGGGTGCAGTACATGGTGTGCTGGGGCAAGGGCATTGCTAGCTAAGGCCATGCAACTCCTAAGTGTGGTAACTTGTGTGCACCTGCAATCAGGGATCTCTACCATTGGTGTGCATGGCCCCAGTTTTGCTGCGGGTCTCCAGTGAGCATGCAGTACCTGATCTGGGGTGGTGGGGATGTGTTGTAGTACATTTAGACAGTGGTGTTTTATTTCTGTCAGCTGCTGCTGGTTATCTGTGATTGGCCATGTTGCGTTGGTCCTCCCCCCTACTTGCATATGTGTGTGTGTGGTGCTGGGGGCGTGTGGGTGAATGCAGAGTTAGGGTTTTCAACCATTTGCACCATTTTGTTAACCCTCCTCTGACCAGGTTGCACTCTGTGTACGTGTTTGCAGATTTTGGGTCTGTGATAGGTTGTATTTCTTGTACTGCCCCATAGTTGTGTGTTGTTGTGTGTGTGTGTGTGTGTGTGTGTGTGCTGTGTGTGTGTGTGTGTGTGTGTGTGTGTGTGTGTGTGTGTGTATGTTTCTGCCTGTGTGTGTGTGTGCCAGTGGGAATGGGGGGCTGGGGGGTGGGGAAGCGGGGTTAGGGTTGAAAATCCTAACAATGAATTTCTTAACTTTTTCACTGCAAAGAACCTAACTCTTGCATTAATGCAGTTTTTGCAATTAATACACACACACACACACACACACAATATATATACACAGACACACACTCTGAGACACTCAGCTAGTAGTAACTGTCCATAGAGCATGAGGTGGAGGGGAGCTCACAGATGAGTTCTTTAGGTTTAAAATAAGCCACAAAATGAGCCACAGAGCATCCAGTACCCCAGATCTTATGGGGGCCTGGCAGCCCCCAGACCCCTTACCTACACTCCAGTAGATACAGCCACAGATATTAAAATTGATAACATAATATATTTGAGACAATGCCTTAGGTATATTATATTAGCAGCATATTGCTGCCCTCCAGTACTGAATGTATATATGTATTCACTCAGCAGCTAGCCAGATAATAATTTCGCTTAGAGCAGTGGGTGAAGGAGATGTCAGATTTGACTTCTTTTGACTTCTTTAAATTCAAAATAAGCCACAAAATGCACTACAGAGCATCTAGGACCCCATGGCTTCTGGGGTCCTGGCGTCCCTAAGAACCACAGCTGTTTTTTTTTTAAAAACTTTATGTTTATTGCTTTTGACAAAAGCAATTACATATAGTACAAATGTCTGTAAAGCATCAAGGAAAATAAAAATAGTATAGATACATCCAATGTACATCAGAATTGGAAACCTATACAGAGTTGCATCAGACAGTGGGGGAACTAAATAGGCATCTGCAGTGTAAATAAAGCTAAATAGCTTCAGCCATCTAAGGCTTTTGGGGCACAAGTCCAGAATATTAAAATATTATAAACTCAGCAGCCAGTGTTGATATGTCCCCAAATCCAAAATGATTACCCTAACATAGTGAGTGCCTATTAAAACTGCCAACACATCCCTTCAATATTTAATTTGTAACAAGGGATCAAAGAATGAAACAGAACAATCTGGATATCTAATTCTATATTGTTATTTTTTTCTTTAAACTAATAGTCTCTTAGCAAGGAAATGTCAATTAAATGAAACCAAACAGACCAAAAAATAGTCCATCTTCACTCATTTGGCTAGAAGTGATAATTTAAATTATACTTAGACACAAACAGAGTGTAACAGTCCACATCAAATCTCTTCATCTGAATCTTCGGTTTGTTGCCCCTCTGAAGCCTGGAACTCCCGAGCTATGGCTTCCACCTTTTTCCCCAGCTTCAACCGGGTCACTAAATTGAAATGTGTGCCTGCCATAGTGGATACGGAGCCTAGCGGGCATCAGGAGGGAGTGGGAGACGCCTAGGCCTCTAAGCCGGACCCAAACTGCATCAAATTTTTTCCTTCTGGTGTGGGTTGCAAAAGACAGGTCGGAAAACAGGTGGATCATTGACCCTTCAAAGGATAGCCCATCTGCTGATCTGGCAGCCTGTAAAATCATGTCCCAAACTGTTGAGTTAGCCATGATCAGGAGGATCACTCTTGGTGTTTCCCCACGTGGACCAGCTGATCGAGGGGAGAATCTTCAGACTTTCCACAAATGATCTGCTAGCAGGTCTGCTGATATGTTCAGCACCTCAGGAAGCCAGGATTTAAGAAATATAGTCAGCTCTGCCCCTTCAGTCCCTCTGGAAGCCTATAATGTGGACATGGGAGGCTCAATTGGAATTCTCTAACGCCTCCAGTCTGTAGCATCGCTGGGCATTCTCTTGAACAAGTTTAGAGGTCATGGCTAAAGCCTGAGTTGCTGATTTCTCTGCCATCATCGCGGTGTTAGAAACCGACTCAATTTTGGCATCCTGCTGCACAAAGCACTGGAGTATCGACTCCACTTTCAAGTCGATGACTTGCATAGCTGATTGAAGCACTTTCCAAGGGGGCTCTGCTCCTGAAGTCATCAAGGTGGTTGCGGCCTGGTCTGGTACCACTGGTGGGTTTTTTGCTCCACTTCCAGCCACTTTCTGAGTTCGACCCATGGTTAAAGTTTGGTATCTATGGACTCAGGATACTTGTATCTGTTCAAATCTGCAGCTTTGGTTCATTTTTATCTCACTTGTTAAGTACTTTTTATAGTTTAAATCCATGTGATGTGTAGAGTTGTCTCTAGGCACGTCTTGCCAGATAGCTGCTCAACAGTGCCCCACAGCTGTTTTTAAAGGTTGCAGAGTGCATAAAAATAACCCTCCTTGTGAAAATCCTGGCACCAGCCCTGGTCTAATGTCTCAGTTAGTTCTGAGTGTCACTTATGTGAACTTACTTTAGCAAAATTCTAGCATAACATTCCAACAATTGCAAGCACATTTGGTCTGGCATTTCTTAGTTTTATCAGGAGGTCTTAAATTTGTAGATGTTTCAGTTTGCTTGACAGGTGAATAAGCAAACATCCTGGTATCAGAGAACAACAGCACTGCCAATTCTTGCTAAAGCTGCTGATCTCACCCACCCCTCATAACCAGAACCGCTGGTTCTTGATAATGTCATTCTTGGTCACTCGGTGTGATCCTGCACATTCCATCCCCCAAAGACTGGTACAACCCTTTGTTGCTAAGGCCATTTATAGCACTCAGTGTTATCCCACCCCCCCAACACACACACACTTGGCAGTTGGATGGGGGAATCTAGCTTGGACCTAGGTCTGAATAAAGCTGCAGTAAATGTATTCTGAGCTCACCTTCTGCTACAACCAAACCTAATCCAGAGTTGTGTTTTGGATCCCATTGAGCCTTCCTTAATCATCTCTGACCTTCACCTTTGTCTCCTATCCTTGGAGAACTGGTGGAATGCCATTTTCTTCTTGAGTCTGACCTGCATCTTACCTGTCTCTCCAGAATATTAAGTGATACTGGTAAGATTTTTGAAAAATTTATTTCAGTAATCTGACTTATTATGATTAGACTTCTCCTGTGTTAGCAGTTGGTTTCTAAATTGTGAAATTCAAAATAAAAAAAAATAAATAAAAATAAACTTTCTAAACCCCATTAAATAAGGCAAAATACTTTTGGTTTGCCAAATATGTTTATTATAGCAGTCTTCAATATAAAACATGTTGGGAAGCTCACAGTTAACAGCTAAGAGCTAAAAGAAAAGCATTGTGCCTCACAAAAGGATTTGAGAAGTTTTAGGCATAACTCAGCTGTTGGCTTGACTAAAAAGCTCCTTTAATGCCTGACTTGAGGCAATATCAGTTATAGGTTATAACAGCACCAAACTTGTTACTTTGGAAACCCAGCAAGCCCGGGTTTGACTCCCACAACCTCCACTTGCATACTATGTGACCCTAAACTAATCGTGTAACCTCCCTGTACTCCCAGAATGCACCTCAAAATGAGTTTCAGCTCTGTGTGCCATATCGAGACACAAAATTCTAAAATAAAAAAAAGATTTTTTGGTAGTGAACTCCATGAATTCTGTCTGAAGAAAGCAAAGGATAATATTTACAACAAAGTGAAAAGGATTTTGCCTCAAGTCATGAAAGCATCAAAGCAGTATAACTCAGTTGTTTACCCAGCACCAGCTTGAATACTATATTGAACAAGATTTGTCTTCTGTTTGCATCAATCAAGTTAGGATCCCTAAGAAAGTAAACAAGAATGATGTTTGACCTGATACAAAACAGACAGGATAATTGGATGAAAAAAAAGAATAATTTAACTCACACAAATGTTGCTTTGAAAGTGAAAGTGTAGCTGCTCTAGTCTGGTGCTGTATGTGAGTGTGGGGGTATCCATTTTTCTCAGAAGAAGCCAGAAGGTGAAGGAAGGAAACATATTCAATTCAGTGCTTTAGAGCAACTGGTAATTGCTATTTTTCTTTTAAACTTAGATTGTGGCCTTTTAGCGACACTGTACTTTCTTTCTTGTCTTTGCTTAGAATTGTTTTTGGTCTGTTGAAAATTTTAAACGTAGTGGTGGTGTAATTCTGTGCTGTCTTTAATTGCTGCAAATTTTCACCCTCCTTCCCCAACTCTTAATTATTATATGCCCTGTTAAATCTGATTGACAGGAGCTAAACACAGGGTATAGTAAGGGGTGTGAAGTAGGAGGCATAAGGGAAGAAGCCCACCTCAGCACGACAAGTGTTTTGACTCATTTATTTATTTATTGGTTTCTTTTTTTTTTTAAAGAAAATTATCTGAGGATCAGTGGCAGGATTTTTAGGACAGTAAATTAATAAAAAGGGAACTAGGAGAGCTTTAGTGGCAGACAAGTAGTGGAATAGCAGTATAATTGCAGTATAATGTAGGGAGTGGTGCAATGCAATGGCTGTGGGGCAGCCATATTCAGGCAGACCTTCTGGACACTGAGGTGCTGCCCTATCTGCATGCATGTCTCTGGACTGTGGGATGAGGTAGCCAGACTCAGAGTGGAAGTAAACTGGGTCAGGAGTACCATCACCCCTATCCAGAGACCACCCAGTCCAATGCAACTGCCTCAAAGGATGCCGAGAACGAGGAGCACTTGGATGACAGTGGGCTCAGGGAGGGTTAGAGTGGTCAGACAGAGGCACATCCCAGATCCTATTCCACTCAAGAACTCATATGCCACACTGGCAAATGAGGACAACCAAATAGAGGTACCCAGAGAAGTGGAAGGAAAGGATGTGAAGGTTAGCCAAGGAGGTGACCTCAGCGGGGAAAGCAGTGGACCCCAGAGGAGGAGAAAGCAAACCCTGGTGGGGGACTCCATCATAAGAGGGATCCAGCTAGGAACACAGGAGGGGGAGGACAGGGAGGTGAGGTGCCTACCAGGTGCCACGGCATGAAGAGATGGAAGGAAGATCCTGGAGATCACTGGGAAGGCAAGACAGGAGGATGAGCTGGATGTCATTATCCACCTAGGTACTAATGACCTGGAAAATGGGGAGCCAAAGGAAGTTCAGGAAGAGTTTAGGAAATTGGGGAGGGGTCTCAAGCAAATAGCTACTTCTGTCACTTTCTCAGAAGTAGTTCCTGCGAGATGCAAGGGAGAGCATAGGAGTGCATGCACCAGGAACTTTAACTCATGGTTGAAGAACTGGTGCTGTGAGGAAGGGTTTGGATTCATTGGTGACTGGGGAGCCACCTGGAGGGATGGAGGTTTGTTCAAGCCTGACGGCCTGCATTCATCCTGGAGGAGTCCAAGCATTCAATGATAAGTATAAATGCTACATTGACAAGCACTTAAACTAGCAAAGGGGGTGGCAGGCCAGCAAGGAGGGTGCCTACTTGCTCACCCCCCACAGCTAGCAGTGGAACCATTGAACCAGAGGAGTGGCTATCTCTGCAAAGCAGTGTGCAAAAGATGGAGATTAGTGCTCAAGAGGTGGATAGGCAGAAAAGGGGCAAAATTCAGCAGAAGGGCAGACAGCAAGGAGAACCAGGGATAAAGGACAACCAAGGAAGGGGCTGGAGTAGAACAGCGAAACAGTCTAGGGAGGTAAAATCATGGAAAGCCATGTGTCCAAATGCCAGGAGCCTTAGCAACAAGATGGAAGATCTGGAGGCTGTCATGGTGCAGTCAGACCTGGACATTGTGGTCATCACTGAAACCTGGTGTAATGATAACCATGACTGGGAGATGGCCATACCTGGCTACAACATATTCAGAAGAGACAGAGCAGGCAGGAAGGGAGGAGGGGCACTGTATGTGAAAATGACATAAGGGCCACAGAGATCCAGGAGGAATAAAATGGGGAGAGATACTGTGGGTTAAGCTGGAAAGGAAAATGGGGACAGCCATCTGCACAGGTGTGGTCTATAGACCACCAGCCCAGGAGGAAGAAAACAGATAGGAGTTGATGCTAGCCATCCAAAGGATGGCAGACAAGGGTGAGGTAGTACTGGTTGGAGACTTCAATATTCCAGACGTGGACTGGAGCATCCCAGCAGCAGCATCAACTAGGAGCAGATTTATCCTGGACTTCCTTCAGGGTGCCTTCCTCAAGCAACTGGTCATGGAACCAACTCGGCAGAAGGCAATACTGGACCTTGTACTCACAAACAGGGACAGTGTGATGGGGGTACAGTGGGGGAGCACCTGGAGAACAGTGACCACCAGTCATTGTGGTTTGAAATCACAGAAAGAGCAGAACCAAACCACACAAAAATACGTATCCTGGATTTTAGGGGCAGACTTTGGGAAAATGGGGAGATACTTGAAAGAGGCATTAAGGGGAATGGGACAGGAATCAGGGGTTGAGGAACAGTGGGTAGTATTTAAAATTGGGATTACAAGAACAACTGAATTATGCATTAAGCAGGTTAGCAAGAGGAAAAGGAAGAGGAGACTATTATGGTTTTCCAAAGAGGTAGCAAAGAAAGTGAAAGCCAAAAAGATTGCATTCAGGCAATACAAAAAGACACAGGCAGAAGGGGATAGGGAGAAGTACCAGGAGAAGCAAAGGGAGGCAGGGAGGTCAGTAAGGGAGCCAAAGCTCAGACAGAAGAACACATTGCAAAATCAGTGGGTAGAGGACAAAACCTTTACGGGTATGTAAGTGAAAAAGAAAGAGAAAGGGAGGATAGTGAGACTGAAGGAGGAGGATGGGGGCCGTGGAGGATGACAACAGTAAAGCTGACATATTGAACAGGTATTTCTGCTCAGTCTTTACTGAGGAAGAGGAGGGTAATGGGTCTGAAGGAGTACAAGAGGTGAGAATGGTGCAGAAATGGACACAAGTCCCTTTACACGAGAAAGGGTCCTGAAGGAACTGGAAGTAATAAGAGTTGATAAAGCAATGGAGCCAGATGGGGTGCACCCCAGGGTCCTTAAAGAACTAAGAGAGGTGGTGGCTGAACCTCTGGCTATCCTGTTTAGCCGATTACTGAAACAGGGAGGTACCCAAAGACTGGAGGACAGCAGATGTAGTCCCTTTATACAAAAGTGGGAACAAAGAGGAAGCAGGGAACTACAGACCAGGCAGCCTCACCCTCGGTAGTGGGGAAGATCATAGAAGCACTACTGAAGGAGAGATTGGTGGAACATCTGGTTGTCAATGGACTACAGGACCCAAGGCAGCATGGTTTCACCAGGGAGGTCATGTCAGACCAGCCTCGTTGAATTTTGACTGGGTGACTAGGAGGTGGATCAGAGGAGGGCAGTGGACATGGCCTATCTGGACTTCAGCAAGGCCTTTGACACTGTGCCACACAGAAGACTATTACACAAACTGGGGAATATGGGTGTGGGCAGGACAGTAGTGTGGTGGGTATGGGTAGGTAACTGGCTGGGTGGCAGGACACAGAGGGTGGTGGTAAATGGCTGTCACTCCACAGAGGGAAGAGTGATCAGTGGGGTGCCACAGGGATCAGTGCTGGGTCCGGTCCTATTCAACATCTTCATCAGTGACATTGCGCAGGACCTAGAAGGCAGAATTTCACTGTTCGCTGATGACACAAAGCTCTGTAACACAGTAGACACACTAGAGGGTGTAGACAGAATGAGAAGGGACCTGCAGAAACTTGAAGAATGGTCAGGGTTTGGCAGTTGAAATTCAATGCAAGGAAGTGCAAGATAATGCATATGGGGCACAAAAGCGGTGGCACAATATATCAGTTGGGGGTGAGATATAGCATGCACCAAGCAGGAAAGGGATCTTGGGGTTATCATCTCTGATGACCTCAGGGTAAGAAACAGTGTGACAAGGCAGCAGGTAAAGCAAATAGGATGCTGGGATGTATAGGCAGGGCATCACCAGCAGGAAAGGAGGTCATAATTCGCTATAAAAGACACTAGTGAGGCCCCACCTGAGTACAGTGTACAGTTCTGGAGACCATACCTACGTAAGGACATAGACAGAGTAGAGAAGGTTCAGAGGAGGGCAACAAAGATGGTGCATGGATTGCATCACAAGTCCTATGAAGACAGGTTGAAGGAACTGAACATGTACTCCCTGGAGGAGAGGAGGGAGAGAGAGGATATGATAGGGACATACAAGTATCTTACAGGGAGGAACAGGGTGCAGTAATACACTATTTTTAAGCTAAAAAGATGTTCCAGGACTAGAGGGCATGGGATGAAGTTGGAGGGAAGATGATTCAGAGGAAACATGAGGAAGAATTTCTTCACAGAACAGGTGGTGGACAAGTGGAACACCCTGCCAGAGGAAGTCTTGGGGGCTGAAACAATCACAGGATTTAAGAATGCATGGGATAGACATAAAGGAATTCTGGAGGTCGGGGTAAGGGGCAACAGACTTCTAGGAAAACATAAACTGAACTTACGAGCTCAAATGGGCAGACTGGGCGGGCCATAGGCCCTTATCTGCCGACACTGTCTATGTATCTATGTATCATATGCACCCATCCCCACTCTAAACCCCCCCACAAAAACACTAAATAGCCATCAGTTTTGCATGAAGTATTCTGCATATTATTCATGGTTGTGTAGTGAAATATTGATTTTGCTCTTGGGTTTATTTATTATCTGATACAGTATGTTACACTGTTCATATTGTACCAGAAAGGGGTGGGGAGTGGATATAATCCTGACATTGAACTCCAACATTTGTCTATCCTGACAAGAGAATTCTACTCCTTGTCTCTCTTTGGTTGTTGGCAATCTTAGGTACTGTGTGATCCTGCCCCTGAATACCGGCACTTCCAATTCTTGCTAAAGCCTCTCAGTGGCACTCTGTGATCCTACCCTCAAAACACCATCACTGCCCATTCTGTGTGATCCTGCCTACCACCCAAACACCATCACCTCCTGTTCTAGCTAAATCCCCTCTGTGGCACTGCGTGATCCTGTGTAATCCTGACAACTACCTGAACTCTGGCACCACCGGTTCTTGCAAAAGCTGCTCAGTCAGATCATGTGATCCTGCCTCTGAACACTGGTGCTGCCACTTCTTGCTAAACACTCTATCCCAACAAAGTGCAGCACTCAAAAAGACAATGAGCAGAGCAAAATTCAAAATGAAAAATAGTTTAACATGTGCTCGGACACCCCCCTGAGGACAGCCAAAGTGCCAGGAACAGCTGCTACTGTAGCTCAAGCCGAGCAGGCGGTAGGCATAGGAACTTGGGCATTAGCCGTTGCGTTTACTTATTGCACTTGTCACTTTTGTGGTTTAAATGCTACTTTTGCCTTATCATGTCTGCCATTTGCCTATGAAGACATCTAAGCACGTATTGAACTATTTTGCATTTTGAATTTTGCTCTGCTCATTGTCTTTTTGAGTGCTACACTTCGTTGGGACAGACTGTTTATGTTGGAAGGGCTGGCTGCTCTACAGTGCGAGGCACTGAACCCTGATACCACCATCGCGGCATCTTTGAGGGAGAGAGATGGTTCTTTTAGTACATGTGCTGCTGAAGTGAGCATAGAGAGAAGGTTTTTGCTAAAGCCTCTCAGTGGCACTCTGTGATCCCGCCCCCAAACATCATCACCACCCATCCTTGCTAAATCCAGTCTGTGGCACTGTGTGTGATCCCCCCCCAAAACATTGTCACTGTCCATTCCTGCTAAAGCCAATGTGCAACACTAAGGAATCCCACCAGCCTCCTGAACACCAGCACCATTAGTTCTTTCTAATGCCACTCTGTGTTTCTGTGTTATGCCCCCAATACACTGTCACCGCCCATTCTTGCATTGGTTCTTGCTAACACCACTCTGTGGTACTGCTTATCCCCACCCCCCAAACACTGGCACAGCCATTTCTTGTTAAATCCACTCTGTGGCATGTAAGCTATAAGATCTGACAGTGTGTGGAGTTATTAGTGGATGCCTGCACACCCAGGGCATGCCTTTCCGTCATTTGTCTCTGCACACATACAGTAGAAGGTTTGCTTGTTTATCACAGAACATAATTCAATATCCTGCAGTATTCCTCTAATTGAATGATCGCCCCCTACCCACTGACAATGCCATGGAAGACAGCTCAGGGGAAGACCCTCTTCCCAGGTCCTTCACCCAGACCAGATTCCCCTTTTGCACCAAAACTCCCCCTTTAAAGGCTTCCTCACCCATCTGGACTGCCTGCCTGCAGGAGGCCCCAGATGACATCATAAATTAACCCTTTGGATCCTAGTAAGCTCCACAGGAGGCTTCATAGTGGTCTGCAGCAGGTTCAGGGTAGTCTGGGATGTGGACGATGTCAGCAGTGCACTTCTGGATGTGCAGTGGAGGAAGGGGGTGAGAGAAGGGGAGGGTATGTGTCAATTACAGTATTAGTCAGGGCTAGGTGGAGGAAGAAGCTACCAATTTCCATGCCAGACAGGACTGCTTTCGTCTCTGGGCACTTTCTCTCACTCTAAGAAGTTTGCCTCACAAGGTTGTCAACTTCGAATGAAGAAACTCATCAGGTATCATGCTTTGAGGGGGTCAGATATTTCTCTGAGCATTTATACATCATGAAGCTCACCCAGCTTTCCAGTGATGCCTGTGAGGGAAAGTAAAGCAGTGCCTGAGATGTTTCCTTTGAGGAAATTCTAAAATTAAGTCAGTGTGCGGACATGAGTGAAGAAAGTGACAAACATCCATGTCGAGCAGATTTCCTTGGTTGGGCAGCGTGTAGTGCAAACTATTGATTAAAGCCCCTGGAGCTCTGGTCATGCATTGTAAAAATGTGTGGCAACAAAACACCTCTTCCATTCACAATGTGAAAGTCATAGTTCTACCTCCTCCTCCTCCTCTGCTGTTTACTTACTGATGGCTAGGGCCACTGGAAATTTGTGGGGAAAAAATTCCCTAAAGTGAAACGACATTTTGCAAAAACTGCCGGAAAATTGCAGGAGTTGTGCTATACATTTCCTGTGCTCCACATTATAGCTGTAGTTGTTGTCTGAAGCACTTATTGGACAGATTAAATTGTTAAATAGATAATGTTTTGTCACTTCTATATGCTTACAACTAGAAGAAAGATTTGTGATGTTAAAATGTGTCACTATGTAGCAAATTGTCTAAAATCTAAAAACACAAACCTCATACAGTGCCAATTAGATTTAATTTAGTGAGCCACATCTTGTCTATATTGAATAAATTCAAAAGTAACCTATTTTGTAAGTGACTAGCTATAAACTGTTTATGAAGAAATAAATACTGTATAAATACATTCTTTCACTGCTTCATACAGTGGTTTTTAAGCGCTTTGTTTTTCACCCTGGCTGCAATGATTTGTGCCTATTTGAAAAATAATGTTTAAATACTGTATATTTCACGTTTTGTCACATTGTTGATGTCATATACTGTAACTTTTCCAGCTCATTCCTGAAAATATTAGATTGTTTTTAGTCTTGTACTGTAACTCTCCCAGGTCATGTCTGAAAATAGGTATCTGTATGCTTAGTGTACGTACCTGGGCCCAGATATTCAAACTGAGCCCAAAATGAGCGCAACAGCAGGGCAAGCACAAACCAGTTGCGCATATGCGCAACAGTGCGATATTCAAACATGGAGCAGAACAAATTGCGCAAGCAACCAACGTCTGAATATCGCACATACTGCGCCATAGCGCAACCAGGAAGGAGAAGCTGAGCCGAAATGTTGCACTATGGCACAACCAGGGTAGCCCAGCTGAGCATTCCAGAGGTGCCATAGCGCAAGCAGAGCCCCCCCAGAGCAATGGAACTGCACATCCAGGAGGCAGGCTGGGGCCCACCGCCAGCCATGCCACATGGGCACAGGAACACACTGCAGAACCAACACCACACCTGCACACCCAAGCACAGCATCACTGGGGTGGGACGGATGATCTACTTGCCCATGGGGACAAGCCAACAAAGCATAGCAGAGCCATGACACCCCAGCACAACCACTGGCAGGCTGAGAGTGCCACACACAGGGGTTGACAACCACGGGCACATCAGCCCCTGACGCACAGCACACCCTGCACCGTGACCCCAAGACACCACCTATGTGCAGTGACTGGCACTGCAGGAAACCATGCATCCCCACAGCACACGCCAACCCTTGCAGCACAGAAGCCTACAAGCCAGACACACCCTGTGCACCCAGCAGTGGGTGGCAGCAGGCCAGCAAGACCAACCGAAAGTCACTGCCATGCTGGAGATACCTCCCCATGCACACACACGCACACACACACACACATCCCCAGGACCATACCACCCCTGCAACTGAGCACCCATAGGCAGCTGCAAATCAGAGACAAACACATTATTCGTATAAAAATATAAATGTATATTGAGATGAACAACAGGAACAAGAACAATAACAACTATTTACAAGGGGGGGGACGGGTACAAGGTAGGGGTGTTCAAGGGGTAGGGATGACAAACTTGGAGAGGGAAGACAGGGTGGTAGGGATGGGAGAAGTGGGAAGGGAAGATAACTTATGGGCCAGCCGGCCGCCCGTCCTCTGGCTGCTGTTGGCAAGTCCCATGCCGCCTCCTCCGAAGGCCATGGCGGTGTATCGACTGGAGGATGGCCTGGTCGTCAGTCATCAGCTGTCTGAGGGCCCGGACATCTCTTGCAATGCGCTGGAGAACCTCGAGGCCTAGGAAAATGGGAACACAGTCAATGGCTGTGACTGACCACAACCCTGAACACCACCCAACCTGCAAGCCATATAGCCCAATGTTCCGCACCTGTGATGGCATGCACCCACCCACAGTGAACATGCACATGGCCATCACAAACAGACGGCACCAGCTATGCGCACCACTGCACACACACACTGCCCATGTCCATCACAGCACAAACAAGGCTGGCAAGTGGCGTGGCAGCGTGAGTGCGATGCCAGTTACCCAGCTATGTGCCCAGTGCATGCATGGACCACCAGTGACGCATACACAGACGTGCTGTGAAACTGGACAGTGATGCATGTCACCTCTGTCGTGCCTACAGACATAGATACATAGACAGTGTCAGCAGATAAGGGCCTATGGCCAACCCAGTCTGTCCATTTGAGCCTGTAAGTTCACTTTGTTTACCTAGAAGTCTGTTGCCCCTTACCCCCTGACCTCCAGAATTCTGTTATATCTATCCCATGCATTCTGAAATCCCGTGAGTGTGGCAGCCCCCACCACTTCCTCTGGCAGGGTGTTCCACTTGTCCACCACCCGTTCTGTGAAGAAATTCTTGCTCATGTTTCCTCTGAATCGTCCTCCCTCCAACTGCATCCCATGCCCTGTAGTCCTGGAACATCTTTTGCACTTCAAAATAGTGTTTCCCTGCACCCTGTTCCACCCTGTAAGATACTTGTATGTCTCTATCATATCCCCCTCTCTCCCTCCTCTCCTCCAGGGAGTACATGTTCAGTTCCTTCAACCTGTCTCCATAGGAGTTGTGATGCAAGCCATGCACCATCTTTGTTGCCTTCCTCTGAACCTTCTCTGCCCACTCTACGTCCTTACGTAGGTATGATCTCCAGAAATGTACACTGTACTGCAGGTGGGGCCTCACTAGTGTCTTGTATAGTGGAATTATGACCTCCCCTTTCCTGCATGGCTGTATTGTGCAGGGCTACTGGTCCCCCCCCCCAGCATGCAATAGCATCCATGAAGTCATGATACTCACACTGGTCAAGCAGCTCTGTCTGCCGCTGTTGCTGCTGCTGTTGCTGCCGCTGCTGCTGCTGGTGGGGAGCAACCCCTGCTGGCACCGGGTCCTGGCACGGCCCTCAGCAATGTGGGCCCGCATCCTCACATCCCGGCCTGTGGGAGACATATGTTGAGACAAACATCAGTGTGACTCAAAAGCAGACTGCCCCTGCCCCAGTGAGAGTGCCTGCCACACAGCCATACCCATTCATCTCACAGCTGCACACACTGACACAGCCAACCGTGGCCGAGCCATCACCATGCACAGCCACCAAACACACACACACCCCTACAGATAATACAGGTGCATAGATGGCACACCCACCTGGCCTAGGCACCATGCCCCACCTGGCACGTGAACGCAGCCGTGTCAACAGGTCTGGCTTTCTCCGTGGAGGTCCTGTGCCACCGTGCCGCACTGCTCAGCAGACCGGCACCATCCAGTGACCCCACCAGGTCAGTGGCCACTTGCTGCCACACTTCAGTCTCTGCACTGGTGAGGGCACCTCACCAAGTGCGGCATAGTGTGGCTCAACTAGGGCCACTCAGGTTGGCCACTTCAAGCTGGCTCCATGACACAGTCCTCCTCCTAGCCATGGCACCAACTTTACAGCAGGCAATATGGCGCCCCACTGCGCCGTAACCCCACGTGGAGATGTTGCGCAATAGACCACCACAGGCTCCAATTGCGCTGTTCGAACAGCGCCGTCACTTCACATAGCGCTGTCACCAGACAGCGCAATAGGGACGTACACATGGCAGGTGAACAGCGCCAGGGGGCAAAGGTCATACACAAGGTCATGGGCAATGACGCAAGGCTACGCACAGCGCCATCTGACGTATAGGCATCCTGCATGACTGACCAGCTGCGTACCAGTGCCACAGTGGACTATAGCGCAGTAGTGCCACAGCGCCATATAGTGCCCATTGCTGTAGCGCCACTGGCACAATGGTGGCCATGGCCTGAATTGCCGATCACGCTCAGCACATCAGCAGCACGACAGACGCCAGCGTAAGCTATCTGGGCATGCGCAATGCAGTGTACAACACAGTCACAGATCTGCGCCATTGGCTCAGCCGACTCATCCGTATTGCGCAAAGCGCAGATTCGCGATATTCAGCCGACACATGCAAATCATCTGATCAGCCATTCAAAGGTGCAGTGGCGCGATTTGCATGTCATTATAGTTGCTCCACTCCTAATTTGCATGTATTGCGCTATAAATGTGCGACATTGGGCTGCGCTGGCCAGATTCGGTTACTGCAGGTGAGAGGTGAGTTGCATGCTGTGTGATGTTCGGGACAATGGTCATGGGAAAATGCTGTAGACTGCACAGTGACAGGTGTCCACTTCCCCCCATACAGATCGCCATGACCGAGCAGAGCCAAGGTGAGGGTGAGGACGGTGGGTGTAGGAGGAGGCCCAACTTTACAGCAGCAGAGACAGAGGCCCTCTTCCAGGCCTACCTGGATGGGGAGCCAGTACTGAGTGGACGGAGGGGCACCCCTCAGTCCTGTGCAGCTGCATGGGAGGGGGTAGCTCGGGCCATTAACCTGCAGGGAAGCCACCAGTGCTCCGTGCAGGAATGCAAGAAGAAGATGGGGACAGACCGCAGGAGGTTGAAGGAGAAGGTGGCAGCCTTCAGGGCGGCATGTGCTGACACTGGCGGGGGCCTGCCAGTGGTGTTGGAGCTGACCCTGACTGAGGAGACACTGGTCGCAGCCATGCAGCTGAGTGCCATTGAGGGCATACCAGGAGGTGGATTCCAGACAGGTGGAAGCCCATCACTGCACGGTATGACATGGTGGTGGTGTTTGGGGGGGGGAGGTTGTTCACATGCACTCACATGTACTCTCTTTCTGTTACAGATCCTGTTCGTCTTCAGGAGATGGTGGTGGTGGGTCCAGGCAGTGATGATGACCTGCTGGACATGGAGGAGGGTCCATCCACCTCCATCACCAGCCAGCAGGTACTGCAGCAGCATGCACGCTGGGCCGCCAACTCTGGTGTCAGTGATACGGGTGCGGGGGGTGCACAGCCTGTGTCTCAGCAGTCTGGCATGGAAGCATGCCAGTACGCTGTGACCATGGCTGTAGCACGTACCTGCACCATTGATGATACAAGGCCTGCAATGGGCAGTGATGGGTGTGTGTCCCATGACGGACACACGGCAGGCCAGCACGTGCCCCTGGGCCTTTATGGTTCCAACTTGTGTACCAGCATGCTGGCACAGTCCCAGGCTGTGCCTGTCAGCACCGTGGGGCAGCACCGTGGCTGTGCAGGTGTCTGGCACTGCTGCCAGCACAGCCAGGAACGAGTGGACCCTGTAGCACAGCGTGTTGGAGGGCAGCAGCAGCAGTCACCCACCAGGTCTGGGGGGTACAGTGTCAAGCAGTGGCACATGTCCGCCGCCTTTGATCCACCCATTCCTGGTCCTGGTGAACAGCGCCCACCTCAAGGGGTGTTGTGCATCAGACCTTCCACACCCTGGGGACAGGATGCTGCTGGGGGTCAGTACCCATTGAGGAGCACACCTGCCTGCTGCAGGAATCAGTACAGCTGCAGAGGTGGGTTGCAGTGTCCGTGGAGGCACTGTCTGTGTCCGTGGAATGGCACAGCAGGGAGTGTGCTCTGGACTGTGCCAAGCTGGTCCGTATGCGGACGGATGTGACCGCCGCCATTGACAGGCTGACCCAGGCAGTGGTCTCTGTCGTGGCTGCATTGGGCACACAGTCAGGTGCCCCTGTACCACACACCCCACACAGTTCACTCTCCACTCCCTGTTCCCAGCGTCATGCGACACCAGGCCTGTCGACATCGGGTTCTGCTGTGGGCATCCCGAGCACCCCTGGTGCAGGTTTGTTCGGCATGCTGCAGACCCCTGTGCGGGCAAGGTCGCGTTCGCACAGTGGGACCCTGGTGGTGCAACAGTGCCACCCCATGGCCCTGCTCCAGCCTGCCAGTGCTGTTGGGTCACAGGCGGGTGCCCAGGCATCCGCTGGGTGGCCGTGAGACAGTGCTTCATGACCGAGCTGTCTCCCAGTGCGGGCCCTGTCTGGTGCTGCCATGTGCAATTGTGTCATGGTGGGCAGTGCACTGCTGGGTGCTCTGCTCACCACGCCGACACGGACCACCTGCACACCCTCCCAACTGCTGTCCACAGGTGTGTGTGCATGATGATGCCTGCATTGCACTGTACACCAGGTCAAGGGTGCCCAGCATCTGGACACACGTACTTGGACAGTACAGGTGGTGGGGGTGGTCGGTGGTGCTGTGTGTTAGCAATGTTGGTTCTGCAGTGCTGTGCATGTGCCCATGTACACTCTGTGCCTGGTGTGTGTGTGTCCATATGAGTGCTCACCCTCCTGATGGTGTGTTTGTATGCCTGGACCGCTCCACTCCCCTGACAGTCATGCACCCTGGTGTGTTCCCCTGTGTGCCTGTGGTTTGCACATGGACAGTGTTGGTTGCACATGTCCCCTTGACTTACCTGTGTTGTGCGTAGTGCTCCTCTGTGATGGTGTCCCAGTGCAGCTGTGCCTGCCGGATCAGTCAGGGGTCCCGTCGTCCTAGGGGGGGCTGCTCATCACCATCAACACCGGCGCCACTGGCGTCCCCATCGCTGTCCCCCTCTTCGACCTGTACGGCTATCCCATGGTCTTTGGCCATGTTGGCAGGATGCAACAGGCCAGGAATATCCCACAGCCTTTTTTGGCTGTACTGTAGGGCACCGTCGAGGTGTCTAGGCATCGGAAGCGTGCCTTGAGCATCCCAAACACCCGCTCTATGATGTTGCGTGTTGCGGCATGTGCATCATTATAGCATTGCTGCGCTGGGGTCATGGGGCGCCAGTACGGTGTGAGCAGCCAGGGACGGAGTGGGTATCTGCTGTCACCTGTGTGGAAATAGTGGAGATCAGTGTCATGTCCAGGTTCATATTGGCCATCTCCTGTGTGCCACTACCATGGCACCTGTGGCATTCCACACCCTTGCCCGAGGTTTGCATTCCATATTGTACTCACCCACTAGATGTCCTGTGGGGATGTCCCACACTCGAATCGATGGCACAGTGCAGACTGATACCATATGAAGGCATCATGTGCTCTGCCAGGGTGTGTGGCACAGACATTGATTATGCGCCCAGTGGCATCACACACCACCTGGCAGTTGACACTAGGAATCCTTTCTGTTCCGATATGCCTGGCCATCGGAGCCAGGTGGCGTGCGATGGCCACATGGGTGCAGTCTATGGCCCCTAGCATGCCAGGCATACGTGCTACCCTGTGGAACTCCTGCATGTTTGCTGTATGCTCTGCCACGGTGCTGGGGAAATAGATGTACTCCTCAGCATGTGGCAGCAGTGCGCTGAGGAATTGGGTGAGGATGCGTGACGTGGCCGACTGTGTGATGTCTGTGGTGTCCCCTATCGGCCTCTGGAAGGTGCCTGTGGCGAGCAGGCACATGCAGGCTGTCACCTTGGTCTCCACCAACAGAGCGTGACTCCATCGTGAGGGTGCCTGCATCACATCACTGCACAGCTCACAGAGCCGTCTCAGTATTGCCCTGTTCAGGCGGTACCAGCCCATGATCTCTACATCTGTGTACAGATCAAAGCTGATGCAGGCACGGTACCGCCTGTTGGAGGCATACCGCCGACGGACCCTTCCATGGCCACGTCCCCCTGCAGCATGCATTCTCACCCCTCATTACAGCTTCCATGTGGAAACTGGCACTTTCCATCTCCCTGGCTTCTGACCCCCCCTGGCTGGTGTTGCTGTGTTAGCCCCGCTGTCCTCACTGCTACTTCCACTGCACCAGGCACCCCCCGCTGGCCTCTACAGACTATGGCCCACACTTTTCTTGCCTGCCCTTTGCTGTCGGTCTGTCTGTCTGTCTCTCTCTCTCTCTCCCCACTTGGCAGCCTGGTAGCGTTCTTGAGCCGCTTCCTTGAGCCTTTTTATTTTGGCTCATTTCCGCTAGTGCGCAATTTCCAGCTGTGCCACTCTTGCGCATCGCGCAAGTCTTTGAATATCGCATTGCGGTCTTTATGCATGGATCCACCCCCTTCGGTTGCGCATGCCTTCATTTTCATTGTGCTGTTGCTCAGCATGTTTTCAGGCGCAACTGCCTCCTTCTGAATATCAGCTAAATGGCGATTTTGGACTTCTATGACAGACAACCTGTTATGTAAGTATGCAACTTTTGAATATCTGGCCCCTGGTGTAAATAACAGGTATGTTTTTTCATTACTCTTGCATGAACATGCAAGTGAGGCATTGTCCAGGAGGGCTGTAATTAATTCCCTCTGAAGCACATTCGAGTTTAGAATCAGCAGGGCCATCCTCAGCTGTTTGAATCAATATCCATTTAGATTCAGAATAAAACATGCACAAAGAATAGCCTACAGTACCCCTCCACTTGCACAACGTTTTGTAGCCAGCAGCCCAATTAAATGAATTGTAAGTTTGTGCTTTTACTGCAGCACCAGCATTTCAGATGCTGTGACAGCTGAGGCTCCTCACTGATAAGTAGAATGCAGGCTTGAGTCATCAAAAATAATACAGTGTGAGATTGGGAGGAGGTTTCTAATTGATTCTGTATATTCTGTTTTAATCTGATTCACTGCCTGGTTTAGTTTCAAAATCCACTGGCTGATGTATACATTAGCCAGTGGATTTTGAAACTAAACCAGGCAGTGAATCAGATAAAAATAGTGTAGCCCACTTCTCCCAGTTGTCTAGGGGTATATGGTAACTGTCTGTCGAGAGGGGGGACCACAGAAGATACTACTCCAGAAATGGTTTACTTTTATCAGGCCTTACAGTTACACCGGGGTGCAAGATTCTTCAGGTGCTGGGCTGAAAGGCAATCAAAGTTAGCTGCAACAACATTTGGTGTAATAACCGAAACCCTCATTTTATAAAACTTATCATTGGGATCCCATTTAATAATAAAATTATTGCAGACTCCATGGAGCAGAAAATAACTAGGCTGAGGTAGGCAGCACATATCTTAGACCACTATGATCCCATATTTCGCATTGCAACCAGTTCACATGAGCAGACAGTTCACAAATTTCCCACAAGGTGTGAATCTGACATCCACAAATTCAGGCAGCTTTAATCCCCAGATACACCTTGGGTCGATATGGCCCCACTACTCCTCTTTTCCCTTTAATCTCTGGCATCTCTTCCCATGGAACAGGCTGGTCTTCCATCTCAGGGCTGCCACCTCCATCCTAAGTCTCAGCTCAATTGGCTCATTGTGATTTCTCAACATAGAACAGGCGAGCCTGTCAAATAAGGGCTGCTAGCTCTCTTTCAACTCCCATGTTGGCTTTGTGTAGCTTCCCTTGAGTGACTGTCCCCATGACTTGAAGGCAACATGTCCCCAAACTGTGGCAAGTAATGTTTCATCTCTGCTTAATCTACTCTTACTCTCCATGGGGCTTCAGAGCTGGAAGCTCCTGGCAAAACCCTTCTAGATACCTCTCTACTTGGATCAACCTCGCACCTTATTCAGGTGGTAGTCCCACTGGGACATCTTGCTCCAATCCCACTGGGGTGGCATAACTGGGGATCCTACATAGGGCTTAATACTACAGCCACCACCACATCCTCCCAATGGTTCTCTCTTTCTCTGCAGCCTGAAACCTTTAGATCTCCAGAGTGGGCAATCACCCCACTCTAGTTCTCTCCTCTTTCAAATTGCTTCCTCATCTCCTCACTTATATTCCACCACCGTGGTGGCTGCCCACCAGCAGCAGGTCCTCAAAGGCATCCCTGGATTAACCCTTTCCTTGCTATACCTTCCAAACCCAGATAAGTACATACCAAGGTATGAAGTGTACCCACTAAATACCTACAGGCATGAACTGTACCCTCAGTACCAAATCAGTGTGGCACTCATACCCAAATGCCTCCAAGGCTGGGAGAGCTGAAGTGCAGGGGCAAGGTGCCACAGTTTGAGCTCTGAGCAATAAAGCTTTGGAAAAATACTTGTAGCCTCTTTTGGGTTATTTGCTGCATTTGGTGGTTATGAGTGCAGTTCTAGATTTGGAACTGTTGGATTGTTTAGGGCTAGCCGCCCATGTAGTGGAGGCCCCACCTTGTGCTGATCTGTCACAGCTAAAAACTTTTTTGATCTGTCTGTGATGAACGGTACCATGCCGTAGGCCCTAACCCCACCAAGAGGGTTACAATGGAATCACACAAAATCCCTTAGAAACCTCCTCCCCACCTTACACTGTATTGTTTTTGACAACTCAAGTTGACAATCTACATTTCAGAATATTTTAAAACTTTTCTTTGAAAATGTTAGTATTTTTTACACAACTGTGGAAAAACTCCAAAAAGCACAATAAATTACAGAAAAACTGCAGAGAATGGTGAAAGTTGTGGATTTTGCAATGAAATTGTGGGTGCAGTTTTCAAGTGGTCCTACTGATGGCCCATCTACCATCCCCCAAACTGCCATGGCAATCAATTAGATGGATGGATGTTACCTTTTATTTGTCCCCATCCATAGACACTGGGTGATATAGGCCCTTGGGCATGGACCCCAGCAATATTTTTTGAAATGAGCTCAGCCCCACCAATAATTGTTAACAATAAAAATGGTTTTGTCTTTTTTTTATATATATTCTGGGTGAGTGACCTGTTGCGAGGTGCAAGTGCTTTCTGTGACACTTGTTGCGAGCAGGAGTGCCCTCCGACTCCTTCCAACTCGATAATTTTTTGATGGACTGGTTATGGTATTTTTTTTTTTACATTGCTCTGTTTTGACTGCATGGGCGCAGCACAAAGTCTCATATCTTTCTGTAGTCCCCCTCCCCCAAGCAGTCCCAACCCAGCCCTTTCAAATTCATATCAGTTATTGGTGGTTCAGTGGTATGTATTTTTAAATTGGCGTAAGTAGTTTCATGTGCATGTACCCCAAAGAGGAAGTAGACATCTGATTGGGCAGCTGGTGGTGACTCTTTAAGTTGAGGTGGGTGAGTCGATGGATGGAAGTGAGTGATGGGGACTAGGGAGCCAGAGAAGAGACATGGTGATGCAAGCGGTGGTTCGGTGTGAGGACTAGAGGTAGTGCTAGAGGCAGCAGGCATAGAAGGGACATCCTGGAACTCCACAGGCACCAGGCAGAATGACAGTGGTGCAAGGGAGCAACAAACAGCCAGGCCCAAAGGCAGCATTAGTCCTGAGTGCTGGGGTCCTGGGTCTGGTCGGGAAGTGTGTATGTGTGTGGCGTGCGGGTGGCGGACATGTAGTCCATGAAGGCCAAGGCTGTGAGTGGGTCTGGGTTCATGTGCTGGTGATCAGGCAGTTAGCTGCCAGCTAGCTGCTAGGACTCGGAGAGGACACACAGTGACACAAGATTGGAGTCGGAGATCAGAGGGGCCATAGGGAGAGAGAGAGAGGACCATCATCAGTCTGCCAGGACAGGAACAGCAGCAGGTTTGGTACAGGTAACATATAACCCCCAAAGGCATCTATACCAAGAAGAGCTGTAGCGCTAGTGCAACAGTAGCCAGTTAAGGGTGAGGATCTGAGGAAGCAAGACCTGGCAACAGAAGGAGGGTGAGGACAGAGCAGACTGTTCCAGGCCAGCAGTGTCAGGCAGACCCAGGCCAATGAGAATCATTCATAACGATAATTTGTGAGGTCAGGGTTCTGGCATGCACAGTCTTTTCAGTACAGGAAGGAGAAATGCAAGCAGCTGTGAACATGATCACTGGATTTTCTGGTTTGGGGGGCTATAAAGGAAGAAAACACAAGGAAATTAAATCCACTAACTCATTGATTATTCTGCTGTACAAAATGCTTTCAGCTCAGAGCTCCTGGCTGCAATTCCTCCATGTAACTAAGGAAAGAGTTAGGATTAAAAATGCTGAGGCTGCTAGGGAACCTCTTACTACTATGTCAGGTTACCTGGCCAGGGTGTAGCTAGGAAAATAAAATTTGTAATCCAGAACCCTCCTTGCCATCCGCCTCATTAAAGAAGTATTATCCAGACCCCTTGTACACCTTATGTCACTAAGTTTTATGTATTTTAGAGTACCACAATCATATTATAAACCCCAGTAATGGTGGCTATAAGACTGATACAGTAACCAGGATCAGTGGTCCGAGCCCAACATGCTGTCCCCCCTCCAATAAACTTGTAAACTGAGGCTTATTTGATGTGTGCATTCCTACACCCATGTTACATGGCTGTATCCCATGCTGAGTTACAGTGAGGGAAGCATGAGGATGCATCCCCCCTCCTCGCCGGGTACCATTTAGGTGGTCTATTAAGTGTAACACCCCTACCCTGCTACAGCAGAGAATGCCATGGAATTTGGCCTAAAGATGGCAAGATAACAGTAAGAGCCCTGGAGGTACTTGTAATGGCAATAGTGGAGATTATTGGACTAAGACAAGTAAGGGAGGCAGTGTAGTTCAGTGGCTTAAGGCTCTGAGCTGCAAATCTGGAGACCTGGGTTTGAATCCCAGAGCCCCCACTTGCATACTGTGTGGGCAAGTAACGTAGCACAGAACTATAGTGAATAAAATCACCATGTGCTTGCTGCAGTGTACTACAGCTCCTGTGTTACATTACTTGTGGAATGTCTTTGCTGTTGATTTAGGGTTTGTCATCCTGATGGAGTTGGGGGCTCTGCCACCCACACCCCTTGTTTTTTTTTTTTAACATGAGGGGGTGTAGGGGTGAAGTCCCCCAATTCAAATAGACTAAAAAAAAATGACAGAGCACAAGGTAGATATGTGCTTAGTGTCCTGTCACAATGTACATTGGTTTGCTATGCTAATAGGGGAGGTGCTGCCTTAATCCTATAACCACCACTATCACCCTTGTAACCAGGTTGCCTAGATCAAGCAAAGGGCAAACTGAAACAGGTTTAACTTCTTCCTTTTGGATTTGGTGTTGTGTGCCAGTCTTGTCACTTTGCAGTTAACTGAGATCTATTGTCAGGGTTGAAATGGTTATCATAGTCATATAAATATAAGTTTTTGTCTTCAAAAATGCCTGTGGAGAAACCAGAACATCCTACACTGATGTTGCTGCAGTTCATGCAATAACATGAAAAATCTTCATTTTTTTTGTTATGTAAATTTAAAAATGAGCCTCAGTGGCACAGGTCTCAAATACTCGGTTATAGAGGTGCGGGCATGTGTAGGTGTGTGTGTATGTGTTTTACCACTGGGACAGCTGTAGAATGTGCTGCATGTATTATGTTTTTACTTTGGTATATATTTTTATGCAATATGCTGGTTATGTTACGAATATGATCATTTTATTCACAAAAAGATTCAGATCAATGTATCTGTTATAAACTAACATGCTGATAACTGGATAAAAGGAAAATTACTGCAACCCTATCATAATGGGATCCTGAGTGGTAAACTGGTAGACTCTCCTACTAATCTGTCACCAGTCCATGAATATTATGAAAAATTTTAGCAGCAGCATGAAGTAAGTTGGACTTGTGGCCATGATTAAACAAACAAATAAAAAAATGAAAGATTATGACTTGGGAAAGGAACGGCATAGAACAAGTCAATGGTCTTTCACAGTTAGAAAACTTTTATTCTTTTTGTAACCTGGTAAGGCCCAAGTTCCTGTTTTCAGGGGTAACCCTGGGACACCAGGGTGGTTAAGTGATTGGTCAGTCACATCGCATGCAAGTGGAGGTTGTGAGACTCAAACTCAGATCTGCTGGATGTAACAAGCTCATGCACAACTCATTACTCTAACCTCTAGGCTATACTGCCAGTCTCTTGTGGTCCTCAACAGGATTGTTTCCAAGGCAGCATTGTTCAAATCCAAAGGCACTGAACTGCACTGAGGGTCCTGAATGTTATAAAAACTAGACACTCACCAGCTTCCTAGAACTGTATCTGGGATGCGGCCCGAGCCACAACCCCTACTGTTGACCAACTGGCCCCAAACCTTCGCCCAGAGCTACAATTGTGCATGAAAGCATTTTTGAGTGTGTTGGATGGGCAGGTCCTGTAGTGTTGTACTGTGCTGCACAGTAGTGGTAGTTTGTTTCAAACTATGGGAAGGGAGGAAATATATGTGCAGGGCAGCAGCTACAAGTTGGATGAGCCACTGAAAATTATTTTCAGAGTAGTAGAACTCTGGAAGGACTCGGAATCTTTTTTTTTTTTTCAGCAATTTTTCATTAGTTGGGTGTCTGAATAGAAATAATGAGCATGCACCCGTGAAAAGGAGTGCAAGCATTTATTGAGGGAGCACAAGTACAACATAAGGAGAACGAAGGTGGCAAAAAGGAATATACCAGTACTCCAGATTAATAATGAAAAAAAACACTAATGAATGAATTGGCTACTATTAGACAGTGCTGTGTATACAGTACATAAACAATAAATCAATAGCCAGTGAAACAGAGGTGAAGGTTTGGAAATGAATAGGTGACCAGACCAGTAATGAGGAAGTGCTGCTGCACATAAAGAAGAAAGTAAATGTCTGTCAGTGTGTGTTTAAGTTCTGATAGGCAATTTGTGTGGGCTTGCAATGCCCTGATGTACTACCTCAGTGGGCATCCAGGGGGCCAGTTCTGGTATGGAAGGGTGACAGGTGTGTGTGTGTGTGTGTGTGTTTGGTAATGATATGACTCTAATTTGTGGCCCAGGAGACTGAGGTCCGATCCAGTAGTGACCATCCTTATTGGGAGGCGCCCTGATTTTGCGCATTTGGTATCCATATGGCATATTGCCATCACTGCAGTCCTGCAAAATCATCACTGAATGAGTGCAGTACAGCACTACATTTCTTACATTCAGGACAGGTTGACACATGAGACGTGAGCATTTTAGCAGACAGAATCAGGCTCGCGCCCAATGTTGGAAATGGAATTATACTTTATGAGCTTTGGGAGTGTGGGGTGGGGGCATGACTCTAAGAGAGTCTTACTTTTAAACTAGGCTCCCACCCTTTCCCATTATAAGACAATGTCAGTATGGCACTGATGCTGTAAGCTCATCAGAGCTATGTAGGTTGCTGAACCCTAGAAAGCCCACTGTAATTCCAGCACTCTAAGCCCCCTCAGTCGGGTACCAGCCCACCTTTAAAAGAATGGAAATGTGTGCGTAAATCACCTTTGTTTTCTCTGGAGGAAACAGTAATATGCAAAGTATTCCAAATTGTAAGTGGAATGCTGATGTGAGTGTGGTGTTCTCTCTCTCTCTCTCTCTCTCTCTTGTCTCCCTTCCACCCTCTCCACGGACTCCACTGATTTTTCCAGTTGGACCCCCATTGGACCCTGCCCACTGCATCACACTCAGACCCTCTGTGAATTTCCAGGCACATTCCTCTCAACTGTCCCTGATCATGAGGTACATGATAGACGTCCCCATTCCTCCCCGGGTTGCCCCTGAAAAGGGACTGTTCCATCTCACTGGGCCTACCTGGTAACCAAAATTCAAATAAATAATTTTACCCCTCCAAACTGCTCTGTCCCTCATCGTTCCTCATAGACTATGTGCTGCCATCACACAGAATCTCGAGTGTCCAGCGCTATAAACTGAGACATTAAATGAGAACTACACTGAATCTGTGAGTAATTTTCCCAGTAGAACTTGCTGTTAGGAACAAATTCCAATTGTGTTATTATCTTCTCTTTACAACCTTGCCATTAACAATGTGGGCATTTCTCATTTACACTCCAGTAAGTGGCCATTTAGAACTGTATAATGTAGTTTATGTGCCTCCCAGCCACAGAGTTCTTTAGTAGAACACAAGTGCATTGTGCCAATGATGAAAAGAGCAGAGCAAGGGACATAATGTACATCATTAAGCATGTAAAATGGTAGTTTCAAAATGTATAAAATCAAAACACTGAGACCCCAGAGACCACTGCTGGGGGCTTTGACCCTGACCCCTGGGCAGGGCTTTGACCCAACCCTGGCCCCACCAAAGATTTTACAAACCCGGCTCCTATGTCCTCATCCCACATCATCTGTAAGTCACCATAAATCTTAGGCTTTAGGGAGTTACGGGATGTCACAGATAGACTGTAGCAATTTTTCCTGCACTACTATCTTGGATGTTTACTTGATGTTTCTGGTACATCCATGGTACATAGTTTGGTATTTTCATTCATTCATCTCTGCTGTACTGAAGTCATACTCTACTGTAGCATGCCATACCATGCTGGACCAAAACATACCATACATTACAGAGGTGTGATGTCTTCCATTTGGCCTATGAGAATCCTGTTTTGTGGACTCAACTCCCACCCCCCCCCAACATGGGAATGCTAATCTCCTGGCTCTCAGAGAGTCACTTTCATCTGGCATGCTCCCTCTCAGCCTGTGCCTAATATTAGAGCAACCCTGAGAGGTAATGCATTTTTTGCTCTGGGTCATTCAGTATGGTTCAAAACTTGAATGGAGAGCTGCGGTCAATGTCATGTTGAAATTGTTGGGTTTGAATGGGGTACAGAAGAGACTGAGTTGGCTGACAGTGACAGTGAGGCAGCGTGAGGTAAGAGGTCAACACAGAAGAACAGCGCCTGGTAACAGGAGTAATGGGTATAAGCAAATGGGACAGCACTTGGGATTAGGTGGCACACCGCCCACCTACCTGATTGATACATGGAGGCATAAACCATGTATGTGCACTCCCTAGAGAAATATATCCAGAAAGAACAGCATCTGGTAATATGAACAGAGTGAGAGACAAGGAAGTGCAGGGTGACAGGACTTGAGAGAAAGAGGGAAAACACAAAGTAATGGGATATCCGTGAATGGGACAGCACAAAGTATTGGGATATCCGTGAATGAGACAGCACAAAGTAATGGGATATACGTGAATGGGACAGCACAAAGTAATGGGAAATCCGTGAATGGGACAGCACAACGCAATGGGTATCAGTGAACGGGACAGCTCTAAGTAACAGGGGTTGTGTCCTTATTTGTACTTATTTGCAATCTCCTTCCTAAAAGGTCAGTCTCCCTCCTAATTCTGACAATCTTCCCTCACACAGGTTGTAATTATCACAGGTATGCATTACTGTAACATACTGTACTTCTAACATACTGGTCCATATCATATTGTTCTATACTGTGATACTGTAGCCCAGGTACCATGTGCCAGTGGGCTACTACCCCTGTTTGTTGACTGCTATACAGGTTAAGGGGCCTGGGTTCTGTTTTGATAGCAATTGGGAGTTCTTTCTCAATATAGAAATATAATAACATGGTGCCTCCACCCAGAATAAAATAACAGTGGGCCAGGTTTAAGGTTTGAGTTGCAAATCTGGAGACCTAGGTTTGAATCCCACAACCCCCACTTGCATACTGTGTGACTCTGAGCAAATCACTTAAATTCCCTGTGCTCCCAGGTCGCACCTGTTAACAAGCTTTCATCTTAGTGTGCCACTCCTGGTTAAAGAATTGAAAATGAAAAAAAAAAAGAAAGATGTTCGAGTAGTACAAGCCCCTGGAATGCTGTACCTACCCACCGCCCATCCAGTCCCACCACACAGAGAGCCACTTTGTTTTGCAATAATGTACACCACATATAATTAAAGGATGTAACTAATAGTATGCTCACAGCCACCTTTAACAGTAACAGACTTAAAGCTTTGATTTAGGGGAGAATGGGAAGCAGAGAATTTGTAGCAATTGGCAGATAAAAAAAATAACAGTTTTAATCAACAGTGCCTACCCCAAGTAGCACATTAACTCTCTCCCCCACTGGTATCAGTGCCCCCCTACAGTCTATCAGGGTACCCTGAAATAGTGCAGGGCTGTATTGCAGAACACTTTATTTATTTATTTGTTTGTTTGTTATTCAGAAAGACCTTTGAGCCAAGGCTCTTTTACAAAGGTTCCTCGTCTTAAAAACAATGACACATACACGTAAAACAATATTGATCAAAAGGAGTATACATCTATAAACAGTGCACAATGCTAGATCATTATAATAAACAAACAGTATACCCAACATTTAACAATGACCCAGTGATTGATGGAGCAGAAAGAAGTGGCGGCAATGATAAAGTGAGAGTGCAGAGGGTGTGCAGAGAGGAGACACCCAACCCTAGTGATTCCTCGATCCAGAGCAGAGCTAAGTAGTGGAAACAGCCCAGGATGGGGATGAGGAAGGGTTGGGCAGATGAGAAAATGAAGCATGGCCTTAAAACAGGCTTTGTCTAGTAGTACACGGAGGGCTGGGGAAGGAAGAGAGGGAAAACAGAAGGGCTAAAGGGAGAAGAGGAGAGGAGGGAAGGGGACCAGTGGGGGGCAAGGTGCGAGGGGCCAGAATGTGAGTAGGAGAGGGAGTTAGACCTGAGAAGGGATCCTATGCTATTTTCGAGTAGGGAGCACACTGTGCAATGTTACAGGTTCCTGGGAGGGGGGGACTTGTGCTACGTGTTCAGGGAACAGGCACACATGTTGCAGGAGGTGAGTGAGGTAGTGTTTGAGTTCAGACTTGAAAAGGGAGAGGCTTTTCATAGTGAGTGAGCTCCGGGATCTCATTTTGCTAGAGGGGGGGCTCTATAGGAAAAGGCACATTGACCAAGTGCGGTATGCCAGAAAGGTACCATGAGAGCCTTCTGCTTTGTGCCTCTAGTGCCGTAACCTGAAACTGATTTGGAGAAGATGGCAGATACATTCGAGGGTGCCTTGCTCAGTCAAGCTTTCTTTCCAAGAAGAAATGTTTGGAATTTGATCCTGTCCCCTAGCGACAACCAGTTCATCGTCTCATATAGGGATCAGGTATGGGTGAGGCGATTGGCATCCAGGGTGAGTCTGCAGGCCTTGGTTAAGTGCAGTATGCACCTTCTTTAGCACAGTGTCAGTGGCTGCCCCATAGACTACCAGACCATAGTCACTGGTTGATAAGATGGAGCTGGTAATGGCATGGCAGAGTGCTGCTGGAGTTAGGTATTTCCTGTGCCTGTAAAACAGTCCCAGTTTGCATTTACAGCCTAGCCCAATGAGTCCACATGTTGAGCGAAGGACATGGTGTCATCAAGGGTGACCCCCAAGTATTTAAAGGAATGCACTTGCTCCAGGGATGCTTGGACCTTGTTGGAGATAGAAAGGGTGGGGGCCCTTTTCTTGAGCTGGGAGCAGGATAGAAGCATGGTCTCAGTCTTTTTATAATTGAGCAGGAGCCTTCGTTCACAGAACCAATCCTCTAATTTGTATAAGGAGTGTTGGAGTGCAACTTGAAGAGACTCGATGCGTGACTCACTGCAGAGAATGGCTGCATCAACAAATACTTTACTATGGGCAACTTTAATCTTGGTACTTGAAAGCAATTTTACGTTGGTCCCCTGGGTCAGGACAAGCCCTGAGTTCCTCATGGTTCTGTAGATACAGGATCTTAGGTTCTTCTCAGTGGGCTTGAGGAAGAAGATCAATGGCGCCATGGAGCAGCAGAGCAAATGGACAACAGGGAACACTGGTTACAGTAGTAGGATATTGCAACTTATCACTTCTTGACTTGCTTGCAGAGTCTGTCCGCTTCTCACCATCAGCCTGCCAGGCAGGTTGGAGAATAGGAGCACAGACACAAGGCTCCTTAGGCCGCAAGTGAACCCAGACCAGGAGTGACCCCACGGCCCAGCTCTCTAATGGGTCCTGAGTGCCCTAGCACTCAGGCACATACCTGTGGCTCCCTGCAGCACAGTCTGCCTCACTAGATAAGGGTTAGTAGTTCCCCTATCTGGCTCCAAGTTGTAGCTGTGCAGATTGCAGGTTCTGTCGTTTGCCTGTTCAGGAACTATCAACTCTGGTGTACAACGAGTCCTTAGACTTCATAATTGCCAGTGGCTATTGGCTAGCAGCATACAGTCTCTGGATTAGCACTTCATCTTTCCTCAGCCAGATTTAAGCAATACAGACAGGTTCCTGAGAATTGGGCCCCTGCAGACCTTTCCATGATTTTCCGTCAGCTTCAGACCAAGTTGTCAATTTAGGACCTGACAGATACAGTTCCAAACCCTTTTTCCAAAGATCATGGTTCCTCACACTGATGCAGGATCACTGGAGCCACTGGTTCTCCAGCACAGAAGAACACTTTCTTTTAAACCCCTCAGGCATTCCACAGCCACCTTAGGCCAATTTTCAAAGCCCTTTTTGAGCACAGAATGAGCCCTGTTGACTCGATCAGAGCCCAAGCCAGAATCGCTGTAACTGCCCAAAGTTCCTGGGGTTTCACACAACAAATCCCAGCTTCCAATTGGCTAAGTCCTGCTGTTCTTCACAAATAGTAATAAACATTAACCTAGTTCAATTATTGATTGGTGATTAGTTCTTAACACCTAGAATAAAGTTCACATCTCTCCCAAAAGGCAGTTCACTAGTCTTTGGGCACCTAAGCTAGTGATTGTCTGGCACTGGGGTTCAAAGTAGCAAAGATGGCTGCTTAATGCACAGTTTCACAGTCTTAACAGCAGTCCTATCTTTAAAGTGTTCCTGCAGCCAAAATATATATTTTGTAATCACAGTGGTCCCATTGTCCAATAACAGCCTTTGCCCCCTGTTAAGTAACTGCTGAATTACATTTGTAAACCTTTTGGTTTGCCTGTCACTGCTCCCCATATGTACTGTCTCCCAGGCAGCCAGGCAACTCATTAGTATTAATGTCAACCTCTTACATATTTAAATATGCCCCCTTTCTAAATGCTTATTAGGTGTTCTTTAACAAAACACTGATGAGGTTTCTTATGCACCTCCTCCGGGTATCTGACCCCCTGATTAACTTATTTTGGGGGTCAGGATCACTGGAGAGGTGATCAGATGGCTGCTACAGTGGTTCAAAAATCAACTTGTGACACGAGCATGTGTGGACCTTGCTGGTACATTTAAGGTGCACAGTGCAGCAGCAGTGCCACACCTGGCTTCTCTGGTCCCAAATAACCTCTGGCAATAAAGCAGAGGACTGGAAAAAGACTAAAGAGATCATCAGGACCCAGACTGGCAGCGGAGGTCAACGGGAGGAGCAGGAGCAGGAACGGATTCCCCAGGGCAACAAGGTAAGCCTCACCCCATGGGGGGGGGTACAATACCATACCATAGTGGAACATACCAGACAGAACTGGTGTTCTTTACTTTCCAAAACATATTTTTTGCAACAACTATAATTGATTGCTATATAAAATACAGAGGAAATCACGTTACAAAAAACAATGTTAATATATGTTAGTGTTGTTGTATAGGACAGAACATACAGGTAGGAAAATTTAAAGTTAGGGTTACATATTTAAGCAAGAAGGTATGACCAGGGGTCACATTAATCATATGTTAATCACACCCTAAGGGTGTAATGTGACATAAGTGGAAGTTGCGTGCCTCATACCCCTAAGGTGTGATTAGCATATTGTTAATACAACTCCTGGGAGTACCTTATTGCTTTTATAGCAATGTTGAAAAAAAATCTTTAAACTAGGTGTTTTATATTTGTTTTTTTAATTCACTGTACCTGTTTTTAGAGTTAAATAGTCCTTTCACCATCTGATCATCTTTTTTGCATTCTGTTGTGGTTCCAATTCAACTTGCTAGAGTTCTGAAAATTCTAGTCTGTGGCAGAGCTGTGGGCATGTCCCAAATGGCTGCATGATTGGTGAGAATTGAGGTCAGCTCATCACTGTATGCTGCCTTGACTATTAACTAGCCAGTGACTTTGTCTGATGGGATAAAGACAAATTTACTTAATGAGCTTGTGGCTGTGTAGGTTTTTTTTTTTGTGCACCAATGTGATTCAGCTAACATTGTCACCAAGTCAATTAGTAGTGCGGATGTGCATTGTTTCCATGGATACATGTTCTGTCATGTGACTTTCACATTAAGCACACTGGGCAGGTGGTTGTCATTGGAGGGGTGAGTAGAACATTGTTTCTAAGATGGTTGTCATAGCAGAAGCAAACTGTTCGCAGTATAAAAAACTTCTTGCCATGTCATCGCCACTGGCTTGTGATTTATTTTGCTAGTGAGATTGTCTTTGGCAGCGAATAGCATACTTTTCTCAATGAAATACAAAATCACACATGCCCCCATAATGCAAAGCATCATGGGCTGCAAATGCTAATCACCACAGACTATTATGCTGGTTCAACTTTAAGCAGAAATGCATGGTGCCGAAAGGCCCTCTCACAGATTTGTAAGGGTGCCAACAGAAGACAGACACATGTTTCATCCTACCAGGACTCATCAGTGTGCCTTGACTGTTTGACACCCCAGTGGAATGAACCAGCTACCCTAAGATGGTCTATCTGAGTTATGTTGTGGTGAACCCAATTAAAACAAAAAACTAGTTAAAAAACAAAGAACCTCATTGCGCAAGTACTAAGAGACTGGTTACCCCAAAGGGCATTGGCTGGGAAGTCAAATTTAAAAGAAATACAAAATCACACATACCCCCATAACACAACTTGTTTTTTGTTTTAATTGGGTTCACCACAACAATACCCAGACAGACCATCTTAGGGTAGCTGGTTCATTCCACCCGGGTGTCAAACAGACGAGGCACACTGATGAGTCCTGGTAGGACAAAACATGTGTCTGTGTCTTCTATTGGCATCCTTTGCAAACTGTGTGAGAGGCCTTTTGGCACCATGCATTTCTGCTTAAAGTTGAACCAGCATAAGATTCTGTGGTGATTTGCATATGCAGCCAATGATGCTTCACGTTATGGGGGCATGTGTGATTTTGTATTTCTTTGAAACTTGTCTTCCTGACCAATGCCCTTTGGGGTAACCATTGCCTTAGTGCTTGTGCACTGAGGTTCTTTGTCTTTTTACTTTTCTCAATAGTGATTTCATAAAATAAAATGGCTGGTGCACAGTTACTGACAGCACGAAAAGATAACTGGTGATTGTAAGATTTTTACAGATAGGGTTTTTTTTTGGGACTTCACTTCACTAACAAAAGCTGATTCAAATAGCCAACAGCTCCTGCCTGTCAACAAAAGGAACAGCAGTTCCAGGTTGTCGCTGACAGAGAAAATAACACTGCTGTTGGCAATCATTTAAGTGTTCTGCACTGGTACACGCTGTTTTAAGCCCGACTGTAATTGCCATCTTAAAATGACTATTTTGTTGGGATTAGTAGTGTGGTTTGCTGTCTGATGCTAAAGCAGACCCAGCAATGGTGGCTGGTGAAAACTGTCACAAAATGCTGGACAGCACTTAAAACATTCCAGTATTCCATGGCTGGACTTCATGCAACGTATTTGGAAAGGCTTTGCCTGGAGCTCAGTGGCCAAGCAGCCAGCCACTCCCACTTCCTGAGCTATATAAGCAGTTCCTCTCAGCCTCATTGTGAAGCATTTTGTCTTTGCAGCCGGAGGCTCTATTAGTTTGTCCACTGAGCTGGCTGGGGCTCACCTCTCTCCGCTGTTTCTGTGTGTCTCTGCTGGACTCTCGGTGTTTGTTTTCTGGTTTGTATTTTTCCTCTGGCTGTGTGCTTCCCTGTGTTTTGTGTCTCTTGTTTCTGGGCCTTTCCCTGTTTTCTGTTTTGCTGTGTTTTGATTTGTCATTTTTGGAGGGCTTTGTTTCTAAGCTCCTAGCATACTGCTATTCAGAGCTCATGCAACTCTTTCAGTTACCTTCAACTGCAGCCACTGCTGCTGTTTACTTTAATTTCTATTGTACACAGTGCTTGTGTTTTTGCACTGTGCTTACCATGCTCAAACTACTGCAATGAAACTACAATCATTATCTGTGTGTTTTAGCTCAACCATAGCTGCTCCATGTTGCATACTCAATTCTTTTCACCTGATACAGTTTACTCTGACCCTAGCTGTGCTGCTCATTCCTGCTGTCATTCTACTTGCAGCTTCATTGCACTGCCTGGCTACACCTGCTTTCAAAGCATTGTCTCCATGTTTTATTGCAATTATAACTATGAAGTCAGCCAACTAAGTTCCTGCTGAGGCTGTTAATTTAGCTTTGTTATTAAATCTTGCCTCTCCGCCGAAAAATCCTCTGAGTATTTGTCACCTTGATTTGGCTATTCGTGTTTGGCTGGCTTGACCCCAATTCAGTGCTGTTTAATTGCTATACAGTATGTTATGTGGACTTCCACGGCAGGTCCACACTTGTTACATAACCGCGGCTCTCGCTTACACAAACCATTGCTTCATGCCTACTGCCATCCCCTCAGCTTCAGCCTGTCAGATTCTGCTGCACTTAATCTGCATTTGACCTTGCAAGGTCTCAGCACTCAATGCTCATTATGATCTTAGCATGCCGTGCTCATTCAGCTCACCAGCTTTTCAGCTCTCAATCAATTTCTGGGGCATGCCGGCTATTCTATCTGGTGCAGGGTTCCTGCACAGCAGATGGTCTCACTCTGCATTTTGTTTGCATCTCGATCGTGTCCATCTTGGGGTGGGATCCTTCTTACCTGGCTCATAGCTGGGAATGTCCTCACCACAGGCATGGCCTTAGCTGCCTGCTATGTGACTGCAGCTCCTGGTGTAGAATTTAAGACTAGTGGTGAAAGGTGGTTATGACAATCTCCTTTGGCACTAGTTTCCACTATAACAATTAGCCATTGACTTTAGTGGTTTCCCTAGCAAGGCACCTTCACTGCATCTCCCTAAGACTTCCTCTGGTTCACCTGGTTTGAGTTTAGGACAGGTAGGCCAGGTGAGTGCCTCAGCAGTCGTTGCTCTCCCTCCTGTGCCTTGGATGCACATAATGTTGCAGAGTTTTCTTGCAACCTTCCACAGTGTTCCTGCTAAAGAGTTTGAGTGAGAGCCTTCCTCCAAATTTTCCACCTCCCTTTAATTGGGTTTTCTGAATTAGAACTGCAGAGCCATCATTAAATAAACTATCCCAAACCTGGAGGAAAGGTGACCTAGGCCTTGGATCCCCAGAGATTTCCTCCTCATAGTGTTTCTTTTCTCTTCTCTCCACCGCTGCTTCAGGTCATAATACTTAGTTAGCATAGTTGTTTCCCCTAGTTTCATTAGGCAAGTTCTGCTGTTGGATGGAGATGGAGGATGTTCTGTCATTCCCTCTCTTCTTAGGGGATCCCCTAATCTCAACGCAAACCATCAGTATCATGCTATGCGAAGCTGGGCAGTCATTAAAGTTATCCAACTGAGCATCTCATTGCATTATCAAACTGTCTATGCTCCTTTACTACTATGTTTCAGTTACTGCTCCTATGTCACAGTTACTGCTTGCTCATATGCTTCGTGTTGCCTCCTTCTTTGGGGATGATTATACATTTCTTTTGGGGATTCCTAATGTACCTTTAGTCATGGGAATTGTTCCATGGCACCTCTAGGGGTAGAACCCTCTCTGAAGGTTCCTTGCCTTTCATAACCTTACAGGGTGATAATTCCTCTGGAATAGAGAGTGAACAGCCCAAAAAATTAACACAGTTGCACAAGCATAACACTATACTGGCTGCATAGGTCAGTGAATTGGAAAGGCTTTGCCTGGAGTTCAGTAGCTAAGCAGCCAGCCACTCCCACTTCCTGAGCTATATAAGCAGTTCCTCTCAGTCTCATTGTGAAGTTTTTTCTTTGCCCCACCATCCTCCCTCCTCCTTCTCCAGCAGCAGCACTCTCCTTAGGGGGATTCCCAAGGTACCTTTAGTAATAGGAATTGTCCCATGGCTCCTCTAAGGGTGGAACCCTCTCCGAAGGTTCCTTGTCTTTTGTAACCCTACAGGGTGGTAATTCCTCTGGAATAGAGAGTGCAAATGGTCAAAACACCAAACTAACACAGTTGCACAAGCATAATACTATACTGGCTGCGAAGGTCAGTGAACAGTGTGTTGATGAGAGGGCTCTGCTAGTGTATTAATCAAAGTTTAATACAATGTAGATTTCAAAGAACTGACCAATGAGATTACTGTAGTGAAGTTTACATTGCTATAAAGTATCTTTATATGAACTGTGCATGCTCACTGTAGACACAGTACAGGAGCATCAGTGGCACAGTAGGCAGCTTGCTTGTCTCTAAGTAGTGAAGATTTAAAGGTTCAGGGTTCTAGTCCCATACCAGGTAATTGGTACAATTGTTGCTGGGAGGCTGTTACATGTTAAAACTATGTACAGTTTATAACCCTCCAAATATGGGAATAAAGGGACTTAAGGATTTCTTGAATTCAACATCTTAGATTATAAATCAGGGATATACTTGTGGGGACTTTAATATTAATTGGGATCCCACTTTAGCCCCAGAAATTAAGTCCTTAATAACAAATGCTAGTCTTCGCTAGTTTATTACCTCATATACCAGAATGAATCTAGTTAGTAAAAACATACTTTATTGGACTACGATAACCGACAATCCTACCAGAGTTTTGGAGAGTGGTATGCTTCCTGATGTAATAAGTGACTATCTCACCAGATTCTGTACATGGAAAGTTAAGAAAGCAAAGCTTCCCTAGATTTATATCTTTTCGGAAATTTATTACAGCCATACAAGAAAATTTGCATGTGAACTACAGTCAATTGACTGGTCTTATCTGGATGTAATTCAGATGTGGACTCTGTGATAGATTAATTTCTAATATTTTACTGGAATTACAGGATAAATACTACCCCAAAAAGACTAGAAGGGTCAGAGGGATCACTAATAGTTGGATTACCTCAGATTTATTCCACTTAATGACAACTAGTGATGTTGCCTGGAACAAGTATAAAAAATCTCAACTTGAAATATATTTTAATGAATACCGTAGACTATGGAATAAATGTAAAATCAAGCTGTGACAAAGTGAATTAGAGTACCACCTAAACAATCAAAGGAATGAGGTAAAAAAACCCTAAGAAATTTTGGTCAATAATAAAATCTTAACAGCCCCTAACATCGGGACCAGGTCTGACTCTGCTTAACCTATATGGTAATTTGGTCACAGATGTTAAGGAGATATCCAATGCTTCTTACATAAGTTTGTGGATTTATCTCATTACACAGATTCATTTCTCCTGTTGAGCCTTCTGTCTCTGCAAGATTAGATGTGGAGGCAAATGCATCTCCTACATTTTATTGTAGATTGATTAGACCAATGCTGGTCTTGAAATTACTGAGGCAGTTATCTCCTAACAAAAGTTTGGGGGATGATGGTCTTGAACCAAGATTTCTATAGTTAATAGCTTCACATATTTATTTTCCTTTAACACAGTTATTCAGTCTATCTCTTATTACTGGAGAATTTCCTAACTGTTGGAAGCAAACCATAATAAAACCCATTTTTACAGGGGGAGCAGCTGCTGACTTGGACAGCTACTGACCCATTTCCCTACTTCCATTTTTGGGTAAATTATTGGAAAAGATTGTGAACAGCCAGATGGTGGCGTACCTAGACTCTGCTGGTCTCTGGTTCCCCTGAGCAGCATGGTTTTCAAAAACATCATGATACCAGGACGGCCTTGGCCAGGTGCATGGACCGCATTAGTGGCACTATGGGTAGTGGAGAGCTCACTGGTGCTGTGTCAGTGGACCTGTCCAAGGCCTTTGACCTGGTCAATCATCACTTGCTGCTTGAGGGACTCAGGAGCCTTAGACTTGGGGACTCCGCTTGTAGTTGGGTTGGCAGCAATCTAACATGATGTTCTCTCAGGGTTAGTTATGGGTGGGTACCTCATTTCATTGTTTATAGATGCCTTGCGTTCCTTGCTAAACAAGGTCTAGCCAGAGCTTACAGTTGTGACAAGCTGCCAAATGGCCAAAGGTACATATGTGTGTGTAGAAAATATTGAATGCCCAGGTGTAACTTGGCTATTTTTTGGAGGTGTTGCACCAGATTTTCAACATGGCCTTTTTGGGACCCCACATCATGAAGAGTGCCAGTGTCATTTTGTTCACTTGTCCTGAAAGGTGATTTTGCACAGCGAACATGTCATTCTGTGCCACAGATGTGAAAACACGTTTTGGGCAGGATATGAAAAAGGACAGCTGTACTGTTAATAAGGATTGTGCAAAATGGCAATGCTGAAAATCGTGATTGAAAATATGAGAAAATTGGTGAAGTTAGAGTGTGCGTACAAACTGCACAACACACGCTCATAAGCAGTAATTTTTTGAATTTTTTCACCAAATTTGCAGCATGGCTTTTGGGTTCTCACCATGAATAGTGGCACTGTCATTTCATTAATCCATCCCAAAAAGTGATTTCAAGCAGTGACTGTGAAATCACCTTTTGGGACAGAGTAATGAAATGACAGTGACAGTGTTCATGAGGTGGGGTCCCCAGAACCCTATGTTTAAAATTTGGGGCCAAAATTCCCCAAAATGGCTGATTTATCAATCTAAGTTGAACCCCATTGACTGCCATTACACAGTGCTTAGCTTTGATTCTTCAGTTCCCGGTTCTGCTTTGAAGAGTGCAGGACGGTCCCGTCCAGAGAAGATGATGGTGCAAACCTTTGGAGGTAAGTATGGGTAAGGGGGGTGCAGGGATGGTGCTCAGTGGGAGGTGGGAATGGGAGGGGGACTTGGGATGATGATGGGACCATTTCTTTTTAAAGAAATAAACAGAACAAAACACATCGGGGTACAGTTTTCTTTATTTTCTGGGAAAAGAAAGCATACATTCTGGCACACTGGGGGGGCTCCCAGTGTGCCACATGAGTTGGTAGGGCACCTCGACGTCAGCATGGGAAAAATGAAAAAAAAAAAATACATTGGGCACACTGGAGTGGGCTCCTAGTGTGCCACATGAGTTGGGAGGGCACATAATGGCAACACGGGGATTGGGCATCCCGATGTAGGCATGGGGACCACATACATTTGGGCACACTGGGGTGGGTTCCCAGTGTGTCACATGAGTTGGGGGGTACATAATGCCGACACGGCATTTGACACCCCAATGTCAGTACCAGGATGGGAAAAGGAGGGAGTAGGGAGGACAGCAGCAATGGGAGGGTGCAGGAGGGTGTTCTTTGCTGCTGGTGCTGGGAGGGAGTGGGGAGGACAGGAGCAGTGGGAAGGTTCAGGAGGAATGCCATCTGAAAGATAGCAACGACGCAACTGCACATGTGCAGCACTCACATGTTGCCATTCACTACGTGGCGGCACCAGTGGAACTGCGCATGCATGTGAGTCATGCATGTGCAGTTCTTGCCCCAGGATGCAGAACTAACAGCCAAAATAGTGTGACTGTTATTCCATAGCAGCCGATCGTGGCAGAGTCTTTCAAGCTCTGCTGGGCTTTCAGAAGGATGCTTCCAAAAGTCCAGAGGAAGGTTCCACAATCACCCAGTTTTGTAAGCTGCAATTGATCCCAAAATGGCTGTGGGCTCTTCCCACAGCTGTAGAAAGACCCCTACCTTAATGTATGCGGATAATATTATTTTATATACTAGTTCTTCTTCAGTGGATAAAATAAATACAGCATTAAATACTGATTTTCAGATTCTTGATGCATGGCTCAGAGGACAACATTTGCTATTAAATAGCAAGAAAACAAAAAGCATGCTGTTTGGAACCAGGCAGCGTTTGGCTGGGAGTGGACCACTTGTTGTCCATGATGTAGTTGGGACTGCGCTGGAATAGGTCTTCCAATTTAAATATTTAGGAATCACTTTGGACCCTGTTGAGCTTATTCTCTCCATATAAATCTGATTTGCAGAAATATTTACCAATGGCTGTGAGCTTTGTTTAAATTACAAGTCTTCCTTACGGAACCAGCAAGGTTTACTGTTGCTAACAATATTTTATTATTGATTCTGAATTATAACTCCTTCTTGTTACAGGGCCTAGCTAAGTCAGATATGACTTTGCTCACTACTACTTTCCATGCAATTTGTAGGTTTGCTTTAATAAAAGCCTTTCTTGTACACATCATTGCATTCTTTATCCATTGACAGGTTGGTTACCTCCCAGTATGTGTGACTCCTATAGTTTAAACTGTCTTACTCATAACGTGTTAGGGTTGGGATCTGATTCACCACGATTTTCTATATTACAATTAAGAAAAGTAGACAGGAACCTCCGTTCTAGTAGCTTCATCTACACTCAAGGTCCAGAAGGTAAGAACTAATGTGGGAAAGTGAGCCTACTCTATCTCTGCCCCCTTTCATTGGAATAATTTACCCTTGAATTTACAACAAACAATGAGTCATGCAACTTTTAAAGCTTCCCTTAAGAAATTTTATGTTAATATTTTGATATGTGAGCGTTTTTAATGTAATGTTTGTATTGTGTGTTGATATATTTTTTTTTATTATCTGTCCTTGTAATGTCATGACTGTATTTATGGTCCTGTGTCATGTTTGAAAAAGGACCTTGGCTCATAACACTTACCTGGTTAACAAAAGTTTAAAATAAAGACAAAATAACTTGGGGTAATGCCCATTACTGACACTGTTGTGCAGTACATGGTGGGTACTGCTCTATAGCGATACCATCCTTCAGATGAGACATTAAACCAAGGACCCTTCAACCCATTTCTGGTCACTGTCCTCTGGTCACTGTCCAGGTGTAAGTTAAAGATCCTGTGACACTTATCAATGAAGAGTAGTGCCAACATTCCCCCATCAATAAAACAGGACCATGTAACTCACTCCTAGGAAACACCTGAAACAAGCTATTGAAGCTTAGTGTATCTTTTCCAGCTAAACAAAATACAGTAACAGGGATTTATATCACTGATACCACTGCAAAAACTAACCTTACCAATGCAGCTTGTCACCGCTTTGAGCACTCACATGTTTCCTCCCACCTTTCTATCCTTTCTATTCCCCTCATGTTTTCCCCCAGCAGCCCTTACATGTTATTGAAGTCTGCTTTTCTTAAGTCCCACAACTTCACTGAGTCTTTTTTCATAATCATAAATTGTATTATTTTCAAGCTGAAGATACATTATAATGACACTGCTAATTGCAGTATTCACCACATTTATGTAGTAAGGTAACATGTCAAATACACAGGGAGACAAAACAAAGTACAACAAAAGTGTCAACAAAAGAATGAGAAATCCTTGCCAAGTAGATTGCAAAAACATGATACTCAGACCAGACACATTTTAAATTCATACATGTAAAACAGAAACATAGAATTTGTTGGCAGAAAAGGACTGCTTGGCCCACTCAGTCTGCCCAAATGGTCCCTGCAACTCTGTCTCTGTAGACCCTAATTGGTCTCTGGTGACCCTCCTTCCTCTGTGCCTACTCATTAGTTTTCCCCATGTCTACCCCATGCATGCTTGAAGCCCCCTGTTGTTCTCATTGTTCTCACCTACACCATTTCCACTGGTAGTCTGTTCCAGGTATCCAACACTCTTTCAGTGAAGTAGTACTTTTTCACATCCATCTTAAAATTTCCCCCTCCAGCTTCATCATATGTCTTCTGGTACTGGTGGGCTTTCTCATTTGAAAGAGACTCTCCTCCTGCACCCTGTTCAACCTGTGAGTCATTTGTAGGTCTCTATCATGTCCCGTCCTGCTCTCCTCTCTTCCAGGGTGTACATGTTGAGATCCCTCAGTTTCTCTTCATAGGGCTTTTGATGCAAACCCTGCACCATTTATGTTGCCCTCTTCTAGACTGCCTCTACTCTGTCTATGTCCTTTATGGGGTACAGCCTCCAGAACTGGACACAATACTCCAGGTGGGTTCTCACAAGTGAGCAATACAGTGGCAACACCACCTCCCTCATCCTGTTGGTGATACTGCTCCCTATGCATCCTGTCATTGCAATGGCCCTACTCTGCTTTGTCACACTGCCTTACCACTTTGAGGTAATCAGTTATGATAAGCTTAAGGTCAGTTTCCTGCTTAGTGACTGTTAGTTGCTCTGCTTCCTGTTGACAAGATGGTGGTAGAGCTGTGCCTGCCATTTGCATCTCTCAAGGACTGAGAGCACCTGGGTTTTTACTGGGTTCACAGACTGTCAGTATCTATACAATTAGTGAGGAGAGTCAGGGAAATCAAATGAGCATGCTGTGTGGTGTTTTTATAAGTTTTCCATTCTCTCACTACATCACAATGTGTGTCCTTCATGTGAAATTTATGATCTAGGAGGAGACAGCATAGCAGACTGTAGAGTCAAGTAATGGAATGTAAAGGAATTCTAGACTGATATGCCAGTCTGTGGCAAAACCAGGGTTAAGCACAGTGGAGGGATGGGGGTAGTCTGAAAGCAATAAATATGATTCCCTGTAGCCTTCATAAAAGCACTATGTTACCAGCACATTATCTGCATGCCACTGCTTTCGTGCTGTGCAGCTCTTCCTTTGATCTTGGGTGGCTGCACACAAAAGCATCTTAGAGGGAACAGTGTAGGCCATATCGACTACCCTCCCCTGATCTAACTCTCTGGTCATGGAGTCAAATAAATCAATCAGATTTGTCTGATATGATCCCCCTCCATTAATCCATGCTGCCTTTGGTCATGTAGCCAATTGGATTAAGAGACTCTGTGCAAATCTTTCCATTAAAAGGGTTTCTATTAATGTCCCTGTCACTGATGTAAGGCTGACCAGCCTAAAGCTGCTAGTCTCCTCCCTGCTGCTGCTATTATGGAGAGGGATCACATTTGCTCTCTCCAGTCCTCTGGAACCATTCCTGTTTCCAGTGATCAGTTGAATAAGGACAATCAGTGGGCAGCTAGCATCTCCTGAGTTCCTTTAGCACCCTTGATATATCCCATCTGGTCCCATAGCCCTGTCCACTTTCAAAGCTGCAAGTCCCAGCAGGACTCTTTCCTCTGAAATGAACTTGTGTCCACCTCTCTCACATTCCTCATGCACCTGGTGGTCTGTCCCCCTCCCTCCACTGTGAACACTGAGCAGAAGTACCTGTTCAGGATGTCTGTTTTTTTCTTGATCTTCTGTGCAGTCTCCTCTTGCCACGCTCCTTATCCTTACTATCCCTACCCTTGCTTTCTTCTTCTCACTTATATAGTCTTTTCCCCTTTGGCTATCCTTTCCTTTTGTCTGCACCTTTACTGCAGTCAATGCTTTTCCTACTTCCTTCTGTTTTGCTTGGTATACCTTCATTTTTTTCCCCTCTGCATTTCCTTATACCTCCTGAATGCCACCCTTTTTGCTCACCACCTTGGCCACTTCCCAAATCAGTTCTCTCATTCACTATCTTGCACTCCCTATGATTCTTTCAAAATGAATATGTTGTTGTTGGTCAAAAGCTTAATCCTTCAGCTGCAAGCCATTATAATATTACCAAACAGACATGCATACATAAAAAACAATAAGAACATATCTAAATATGCAAGATGCATTGCATAATCGTAGTACCTAAAACTTCATAAACACCTTACAAACACAAAGCCAGCTTTCTTAAAAAAATAGGCCAACAGTAGGTTCCTCCAGGTTGCCTAAATGAAGGACAGGCAATTTTGTGTCATCCTATTAAAAAGAGGCGATAACAAGTTGACAGCCCAATATAGAACCAAAGTAGCAAAAATAAGAAAAGGAGACCCAGGAAGTGCTACCACTATTGTCACTACTGTGTGAAGGAGCAAATAAGGCCAGAGCTCAAGAAAGCTCCTATGAATCATTGTATAATTTCAATTTACCACCTTCTGTTAAGTACTTATCCATCCTTCTTTTGAATATTTCTGAACCAAGTAGGATCTTACAAAGAACATCTGCTTTTCATACCTTCTATAGCTGCCCATGACAAACCTTAACTCCTCCTCAATGGGATATGTAAATAAATTGTGGCAGGTTTACCTCAAAGAAACCTAAGGGTCGTGCATAGGACTATTCTGACCCAGTCAATAAACCAGAAGGAGTTCAGTCCTATGGCCAGAGGAAAGAGTTAACTTAACTGACTGAGCAAGGAGTCTGCTTCCCTAAAAAAATCCTAAACAAACCTAATACACCTAGGAGGGCAAAGGTCTATTAAACCCATTTGTAGCAGACACAGAACACCAACTATTAGATTCTGTATAAGACTCCAAATACCATACTTGCTCCTATGTTACTGGACAAAATGTCCCATCTCCATAATCTCTTGGTTCTTGTTTGCCCATATCTTGACCTTGTAAAATTATGACTTCCCAGGGAAATAGCTAAGGGCACACACTAGCAAAAAGAGCTCCAGTACAGAAAGGACCATCTGGGCATTCCAAAGGTGAAACCAGCTATGCCAGCCATACACTACCTCATGTGGTGAACCATTCCAATGTTTTAACTGAGGAGGAAATCAAGCCACTATATCCATGCCCCATAATTGGGCCTGGGGTCTACTCATAAGGTTACTCTGCCCAGACAAGAATAGCAGAAAATATAGTCGCTAGCCAGACATTAGGGCAACCCATGTTGCCAGCAAAACCTGCCAGTTTTGGTTGAATTCCAAGTGGCACAATGCAGTGCATGCTGCTCTGTGTCCTTATTATCACCAGTCATGAACTTAAATTAGCATCAAGGGTAAAATACAACAATAAATCCTTTTTCTCTTATATAAATAAAACCAGAAGTAATTCTATGACTATAGGTCCATTCACCACACAGTCTGGATGTGTATCTAATAAGCAGGAAATAGATAATATACAGAACCAATACTTTTCATCTGTATTTAATAATAAGTCACAGGATAAATTAATCGAATCAGAAAAATCTATACCTGATGTATTTACAATTAAGTCCAAAGAAGTTTTAGATAAACTTAACATGATAAATATTAATAAATCCCCAGGTCCGGATAATATTCATCCAAAGGTAATAAAAGAACTTGCTTACGAAATATATAAGCTCTTAACTAATATATTTCAACATTCATTGGACAGTGGTGAAGTCCCAAATGATTGGAGAATAGCAACAGTTGTACCTATACACAAAAAAGGACCTACCAATAAACCAGAAAATTTTAGACCTATAAGTTTGACATCTCTGATTGGTAAAATATTTGAATAGTTTGTTAAAGAAATCATATTGGAACATCTTAATAATAACAAACTTATGGACAGAAATCAACATGGATTTACAAAATCAAGATTATGTTTAACTAATCTCTTGACCTTCTACAATAAAGTTACTGAAGAAATGGATAATGGTAACTCAGTTGATCTAGTGTTTATAGATTTTGCCAAAGCATTTGACAAAATTCTCACCTTGAACTTATAAATGCTTTAAAAGAAGTTAAATTAAACCAAAATATAATAAATTGGATAGGGATGTTGCTTAGTAATAGGAAGCAGAGAGTGGCTATAAATGGAGAGCTGTCAGATTGGGCTAGTGTGACTAGTGGTGTTCCCCAGGATCAGTGTTGGGGCCATGCCTATTCAATATTTATATTTCCTCCCTAGAATCAAATAAAATGAGATTTGGCTACTTAAATTTGCTGACGATTGCCATATTGGATCCATTGTTAACATAGCAACGATAACAGTACCCTGCAAAACTTCTTAGATGAAGTCACTATCTGGGCCCATGAAAAGAAATTGGTACTAAATAATGATAAATGCAAGGTGATGCATATGGGTAAACATAACCCCAAATGTACATATAAACTGGCAAATCAAATATTACATCAGACCTTGAAGAAAGGGATCTTGGGCTTATCATCACCCCAGATATGAAATTTAAATTCATTGTTCTATACAAACCAAAAGGCAAACCAGAACTTAAATTGTATATTTAGACATGTGGCAAGCAGGACTAAAGAGGTTATGCTGCCATTGTACAGTGCTCTGGTGCGACTCCACCTTGAGTATTGTGTTCAAGTGTGGTCTCCATATACCAAGGAAGAAATTAATAACCTAGAAAGAGTACAGAGACGGTTTACCAGGACAATAACAGGAATGAAAGGAAAGGATTATGAATATAGGCTTAAGGAATTGAAATTGTATTTCCTAAAATATAGAAGGCTTAGGAGAGACTTATGCCTTATATATGGTTTATTATAAAATGCTATACTTCTAAATGGAACAGAATTATTTAAATCCAAACTTAGACAAAGTAACTGTAGACATAATAAGCAGTTACTGATTGGGAAATGGTATTCACTAAGGAGAAAAAATTGATTTAGCATAAGATCAATTGCAATATGGAATAGCCTCCCTACAAATGTTGTGGATAGTACAAGTATCGATGCTTTCAAAACAAACTTGGATTTAATAATGACAGATGATTATAAATATAGTTATTAAATTAAATATGAGGTGTTATATGGACATTGTCCTCTGGCTTGAATAACTTATGAAACTTATGGCAGGAATCATATGCCAGATCCAATCTGGAAACTATATATGGATTCCAGCAGACTGCATGCTTCCATATGTCCAAGCATTTGCCCTGCTTTCAGACCCAATGGCCATTAACTTGCCTGACCATGACTTCCTAATCAATATGCTGTTAGAGTCTATAAATGATCTCTTGAAAAAGTATGGCAGCAAACACATCACTAAAATTTCACTAGGCTATCCTTCAAGACATGACCAATATTATCGCTTATAAGCATCTATGTGCATCCTTATTTTAATCACCTCCAGTCCACAACCAGGGAAAACAGGAACCCAATTTATTTTTTTACTTTAAAGGGTTAGTCATAGGGAGAAAAATACAATTATCAGTGTGGAGGAGACTTACAAATCTTTAAAAATGCCACCCACACTGTCAACTACTCATAATTTCTCTAAATGGATATAACATAAAATTGCATATGTTGCAATTGTTCCATACCATTCACATTACCGTCTAAATAAAAATTATTCAGTCAGATCCAGTCAGTAAAATTATAACAAAAATAATACATAAAAATCACTAGTTACATACAACAGAAGTATCAGAATGTTCATTTATATCCCATACTGTGCCATATAAAATTACAAAATGAAATCTTTAACAACTAACTGAAGTAGGTATTTACAGAGTAGGATAGATACACTAAGACCATATAAGACGGCCTGACCTGTGGAAGAAAAAGGTTTCAAAGCATTCAAAGGCATTTGTGTCAATTAACCAAGGGTAGAACATATTTCAGCAATTCAGCGGTACATATCTGCAAAGTAAAATCATTACTTAAACACTGTACTATATTCAGCACATATCATACCTGAAGGACAAACAAAGAAGAGTCCTTCATACTTAATATTTGTCCATACAATATAAAACTGAATCTGGGGCTCCTTATATCCCGCCATGTTCCTGCTATCATGGAGGCACAAGTTAATACATAGGACTAATGATTTAGCATTCTACTGTGAAGCTCATTATATATGAGCAGACCCATAAAACATATTGGCATACACCTCTAAGAATGGCAGTTTATCTAGTGCAATATTTCATATTTCAATGGAGTTTACTATTTAATAAAGCAGACTGCCATGCCACAACAGGCAGTTAAGACAGTCCGCTTTTTTGAAATCACAGATATATAGCATTGAAACTTTACTCTGAGAGAGAAAATACTTTGTTACTTGGTACGTTCTGTACAGGTCACCAGAGCCTTGACCTTATTGGGTTAGTAGACAGTAGGAGTGATAGTTGCTTTTCGTATTGCTCTATTCTTCCTCAATAGAGTCCATTCATTTTCCAGAGCAATATAATGCACCTGGAAACAAGAGCCCAGGGAAGAATACACAATGACTGGGGAGGTAGTAACAACAACAAAAAAGGAAAGGGACATGGGGGTAATCATATCAGATGACCTTAAGGTTAGCAAGCAATGTGAGAAGGCAGTAGGGAGGCTGGGGATATACTGGGATGTATAGGGAGAGGCATCAGCAGCAGGAAACAGGAAGTTGTTATCCCTCTGTACAGACAGTTGGTGAGACCCCATCTGGAGTACTGTGTCCAGTTCTGGAGACCCCATCTCCGCAAGAACATAGACAGGATAGAGGTAGTCCAGAGGAGGGCAACTAACATGGTGCAGGGTCTGCAAGAGAAGCCGTATGAGGAGAGACTAAAGGAGCTTAATATGTATACCCTTGAGGAAAGAAGGGAGAGGGGGCATGACAGAAACTTTTAAGTACCCAAGTGGAATCAACAAAGTCCAAGAGGGTAGCATCTTCAGAAAAAGAGACTTGCAAGAACAAGGGACGCAATTTAAAGATAGAAGGAGGGCGTGTTCAGGGGCAGTGTGAGGAAGTATTATTTCACAGAGAGGGTAGTGGATGCATGGAACAGCCTTCCTGAGGAGGTTGTGGGGTCTAAAACTGTGGAGAATTCAAGAATGCATGGGACAGACATAAGGCAATTCTTGTGGGTAGAAAGAAATAGGCTGTTGGTTAACTAGGATCTGCGGCCCATCCTGTAGGTAGGGAAATGGGCAGACTAGATGGGCCAAGCGGTCCTTATCTGCTGTCAAAGTCTATGTTTCTATGTTAATATTTTTCTTCAAAGGGGTGCCAAGATCCCCTTCTCTAATAGGGCTCAATGACTGCAAGATTTTTGGGGCTTCCTCCTTGCCTTCCTAGATAGATAGATAGATAGATAGATAGATAGATAGATAGATAGATAGATAGATAGATAGATAGATAGATTGATCGATCGAGAGATACTATATTTCTATAGTGTCCCTTTCCGGATGCTCAGAGCGCTTAACAAACAATTAAAAACATCATTCCAATGACACAATAATACAGTACACAATGCAGAGTATAAAATTATAAAACACACCATCTATCTATTACTTAAAACATTAATCAATACAATTCAGATTCTTCATTACATAGTATGTAAAGTATGTGCCTGGTTAAATAAGAACTTTTCAGACTGTTTTTGAAGATTTCCACTGAGGGTGCCTGTCTTAATTGTTTGCAATGAGTTCCATAGGGCAGGTGCAGCAACAGAAAAAGTGTGGTCTCCAGAGTGTTGCAACCTAGCCCTAGGAACTTCCAGAAGGCAACTCTTGGTGGAACGGAGAGCACAAGTTGGGCAGTGAGAAACCAGGAGGTCTTGCAGGTAGTCTGGTCCCTGTCTGTGCAGGGCTTTATAGGTCAGTAACCTGACCTTGAAGGCAATCCTCCACCTTACTGGCAGCCAGTGCAGTTTCACAAGGACAGGCATGATGTGCTCAGATGGTAAAGCTCCAGTCAATAATCTAACCGCTGCATTCTGCACCAGCAGTAGATGGTGGAGGTTCTCAAATAGCCCTAGGTATAGAGCATTGCAGTAATCCAACCTTGACATGATGAATGCATGTAACAGAGTGGAAAGGTCTTCAGTTGGTATCAGGGTCCAGATCCGAGCGATGTTCCTCAAATGATAGAAATCGCTTTGGACGATGGCCGACATGTGAGTCTCAGGTGTCAGCCATCATCAAGAACCACACCCAGATCCCTGCCCCGAACAGAGGAGGCCAAGAAGATGCAACCCAGTATCAGACAAAAGGCATTCCCAGCTCCCCCTCCATCCCTTCGTTGACCTGGATCCACCACCAGTACCTCCATCTTGTCTGGGTTGAGTTGCAGCTAGTTTTGAGCCATCCAGTACTGGATCTAATACAGACAGGTGTTAAACACAGAGGTCACCATCTGGTTACTCAGTGCACAGGACAGGTATAGCTGGGTGTCATCAGCAAAGCAATGAAAACCCAGCCCATACCACCTGATAACATCTCCCAATGGCAGCATACACACCATAAACAACAAAGGCAACAGGACCAACCTGTGGAACTCCACAGTGCAGAGGCATTGGGTTAGACAAGGATAACCCCATCATCACCCTTGCACTCTGCCTGTGAGGATAGGACTAAACCAGTTGATGACATTTCCAGTTAGTCTACACCAGTTCTGCAGGCAGTCCAGTAACACCTTGTGGCACACAGTGTCAACCACCGCTGACAGGTCGAGGAGAATGAGGATGGTACATTCTCCCCTATCTCTCACCATTAGGAGATCGCTGAGCACTTTCACTAGGGCAATCTCTGTGCTATTCCCGGATCTGAAACCAGACTGGAATCACTCATAAGAAGTGAAGGAAGCAAGTCGAGTCTTGAGCTGGATGGCCACCACTTTTTCCAAAACCTTCTCTAAAAATGGGAGGTTTGAGACCAGTCTGTAGTTAGTGAGACACTCTGGGTTTAATGAGGGTTTCTTCAATAGGGGTCTAACTAAGGCCTCTTTCAAGGTAATTGGAAAAACCCCACTCCTCAAGGAACTCTGGATGATCTCAGTAACCACTGAATCAATCTGGCCCACACATCCAACCAAAAGTTGTTGGGCCTGGGTCTAGATCAAAATAGGTTGGTCATAACCTGAGACTATCTCAGCCACCTCATCCATTCCAACTGGATCAAACTCAGCCCATATAAGAGGGGTCACCAGACATGTCTCAGGTCCGATCCCACAAGTTCTTTGAGTGCCACTGAGAGAGATCTCAGTCCTGATAGAGGACACTTTGTCGGCAAAGAACAGAGCAAACTCTTTGCACCTTGTGCTTGAATCTGCTCCTCCCGCATGAAGACAGGCTAGATGCAAAAGCCCATCTACTGTGCAGAAGAGCTGAGTGGGTCTGCAACTTGCCGTAGCAATCCCTATTGATAGAAAATCCACCTTCTTTTGGGAGCTTTTCCCTTGATAATCACCATAATGTGATCCTTGGGCCAATTTGCCCTCTATCAGTCCAGACCTCCTCCAGCACTGCTCTAACCTCTGACCCTTTATCTTTAACTTCCTGAGCTCCCCATCAAACCAAGGGGGCCTCTGGAGAGTAGATAAGGGCCAAACATGAACGGGCATGACAGAGTCAAAGACCACAGTGATAGGCCTATTATAGGCTGTCATTGCCTCCTATGGCCCGGTCATGCATGCAGTTTCCACACTCGATGGGGTGGTGCCAGACCATCTCCACAGAGGATGGACCCTCACGGGAACCCCAAATGTGAATCTCACAGTGCTATGATCTGACCAAATGACCGGATCAATCTTGAGGTCATCGACCCCAGACTCTGTCCTCTGTGCTTATATTTGAGCATAGTCATCTGGGGAATCAAACAGAAAAAGTCACTCCACTGAGTACACCACAGTAAATTTAATTACCTCAAGGTTGAAACAGACTCCCCCTCCTAAATTCGCAGGCACCGGTGGCATACCTTTTGAAAAGGTAGTATGAGCATATCAGCACATCAGATGCAGTCAGAACTTCCACCATAGTTCACTTCACGGAAATCTTCTCAAGTTCCATTGGGAGTTGGGGAGCTCCACCATCAAAGCTAATATGACAAAAATCACAACATATACAGTTGCAGCCATAAATATGATAGATATATTCAGATATTTCCAGATATATTGTGATATATCAAAAAAAGAGATTCTCTGTGGTGGCCCACAGTGGTACTGCAGGCAGGGAGGAAATTTCTCTAGTAATATCACAGACATTTCTGGCTGTATCTTTGGCTGCAACTGTATTTTTATTTATTTAATTTAATTTATTTAATTAGTATTTTGGAAAGACCTTTGAGCGTGAGCTCTTTACAAGGTTCCACGTCAGGGTGGACATAACACAATACACATACTCAGTGGTTACAGAGGCCTGATCATTAGGCATTAAAAAGCAATTACATGAGAATTATACAAATAGGAGAAAAACAGAGAAGTTGTAATAGAATACTAAGCTATTTCATAATTGGTTGCCCTAGGTAGCACACCCCTGGAAACCTCCAAATCCATTGATAGACTATGGCAGAGTAACTGCACAGGGTTTAATGCTATCCCAGATGGTGAGAGGCTGGGTGACAGTGAAACAAAGGGGATTGGGTTTGAACCTACAGCAGGGAGTGAGAGTTGGGGGGATAGTAAAACAGGAGGGGCTGTGATGGGGGAGCAGCTCAGAGGGCTTTGTCGAGTAGGGTGTGTGTGTGTGGGGAGGGTAAGAGAGTGGTAGTGCAAGAGCATTTAAAAGGATTGATAGCTTACTTAAGCCCTTGGCTGGGCTGGAATGAGGTAGGGTTATCTAGGTAGCCCTGCTGGGTGCTACCTTGGGGGTAGGCCTGTCTATCAAATGGAGCCTGAGAAGCAGGTGCATTTTGAGCTAGACATTAAGTGTTGTTTGAAGCCTGCTTTGAATTGAGACAGGCTGTTGTTTGTTTGTAATTTCATTGGGAGTTCATTTATCCAGAGAGGGGCCCGATAGGAGAAAGCACGCTGTCTCTAGTGAGGTTCAGTGGAATGGTATGGACAGTGTGCCATTCTTCCTCCCTTTGGTGATGTGTGTGAGAGAAGCCTCGGTAGGTTTCTTATACAGGGTGGGGTTTTTCTGAGGAGTGCCTTCTTTCCCAGGAGGCAAGTTTAGTATTTGATCCCGCCTTTAGGTTAAGCCAGTTTGTAGTATATACAAGATGCAAGTATGGGAGGTAGTGACTATGCACAGGTGAGGCAGCATGCCTTACTGAGGCAGTTTTGACCCTTTTGAGCACCAGGATCAGTAGCAGCTCCATAGACCAATAGCCCTTAGTCTATTGTGGAGAGTATGGAGCTGAGACCGAGATTCGAGTGCTTCTGGGGTAAGGGATTTCTTTTATGCCTATAGAGGACCCCGATCTTGTGTTTACCATTCTGACAAGGGAGTCTACATGATGCGGTAAGTGAGAGAGTCATCAATGGTGATTCCAAGGTACCTGAACAAGTGCACCTGCTCAATCTGTTCACCAGCCTTACTGGTGATTACAAGAGGAGCATGCTTGTGTTTGTTGTAAGGGCTGGATTGTAGCACAGCCTTGGTTTTCTTGTAATTTAGTAGCAACTTTTGCCTACTAAACCAGTCCTCGAGTTTATTGAAAGAGTTCTGTAGTTCTGTTTGCAGGGCAACCTGAGAGGTGCTACTGCTCAGCAGCATGATCCATGTCTGGGAGAACCCTGAGTTCAGAGAATTGAGTTGGTGAGCTAGCTAAGATCCAGTCAATGAGGGTGCTGGTACCAGCCTTGTAGTTCTGTCTGGTGGGGTGAATTACGAGTTGTGTGAGATTGTGGGAGGTGATTAGGTCTCTGGAGGGTGTCGCCTCCTTACATAACCAATTAATATTAAAGTCACTGGTCAAGATGAGTTCTGAGCCCTTTTTGAGTGTGCTAATTTCTTCCATAACAAAAGGAATGCCTTCCTTGGCTTTTTTGGGGGGCAGGTAGATTGTGGCGATGGTAAGGGTCTTGCCTTTCAGGCCGACTTGTATTTTTACTGTATTGTAACATATTTCAGGGTCTATAGGTTTAGTCCATTATTAAACTACTACTAAAGCAAAAATAGCTAAAGATCTTTTATCTCAGGTTTACCGCTCGATTCAGCTATATTGATTTAGCCCGTAATTAAAATCAGTTCAATATCTGCAATATCAGCATATATATGCAAATTTCTCCATTTTTCAGTTAATTAGAATTTTGAAATAATTGTTTTCCCCACATTAGTACATTATATCTGTAAAACAAATTGAACATTTTTAACTACAATGTGTATGCCAGAGCATTTCAGTGGAATGCTTATAAAGGCATTTATTGCTTGGCTCCCTCTGCTGCCTGAACAACCATGGGCATTTCTTTTTCAGATGCTGTTGGTTATTTATTCTCACATTCAGTTTCCTTTTCATATTGTGCTCATTAAAAGTCACAATTGTCTATCTCAAAAGATAATTTTTCCATGATGTATAATACAGATCTTTGAGGCTTGCAACTGAAATTCCAAGTTCAAGGATGTCTTGGTGGTAAGACCAAAATTTCTACCTTTGCTGGGTCAAGAAAGCAAAATCTGAATGACACTGAATCTATAACCTTTATACAGGAGCAGGCCTTTGATTCTTGATAGTTTATGTGAAAGTTCCCAGTCTGACTCAATTACCGAATAAATTAATATTGTAATTTTGACTTTAGGGTCCACCTGGTTACTCTCAACTTTTTTAGGTACCTCCAAAGCAAGTTTGTTCATCCAGTTTTGCTTTTCAGCATTTTTGGGAACACTGAAAGCTTATATCAAAAATGGCAGATCATCCGGGGCAAACTGAACACCTGAACAAGTAAGTATTTTACCAGAACCCTCACGGATTCAAAGTCACAGTGAGGTTTTTTTGGTAAGCCAATAACCCTTAGACTGGGCTATCAGATTTGATTGTCCAGCATTTCAGTCTTCCTGGATATATTATAGTTCTCCTTAACTCATCCAAAAGTTATGGCTTCCATTGTCCTTAATTTCTCAGATACTACGAATATGACATTAGTATTCATTTTCATGTCTACAGTATGTACAGTATCTGCATTCATATTCTCCCAATTCTTTTAAGTTTCATGTTGCAAAAAATCAGCCTGATCTGTAAGGGCATTGAACTGCCAATCTGAGCAGATAATCCAATCTGATATCTGATTCCTAAATCTTCCTAATGTGTTCAAGGTATAATTTCCAGTATTACCACTAGTTTTAGCTTTTTCATTGCACTGCACCTCAGCTATTACCCGTGCAGCTGTAGCCACTGATTACAGACTGAGAATGGTTCATGGGCTAACCACCTTTCTCAGAGGAGTAGTCGGTGACTCATTGAATCTCTGGAATTTTACATTCATAGTTATAGTAGAGGAAGATGAGAAGACAATTTTAGTAACAAAAAATTGTTATCTTTACTTTCTGTTGAAGTAACTGAGGTTGATCTTATGGGATTTCTAGTGACCGAAGAAGTTGCCTCCCAAACAGGAGTTCCCATTCTGTCTGCACTTCTTCCCAACTGCCTGGCTGGTTGTTGGATGGAACTGTTTTTCCAGCAGGTGAATTTCTGTAGACATGCATTTTTCAGATGATGTGCTTGGTTGACTTTTTTATCTGTCAATACAGACTTGTTTTGAAGGCCAAAGAAAGTTTCTTAAACTTCTAATTTTTTGGTGTAATTATTGCCTACATAGTGCTCTAACAAATGGCAGCTACCTCAGTCAGCCATCTTGTTTCCTCCCAACTACACTGAGCTTGACCACTTTTTGGTTTCTGTTGGACCTCAAACTTCACTGTCATCTTATCACATGACCCCAGCAATTCCTGGACAATTATATTTTGAAACTACTTACTGTATGTGAACACCAGGGGGATGACTCTAGAAGAATGGTGCAAGTCACCACCAAAGGTGATTTGCAGTTGTGGCAAGGAACCTGCACCAAATTCTAGATGGGGCAGGGTCCCCATGGCTACGTCCTGCGACTTGCAAAATCTAGCCAGGTATGCCGAACAGAGGGTGTACCTGACGAGTTTGTTGCAAGCCGCAACCACTGTCTGGCAGGGTGCAAGTGCCCCCCATGCCCAATCCCCCAGTGAGAACTGACAAAGCCCCACAGGGCTAGAGAAGCCCCCCACTGTAAGTGCCCCAAGGATCCCCCTGCCTTGAATCCCAACCCGCATCCTGAGTCAGCTGTATACTTATACAATACAAACAGTAGGCATACTGTAATTGTCTGGTAGTCTAGTGGCCTCCCATCCCTCACCCAACAGTGCAAGACCACCCCACTTCCCCTGGCGACCCATACCAGTTGGACTACCAAATCCACCAGCACCACTGCAGCCAGCCACCAACTGAGCTCTCTTCCAGAATAGGGTGCAACAGCGTTGCCATAAACCCCTAGTACCATGTTGTAGGGGTTTAGGACATAACTGGTGGTGTAAGTCCACTTTGGCGCAAGCAGCCTGTGACATGTTACAGGCTGCTTCACAAAATACTGAATTTTGCAACTCCAGGTGTAACTTGCTAATTGCACCATTGTTTTGGTGCAAGTCAAGTTATGCCAGGCATATCCCTTTGAGAATCAGGCCTCATGTCTAGTAGGGCTTCCAACCTTGTCGGGAGAGATGAAAAGTCTGTGTTGTGAAAATCATCTAACAAGGCAATGAAGTTGTGAGACATGAATGACCACCCCAAGACAATTTTCATGAGGGATTTGGAACGACAGAGCTGGTATGTACAGTAAAACATACAATGATCACTGAAACAATCTAGAAATGATGCTGTGAGGGTGTGTGGCTAGGACCCATTCACAAAGTGAGCGAATGGAAAAAAGGGTTACAGCTGGTAGGTTTAGACATTAGTTGCATTAGGTTTACAGAATCAATTGCATGTACTGTATGATACTTTAGCAAAGGGGAGAGAAGATTAACATTTACATCACAAAGCATCAGAAGATCACTAGAAGCAGAGAAACTAGAAAAGGAGAAAAGAGTATCTGGGAGAGAATTAGAATTAGATGCTAAATGGGAGGGAAGGCAGGGAAATTACCCTGCACAGAATAAATTTATGGGAAGAAGGAACAGAGTCACAAGGCTGAACCTCAAAGGTGACACTTGGGCACGATAACAAGTACTCAGCCCCTCACTTCCTGTGGTTCTCCTCTAGTCAACATATCCTGAAATACCAACATCAGAATCAACAATCCAGACAGACAGACAAGTTTCTATAATAACAAAGACACTGGGATGGTCAGCAAGACCCACAGCCTAACCTAATCAAGCTTAGGGAGTAGACCTCAATGTAAGATGAATGACACTCAACTATTTGGGCTCAGGAGTGGACGGATAGGGGGAGGTAGGGGACTAGGGTTTCTTCCACATCACCTTACTAGGGTTGATTTCTACAGCACCTGACAGAAAAAAAAGAAGGATAATGAGACTCAGATTGGAATGAATGTTAAAATGGTGGGGAACTGTGCTTGCCTGGTGGTGCAGAGGGTTGAGGCACTGGATACCTTTACCTTGCTCTATGCTGGTGACCTGGGTTCGGGAACAAACTTGGGTCATCGGGGTGCCAGTGAGGGGAGGGGAGCAGGACTGAGCATGCTGGCGGGTCAGTGCCTCCTCTCCTGAGGGTGGTGAGGGTGGTGTGGCATCCCCCATAGTTCTGCTCCCACTGGGTGGAGGTTCAGTGGGTAGCGTAGGCAGAGGGAGGCAGCAAACAGTTATGGGAGGTGGAAGGGGCTGAGCTGGTGCCACAGGGTGCATGCATGCTCTCATGCTTGCACAACCATGTACCAGTGCCTTGGGGGGCAGGAGAAAACCTGTAAAAAAGAATAACTATATTGCCCCCATCACCAGCGTTGGTGGGAGGAGGTGATGGGGACCAAATAGCTATAGAAAAATGGTGGGGAACAGAGGATAGACTGAAAAGTTACGAGAAGTAAAAGAGACAGAACAATAAATAGCTTCAGGATTTAGACAGGGAAAAGGAGGAGGCTGGTATGTACAAGGAGGGTAAAAGAGGTTGAAAAGGAAGTGGAGAAATATGGAGGGAAAGGAGGGGAGCGATAGAAGTGTAAATATAAAGGGCAAGGGGAGAAAGTGAAATAGTAAGAAAAGGAGGAGCATACTTAAAACTCCAGTATATAATACATGTGAAACAAATTGCCAATAATGCAGATCTAACAGAAACAGGGTAGTAAGCAGTTAAACCAAGAAATAACAAGCATTTGTCAATGCCGAACGTTCGCTAGCAGGTATTTGCAGTGGTGTTTGGCATGTATGGTGCTTTACCCTAATGCCCTGTGCGATTGCTGGTATTTGCACAATAAATTGTCAGCATGATCTTTTTGTTACCCCCATTGTGCGCTACATAGGCGGAAACATGTTTTCGGCAGGATGTGAAAAATGACAGGTTACTGCTCATAAGGAAGTGTGGTAAAATGCCAATGTTGAAAATCTGGAGGAAATATTGAAAATTCTCAAACCCATGAGCCGTATGGGAACTGTGATGCAATGCCTCAGAAACAGTCATTTTAGAATTTTTTCACCAAATTTTCAACTTTGCCATTTTAAAACCTCTGCTAATGAACAGTGTCACTGTGATTTTCTTACTGTGTCCCATACATTGATTTCGCTACACCGACTGCGCCATTGTGCACTACATATGTGGAAAGACATTTTGGGCAGGATGTGAAAATGACAGCTGTACTGCTCATATGAGGTGTGGTAAAATGGCAATGTTGAAAATCTGGAGTGAAAATATTGGAAATTAAACTTACGAGTAAAAGGAATCGCACAATGCACGCTCATAAAACAGCGTTATTTAGGGATTTTTCCACCAGATTTTCAGCACAGCCATTTAAAACCTCTGCTCATGATCAATGTCACTGTGATTTTCTTAATGTGTCCCACACATTGAGTTCAGACACCAACTGCGCCATTGTGCGCTACAGTAGTAGAAACACATTTTGGGCAGGATGTGAAAATGACATCTGTACTGCTCATGAGGAGATGTGGTAAAATGGCAATGTTGAAAATCTGGGTGCAAATATTGAAAATTAAACGTACTAGCTGCAGGTAGGAACTGCAACGCATTTGTCGTAGAAACAGTCATTTTAGATTTTTACCAAATTTCAACACAGCCATTTAAGACCTCTGCTCATGAACAGTGTCACTGTGATTTTCTTAATGTGTTCCATACATTGATTTACACACACCGACCTAGCCATTATGCTACATGGGCAGAAACACATTTTGGGTGAGATGTGAAAAATGACAGCTGCACAGCTCATGAAGAGGTATGATAAAATGGCAATGTTGAAAATCTGGAGTGAAAATATTGAAAGTCGTGAACTTACGAGCCCTGCGTAGGAACTGCGCAATGCTGCGGCAATAAAACAGTCATTTTGAATTTTTGACCAAATTGTCAACATGGGTTTTAGGACACCTTCATGAAAGATATCACTGTCATGGCATTATTTGAGGCCAGCGGTGATTTCGCAGTGACTGTGCAGTGCCTGTGAAATCACCCTTCGGACCTGAATAATGCCATGACAGTGACATCATTCATGAGAAGGAGTTCCAAAAACCCCATGTTGAAAATTTGGTGCAACAATTCCAAAAATGACTGAGATATGCAATAAAGTTGAAACCCCCTATCTAGCCCATTATACATCTTACCGGCATTTCCCTCAGTTCGCTGATGCTTCTTTGAAGAGTGCAGGCGTTGTTCCCGGTCCACGAAGATTGTCGCATCGGAGTCCAGAGGTAAGTATGGGGTGGGGTGTGTGTGGGGAGGCTGGGTGCGCAGTGGGTGGGTTCGGGTTGTGGGAGGGGCTGGGAGATGCGCCGTGGGACCGTTTTATTTACAGGTGTTAAAAAAGACGATGACATGGACTGCTTGCACACTGGGATGGGCTCCCAGCATGGCACAAGATGCACTGGGGGGGCGAGGAAGTCAATGGGGATTAGAAATTCTTTGTCGGCAAATCCATGGGGGCTAAGAGCCGACGGGGATTACACTTCGCCGCAAACAAAGTTTGCGCACCAAAGTTGTGGGGGCAGCGTGACATGCACGGGGCAGCGCTGCGATGCGAGGGGGACGTCAGACGGCGGCACTCAGTATGGCAGCGGTGCTTTCCTTGAAGCGAGGAACACCGCTGTCATACTGAGCTCCTGCACCCATTGGTGCAGATCGCCGTTCCTGTAAGGGGCAGTGCATTGATGGGAGGGGCACCTCGCGTGCTACATTTTCCAAAACGCCTTTGTGCATGCGCGCATGCTAACGAAAAACTGGAGTTGCAATAAATGACACAAAGTAGAAGTAAATTGAGGAAATGCAAACAAAATGCATGGCAAAAGAACACAATACACCAAAAGGAAATGAAAGTGCAATATTAGTCAGTAAGGAAACTTACTAACAAATCTGAGGCTAATTCTTCCACCAGCATAGCGGCAGGGGCTACTGCAGATAGATGGTGGAAGTTGAAAGTATTTCTGAAGCTTTTGCTGCTAAAGAAGTATTATAGAACCCAATTCACACACCTACAACGGACTGAGTCCAAAGATATAGACAACTACTACAAGCTTCTGCTGGTGACTTCTGAAGGTTCTGGAGCCATATCTATGGATTTATACGGGGAGTGTAAATCACATGATCACAGGCATGTTGCTAGATGGTATAAATGATAATAACCCTAACACTGTAGTGAATGCTTATAACTCCCACTTCTCTGACCTGTCCAAATACTGAAATTTTGCATCTGGTACCGCTGACATGGATGCTCATGCAGATGATGTGGCTGCCCTCATGTTCTATTTATGAGCTGTGACACAGAAAGAAGCATCAGGCCTTAGGAAATCAATTGCTCCCTGCAGCAGTGTAGACTATGGTGGGCTTGAATCCAGGCTTTAAGAGTAAGCTTTGCACTTCTGTCAAGTGCTTACAACAGCAGATGTTTAGCTGTTACAATTTATAGAAAATACATTTTTTCATTTTCAATGTTTCCCAATGATTTTACAGCAGATCTTAGTAGTCCATAAAAATTATGTGTCGAAAGATTTGAAAACATTTGTGTCTCCTCTGTTAACCTCACAGCACCTTTGTTTATGGCATCATAGTGTTCACCATGACAAAAGACGGCGATGTCACAGATAGCAATTCTGTGGTTAGTACAGAAAGTCAGACACATTCTGAAAGACTCAGTGAAATAATTGCTGCTTTATCTACAATATTTAGTAGATCAACTGCAGGGAAAAGTAAAAAATAAATAGTAATGAACTAGAAAACATTAAGGTCACAACATAATTGTTGTAAACCTAGTGTTTTTCAGCTTTTTATTGTAATAGAGAGTTGCTCTTTAAGATTGTTGCCCCCATCTTGCTTCACCTGACCAGAATATTGAATTTATCACTAACCCCTATCATAGTACTCAGTGTATGGAAGGTTGCCAAGACTGTAGCAGTTTTCAAGAAAGGAAATCCAAAGTTATTGGAAAACAGTCACCCTATAGCAATGTGCCAGTCCTTAGTAACATACTTGAGAAGCTAGTATTTCTACAGTGGTCACATCACACCCACACAAATATGAGCTGCTATCACCTGCCTAATATGACTTTAGACAGGGTGCAGGCAAACCACAGCCTGATCCAGTTAACAAATGACACCAAGGTAGCCAGGGCAGGCTCACTGGAACAGTGTACTGCTATTATTTGTGCATACACAAATGAAATGTGAGCATCAGGGTAAGATCTGAAATCACAAAGGCTTCCTCAGTGGGCGTGGTTACAATACCCCAAAGTGAATTATATACTCTAAAGTGCACGTGTAAATTAATTAACATTTAAAAAAAAAGTTTCCTCTGATGCTAATGCTATAAAATATCTCAATTAATCAAATATTGTGTGTTTGTAATGCAATCTGAAATATACATAGTAGTAGTTAAAGCATCACAAAGTACATAATTTAGGTATCAGTTCTTATAATACAATGCTTTATTTAATAAATTAAAATAAATAAATAAATACGTAGACATCTTCACATTTATAACAAGCAGCAGTTCACTTATACAAGATTTATAATAGTCATGACACTTAGACTCACAAAATACAAAGAATAGGCATCACAAGTTTAATGTGCATATTATCTCATTTATTTGCAAGTTTGACAAATGATCTACCAAACAGATTTAGAAATCCCAACAGTGTTGGTAATCAATTTGTAACATTTCAACAGTGCATTTTTTTTTTTCAAATGAATAGTGCCCTCTAGGATATAAACCCGTTATGTACTATCTGGTGCCACTGAAATTAATCACAAACCTCATAGCAGTGCTATTTTGCATTTAATTCATTCATCCTGCTGCATTAGGTACATGTCATACCCCTAGTGTATAAAACATTACACCCAATAAGTGGCACATATAAGTTTATAAGATATTTTTAGGCATTTGAAATCCATCATCATTATCTTGTGCACTTTAATAATTACACACACAGTACCACTGTATAGTTCTAAATTTGCATCTGAATGATGGAAAAGAGAGCATCTTCACACATGAAGAAGTGCATCAGGGGTTTAGAAACCTGTATAGTAACTAGTAAACTTTAGTTACTGTTGGGATCTCTAAGTCTATTTGGTTGATCATTTGTTGAACTTGAAAATAAATGAGGTAGTATGCACATTGAACTTGTGATGCCTATTCTTTGCATTTTTTGAGTCTGAGTGGTGTGACTATTGTAAATACTGGAATTTGAATGTGTCACAGTGCACCCGATTCTCTGAGCAGCTCTTATCTGTATGTAAATTTAATTTATACACTTCGACTTTATTTTTTTTAATGTTATAACCTGATGTTTTTTGAGAGGTTTAGCTAGCCACCAGTGGTTTTCTAAAAATCTCCTATTTTTGGCTCTCCCTTTCTTCCCTGAATTCTTTTCAATAAATATTTGTTAAAATGAATCAAAATTCAGTAGACACTAGTAATATAGGGGAGAATGTGGATCCTTTTAATTTTGGAAACCTGGACTGAAAAATGCAGACAAAAAATTTCAAATGGAATAGGAGCATCAGCTAATTATCAAAATACAGCAGCTAACCTTAATGATGAGTTGAAAATCAATTTCAACAAATTAGAAGGACTTTTTTTTGGCAAATAAGTACAGCTTATAACATTACCACTTTAGAAGCATACTCTTGAATGTGATTTAATTCCAAGATGCTTACAAATCTTAAGAGTCCCTTTAGTAAAACTGAAACCTTGGAATTTAAACATGAGCAAAAAGAAGCTACAAAAATTTTCAAAGGTGTTATTACAATTGCTTGTTAAAGCTGACAGCAACAATGTAAACTCATTAAAACAGATATAGAAGCTGTCAAAAATGTTTTAATCAGTTTACCTATGAGCTTTTGTTCAAAGAATTATTAGAAACGTATGAGAAGAAGCTCATGCAGTGCAAGCAGATTAATTTGAGATCAGGAGGACCACTGCAAGGGGCACTTTTCCAATTGGCCTCATGAAGACAGAGAAAGGAGAAACAACAGAGATAGATCAAAGTCATGAAGAAGGAATTTCTACAGAAAGCGTAGTAGAATCCAAACATCTCATTCTGTCTCCTTTCAGATGGATCATGTTGAAGAGGGTAATAAAGGGACTCCATCGGAAATAAGCCAACAATCTGGCACAAGACAAAAAGTTTGTTTTAGAAAAAGGCAGATGGACAGGGAAAATCCAACAGCTCGAGAAAATCAGGCAGTAAAAAGAAAACAAGGTGGGGTACAAGAGGCAAGGGAAAATGATGTATATCCATGGTATTCAGAGAGGAAAACAACAGGGAGAAACTACATGTGATCAACATTTCAAATAAAGTATTAACTGTACCACAAGTTCAAGTGTTGGAAAGAGAACTGACTTTTGTGCCAGCACCCTCTGTAAATCCATTTGAGATTAATATCAATGTATTTAAGTTTTTCAGAAGAATCAAACTGAGAAACTACTATGCGAATAAGAACATACCAAAGGAAATGGACTCCAGCAATTCAATAGCTGACCCACTGGAGAACTCTCAGGAAAGTATAACTTTTGAAATGTTTAAAGAAGTGTTTGCAGAAATTCATGGTAATGATGAGTATGAGGGACCTGCTGTAGTTCAGTTAGGTAATGGGTTAGGAGAGAGTGACAAATTATGGATGAAGATGTATGGAATGAGCATAAAAGAATATTTAAGCCTAAATCTACATTTTGCTCTAAAACATTGAATTCTAGTATATTAGTCTTTGAGAAGGTTGTCACACAAGAAGTTACTAAGTTGCTTAAAATAAAGGAGAATCAAAAACAATGGCATTATTTAAACAAACAGCACATGACTGCTTTAAAGCAAATACAATGCTGGGATGATATAATTATTAAACCAGCAGATAAAGGTGGAACTATCATATGGTTAGACACAAATAAATATGCTGAAATGATTAAAAATATTGTAAAAGATACACAGAGGTATAGAAATTTACCTGGGAATCCAACAAATAAGTTTCAAAATGAATTATGTATTTATTTATTAAATTTTGGTGACCAGGTGAGCCCACTGGGCCCCGGAGGTCCCTTTTTCAGGGGCGACCCGGGATTACATAACATAGGATACATCACAATGTGGTAAATGTAAAAAAGACAAATTATGATACAAGTTATACAGAGGGTACAGTCAGCTGGTTACATGTGCTGAGATCGGCATTACAGTAGTGCATGTGTATTGATACCAATAAGGAGAAGAGTGAGAACGGCAAATGCAGAGACAGGTTGCCACAGTAGGACGTAACAGACTGTGAGGCTTAGGTGCCCATGTGGTGGACCCATATCTCTTGCAGTTGCATTTGGAGGTAGTCATAATATGACCCTTAAGCCTTATGCGGAAACTTTTGTTGGAGTGAGCTTTTTGCACTCTGGGAGGAAGGGAGTTCCATAGGGTGGGTACTGTGTGAGTGAAAGACTTGCCCCCCACCTTGGTTCTGACTCTTGGGATGGCTAGGAGCAGGCAGTCTATTGTGCGGAGGAGCCACGGGTTATTCTTTAGTGCAATCGGTCCCGAGAGGCTGGGGGGGGGTTGGGCTGATTAATTTAAAGGTTTGGCAAAACAAGGGGTACTGGAGATGGACCTCCCAGGAGGGCCTATTTAGTTGGGATAGCATGTCACAGTGATGGTTCCTGGGGTTTGACTGGGCGGCGAACCAAACCACCTTATTGTATAGAACTTGGAGTCTAATAATCTCAAGTCTAGCTACTCCCTGGACCACTGGGGCCACATAGGTAATTGTCAGGAGGAGGATGCTGGTGCCTATGGAGACCCTTGCTTCAGGTATCAGCTGGTCTTTCAATCAGTAGAGGGTGCCTAGTTTTGCATGTACATTTTTAGTAACTTGGTCCACGTGGTCCTTGAGGGTGAAGCCCTGGTCCAGGGTGAGGCCAAGGTATTTAGTGATGCCACCACCTCTAGCCTACTGCCCAATGCAGAAGTCAGTTGTAGGTGTTGGCTTCTATCATGTCCAAGGGATCTTGGGCCAAACAGCATGGCCTTGGTCTTGTTTGTGTTATGGACCATTATGTTGTTAACAAGCCATTGCTCGAGGGAACTCAGGTCTCCTTGTAATCAGGTGCTGAGGTCTCCCAGATTAGTGGAAGGTCAGTAGATGATGGCATATTTCATGTACTGGACCACAGAACTCCCACCACAGTGGTCGCAGAGTTCATTGGTGAAAAGGGAGAAGAGGAGGTAGGTGCTAGGTCATTTGATGAAATAACTGACCATGAATTTGAATACCTCTGGCAAAATAATCCCACAATGCCCGTGCTGTATGCTTTACCAAAAGTACACAAAAATGTAAATGACACCCCAGGATGTCCTATTGTCTCTGAGGTAGGATCCTTGACTATAATTCATTGTTTTTTTGTTGATTTTTTTCATGAAAAAAGAAGTATGCAAATTACTATCCTACTTCAGACACTGGTGACTTATTACTAAAGTTTCAGGATTTTGTGTGCAACAGTAATTATGTCTGGACCACTACTGATATAGAACAACTGTACTCAACTATTAGACATAGTGATGGCCTCAATGCTTGCAAATATTTTTGGGACCAAACTACATTGTCTAATCTAAGAAGATTTATCATAGAGAGTACCAATTTTATTGTGATGCATAATGCTTTTGAATTTAATTCAGAATATTATATTCAAACTCTAGGAACAGCTATGGGAACATGCATGGCTATTTCATACATGAATTTGACTTTGGTGTTCTGAGATCTAGAGAGTGTTTTTTTCAGAAACCTTCCCCTTTACAAATGATGTCATCATGTGGCATTGCTTCATTGATGATGTTGTTTGCATATGGGGAGGGGATAAGGAACAGATCCCAACATTTATTGCATGTTTGGGCCAGAACCACCTGAGTTTGAAAATAACGTATGAGACATAGAAACATAGAAACATAGAATTTGATGGCAGATAAGGACCGCTTGGCCCACCCAGTCTGCCCATTTCCCTATCTACTGGATAAGCTGCAGATCCTAGTTAACCAGCAGCCTACTTCTTCCTACCCCCACCCCCCAGAACAGCCTTATGACTATCCCATGCATGCTTGAGTTCCACCACTGATTTTGACTCCACAACCTCCTCCGGAAGGCCGTTCCATGCATCCACAACCCTCTCTGTGAAAAAATACTTCCTTAAATTACCTCTGAGCCGCCCTCCCTCTATCTTTAAATTGTGCCCTCTTGTTCTTGCACACCTCTTTTTTTGAAAGATGCTACCTCTTGGACTTTGTTGATTCCCTTGAGACTCACAAGAATGTAATTTCCTTTCTAGATGTGATGTTGGATGGTTAAGCAGAACATCCTGTGATTACAAAAAGTTATAGAAAATCGACATCATGCAATTCCTATTTACATTTTACAAGTGCTCACTCTAGTAATTTAAAAAGGTCTATCCCCTATGGACAAATGTTAAAGATTGAGAAGAAATTGTAGCAGTAAAAGTGATTTTGAAACTCTGTCAGAAGAGTAAATGCAATGATTTTTTTAACCAGGGATATGATTAAAACTTTGGAAGAAGCAAGATTGAAAGCATCAGAGAAGGATAAAGGTGAGCTCCTCACCCCAAAGGTGAAATCAAAAAGTGAGCTAGACTCAGTAATGTTGAGTGCAGAATATAATCATATGACTGGGGCTGTTGGCAATGTTATACCTAAATACTGACTGATTTTAATGAATGACTCCAGACTGGCAGGTGTATTAGGGGACAGACTGCATGTAACATGCACAGAATGTAAAGGATATGCTGATACATAGTAGATTTAGGTCTACAGTAAATGAAAATAATTTGATGTGGTTACCTCTCCCTTCCCACACACACAAAAGGTTTCATAAAAATGCAGACAGTGTAATATTTGCAAGTGTCCATATGAAGGGACTTGCTTTATACACATGAGAACTTGAAAAATATATTAATTAAGGAAGTGCATAACCTGTGACACTGAGAATGTTGTATATTGCCTTACATGCTCTTGTGATCTTTTGTATGTGGGGAAAATGACACGACCGGTTAAAAAAAGAATCCAAAAGCACATCAGAAATATTGTAAACATGAACATGAACTGTCCTGTAGGTATAAACTTTAAAGACATGCACAATGGGGACCCAAGTGGTCTGAGGTTTATGGGCTTGGAGTATGTTCGCAGTTCAAAATGGTCTAAATGAAGTACTTTAACTCAGCTGTCGCAACTAGATTCTGCATGGATTTGGTGACTGGAAACACTGAAACTATTGGGTTTTAATGATATATTAGATCTGAAGCCGTATTTATAATGCTGCCCTTTTCTCTGCTGTTTTGGATATGATTTGTCCACCATTATTATCACTCTTCAAGCCTATCTTCTTCCAAGTTGTGTACAGGAGTGCTTGGAAACAACTGAGAAGCTGCGTGGAATATACTATTTTGGACGAATTATCTGTAAGTAAACTCTCTCTCTCTCTTGCTTACATCTGAGAGAAGTTTTCCTCACTTTTAAAGTGGCATTGCTTGGTATTTGTTTTAGTTTTAAATTCAGAAAGGGGGGTTTTAAAACTGCTTATCTTCAGCATATCTGATTTTCCTTTGTGGCTAACTGGACTGATTACTAGAATTCTGTGAGAATCTGCATCAATATATTTTGCAACTTTAGGTGGGGTTGTGTGATTCAAAATAGCAAAAGCTGCAGGTTGTAACTGGATGCCAAACATAGCCTGAGGTGGGGTAATTGTCTTCACAAGTCAGAGCTCAGCATCATAGCCATTTGTCTAGCTAGACCATTTGTCAGCATTATTCAATTACTATAAACTAGTGGTGTGATCCTGTGTGAGGCAGAAGCCCATCTTCTTCCAAGTTGTGTACAGGAGTGCTTGGAAACAACTGAGAAGCTGCATGGGATATACTATTTTGGACGAATTATCTGTAACTAAACTCTCTCTCTCTCTCTTGCTTACATCTGAGAGAAGTTTTCCTCACTTTTAAAGTGGCATTGCTTGGTATTTGTTTTAGTTTTTAATTCAGAAAGGGGTTTTTTAAAACTGCTTATCTTGTCAGCATCCTCAGAAGGGCTGAAATAACTGCATATTTGATTTTCCTTTGTGGCTAACAAACCACCAGGCTGTTTTGGGGCTGGAGAGGTTTACCCATGTCTGACTTGGATGTCTGGATTTTTCTCTGTTTGATTAGCAGGGTACTTTCTCTGTCAAATTGTTGTGTAGGGTATCTTGCTGACAGGAAGGCACTCATCGCAGTGGTGGGTGAGAGCTTTTAGTCGATTGTTTTGTGAGGACACAGTTTAGGCCCAACCCCTTCCCCCCCTCACCCACCCCTGGAAATAGTTCCTTTATACCTGAGGTTCTGACATCATTTCCTCAGTGCAAGGTGCATTTCCTGTCATATCCTCTCTAGCACACTGCACTGATAATATAAGCATACACGTTGTATAATATATATTTATATATTTCTATATAACAAATCACACGCACGCCGCACACACACACACACACACAATACAATAATAAAAAAACAACTAGATAAACATGTGGGAGTAATACAGTAAAAGGCTGTAGGGCAGCAGTCTTCAGGAGTCTTCTGGAGGCTGAGATGCCCTATTTGCAGACAACTATCTGCCCTAAGGGAGGAAGTTGCCCATCTTCAGGCCACACTGGACAGTAGTAAGGAAACCTTCCCAGGCCACACTGGACAGTAGAAAGGGAACCTCCCCCATCCAGGGAGCACTAGCGCCACCACCACCACTACCTCAGAGGTTGCGAAGAAAGCACAGCAGTTGGACCACAGTGGGCTCAGGGAGGGTGAGGAGGGTGGAACAGAGGCACACCCAGTCAATTGTTCCACTCCACAATCCATACACCATTCTGGGGGAGCATAGCTCCCCTATGGATGCACCTGCAGAGAAGACTGATGATATCTGTCACAAGAGGCCCACAGAAAGGAGGCAGAGGGCACCAAAGGGAAAGGAAGCAGCTCCTGGTGGGGGACTCAATTATTAGGGGTATAGAACTGGGGGAGCTGGGAAAAATGAAGTAAGGTGCCTGCCTGGTGCCATGGCTTGGAGGGACAGGAAGCGCATCCTCAGGATCACGAGAACAGCTGCAAGGGATTCCGAGCTGGACGTAATTGTCCACCTAGGGACAAATGACTTGGCTCATCATGAGATTAGAGCAGTGCAGGAGGACATTGCAGAGTTGGGGAGGGACCTAAGACGAGTAGCACACACAGTATCCTTCTCAGAGGTGCTGCCTGTCAAAAGCATGGGGGAGGCGAGGGCAATTGGCACCATTCAGTTTAATAAATGGTTGAAAAAATGGTGTGGAGCACAGGGCTTTGGCTTCATTGGGGACTGGGGTTCCACCTGAGGGACACCAGCCTGTACTGGCAGGATGGTCTGCATCTGTCCAGGAAGGAACAAGTCTTTGAGCAATCGGTTTAAATGCTTCATTGGCAAGCTTTAAACTAGTCAAAGGGGAGGCACGACAAGCAGCAGGAAAATCCCAGCCTCTCCCTACAAAACACGGTACTAAATGAGAAAAAGACTGAGGTAGAACGGTCAGTGGGGGATGCTGCAACAGAAGGTAAAGCCATCAAAAAATGGAGAGCAATGAGTACTAATGCCCGTAGTCTGGGTAACAAGCTTCCTGAATTAGTGGCCTTGATGGAGGAGGAACTTCTGGATATCGTGGCAGTCACAGAAACATGGTACACACAAAACCATGACTGGGACATAAACATACCAGGATACACTGTCTACAGGAGGGACAGGGAGGGTAAAAGAGGAGGAGGAGTAGTTCTTTACATAAGGGAAGGAATGAAAGCAACAGAACAAAAGGGTAAACAGGGAGGAGAAGAAGCACTGTGGGTAAATTTGGAGACAGGCAATGGCACCACAATACGCACAGGGTTATGAACCCCCTCTCTCAGGGGAGGAAATGGACAGGGAAATGATAGAAAGTATACTTAGAATGGCAGAAAAGGGGAGATATTGCTGATGGGTGATCTGAATACGCCAGATGTTAACTGGAGTGCAGTTGCAGCTGCCACTTGAAGTGCAGTTATTCTAGATGCCCTACAGGGGCATGCCTTAGACAACTAGTACTGGAGCCCACTCAGAGGGAGCAATATTAGACTTGATTCTCCAAATGGAGATGGAGAGAGGATTACAGATGTAGAAGTGGGTAACCATCTGGGAACTAGCGACCATCGAACAGTATGGTTCTAATAAAACACAGCAATAGAGTCAAGCCATACAAAGACAAAAGTACTGGACTTTAGGAGGGCTGACTTTGCCAAAATGGGTGAGTGCCTAAGGAATGCACTAGCAAATGGGCAGGAAGGAGGGTGGAAGAACAATGGGAATAATAAAACTGCCATCACAGAGGTAACGAGCCTTGTGTGAAGCAAATAAACAAAACAAGACGATGTAAGAAACCACTATGGTTCTCAAAGGAAGTTGCAGTGAAGGTTCAAGAGAAAAAAAGCATTCAGGAAGTACAAGGAATGCATGAAAGGAGCAGGACAGAGAACTGTATCAGTTAAAGCAAAAGGAGGCTGGGAAGGCAGTCAGAACAGCAAAGGCCCAAACCGAGGAAAAGATAGCCAACTCAGTTAAGAAGGGGATAAAACCTTTTATAGATACATCAGGAGCGAAGGAAGACCAAGGAGGGATAGTGAGGCTTAATAAAGGGAGGGAGGGTGGGCAGAGGAGACTGTGAAAAGGCAGAGATACTAAACAAATATTTTTGCTCAGTATTTACAAAGGAAGAGGAGGTACATAAAACAAACAGTAGTAACACGCTGGATACAGAAGTTGATACCGCCCATTTACAGAAGAAAGGGTTCTGAAAGAACTCTTAAAACTGAAGGTGGACAAAGCAATGGGGCCTGATGGGATTCATCCCAGAATTCTAAAGAACTAAGGGTAGAACTAGTGACACCACTGACTACCCTTTTAACAAATCATGGGAGGATGGGGTGGTACCTGAGGACTGGAGGAGGGCAGATGTGATTCCCTTCGCAAAAGTGGGAGCAAGGCAGAAGCAGGAAACTATAGACCTGTTAGTTTAACCTCAGTGATAGGGAAAATGATGGAATCACTTCTGAAGGAAAGAATTGTCAGTACCTAGAGGCCAGAGGGCACAGGACCCTAGGCAGCATGGATTCTAGCGGGAAGGTCATGCCAGACGAATCTGATAGATTTTTTGACTGGGTGACCAAAGTAGTAGATCAGGGAGGGCTGTGGACATGGCCTACCTAGACTTTAGCAAGGCATTTGACACAGTCCCACACAAAGATTAATATACAAGTTAGCCAGCCTGGGAGTGGGTCCCAAGATGACAGCCTGGGTAAAGAATTGGCTGGAGAATAGGACACAGAGAGTAATAGTAAATGGAGTCCACTCAGAAGAGAGGTTACTAGTGGGGTGCCATGAGGTTCAGTGTGGGACCGGTCCTCTTCAATGTCTTTATAAGCGACATTGCAGAAGGACTGGAAGAAAAAGTATGTCTCTTTGCAGATGACACTAAGATCTGCAACAAGTTGATGCACAGGGTGGGTGGAAAGGATGAGAAGGGACTTGTCAAGGTTAGAGGAATGGTCAAATGTATGGCAGCTTAGAGTCAATGCTAAGAAGTGCAAGGTAATGCACCTGGGAAACAAAACCCAGGAAGAGTACACAATGGGGGGTGAGATACTAACAACAACAAAAATGGAGAGGGACCTAGGGATAGTCATATCAGATGACCTAAAGATGGGCAAGCAATGTGAGAGGGCAGCAAGGAGGGCTGGGGGAATACTGGGATGCATAGGGAGAGGCATCACCAGTAGAAAACAGGAAGTTATTATCCCTCTGTACAGACAGCTGGTGAGACCCCATCTGGAGTACTGTGTGCAGTTCTGGAGACCCAATCTCCGCAAAGACATAGACAGGATGGAAGCTGTCCAGAGGAGGGCAACTAAAATGGTGCAGGGTCTGCACCGGAAGACATATGAAGAGACTTAAGGAGCTTAACATGTATAGCCTCGAGAAAGGAGGGAGGGGGGACATGATAGAAACTCAAGTACCTCAAGGGAATCAACAAAGTCAAGAGGTAGCATCTTTCAAAAAAGAGGTGTGCAAGAACAAGAGGCACAATTTGAAGATAGAGGCGGCTCAGAGGTAATTTAAGGAAGTATTTTTCACAGAGAGGTTGTGGATGCATGGAACGGCCTTCCAGAGGAGGTTGTGGAGTCAAAATCAGTGGTGGAATTCAAGCATGCATGGGATAGTCATAAGTCAGTTCTGGGGGGGTGGGGATAGGAAGAAGTAGGCTGCTGGTTAACTAGGATCTGCAGCTTATCCAGTAGGTAGGGAAATGGGCAGACTGGGTGGGCCAAGCGGTCCTTCTCTGCCGTCAAATTCTATGTTTCTATTGTAGATGATTACTTTTTAATGACTGCTATTTTTTCATCTCTCATAGTTAGAAGCCTGTTCTGATTATATAAACTGCTGATCATCATTTCACAGTTGCAAGAAAGATCAACAGTGATGGCATCACAGAGGTTTAAAGGCAGAGAACTGCACTAGGATCCCTGAGTGAATGAGTTATGGACAAATACTAAAGTATGAAGAGTGGCCACTCTATGACCCATGAATGACTGAAATAACAACAAATATCAAGGACTTTTTACCACTACAATAGTGACTGAAAGGTGCTAAAATACTTAGGTATTTTATACCATGATGGTGCCAAAGATTTTTTTTTACTCTGTAAGTGGTAATTAGTAAATGAATATGAGAGCAGATTTTTGTAGATTTAAAGGAGTGAGACATGAATACAGGATGAGTCACAGCATCTTGAAAGTGGATAGATTATGTGAAGAAATTTTTTAACTCCATTTATTGATAGTCCAGATTAAAAATGAACTGCTAGCAGGCCCAGTGGTGCTGAGGGCTGAGGCGTGGATGCCATACCTTGCGCCATGCCGGTGACCTGTGTTCAGGAATGATCACGGGCCACTGGGGTTTGGCAGGGGAGGAGAGGGATCGAGTGTCCGATGGACTGCTCTCCCTCTCCAGGGAGGGGGGGACTTCAGTGGTCGGCGCACTTCTGGCCCCAAGTGGAGGCTGGGGGGCAGTGTACCTATGCTGTGCAAAGGAGCTGAGATGGGGCAGGTGCAGGAGGAGTGCATGCGGACACATGCGCACTCCCTCCACTGGCATCATTGCATGCCTCTCTCATGTAAGGGGAGCAAACATGGAAAATGGTCCCACCGGTCGTGCAGTATGAAGCAACCACCAGCCGCAGACCCTGACCCTGAATGGTGCTCCCTGAACTAGATCCAGTTCAAGGTGAGTTGAGCTTTGGGGGCTGCTCTCCACCCCGCCACGGGAGGTAATCCATGGGGGAAGAAGCAATGCTGCCTCATGCTGGGGTGCAGGGCTGGATGAGTGGCTGGAGATGGGTGCCGACTGGAGGGCCTGGGATAGAAATAGATGAAGAAAAAAAAATTAACTGCTGTTTGCGATAAATGTGAAGCTGTCTATGCATGTACAGTATGTATGTATGTACATATTTATTTTTTTATTTATTTATTGAATAAAGCATTGTATTACAAGAACTGATGCTGAGGAGCCAAAATTAAGTACTCTGTGATGGTTCAACTATTACTATGTATAGTTCAGACTGCTAATTGCAAACATACAATACTGTTTGATTAATTGAGATCTTCATAGTGTTAGTATCCAAGGAGACTTTGTTAATGTTAATTAATTTACAGGTGCACTTTAGAGTATATAATTCACTTTGGAGTATTGTAACCACGCCCCCTGCGGATGTGGCACAGCATTGGAGTATTGGTGGCTAGCTGTTGGACATGTATACGTCTGTTTTTGTATTAAGTTGTTTTTTATATGTACAATAAAGCTGCTTTTTAAGATGAATTTCTTTGAGCTTATTTTTAGATTTTTTTCTGATTTCAGGCTTTACCCTGGTGTACATTTTTCCTTTGTGTATGCACAAAGGTTAGCAGTTATTCAGTTTTGGTCACAGCCGGGACCAGTGTAAGTGTAGCACTCCCTCTAGTAATTCATTTGAGTGCAGGTTCTTTACAGAGTGCTAACATTAACCTGACCTTTGATCTTGTTGATTGCACTATTCTCAAAGCCAAAGTGTTGTCCCCAGGCATTTTGCCAGAGCTATAAACTGGTTTACTAGCTACATGGGTGATAGACAGCAGTTTGTAAAAGTAAATTAGTCTAAAGCTGTGTTTACATGGCCACAGCACTCTTGCATTTGTACTGCTCCCTTCCTGCTGTGAAGGATGCTGCTGAATCAATAAATTGTTTAAACAGCGCATCTTTACTATGATGCAGATCGCACCATGGATGGGCTGTATATTCAGTTGGCCAGGTTGTTTCATTTGACATGAGCAGTGACACATTGCCTTTTGTGACAATCCCGATAAACAGATATGCCCTGTTAGGAACAATCAACAAGAAATAATACACAGTTTGATCTCAGTTTTAAGTGGGGAAACACTTTATTGGACCAAACGCTACACAAAATATTTTTGTCCCAATGCTATTGTTCCCTGTTGTTCTTACTCACACGCTGGTTGGTCTCTTTGCTATACTTCTTGGTTTTGGCAGAGAGACTCATGGGAGCAGTGGAGGATGCTGGGAGAGAAAGCTTTACATCAGAGTGAGTGCAGCAGAGAATTCACACCGCAGGTTAACACACTTTCTCCGATACACATCCCCCACTCCTGAGTCTGAGCAGAAAACGGATCCAAAGTGCTCTTAGGGCACTCTGGTAAGTGCCTACAAGAAGACTTTGCAGCACATCATAGAAACATAGAAACATAGAAACATAGAAGTTGACGGCAGATAAGGACCGCAAGGCCCATCCAGTCTGCCTATTTCTTTTTCTACCTTATAAATGTGCCATCGGCCTTTGCTCTGTCAGTGACCTATCTATTCATAGTCATTTGTATTGCTCCCTTATGCCTATCCCATGCCTGTTTGAAGCCCTGCACTGTATTCATAGCCACCACTTCTTGTGGTAAGCCATTCCATGCATCTACCACCCTTTCTGTGAAAAGAATTTCCTCACATTCCCCTTAATCGGCCTCTCTCTAATCTCATGCTGTGTCCTCTTGTCCTGCTATTTTTCTTATATTTAAACATGTTAGACTCTTTCACCTTGTTTATGCCCTTAAGGTGTTTAAATGTCTCGATCATATCACCTCTCTCCTCCTTTGCTCAAGGGTATACATATTGAGCTCCGTTAATCTGTCCTCATATGTCTTCTGATGCAGTCCCTGCACCATTTTGGTTGCCCTTCTCTGGACTGCCTCAATTTGGTTAATGTCCTTGTGAAGGTGTGGCCTCAATACTGCATGCAGTACTCCAGATGGGGCCTAACCAATGTCTTGTACAGAGGGATTATTACCTCCCTCTTACGACTTGTGATACCCCTACTAATACACCCTAACACCCCCTAGCCTTACCTACTGCTTTAGAGGTCTGCTTGGATGATTTTAGGTCATCAGTGATAATGATGCCCAAGTCTCTTTCTTCCTTTGTGACTGCTAGCAACTCCCTCCCAGCCTATAAGTGGCTTCAGGTTTCTCTTCCTATGTGCATGATTTTGCACTTCTTTGCATTAAATCCCAGTTGCCACTCTTCTGACCATTCTGCTAGTTTATCCAGATCTCTTCTCATTCTGCCCACCCCATCTGGATCATCTACTCTGTTGCAGATCTTGGTGTCATCTGCAAACAGACAAGCCTTACCCTCTAGTCCATCTGCGAGGTCACTAATGAAGATGTTGAACAGGACTGGCCCCAGGACTGATCCCTGAGGTACCCCACTTGTGACTTGCATCTCTTCTGACTGTATACCATTTACCACCACTCTCTATTTTCTGCCAGTCAACCAGTTTGCCACCCAGTTGACCAACTTCTGACCCACCCCGAGCCTACCTAGCTTATTTATCAATCTTCTATGTGGAACAGTGTCAAAAGCTTTGCTGAAGTCAAGGTAGGCGACATCAACTGCTCCCCCTTGGTCCACCACTCTGGTTACCCAGTCAAAGAAATCTATGAGATTAGTTTGACAGGACCTTCCTTTTGTAAACCCATGCTGTCTTGGATCCCTGTGCCCCTATGGATTCCAGGTGTTGCACTATCCTTTCCTTAAGGAGTGCCTCCATAATCTTGCCCACTACTGAGGTAAGACTGACCGGTCTGTAGTTCCCCGCCTCCTCCCTGCTACCACTCTTGTGGAGTGGGATCACATGACCCTTCTCCAGTCTTCTGGGACCTCTCCTGTGCTCAGAGACTCACTAAACAATTCTGCTAATGGCTCTGCTAGTTCCTCCTTTAGCTCCTTAAGTACCCTGGGATGTATGCCATCAGGTCCCATTGCCTTATCCACCCTGAGCTTAGCAAGCTCTTGTAGGACCCTTTCTTTTGTGAAGGGAGTAGTGCTCACCTCCCTCCCCCCTGTGTCCATGATGCTGAGCTGTGGGCCCTGCCCTACCTTAATACTGAGCAAAAGTATCTATTTAGGATGAGATGCCTTTACAGGGTCCTCCTCCTCACATGCTCCCTTTTCTCCATTAAGCTTAGCAATGCCCCCTCTGGACTTTCTCCTTTCACTAATGTATCTATAGAAGTCTTGTCACCTTCTTTACTGTTCGTGCTAGTGTTTCCTCAGTTTGGGACTTGCCTGCCTTGCCTTACCTGCTTCCCTTAGGGCAGTTTGGTATGCCTCCCTATCTTCATCCGCTGTGTTCCTTATATTTTCTGAAGGCCAACCTTTTGGCTCTGACCTTTTCGTACTGTATTTGAGAACCAAAGTGGTTTCCTTCTTCTTTGCTTCTTTTTCTTCTAACACAATGGGATGTTGCTTCAAGTATTGTATCCTTAATGATTGCCCACTTTGCCTGTACCTCCTCAACTGTGTTTCTTTTGCCAGGGCTAGCTTAACTCTGTTGGCCATCTTATCAAAGTCAGCTCCTCTGAAGTCCCATATTTTTGCCTTGGAATGGGATGATTTAGATGTAGTAGCCAATTGAACCATACCATGTGATGGTCACTGCCCCAGGTGACCTTCTTCTACCTGGAGATCTGTGATCCTTCTTTGTTAGTCAGTACTAGATCTAGGATAGCCCTGTCTCTTGTGGGTTGCTGTACCAGTTGTTTGAGGCCTCCCTGCAGGGAATCCACTATGAGTCTAGTTCTGGCAGATGTTCCTGCTGGTATTGACCAATCTGTATCTGGCATGTTGAAGTCTCCCATTATCAGAACCTCCCTTTAGCTGTCATGTTTTGTATATCTTCTAACAGTAATGTGTCTATGTCCTCCCTCTGGTCTGGGGCCTGTAGACAACCCCAGTTCTTATGGCTGTCCCATTTCCTGTTTCCAGGTGACCCACAGTTCTTCTGGCTCCTTATGTGTATTCTAGAATTTCTAGCTTTGATATTTTCATTAACACAGAGGGCCACTCCTCCCTTTTGCAGCTCGGTCTCTTCTGAACAATACATAGCCAGGTACTGAAGTCTCCCAAGTGTGGTTACTGGTAAACCATGTCTCACTAATTGCTACTATGTCCAGTTTAGCCTCTGACATTATTGCCTGCAGGTCTGGGATCTTATTTCCCAGGCTGTGAGCATTGTGTACATAATTTTCCATTGGCCAGATTTTGGTGTGTTGGTTGTTGGGTGAAGTTTGGCATTACCCCTGTGCATCAGTATGGGAGACAAACCTTTTTCTTACCTGGTGATGCAAATGAACGAAACACGCTGAATTCCTGTTTGACCACTAGCTGAGGGGAGGGTGTTCTTCCCATTCGACGTATGGGGTGCTGCACTCTCCCCATTTGCTAGTTTAAATATTCTGCAAAGACGTCAAACTTCTGCCCCAATGCACTGGATCCTCTTTAGTCAGATGCAGTCCATCAAATTTAAAGAACTTTCGCTCCCAGAACTGTTGCCAGTTCCTACAAATCTGTGTCCTTTTTCCTGGCACCAGTCCTTGAGCCACGTGTTTAGCTCCCCTATCTCCCCTTCTCTGACCTTCCGTCCATCTGCTCCCCTCTCCCAGACTGGCAGGATCTCAGAGAAGGAGATGCTGGACGAAATAGATGATAGTTTGTCACCCAGCCTAGTCAGGTGTTCCTTGGTCTCCACAACTGACCGGCTGGTCGAGATCATTAGTCCCTATGTGTACTAGGACATCAATGTTTTCTCCTGCTTTGTGAACAATTTTAGCAATGCGGTCAGTGTCTCTCCATGCTGATGTACCTGGGAGACATCTGACCATCACCCCTTTCTGGAGATGGGTATCAACTCCCGAATCATGGAGTCTCCTATGATCAAGTTTTTTGGATTTCCTTTGTGCTTGTTTAGTTTTGGTTCCTGATTTGGGTGAGTATTGTTGTGCTAGCTCCTGTGCCGCAGTGTCCTGCTCTGCAGTGTCTTCTGCCTCTTTATTTGATTTCAGAGATAGAGGCAGATACCTGTTTGTAGTGTTTATATGGTTTTGGAGGTAATGTGTGGAGAGCAGAGAGCGATGGGGCACCTGATTTGCTCCTCCTAACCACCTGCCAACCTCCTGGACCAGCTACCCTCTGCGGTCGAGGTGTTTCTGTTGGATGCTGGGGAAATGGCGGGTGGTTCTTATAATGTATTTCCTCTTCAATATGAAATTTGAGGCGTGCAATCTCTGCCCATGCTGTCCGGAGCTGAGACCTAAGATCTCCAAAGGCCCAGCATGTAGGACAGTGTCCTAAATCCTGTAAGACTGTCCTTCTGAAAATTGTTCCACAGTACCTGCAGTTAATGAAATCCATTCCAAATAAGTTGCTGGGTTTGTAACCTAGTCAGAGTAATTAGAAGGAAAAAATGCAAGTAATGGTTTAATTGTGCTTTGTTTAACTTGTTATAACAAGTTAAATTACTAGTGCCCTTAAATGAGATCACCTTGTGGAGCCCCACTGATCCACCCCTTCCTGCTCTGCCACAGGAAATGTCACAACTGTGGTACCCTATAAAGGAGTGTAGCATGGGGTGGTTGGGGATGGGTGGGTGGCTGGGCCCTTCCCTGCCTAAAAGAAGAACCACGGACGAAAGAACAAGGAGGTAAGAGCAGAAACAATCAGTCAACAACAAATGCAGTAACCCTGAAAGCTTATCCTAATGTTAGATAAAACTGTAAAACCTGTAAAGCACCACCTGTAATAATTTCAGAGAAGATATACCCTGTAAGAAACACTTTGCTCAACCAGTGCAACATGAGTTGATGCACTGCAAAGTCAGCAGTGTAAACAAGCCTGAAATAGGACCTTAAAACTATTAACTCTGAAGTCACTTAAGGATCCATACTCGATCTGCTACTTTTCACCATTTTTGTTGATAATATCACTATGGTTCCTGCCTCAAACTCCTCCCTAGTTTGTGTCAATTATATGGAGCTTTACACTTAATGGGCACACTGGAACACATGTTGGGGACATACCCATAGCAGTGAGCTGCTCGCAGAGGTTTATACCAAGGCTCCCCAAGCTATCTGCCTGCCCATTCCCATTCACTCCACCCATGACTAGACAGCAGCACACTCCCAAGAGGGATGAGGCAGGCTCTCGCCTCTGCCCTTCTGGGACTGGGTCAGGCTATCACTACTGCCTGAAGACCCTAGTCCCTCCACAGTTGGGCTAAACTTCAGCAGGAAACTGAAAACCTGCATCATTTTCCCCGGAACATATTGACTGCCACCACTTCTACCCACTGATGATGTCATGTCAGACAACTTGGGGGCCGCAGTACAATCACCCCACTTTGGCCCCTTTTTCTAGGTCTGTCACCCAGATCAGACTCCCACTTTTTGTGCCCAAACTCCCCCCTTATTGGCTTCCATTCCCACCTGAACCACCCGCCTGCAGGTGGTCCCAGGTGACATAAGAAATGAACCCTTTGGATCCTGGTAAGCCCCATTATGGGGCTTACAATTAGGGTCTGCAGCAGGTTCAGGGTAGCCTGGAATGTGGGTGATGTCAGCAGTGCACTTCTGGATGCAGTGTGGAGAGACGGGAGAGAGAATGTGAGGGTATGTGTCAATTATAGTATTAGTCAGGGAAAAGTGAAGGAAGAAACTATGAATTTCCATGCCAGACAGGACTGCTTAGGTCTCTGGGCACTTTCTCTCACTCTGAGGAGTTTGCCTCACAAGGTTGTCAACTTTGAATGAAGAAGCTTGTCAGGCATCATGCTCTGAGGGGAAACAAATCCTCCTCTGAGCATTTAGACATCTTGAAGCTCACCCAGCTTTCCAGTGATGGCTGTAAGGGAGAGTAAAGCAGTGCCTGAGAAGTTTCCTTTGAAGAGATTTATTAAGTCAGTGTGTGGACAGGAGTGAGGAAAGTAACAAACATCCATGTTAAGCAGATTTCCTTGGTTGGGCAGTATGTAGTGCAAACTAATAATTAAAGGCACTGGAGCTCTAATCGTACAGAGAACAAATGGGTGAATACAAACCACCTCTGCCATTTGCCATGTGAAAGTCATAGTTTTACCTCCTCCTCTGCTGTTTATTTACTAATGGCCCAGGCCACTGGAACCTTGCAGGGAAAAATTCTCTAAAATGAAAAGATGTTCTAGAAAAACTGCAGGAAAATTGCAGGAGTTATGCTATACATTCCCAGTGCTCCACATTAGAGCTGTAGTTGTTGTCTGAAGCACTTAGTGGGCAAATTAAATTGTTAGATGTATTGTCACTTCTATATGCTTACAACTTGAAGAAAGGTTTGTGATGTTAAAATGTGTCACTATGTAGCAAATTGTACAAAATCTAAAGACACAAACCTCATGCAGTGCCGGTTATATTTAATTTAGTGAGCCCCATCTTGTCTATATTAAATAAATTCAAAAACAACTTATTTTGTGACTAGCTGTAAACTGTTTATCAAAAAATAGATACTGTATGAATACATCCTTTGGCTGCTTCATACAGTGGTTTGAAATGCATTTTTGTTTCACCCTGACTGCACTGATTTGTGTCTGGTTGAAAAATAATGTTTAAATATACTTCACATGTTTTATCAAATTGTTTATGTCATGTTCTGTAACTCTCCCAGGTCATGCCTGAAAATAACAGATTGTTTTAGTCTTGTACTGTAACTCTTCCAGGTCATGCCTGAAAATAGGTATCTGTATGCCTAGTGTACGTATCGGGTGCAAAATAACCAGCAAGTTTTTCATTGGTCTTTACATGTGAACATGTAAGTGGCAGATTGTCCAGGGAGGGGCTGTAATTATTTCCCTCAGAAGCACATTCAAGCCTGCTTTTCTTAAGTCCCATAACTTCACTGAGCCTTTTTTCATAATTATAATTTTTATTAGTTTCAAGTGGAATATGCATTAGATAATGGCATTGCTAATTGCAGTATGCACCTCATTTATGTATTAAAGTAACCAGTTCAGTACATAGGGAGGCAAAACAAGGGAGGAACTCCAGAGTAGATAACTCCCAGGGGGATGGGTGGTGGGACTTGTGGCAGAGGTCAGGCAGATGCAGGTCAGCCTGGGGAGAATAAAGCATAGTAAATCCAAAAAAATGCTGGCTAAACCGATCGCAAAAACATGATACTCAGACCATACACATTTTAAATTCATTCATGTAAAATAGAAACATAGAATTTGTTGTGAGCAAAGGACTGTTTGTCCCACTCATACTGCTCAGATGGCCCTACCTAGTCTGTCTCCACAGATCCTAAATGGTCTCCGGTGAGCCTTCCCTATCCCAGCCTATTCACTATTATTCTCCTATGTCTATACCACACATGCTTGAAGCCCCCTACTCTTCTTGCCTCCGTGACTTCTACTGGCAGTCTGTTCCAGGCATCCACCACTCTTTCAATGAACTAGTATTTCTTCACATCCATCTTAAACTTAGCCCCATCCTGCTTCATCACATGCCTTCTGGTACTGATGGGTTTTATCATTTGAAAGAGACTCCCCTCTTGCACCCTGTTCAGCCTGTGAGGTACATATAGGTCTCTAGCAAGTCCATACTTGCTCTCCTCTCTTCCAGGGTGTACATGTTAAGATCTCTCAGTCTCTCTTCATACAGCTTTTGATATAACCCCTGCACCATTTTTGTTGAACTCCTCTGCACTGTCTCCACTCTGTCTGTCTTTTCTGAGGTTCAGTCTCCAGAACTGGACACAATACTCCAGAAAGAGTCTCAGAAGTGAGCGATACAGTGGCAGCACCACCTCCCTCCTCCTGTTGAAGATACCGGTCCCTATGCATCCCATCATCACAATGGCCCTACCCACTGCTTTGTCGCACTGCCCTGCCACTTTAAGGTAATCAGCTATAATAATCTCAAGGTCCCTTTCCTGCTTAGTGACTATTAGTACCATCCATCCAATACACAGCCACTGGGTTCCTATATCTTAGGTGCAGAATTTTGCACTTTTTGGTATTGAGCCTCAACTGCCGTGCTCTTAAATACTCCTTGAATTTCCCAAGGCCCCTATACATTCTCTCTGCCCCCTCCTGAATGTCTTTCCTATTACAGATGTTGGTGCCATTTGCAAAACAGCAAATGTCTCTTCCAGTTCTTCAGCAATGTCACTTATGAAGAACATTGAAGAGGACTGGTTTCAGTAATTAACCCTGCGGCACTCCTCTTTTCTCTCTCCCCTTCATAAGAATGAGTGTCATTAATCGTCACCCTCTGTTACCTATCCATTAACGAGTTCCTGACACAGTTCAGCACTTTGGATCCCACTCCTAGGTTGCCCAATTCTTTATAAGTTTCCTGTGCAGCACATTGTCAAAGGCCTTGCTAAAGTCCAGCTAGTCCATGTCTACTGCCTTCCCCTGATCTAGTTCCCTGGTCATGCAGTTGAAGAAATCAATAAAATTTGTCTGACATGACCTTCCTCCATGAATCCATGTTGCCTTTGGTCCTGTAGCCCATTGGATTCAAGAGGATCAGTCAATCTTTCCTTTAACAGGGTTTCCATTAATCTCCCTGCCAGTGGTGAGAGACTGACCAGCCTACAGTTGCTAATCTCCTCTCTGCCACTGCTCTTATGAAGAGGGACAACATTTGCTCTACTCTAATCCTCCAGAACCATGCCTGTTTCCAGTAAGCTGTTGAATAAGGCTATCAGTGTTGCAGCTAGCATCTCCCTGAGTTCCTTTAGCACCCATGATATATCCCGTCTAGGCTCATAGCCTTACCCACTTTCAGGGATGCAAGTTCCATCAGTACTCTTTCCTCAAGAAATGGACTTGTGTCCACCTCTCACCCCATTATTGATGCTTGCTAGTGGTTTGTCCTCCTCCATCCACAGTGAAGACTGAGCAGAAGTACCTGTTCAGGATGTCTGTTTTTACGTGATCCTCTTCTGCACAGTCTCCCATTGGCCCCCCCTTTATCCTCACTATCCCTCCTATTGCTTTCTTCTTCTCACTTATACCCCTGAAGAATGTCTTATCCCCTTTGGCTATCCTTCCCTTTCTCTGTACATTTTCTGCAATTAATGCCTTTTCTGATTCTCTGTTTTGCTTGGCATACCTTCATTTTGTCCCCCTCTGCAGTTCCTTATATCTCCTGAATGCCACCCTTTTTTCCTCACCACTTTGGTCACTTCCCTAATCAGTTCTCTCAGTCACTATATTACCCTTCCTATGATTCATTCAAAACTAATATGTTGTTGTTGAAAAGTTTATCGATCAACTGTGAGCCATTATGATATTGCCAAACATGCATGCATACAAAAAAAATAAGAAACCATAAATGCACAAGATACATTCCATGCAGCAATTGCAGTACCTAAAACTTTTCAAAAACAAAGCCATCTTGGCCTAGGATCCTCCAGGGTACCTAAATGAAGGATGTGCAATTTTGTGACACAATTGTATGTCATCCTATTAAGAAGAGGAATATATTAAAGCAACCAGTCCAGTATAGAGCTGCAGTATCAAAGATAAGAAAAAGGAGACACAGGAAGTATACAAAGCATGATACTACAAAGAATGCCTGCTTTTCTTCCTTTCTCTAGCTGCCCATGAAAAACCTTAACTCCTCCTCAAAGGGCAATGTACATAAGCTGTGGCAGGTTTACCTCAAAGAGACCCCGGGATAGGGCATGGGACTATTCTGACTCAGTCAATAAACAAGCAGGAGTTCAGTCCCATGGCCAGAGGAAAGAAACAACTTAAGGGTCTAAGCAAAGAGTCTGTCTCCCTATAAAGATTCTAAATTAACTTGATAAACATACAAGGGCAAAAGTCTATTAATCTTATTTGTAGCAGATACAGAACACCAGCCATTAGACTCCACATAAGTCCCTATAGGCCTCACTTAGTCCTATACTACATGACAAGATGTCCCATCTCCATAACCTCTTGGACTCTTGTTTGTCCATACTTTGACCTTCTACAGTTATGACCTCCAAGGGAAATAGCTAGGGGTGCACACTAGCATAAAGAGCTTCAGTACAAAAAGGACCATCTGGGCATTCCTAAGGTGACACCAGCTGTGCTAGCCACACACTACCTCATGCAGTAAACCATCTCAATGTCATACCATAGGATGAAATCAAGTCACTACACCCAGGTCTGGTAACTTGGCCCATGGTCAACTCACAGGGGTACTTTGCCCAGACAAGAATAGCTGAAAACATAGTCACTATCCCCACAGTAGGTCAATCCATGAGGCCAGCAAAACCTGCCAACTTCAGTGAAATTCCAAAGGGTACAATGCAGTGCATGTTGCTCTGTGCCCTTATTATCACCAGTTGTGGCAGGATTTATATGCCAGGTACAGTTTGGAAACCATATATGGGTTCCAGCAGACTGTACATGCTCCAATATGTCCAAGCATTTTACCCTACTCTGAGACCCAAAGGCCATTAACTTGCCCACCCATGGCTTCCTAATCAATGTCCTGTTAGAGCTTATGAATGGCTTCCTGAAAAGGTGTGTTGGCAAACACGCCGCTAAAATTTCACTAGGCTATCTTTCAATGCATGACCAGTCTTGCAACTTATAAGCATTTATGTGCATCCCTATTTGAATTACCTCCAATCCACAACTGGGGAAAAGCAGGAACCCCAATTATTTTTACTTTAAAGGGCTAGTCAGAGAGAGAAAAATGCAGTTATCAGTGTAGAGACTTAAACATCTCTAAAAACACTACCCACACTGCCCACTACTCATTACTTCACTAAATGGATACAACATAAAATAGCATATGGTATCACTATAATGAGTTTTGTTCCATATCATTCTCATTATCATCTGAATAAAAGCTGTTGTTCAATCAGTCAGGTTCAGTCAGTAAAATTATAACAATAAATAATACGTAACAAAACTACTAGTTAGACACATCAGAAGTATCAGAATGATAATTCATATCCCATACTATAATGCATAACAATTACAAAATGGAAATCTTTAACAACTAACTGAAGTGCATATTTGCAGGGTAGGATAGATAAATTAATACCATATATCATGGCCTGACCTTGTGGAAGAAAAATGTTTCAAAGCATTCAAAGGCATGTGTATCAGTTAAGCAAGTCTAGAATATATTACAGCAATTCATACAAATCTCCAAAATAAAATCATTACTTAAAACATTGTACTATATGCAGCACACATCATATTTGAAAGACAGACAAAGAAGAGTCCTTCATGCTTAATATCTGTCCATACAATATAAAACTGAATCTGGGGCTCTTTATATCCTGCCATGTGTCTGCTGTCACGTGACACAAGTTAATATATGAAAAATGATTTAGCATTCTTCTACGAAGCTCATTAAATACGAGCAAGCCTGTAAAACGTCTCATCATACACCCCTAGAAATGACAGTTTATGTGGGGCAATATTTTATATTTCAGTGAAAGTTTCCCATTTCCAGAAAAAAGCAGAGTGCCAAGGCCACAACAAGCAATTAAGAGAGGCCACTTGTACGACATCACAGATATATAGTATTGGAAACATTACGTCTGGACAGAGAAAATACCTTGGTACATTCTCCACAGGTTGCCAGAGCTCTGACTTTAGTAAATTAGTAGACAGTAAGAATGGTAGTTCCCTTCTCATTTTGCTCCATTCTACTCACTAGGAGTTCATTCATTTTTCAAAACAATTATTTTCTTCAAAGGGGTGCTAAGGCCCCCTCCCTGATAGGGCTCAATGACACCCAGGTTTTTTGGGCTTCCTCCTTGCTTTTCTTGGCTATTCATCCTCCAGACTTTATCCTCTGGGCTTATGTTGAAGTGCCCTTATCTGGGGAATAAAACAAAAAAAGTTGCTCCACTGAGCACAAATAATTTAAACTCTTCTCAAGGCTTGTATAGCTATTCAACTATATAGGACTATTTGTACTGTTTATTCCCTGTTGTTTTTTCTCCTACCATCATTGCAATATTGTTTACTGGTTGTTATTGATCTGTACTGTACTCTGAAGTGGAGCCTTTGTAAATGAGTCCCTGACTCAAAGGTTGAAATCCAATATCTTCAAATAAATAAATAAATTACCTCAAGGTTGAAACAGACCCTCCTTCCCATCAGCAGGCAGCAGTGGCATATCTTTTGAAAAGATAGCATGAGCACATCAGCACATCAGGTGAAGTTGGAATCTCCACCATGATTTCCCTTCATGGAAATCTTTTCAAATCCCAAAGGGAACTGGGGAGCTCCCCGCTCAAAACTAATATGACAAAAATCACAACATATATAGTTGCAGCCATAGATATGATAAGTGTAGATATTTCTAGATATTGGTGTAAATCTACAAAGAGATTCTCTGTGGTGGCTCACAGTGGTACAGCAGTCAGGTAGGGAATTTCTCCAACAATATCACAGAAATGTCTGGCTGTATCTTTAGCTGCAACTGTATTATTAAATATTTCAGGGTCCTACAGGTTTAGTCCATTATTAAACTATATGTTGGCAGCATAACCTAGAGGTTAGAGTAACGAGCTGTGAATGAGCTTGGTACAGTCAGCAGATCTGGGTTTGATTCCCATATCCTCAACTTGCATGCTTAGTGACTCTAAGCAAGTCACTTAACCAGCCCAGAGCTCCCAGGTCGCCCCTGGAAACAGGCACTTGTCCCTAGTGGGCCTTACCTGGTTAAGAAAGAATAAAAATAAATAAATAAAAATTACTAATAAAGCAGAAATCACTAAAGATCTTTTATCTCAGCTTTATCGCATGATTCAGCTATTTTGATCTGCCCATATTTATATTCAGTTCAATATCAGCAATACCAGCATATACTGTATTTGCAAATTTCTCCATTTTCTCAGTTATTTAGAATTTCAGAGTCATTTTTCCCCTCATTAGTGCATTATATCTATAAAACAAACATAAAGTTTTTAACTGTAATGGCTATGACAGAGCATTTCGGTGGAATACTTATAAAAGCACTTATTGCACAGCTCCCTCTGCAGCCTGTGCAATGACAGACATTTCTTTTTCAGATGCTGTCGGTGATTTATTCTCATATTCAGTTTCGGTTTCATATTGTGCTCACAAAAAGGTCACAATTGTCTATCTCAAAAAATGTCAATTATTTTCAATGATGTGTAATACAGATCTTTGCCAGAGCTAGCAGCTGAAATTGAGCTCCTAGTTCAAGGATGTCTTGCTGGTAAGATAATAATTTCCTCCATTTTTACTGGGTGGAAAAAAGGCAAAATCTGGAATGACACTTACACAGGAACAGACCTTTGTTTCTTGATAGCTTAAGTAAACATTTCCAGTCTGATCTGATTGCCAAATAAATGAATATTGGAGTTTTGTCTTCAGGGTTCATCTGGTTACTCTTAACATTTTTAGGTTCCTCTAAGTAAGTTTCTTCATTCATTTTTGCTTTTAAAGCCTTTTGTTTTGGAACACAGAAAGTGTAAGTCAAAAATGGCAGATAATCCTGGGGAAAACTGTATGCTTGAATAAACAAGTATTTCACAAGATCTCTCACAGTTTCGAAGTCATAGTCTAGTTTTGTTGGTAAACCCACAATCCTTAGACTGGGCTATCGGATTTGATTCTTCAGCATTTCAATCTTCCAGGATGTATTACAGTTGTCCTTAACTCTTCCAAAAGTTATGGTTTCCATTGCCCTTATTTTTCAGATACTACAAATATGGCTTTAATATTCATTTTCACTTGTACAGTAACTGCATATTATCCTAATTATTTTAAGCCTCATGCTGTAAGAAATCAACCTAGGCAGTACAGGCCTCAAACTGTCACTCAAAGCTGCTAATCCAATACAGTATCTGATTCCTTTCCTAGATCTTCCCAATGTGTCCAAGGTATAATTTATGTGTTTTGTGTCAGTATTCCCACCATTTACAGCACTGCCACTAGTTTTACCTTTTTCATTGTACTGCACCTCAGCTGTTAGTAGTGCAGATGCTGTGAATGCTACATGGGCTAGCTGCCATTCTCAAAGAAGTAGTCAGCTACTCATTGAATCCCAAGGATTTTGCCCTCATAGTTATAACAGAGAAAGTTGAGGAGACAGTTGTAGTAACAAACAATTGTTTATTAACTTTACTTTCTGCTGACGTTACTGAGGTTGGTCTAGTGGGATTTCTAGTGAACAAAGAAGTTGTTTCCCAAACAGATTGCCAACCTGTGTTCCCATTCTGGCTGCACTTCTTCCCCAACTGCTGGGGCTGGTAGTTAGAGGAACTGTTTTCCAGCTGGTTAATTTTTGAGACATGCAATTTTCAGAGGATGTGCTGGATCCACTCTCTTATCTGTCATTTGCAGACTGATTTTGAAGGTCAAAGAAAGTTTCTTAAGCTTCTATTTTTTTCTCTTTTTTTTTTGCATTATCTATTTTTCCCCGTGTGCTCCAGAACCTGCCACTCCTTCAGGCCGCCATGGTCCCAGACATGCCTGCTTCTACCCCTCAAGCCTCCTTATCTCATATTGCAGCCCTCCTGGGGTAACCCTGTGTAACTCTTAGCCAGATGGGTCTCTCCTCCAAGGGAAGGCACCGTGGGGACTGCCAGCACACTCTACTTTGGCCCCAGGGCACTGCTGAAGAGAACACAGCTCCTTTTGGGGTTTTGAGGTGTCGGCAGACTGGCAGCCATTATCCAGCCAGTCCCAGAGCAGTTTCTGTTTTTCTAGTTTTTCCCCTGTTTCACCACTCATGCAGTGCTCCTGGTCTCCAGCGGGGCCACTGCAGAGTGATGTGGCCCAGCTACCCTCCTCAGGAAAGTAAAACAGTCCTGCAGATGCTCAATCTTCTCCATCTCCTGCCAGCCCCTAGCATCATGAGTCCATTCCCAAACTTGGGTCACCGGCGTTGCATGAGGTGTGGCATCCTGCGCCTCAACCCTTAGTGCCACTGGGCCAGCCAAGCTTCTAATTTTTTCAGTTCAAGTATTGCCCACATATTGGTCAAAGAAATGGCATCTGCCTCAGTCAGCTATATTGTTTCCTCCCAGTTACACCGAGCTTTACCCTATTTGGCTTCCAGTTGGACCTCAATCCTCACCATCTTATGGTCACATAACCCCATCAGTTCCTGGACTATTACATTTTAGAAACCACTCACTATACATGGATAACAGGTCAAGTAGGGCTCCCTACCTTGTTGGGAGGGATGAAAAGTCTGTGTTGTGAAAAATCATTGAGTAGGGCAGTGAGGTTGTACGATTTGAATGACCTACCAAAGAAAATGTTCACGAGGGATTTGGAGTGATAGATCTTGTGTACATAGTAAAACATATGATGGTTACTGAAACCATCTAGAAGTGATGTGGTGAGGTGTGTGGATAAGACCCAATCAATAAGGAAGCAACTGGAAGAAAGATGGTCTGCATTGTGAAAATGATCTTGTAAGGCAGTGAGGTTGTGAGACATGAATGACCACCCAAGACAATTTTCATGGGGATTTGGGGTGACAGAGCTGGTATATACAGTAAAACATACAATGATCACTGAAACAATCTAGAAATTATAAGGTGAGGTGTGTGGATAGGACCCATTCAATAAAGGGATTGAATGGAAAAAGAGGTTACAGCTGATAGGTTTAGACATTAGTTGCATTAAGTTTACAGAATCAATTGCAGGGATGATACTTTAGCAAAGGGGAGAGACAATTAACATCTAAGTCACCAAGTATCAGAAATTCACTAGACGTAGAGAGAATAGAAAGGGAGAAAAGAATATCTGGGAGGGAATCAGAAATGGCTTGAGAAGAATAATATGCTAAATAGGAGGGATGGCATAGAAAATTACTCTGCACAGATAAACTTGTGAGAAGAAGAAACAGTGTCACAAGACATAACCTCAAAGGTGATACTCAGACATGCATCAGTACTGTATTGTAAGAACTCAATCCCATCACTTCCCATGGTCCTGCCTCTATACATCATATCCTGAAACACCAACATTAGAATCAACAATCCAGACAGGCAGGCAGACAAGTTTCTGTAAAGACAAAGCCATTGGGATGGTCAAGCAAGACCCACAGCCTAAGCTGATCAAGCTTAGGGGAGTAGACCCCTGATAGAAGATGAATGACACTCAAGCCTTTGGGATGAGGAGTGGAAGAAGGGTGGGGAGGCAGGGGACTAGGGTTGATATCCATATCTCATGACTAGGGTTGATTTCTACATCACATGACAGAAAAAGCCGAAGGATAACGAGAATCAGATTGGAATGGATGTTAAAATGGTGGGAAATGATGATAGATTGAAGAGCTAGGAGAAGTAAAAGAGATAGAGCAATAAGTAGCTTCAACATTTACAGCAGCGAAGGGGAGGAGGAGGCTAGTATGTATGTACACAGAGGGTAAAAGAGGTAGAAAAGGGAATAGAGGAATGGGGAGGGAAAGGAGGGGAGAGACTGAAGTGTAAAGGTAACAAAGGACAAGGTTGAGAAACTGAAACAGTAAAAAAAAGGAGAGGCACACTTAAAAATTCTGTATATAATTATGATAAAACAAATTACAGACAAGGCAAAGCTAACTCCCTTATTATCTGTAACTCCTCTAAACAAATGAGCCAGTACAACAAGGCCTATAGCAAGGCTAACAGGATTCTGGGTTATATCGGGAGGAATACTGATAGCAGAAGAAAAGAGGTAACATTTCCCCTATACAGATCACTGGTGGGGACTCACCTAAAGTACTGCACCCATTTCTGAAGTCCTTACCTCAGAAAGGACAGGAATAGGTTGGAAACAGTTTAGAGGCGAGTAATTAAAATTATTCAGGCCAGCAGGGCAGATCCTATGAGGAGCGTCTCAAGGTACTAAATATGTGCTCACTGGAGATCAGAAGGAAGAGGGGAGATATGATAGAGACCTTCAAGTTCCTTGAAGGAATTAACAAGGTAAACTGTGGGGAATTATTTACCCTGAATACTAACTTGTGGTCATGAGTGGAAGTTAACAGGAGGGAGGTTCAGAGGGGCGTGAGAAAGTACTTCTTTACAGAAAGGGTAGAATCTTGGAACAGTCTGCCTGCTGAGGTGGTAGGTGCTGCAAACACAGTCAGGAGATTCAAGCCAGCATGGGTTGGAATAAAGGGAATAGTGGTTGACCAGTCAACAAGACCATGGAGGAGAATGGGGATAGGACAGGAAGGGTTAATACCCTGGAGGAACAGTAGGTTCCAGGGAAGGTTCCAGTGATTGTAGGGAGTACTGGCAAACTGAATGGACCTCTGTTTTTTTCTGCCATCATGGTCTACGTTTCTATGTTTCTATGTAACTGAGACAAGGTAGTAAGCAGTTAAATCAAGAAATAAAAACTGAAATGAGTTGCAACAAAATGACACGAAGTAGAAATATCTTAAGCAAATGTAAACCAAATGCGTGCCCCCCCCACCAAAATACTCCATAAGTAAACAGAAGTGCAAAATTAGTCAGTAAGGTAACTTACAAACACATTTGTGGCTAATTCTTCCTCCTGCTCAGTGGAAGGGGCTACTGCAGCTAGATGGTGGAAATTGAAAGTATTTCTGAATCAGTTGCTGCTAAAGAGGTATCAGGGAACCAGATTCCCTCACTCACAACAGACTGAGTCCAAAAATATAGGCAATGGCATTCGCGTTGCCACAGTACCTGCTGCAATGAACTACTACAAACTTCTGATGGTGACTCCTGAAGATTCTGGAGCTATATAAAGGGATTTATGGGATGGGGGGCGGGTTAAATCGCATGATGACAGGTATGTTGCTAAATAGTATAAATTGTAATAGCTCTTACACTATAGTGAATGCTTTTAACTACCACTTCTTTGATCTGTCCAAATACTGCACTTTTGCATCTGGTACCACTGACATGGATGCTCATGCAGATGACATGCCGTCCCCATGTTCTATTTGAGGGCTGTGACACAAAAATAAGTGTCAGGCCTTAAGAAATCAATTTTCCTGCAGCAGAGTAGACTATGATGGGCTTGAATCCAGACTTTAATGAGCAACTCTGTATTTCAGCCTGTGTTCATAAATAAGATGTTTTAGCTGTTGCAGTTTACTAGACAATACATTTTTTTCATTTGCAATGTTCCTTTCCAAGATTTACAGCACATCTTAGTAGTCCATCTTAAAAGTCTGTGTAGAAACATTTAAAAACACTTGCCTCTCCTCTGTAAACCTCACAGTGCCTTTGATTATGGCATCATAGTGCTCACCATGACAACAGACTGTGAAGTCACAAACAACAATTTTGTGGTTAGCAGGGGAAACCAGATACAGTCTGAAAGACTCAATGAGGTAATTGCTGTTTTATTTACAATATTTGGTAGATCAATAGCAGGGGAAAGTAAAAAAAATAGCAAGAACTAGAAAACAATAACATTACAACATAATTGTTGTAAACCTAGTGTTGTTAAGCTTTTATTGTAATGGAGTTGCTCTTTAAGGTTGCTGTCCCCATCTTGCTTCCCCAACCAGAATATTGAATTTATCACTAACCTCTAGGTACCCAGTATATGGAAGGTTGCCAAGACTGTACCAATGTTCAAGAAAGGAGATCCAAAGTTATTGGAAACAGTCACCCCATAGCAAATGTGTCTGTCCTTAGTAAGAGAGTTCAGATGCTAGTGGCCTCACAGAGTCACAGAGCACCTCCACAAATATGAACTGCATTCACCTGCCCAGCATGACTTTAGGCAGGGTCACAGTGCAACCACAGCCTGATCCAGTTAACAAATGACATCAAGATAGCCATGGTCAGGGGCATGTTCACTGGAAAGGTGTTCATTAACCTGGCAAAAGCCTTTGACCTTGTTGATCACATTACTTTCTAAGCCAAAGTGTTGTTCCTTGACATTTTGCCAGAGCTATGAACTGGCTGTCTAGCTATCTGGTTGATAGACAGCAGTTTGTAAAAGAAAATCAGTCAAAAGCCATGTTTACATGGCCACAGTGCTCTTGTATTAGCACTGCTCACTTGCTGCTGAGATGGCTTCTGTTGGATCAATAAACAGTTTACACAGCGCACTCTCATGATGATGCAGGTCGCACCATGGAGGGGCTGTACATTTGGTGGGCCATATTGTTTCAACTGATGTCAGTAGTGACATGCTGCCTTTTGTGACAATCCTCCCTCTAAACACATATGCCCTATTAGGAACAATGAACAAGAAGTAATACACAATGACCTAAATTTTAAGTGGAGAAATACTTTATTGGACCAAGTGCAATATGAAATACTTTTGTCCCAATGCTATTATTGCCCGTTGTTTTGTTCTTACTCGTATGCTGGTTGATCTCTCTGCTATAGTTGCTGGCTCTGGCAGACAGAGACTCATGGGATCAGTGGAGGATGCTGGATGAGAAGACTTTGCACTGGAGTGAGCGCAGCAGAAGAGTCACACCAAAGGTTAACATGCTCACTCAGATACATGTCCCTACTCCCAAGTAGAGCAACATAGAGGATAATGTGGTCCTCTATGAATTAATGATCGAATTAACAATCGGCGAGGTTGCCAGGCGACCATGTAAACCTTGAGGCGCAGGCCTCAGGAGGTTTATGTCGCCATGGCAACCCTCGAGACGGTTAAAACTGGACCGGTTGCCGACAGAGGGACCGACATTATTTTTATAGTGTATGGTCCCACCTCAAAAGGCTGCTTACTTTTCCATATGTAGTCACCACCGCGGCCCTTCAGTCCTTTCTAACTGCTGCTGTTGCGCCGGTTCCTATAGAAAAAAAGCGCGCACATCGCGAACCACCTACTGTTGTTAACCTATCGATGTAATGACGAGGATCGATAGGTTAACAACATATCTACGTCACATCGATAGGTTAACAACCTTAGGAAATGATGATTTCCTAAGGTTAACAGCGTTCTACCATACATTATAAAAGGATCTGAAATGCACTTAGGGTGCTCCAGTAAATGTCTACACAACTGACTTTGCAGCGCATCAACTTGTACACATGGGTCGATGCACTGCAAAGTTATCAATGTAAATAAGCATCTGACCTTACCACTATTAACTTTTAAATCCCTCAAGGTTCCATACTGGGCCTGCTACATTTCATCATTTTTATGTTTCCTTGCACTTACACAGGAGATGTTTTGCTACAGTGAATGGCATTTCATAGGTGTGTTGGTGTCATGTCCAGTGCAGATCAAGCTACATTGTGCTTGTCCCTGACACACCAATGAGCATTCAACCCAGAGATGACAGTAGGGACATTTTTGGGGGGATGAAACTTTGTGTACTTGAAAAGAGTGAAGCGCTCCATGAGAGAGCACTTCTGTCCTTTGATTTGCATAAAGCCGCCCAGCAAGCAGCCAAGCAGCTTCATGGCTTTGTTCATCGTATTTCCCCAGTTTTCGTGCTTGTCCCATTTCCATCCCTGTAGCTGCACGAATGGTGGCCATTTATGTACTGCACTTTTGATCTGTACAGCATTCCCAGGTCCCGATAGCAATACAATTCACTGGCTATATGAAGCGACAGGAAGGTGAGTTGCTTTAGCCGTGCAAGAGTTTATAATTTGGCCAGCAAACAGAGATCTAGCAGTGCCATCCACATTACATAGTGAAAATTCTGTCCTGTGTTTATGAACTCCCCTGTTCTTATGTACTGTCCTGTAAAGCACTACTGGCAACTGGCCCCCTATCCCACATTGAGCTCCCCAAGTGATCAGAGAAATGCAGTGCAGATTGAGAGCATGTGTGTTTAAATGAGGACAACATTTAATCCAGTAATCCATCGTTAGCGGTGGCAGTACCCCCTCCCAAAAGAGAGCAACTCAGGTTTTGTGTGGTGGTCCTGAAGTGCAGCTCACTGGTTGGCAGTCAGGAGCACAGATCACTGTCCCACAGGCAGATGTCCCATCCCCATCCCACCAGTTCCCCATAGATTGTGAGAGACAGCAAGAGTGACAGTGTGTCAGGCAACCACTGACCAGCCAGTCACTGCTTCAGAAGGTTGTGTCATTGCAGTGAGCTGTGTTAGTGGTTCCCACTCCCTGGTGTACCGTGTTGCATGTGAGAGGTCCTGAAGCAAGAGACAGCAGCTGTAGTTCACCAGGCTTCTGCATGGTGTATGTGAGTAAGCTATCCTGCACCAATAAACAGAGAGAAAGACTGCTAGTGAGAGAGGGACATCTACCCATCAGCTTGGTGTGTGTGTGTGTGGTGGGGAAATGGTAGTAGCAGGGCTGGGGAAACTGACTGTCTCCGGCCCAGCTGCTCCATGTGTGTATCGATGTTGCTAAGCAGCAGTTGTGTAAGTAACTGCTGTTTGTGCAGTTCCATGTTTTTTTTTGTATTATTCTTTTAGTCCATAACTGACAGTACAGAGTGAGAGTGACAGTGAAAAACAACAGGACATTCTCTTCCCTGTGCCTGGTCGGTTTCTCACTTGTAGGGATACAGCAGCATTGAACCAATCACAGCAGTGAGAGAGAGAGAGAGAGAGAGAGAAAATGATGGTGTGGGGAGAAGAGAGAGAGAGAGAGAGAGAGAGTGACATGGAGTGGAAGTAAGTGCAAGACTAAGACCAGTACATTCTCCATGCCCTTTCTCTGGTCCGGTGTCTGTGCTGGTGACCGTGATGTGCATTAAAGTGCTACAGACATAATCTGTGGATGCGGTCACTGGAGGGAGAAATGACACACAGAGACAGGCAGCTGAAGTTATTTGTCACCCCTTGCCCCAACCATGCAAGGAAACGTTTGGCATTGACAAATGCTTATTATCAATAATATCTCTATGGTTCCTGCCTCACACTCCTCCCTCCTTTATGACACTGATATGGGGTTTTACACTAAATCCAATAGTGTGGCGGATATTAACTCTCAGCTCAGTGTCGACATTCTGTAAGGTTCAGTCCTGCTTATTACAGAACACCTTCTCTTAAAATCTAGCAAGACTTATTGTTATTTGGTCCTACACCCAAACTGAGGGCCTGTGCAAACAAATAATTAAAAACAAACACAGCAGCTGCAGAAAGCTCACAGAGTTTAGAGAACCAGGGCTTAAAATCAAAGGATAAAAGACTAAGAAAAGAGTTCCTACAGTATAGAAGATACATTTATAAAAAAAAGTGGTGCATCAGCGTGTGACTGAAAACAAAACAAAATGGTAATATTACATGAACACTGGAAATAGAAAATAGAGTTAGAATTGAAATTTTGAACATAGATGTTCTTCAGGAATTATCTTAACAAGAAAATATCAAAGTTGACTTTGCCTTTTTTCTCTTTTAGATAATTGCTGAAGACCTATGTTCGAAATGTCGATTCTAACTCTATTTTCTATTTTCAAAGTCCATTTAATATTAGAATTTTTGTTATGAATAAAAAGGTTGATGAACAAGTAAGTAAGTAAATCCACTAAGGCCTAAAGGCCTAATATTTATGCTAGTGGAGAATATTATTGAGTTAAATACAGAAGTTTAGTTTACTTTTGTGTTTTCATCCACCAGTGCCTTTGCAGATGGAGCCTGCAAAATCACAGGAAGGTTACAGGATGAGTTAAGGAGGAAAATTATTTTTCTGTGATGAGAATACACTACTTTAAATATGTGCAAAATACAAACCCCTGGAAAACTCTTATATTCTTGTTTGTTTATAGCTGATGTGACCTTTGGAATCTAGTCATTTTCCTATTATAAGTGCAGTATGTCACAATTGTTTTAATAACTAAAGACTGTACTTTCTAATGGGGGTGCTCTTTACTCAAAAATATTCAAATGGATAATTTGGTAGGCCATGTTATTGAAATGAAAATTGCACAGTAAGTAAGGACATTTCTGAAAAATCAACTTTCAGTCCCCCACCTAGCCTGTCAGTTTTATCCTTCCTTGGTTAAAGTGACTTCCATTGGAAACTGTGCCAATAAATTACTTTACAGGTGTTTTTACAGGACCTCCTTGTGAATGAGCTTGCTCAGTGGAGTTTTCCTGCAATAAACTTGAACTTGAAACAACTTGAACTTATTGCATTGGTGGTTTGTAACTGGAGTTTAGAGCCATTAATGTCTTATATCTCACCACCACATCCCAAAATTTCCATTCTGGGCTCTGACAAAGGTCTCTCTGGGACTGTTTATCTCCATTACTATACATGATGGACCCATCAACCCCTACATTTTTAAAAGATAATTATTTGATTTTTGTAACAATGTATTATATTTGAGGAATATATGTTCCTTGGTGGGTGAGGGGAGTCCCATCGCACCACACTTATTATAGTAGAGGGGGATTTTCCTCCCTGTGCTGCCAGGTCACCCTTGTAAATGGACTTTGTACCCCATAGGTCTTACCCCTTTACCACAGAATAAAAATAATGAAAACAATATATCAGATATTTTTTACCATATTGTTGTGGCATAGTTGGTTCACTGCTGGCGTGAAGTTTATCTATGAGATGGACTTGTGAGTTGTTATGTCTTTTTTCACTTTATAGTACTGTTATAAAATAAGCAGTGGTGAGCTACTGTATTTGATATAGTTTCTTGGCTCAGCGTTCTTAGCTTTGGGTGCATTTTGTTTTTTCTGCATTTACCATATTGTTATATTTAAATGTTTTGTAAATAGTGTTTTTTTAAATGTCTAACTTTTGTTTCATGATCGGCATACATCAGTATGAATGATACAGTTTTCCAAGGGGTTTGAATGTTTCTAAATTACTTCATGGAGGGAGACAATGCCTGATGTGATGTTAGCCACTGCATTAAACTACATGTGTGGTATTCCAAAAAGGAGACCATGTCCTTCTTGTAGTTTAAATGCGTAGGATACATTTTATGGTCATTTTATTAAAACACATGTTATTTATATAATTCATGAAAACTACATCATACAACATGTTTTAGAAATTCCATTAAACACTTTCCTAACTAGAAATTTCTTCAATTATCACAAATGATGGGGCAGAAGGGGCTGAATAAACTTCTGTGAGGAGTGTGTTTTGTGACCCTAAAGCACAGACTGAAGAAATCCTGATCTCAAAGACCCACCTCTAAATTAAAATAGACAACGCACTTTGCATGGACAGTCTCATTTTCTGCTTTGAGGGTTTTTAAAGCGTTCAACTTGTTACAGTCCTTGTTTACTCAACCGGTTACAGAGACAGAAGACACAATGCTCTCCTTCATTTACTTTGCCTGGGCAGTGCTGACGTATATTCAGGGTAAGAACAGATAATATCATTCATAAGTTAAACTGAAAGGCTTGTCTTAAACAATTTTATCTCTAATATAATTATAAGTTTTAATCTTGGGAATGTAGTAAATTACAGCACTGTAGTATTTAAGTAGCCAGAATACTAAAAGTTCCTGCTTATGTGCTCAGCTGTTTAGGTGTTAACAACAGCATTTTATCTTTTCTTTCTATGCAGATTCCAAAGGGGACATTGTGATGACTCAGTCTCCTCTCTCTAAATCTGTGTTACCAGGAGAAACCATCACTATTACCTGTAAAGCCAGTTCAAGTATTTCCAGCTATATAGCCTGGTACCAGCAGAAATCTGGACAAAGTCCCAAGCTCCTAATCTATAATGCTAGCACCCGTCCCTCTGGAGTCCCAGATCGGTTCAGCGGCAGTGGATCTGGAACGGACTTTACATTTACAATCAGCAATGTTCAGGCAGAGGATGCTGGAGATTACTACTGTCAGCAGGGATACAGCTCCCCTCTCACAGTGATAGAGACCATAACAAAAACCCTTCTCTAATGACGGTTACACAAACCATGATCAGTTATAAAGCATGCAGGTGGTGCATACCCTTGAGGGTTAAACTACAGGATACCCATCCTTCCCTTTAAAGTAATAACTGCTTTCTGGTTCTGCCACAGTTTTTTAAGGGTTGACCAAAAGTATGGAACTCATTCCAGACAATTTCTAGCACCACATGACCAACCACTCAGTCTATGTCTCAGTTTGTTAGTTTTGAGTGTCACACATGTGAATTTACTTTAGTAAAATTCTAGCATAACGTTTCTGCAATTGCAAGTACATTTGGAATGGCATTTCTTAGCTTTAAGCGTCTTAAATTTGTAGATGTTTAAGTTTTCTTAACAGGTGAAAATGCAAACATACTAGTATCACAGAACAACAGCACTGTCAATTCTTGGTAAAGCTGTTGATCTCATACACCCATAACCAGAAACACTGGTTCTTGATAAAGATTATTCTAGGTCACTAGGTGTGATCCTGTACTGCATCCCCAAACATTGGTGCAGCCCTTTGTTCAAAGTGACTTGTAGCATTCAATGTTACCCCTAACACACACACACACACACACACATATGGAAAAGCTGAATGGGGATCCATCCTGGGCCTGGGCCTGGGTCGGAATGAGTCTGCAGTAGATGTATTCTGAGCTCACCTTCTGCTACAACCAAACCTTATCCAGAGATGTGTTTTAGATCCAACTAAGCCTTCCTTGATCGTCCCTAATGTCCACCTTCTCCCACTGGAAAACTGGTGGCCTGCCTTTTTTACCTTGAGTCTTACCTGTCTCTCCAGAATAGTATGTGAAACTGGTAAAAAAAAAATTTATAATTTATTTCAGTAATCCGACTTGTAATGGATAGACTTCCTGTCTTAGCAGTTGGTTTCCAAATTGTAAAATTCAAAATCAATAAAATAAAAATAAATGTTCTAATTAACCCTTTAAATATGGCAAAATACTTTTGTTTTGCCAAATATTTGTATTATAGCAGTCTTCAAAATAAAACCTTTTTTGGGAAGCTCACAGCTAACAGCTCAGAGCTGAAAGAAAAGCATTTTGCCTCAAAAAAGGATCTGAGAAGTTTCAAGCATAACTCAGCTGTTGGCTAGACTACAAAGCCCCTCTAATGCCTGACTTGAAGCAGCATCAGTTATAGGTTAGAGCACTAAGCCTGTGACTCTGGAAACCCACCAGACCTGGGTTTGACTCCCACAACCTCCACTTGCATACTGAGTGACCCTGAGCAAGTCATTAAACCTACCTGTGTTCCCCAGGATGCACCTATAAATGAGTTTCAACTCTGTGTGCCATATCCAGACACAAAATTCTAAAAAAAAAGATTATTTTTCGGTTGTGGACTCCATAAATTCTGTCTGAAGAAAGCAAAGGAATAATATGAAAAGGATTTTGTAGGAAGTCACGAACTATCAAAGCAGCACAGCTCAGTTGTTTTCCCAGTACCAGCTGGAATACTATACTGAACAAGACAGGTGTTCCGTTTGCATCAATTAAGTTAGAGTCTATAAGAAAGCAAGCAAGAATGATATTCAATCTGATGCAAAATGGACAGGATGATTGGCTGAAAAAAAAAGAAAAGAATAATTTAACTCGCACAAATTTTGCTTGGAAAGTGTACCTGCGGTTGCTCCAGTCCAGTGTTGTATGTGTGTGGGGTATCCACATGCACATATCCCTCACCCCAAAAATAACAATTAAAATGCCAGCAGTTTTGCATGAAGTATTCTGCATATAGTCCATGGTTTTGTAGCAAAATATTAATTTTGTTCTCAGAGTTTGCTCCTGGGTTTATATAATCTGGTACAGTATATTTACACTGTTCATACTGTACCAGAAGAAAATGAGGAGTCAATGTAATCCTGACATTGAACCTCATATTTGTCCATGCGGAGAAGAGAATTCTACTCCTTGCCTCTCTTTGTATGTTGGTCATCCTGCCCACTGTGTGGTTCTGCCCCTTAATACTGGCACTGCCAGTTTCTGCTAAAGCCTCTCAGTGGCCTGCTGTGATCCTGTCTCCAAAACACCACTACCACCTGCTCTTGCTAAATCCACTCTGTGGCAGTGTGTGATTCTGTCTAACACCCGAACATCATCATCACCTCTTCTTGTCAAATCCCCTCTGTGGCACTGTTCAGTACTGTTGGTTCATGATAAAGCTGCTCAGTGGCACTGTGTGATCCTGCCCCCCACCCCCAAACACCATCACCTCCTGTTTTTGCTAAATCCCCTCTGTGGCACTGTGTGATCCTGTGTAATCCTGACAACTTCTTGAACACTGGCACCACTGGTTCTTGCAAAAGCTGCTCAGTCAGATTGTGTGATCCTGCCCCTGAACACCAGCATAGCCGGTTCTTGCGAAACACTCTGTCCCAACAAAGCGCAGCACTCAAAAAGACAATGATCAGAGCAAAATTCAAAATGTAAGATAGCTTAATATGTGCTCAGACACCCCCCTGAGGAAGGCTGGGATAGCTGAAGTGCCAGAGACATTTGCTACTGTAACTCAATCCGAGCAGATGATAGGCATAGGAACTTGGGCATTAGCCTTTGCGTTTACTTTTTGCATCAGTCACATTTGTGGTTTAAATGCTGTTTTTGCCTTATCACGTCTGCTGTTTATCTATGAAGACATCTGAGCACATATTAAACTATAATGTATTTTCAGTTTTGCTCTGCTCATCGCCTTTTTGAGTGCTGCACTTGTTGAGACAGAGTGTTTACGTTGGAAGGGCTGACTTCTCTTTGGTGTGAGGGACCAAATCCTGATACCAGCATTGTGACATCTTTGAAGAAGAGACAGTTGTTGCTAAAGCCTGTCAGTGGTACTCTGTGATCCTGCCCCCCCCCCCACCAAAACATCATTGCCACCCACTCTTGCTAAATCCCTCTGTGGCACTGTGTGATGCTGCTTACCATGCGAACACTGGCACTGCTGGTTCTTGCTAGAGCTGCTCAGTGGGATTGTGTTATCCACCCACTGAACACTGGCACTGCTGGTTCTTGCTAAAGCTGCTCAGTGGGTTGTGTGATCCCACCCACTGAACACCGGCACTGCTGGTTCTTGCTAAAGCTGCTCAGTGGGATTCAGTTGATCCCACCACTGAACACCGGCACTGCTGGTTCTTGCTAAAGCTGCTCAGCGGAATTGTGTGATCCCACTCACTGAACACTGGCACTGCTGGTTCTTGCTAAAGCAGCTCAGCGGGATTGTGTGATCCCACCCACTGAACACCGGCACTGCTGGTTCTTGCTAAAGCTGCTCAGTGGGATTGTGTGATCTCACCCACTGAACACCGGCACTGCTGGTTCTTGCTGAAGCTGCTCAGTGGGATTGTGTGATCCCACCCACTGAACACTGGCACTGCTGGTTCTTGCTGAAGCTGCTCAGTGGGATTGTGTGATCCATCCACTGAACACTGGCACTGCTGGTTCTTGCTAGAAGCTGCTCAGTGGGATTGTGTGATCCACCCACTGAACACTGGCACTGCTGGTTCTTGCTAAAGCTGCTCAGTGGGATGTGTGATCCACCCACTGAACACTGGCACTGCTGGTTCTTGCTGAAAGCTGCTCAGTGGGATTGTGCGATCCACCCACTGAACACTGGCACTGCTGGTTCTTGCTGAAGCTGCTCAGTGGATTGTGCAGATCCCACCCATTGAACACCGGCACTGCTGGTTCTTGCTGAAGCTGCTCAGTGGGATTGTGCGATCCCACCCACTGAACACCGGCACTGCTGGTTCTTGCTAAAGCTGCACGGTGGGATGTGTGATCCCACCCATGAAAACAGCAGCACTGCTGGTTCTTGTTAAAAGCTGCTCAGTGGGATTGTGTGACCCACCCACTGAACACTGGCACTGCTGGTTCTTGCAGAAGCTGCTCAGTGGGATTGTGATCCACCCACTGAACACCGGCACTGCTGGTTCTTGCTGAAGCTGCTCAGTGGGATTGTGTGATCCCTCCACTGAACACTGGCACTGCTGGTTCTTGCTAGAAGCTGCTCAGTGGGATTGTGTGATCCCACCCACTGAACACTGGCACTGCTGGTTCTTGCTGAAGCTGCTCAGTGAGATTGTGTGATCCCACCCACTGAACACTGGCACTGCTGGTTCTTGCTGAAGCTGCTCAGTGGGATTGTGTGATCCCACTTACTGAACACCAGCACTGCTGGTTCTTGCTAAAGCTGCGCAGTGGGATTGAGTGATCCCACCTACTGAACACCGGCACTGCTGGTTCTTGCTGAAGCTGCTCAGTGGGTTGTGTGATCCCACTCACTGAACACTAGCACTGCTGGTTCTTGCTAATACTAACATACTATTTGCAAGCAGATTAGGCATTACGGTCTATCGAGTCTGCTCGAAACTGAGATCCCTAGTTGGGTGCCGAGGCCCTCCCCTCTCTTGTGTTCCAGAAACCCCTATCATCCATCCCCACCCCCCTGGGACAGGCCATCATCTGATAAATCCACTTTCTGTGTCTGTCCCACCCTCTCTCGAAGCCCTTCACTGTGGATCTCTGAACCAGCTCGCCAGGCAGTGCATTCCAAGGGTCCACCACCCTCTCAGTGAAAAGCCTCCTCCTCTTTTCCCCCCTCATCCTTCCACCTTTCAACTTCAAACCATGCCCCTCTGGTGATACCTCCCTTCTTTAGTCTAAAGATCCCATCCATGTTTACCCTATTTATTCCTTGAGGTGCTTGAGACCTCAATCATGTCCCCCCTGTCTCTCCTCTCCTCCAATGAAAACAGGCAGAGCTCCTCAAGTCTGTCCTCGTATATCAAATCCCCTAGCCCTCATGTCATCTTAGTTGCCCTCCTCTGTACTCTCTCCAGGAGCTGTATGTCCCTCTTCCAAGTGTGGTCTCCAGTACTGTACACAGTACTCAAGATGTGGTCTAACCAGTCCATTGTACTGCGGCAGAATCACTTCCTTGCTCCTAGAGGTGATCCTCCTTACGATGCATCCCAACATCCTGTTTGCCTTGCTAACCGCTCTCCTGCACTGCTCAGAGTTATTCATACATGCATCCACCATGACCCTAGGTCTTTTCCCCTAATGGGAGCCTCCAGCGCCTGCCTCCCAGGGTATACCTGTGTTTAGGGTTTCCCCACCCAAGATGCAACACCTTGCACTTGGTGATATTATTAATTTCCATGTGTGAGCCCAGCTTTCCAGGGTGTCCAGGTCCTTGCAGGCCAACTCCCCTCCTCCTCAACTACTGCTCTCATCTTGGAGTCATCAGCGAAGAGACTCATTTCACACCTATACCCTCCTGATGTCAATACGTATGCATTAAACAGGATTGGACCCAGGACCGAGCCCTGCGATACCCCACTACCAACCTCTCTAGGGTTTGAGAGCTCCCCACAGACCACTACTCTCTGGGTGCGTCAGCTAGCCAGTTTTCAATCCATCTGACCATCAAAGGGCCTATTCCTAATCAGTTTCTCCACCAGACCATTGTGGGGGACAGAGTCAAATGCCTTGCTGAAGTCCAAGAATAATACATCCACAGGCTTTCCCCTGTCCAGTTCTGATGTTACTCATTCGTAGAACTCCACAAGATTGGTTTGACATGATCTACCTAGCACAAACCCATGTTGCCGACTATCCAGACCTCCCACTCCTCAAGTACACCCCAATTGTTCCTTTAGTATACTCTCAATAATTTTCCCACCACCGAGGTCAAACTGATGGGTCTATAGTTACCTGGTACTTCCTCGACCCCTTATGGATTGGCACCACATGTGCCTCTGCCAATCTAATGGTACCCTCCCTGTCTCAAGTGACCTGTTGAAGAGCTCCACAAGGGTGCAGCCAGTATGTCCATAATTCCATAGTACTCTCAGATGAATGCCATCCGGCCAAGGAGATTTGTCTTTCTTTGGCCTTGAGGGCTAACCACACCCTTTTGGCAGAGATAGCATCATCCATCCCTCCACCTTAGTGGCCTTTATCCTTATCCAGATGTGACACCCCTGAATACCTCTCCCTCCCTCTTGCTCCATTCTGTTGCTCCCCTGATCCCACTCCTGCCGCTTCTATCCCCATAATGCCTTGCTTTGTAGATATCCCATCCCTCCCTAGTGAACACAGAGGTAAAGTACTGATTAAATACCTCTGCCTGGTCCCTCACCTCTTCCACCACCCTCCTTCTGACCTCAATCTGCTGAGATGGCCCTAGTTTTCCTCCACTCCCAATGTACTGGAAGAACCCCTTTTCCCTCATATATCCCTGTGCCAGCCGTTGCTCTTTACTGGACTTTGCTCCCCTCACCATCTGGGTGACTTTTCTAGATGCAAGATGATACATTTCCTTATCCCTATCCCCTCTTGTTGTTTTATATTTTTATAGAGCCACCTTCTTTCTCCTGACCACTACCTGTACCTCACTGGACCACCAGCATGGTTTATGTGACCTTGCTCCTCGTTTCAACATAGCGCAGATCCTGACTGCCTCATGAAGTCCCATTTATGACCTCCCATCTCCTTTCCACACTTGTCATTGATGTAATCCCCTTCAAGTGATCCTTGAGAATATTTCCCATGCCCACAAAGTCTGCCCCCCTGAAGTCCCACTGCCAGTGTCCTAGATCTCACCCCTCCATGCTTATTTGAAACCAGACAGTATTGTGGTCGCTCCCAGTCAGGGGGTCCTCTACAACCAGGTCCCTTACCAGATCCCCATCTGCCAGAACCATGTCCAGGACATGCCCCTCCCTTGTGGGCTCCATCACATGCTGTGTTAAGAACACATCCTGGAAGCCGCCTAACAGCCTCTGCTCCTTGGTCACCTTAGAGGACATGGTTCCCCAGTTTGTACCTTGCATATTAAGTTCCCCCATCAACACCACTCCTTCCCCTTTTGGTCCACACTGGGCAATGATGTTGTCCAGCAAACCATCTTCTAGAACATCACTCATCCCGGGGGGGCCTATATACTACACCCAGCTTGACCTCACCTCCTGCTGGGGATCGTAAGGTGACCCATAAGGCCTCCACGTTTCCCTCTGCCTCTTCTACCCTAGCAATTTCTATGTCATCTCTAATGAACATAGTCACTCCACCCCCTCTGCCCTCCTTTCTATCCTTCCTAAGCATAGTGTACCCCCGCACGTTTAGGTCCCAGTCATGGTTTTTGTTGGCCCACGTCTCCGTGACCACCGCCACATCCACCCCTTTGAACAGCATGGCCTGGAACTCTGGCAACTTGTTTCCCAAGCTCCTGGCATTTACTAACACCAACCCCACCCCTTATCCTGATCCCCGATCCCGTGGTCAGACCCTACCCAGGTTCCTTATACTTCCATCCTCCTCTGCTCCTCCTGACCTTCACCCCCAGTCTGTTTCCCCCTCCCCCTTGGGTTTCATTCTCCCCTCATCCTGGAGGAGGGCTTCTGATCATCCTCCCTTATCCCTTCCCCTCACAAGTTTAAACCCCACCTTTCTTGAAGATAGTCAGCCATACCCTGTTTGAGACTTCCTTCCCTAATTGGGCAAGATGAAGCCTGTCCTTGGCATACAGTCCTTATCCTCCCAAACTCCTTTTCAGTTTCCTAACACCCCCAACCCACTCTTCACCCCACTTCCTGAGCCAGTCATTAACCTCTGTGATCTTCATTTTTTTCCCCACTGAGGCCTTTGGTACTGGCAATATCTCCAAAAAGGAAATGTTGCATCTATTATCCCGACAGACTCTGGCAAGTTCTTGGAACCTTGCTTGGATTTCCAAAATGCTATTTCCCTCTAGATCATTAGTTCCCAAATGCACCAGGAAATCCGGTTTCCCTTCACAATCCCTAACCAGTTCATACACCATGAACTTTGCTCTGTGCACTGTCAGCCCAGAGATACTCACTACCTTCACCTGGCTATGGTATCCACCCCTGTCCTCTCACTGGATACCCTAATCGTAGTCTCCAATAACAGAACCTTAACACCGCCATCATCCTTATGGTTACCTCACTATGCCCTCTCAGCCCCATCCCCCCTTTTTCCATGATCTCAACTCCATGGAGTCTTCCTGCCTTATGAGACCCCCTTGCCCCTCCTTTCTGCCTCCCTCATTATTTTGCACATAACTCAGACCCCCTCTGAATAGGTGTCCCCTTTAACCCTCTCTTATCCGAACCATTTATCCTGGCCCTGATGGTTTCCCCTTCCCCCACACTGCCATCCTCCCCCTGTAATAGTACCCCTGCCTCCAGAGGCTCTCTGTGGATCCCCTTTAGCTAGGGCCCCATCCTTGGTACTGACCCCCCTGCTGAAGGGGGGCTCTTCTCCCACCTCCTTGTCTCCCAGTTTCTCTCCAGTCATGCTCTTCTCCCTCATGTCTGCAATATGTTGCATCTCCCCATCTGGTTAACATTTATGTTTCCCCTTCTCCCTCTGGACTTTTTCTATCCTTTTCATTGCGGTCTGTGATGCCCTTGGGTATCCGACTCCCTCCCGGCATCTGTATCAGTTTCCTCATTTCCACCAACCCTTCCTCCCCTCTAGGTTGTAGTAGCTCAAATTTATTGTGATACTCTATGTCAGCCTCCATCAAGTAACCGAGTTTCCCCTGACTGCACCTCTAAACTGCTCTCTTCTTCCCCTTTGCTCTGTTCTCCTTAGGAGCTCCTTCCCACAGTCTGCTGTTTTAGGCTTCCCATAACAGCCCCCTCCTTCTCAATGTCTGCTCTATTAGGCTTCCCCACAACAGCCCCTCTGACTCTTTTCCCTCCACCTCCTTGTATTCAGAATGTTCACCCAATATGCTTTCCCTTAGCATCAACATCCTATCTAAGTGTCCTCTGTCCCTAATATCCCCTCCTGCTTGCTGTAACATAACATCCTGTAATTTCAGAGCATTGCCCCAGCCTCCCTCAGCCCCACCCTTCTGCAGCCCATATCCACACCCCTTATCCTTGGACCCCCAGCTTACTCCTTAACCAATATACCTCACTCCTGATACAAGACAGCTGTCTACAGAGTGGGCAGCCTCCCTCTCTCTCAGGCCCAATTGAGGTGTGCCATCCCACAGCCTGTGCAGCCTACAACCCTTCTGAAGATGCCTGCCATGGTGGAATATGGCCACCCTGTTTGTCCCCCTCTTTTTATAATGGCACACCCCCTTTTCTCAGTCCCTTCCCCCAGAATACAGTTTCTCTCTATACTGACTGCAGTTATTTACAAACCCAATTTCAACCCCACCAATAAAGTTCCCAAGTCTCACAAACACATACAGTCCAGTGTGTGTCCATTCCCACTAACAGTGTTTGTAGGCAGACATCAGGTACCGTATGATGTCACAGGCCCACTAGTTCCTGTTGCTTCGAATTTCAGTCCCAAACAGAAATACACAGCCCTTCAATCCCAACCCCCAGTGGCTTTTCAGTATTTAAGAAACCAAGCAAACATCACATTTAAATTTCTCTCTAATTATCACTGCCAAACAAGTGTTCCCAAGCCTCAAAAGTTACAATATCACAGCCCAAGTAACAGTTCTAGCTCAAAGTAGTAATTTTTAACACATAGAACTAATTTCACTTACAAAACTATTCAAATATTTCAGTTAAAACAGAATATACTGCTCAGTGAGATTGTGTGATCCCACCCACTGAACGCTGGCACAGCTGGTTCTTGTTAAAGCGGCTCAGTGGGATTGTGTGATCCCACTCACTGAACACTGGCACTGCTGGTTCTTGCTGAAGCTGCTCAGTGGGTTGTGTGATCCCACCCACTGAACACTGGCACTGCTGGTTCTTGCTAAAGCTGCTCAGTGGGATTGTGTGTTCCCACCCACTGAACACTGGTACTGCTGATTCTTGCTGAAGCTGCTCAGAGGGACTGTGTGATCCCATCCACTGAACACCGGCATTGCTGGTGCTTGCTGAAGCTGCTCAGTGGGACTGTGTGATCCCACAAATGAACACTGGCACTGCTGGTTCTTGTTATAGCTGCTTAGTGGCACTCTGTAATCCCACCTCCCAAACATGCCACTCATTCTTGCTAAATCAAGTCTGTGGCACTTTGTAATCCCACTCCCCAAACAGTGTTACTGTCCGTTCTTGCTACAGCCACTGTGGAACACTAAGGTATCCCACCAGCCCCCTGAACATCAGCACCATTGGGTCTTGCTAACACCACTCTGTGGTACTGTGCTTTCCCCCTCCAACACTGACACAGCCATTTTTTTGCTAAATCTACTCTGTAACATGTGAGCAATAAGACCTGACAATGCATAGAGTATTAGTGGATACCTGCACACCAAGGGGCATGCCTTTCAGTCATTTGTCTTTCTTTACAAACAGCAGAAGGTTTGTTTGCTTCCCATGGAACATAAGAATTCAATATTCTGTAGTATCCCTCTAATCGTTTGCTCAATCCAGCCCCCCCCCCACAAAGCATGGAATGGTAACATGAGATGCATGAATTCCGAATTCTGCAAAATTCCACTGGTATACATTCACATAGATTTACACATGCCTCAGATAGAATCAGAGGTTCAGTTTCATCTGGGGCAGGCTGAGCACCAGAGATTGCTCTCTCAAGCTGGTTTGGCTATTTATTTATTGAAGTCTCGGAATTACAAAACCTTTGAGCCAGAGGCTCATTTACAAAGGCTCCATGTCAATAATTGGAAGTAACAGATTGGACAGACAAAATGGCAGCAATTGTATAGTGATTGATTGGGAAAAAAAAGGGAACAAAAAAAAAAACAATAATACAAAAAAATACAACAGTATATTACGAGTGCTACAAAAGTAACAAGGTTTACAGGTACAAGCATTTTGTAATCTAAATAGTAGCAGTCAGAATAAGAGACCTTGCCAAATAGTCATAGGTGGAAAGTGTTGAGGAAGGGGGAAAGGTAGTAAGGAACCAACAGGATGGACAGTAGAGAGTAGAAGCTCGGGGGGAGGGGGAGAATGGAGTGTGGTGGAGGAGTACCAGATTGAGGCTGAAGGGTGGGTGAATCCAGGAGCAGTGCACAGTACAGAGCAGGAATGGGGAGGCGGAGGATAAAGCTAAAAGGGGTGAGTGAGGGAAAGGAGTGGGATCAGAGAGTTATACTATGGGGCAACTATGCAGAGGTTGGGGGAAGGTGAAATGCAGAAGTAGAGAAGAGGGTGGAATTAAAATAAAGGGAGAGGGGAAGGAAATGAGTGGCCAGCTGATAGGAGGGGGGGAAGAAGGAGGAGGAGAAAGGGGGAAAGGACGTGGGAGAAAGGATGGGGCTAGATGGGACAGTCAGATATGCTGTGTTTCAGCAGGTGTTGTTGCAGTTTGGCTTTGAAGGACCCAATGCTGGTGCATGCTAGGAAGTCGGTGGGAAAATATTAAGACTGCTGGGCACACTGTACATAAAAGTCAGCTGGGCTTGCTCAGTATGGCAGAAGGGGACCTGGAAGGTGGAGCTGGAAGTGTTTCTGGTGCGGTGGTGGTTATGTGTTCTGTTGATGAGTTGCAATAGTAAGGGGGGGGGCCATTCTAAGGCTAATCTTCATAGCAAACAGATGGGTTTGACAAGAGATCCTGTCATGGAGGTTTAGCCAGTTAGCTGTGGTATAGAGGGTGTAAATGTGAGTATAGAGGTGGGCACCAGTCACTAAGCAGCAGGCTTTGTTTAGGGCTACACTTAACCTCCAGAGGGTGGTACTAGTGGCTGAACCACAGGTAATAAGCCTACAGTCGATAACTGAAAGAATGGAGCTCATAATGGCTAGTCAGAGGGCTTCCAGAGACATACAGTATCTACGCCTATATAGGACACTTAGCCTGGTCCAGATTGCTCTGGAAACGATGTATACATGTTCGGTATAGGATAGGTTGCTGTCTAATGTTATGCCTAATTATTTGAAACTATGAACCTGTTCGAGCGGTGAGCTGAGGTTGTTTGTTCTTATAAATTGGGTGTTTTTATACCTGGTGTCTGTACTGGTAAACAACATGACTGATTTTCTTGTAATTCATGATGAGTTTATGTTCAGTGAACCAGGTCTCTACTGCAGTGAAACTATATTGCAAGCTGCTGATGAGTGTTGTGGGGCTGGGCTGGCTAGTGAAAAGCACAGCATCATCGGTGTACAGGAGAAGGTTGGAGGGCAGACTTGAGGAAGGGTGTTGAGGTAGAGGCTGAAGAGGAGTGGCCCCAGTATAGATCCCTGAGGTACTCCTGAGCACATAGGAAGATGGGAGGAGAGGGTGTAAGTATTTTACTCTTTGGGTTCTGTCATTTCTTAAACCAGGAAGTGACTTCCTGTGAGAGACCAAGGGTAGGAAGACACTTTAGTAGAAGAGCGTGGTTAACATTGTCGAATGTCTTCGTGAGGTCGATATAGATTGCCCCCACAAGATGTCCGCGATCTAGTGATTTATGGATATAATCAGTAAACTTGAGCAGGGCTGTGGTGCCCTCTTATGAAAACCATGCTGTTCAGTACATTGCAAATTATAGATGGAAAGATATTCTGTCAGCTGATAGGCCACAATCAACTCTAAGGCTTTAGAGAGGGGAGGCAGGATGGAGTTTGGGTGAACGTTAGAGTGGGTGGCCCTGTCTCCAGACATGAACTGGGATAACCACTGTCACTTTCCAGACCAGACAGAATTGATTAAAGCAGAGGGATAAGTTGAAGATCTTGGTGAGAGGAACCAGAGCTGCATCTAAGGTGAGGTGGAGCATTTTAAGATCTAGAGTATTGCCGCTGTGTCTAGATTTACATAGTGCCCACACCAAGTATTTTTTGTCCTGTCCCATGTGTGATTGTCTTGAAATAGAAGAGAGAAACATGTGGGGCTTTGTTCATGTTGTGGTCACAGACCTGGGTGGGTGGGTCGTCAAAGAAGTTAGGAGGAAGTACCCTGCTGAGGTCAGTGAAAGCAGTATTAAATATGTCTGCCATTTCTTTTGGGACATGGGTAGTTGCGCCATTTACATTAAGCACTGAGGGTGGGGACCTGCTAGGTTTACCAGTTAGATTTTTTATGTTGTCCCCAAATTTTGTTTTTTACGAGGCTTGAGGGGGAATTTTCATGATCATTAAAGAAACACTAGAAATAACAAAATCTGAATAGTGCTTGATTTTTTACATTTTGTTTATGTCTATAAGAAAAGGATCATGTGTTGAAAGAATATTCAATTATTTATATTTTTTAAATTATTTATTTTAACTAGGGAGTTTTATTTTTAGGGCCTAGTTGAAGGTTTTTACAGAAGAGTTGAAGTGACAGACATGTCTGTGATGGAAATCAAGAATGAGTGAAGTGGCTCATGAATTCTCTATGTGATTTAATAGGGCTCCTTTGTGCCAGCCCATTGACACAGTAGTAGAGCTACCTTTCCACGATGACAATGACCCAGCTCTGGGAATGAACCTGGAGTTGTGGGGGGCCATCCGGGAGGATTGAGCTTCTGGATTAGAGATGGAGCCATGTGCTACACTAGGTTTCTCCCTCCTTGGTTCCCTGGTATTGCATATGTAGTCCCCTCCCCGATATCTTGGGGCATGATAGTGAGATCTGTGGGAAAGGGGCCTCAAGCACAGAATCCACCTGAACAGCTGCGTTACCTGGATCCTCGTCCAGCAAAGAGGGTGCCCAGAACAGAACCACTGCAGCTGTGGAGTAATTGGGGGTTAATGACACTTAATCTAGCTGAATAAAAAAGTCTATTGTCCAAATGGTGTGAAAAGTTTATAAAACTCCATTTAATTGAGAAGTTGGAAAAAACATCAGCCACTCCATAGAGCGTGAGGGGTTATCATCAGTAGGAATTAACCTAAGGAACACAGCTACCTCAACCAGTGGTTAATTGTGATCGTGAAGACCGCCACTGCACATGTCCCACAGCCAAATTAGCCCTCCAAATGTGCTGGTGGCAGCAGCATATCAAATGCGGCTGAATCAAGCCTGCAAGATTACCTGAGTCAGCTTGGACTCTTCACTACCCACTCCTGCACTCTTAGTTTCAAAATTGACACAGGTCCCAAATACAAGCTCATGGATGTCCCCCCACTCCTCTGCCTCCATGATTGCTGGATAGCACCACCAGGGTTCAAACCTCCAACTGCTTCACTCTTGAATGACAAAACTAATGCTGGGCCTCCAAACCACTTCTTCCAACTATCTCTCTCTGCTACTGAGGCCTAATACAGATGCTGAAATGCGCACACCGGGATACATGGCTGGGTTATACCCATATCGGTGAGCTGCTTGCAGAGACTTATGCCCAGGATCCCTGTGCTATCAGCCCATTCCCGTCCACTACACACATGACTAGCCAGCAGCACACTCCCAAAAGGGGCTAGGCAGGATCTCACCTCTACTTCACAGGGACTGGGGCAGGTTTTCACCACTGTCTGCAGACTCTCTTCCCTCCACAGCCAGGTTAACTTCAGCAGGAGGCCGCAACATCCACAACATGTTCCTCAGAACACACTGACCACAGCCACTTCTACACACCAACAACACCATGGAAGATAGCTCAGGAGGGCAATCACTCCACCCTGGCCCCTCTTTCCCAGTCCATTGCCCAGACGGACTCCCCCTATCACATCAAAACTCCCAAGCTCCGTCTCACCTCCCGACCACCTGCCTGCAGGCTGTCCCAGGTGGCAACAGAAATTAACCCTTTATATCCTAGTAAGCTCCCAGTAGGTTTTCATAGGGTGTGCAACAGGTTCAGGGTAGTCTGGGATGTGGACGATGTCAGCAGTGCACTTCTGGATGTGCAGTGGAGGGAGGGGTGAGTGAAGGGATGGGTATGTGTCAATTACAGTATTAGTCAGGGCCAGGTGGAGGAAGAAGCTACCAATTTCCATGCCAGACAGGACTGCTTTGGTCTCTGGGCACTTTCTCTCACTCTGAGAAGTTTGCCTCAAAAGGTTGTCAACTTCGAATGAAGAATCTTGTCTGGCACCAAGCTTTAAGGGACAAATCCTCCTCAGAGCATTTAGACATGACGCTCATCCAACTTTCCAGTGATGGCTGTGAGGGAGAGTAAAGCAGAGCCTGAGATGTTTGCTTTGAGGAGATTAAGAAGTCAGGGTATGAACAGGACTGAGGAAAGTAACACTCATCCACGTGAAGCAGATTTCCTTGGTTGGGCAGCATGTAGTGTAATCTATTGATTAAAGCCCCTGGAGCTCTGGTGGCAGTGTAAAAATGGGTGAATGTCATCCACTTCTTCCATTCACAATGTGAAATTCATAGTTTTACCTCCTCCTCCTCCACTGCTGTTTACTTACTGATGGCTAGGCCACTCGAAAATTGTGGGGAAATAAATTCCCAAAATGAGAAAGTATTTACAAAAACTGCAGGAAAACTGCAGGAGTTGTGACGATATTCCTAGTGCTCCACATTATAGCTGTAGATGTTTTCTGAAGCACTCATTGGACAAATTAAATGGTTAAATAGATACATTGTCACTACTATATGCTTACAACTTGAAGAAAGGTTTGTGCTGTTAAAATGTGTCTATATGAATAAATCGTCTAAAATCTAAAAACACAAACCTTATGCAGTGTCAATTAGATTTAATTTAGTGAGCTTCATCATGTCTATATTAAATAAATTCAAAAGCAACCTATTTTGTGACTAGTTGTAAACTGTGTAAAAAAATAAATACTGTAGAAGCTGACCCAGTGGCGTTAAGGGTTGGGGCTGTATGCCACACCTCGCACTCACGCCAGGACCTGGGTCTGGACGTGAGCCTGCTGTCAGGGGTCAGCAGGGGAGGAATAGGGACTGAGCATCTGGAGGACTGCACTCCTATCCTGGGAGGGACCTGGGCTCCACCACTCTGCAGCGGCCCTCGTGACAACTGGGGTCACTGTTAGAGCTAGTGCAGCAAGGGGACATGCAGGGGAAGTCAGCAGGTATGTGCACCAATGTCATGGCACGCCTGCACTTAGGGGACCTAGAATAGGAGGAAAATGTCAGCATTGGTCATGGCAGCTTGATAGCCACAGCTTCCTGATCTCAGCAGGGCCCAGTGGTGGCCAGACATGCCAGTATTAGTTCCTGGTCTGGCGCGGTGACTGGGGTTCCTTTCGCAGGTACAGCTGCATATGCTAGCTGGTGTGTGGGGCACCGCTGTTGGGAAGTCATCACTGCAGTCCCCATCTCCCTCCCCACCCTCCCACTGAGCACCCACCTCCTTACACCCTCCTTACCCCAAACTTACCTCAGAGATTGGTGCTGTCATCTTCTAGACCGGGACACATCTGCACTCTTCCAACATGAACTGAAGAATTAAAGGTTAGTGTGCTATACCATTCAATGGGGTTTTCAACTTATGCTGATATCTCAGTCATTTTTTGGAATTTTTGCCCCAGATTTTCAATATGGGGTTCTTTGGACCCCACCTCATGAAAACTGTCACTGTCATTTTGTTACTCAGTCCCGAAAGGTGATTTTGCGGTCACTGTGTGGAATCACCTTTCAGGACTGATTCACAAATGACAGTGCCACTATTCATGGTGGGGGTCCCAAAGCCCATGTTGCAAATTTGGTGAAAAAATTCCAGAATATGACTGCAAGCATGTGTTACGTAGTTTCTATGCACGCCCTAACGCTTAATTTTTATTTTCACTCCACATTTTAACATTGCCATTTTTGCACACACCTTCAAAACAGTACAGCTGTCATTTTCCACAACCTGCCCAAATGTGTTTTCACACCTGTGGCACAGAATAGTGTGTTTGCTCTGTGCAATCACCTTTCGGGACAATTGAACAAAATGACACTGGCATTGTTCATGAGGAGCGGTCCAAAAAAGGCCATGTTGAAAATTTGGTGCAACACTTCCAAAAAATATCCAAGTTACACCTAGGCATTAAATAATTTATATGTACATTTGTAACTTTCATCATTTTGTAGCTCTTCACATCCCTATCGGCTCTGGCCAGAGTTTGTTCATTAGGGTAGGGGTGATCTACAGACCTCCAGCGAGGAGAGGAAGGAGACAAGGATATGATAAATGAAATAGGAGGGATGAATAACAAGGTCAAAGTATTGCTAGTGGGGGACTTCAGTCTACCAGATATGGATTGTAGCCTGCCTGCTGCAGCATCACTCAGAAGTAGGAAAATCTAGACTCCTGCAGAGGCGTTCCTAAGGCAACTAGTTAAAAACGTGCTCATGAGGGGCATTACTGGACATGATACTGTCAAATAGGGACTGTGTCACTGACATCACAGTGGGAAGCTAGCTGGGGACCAGTCATCATATAAGAACATAGGAACATAAGAATTTGCCAGCAGAAGGGGCCCACTTGATCCATTTAGTCTTCCCAGAATACCTACCCCCTCCTCTTAGACTATTTCCTTCTTTGGGCATACTGTTTATCCCAGCAAATTTGAATTCCCTTACATTTTTTTAGTCTACTACCTCTTGCAGTAGGCTATTCCAAGGGTTGACCACCCTCCCAGAAAAAAGTACTTCCTGATGCTTATCCTAAAGTTACCTCCTGCCAGTTGTAGATTTTGGCCTCTTGCGACTCTCTGATTTCATCTGACAGATTTTCCTTCCTTGCTGTGTTAATTCCTTCATATACTTAAATGTTTCTATTATGTACCCCATTTCTTCTCTGCTCAAGTGAGTACTGCTGTAAGTCAGCCAGTCTGGTTTCATATTCTGGTTCAGGGGCTCCCTCCTATCTCTCATCCTCTCTGTCCACTCCTCCTCCCCCACCCCTCTCTGAGATCAAATGATGCCAGCACTTGACGGTCCTTGCCGCTCCACCCTCATTGGTCAGACTGGTTTCAACCATCATTTCCTAAAATCTAGAATTACCTCCCCTGAAATATGATACCTCCTCCAACTACTCCTTACTCTGCCCTACACAATTACCTTTCCTCAGCTGTTCCTGCTTTAACCCACCTTAATACCTGTCTCCAGTTTCTGCCTTCCAACCATGAGCCCCCCTCCAGCAGGGTTCTCAACATCCTGAAGGGGGAAATCAGGAAATGGCTACCCCTTGTCCTCATATTCAGTTCTTGCCTCTCCCCCACCTCTCTTCTCCAGCTGCACCTCTGGTTCACCAGTGTGCACAACCTAACCCCATCCTTTTTACTCCAATAGCACTTGCGTGCAACCTCAAGCCTGCTCCTGGTACACTCATGCACTATAAATGGTTCTATGGTTTTGTACGTTCATATTGTTCTTTTGCATGATTTTGGACATGTATTGTAATTTACCCAATGTTCCTCTACTGTTTATTGTACAATACCTTGTCTTTCAACTGTTGCACAATCTTACAATGTTGTATTGTTTGTACTACCCACATACTATTGTAACTGATCATCCTTCACAACCATATGTAATACCTCCCCCAGGTCACACCGTAAGATGAGCAACTTGCTATTCAGTGTGCCCTCCTGGTGAAACAATTCAATAAATAAAATAAATAAATATGGCTCCTGGTGCAAACCCTGCACCATCTTTGCAGCCCTTCTCTGCACTGCCTCCAGTCTGTTGATATCCTTCTTCAGGTGCGGCCTCCAAAACTGGATGCAATAGTCCATGTGTGGCCTGACCAGTGATCTGTAGGGTGGCATTGCATCTGAGGATGCCATTTGCTTTCTGTGCTGCCTTTTCACACTGCTTGCTCATCCTAAGGTCATCTGTAATGATTACACCAAGATCCATCTCCACCTGTGTTACTTCAAGCTGGTGTCCTAGCAGTATGTATTCCTTCCTGGGGTTTCTTTTACCCAGATGCATGACCATGCATTTTTTGGCATTGAACTTCAATTGCCAATTTTTGGACCATTCTTCCGCCCATACATATCCTTATCCATCTTCAAGACTCCCTCTTGGGTGTCACCTGGTTGCAGAGTTTTGTATCATTTGCAGACAGGCATACTTTCCTCTGCAGCTCATAAGTGATGTCATTGATGAAAGTCTTGAAGAGGATGGGGCCTAATACTGACCCCTATGGCACTCCACTGGTCACCTTACCCTCCCTTACTGAGCTCCATCAACTAAGACCCTCTGTGTCCTAACTTTGAACCAGTTTGCAATCCAGTTGACTGTCTTCTGTCTAAGTCCTGTATTCTCTAGCTTATTCATAAGCCTTCTATGGGATGCAGTGTCAAAGACCTTGCTGAGGTCTACGTACACCATGTCCACCACCCCTCTCTGTTTCACTGTTCTGGTCACACAGTCAAATAATTCTATCATGTTTGTTAGGCACGATTTTCCTGCCATAAATACATGTTGCTTGGGGTCAAGCTTTCTGGATTATTTTAGATGATCCACTATTCTATCTTTCAGCAGGGTTTCCATAAGTCTGCCTACCACTAAGGTCAGACTGACTGGGGTAGTTCCCAGGCTCTTCTCTGCGTCCACTTTTATGTGAGGTGCCACCACAGGCTTCTTCCAGTCTTGTGGCATTGTACCACTCTCCAGTGACTTATTAAAAAGATCAGTGAGTGGTGTTGCAATTTCTTCCTGTAACTCCTTTAGAATTTTAGAGTGGATTCCATTGGGTCCCATTGCTTTGTCTACTTTTAGTTTGCTGAACTCTTCTAGGACTCTTTCTCTTGAGAAGCGGAAGTCATCTGCTGTTCTACTGTTGCACACTGCCTTTCCCATAGTAGGGCCACTACCTTAGTCTTTATGGTGAAGACTGAGCAGAAGAATTTGTTTAGCAGTTCTGCCTTGTCTTAATCCTTTACAACTATCTGTCTTTCAGCTGATTTTAGCCAGATTATCCTACACTTATCTCTTTTTCTTTCACTTGTGTACCTAAAAAATGTTTTGTCCCCCTTTGTTACTCCCTGCACAAATTTTTCCTGTCTGAGCTTTGGCTATCCTATATACTTTCCTGATCTCTAAGCTTTGATATGTAATTCTCCTGTCTGCTTCTTTTCTTTATCTGCTTATACTACTTTGAAGACCCTTTTTGTGTTTTACTATTGTTGCTATTTCTTTGAGAACCACAGCAGCTTTCCTCTTCTGTTTGACTTGTTGTTGTGCTTTGTGCACTGTTCAGTAACTTGAAGTAAAGCTGTTTTCAAGGCTTCTCTCCATGTCCCATAAGTTGTTGATTTACAACAAGTTTATTAACTGTGTTTTCCTGATGTTGAAGCCTGCCTTGTGGAAGTCTAGTATTTTCAGCTTTGTGTGACTTGATTCAGCTACCCTTTCCATTGTTAACCAGATTGACCTGTGGTGGCTAGTTCCCAGATTTGCCCCTACAGTTATGTCTGAGATTCTGGTGCTGTTTGTTAGCACCTGGTCTAGGATAATCTGTTCTCTGGTGGGAGACTGTACCAGCTGATTATGTCCTGCCCCCTTCAGGGCAAGTAGGAACTCTTTGCTGTGCTCAGACGATGCTGTGAATGAGGACCAATCTACATCTGGTAGTTTGAAATCTCCCACTAATAACAGGTCTCCCTTGTTATCCATCAAGAAGATGTTTTCCAGGAGCTTCTTGTCTATGTCAGAGTCCTGGGAGGGAGGTCTATATGTGTCTCCTGCTCGGATAGGGGCTTTGTCCCCTGCTCCTAGAGTGACCCATAGAGCTTCCAGTCTTCCTCGTTTTGCTTGGACTTCTGTTGCTGAGATCATCATATGGTATGTTTGAGTATAAGGACAAGTATAGCACTGAACCACACTAAAATGAGGTCTTGGACTTCTGAAGGGCCAACCTCAAGAAAATAGGTGAGTACCTCAGAGAAGCCCTAGTAGGAAAAAAAAGGAATAGGGTGGTGCAGAGGAAAAGTGGGCAAAAATAAATGGCCATTGAGAAGGCAACAAACCTCTGTGTCAAGCAGGTTACTAAGAACAGGAGAAGGAACTGTTCTCTGAGAAAGTAGCAGAGAAGGCAAAGGAAAAGAAGCAGGCATTCAAATGGTGCAAGATGACACAGAAGACAGAGAACAGGAAGAGTTATCAGGAGAAATGAAGGAGACAGGGAAGGCAGTTAGGAGAGCTAAAGCACAAATGGAAGAAAACATTGCCAAATCAGCAAAAGGATAACACTTCTTCTGGTACATATGTAAAATAAGAAAAAGCAAGGCAGGGATAGTAAGACTAAAGGGGTAGGTGGAAGAGGATCAGACAAAAGTTGACATACTGAATAAGTACTTTTGTTCAGTATTCACAAAAGAAGGGGTAGGTGACAGGCTACAGATAGTGGATAAGAGCATTAAGGTAAGGGAGGTGAATGCTAGCCCTTTTACAGGAGAACATAGTCCTAGAGAACAAGCAAAACTAAACATAGACAAGGCTATGGGGCCAGATGGGATTCATCCTAGGATACTGAAGGAACTAAAGGAGGAAATGTCTGCACCTTTGATGGCACTGTTCAATCTATCACTGGATACAGGGGAAGTTCAGGGGGACTGGAGGAGGGTGGATGTGGTCCCACTACACAAAAGGTGGAATAGAGAGGAATCAGGAATCTATCTAACTGTAAACCTGACTTGGTGATGGGCCAGATTATGGAAACTCTACTTAAAGATAGGAGTGGAGAATACCTTAACATCAGTGGATTGCAGGATCTGAGGCAGCATGGGTTCACAGAGCATGGATCGCATCAAACAGACCTGATAAGAGTTTAAGCCTGGCTTACCAGAGAGGGGACCAGGGAGGATTGATGGATGTGGCCTACCTGGATTTCAGTAAGGCCTTTGACACCGTTCAACACAGAGATTTGTAAACAAGCTAGGCAGCATGGGAAAGGGTTCAAAGATAGTAAAATGGGTACAAAGTTGGCTAAGTAACAGAACTCAGAGGGTGGTGGTAACTGGAGTTCACTCGGAGAGGGTAAGGTAACCAGCGTGGTGCCACAGGGGTCAGTACTGGAATCAGTCCTCTTCAACGCTTTATTAGTGACATTGCAGAGGAGCTAGAAGGAAAGGTATGCCTGTTTGTGGATGACACAAAAATCTGCAACAGAGTAGACCACTGGGGAGGGGAGAAAATGAAGGAAGATCTAAAAAAATGGAAGACTGGTCTGTTGTTGAGGCACAGGTCAGGAAGCATAGGAAAACCAGGAGCAGTTGTAAATTCGAATGAGTGTTTTATTATTATTAATAACAGTACAATAAAATAAAAGTTGTTCAGAATTACTATTTACAAAGGCAGTTCAAACAGAGAAAACAATCCTCCTTCTGAGTGATTCCTCTCAGTTTGACTTCTCAGTCTCTCTCTCTCTCTCTCTTGTAAAAGCAATGCTGCTCTTTTGTAAGTCTGTGCAGGGAGATTGTTTAGAGAAAATTCTGCTTCTCACACAGTGTTCTTGTCAGTTTCAGTAGGTGCAGCAAAAAGAACATTGCAACCCAGAACTACCTCTTGTCGACAGCTCTGGAAATATTTTTCAAACCAGCATATCAGGTTAACCCCTTGAATTCTGTTTTTTGCAATCATTTCAACAGTATAACTATATACAGTTTTAAACAAAGGGATCTAAGTATCAGTCACATTTCCACATAAAGATTCACATATTTTTTTTTATAACTGCATATATGCAAGGAGGAAGAAGACACAGAAATAGCAAGGGAAGGCAGAGAGATAGCAAGAGGCAGAGAACTGCAAAACCATCGGAGTGATCAGTTTCTAGGTCTCACAAGAAAATTTGGTTGCACAATCAAACAGAGAAGACAGAAAAGGAGAGGAAAGAACAGACCCTTACATTTAACTTCTTTCTGCATAACAAATGGGACACGGCCTTATTCAGCCCTGTCACATGGATAATGGTTTGGCAGCTGGGCTTCAACGCCAAAAAATGTTAAATTATGCACATGGGGCACAGAAACTCAAGGGCAATGTAACATTTTGGGGGAAAGGTGTGTGACAACAACAGAACAGTACAGAGATCTGGAGGTCATCATAGCTGATGACCTGAAGGTAGCAAAGCAGTGTGATAAGGTGATAGGAATGGCTAGTAGGATGCTGGGGTGCATAAGGAGGGGTATCACCAGCAGAAAAAAGGAAGGTAGTTTAACCCCTATATAGATCAATGATGAGGACACACCTGTAGTAGTATGTCCAGTTCTGGAGACCCCATCTTAGGAAGGACATAGGGTGGAGACGGTACAGAGAAGGGCAATCAAAATAGTCCATGATCTGCATCAGAAGTCCTATGAGGAAAGACTCTGGGAATTAAATATGGACTCACTTGAGGAAAGGAGAGAAAGGGGAGACATGATAGAAACATTCAAATACCTCAAGGGTGTCAATAAGCTACAGGAGGGTGGCATATTGCACAGAAAGATATGCTCAGTGATGAGGGGGCATGACATGAAGCTGGAAGGGGTAGACTTAGAGGGGATGTAAGGAAATATTTCTTCATGGAAAGGGTGGTGGATGCCTGGAACAGCCTCCCAGCAGAGGTGGTGGGTACTGAAATGGTAACAGGTTTCAAACAGGCTTAGAATAGATACAGGGACCTTAGTAATGGAGCTGGGGGAGGGTAAGGTCAGAGATCAATTAGGATCCATAGCAGCAGAGTAGGTATGGACTTTAGGGCAGACTACTGTAGGCAGGTCAAGAGATCCTTTTTGCTGACAGTTTCTATGTTTCTATGTTAATCTTTGCATGTGAACATGCAAGTAGCAGATTGTCCAGGAGGGGTTGTAATTAATTCCATCTGAAGCACATTCAAGTTTAGAATCAGCAGGGCCATTCTATATCCTCAGTTGTTTGAATCAAAATCCATTCAGATTCAGAATGAAACATGCTAAAAGAATAACCTACAGTATCCTTCCACTTGCACAATGTTTTATAGTCATCAGCCCACTAAATGAAAGGCACAATTTGTACCTTTACTGCACCACCCATTGTTTCATATGCTGTGACATCTCTGACATGTAGAATGAAGACCTGAGTTATCAAAAACAATACAGTGTGAGGTGGGGAGCAGGTTTCAAATTGATTCTGTTTTAATCTGATTTACTGCCCAGTTTAGTTTCAAAATCCACTGTCGAATACATGTTAGCAAACTGATTTGTTTTCCATATAGCTTTTTGCTCCCCTGTTACCCCTGCACCTTACTTGGCAATGGGGGAGCCGTAATATTTTGTTTTTTTCTCCCCCTTACCTGGGACCCCAGTTCCCAGTCATGCATGCACATGAAGGTGTGCATGCACTCTGCAGCTTTAGTAATGGCCTCTTCCTCAATCCCGGCCTAATGTTGGGTTCCCTCCTTGGCTTGGCACTGCCACCTAACCTCCATCGGGTGGCAGCCAAGAGACGGGGACACCCCACATCCTTCCCCAGAGAGGAGAGCTTCCTTGCAGTTGCTCAATCTGAATCCTAGCCCTCCACCCCCGGCCGACCCCTGGCAGCCCAAGCTTGCTCCTAAACTTGGGTTGCTGGCATGGTGTGAGGTGTGGCATCCAGCACCTCAACTCTCAGGGACACCAGGATGGCTTAGCCAATAGATTTTGAAACCAAACCAGTCAGTGAATTAGATTAACACAGAATCACACAGAATCTCTTAGAAACCTCCCTCTCCACCTCAAACTGTATTGTTTTTGACAACTCAAGTCTGCATTCTACATACAATATCAGTATATTTTAGAATTTTCTTTTGACAATTTTAATATTTTTCCTCATATGAAAACACTCCAAAAGTCACAAGAAATTGCACAAATATTGCAGAAGAATGGTGAAATGTGTGGATTTTCAATGAAATTGTGGGTGCAATTTTCCAGTGGTCCAGCTGATGGCCCATCTATCATCCCCAAAACTGCCATGGTAACAAATTAGGTGGTTGGGCATTTTTTGATTTGTCCCAGTCTCCATCATCTGTAAATCATCATAAAGCTTAAGCTTTAGGGAGTTATGGGATGTCATAGATAGTCTATAGCAGTATTTCCTGCAATACTATTTTGGATATTTGCTTGATGTTTCTGGTACACCCGTGGTAGCCAGTTTGGTATTCTTGCTCATTCATCTCTTGTCTGTGTTGAAGTCATACTCTACTCTACTCTACCATACCATACTGCACCAAAACACATCAAACTTTACTGTAGTATACTGTACTTATACTGTTGCATATCATATTGTTCTATACTGTAACATATCATACCATAGTGGATCATGCCAGACAAAACTGGGGTTGTTTACTTTCCAAAACATATTTTTTACTGCAACTATAACTGCTTGCTACCTTAAATCCAGTGGAAATAATATCACACTTGCAAGTCATTTTTTTCTTCAAATCCCAAGAATCCCTCTTAGATAGTATCAGGCCTGCTACCCTAATGGTGCACTTGACAGCTATTTCCACCTATATATCAGTGGGTAAGCAGAGAACAGTGGCCTCTCATCCCATTTTCAAGTGGTTCTTTAAGGGCCTCCTGCACCTATATCCACCAGTTATGGAAACTGTCCCTCCCTCTGATCTAAACATTTGTATAGACAAGCTCATGGAATCCCCTTTTGAGCCATCTATTTAGGGGTACGCTATAGTGAAAACCCCTTTTTCGGTTTGGAAACATAAACTTTTAGTGTTATATAGGATAGAAAAAGTGATAGGAAAATCTAAAGTTAAGGTTACACATAGTATCTCTATCTGAGCTGTGCATACTCTCCCTACACACAGTACAGCAGTACCAGTGGCTCAGTAGGTAGTGTGCTCACCTCTGGAGACAGAAGATTGAAAAGGTTCTGGGTTCTAGCCTCTACCAGGTACTTGGGTAACACCCATTATTGACACTGTTGTGCAGTACAAGGTGGACTGGACTACAGAGGTGCCATCCTTTGAATGAGACATTAAACCAAGGTCCCTTCAGCCCATTTCTGGTCACTGTCTAGGTGGAAGTTAAAGATCCCATGGCACATTTTGATGAAGAGTAGTGAAGTTTCTCTGGTGTCATGGCCAACTTTCCTATCAATAAAACAACTCCATGTAACCTGCTCCTAGGACACACTTGGAAAAAAGCTGTCAAAGCTTAGTGTGTCTTTCCAGGTAAACAAAATGCAGTAACAGGGATTTATACCACTGATACCACTGCAAAAACATTTCCAGTAACATAACGTGTACCTCCTCAATGCCTCCTCTGTCTCACTGGTTCCTTCACATTTAAGAAGACAATAAACGTATCAGGCGTCACTCAAATTGTGAAAACCCATGAAGAAATCTTTCAAATGAGGTATTGGATTTACCTGTAGGGGAAAGGAGTCTTGAGATATGAATAACTAAGCAATGTGTAAATCAAATCAAAGCAACAGCCATTTCATGTGGTCTTAAAAACAGGAAGTGACATCACTGAGGGACAAGCTGCATGTTATTAATTACAGTGACATCACATTCTGTTTTTAAAATTGCATGGAATGGCTGGGGCCTAGTTTTGATTTACAGATAATTTAAATATTCCTATCATGGGAATTTTGACACCTACAAATACCTCATTCAAAATAACTTTTCATTGGCTTCACCATTTGAGCAATCCCTGCAATGTTTGCTGACTCTTTAATGCAAATCATAGTGGGAATTTCACTGTCTTATCTTTGCTAACCATATCAATGCAGCTTGTCACCTCTTTGAACACTCTGTTTCCTCTACCCTTTCTATCAGCTCTATTCCCTCATGTTTTCCCCCAATAGCCCTCACATTTAATCAGTCTGCTTTTCTGAAGTCCCACAACTTCACTGAGCCTTTTTTCATAATTCTAATTTTTATTATTTTCAAGAAGACTGTACATTATAATGACAGTGCTAATTGCACTATTCATCACATTTATGTATTATAGTAGCAAGTCCAATAACATGGGGAGACAAAACAAAGTACAACAAAAGTTCAACAAAAGACAGAAAAATCCTTGCTAAGCAGATTGCAAAAATATAATACTAAGACCATACACATTTTAAATTCATACATGCAAAACAGAAACATAGCCTTTGTTGGCAGAAGAGGAGCACTTGGCCCTCTCAGTCTGCACTGATGGTCCTAGATGGTCCCATATGGTCCCTGCCTAGTCTGTCTCTACAGACCATAACTGGTTTCTGGCAAACCTCCCTCCTCCCTGCCTATTCACTAGTATTCTCCTATATCTGTCCTATGCATGCTTGAAGCCCCCTATTGTTCTTGCCACCACCACTTCCACTGGTAGTCTGTTTGAGGCATCCACCACTCTCTCAATGAAGTACTACTTTTTCACATCAATCTTAATCTTCCCCCATCTTGCTTCATCACATGCCTTCTAGTACTGGTGGGCTTTCTCATTTGAAAGAGACTTTCTACCTGCACCCTGTTTAATCTGTGAGCTGCATCTACAGTAGGTCTCCATCAAGTCCCTCTTGCTCTCCCCTCACTTACAGGTGTACATGTTGAGATCCTCAGTCTCTCTTTATAATGCTTTTATTTGCAATTCCTGCACACCATTTTGTTGCCCTCCCTGGACTGCCTCGACCCTGTCTGTGTGTCCTTTTATGAGTGTGGCTCTAACCTGGACACAATACTCCAGCTGGGGTCCAACAAGTGAGAAATACAGTGGCAATACTGCTCCTCGTCTCAAGTTGGAGATACTGCTCCCATGCATCCTATCATTTAAATCATTTCAATGGCCCTACCCACTGTTTTATCATACTGCCCTGCCACTTTCAAGTAATCAGATATGATAACCTCAAGGTCCCTTTCCTGCACAGTGACTATTAGTAACATCCATCTGATACACAGCTACTGGGTTCCTATGCCCTAGGTGCATAATTTTGCAGTTTTTGGCATTGAGCCTCAACAGCCATGCTCTTGACCACTCTTTGGATTTCCCAATGTCCCTATTCATTCATTCTGCCCCCCAAGTGTGCCTTTCTTGTTACAGAGTTTGGTGTCATCTGCAAAAAAGGCATACCATCCCTTCCAGTTCTTCTGCAATGTTACTTATGAAGAACATTGAAGTGGACTGGCCCCAGTTCTTAACCCTGCAGAACACACCCTTGTTTACTCTCCCTTTATAAGAGTGAGTGCCATTAATTATTACCCACTGTCACCTCTCCATTAACTTGTTCCCTACGCAGTCCATCACTTAGAATCCCTACTCGATTTCTTTATCAGTCTCCTGTGCAGCACATTGTCAAAGGCCTTGCTAAAGTCCAGCTAGGCCATGCCTACTGCTCTCCCCTGATCTAGTTCCCTGGTCATGCAGTCGAAGAAATCAATCAGATTCATCTGACATGACCTCCCTCCATGAATCCATGCTGCCTTTGGTCTTGTAGTCCATTGAATTCAAAAGACATTACCAACCTTTCCTCTAACATGGTTTCCATTAATTTCCCAGCCACTAATACAAGACTGACCAGCCTAGAGTTGCTAGTCTCCTCCCTGCTGCTGCTCTTTTGGAGAGGGCCACATTCACTCTCCTCCAGTCCTCTGGAACCTTGCTTGTTTCTCATGAGCTGTTGAATAATGCCATCCACGGGGCAGCTAGCATCTCCCTGAGTTCCTTTAGCATCCTTGGTGTATCCTGTCTGGTCCCATAGCCTTGTCCACTTTCAAAGCTGCAAATACCATCAGGACTCTTTCCTCTGAAAACAGACTTGTATCCACCTCTCCCCCATTCCGGATGCTCCATGGTGGTCCATCCCCCTCACTCCACTGTGAAGACTGAGAAGAAGTACCTGTTCAGGGTGTCTGTTTTTTCTTGATCTTTTCTGTGCAGTCCTCCCTGTCCACCACCCTCCTTATCTCTATCCCTCCACTTGCTTTCTTCGTCTCCTTATATACCTGAAGCAAGTCGATCCTCTTGCTGTCCCTCCTTCCTCTGCACCTTTGCTGCAGTCAAGTGCCTTTTCTGCTTCCTCTGCTTTGCTTGGTATACCTTTGTTTTCTTTTCCTCTGCATTTTTTATACTTCCTAAACCGCATCCATTTTTTCCCTCACCACCTTGCCTGCTTCCCTAATATTTCTCTCATTCACTATCTTGCCTTCCCTATGATTCATTCAAAACTAATATGTTGTTGTTGTTGAAAAGCTTAATCAATCAGCTGCAAGTAATTTATTATGTTACCAAACAGACATGCATACATAAAAAACAATAAGAAAATATATAAATATGCAAGATGCATTACATAATCGCAGTACCTAAAACTTCATAAATACCTTACAAACACAAAACCAGCGTTCTTTAAAAATTGGGCCTTAGTTCCTCCAGATTTTCCTAAATGAGAGACAGGCAATTTTGTGATGTAGTTTTATATCATCGTCTAAAAAAGTTGACCAGCCCAATATAGAACTAAAACAGCAAAAATAAGAAAAGGAGACCCAAGAAGTACTACCAAGCAGGTTACTACAAAGCATACTTGCTTCTCACACCTTCTGTTGCTGCTCATGACAAACCTTAACTCCTCCTCAAAAGGACATGTGCATAAGTTGTGGTAAGTGTACCTCAAAGAGACCCAGGGATGGTGCATGGGTCTATTCTGACCTAGTCAATAAACCAGCAGGAGTTCAATCTTATAGCCTGAGGAAAGAGTCAGCTTAAATAAATAAGTAAGGAGTCTGCCTCCCTAAAAAGAACCTTAATAAACCTAATAAACCTATGAGGGCAAAGACCTATTAAACCTATTTGTAGCATGCAGAGAACACCATGTATCTGGCTCTGCATAAGACCCTATAGACCACACTTGCTCCTATACTACTCAACAAGATGTCCTATCTCCATAACCTCTTGCACCCTTGTTTGCCTGTATCATGAACTTATCCAGTTATGACCTCCCAGAGAAATAGCTATGGGTACACACTAGCAAAACAAGCTTCAGTACAGAAAGGATCATCTGGGCATTCCTACAGTGAAACCAGCTAATCTAGCCATACACTACTTTGTGCGGTGAACCATTACAATACCAGGGATGCAATCAAGCCACATATCCAGGTCCCATAACTGGGTCCTGGGTCAACTCACAGGGGTACTCAGCCAAGACAAAAATGGTAGAAAACATAGTCACTAGCCCCACATTAGATCAACTCATGTTGCCAGCAAAACTTTCAAATTTGGTGAAATGCCAAAGGCACAATGTAGTGCATGCTGCTCCATGCTCTATTGATCACTAGTTTGGCAGGAATTATATGCCAGCTACTATTTGGAAACCATATACAGGTTCCAGGAGACTGTGTGTGTTCTCATATGTCCAAACATTTTGCCCTACTTTTTTCAAACCCAAGGGCCATTTACTTGCCCACAGCTGTGGCTTCCTAATCAATGTCCTGTTAGAGCCTATGAATAGCTTCTTGAAAGGTATGTCAGCAAACAAGCTAACATTTCCACTAGGCTATCTCTGAAGACACAGCCAATTTTGCCACTTTTAAGCATCTGTGTGGCCAGCCCATTGGCGCACTGAGGGTTGAGGCACTGGATGCCACACCTCACACTGCACCAGCGACTTGGGTTTGGGAACGGACTCAGATGCTGTGGGTCGGCAGGGAGAGGACAGGATTGAGCATCCGGAGGACTGCTCTCCTCTCCTGGGGGGGAGCTGATGCTCCTCGCTGCTATAGCAGCTCCTGGTGGAGGCTGGCGGTTGCAACAAGACATGAAGCATGCAGAAGGGGTATGGGAGCAATGGCAGATATCCTGCAAGTGGGTGTAGGAGCATGCCCGTGTTGCGCCGGACATCATTGCCGTTCATGCTCCTGGGGTAACAGAATGAAAAAATCTCCACCCTCAGGGATAGGCAAAGGCACCTTGCCCCCGGATACCTCCCAGCACCAGGTGCTCTCCTCTCTGGTCCCCTGCTCACTTGGCTGACACTCTACTCTATAGCTAGAGTGCCCTGGCAGATAGGGGTATTCCTCCCTGGGAGGGTTCAGATCCGGGGCTGTGACAGTTGGAGTGAGGGAGAGGGTGAGAGTCTTAGGTGGGAGGTAGAGCCCAGAAGATGGAGGATGCTGGAGAGAGTTTCCAGAGAGACTGGTGCAGAAAAAATAGAATTTGAAAAAAAAAAATAAGCATCTGTGTGCTTCCCAGTTTGAATGATCACCAATCCACAACCAGGGAAAAACAGGAACCCTAATTGATTTTTTACTTTAAAGTGCTGATCAGAGAGAGAAAGACACAGTTATCAATGTAGAAGAGACAACACTGCCCACACTGTCCACTTCTCATTACCTCTCTAAATGGATGCAACATAAAATAGCAAATGGTATCACTATAATGGGTTTTGCTCCATACCATTCCCATTATCATCTGTATAAAGGCTGTTGTTCAATCAATCAGATTCAGACTGTAAAATTCTAACAAAAATAATACATAACAAAACTGCTAGTTAGACACAACAAGTATCAGAATGTTCATTTATATTCCATGTTGTATCATAAAAAAATTACAAAATAGAAATATTTAACAACTAACTGAAGTGGATATTTGCAGGATAGGATAGATAAATTAATACCATATAAGATGGCCTGACCTTAGGGAAGAAAAAGTTTCAAAGCTTTCAAAGGCATTTGTATCAATTAACCAAGGCTAGAACATATAGCAATTCAGCAATACATATCTACAAAATAAAATCATTAGGGACAAGGTTTGGCAGCGACCAAGATGGCAGTGTGATCTGAGAGTGGGAGTGTCCCGGAACTGAAGTCTGCATTACTCCACCCTTTTACTTCCCTGTAATTACTCAGTTTTTATTAGGTTGAAATGAAGTTTCACACAAGGAGCTCCTGGTGTATTTGGCTTTTTATGTTGGCTTGCGTGCATGCGCAAGCAACATCTTACGCTAGTACGGGTTTTGGGGGCGCGGCTGCTGTTGGGCGAATGCAGGGCATGCATCAGTAGGTGCGTCCCTCATTCCTTAATCAGCCTGGATGCCGGCGCCACACCATGCATACATAATGGGGCGAGCACATCTAAGCAAAGGTCAGCTGCAATCCGAGCAAAGCTCATCATATGCAGCTGTCCTTTGCTTGCCGTGCTCGTCACCATTATGACCATAGTCAGCGAGGCGGCCACCTCACGCTGACCCGACATCAGGGTGCCCAATCCCCTGTCAGCAACCCCTGTATTTGTCGACGGGGGGCCCACCCCGTCGGCATATCCCAAATGTCGAATGCCGGGAGCGTCCCTAACCCCCGCTCGCAGCCCTCTCACTGTCTTTGCATGCTGACGGGGAGCCCACTCCCATCAGCATCACTCCCCAACTGTTAAATGCCGAATCTAATCTCCCTCATCACTCCCCTACTTACTGACACCCGTGAGGTGCCCTCCTCATTACTATATTGTGTGCCACAATCCCATCCTCCACTGACCCACCCAAAACCCATAGGTGGCACTAGGAGCCCACCCAGCATGCCAAATACTGTAACCAGAAACATCCCAAATGGTTTCCTTTTTTCCTCACAAAAGAAAACCGTCTGTGATCTGATCTCTCACACCCACCCTGCACCTTTGCCTCCCTCACCCATACCTCGGACTCCTGGCAAAATCTTCTGGACCGGAACACATCTGCACTCTTCAAAGCTGACCGAGAACTGAAGAAATGCAGGAAGATGTATATAATGAATGAGTTTTTCAACTTTGCTGCGTATCTCAGGCATTTCTTGGAATTTTTAGCACAAATTTTCAGCATAGGGTTTTAGGCCCTCCTCATAGATTCTATCACTGTCATGGCGTTAATCGGCCTCAAAGGTGATTCACCCAGTCACTGTGTAAATCATCTTTTAGGACCCATTAACAAAATGACAGTACCAATGTTCATGGGAGCCTCTCAAAAGCCCATGGTCCAAATTTAGTGAAAAAATCCAGCAAATGCCTGTTTCTAGCGTGCATTCGCAGTTCCTACACCAGGCTAAGTAACTGTGCATTACCAATGTTTTAATGCTGGTTTTGGCATTGGCATTTTGTGCCACCTCCTTGTAGACAGTACAGCTGTCATTTTCCACATCCTGCCCAAAATGTGTTTCTGCAATTAGCGCTAGACAGCATGTCATGTGGGAAATCAGTGTTTGGGCCAGATTATGAAAATGACAGTGACACAGTTCATGAGCAGAGCTCCTAGAATGCCTATGTTGAAAATTTGGAGCTGATACTCCATAAATGACTGTGTTGAGCGTTGGCAGATTGCATGCCATTCGTACTGTTGTGCATTTGATATTTTCACTCTGGATTTTCACCATTGCCATTTTTCCACACCTCTTGATGAACAGGACAGCCATCACTTCACATATCCTGCCCAAAATGTGTTTCCACACTTCCGGCGCAGAATAGCGTGGTCGCTGTGCAAAATCACTTCTTGGGACACTTTAAGGAAATGACTGTGACACTGTACATGAGCAGAGGTGCTAAAATGCCTATGTTGAAAATTTGGTGCAACGTCCATAAACTGGCAGTGCTGGCGTGCCTTGCATATTCCACACGCAACTCACAAATTCCATATATTTGTATGCCACATTTCACCACTGGCATTTTATTACACTCCTTATGAACTGTGCAGCTGTCATTTTCACATTCTGCTCATGTTTTCCTGCACTGCACTAACAAACACCCAAAGGGAAACCCTAATGCCTGTCACTCTCTGTAGGGTGGGGGTGGGGTTGGCATCAGTTCAATATTTGACTGTCATTCCTATGCTGCATCTCTCTAACTCCTGTACTGCCAATGGCAGCGAGTCTACATTCGGCATTGACAAATGCTTGCTGTAATTAGTCATGGACTGGCTGTATATTTCGGCTGTTGCTCCTTGGGTTCTTCACAGCCTAATTTAGCAGGCATCATTACTCTCGGCAAGCACCCAGGAATCAGGATGGCAGTAGGGTTCTACTTCAGTTGGATCTGCAAGAGATTAAGGCATGTTTGCATGGATCCTGCAAGACAACTCTAAGCTCAAAGCAGCTGCAGCTAATACGGCTGCTGAACTTCCCTGCCTTTTAAAACGTCAGTTGCTGAAATAAGGCAAGATTGAGTAGAGCATGTGGTGATCTAGCCAACTGCCAATCATTATTTGCAATATATATTTCTGTTCTGTATTGTTTTATGGGACTTCTGTGTATGCCCATGCCAGTGTTAATTCATGGTATAGGAAGACTAGATTTTATTTAAGGGGTTTGTACCTTTGACTCAAAGGCCACCTGCTTGCCAGGAAGTAAGATTGTCATTACCAGGTTCTTTTCGCAGAGTTGTGCCAAAAGCCATTTGCCTGCCATAAACATGCATGGCAGAAACAGATTGCTTGTGATCTCAGGAACTGTTATAGTGTATGATGGGAACAGGATATATTAGCCAGGAAAGACCATTCTAGCAGTACTGTGTGTAATTCACTTCTAGTGTCAGAACCTGGGACTTCAAAAAGGTTAATTCTGAACTGTTATAAACCTTGCTATGGGTCACTGGTGGGAAAATAAACTGTTTTTCTTATATCTGAAAAATTGATAACTGCATTTTTCAGAAGGATAGTCAAACTCTCAGCACAGTCACTCAGTGTCATTCTGGTTGTGGACTTCCTCCTGACACAACAGACCGGCTTCCAAGCTGCTACACAGAAAAAAGACTTTGAACATTTTCTTCTTTAAGGTAGAGATGTAGTTAAGCAGTTTTAAGGTGTTTATACTGTATACTTTCCAAATTCATTTCCATACTGTAACCTAAATTAATATACGTACTCTTTTAATTGTATTGCACTTATTTAAATATTTTTAGTTCAAATTTTGTTTCCTAAAGAACTACCTGTGTGAGAGTTTTTATATTGTATGTGTGACTGTGGAAGATTTATTAATAATCTATGACAACTGTTACTTGCTTAGAAGGATCACGGATAGCAACCAAATTAAAAGGGTCTGTGGGGACAATCTGGATGGATTTTGGGAGAATACCAGAGTCCCATATGAGTCTGCTGGGGGTGTGAACTGGTCTATTGCATGTCCTGTAGGATGAAGACCAAATCAGGTGATGCGCTGCTACCCTGAGGAGAGCGTAACACTTAGGTCTTCCTCCTGTGTGTAACAGCCATGAAAAAGGGTTCATATCTGGCCACAAGGCTCGAGCCTGGTATTGTGCCCTGATCCAAAGTATAGAGGGATATTCTGGGACCTGGTGGCGAGTGTTCAGTTGTAAACCCAGCAAGCACTTTGGAAGGACATGAGGAGGGTATCCCTGTTTTCCACCTCCCTGTCATGGATTGCACTTAGGGGTGGGCACTGTGAGCTCAGTGATCTGACCTCATGAGTAGGTTCATGACAGAACAGTCTGAATCCTCCATGCAGGCCATACTTTGACAGCAAGCAGCAACCACACAGTAGTTGCTAAATAAGGTTGATAACCTCGAGATCCTGGCCAGATGCAATAACCTTAGACTAGTTGGTTCCCTGAGGGGCTTGAAGGCTCAGACATAGTCAGTTTTGTACAGTAGACCCTCCCTGAGCTTCTTAATGCTCTCAACTGACCCCCAGTTGAAACTGAAAGGGTGCAATGCTCATTAGCAGTGAAACTGCTTCCTGTAACCAAACCCTGGACCAATTTTAATCAGATTCCTATGGTTTCTGGTTGAGACAATATGCCATGACTGGCTAGGATGCATGGTCCTTTACAGTGGAGGGTCACCCCATTAGTCTGTACCAGGATTTCATCTCAGAGCTCTCCTGGGAAGATGGACCTACATGGACATCTCCACCAGACAGACCTGAAGTTTTTTCGTTACCATGCTTATATCAGATTTTTGTGAATGGGGTCCCACAAGTTGCCACACACCTGATGCAGCAGCAGCCCTCATATCTAGCCTTGATGCCACTTTGGAGGTCCCCACACAGGGGCTTCATGGAAACAATACTACAAAGAGCCAAGCTGCCCTATGGAGGTTGGAGTTCTGCTGCTCAGCATGTTCTGCAGATCTTCCATCACTCTCCTTCTACTGATTGGATAGTGGTCTACCATTCAAAGGGATGAAGATGAAACCAGGCTCTGACTTTTAAGCAGTCTCCCCCCTCATGCTTTGGAGAAGAACATGGGGATCCCATTCCCCAATTTCCTGGGAGGGGAATGTGGGGATACCTCTGACACATAATAAGTTTCAGCTGCTGGCTATGGTGATGGGAGAGTGGAGGCTACTGCTACTTCCTTCTAACCCATCCACCCTGGCTTCTGACCCTTGACAAAGATCATGGGCAGTGGTGGCTGCAAAGACTCCTTTACCATCCAACTTGTCATCTGATCTTAATGATAATGTCTCCCTGAACAAACCAGCAGCCATCTCTTCAAAGCCAAGGTGAAAGACTACCTTGGGCTCTAGTGCTGATAGAAACGTGAGATGTGAGTCTTAGAAGCTGGTATTGTGGCTGAGACTGGGGCCAAATATGTCCCTTTAGGACTTATATTTCTTCAGTGATTTCCTGACAGATGAGTCCCCTCTTGGACAGTCTTGGGACGCCACTTATGAGAGGCCTTGAACTGATGCAGCCTTGCTGACTCAGGAAACTAACACTACTTGTTAATTTCTCCAATGTTATATAAACCTTCCTCCTTTGTCTGGCTAATCTCAAACTTTTCATATCTCCTTTTCTGGACTGAGAGGGATGTTGTCTGTCTGACAAGGTCCTCTCTTACTGGTGTAACCTTGTGTTCTATTTTTACCTGCCTGTTGTAGGATGTTTTTCATGTTTCTATTCTCCCTGGGGCGGGGGAGTTGGGAGTACTTAGCAGGGTGAGGCCCCACACACTTTATTTTCTTGGAGTGCCATCTGCTGATTTTGTTATGCTTGCCCACCCCTTCTCCCAGGATGCCCCCTTTTCCTGACAAGCAGGCATGGTATGGTATTTCTACATATTCCCTTAGATCTTTCCAATGTCTGACAGCATGTACCTTTATCTCCATGCTTGGGGTACTACAATTTGATGTTAGCCTGTAGGAAAGTATGTTTTTAACACTGGGGATGTTCCACACTTATTTGACCCCCTGTCAAGCATCCGTCTTTATCCTAAAAGTTCCTGGAGTATGATGGCAGTTTCCAGATGAGAACCATATTATCTCATTGGCCCCTGCTGGGACCATATGCTTTCAGGTGGCTGTCTGATTGGTGAGGTGTCTTCTCCCCATTCCCTCACATGCTTCATTGTGATATTATGTGCTTTGTATTTGTTGTGGCCAAGCTCATAGCTGGACAAGGGAAGCTCAGTCTCGTTCATCTTTTTCTACACCTGGTTTGGGGATCTGCTTGGTCAGAGTAGCTCAAAGTTCACGCATATGATGACAGCATTTGGATATATAGTCCCTCCCTCCACACCTGAGAATGTGATTGTCCCTTGAATGTAGGCTTCCTTAACAATCTAAGGTCAGGAGATGGTGATGGTGGATGTGGGTAGAAGAGGACTGATCTCACCTACCAGGGCTCACATGCATACATTAGGGTGCTTGTTTGTTTGTGGCAAAGAAATGTTGAGCAAGTGTTTACAGCTCCTTCAAGATATCGTTAATTTGGGTTTAACTTCTGTCTGCTGTTTTGGCACCTAAATCTTAATTCCCCTTTTGTCTTGTTAATCCCTGACCCTGCTGCTCTGTCTCAACTTTTGTTTTACTAGACTTTAAATGCTGCCCTTCTTTCTCTCTATAGCTGCTGCCTCTGAACAGGGCCAGCACTCACTGATGACCGGAGCTTCACCCCACGGTCGAGCGGCAATCTTGCAGCCGCCGACCACTTTTGGACACCCGGACTACCTCTGTACTAAGGTACGGCAATTCTTCAGCCAACTGGATTGCGGGCACTCTGCTGAGGCAAGCCTTGATTGGTCCCTGGACACAGCCTTTTTTTCTGCCTGTTTTCTACTGGCCCTAAGCTAACTTCTGCTAATTTTGTTTTTATCCCACTCACCCACACCCAGGGCTCCTTTAAATACACCCCAGAACTGCCTCTCTGATGATCTACCCTCTTATTGGCCCAAATAGGCCATGCTTTCACCAATCCTTCTGAGAGCTACTGTTCTTTGAGCTACTACTTCGCACAACTGGCCTGCTAGTCCTGTCCTGCCCGGTGTGCTCAGTTAAACCTGCCTCTTTGTTATTATTAAACCTGGTCATGCCTTATAACTTTCCCCCAACTTATATATTTGTGGAGCCATGGCATACATTATATACTTTGGCTTCCTGTTATTATTAACTAACACATCCCTTGTGGGTCACCATAATGAAAAACGAGGATCGGGTCCTTTTTTGGAAGTACTTAACCCTACCAATGGTGTCCTCTTGCACTGCACTTCCCCTTATCTAACACACCTCCCTTCCTTTATCTTTGGTCCTCATTCCCCCCCCACTTCCTACTCCTATCACACGTCAATCAGAGCACTTTCCCTAGTTTCCTTACATTGTTGTACCACCATTTCACTACCTATGACATGATTTTGCAGACGGTCACAAAGGAAAAAAGTGCTCCTATCTCTTACGAATTTGTTAAAGAAACTGCTTCTCTTGCTCCTTCTCTGCTCGGCAATCTGGCGTTAAACCCCGGCCCCCCACTACCACTTACATCATCCACGGAATTTGCGGCTGTGCCCAGGCTTAAATTAATGCTAGTCAAATACTAAGCCTTACCAAAAAGTTTGATCAGTTACAAGCATGGGCTGCACATACTGAGCCAGATCTTATTATTATTACTGAATCATGGCTCATAAAGACCAATACTGACCAACAAGTCACTCTCTTAGGCTACAATCTGCATAAGGCTGATAGGGATGCCGGGGGGGTAGAGTGTCTATCTATACCAAAACCAATTATACAGTCAGTGATATCTACTGTAAATCAAAACCAAAGGAATATGAAATGGTATCCCTTAAGTTGCACCTTCTGTCTACTGCATGTATCACTGTTATTGGTGGTTATAGTCCTCCAGCTGGTGGTGCTGATATCCTTAACATTCTTAAATCCTTAACCATCTCCGCCAACTCTGAAACCATAATTCTCAGGATTCTAATATGGACTGGCTTACCCTAAATTGCTCAGTCTGAAATCCTTCTGGGACGAAGTCGGCCTTGCTCAGTTAGTTAGCGAACCAACTAGACTCAATACTTCAAATATTGTCAATACAGTAGTAGCCACATACATTGCCAGTTATTTCCAGATATTTTGTGAAATTTCTAAAGAGTTTCTCTCGGCTGCCCCTACTGTGGAAATGGAGAAAGCAGGAGAGATATATCTGGAAATACCACAGAAATTTTGGGAAATAGCTGGCAGTGTCTGTGGCTAGTTCTGTAGTTCATGCCTTGATGTTATACTAACTACGCATCCCTACAAGATCCTACACTCTGCAGTCTTCCACAATAACATGAGTGACCATGGGGTTGTAGTTTGCTTAAGATCACAAACAAAAGTTTGCCAACAGCCCAAATGTATAACAAAGCGGTCCTCTCACAAGTTCAGTACATCAAATTACTTGTCTGATTTAGTCAAGGTTAGATGGCAAGACCTTTACCTTTCCAAAACAACTGAAGTGGCTGTCACTGTCCTTAATGACAACCTTACTGCCCTGGCCAACAAGCATGCCCTCTTAGTCAAAGTCAGGATACAAAAAGCATCAAACCCTTGGTTCACACCAGATCTTAAGGCCACACTCCTAAATCATGATAAGCTCTGGTCGAAGGCTAGATGCACCAAATGCCCAGCTGATTGGCAGGCATTCAGAGCAGCTAGGAATGCCTGTGTCAAATGTATTCGCTTAACTAAAGCAAACTACTGTGTCTCCACCCTTGAACAGGCAAAAGGGAATTCCCCAAAAATCTGGAGGATACTCAAGTCTATTGAAGGTCAATCAGCTGCCCCTCCGTTCCATCGAAGATCCTCAACAACAGTAGGATTGTGGAAAGTAATTGTCAAATCCTTGAAGAAATTAACAGCCATTTTTTTACTGCTAACCTAGCTTTTGACTCTTCACCATATGCAGGTCATGCTAACAACCAAGACTGTAATAACATCACTCCTCAAATCTCGCCTTACTCTTTCCAGCAGCTCCCTCTTAACTTCAAAGAAGTCGAAGATTCACTCCCTAACGTAGATACTTGGAAAAGCACCGGGGATGATGGACTAGAACCATGTTTCTTAAAACGAGGTCATTTAGTACCCGAACAAGTGCTGTCTCAGTACTATGCATTTTCCTAAATTCAGACTGGAGAGAATTGTAGACATTGTTGTGTCAGATGACCATCCAACTGCACTGCAACCACCTTCTCAATAACTTTACCCACAAAGGGTAAGTTAGAGATGGGTCTGTAATTTGCTAGACAATCTGGGTCTAAGGAGGGCTTCTTCAATAGAGGCTTAACTATAGCCTCTTTAAGAGGATCTGGAAAGATCTTCCTTTCCAAAGACTTCCAGACTATCAAAGCCAGGACTAGGCCGATTTTATCCATACAATCCACTAAGAGACATGTAGGGCCAGGGTCCAAATCACAGTTGGTCAGTCGCAATGCTCAGATGATCATCACAATGTCATCGATTGTGTGGAGGCTAAAGTCAGACCATGAAAACTGGGTGTTCGACATCCCCTGCTGACCATCATATCTCCCATTGGGGAGGGAAGAACGGACATCCGATCTGATTTTGGCAACCTTATCTGCAAAGAAGAGAGCAAACTCCTTACATCGTTCTGGAGAAAAGGCTCTTCTGGGCTGAAGACAGACTGGATTGCACAGTCTGTCCACAGTCCGAAAGAGCTGAGCTGGTCTATTCTGTGCAGCCACAATCTCTCTGGACAGGAATTCTGCCTTCTTACGAGAGATTGCAGATTGATAGGCCGTATAATGGTCCATTAAACTAAGTTTGTCATCATCGAAACCGGACTTCCACCAATATCTCTCCAGCCTTCGTCCGACCCTCCTCAACTCCCTCATGGTCTCATCGAACCAAGGAGACCTGGGGTGAAGAGTGAGAGGATGAACACGAACAGGTGCAATAGAATCCAGGGCCTCTGTCACTGCCTTATTATAAGCATGTACCAGGTCCCCTGGATCCAAGCAATCTATTGGTAGGCCTGATAGGTCCAGTACCACAATCAGGTCATCCAGGGAAACACCCCTTAAAGGGTGGTACTGGACCATCTCCGAAGGGACTGACCTAATGGGGTAGCCTCAAAACGGAACCTAATGAAGTGATGGTCAGACCATCCGACCGGTTCCACTACCAAGTCAGATATCCCCATCCCCAGAAGGAACACCAGGTCCAATGAATGTCCACCAATATGGGTCGAGGAGGAAACAACCTGTGTGAAGCCCAGTGATATCATTAACTGGAGGAAGTCTTGACCAAAACATGAGAGTTCATCATCGACCCAGGCATTGAAGTCCCCCAGAACCAACCATCTGGGGGACCCCAATGTCAGGTCGACAATGAAGTCTGAGACTTCCTGCAGGAAAACATTCTCATCACCTGGTGGACGGTATACGAGAAGTATCCTGCACCCCACACCCTCACCCGAGATACACTCAAAGGATCTGGTGACTCCCACCGGTACCTCCAACAGGCCCAATTCTGACTTAAAACATATGGCAACACCCAGCCCCTATGATCCTGCCTCGCATCGGTGCACCCGGCTGGAACTGCTGCTGCTAAGACTGGCCTCCAGCATTTTCATCCAGCCAAGTCTTGGTGATGCACGCCAGGTCAGATGACCTAACAAAATCAGCTATAATAGCTGTTTTGTTTTTAATAGACCTGGCATTGCCCAACACCGCCCGAGTAGGATGAACCTCCGACCTCCTAATAGCAAGAGATTGTAGGACCTGTTTTATCTTGGTACTTCTCAATCTCTCTGTAGCATTTGACACTGTTGATCATGGTGTGCTGTTAGACGTCTGCGGTCCATCTGTGGATTGTCTGATACGGTCCTCAGGTGGTTTCGATCTTACCTCGAGGTAGGACTCAGAGGGTGGTGTCGAGAATTTCTTCCTCGGTATCAGTCTCCCTATCCTGTGGGTACCTCAGGGTTCTATTCTAGCGCCCATGTTGTTTTGGCGTGTATATGCTGCCATTGGGAGCGATTATTAGATGATACAGTTTGGGTTTTTCACTGTTATGCAGATGATACCCAGCTGTATATGTCTTTGTGCCTTGACCAGGATGTTGCCTTTGGTATTTAATAACTGCCTTGCCGAGATCAAGACTGGATGAATGGGAGCTGGCTGAGGTTGAACCCGGAGAAAACTGAGGTGTTGGTTGTGGACAAGGGTCGCTGTGAGGTGGGTCTGCTGGATGGATCGCCCTCAGCTGCCTATGGCTGGGGCATCCAGCTCGACCTCAGACCAGTGCGAGAATCTGGGTGTAATATTTGACGACCGCTGACGTTAAATCTCAGGTGTCACGGTGGTCAAACCTTTTCCATCTGAGGAACATTGCCAGGGTGAAGCACCTGGTTTCTAGGAGGATCTTCCAATGTTGATCCATGCTTTCACATTCGCCTTTGACTATTGCAACTCCCTCGTACCTAAGGCTATCGGGGTTGAACTCACCGCCTGCAGCTAGTGCAGAATGCATCGGCCAGGTTGTTGACTGGATCTTCTAGATCCAGCCATATAATGCCTGTGCTCTGTGGACTGCACTGGCTGCCAGTGTTTTGGCAAATCACCTTCAAGGTCTGTTTGTGGACCTATAAAGCCCTACACGATCAGGGACCTACTTACCTGAAAAGCGCCCTGTACCCCACTGTCCTTCCCACCCTCCGATCCACTGACGAGGGATTGCTGGAGATTCCCAGGGTTCATTTAAAAACTTCAGGGGCTAGATCATTTAGTTTTATGGCTCCGACCCTGTGGAATTCTCTACCTCGTCAGGTGCGAAATTGCCCAACTGTCCTAAGCTTTAAAGGAGCTTTGAAGACACACCTTTTTAGTATAGTTTTTAATGACTTATGTTAGTTTTAAATTTGGTTTATTTATTGTTTTATGTAATTGTACAGGCGCTTTGGTTTTGAGAAAAGCGCCTTTTTAAAAATAAAGAATGAAATGAAATGAAACTAGGCTATCTTCACCTCACTGACCCTATTCTTCACATATTCAATCGTTCTATCTCCACTGCCACAATTCCCTCTTGTTGGAAATCCACCCATATCCTTCCCTTATTTCAATCAGGGGATCCATGCAACCTAAATAATTATAGGCCCATCTCAATCTTGCCTGTCCTCTCCAAAGTCTTTGAAAAATTGATTTAGTCTCAGCTAAAGCACCACATTGAAACATTTTACTTTTTAACCCAGCAAAATCCAGCTTTTAGCCTAACCATAGCACAGTCACTGCATTGGCTAAAGTCACCAATGATTGGATTTCTGCTATGGATACTAAGAAAGTTACTAGTGCAGTATTCATAGATTTGAATAAAGCATTCAACACCATTGACCACAACTTGCTAGTTAAAATTCTCATCCCAATAGGTGCTACCCCACTTACTGCTCAGTGGTTCATCAGCTATCTAAATGGTAGGACCCAGAAAGTCAAAGCTGGTGGCCTTTTTTCAGCCTCCGTCTCAATTGCCAGGATAGCTCTGCAAGGCTCCATCCAAGGACCTATCTTTTTTTCCCTGTACATCAATAATCTTGACTTATATAATCAAATCCAATCTGCATTTCTTTGCAGATGATACAGTACTGTATACATTGGGTTTATCACTGTCTGAAGTGAGGAACATACCATAAGCTGACTTTGCTCAGCTGGAAATTAATCTTATTAATGCTAAACTCCTCCTCAATGCTAAGAAAACCAAGGCCCTGATCTTTACTCTTAATACGTCTTCCATCTCCTCTGCTGACCCTCCCAAAGACTTTGTTGTCACCTATTTAGGAAAACCCTTGGAAGTCACCTCCAAATTCAGATATCTCAGTATTTGGCTAGATAACAAGCTCTCCTTCAACGACCATCTTGATGACCTGTCAAGGAGAATAAAAGTCAGGTTAGGTTTCTTCTTCTGTAACAGGTCTCTCTTTCTGCTAAAGACTAGATTCAGGTTGGTGCAGGCCACTTTCCTGCCTTTACTCGATTATAGAGATCTAATCAGTCTCAAGTCTCAGCAAGTCTCAAGTCTAAGCAAATTGGACATCCTCTATCATCATGCTCTACGGTTCATTACAGACTTACCCTACTGAACCCATCACTGTGATTTGTATGCAGCCATTGGTTGAACGTCACTTTCCATTAGACATAAACTCCATTCTAGTATCTGGACTCTTAAGATACTCCTGAACAAGCTCCCGAACTATCTAACATCTCTCATCCATGTTTCTCACAGTGCCTACTCTCTTAGGAAAACTGACTTCCTCCTCCTTAATGTACCAAGAACTCACACTTCCTTTGGCAAACGAGCTGTATCAACTGCTCTTCCAACCATTTGGAACCAGCTTCAATCCACACTGAAATTTCCAATACTGTCTCTATCAACTTCTTTAAAAGGCTGGCTGCATCCAAAATAAATGATACTTGTAGCTGCTCCTAAACCTCATCTCTGCCAGTATCCCTTGTTGTGCTTTCTCAACTTTCTAGAATTAGTCCCAGCCCAGCAGGATTCCTCCTAACATTTGCCCCTTGACCATTAGTCCATAAAGTCAGCTGTGGCTATACTATAAGATGTTTCCAGCTGTTCTCTTTACTATCCTTTCCCCTTGTCTACCATACCTCACCCCACTTACTCTCTATCCCTCCTGTTTGCCTTACCCTAACCCTACCCTGTTACCCTTACCCTATCTTTCTTTATTCTTCATATCCTTCCCTCTTTAATTACATCTAATTTCCTTACTTCTATGGTCCTCTAGCCCCTTAGTCCCCTCTTGCTCCCCCATACTATAATCTCTTATATTATATGGCAGTAAGCTTTTCAACTCCCATTTCTTCTCTCCATTCCTATTCCTTCTCATCTCCCAGGCTTTTTACCTACTTTGTTGTTCCTAATAAAGCACTATGTACCATATCACCTGTAACTGTATCTAATACTACAATGATATTGTTTATTATGAACTGGAGATCGTAAATGGACATCGCTGATTGTTGAGATGTTTTAGCATGATGATATTGACTACATCATCAGGCTTCAAAAGCCTCGGCTACCAACCTTGTCACTGTTACAACTTCCTCTCATGCCAGATTGAAGGAGTTCGTATCTCACATAAATGTTTCTATCGAGGCGTCTTCAAACTGAAAAACTGAAAAGACCCTGACTGGCTGCACCATATGAGTCTGTCTTTTTTTCTTTAACAGTTCTTTCGACTGGCAACTTCCTATTGAAACAGCCGCTCCTGCCCTTTACAAACCTCCTTCCTGCAGCATCCCCACATCCCTCACTGCACAGAATGCAACACCACAAGAAAGCCTGCCACAGTGCAGCAGATCAACGAGATGACCACTATTAAAATAAAAAAATTAAACTAGCAATCCCAATCCAGACAATGTGCTAAATAAATAATGTGCCACCAATCACAGAATACAATACAGCACCCGCTCTCCAAGAAAAACAAAACATACCAAAACTGCCATCAGCTACTCAGGGTACTTACCAGTTGTCGCAGATGAAAGTCAAGTTTCCAACTACAGATCTCATATTCAAAATGCACTTCTCAGCATACAGGCATAACTGCAGCTAAACGGACCAGGTTAAACTCACAAAAAGCTTACTTCAGAACCGGGAGTAGTACTGCCACAGAGCAACAGAGTTCCACAAACTTCAACAGCACCACCTGCTGTCCACAGCCCCCCATGAACTTTTTTCTGAAAAGGTACTCCTCCAACAACCCCATAAATTGCATTTTCATAAGGTTTTAAAACTTTTTTTTCTTCTAGAACATTTAAACCAGTTCATAATAGCAAAAATGCACTCCAAGGTGTGGTATATCATGGGATATCGTCACTTCTCAGGTCATTGGACGCACTCAGCCTGTGGCCTCGTGCCCAACCACCTGAGGCATGATGATATCCCATGATTTACTGGCACACTGTCATGCATTATTGTTTAATTATCAACGTGTATTTGTCTGTTACATATCTTAGACCTCCTCAGAATGAGCTTTGCTCAACGAGAGTTTTCCTACACAAACTTGAATTTGAACTTACCCCAACCCCCCCCAATTTGTACAATACATTATTGGGATATATTTCAAATTGTTTCAAGTTCTTTCCTTTCACCTGAGTCATCAATTATGTTTTGTTTTTTTTTAAATTATACTTTTATTAATTTTCTTTTCAGAGTAAAACACAGTACAGACAATAAAAAAAAGACTATTTGGATGACAAATCATAACAACATAGGTTGGATGAGGAGTAAAATAACACATGGTATAATCCTAAACACAGATATCTAAATCAGTATCCAAACCCAGTCTATGTGCTACTCCATGTAAATTCTAATATCAGTCGAGACCAATTGGATAATAAAGAAAGGGAGAAGAGAGAAATAAAATAAATAACCAAAACAAATAAACATAACAAAGAAGAAAAAAAACAAAAATAATAAACAGAAGAAGACAAATTGCAGGTTATATACATTCATGTCAATTAATGTCAATTAATGCAGGATGAAGGCCAGTTAAATGAACAATACCTCACTTGATAAGTGCAACAGATCTGCTCCCTGGTTACTCTATCCCCATTTCCCCCTTTTTCTCCCCTATTGTGGTAGCCACCAGGGTCTATCAAAAATATCTAAGCATACCGAGCCAAAATTTCCAAACATTAATTGCTCTCTCTGCGCCTGAAAATGGAAGAAAGGAAGTCAGCGTACCTTAAATTTCTCCTTTTGTAGCCTCACTCTAGCTGTAAGTTCCTCCATTTCCAGGATAATTAAACAGTTCCTGTACCAGGCCTCGGTCGAAGGGGGAGTCGGGGTCATCCAACCCTATGTGACAGCTTTAAGGGCTGATGCCACTAAGATATTGTGTAAGTAATGGTGAGCTTTATTCCTAATCATCTGAGGGTAATCTCCCAGAACCCAATATAGTGGGTCATTTGGAAAGGCCACCCCAAAGACAAGTTTTATTGGTGCTAAAATATGGTTCCAATAAATCCAGATTTTGGGGCAGGACCAAAATAGATGTGAATGAGTACCTCTGTCCCCACATTCCCTCCAACAAAGGTCGGAAGGATATTGGCCATAGTGTTTCATGGCTACAGGCATGTGAAAATATCACATGGTCACCTTCCACCTGAACTTCCGCCAGATGTTAGATGCCATCGTGGCATGGATGGCCTTCCATATTTTTTCCCATGTTGAGTCCTCAATTACCCTCCCAAGCTACAAAGACCAAGTTTGTTTGATATTTTCCAGAGGGTCTGGCTCCAGACCTGAAAAGTGCCTAACCAATCTAGAGCTCTGGCCACAAGACTCTGTATTGTGGGTCTCTGCTATCATACAATCCATCAGTGGGCCATTACCTGGTTCAGTGGAGCCTCATCTCAGGAGGTCCTTTTTTTTGTAAAAAGTGTTTAAACTGCAGGTATCCAAATAAATCACTGGCAGGGACTCCAAAGCTAAGGGAGAGCTGCTGAAAAGACTTAATGTTAGTATCTGAATACAACTGGCCTACCCAAACCAAACCTTTCCTACCCCATCACTAGAAGCCAAGATCCCAGGAGAGGGGCATACAATCTAGGCAGCCTTTAATTGGAGAGTTGGATCCCAATTCCAAACTTAGACTCAACTTCCTATTAATCTCTGTCCAGGAGGATACAATCACCCCAGTCCAAGGATTAAGCACATGTAGGCCCTTGATTCCTCCTTTATCCACGTATATCAAATCTCGAATCTCTCTTCGGGAGGATTCTGGTCTCTCTATCTCTACCCACAAGGGGGTCTTCTAAAGCCATGACAGAAACCAGAGGTTGGAGCTGGGTGGCCAAATAGTATTTCTTAAAGTCGGGCAACCAATTCCACCCTTTCTCTTGTCTCTTAGTAGGGAATTCCACTTCATTATAGGTGGCCTACCAGCCCAAATAAACTTCAACAAAGATGATTTAAGGGATTTCCAGAAATCAGCAGGCAATTTGAGTGACAGAGACTGAAACAAGAATAAGCGATGCAAAACCACGTTCATCTTGACATGATCGGTTCTCACAAATAATGAAACGGGGAGTTCCCCCCATCGTTTCAAATCTTCTTGCACTGTTTGAAGGATACTCATCGGTGGGAGAGACCCTTGTGGCATCTGTCCTATGGCCATAAGTTCCATTTTATTGTCATTAACTTTAAACCCAGACACCTTACCAAAAGCCCGAAGTCGGAAGTTGATCAGTGGCATCTGTTCTAATGGAGCAATAATATACAGGAGGGTATTATCTGCATAAAGGGATATCTTAATTTCTACCCCCTTCACTTGAATGCCCTTATACCCATCTGTTTGCCTTATGAGGGCTGCCAGGGGCTCCATACTCAAGGTGAATAACAGGAGCGACAACAGGCACCCCTGCCTACTTCCCCTTCTTATACATATCTTCTTCAAGGTTACCTCATTTACCCTTACCGTTGGCCAGGGATCTCTGTATAGGTTTGCTATCCAACATCAGAACTTGTACCCAAATCCAAACTTTTTCAGTGTATAGCCAAAAAAAAAACAGTCCAGGTAGTCGAACACCTTTTCGGTGTCAAGGACCATCACTGCCTGCAATGCCTTGGGAGGGAAAGTCCCTGTGGCAGACAGGACATTAAGTAAAAGCTGAACATTATCTTGGATGCCAGCCAGGTATGAAACCTGTCTGATCTTTCGTGAACTAACTCAGGAATGTATTCTTGAAGGCGAACTCAAGTCTTTGCAAAATCTTTCCGTCCTGGTTAATCAAAGAGATGGGGCAGTAACTCCCACACTTTGTCAAATCTTTACTGGGCTTGGGTAAGAGGGTAATCACTGCCTCCCCCCAAAAAGCTGGGGACTCCCCCTCCTCATGTGCCATGTTGTATACCTTGGTCTGCAAAAGGGGTGAGCTCTGTGGCAAAAAGTTGGTAGAATTCTGCCACAAATCCATCCGAACCTGGTGCCTTTCCTCTGCTGAAGTTTTTGATCACCCTCTTAACCTCCTGTTCAGTAAAGGGTCTTTCCAAACGTTTACTTTGTGAGGCTTCGAGTTTGGGTAATGTGACTTTGTGTAGGACATTTTTGACCTCTCTAACGTGGTCAGGACCTCTTTTCTAGGCACATAATTTGGTATAATAACTATGAAAATTATCCACTATTTGTAAGGGGTTTTAGGTGGACTGGTTCCCAGGCCTCCTGAACAATGGTATATATATCTTTCAGATTCTTGCTTTCTCAATCTGACAGCCAAGAGATGGCTTGCCCTACCCCACGTTTCATAATATCTCTGTTTCGTGTACCTCAGGGAGTTTTCAGTTTTTCTTTTCATTTCTGTATTATATTGCTCCCAAGTTTCTCTCAATTATCTAATATCAAGGGGTTTCTATTAATTTTATGCTCAGTTTCTAAGGACGCAATGCTTTCCAATAGCCTCTCCATCTTAACTTGGTTGCATTTATGTTTGCATGTGGCAAAACTGATAATCTGGCCCTGGAGGGCCGCCTTCAGGCCATCCCAAATGAACTGGACTGGTGTATCTTCCTCCCTGTTTTCTATCAAGTAGTACTTAATGGAATCTTTTATTTGGCCAACAAATACTTTATCGTTAAGTAGTCCTGGGTCAAATCCCCATATCCCCTTAGCTTTTACTCCAAGCCAAATCATCCTAGCACTAATTATGGCATGGTCTGAAAAGTTGACCGGATGGATATTAATGTTGGTCAAATCATGGGCGTTTATTATCTGAATTTAGATAATGCTGAAAGTAAAACTTGCTTCCTGATTGGCTGAAAGAGCCTGGCACCGGGCCGTTATTTCTTAACAACGGCCCGCTCAGAAAAAGTGCCAGTTCGATCGTTCGGTACCCGAAACTTGCCAGCCGCCATTTTTTTTCCACACTTTACTGACACAACAGCCCCCACCCAGGCCCTGCCACTCTGCTGAATGGAAATTCCAGCAACAGCCTGATACAGCCTTCCAAACTGCTTGCTGCTCCTTCTCATCACTGCCAAAATAAAAAAAATTTTTAAATGCCTGCCAACTCGCTCCACCTCCCGCCCTTCGATGCTCCATTTTCACTCCCCGAACCTACTTGCGCTACCAGTAATCCATCTCCTCACTTTTAAACTGAGGTGCACACTCGCGCCATCCCACATTAAAAGCCAAGTACCTCTCTCTAAACACTAACGGGTGACATCTCTGCCGTTGTCACAGCGTTATTCAAGCGGGGTGTGTGTGACGCTCATAAACCAGAAAGACAAGCTAATCCCAAACAGCATAAATAAGTACACCACAGCGACCTCTAGTGCTAATTCCAGCACTTCACATTAGGCACTACTTTACAGCAAACAATATTTCTACTTGCTTTTTACTTATTTTTTATATGTGCATTTATTTTCTTCTATATTTTGTTAAATGATCACAACTGGAACCCATTATCTAGATGTAATAATACCCTTTTCAGGGTGGGCGTTATGGGATATAACGGACCTTCCAGGGGCTATAGGCCCTCCACCTGTGTCGCGGCCTCATTATGCCCCCTGGGCAGTCCGGTTATATCCCATTAACGTCCCACCCTGTCGGGTATTATTACGTAAAATCTATTAAGCCTGGAGTAAGATCCTGAGGCATCAGTGTAAAATGTAAAATCCTTGGACTCTGGGTTTTGCTGCCTCCAAGTGCCCACCCAGCCACCCTCAGACACTAAGGTGTGGAGGAGATGGGAACACACCACCCCACTCCCCTTACTCACAGAGCTCTTATCTAACAAAGGGTTTTCAATGCAGTTTCAGTCACCTACCATGACTATACAGCCTGGTGAAAAGGAATCCAAAGTGGAGAAAAAGTTTCAAGAAAAGGTTCCAGAGGGTGGAGTAGGGGCATATACCGAGGTCAAGTGGAGGGGTTGACCCATATAATCACCTAAAATTAAAACAAAATGACTCAACCCTTCCTCTTTTACATTATGACTTTAAATGGTAGTCCCTTGTGTATTAAAATAGCAACCCCTGATTTGGAGACATCTGGGTGAGACTCCAAGTACACCCCTCTCACCCACATTCTTCTCAGTTTAGAATGTTCTCTCCATGATCATTTTGTTTCCTGAATACATGCCAGATCACATTTTAGTCAGCCTATTTCTTGAATAACCCTCACTCGTTTAACTACCCCATTAATACCCTTAACATTTATAGAAACTATTTTGAGTGATGCCATGGGGAAAAGTATAACAGATACTAACACCCAGATCCTCCATAATCCATACTACTGCAACCCCCATCCAGGGTTCCAAAGATACCTGAACTTAAATCTGTCAAGAAAATGAAATATGAGGACACATAACAAAAAAAAAATATGACTAGCAATCAGAGAAACTAACTATAGGAAGAAAAGTGCAAGCTGGGTTAACTTCACCCAGCCGAACCCAAAACTTGAGTCAGGAGTAATAATGAAAAAAGGAAAAAAAACAAAAAACAAGGGCCCTAGTTATTTCACTAGTTGCCTGAAGGCTCAAACAGAGCCTGGAAGCAGGGGCTAGGGGTGAAAAAGCCCCCAAATGCTAGGCACACAAAGCCCAAGATAGGTAGGAGGAAAACGCCGATATGCTCTAGGGGACGAGCCCCTGGTTGACCCAGGATACCAGACCCTCTCCTAACTATGAAAATCCAGCTAAAATGGTGGTCAGTGAGAGATGCATCTCGGGCTAACTGGGGGGTAACTACAGTAGTCACCCTACATTAGAATCACAATTCAGTTGACATCTTAATAACACCCCAGGTAATAGGGGTACATTGGCTAAACCGGCTAGCATGAGACAAAGCAAATACCGTTTTCATCACATCTGTAGCCTAGCCCCCAAGAGAGAGCCAAGGAAATTCAAGTAGATCCCCAAGAGAGGGTGCCAGAAAGGTGCGGGGAAGCAACCCAGTATGTACAGGGCTTAACCGGATGGGGCTAAAAAATCACTCCCCAAGACCCACTCAACAGGGTGAAGCTGGCCATAAACTTGGTTAAATAATGCCCCATAATAATCCAACACACTCTGCAATTACTTTATATTTAATAAAGTGCACTAAGTGCAACACAGCCAGCGAGTCAACTTATACTAAACATAAATTAAAATCTTCCAAGTAATATAAACGAAATTGTAAAGTCAAAAATAGTGTCAAAGCATAGATTAGAGTTTATCTTCAGTCCCGATCCATGCAACTACATTATGAGGCTGGCTGGACAGGGGGAAGAATTAACTACCATATCGCCAGTGGGTTCCCCCTGAAAACAGTCCCCTTGGAAGCTACCATTAATAACAAGAAGGGCCGCCAAGTCTCCGTATGTACAAAACGAGTTAGAGCAGACTATCTGGGCAGTTCAAGACAGGTTGTAACAAGTCAGCAATGGTGAGTCTTTCAGTATAAGCCATGCACTTCATGTAGATTAGGTCAGGAAGAATCCCTTCAGTAGCCTCGCATTTCAAGATTAGGGATCCTCTGAGAAGAGCACTCAGGAAATGAGACCTCCTTAACAGCTCAGGTTTTCTTTGACTGTAACCATTTGGACATGTCAGCATGCGGGGGCAAGAGGGCATCACCTCGTCTCCCCACTTGTCTCTTTGATCCAGGCACAATCAACCACAACAAATCTTCAATCTCTTGCTCAGCCAGTTCCTCCTTTGTGTCTCTAATGGTGATCTCCTGAGACTCTACATATGTGGTGGCCATCAGGAAAGAGACAGAGTCAAATAATTTTGCCCCCTCTTTATCTTTCACCCACAGCCTTGCAGGATATCATAAATATGCCTTGTGTCCCTCGTCTCAAAGTGCCTTAACCACAAGTAGAACTTTCTTCTGTTTAGCAAGCATTAGAGGGGGAAAGTCCTGGTCAACATACAGCTTTTGACCATCAAGATTTAGATTTCTTTTCACCCATGCCAGCCTGAAGATTTTTTCTTTTGTTGTGTATCTCAAAAATTTAACAATAACAGATCTGGGAGGAGCACCCTGTTTGGGTTTAGGTGCAACAGCACAATGTGCACATTCGATCTCAATTTAAAGTCTTCTCTCAGGTCCATCTCTGTTTTTAGCCAGGTATCTATATAGTCTTCCATGCACAGGGGTCCACCCCTCTGGGATGACAAAGATGTGGATATTATTACCGGCGAGGCTCTTGCCTCCATGTCCTCTGCGTATGCGGTTAATTCCCTTTCCCGTCTATGGAGGTAGGCAAGGAATCAGCCAAATGCCATGTGCTCTGCTTGAATACCCACCATCTGTGTCTCCACTGCAGATGTATGTGCTTCCAACTTTTTAAAGTATTTTTGTATGCCAGAAATTCTGGCATTGATACGGTGGAGAATCTTCAGCATTCTATGGCCGTTCATTTTAGTAAAAGTCGAGATGGCTTCTGAACCCGACCCCTCTGATTCTTCTCCCGAAGCCGTTATCAGGGAGGATTGAGATAGAACCGGGCTTCCAGGCCATGGAACACTCCTGTCCCAAGAATGACTCCCCACTTCTACATGAAGCTTTTTTTTTTGGACGACCCATGGCGACCGCAGTTATAGAGATCTAGTTTACCCTGAACTAACTCAAAGATCCACGCGATGGCAAATGATTCAGCCAAAAATTGCACCCGAGGTACAGGAGCTTCGAACTAAGCCACCATCAATTCGTGACATCCAATGATGGGTTTTACAGTGAAGGTTATTTCTTGCTTTATTAACATAGACTTCTAGTTCTAGGGACACTGCTTCTGACACTGGGTCACTCAGAATAACAGTTTGTAGTCACACAGTTGTGGTCTGTTTTCTGAGTGCGCAGACTAGATGCAAGTGCTTCCTTCTGTTTTCCCCACTAGTGTGGAGTAACCATTCACCTGAACAGGGATGTTTGTGTCTTGGGTGGAGTATTGCCAATTCTGCTGTTTCATAATTTCCTGGCCCCCTTGTACTCACAACTGCGATCTTTATATGGCCACAACCTTTTCTTCACTGGAGTCCAGGTGTCTAGCTCACACTGCTACTTTCATGACTAAATTTTGATCTGGGAATTTTCCCACCTATCTTTCCTCTCTCATCTCTGCCTCTTCACTGATACCCTGTTCCCTTCAGAATGTTGACTCTTGTTCATTCACCAACCCCCACCACTTCACTACTGTTGGCCAATCCGCCTTTTCCTACCGCTGCCCCAAAATTGGAATGTCCTCCCTCTGCCATCTGCAATGTGCCTTCACCACTGCTCTCTCTACCCTCCTTTGAATGTATTCATCCCATTCCTGCTCATGTCAATCCTCCTGACCGTATCCGAGTTCTGTAACACTTAAAGCTTCTGGTCCTTGTCTATGCTCCCAGTGCCCAATTAGCTATGTCCAACTTAGTGCTCTATATTACTTCCTAAATACTCACTAAGACTATTTTCCTCCACTCTCCTGTTTTAACTGATATTTCAGTACCTAGGCTGCACCCTGTTTTTATTTATTTATTTTGTTTTTGTAACATATTTCCTTTGTCTCCTGATTTTGTAACCATGCATCATTGCTTGTCTGTATCCCCTCATGCTCTCTTGTTCCTGCTTCTGGTCTCTCTTAAATTGTACTCTTTCACTTTACTGTTTGTATTGCCTTATGTTCACAGTTTTGTATCTTGTATTATCTGAACTGTTTTACCACATTGTTAAAAATAATTAAAGGTAATTTTGCACTGCTGTACCTGTACCTCAATTCCCCCTACCCCCCCAGGATGTATCTGGAAATGAACAGTTTATTGCTCTGTATACTTTCCTGGTGAAATGCTTAAATAAATTACTCCTCTAGGTAATTTCAAACATAGTCTACAGTCCCAGAAAATATTGTAGGGACCACTCCTATCTTATTACCCTGATTCTGATCATTATGATTCTAATAGGGCTGTTCAGAACTGAAATCAGGGCCCTTTCTAGTGTTAGCCCTTAGGTCATCTGGATTCTGGAGTCCACGATTAGCCAAGTCACATGTCTTATCGCAATAGTTTTTGGCTTTGGGCTCTTTTGTTTATTTTCATTTGTTTTCTTAATAACTTTATGTTAGACAGTGTGTGTTTGTAGTGTAGAGGATGTCACCATTTTGTTTGCTGTTGCCTGGCCTTGGAGGAACATTGGACAAATGGCAGGCATCTACAGTATGGGGGGTGCAGAAAGATGGTGGTTGTAATGGCTACCTCTCCGTCCATTTGGCTTTACTGAACCTCCCCTTATGGCCAATATTTCAGCAGTTTCCTGGATTGTCTGAGGTCTCAGTTCTCCTATAAAGTGAAAGACAGTTTTAAACACCTCTGCAGGCTGTGTTGACAGGTAGCATTTTTTGCAGGAAACAAAGTTGGTAGAAGAGGAAGCAGTGCAATTTTGTTGAGAGTGGGTGGGGGCTGAGGCCTACAGTTGTGCAGCATCCTTCAAGCATGGAATCTCAGTCCTGTTCCACAAATCACTGAAGTGGCAAACACACTGGCAGATGTCAAACTCCCTTGGTAGGTGGATTTTGTTGCATGTAACTGTCCAGAGGGACCACATGTACTGTAGTATATCTATGGCCCCAACTCAGACAACCCAAATTTTTTCTTAACCTTTACACAGACAGTCACCATCGTCATCACTGATGGAGTTCTCTGTTTAATTGAGGGTGACTTTAATATGACATTGGACCCACTAATTGACCACTCAGCATCCACGTCTGATCCCCACCATAAGGCTGCAAAGGTGGTAAACCCTCATAATAGAAGATGTAGTATTGTCAGACCTGTGGAGGACCCTACACCCCAGAGACAGAGACTTTTCTTATTTTTTCCACTCAGTACACCTCTGCTAATCATACCAGACCTGCTCCTGGGCTCCTCATAGATTGTTCAACAAACAGTGAAGGCCAACACTGAGCTGATTATTTGCCAAAATATGCCCTACATCTCTCCTGTTGTTGTGGGACCCAGAACATCCTCCCAGTGGCTGGACCCCATGTTGTTTCAGGACAAGGCCTTCCTACAGTAGGTTAAAGAGGAGGCAGATGCTTATTCTCATTTTAATAACACTGCAGACGTATCATCTGCCACCCTGTTGGAGGCCGTTACTGCCATTCTCAAGGGACAGATTATGCAATTTGCAGCCAAAAGGTGGAGGAAGAGAGAAGCTGAGGTGATGGGTCTGACAGCCTAAGTGAAAACCATGGAAGCAGCCTATAAGTCAACAAAGTCCCCTACAGAAAGGCGTATCAAACAGGCAGAACTTGCAGGTGTCATGCTCCAGCTTAACTCACTTCTATTGCTTTAGGCAGAATTAATGTTGCTTTGATCTAAGCACAGGTTTTGGAGGAAGGGAGGGGAGAAGCCAACAAGAATGCTATCATTCTGCCTTAGGAAACAACAAGCAGAGAGACACATAACCATGCTTAGAGACCCTGGGGAAGTCCATAATCGCTCAGGCTATAAACAGCATTATGAAGGCTTTTATCAGAAAGGGCTACCAACATCAGAGGAGGAAGAGAGGGAGTTTCTTACAGAAAAGGTATTGACCACTGGGAGGAATTTACATCAGACACAGAAGGGTGAGAAACAGAAAAAATTATTTTTTATGTGATTTTTGTTTTACCTAATGATCAAGTGGCTTTATGGGATAATTGGGAGGAATTTATTTTAGGCACAGGAGGGGAGTATCAGGGGAGTATCAGGGGAAAAAAACTAATTTTTGACTTTTTGAGGTGACTTTTTATATTCTATTGTTTATCTTATGTGACCTTTGTTTTACCTTATAACCAAATGGCTTTATAGAGACAATTGGGAGGAATTTATTTTGGGCACAGGATGGAAGTATCAGGGAAAACAACACATTTTTTATTTTTTGAGGTGACTTTTTATATTCTATTGTTCATCTTATGACCAAGTGATTTTATAGGCTGTAGTTTATTTAGGCAATTATAAGATAGGCCGTATTATGTGATCAGAAGGGGAGGTAGAATTTAGTAGATAAAAAGGGAGGGGACTGTGTAAGGTTGGATGAGATGACTTTTGTGGTCTATTGTTTATCTTATAATCAAGTGATTTTATAACTCTGCTGTTTGCAAGATATACTTTTTATGGCATATTTTTTATCTTATAACCAAATGATTATGTAGTTCTACTGTTTCTTTAGTCAATTACAAAATAGACTGTATTACGTGATCAGAAGGGAAAGTAGAACTTGGTGCATAATAGAGAAGGGTTTGTGCGTGGCCTGTAGAAAGGGTGCTGAAGGAAGCAATACAGACTGAACAACAATGTGGGATGCCACTAAAGGTGGCAGTATGGGGGGAATAGGGTTGCAGGGGAGGGTTGGCAGCAGGGGACTGGTACAGGGGGCAATGGACTACAGATAGCCAGGATGGGCAGAATAGCGAGTTGCAATGGTTGTGGGGCTGCTATCTGGATGGGCACATTATGGAAGCTAGGAGGTGTCCCATTTATCACAGGCTGAGGGGACTGGAGGCAGAGGTACAGTGGCTAGGAAGGGAAGTAGCAAGGATTGGGGGAGTGGGTATGATCAATGGAACAGGAGGGCCACCTCCTTGGGGATCCAGGGGTACAGAACCAGTGTAAAGGAAGAGCATAGGGAACAGGGTAAAAACTTTTAGAAACAGAAAGGGGGAGAAGCAAACAGCAGAAGTCCAGGGTCAGGTAATAGGTTTGTAGTGCTGGCTTCAGTGATGGATGGTGAGAGAGGGCTCTCCAGGAGGGGGCAGGAGGAGAAGAAGGGAATAGTAAGAGCACAGGAGCAGCAGTCAGGCAGAAGAGGGGTACACTGGTAGGGTAGCAAAGGGAAAAGGGATGGGGTGTAAGGGAGGGCAAGGGGAGTAAAGCAGTGGAGGCAGGAGGTAAGAATGGGCCCAGCAAGGTAGGGAAAGATGTTGACAATGCTGGGAGAGGATTTGGGGTGGGGAGATAGGGGAAGGGGCAGGGACTAGGGTAGAGGCTGGGCATAGCAGAAGGGATAGTTCAGCAAGCAGGGGTGGGGGCAGAGCATGTGAGAAGAGGGTCAGATTCCTAGTGCTGGGGACTCCAATCCTTAAAGCGGTCAGATGGGGATGTAAGGGGGAGTGCATTGAAAATGTGTGGAATCAGTACCTGGATTGACAGTGGGTGGAGGGGGACTGACTGTTCTCAAGTGTGCAAGGAGAGGAAGGGAGAAACCACATGTAGTGGTGCACTTGGGTACAAATGACTTGGGGGTAATACGATCGAGTTAGTAAGGGAGAGGTTTGAGAAACTGGGGAAGTGCCGTGGGGAGACAGGGAGATCAGTGGCCTTTCTAGAAGTGCTCCCAGTACCCAGGTCAAGCAGGACGAGGAAAGGAAGAAAGGATAGAGGAGTTCAGCTCTAGGCTTGGAGCATGATGTTGAACCAAAGTGTATGGGCTAGTGGGAGGCTGGGGTAACATCTGGGACAACAGTGACCTATTTTCAGAGGACAAATACATTTGAGTAAGCTGAGACAGGGGGTTTTGAAACAGATGCTGGGGGAATGCATAACAACTAAGGTGGATTTAAACTAGGTGTGGGGGGGTGAGTGTGCAGCAGTTACGCAGGGCAGCTGAAGAGGGAAGCTGAATGAGCTTGCCCCCTAAGCTAGCAGAGATGGTACCAGGGTAGATTCACAGAGGGAAGGTAAGGATGGGGAGAAATGGGTGAAGGAAGGAAAGAGAACTAGCTGGAGGGTTGTCTCCCTAAATGCAAGAAGCTTGGGAAACAGAACAACTGAGTTACAGGCTCTCTTGGCAGTGGGGATGGGGGACATTGCAGCCATCATGGAGACTTGGGCCACCCAATACCAAGACTGGGATTTGATAAACCTGGCATATGGGATATACACAAATGATAGGGGCAAGGGGAAGGGGGGAGGAATGCCGATTTACATTAGGGATTGAATAAGGTGTGCAAGAAAAGGGGGGAGGGTAAAACAGAGGCATTATGGTTGCAATTCCAGGTTTCAAAAAGTAGGACACTGGATGGGAGTGGTACATAGGCCACCAGCTGAAGCAGAAGACTTGGACAGGGAGTTAGTGGAACAGAATAGGAGGGTCTGTGGGAAGGGAAACACCGTGATCATGGGGGACTTCAATCTACTAGAAGTGGATTGGAGCACGCCCAGCCACCTTGAGTGCAAGGGAGCAAGTGCTCCTGAAGTATACCAGGATAGCTTTCTGTCACAGATGGTTATCAAGCCGACTCAGTTGGATAAGACTGTGGACTAGTACTATCTAATGGGGAGACTGTAAGAGGCTGGGAGGAGGACCCATTGGCTGTGAGTGACCACCATTCGATGTGGTTCATGTTCAGCATGGGCAAGGAAGCTATAAGTACAGGAACCAGGGTGGCTGACTTCAGACATACTGACTTTGACAAGATGGGGACATTTTGTAAAGACACCTGGCAGGAATTAATCACGCTTGTATGCAAGCCAAAAATGGGAAATAATCAAATTAGGAGCTGATGGAGGCTACGGAGTCATGCACCAGGACACAGAGCAAGAAAGGAAGGCTAGAAGCCAAGCTGGTTGAGTCAGGAGGTCTTGGAAGGGTGAGACTGAAAGCCATGTTTAGGAGGACAGAAATGTATTTGAAGAGTCCAAGAAGGTAACCAGACTAGTCAGGGTGGCCAAGGCTTCCAGAGAGCTGAGGCTGGCACAGGGCATCAAGGATGGGGAACAGTACTTCTTCAGGTATATTTTATTAATTTATTTAAGAGTTTCACCAGGAAGGCATAATGAGCAGAGTCCACTCAATTCTAGATGTATATAAGTATATAAGGGAGAGAAGGAGCTGCAAGGAACAGATAGTGAGGATTAGGAAGAACAGGGGGTAAAGAAAGGGGCAGAGTAGACAGAAGCACTAAATGAGTACTTCTGTTCTGTGTTCATGAAGGAGAAGGGTAGGCATCTACCTAAGGGATGGGGAAGATGGGCAAGGGGGTGATGAGGTAATTACAGGGGGTAGGGTGCTGAAGGGTCTGAAGGCACTGAGGGTGGATAAGGCATTGGGACCAGACGGCATTCACCCCAGGGTGCTGATAGAGCTGGTGGGGGTCTTGGCAGGGCCATTGGTGGACCTGTTCAATACTTCCCTGGGCACAGGATGCATGCCACAAGATTGGAGGATGGCTCACATGGTGCCCATCCACAAATGTGGCCCAAAAGCTGAATCAGGCAATTACAGACCAGTAAGCCTCACATCCATCATAGAAAAATTAATGGAGACAATCCTGAAAGACAGGCTAGTAACCTTTTTGGAAGACAATAAACTCCAGGACATTCAGCAACATAGGTTCATCTTAGAAAGATCCTGCCAGACCAACCTAGTTGAGTATTATGACTGGGTGACAAGTGCACTGGATAAAGGCCATGCGGTGGATGTCCTTTATTTGTACTTCAGCAAGACCTTTGACTCTGTGCCTCATGGTCAGTTAGGAAGAAAGCTGGAATATGTGGGAGTGGGGACAAAGACGGTAAACTGGATTGTGAACTGGCTAAAGGGGAAAGCAGCAATGGGTGGTGGTGATGGGGAGAAATCTCATCCCCCAAGGACTGTGATGAGCTGGGTTCCAAAGAGCTTTGCACTGGGCCCAGTGCTGTCTGGGATATTCATAGCAGATATCTCACATGGCATCAGGAGTAAGATCAGTCTGTTTGCTGATGATATCAAGAAGGTGGCAATGGTGGACGACATAGTAGGGTGGCAGGGGCCACAAGATGACCTGACTAAACTGGAGGAGTGGTCAGAAATGTGGCAGTTGGGTTTCAATGCAAAGAAGTGCAAGGTTCTGCACTTCAGAGCAAGGAACCCGGGGAGGAGCTATCAGTTGGGAGGGGATAAGTTAGGTACCACCAAGAAGGAAAAAGATCTTGAGGTGGTTATAACAGGGAATATGAACAACTCAGCTCAGTGCAGGAAGGTGGCAGCTAAAGCTAACATGATGCTGGGGTGTATTGTGAGAGGAATCGCATCCAGAAAAATGGAAGTGATACTGTCTCTGTACAGGTCACTAGTCAGACCATGCTTGGAGTACTGCATGCAGTACTGGCATCCATTCCTGAAGAGGGTTATCAGATTACTGGATGGGGGTACAGCACAGGGCAACTAGGATGATTCAGGGATTGGGGGATAAGTCCTACGAAGATAGGCTGAGTTAAATATGTACACCATGGAGGAGAGGAGGGATCGGGGGGGATAAGATCAAGACCTTTAAATACTTGAAAGGGATAAGCAAGACAAGTACAGAATGGGTCTTTATATTAAGGAGGGGAAAAGACATGAAGGGGCATGGTCTCAGATTGGGGGGGAATATGTAGGGGAGAGAGATGAGGAGACATTTTTTCTTGGAGAGGGTTGTAGCTAAATGGAACACTCTGGCTGAGGGGTGGTATCCTGTAAGATGGTGGGAAGCTTTAAAAGGGGATGGAACAGAGTGGGGGGGATAACTGGGAGGGGGGAGGGGAGGGGGACAACTGCAATGTAAGGGTACTAGTTGCAAATTTGAGCAGACTTGATAGACCATGAGACCAGTTTCTGCTGGCAGATTCGTATGTTCTTATGTTCATCATACACCTCTGATGGTCCTATGGATCAGAAGAAGTTACGATCCTTCCAAGCCAGTCTGTCACTTCCTCATCTCAACACAGAGTAACAGGGATGGCTGGAACCACCCCTCATAGTGAATGAAATCAAGGAGGCAATCTAATCCATTAATAATATATTGCTCCAGGAGGGATGGTTTTTGCCTAGATTTTTATTCTCATCTTTCTTCCCTGGTCAGCCTGATTCTGTATTGGGTGTTTACAAAGGCTCATGCCTGGAGAGCATTGCCACCCTCCCTAAATGAGGTGGTGATAATGCTTTTGCCAAAAGAGGGCAAAGACTGTTTATCTCCCGTAGCTATCAGCCTATTTCACTTATAAAAGCAGATGCAAAGATTTTGGTGAAAGCACTGGCCACTAGACTGGAACCGAAATTCTTCCTGCACCTTAGCTCAGATCATCTTAGATCCCTCATAAATATTTTTCACACTGTGAGTTGTAACCCCACTCCAGCTTCAGCAATTGGCATTGACTTTAAGAAAGCTTTTGATTCAGTGTAGTGGGGGTAACTCACTGGAGTGTTGATGATGAGTTTTGGTTTCCCTGTTCATCTCGTGGATACATATCCTGTGCACTAGGCCTGCTGATTAAGTGCTGACCAACAGCACCATGTCAGACCCGTTTCCTTTGTTTAGGGGCACCAGGCAGGGGTGCCCCCTTCCCCCCCTGTTTTTTTTGTTGGCAATTGAGCCATTGGCCATAGCAATCTGCACAGCTCCTGCTTTGTCTGGGAATAAAGTGGGGGCAAGTGCATTCTACTAAATTGTATGCTGATGATTTTCTAGTCCTTATGGAGGATGCCACTACAGTGATACAGGCACACCTTGACTTACTATAAGAATTTCATATGTTATGCAGCCTAAACGTTAACCCTAAGAAGACAGAGGTACTTGTCACAAACCCACTCAGCAGGTCAGCCCTCTACTCCTAAAGTGCCAACCTCCAAGCGCAGTCTTGTGACCAGTTCACAGAAACAGGGTAACCCTCTTGTCTGTTTTGTGGATTCAGATCAACCTTTGGTCTCAGTTCTGGAGGGATTCAAACTGTGAACCTCTTGCTAGCATACCCAATGCACAGGCTCAGATAATTCTGTCTTCAGGGGGCCAGATAGCTTTGCCTACGGGCACCTAACCAGGTGTACAGAAATTAACCCTTAAAAACTTTAATAAAGACCTCAGATTTAAAATGCTTACCTTTTTCCAGTTTGGTATCACCATTCAAGCTTATGTACAGTGTCTGCCTAACCATATATACTCCACTTGTAAAGGAAAAGAAATCAAAGACAGACCATATGTATGGCATTATATCACAAGACATATAAATCTATTAAAAGAACAAGGTTTTAACAGTACAGTTCCTACTACAGTACTTAGATTTGTCTCTCTGTCTAAATACCTGCTTAAAGTGCTCACAGAAGTTTCTGTGTCAGAGTCTAGATAAAAAGTGTCTCAAGTAAAACAGAATATTGTTTAAAAAAACTGTTGTGGCCAACCCCTTTTGTGTGAGGTCACCTAGCTCCTCCTTTGTTTATTAAAACTCATACACCGAGGATATTTTATCATTTTAGAAGGAACGTTAATTATGGTTACATCAGCAGAAACTCTTTTCCCCATGTGACTTCCCTGATTAAGTCTTTCCTTTCATCCTGTTCTTTTATGCCAGAGCAGCATCCTTTCTCACACAGACTTCGAAGCATTTATGATTTTGCACCGGTGTACTAAACTTGGTTTCCTCCTCTAAGTGTTACAAAAGTTTATGATTTTTCTCTTTAGCAACTACAGCTATAATTAACTTAGTTAAAGTCTGTAATTAGCTTCTGGCCTTCCAGATAACACCTTGTATCTAAAATCTGTATGTGTGTGTGCATGTACGTGTGTGTGTGTGTGATTTCACATGCTGTTTCAGCATTTCTCATGGGAGACACTCCATAACCCATTTTTATATTACAAAAAATGATACAGTGATCAGAACCAGCTGTCCAAGTGTCACAGTACTGTCTCTGCCAACCCACTGCCCCTGTACCCCATTTGTACAGCTAGGGCTGAAATGGTCCCCTCAGGCAATTAGGTATTTGGGGATACAACTGGCTTGGATTTGTCACAGTGGATTAAACTTAATATCACCCTCTATTGGCCAATCTTCAAGCTGACATGGACAGATGGTCTAAGCTCAATTATCCCTGATGGGTAAGGTGGTAGCACTTAAAATGATAGTTGCTTCCAAGTTGTTGCACAGACTGGCACACCTCACCCACCACATTCCACCCTCCTCATTACAGAAAATACTGTAGATGCTCTGATAGGGCATTTTTTAATGGGATAGTAACCCCCTTCCCAGTTATAGCAGGGCTAAGCTTAGGGCTCACTGGTGACATGGGGGATTTAATTAGCCATGGATGTTTGCTTACCATATGTCCATTTTGGGTGCCCAGACATTACAATGGTTTCACCCCTTCACCTACTCATTCCCCCAGGGCATACAATGGAATGGAATCTTCACAGGGGCACTTCCCCTGCCTTTTTGATTTATGCTGCCCCAAAAGTGTGTATTCTGCTTTTTCTTATGACTCGAGCCTCTCTGTGCTGATACATAGATGTTGATTGCAGATAAGGGCCTATATCCCACCTAGTCTGCCCATTTGCTCACTTAACTGTGCTTCTTCAAGCTGCGCTAGAACTAGGTTGTTCCCTTCCTCTAACTACCAGGATCTACTTGTGTTTATCCCATAAATCCTGCAATTGTTTCTGCCCCCACTGCCTCCTCCACCAGGGTATTCCATTTGTCCACCACCTTCTTTGTGAAGAAGTACTTCCTCATGTTCCTCTGAACCTCCTCCCTCCCTCCTCAGTTTCATCCCATGTCCCTGGTTCTAGAGCATATTTTTCTAAGAAAAATTGTCTTTCCTGCATCTTGTTCCTCCCCATGATGTACTTATATGTCTGAATCATATTCCCCCTCTTTCCAGGGAGTACATATTTGGTCTTTCAGCCTGTCCTTATAGGTTTTGTGATGTAATCCTTGCACCATCTTGGTTGCCCTCCTCTGAACTGTCTTCACTCTATGTTCTTACGTAGGTAAGGTCTCCAGAACTGGACACCAAATTCAAGGTGTGGCCTCACTAATATCTTGTTTAGTGGAATTATTACCTTCCTTCTCCTGCTGGTGATACCCCTGTCTATGCAACCCAGCATCCTGTTTGCTTTTCCTGCTGCCTTGTCACACTGACTCCCTACATTGAGGTCATCAGAGATGATAACCCCCAGGTCCATTTTCTACTTGGAGCATTCTATATCTCCCCCTCCACCCCCAGCTGATATGCTGTTCTTGGGTTTTTGTGTCCCATGTGCATTATTTTGCATTTCTTTGCATTAAATCTCAACTGCCACTCCCTTGACCAGTCCTCGAGCTTCTGCAGATCTCTCCTCATTCTATCCACACCCTCCAGCTTGTCCACCCTGTTGCAGAACTTTGTTTCTTCAGCAAATTCTCACAGCTAGGTCCTCTGTAATGTCACTGATAAAGACACTGAAGAGGACTGGACCTAGCACTAATCTCTGTGGCACCCCACTTGTCACCCTTCCCTCTGTGGCGTGACAGCCATTTACCAACACCCTCTGTGTCCTGCTATATAGCCAGTTCCCCACCCACCTCACCACTGTCCTATCTACTCCCATGTTCAACAACTTATTTAACAGCCTTCTATGTGGCACAGTGTCAAAGGCCTTGCTGAAGTCTAGGAAGGCCTCATCTACAGCTCCCCCAATCCACCTCCCTTTTCACCCAAAGACTTCAATGAGGTTAGTCTGAAATGACCTCCTTCCAGTAAAACCATGTTGTCTTGGGTCCTGTAGACCACTGTCAACCAGGTGTTCCACTATTCTTTGCTACAGTAGTGTTATCATCATCTTCCCCACTACTGAGGTCAGGCTGACTGGTCTGTAGTTTCCTGATTCCTCTCTGTTCTTTCTTTTGTACAGGGGGACTACATCAGCTGTCTTCCAGTCCTTGAGTACCACTTCTGTTTCCAGTGACTGGCTGAACAGGGTTACAAAAGGTTTGGTCGCCACCTCTCTTAGCTCCTAAGGTTCACTGAGGTTCATTAAGGTGATATGAGGAACAAGGAGGCTACAAGGCCCATAATAGCTCCTACACTAACTATTACTTTCTGAAACTGACGCATGCAAATATATAGTGAAGGTCCTAGGAAAGTTAAGACATAGTGGGGACACACTGGACATTAAATTCATACATCTGGCACTGGACAAAATAATTGGACCGCTAACAGAAATAATTAACCTCTCCTTATGCCACTCCTAATTCCCGCTAAGATGAAAATCCACCACAGTAACCCCTGTTCATAAAAGTGGGGACAGAACAGCACACAACAATTACAGGCCAATATCCATACTCCCATCAGTCTCCAAGACTCTGACTCAGATAGTGGCTGACCAGATGGTGGAGTATCTTAACCAACACAAGCTTCTCTGCCCAGAACAGCATGGATTCTGTAGTGGCCACAGTACCACCACAGCCCTTCTAGAATTCACTGGGTTCATTAATAATGCCCTGGACCAAGACCACCTAGTAGGAGCATTCTTCATTGACCTATCAAAGGCATTTGATACAGTTCATCGTGCCCTTCTCTTACAACAGCTCTCTGAAACTGAACTTGCAACAGAAACAGTGGTCTGGTTTAGCAGCTACCTGAGCCTCTGCTCCCAACAGGTCTGGATTGAGGAAGTCCTATCTGAACCCAACCTGACAGATCCAGAGTACTGCAAGCGTCTTTTCTGGGGCTGCTGCTTTTCAGTGTCTTCCTAAACAACCTCCCATCAGCTTGCCAATGCCAAATGCTCTGATATGCAGATGATGCAGTAATCTTTGCTGGCAACCAGTGCCCAGAACTCCTTGAAAAGGACCTTCAAAGTGGCTTTGCAACAACTGAAAAATGGTTTAAAAAACAAAAACTGGTCTTGAATCATAAAAAGACCAAAACCATGTTCTGTGCATCAACCCACAACAAACATAAAAGCTACCCCTTGGTCATATGGAATGACAGTGGCAACACCCTGGAACTCATTCCACACTTCAAATACCTGGGAATAACTATTGACTTCACCTTGTCCTTCACACAACACATTGACAACACTGCCAAAGCCATCAATGCCAGAATTGGCATCCTCTACTGATGCAGACATTGTCTCACCCATGAAGCACTGAACCTGGCAATTAACAACTCAGTTGTACCCCTTACAGATTATGGACTGGTGATATATGGATCTGCAACCAACTCGACACTCCAGTGTATCACTGTTGCACTAAATAAAGCCTGCCATCTGCTCACTAATGCACCTAAAGTAACCCATACCTGAGAACTCTATACCGATACTGGCTGGCTCCAGCTGAATAACAGAATAAAATATCAAGTCTGCCTTCTCGCCAAAAAGGTCATGCTAAACTGTCTTCCTCCTGGAGTGCAGAACCTGCTGTCCCTTCCACTAAATACTAGTCAAACCAGGAGATCCTTCACACAAACTTTGTATATACCCAGATGCCACACATCCATGGCACAATGTGCCTTTGCATACCAGGCACCACTCTGGACAAATGCACTACCACCAAATATCTCTGGTACTGCTATGCTTGGACTCTTCAAACTTAAGCTGTGCCAACACCTTATTCATATGAGTTTGCAGGTGTAGGCTATTCCATGGATATATTATTCATTGGGTAAAAAAGTATTTCCTATTCATGTAATTGAAACTTTTTCCTTTTAGTTGAAGTGGGTGACCTCTAATATCATATAAGTTATCCTTGAATTTGAGACCTAGTTCTGTCATAATAAGCGGATCTCGATTGATGTCAAAGAGAAACAATAGATCACCCCAATACGATGAGTGACTAAATTCATGAGGTTTAATGAACATAGTCTGATATCATAAGACTCATTTTGTAGTCCCTGGATGAGTTTTGTATATTTCCTTTGTACTTTTTCTAACACATTACACTCTGCTTTTTTAAACAGACACCACAACTGAGAGGCGTATTCCAGGTGTGGTCATACATAGGCTCTAAATAGGGGCATCAAGACCTTAGAGTCCCTTGATTTACTATTATGTTTGATTGACATATCACTCTGTTTGTTTTATTAATCACATCATTAATATGATTTCAGTGTTTGAGGTCATGGGAGATGTTTACACTGAGATCTTTTTCATCAGTGGTTGTTACCAGCAAAGAGCCACCGAGCATGCATTTTGCACTGGGGTTGTTTTTCCTCAAATGTGTGACTTTGCACTTCCTTGTATTTAACCGCATACCCCAGTCATTAACCCAGACTGTTATTCTATCCAAGTCATGTTGAATAATAGTAACATCATTTGATGCTGTACATGGATCACTGATTTTGGTGTCATCAGCACATTTTATTGAACTTGAGAAACAGTTGTGCATTAAATCAGAAATAAAAGCCTGAAATAGACAAGGTCCCATGATGGAACCTTGAGGTACCCCACAAGTAATGTGCGCAAGCTCAGATCTATGTCCGGAAACAAGAACCCACTGTGATCTATTGGAAAGCCAATTACTAATCCAATTTATTATGTTTTTATTAATATTGAGATATGTAATTTGGTAATGAGAGCACAGTGTGGCATAACATTGAATGCCTTACTAAAATCAATAAATATAACATTGCATGGTGTGTTTCTATCCACGTGTGAACTGATAACTTCATATAAGCACATAAGGTTAGTGAGACAACTTTTACCTTTCTTAAAACCATGCTGATTAGGACATTGGATGTCCAATATTGGAACAATTTCATCTTTGATAAAGCTTTCAAGTGTCTTACATATAGCAGACATAAGGCTAATAGGACTATAATTATCATAGCAGTTTTGGGGTCCTTTTTTATGGATAGGCACTACATTAGCTAATTTCTATTCTTTAGGAATTAAATTATTGGATAGGCATCCTTCAAATAATAATTGGAATGAGTAAGCAAGACAATCTGCCAATAGGTATAAGAGATGACTGCCTAATTATCAGGCCCATGACTAATTTTTCCCTTCTGGCTGATTCATTTTTTTGTAGATAACATCTTCAGAAAAATAAATATGGGTGTCACAACTATTATGATTATTAAAGACATTGACCATAAACTTAGGGTCATATATTAACTTGTTTTTCTTTTTTTTTTCTCAATTTAGTCTTTTTTGCCCCTTCTGCCACCTGCCAATCATCCATCAGTCACGGCGCATCTCAACTTCCACCTTTCCTGTTCTGTGCTCTTCCTCTAAGACTCCTAACTTTCCCCTTAGAGGGTGGGGTTGCGGCACTGGCCCTGATGCCTTGAAACTAGTGACTAACTGAGGAAGCTGGCAGGAGAGGCTAATTGAAGCCAGATGTTGGCTTCACAGAGGCATCCAACAACGGGATTTTTTCTTCCCTATTTTTGTGTGAGGGCAGGGACATGCAGTGATGTCCTGTGTCCACCACACCCCCCATGAACTGTAACTCACCAGTAGCTGTGGTACCCCCGGCCTCTGCCAGGGGTCTGTCAAGCACTGGATGGGGTCCAAAACCTCCCCCCAGAGAAGGAGATCAGTCCTTGAGATGCTCCATCCTTCTCCCGCAGGCCAGCCCTCCAGCGACCCGAGTCCATTCCCAAACCTGGGTCGCTGGTGTCACAAGTGGAAATCCAACTGCTGCGCCGATGGCCTGGCCCGGGTGATATATTAACTTGTCATCCAGTAATGGGGGGGCCACTTCACAGGTAGGTTTTTTTAAGTGAGTTTATACAGGAGTAAAATAACTTGCTATTAGATATTTTTGCACCGGTAGCTAAGTTGTATTCCCAACTAGTTTTTTTCATTTTCATTTTTTCATTTTTATTTATTATACTTGTAAATCCAGATGAGCAAAATTGCCCGTTTTCATTGGAGACAAGTTCAAATCTTAAAACACAATACAAAAAGTACAAATAAACAACATAGGAGCAGATAATACAATGATTCAATAAAGTGCATTGCATAGAAATACATTATGTTTGAGAAAATAGCCAGTGTTTTAAATGTTTCTTAAAGCCCTGAGTAGAACTATTCTCAACAATTTCTAATGGTATTTTGTTGAAAAAAGTGGGTGCTCTAAATGATAAAGATCTCTGCCCAAAAGTAGTCTTAAAAAATGACATTTTAAATTTATAATTATACTGAGACCTAGTAGACAATGCATTTGTTGCTCTAGAGAACACTATAGAAGTAAACGGAGGAAGAAGATTACATTTTATTTTAAATAAGAAAATACCCATTTTGCAAATAACTCGATTTTCAAAGGATAGAGAATAAGGCTGTTTGTACAAATCAGCACAATGGGTTCAAAAAGGTAAGTTTAGCTAAAATCTCAAAGCTGAATGATAGATTACTCTAAGTGGGCTCGAGACGTTAGTACATGAAGAGGTGTATATCAATATTCCATAATCAAGTATTGAAAACAGAAAGCTATGAACTAAAAGCTTTCTAGATTCAAGAGTCAAAAGAAATTTAGCTCGATAAAGGATGCCCAATCTCCGATGAAGGGTTTTCCTAAGATTCTGAATATGAGGTTAGAAAGAAAACTGATTGCCCAGAGTTATACCTAAATATTTGAAAATGGAGACATTTTCAGTTCTATTGCCTTTCCTATCAATAATTGGAGGGGAGTCAATGGGTAAATTTTTTTTCTTAGAAAAGACCATTACCTTTGTTTATTGGAAATTCAAAACCAGGTGACTTAATGATAGCCAATCCTGCAGTTGATCAAAATGAGTTTGAAGATGGGAGAGAGCAATGTTGGGTCTGGGGTCAGAGCAGAAAATAACTGCATCATCAGCATAAAGAATCATTTCTGGTTTTGTACATATATCAGGAGCAGAATTCATAAATAAAGAAAAAATAAGTGGCCCCATGATTGAACCCTGGGGTACACCTCAAACTAATGTAAGGGGATGGGATAAAGATGAATTAATAATAGTTCTAAAGGATCTATTACGTAAAAAATCTTGATACCCTACGAAGTACACCTGGAAGAAGATCAAATTCAACCAGGTCAAAAGCCTTGATGAGGTCCACGAACAGTGCCGCACAAGAATGTAATAGTAGTCTTACATTTTTGGGGGGGTTTTGAGATAGGAAGTCCAATTTTCCTTAGCTTTTACCTTAAGGTACCTACTATATTTTTTTATCTTTTACTTTCACTAATCTTTCTATTGATTTATTCTTCCATTTAGGGTGGAGTTTGAGACTGTGATACTCCTTTATGGATGGAATATCGGTACCTCTAAGTTCAATTAATATATCCTGAAGGATAAGTCAACTATCCTGTATAGTGTGAGTATTAAACAGAGAGTTCCAACTAATGTTTTTAAGTACATAGCTTTATCGACTCTTATTCCTTCCAGTTCCTTTAGGACCCTTTCCCATGGACTTATATCCATTTCCCTGCCCTTCCTACCCTTTCTACTCCCTTCTGGCCCATTACCTACCCTCTCCTTTATAACGACTGTGCAGAAGTATCTGTTCAGTATGTCTACTTTGCAGTTGTCATCATTCTCCACTCTACCCCTGTCCTCCCCTTTCAGCCTCATTATCCATCCCTTTGCCTTCCTTTTTCCACTGACATACCTGTAAAAGATTTTGTGCCCTCTAACCATTGATTTCATCAATGTTCCTCTGTTTGTCTTTGGCTTCCCTTTTCTCCCAGCATCCCTTGTTTCTCCTGGTACCTCTCTGTCCCCTTCTGCCTGTGTCTTTTTTTACAGTTTGAATGTGATTTTTGTGGCTTTGACTTTCTCAGCTACCTTCTCGGAACACCATAATGATCTCCTCTTCCTTTTCCCCTTGCTAACCTGTTTTACACATACAGTAGCTGTGTTGCACTTGTTATCCCTGATTTGAATACTGCCCACTGTTTCTCCACCCCTAATTTACTCCATATTCCAGCTATTGCTTCTTCCAAGCATTTCCAGATGTTTCCAAAATCTGCCATCCTACAGTCAAAGATTCATGTTTTTGTGTGACTGGGTTCTGCCCTTTTAGTTATGTCAAACCACACTGACTGGTGATCACTGCTCCCCAAGTGCTCCCCTACTGTGATCCCTGTCACACTGTCCTTGTTAGTGAACACCAGGCCCAGTATTGCAATCTGCTGTGTGGGTTCCATGACCAGTTGTTTAAGGAAGACTTCCTGTAGAGAGTCCAGAATAAACCTGCTCTTGGTTGATGCTGCTGCTGGTAGGCGCCAGTCTATGTCTGGAATATTGAAGTCACCAATCAACACTACCTCCCCCTTGTGCACCATCCTTTGGTTAGCCAGCATCATCTCTCTATCCATCTTCTCCCCCTGGGCTGATGGTCTGTAAATTACCCCTTTACTGATGGCTGACCTTATTCTTCATTCCAGCTTAACCCACAGTATCCCCCCCTCTTGCTCCCCTGAATCTCTGTGGCATTTATGCTTGGAGACAACTGGACAGGCTCACTAAACTTCCCCTTGCTGTACCAGAGTGGACTCCTTATGGGGTAACAGACTTGTAAGTATTAATAAGATGTCAATTTGCTGGCAGGAGTGGAGGAATAAAGGCATAAAAGTGGTCAAGGATATATTCAAACCTGGAAGCATGCATCTGGCATCTTTTATGAGTCTTCAGTGTAGATATGACCTGCATAAATGTGACTTTTGGAAGTTCTTCCAGTTACATAGTGCTTTGCATTGAGTGCTATCCCAGCATAGGGACCAGGGCAATGGTGGCATGTCCTCGATTACCTCCTGGTTAAGACAACAGAGTTGAAATGCAAGGAGGGGGAGGATGAGAAGGGACTTGGCAAGGTTGGAGGAATGGTCAGAAGTATGGCACCTGAGATTCAATGCAAAGAAGTGCAAAGTAGTTCACCTGGGAAACAAAAACTTAGGAGAAAAGTACACAATGGGGTGGGGTATTGACAACAACAAAAATGGAAAGAGACCGGGGGTAATCATATCGGATGACCCAAAGGTTAGCAAGCAATGTGAGAAGGCAGTAGGGATGGCTGGGGGATACTGGGATGCATAGGGAGAGGCAACACCAGTAGAAAACAGGAAGTTATCCCTCTGTACAGACAGTTGGTGAAACCCCATCTGGAGTACTGTGTGCAGTTCTGGAGACTCAATCTCTGCAAAGACATAGACAGGATGGAGGCAGTCCAGAGGAGGGCAACTAAAATGGTTCAGGGTCTGCAACAGGAGTCATACAAAGAGAGACTAAAGGAGTTTAATATGTATACCCTTGAGGAAAGGAGGTGGGGGGGACACGATAGAATCTTTTAAGTACCTCAATGGATCAACAAAGTCCAAGGCGGTAGCATCTTTCAGAAAAGAGATGTGCAAGAACAAGGGGACACAATTTGAAGATATAGAGGAGGATGGCTCACAATGCTGAGAAGTATTTTCACAGAGGATGGTGGATGCATGGAATGGCCAGCTATGAGGAGGCTGTGGGGTCAAAAACAGTGGGGAATTCAAGAACGTATGGGACAGACATAAGGCAATTTTAGCGGGGAAGAGAGAAGAGGCTGTTGGTTAACTAGGATCTGCAGCTTATCCTATAGGTAGGGAAATGGGCAGACTAGGTGGGCCAAGTGGTCCTTATCTGCTGTCAAAGTCTATGTTTCTATGACAGCTAATAGGTTCTACAACACAATTTGGGTGGCACAGTCAATACCAGACCCATATAGCCCGCCAACACTGGGAGATAGCATTAGTGCCCCTATTGATAATGATTTCTGGTATACCTGTTGGCAGGTCACCTGCAGGGCATGTCCTGACAGCTGTAGCTATTTGATCCAAAACTAGCTATTACATGATTGGTATCAGATCCCAGACAGGCTTCAGGCAATGAGACTCCTGGCTGATGATAAGTGTTGGAGGTCTTTGTCAATTGGAGAATCTTTTTTCCATATAATTTGGGACTGCCCTTTATCAGAGAGTAGTGGAGAAAGATACATTTAATGCAGTGGGTATGACATACTGCTTCTCACCATCCCTTTATTTATTGGGAGTCCCCTGGACCTATTTGGCTGGTGGTGGTGTGTGTAGAGCCAAAACAGCTCCTTCTGTGATGGTGGAGGTCCAGAGATGTTCCCACCATGTTTGAATGGAGGGAGGTGGTCCCTTCTCAAGCCATACTCACACAAATTTCCCATAAGACCAAACACTCCCTGGATAAATATTACACCTGCTGATCAGCCTATGTGCAGTCACCCCTGTGTACTTTAGATCTCTGTTTCCATCTACGGGAATATAAGGACTTATTTAAGCCTCCATGATTTGTGAGGTACACACTCCACTGGTTCATTTGAACCCTTCTGATTCTTAGTCACTGCTTGGGCATCCTTGGCTATTGGGCTTAGTAGGTCTCCCTTTACTGTTTTCTGCTATGCCTTTCTCCCCCCACTCCTCCTGGCACATGACTGTAATTTAGCCGATGGGTGGGGGTTTCTTTTTGTCACTGTCTATTATACGTTCAGTATGTTCATCATAGGAAGGTAATAAACTGGAGTAAATAGACTAACTATACACTTTGTTTTGGTGTTCTGGTCACATTTCTCAGATGGCATTGTAGTTTTCACTGTCAATGGTTTTGTGTTATGTACTGTTGTATTGTTTATTTGTTTACTTTTACAATAAAAATTAACTGCAAAAAATAATCATTACTTAAAACGTACTATATGCAGTACACATCATATATGAAGGACAGACAAAGGAGAGTCATTCATTCTTAATATTTGTCCATACAATATAAAACTGAGTCTGGGGCTTCTTATATCCTGCCATGTTCCTGCTATTATGAAACACTAGTTAATACAGGAGTAATGATTTAGCATCCTTCTGTGAAGCTCATTAAATACGAACAGGCCCATAAAAACATCTCATCGTAGGTAGGACAACAACTCAGCAAGTACCATTAGCATGAGTCAAATACAGTGCATGGAAAAGCATGAAGTATATGTACATGTGGTAGCAATGAAAGTGCGTTCAGGACTGCAAATGCAGTTTGTAATAACAGCGCAGTGTCAACTTGTGAACAAGGAGGGGGTATATCACCTCTGTTGGTGATATGTCACACCTCAGAGTTGATTATATTTAGTTATGGGGGGTTCAGGGGCAAAACCCCTCGATGGTGGGTTTGTGGGGGGTCCAAAAAATAAAAGTGGTGAAAGTAGGTGTCTGTGCTGCTGTTACTGCACTTTTGTTACTGATTGAGTTCTGTGGTTGTGGTTCTGTAGCACTGATGTGTTTCAGGCATATAATTTTCAGCTACAAGTGTAATTTGTGTTTTTACATTTTAATAAAGTTGTGTGGATAGGTGTATATGTCAGTGTAATTTTTTTTTTAATTGTTTTATTGTGGTATGTATGAGCTTTACATTCCTGGTAATGTGTGCTGTGATGTGCTTCCAGCAATTTTACTTTCGTGGTATTTGCTCAGCACAGTACTGATTTATGCAGTTTTTTTCTGCTTTGTTTTGTACCATGATGTTTTTGATTTTGCTGAGTTGTCATGGATCCCTCATCATATACTAGAAATGACAGTTTATCTGGGGCAATATTTTATATTTCAGTGGAAGTTTCCCATTTCCAACAAAGCAGACTGCCAAGGCTAGAACAGGCAATTAAGAGAATCCACTTGTATGACTTTACAGATACATAGTATTGGAGACTTTGCCTCAGGATAGAGAAAATACCTTGGCACATTCTCCACAGGTTGCTGGAGCTGTGACCTTATTAAGTTAGAAGACAGCAGGAATGATAGTTGCCTTCTCATTTTACTCCATGTTCCCTCAATGGAAGTCTATTCATTTTTCAAAACAATGCTTTTCTTTAAAAGGGTGCCAAGGCCACCTTCCCTGGTAGGGCATAATGACACCAAGGTTTTTCAGGCTTCCTCTTTGCTTTTTTTAGTTCTAAATTGTCCAGACTTTATCCTCTGGACTTACCTTTAAGGGTTCTAATCTGGGAAATCAAACAAAAAAAGTTGCTCCACTGAGCACAGATAATTTAATTACCTCAAGGTTGAAGCAGATCCTCCTTCCCATCTGCAGGCATCAGTGGCATATCTTTTGAAAAGGTAACATAAGCACATCAGGCGCAGTTGGAATTGCCACCATATTTTCCCTTCCTGGAAATTTCTCAAGTTCCAATGGAAATGGGGAGCTCCCACCTCAAAACTAATATGGCAAAACTCCCAACATATACAGTTGCAGCCATCGATTTGATAGATATGTTCAGATATTTCCAGATATGTTACAATATACCTAAAAAGAGATTCTCCCTGGTGGTCCACAGTAATACTGCAGGTACAGTAGGCAAAGAATTTCTCTAGTGATATCACAGGAATTTCTGGCTGTATCATTGGCTTTACAGTAACTGTATTGGTATATATTTCAGGGTCTACAGGTTTAGTCCATTATTAAACTATTAATAAAGCAGAAATAGCTAAAGATCATTTATTTCAGCCTTATCATGAGGGTCACATATTTGGATTTAGCCCATAATTATATTTAGTGCAATATCAGCAATATCAGCATTTACAGGATTTTGTAGGAGAAAAGAAGGCTCAAGGCGTATCTCAATCATTCTCCACAACAGTAGGTCACTGGCGACTGTGGGTTAAGTTTAGCCATTTATCAAGCTTTGGCTCGAATATGTCAAAAGATGTAGAATCAATCAACTCCTGAGGTAATATATGCTATTTTTTAGCTGCTCTTGTATTAAAAAGTTGTCATGTGTGTTTGTATTTGCCCAATAAACCTTGAGCTGTTGGTTATGCAGTCTGCCCATTGTATGTTTACTAATGTTAGCCCACATTATTTCATTAAATGTGGAGTTTTGATACGTTTGTAAGTTAGCAAAATATCACTCCGTTTCCTCCTTAAATAAAGGGGATAGAGTCCTGTTTCATCAAGTCTAGTGTTGTAGTGTTTTGTTTTAAATCTTAGCATAATATTTTTAAAACGTCTCTGAACTTGTTCCAATCGGTTTATGTCTCCCCTCAGGTAGGGATTCCAAAAACGGGACCCATAATCTAAATGCTGTCTTATATATACCCTATGTAGCAATAATACCTGACAGAATTGGGGCGGTGTGGGCAATGCGGACTGCCAAGGGCGTAATGGTGACCGCGCCGGGCGGAGAATATATAACCCTGGAAGGTCAATATTGCTCAATACCCCACCCTGAATACATTTGCACTTAGAAAATGGGCTACCTGTAGCATTTTAATATAGGATTTAGAAAAGAATAAATAAATAAAAAAAAAAGAGTAATAAATACTTTAAGTATTTTTCTAGTAAAGTAGTCCTTGAGCTGTTCCATCTCCTGTTGCACCCTCCCATACAGCCATTCTCTTGCATCCCACCCCACCCCCAAATAACAAGCCCATTGTCTAGAAGAAACAATGTGTATTTGGCTAAAAGTACATTTTAAAACAGTTGGAGACAATGGGCAGCATTCAATAGATAAAATGAAAAAAAAATGTTGTTTTCTGTCAAATGAGGAAATATTCATTCTCTGCCAAAAAGACTCATCTGGCTGTAGGAGAAATTATGATTACATTGCAGATGGTAGTGCCCCCACCAACACACTGAATTACAATTTGGTATGCTTTCTTTATTTTAAGAAAAGTGCAGTTCACTTGCCAACAGCCTGGATGACGGCTGCTAAACCGCTCCGTGTATTTTTCTCTCTCTATCTCTCGCTCTCGCGTGGACGAACAGTGACGTCAAACCGAACCATTGTTTTTTATACAAGTTTATACTTTATACAATTAGACCCCACAGGGTCTTTTATCGTACTAAAGATGACTGGGAAACAACAGAAAGCTAAGCAGCGGTGGCTGAAACTAATGGCACCTTGCCAGCTGCTCACTTCTGCCCGAGACTGTAATTTACATTTGCTGATTTACAACTCCTTGAAATCACATGCTGGAGAAATGAGGAGAGCAATGAGTTTTTTTAAATATATCATTACCTCCAACTCTCTCTCTCTCTCTGCATTCCTACACACCCTCTTTCACAGACAGGAGCATACAAGGAAAGGGGAAATTAAAATAAAAGGAAGGATGATAACTGCTCCTCCTGTGGCTGCCACTGAACTACTGACAGTTTGGTGGACAGTTGCTTTATTACCGGAATGACTGAGCAATGGGAGAGAGTAGCGGGAGCGCAGTCTGCTGTTGAAGAGTTGGGCTAGCAGTGCAGCAAAAATAATGGGATCATACAATATTGATAAATAAATAAAGTGTGGGAGAAAAAAGAGCATTAGTGGGTGCGATGTGCAATTCATCAGCTGCTGGCACTGAATTTATGAGCATTGGGTGCTGGTGGCCAGTTCTCTCGCTAAGCAGCAGACAGAAAATGGCAGTATTTTTAATTCTGTGCCCAGTGCTTCAACCAACAAGGAAGCAGGCTGGGCAGAATGATATCTGGCTGGGCATGAGGTAGGTTTGGTCTGGCACTTTTTATTTGCTGGGGTCTGTTGCCTCATAGATAAGGGGTATGCAGGACCTATCAGCCGATCAGGATGCCGCATTCTTAATGCCCATTTTCTAAATAGGGATAACAAACAGTGTTCTGATTTGTTAATAAATGTTCTCCTAATCTGTTTAATGGTTATGTTAGAAGTTCTAGCTATTTTATTACAGTAACTACTGGATGACAATTTATTGTCTATCAGAATACCTAGATCTTTTTCACAGAATGTTGATTTGAGATAAGTATTATTTAAATAGTAATTATTCTGTAAGTTATTTCCAAAATGAAGTACTATACATTTTTCAATATTAAAGGTCATTAGACTGGCTTTAGCCCAGTGTTCAATATGTTCTAGATCCTGTTGTAACACTAACTTATTTGCTGTTGAATCAGCACTGTCCCCTAGTTTTGTATCATCTGCAAATTTTGAGACAAAGTTGCTCAAGGAGATGTCCATAACTGACATAAAAAGGTTGAACAGAGTAGGGCCAAGGACAGTGCCCTGAGGTATACCACTTGTCACTCTTCCTAGATTTGACAGGACTCCATTAACTCTAACCTTCTGTGTCCTATTATGAAGCCTCCGATAAATCCAATTAACTAAGATGAAAAGCTGAAGCTGCGAAGTTTATTAATCAGCAACATATGCGACACCTTATCAAACGCCTTACTATAATCAAGTAAAATCATGTCTGAGGGGATATTTTGATATCAGTTACTACTTATTGTATTGTAAAATGAAATTAAGTTAGTGGTACACGAATGCCCAGGTTTAAAACCATATTGAGATTTATCTTGTATGGAAAGCTGTTGCATTTCTTCTTCAATCCTAGATCTGATTGTGTGTTCCATAACTTTCCCAATAATGGAAGTTAGACTAACTGGGCGATAGTTCTGTACATTGGATTTATTTTCCTTTTTATGAATCGAGGTCACTATGGTGCTGTGCCAGTCTTCAGGGATTTCATTTTCTAATAATGATTTATTAAAAAGTAACGTGAGTGGAAGGACCAATGAGTTCGAAGTCTCAATCAAAATTCTTGAGTGAATACTATCTGGTCCTGGACTTGTAGACTTTTTGAGAAATGATAAGGCATTTGTTAATTCAGTAGTATTTAGAGGTGGGAAAGGGGAATTGTTTTTATGAACTGTAGTATTTAAGCCAGTTGTCAAAAACCGAACAAAAATAATTAATAAATTTGTTAGCTGCTTCCTGATCAGTATTAATCATATTTCCATTTTCCTGAAGTGGTCCGACTGTGCTGACATTACATTTTTTACTGTTAATGTATGAATAAAGAGATTTATGATTGAATTTGGAGTGAGCTAATTTAAATTAGAATTTGAGTTAGCCTGTTTTATAGATTTCTTTAATAATAATACAGCTTGTTTGAATTTCTGTCTGATTATAGGGCTAGAATGTTTTTTTGAGTTTCCTAAATAAATACTCCTTTCTTTTAATTTGTTTACTTATAGACTTAGTAAACCAAACCGCTATTTTACCCTTTTTGTTATATTTGATGTTATTGGGAACATGTAGATCTAATTGATGTATACTATTTAAAACACTATCATATGCTTTTTCTATTGATAAGTTATGATATTCTTTCTCACAGCCCACTCTATTTATTGCTGATTATATTTCAAGAACATTTGCTTTATTATAATCTTTATATATTATATTATTTGGAAGTGTTAGAATTTTAACATTGATACTGAAGTGTACAGAGTTGTGGTAACTACTACCAACTGGAGGTGCAATAATGGCATCTGTAAAATTTGGTTTAAGTATCTGTAATGATTAGATCAAGTATATTCGTTCCCCTAGTTGGTAAGTGTACAAGTTGCTTCAGACCTAGATCAATAATGAATGACAAAAATAATTGTTCTTGTTCGGTTTTTGCTGTTTGGGTGTCCCAGTTGATACCTGGCATATTGAAGTCTCCAACAGTAAGACTTTCACCTTTTTGAACTGTGTTGGAGATGATATTAATTAAGTTTTCAGTATATTTTAGGTCAACTGATGGTGGTCTATTACATACTCCTAAAGTAAGATTATGTTAGCCTTTAACTGAATTGATAGCCAAAGAGAGTTAGGCTATGACTGTAGTTCAACTGGGTGCGCAACCAGCCTAGCCCCCTTCCTAAGCTATATAAGCAGTTCCTCCCAGCCTCCTTCTGAAGCACTTTTTTTTTGCCCCACCATATTCCCCTCTTCCTCCAGACTCGGGGAGGGGGGCTCCTTCCTAAGGAACCATTAGCCAAGGGGAAATTTTCCAGGACACCTCTAGGGGTAGAACCCTCTTTGAGGGCTCCTTGCCTTCGGTACCCCTATGGGGGTAATTCCCCATAGAACAGAGAGTGCAAGCAGCCAAACAGTTATCACAGTTGCACATGCATAACACTACTCTGGTTGTGTTGGTCCATTGAAACATAAGCAACTTTCTCCATTTTGTTAATTAATTAGAATTTAAGAATCATTTCCCCCACATTAGTGCATTATATCTTTAAAGCAAACAGAAAATGTTTAACTATAATGTCCATGACTGGGCGTATCAGTGGAATACTTCTAAAAGCATTTATTAATCAGCTTCCTCTGCAGCCTACGCAATGATGAACATTTCTTTCTCAGATGCTGTCAGTTATTTATTCTCATATTCAGTTTCCTTTTCATATTGCACTCATAAAAAAGCCACAATTGCCTATCTCAACGAAGACAAATTATTTTCCATGATGTGTAATGCAGACCTTTGCAGTGCTACAGGGACATGCGCCTAAGCAGTGCTTTCCAAGTTCATGCGGTGTATCACTTGGCCACTTCCATGGCCGCTGCCCAACCCATCCATCAAGTCCTCAACCACCCTCCTGGTCCTGAGAGTCAGATCCCTATCAGAGGGACACATGCCTGAGCATCTCTTTCTGAATATATGCAGTGGATCATTTGGCCACTTCCAATGCCACTGCTCGACCCATTCATCAAGTCCTTGGCTGCCCTCCTGGACCTGAGAGTCAGATCCAGAACCCAGGTACTGCACCAACTGAACTTTCCTCTGATTGGTGCATCATTTTTGCAGGCAGACTCTGATTGGTCTGCCTGCTGTCATAGCTACAGACGATTGGAGTGCCTTTCTACATTGACTTAACATTGACTGATTAGACTATTTCTATCTTGCAAAGCTCTCTCAGTTTTTCTCCTGCTCCACCCCCTCCCATGCCTCCTTTAAATACACTATTTGCACCGCCCTCCTCTGCAGTATCCAACCCCATAGGTTCACTGTGCCAGTGCTCATCTCCAATCCCTGTCTAAGACAAACTGTGTCTTCTTCATATTTCTTTGTGCCTCTGTTTTCTATAACTACTGCTTACCTCTCTTGCTTACTTTAGTCAGCCCCTTTAGGGTTGCCCTCTACTTACTTACTCTGTACACTCCTGCTTCCCATAATTTCTCACTAGTCCCACTTCTCAGTCTCTGGCTCAGATATCACACTGTATCACATCCAACCTTAAAAGCTTAATTAACTTGGCTACCTCTACTATAAAAGTCTAAAGGTCTGCACCACCCTCAGTTTTGCTCTTTCATTCCTATCCTCTTAGTGTCTCCTGCTTTCACTGATACAATGAGCTAGTACCTAGATCTGTTAAAAATGAAGCCACACATGTTATTGCTTTTTCTTGTGCCCTCATTGGCTTTGCTCCACCTGTCTCTGCCCACTGCACCCCAAGCCCCCTCGGCCATCCCTAATTATCTGCCCCATGACTACTTATACTCGAACCTTCTCCTGTTGCTCTCTCTGATGTGACCCCACTCCACTAGTATTAAATAGGTCCTGGATCCATATTGTTGCCTATGTCCTACAAAACAGCCCCGGTACACTCATGCCTTTTGTCCTTCCTGTGATGCAAACTCTGGTATCTCCTCCTATTTTCCCCATTGCTCTCAGGAGATGTTCATTCCAACCCTGGTCTGGCTAGCAATATACCTAGTCCCCTTACTAATGCCAAAGGTCTTATTGTGGTGCACCATAATATCAGGAGCCTTGTACACAACTTCACTGAGCTGGAATCCTGGACCTCTCTCTCTATAAGTTTGATATCATCTGTGTTACTGAAACCTGGCTCAAACCTTCCACCCCAGACTCTCTATGCTCCCTTCCATCATATAGTCTTTTGAGACTTGACAGACCTGCTCCCAAAAGAGGGGGTGGTACAGTAGTCTATTTTAAAGACCACCTCCATCTCTCTTCCATCTGCTCTTTTCCCCTACCCCACTGTGAAGCGCTACATGTCCTTCTCACTCTCGACTCCAGCAAACTACATATTGTGTGTGCCTACAACCCCCATTCTAGTGGACTAAAAGGACTTGATGAGCTGCTTGATCAGACCTCTCTTCTTTCAGGGAAAAAATTAGTTCTTATACTTGGGGATCTCAACTTAAATTGGTTGGGTAACTCTTAACTCACATTACTGACTAGGCTTCAAAGTTTCAGCTTGCACTAGATGATCAGTGACCCCACTAGAACTGCTTAATGCTCTAACTCTAGCACTCTGCTGCACTGGTTAATGACCAGTCACGAGGAAAATATTATCTCCTCTGGCATTCTAGCTGATGCCATCACTGACAATCCCCCCCATGTTTTGTATATGGGGCAAGGGTAGGTCTCCCCCTTCAAAGCCTCATTTCATTATCTTCTGAAACTATTCACACCTCAACCCACAGTTCTTCCTACTGGACATTGCCACTATAGATTGTACCCCACTTTTTTATATCTAGTGATGCCCAGACTGCTCTAAATCTTTTCCTGACTTACTTCCTTGTGATTCAGGACAAACATTGCCCTTTTGCAACCCAGTGAGTAAAAAAAAAAGACCTACCTGATGGCTAAAATCAGACCTACTCACCAAACTATGCCAGAGAGACAAAAGTTGTCTCCATTACAAAATAATGGGGCAATCTGATGACTTAAATTCATATACAGCCCTATGCAATTCCTGTAAGAGGGAAATCAAAAAAGGCCAAAGTGCCTACTGCAAGGATCTATAACCTAAATCCTATGGGGATTCCAAAAAATTCTGGTCCCATATAAAGTGCTTCTTTGGCTCAAATCTGGCCCCCACCCCTAATGACATGTCTGTAAATGGTATCCATTGTAATAATTCAAAAACCATTGCTAACTTTTTCAATATTCATTTTTTTTACCTCACCAATTACACCTCTTCCTTCCCTGCCCAATCAAACTTAACCACCCTACTTGATGTCTCCGGGCCTAACTTCCACATCAAGTCTGTCTCTAACCATGAAGTACTAAGACTGCTTAACAACATCTCCAAGTTCACTGCGGCTGGGTTAGACAATCTTGAACCTAAACTCCTAAAACTCACTGCTCCTTACATAGCTGCTCCTCTAGCCAAGATGGTTACCCTCTCCCTATGCCACAGCCATGTTCTGGACATTTGGAAGATAGCTAGGATCACCCCAGTCTTCAAAAAGGGTGACCATAAAAATCCCACTAAATATAGGCCCAGAGCCATCCTGTCGGTTCTCCGCAAAATTCTTAAGAAGCTCATAGCTACACAAACCATTGACTTTCTTCAGAAATATGACCTTCTTACTATTGCATGGCATGGCTTCCACAAAGGTCATAGTACCACCACTGCCTTACTCAATTTCATGTCTGATACCCTAGAGGCCATGGAATCAGGTTTTCTTGCTGGGGCAATTTTTATCGACATGGCTAAAGCCTTTGACCCTGTCGACCACTCCATCCTCTTAGCTACTCTATGATCACTAAGCTCTTCACCGAATGTCATTATGTGGTTTGGCAGCTACTTATCGTATAGGTCTCAATTAGTTAAATACAACTCCACTTTATTGGACGTAGCTACCATAAATATTAGTGTGCCACAAGGGTCTATCCTTGGTCCCTTGCTTTTCACCATTTTTATAAACAATATCACCTCTAACCTCCATCAAACTGCCTCCCCGCTATATGCCAATGATATTGTTGTGTACTCCAGTGCTAAAAACATTGCTGATATCAACCAATAATTCTCCCAAGACTTTCAAAAAATTCAACAGTGGCTGTTCAGCCATAAACTTGTCTTAAATGTTTCTAAGACCTAAGCCTTGCTATTTGGTTCCAGTGCTAAACCCAAACATGCTCAGCCCAAGTTCAATGTCTCCACTACTAATGGCTCATCTGTTGGGGTGGTACACTCTTTCAAATATCTGGGTATCACCCTTGATCCGTCTCTTAATTTTGATCTTTTTATTCAGCAGACCTGCAAACTGGTAAACATGAAACTTGGTATTGCCTACCATTTTAGCTATGTGCTCATCCCCTCAGCTAGGCTTGTCATAGCACATGGCATACTCCTGCCATCACTCACTTATGAGGTTGCATTATATACCTCGGTGGGTAAAATGTGTTTTCGGAAGTGGGATGTTACCTACAACATTTGTCACTATGCATCATCCTCTCATCGGATGAAACACCACTGCCTTCTTTACCCTGAACTGGGATGGCTTTCTCCTCTTGCATCTAGATCCTATGCGTATGGCTCAATCATTGATAATACTAGGAGTTGTACTAGGATGCATTAGATGTATAGAAGGTGAGGTACCCATATGAGTACATCTTCCAGCATACTGGTGGTTTCAATAGGTGAATGTCCAGTTTTTTTTTTAAAGTCTCAATATTGTTTGAGTTACTGTAACTAGGTAATTTGGTAGTGAATTCTACAGTGGAATAATTCTTTGTGTGAGGAAGAATCTTCTATTATTATTTTTGGGATAGGTTAAAGGTAGTTGGAATTTACGACTTCTTAGATTACAAGGTCTGGAAATGAATGTCATACCAGTCTAATCATAAGTTCCGGGTCTCTTGACATTTTGTACATTAACAATAAGTCCCCCCTTGTTCTATGCTGTTCCAATGTGTACATATTCAATTCCCTCAACCGTTGGTCATAGGTTTTATTTTGCATGTTGTCAGCTATTTTAGTAATTTGTCTCTGGACCCCCTCGAGTCTTGACACGTCCTTCCTTAGATATGGACTCCATAACTGAGAACAATAGTCCAGGTGGGGTCTTATGTAGGCTCTGTATTAACGCAATACACAGTCCCTATTTCTGGATACAAAAGATTTTTTAATGCAACCTATTATTCTGTTTGTTTTGGTTACCAAGTGACCACAATGTTTTCCGAAACTTAAATCAGAAGATATAATTATTCCGAGGTCTTTTTCTTCAGTGACTGTACTTAGTGTTGTGCCATTTAATATATAATGTTGGTGGTATTATTTTCACCAAGGTGCATAACGACACATTTTTCAGTACTGAATGACATGCCCTTTTTTTGTGCCCAAAGTTCCAGTATTTTTAGGTCATATTTTATGCATTTTATATCATCTTCAGTTTTGACTTTAGATAATATTTTAGTATCATCAGCAACCTTTATGGCACAGTTATGTAAGTTTGAAGTCATGTCAGAAATAGATATATTGAACAGCACTGGCCCCAAGACTGAACCCTGTGGCACAGTGCTGGTCACATGTCCTAAGGATGATTGGTATTCCCTAATATAAATGGTTTGTGTACGGTTATTTAACCATTCATTTATCCAGTTCACCAGTAAGCTGTTTATCCCAGGTTTATGCATATTATTAATTAAATTTTGGTGAGGCACTTTGTCAAACACTTTTGAAAAATCTAAGTAGATGATGTCTACAGGTATTTTATTGTTTATAAGTTTACTTACATTTTCATTAAATATTAAATAGTTCAAAAGACATGTTCTAAGGTTTTTAAAGCCATGCTGTGATGGATCAGTTATCTCTTTTTTAGCCATCTACTCATCTAACTTTTTTTTAAGATAGTTTCAAATAGTTTTCCCAATATACTGGTTAAACTAATTGGTATGTAGTTTGTCGTGTCACTAGGGGAAACCTTCTTAAATATGGGGGTGACCATTGCTGATTTCCAGTCACTTGGGATAATTCCAGTAGATAAGGACATAGTGAATATCTTGTGCAGTGGATTGATTAGCCAATTTGATACCATCTTAATTAATCTGGGATACAATTTATCAGGTCCTGGTGATTTGTTGGTATTCAACTTATCTAGTTGTATTTTGACTTCTGTTTTGGTTATTTCTATTATACCATCATCTGATGTATTTGATTTCACAGTTGGTTTTGTGTTTAAATGGCTTTTTTGTTATACACTGAACAGAAAAATGTATTTAACTCCTCTGCCATTTCTAAGGGTCTAACAACTTCCATGGGACCAATTTTGAAGTGGCCAGTAGGTTGTTGGGTAAGTTTTTTATTATTAACATAAGAGTAAAAACTCTTCCCCCCATCTTTTATATAGAGTAATTTGAATTCAATTTTTTCTTTTCAAGTCTAATTTTTTTTACACTCCTAAGGATTAATTTGTATTTATTTTTGTTATAAGTATTGTTGTCTCTTGATAAGGCTCTGAATGCCCTTCCTTTTCTTTTTTATAAATTTGGAAATTGTTGGTGTCAGCCAAATGGGTACTTGGCCCTTTCTGTTGTATATCATTTTATCTGGAACAAAATTTGCTTCTATTCCAAGAATTTTATTTCTAATACTTGTCCATAACATTTTGGGGTTGGTGTGGCCATTATCCCAATCCCAGTTATATAGGGCCTCCATTATTTGTTCAATGTTGGCTAGATTGTAGTTTTTAAATGTTGTCTTTCCAACTATTTTATGGCTGTAAGATTAGTTACTAAAGTTATTATGTTATGGTCAGAGTTTATTAAAGGGTCTTTTATAACAATATTGTAAATATTGTCAGAAATGTTGGTTAATAGTTGATCCAGAATGTTGGTATTTCTGGTAGGTTCAGAAATTAGCTGGTTTAGGCTATTAAACGTACAGATTTCAAGGAATGTACTTTCTTGTGGGATTTTAGCCATACCATCAGTTCAGTTTATTTCAGTAAGGCTAAAATCCCTGAGCAGGATAATGTCTTTATTAGTTTTGTCTGTGATATATTTTAATATAATCTGATGGGTTGTGATGTCTATGTCGGGTGGTCTATATCATACACCAACTGTTAATTTTTTGTGTTTACTATTTAAAATTTCAACCCATATAGTTTCAAGAGTAATGTCAGTTAGGTCTTTGATGGGTTTGCATATTATATTCTGTTTTATAAATAAGGCTATATTAAGTGTTGTAGCCTTTTATTTTATTATTCCAACTGGAGGATTCCCCCACCATGTTTCAGTTACTGTGGCTATGTCAACATTTTCTCTTGTTAAGATTAGTTCAAGTTCATCCATTTTTGTGTGGTGTAAGCTCAGTGCATTTGTAAGTAAAAAAGTAAGACCCATGTTGTTGTTTCTTAAACATATTTTTTTGTTCTGTCTTTAACTTGAAGTTTGTTCATACTGTAGTTTAATCTGAATCCTTGCCCCTTAGAATCTAGTTTTTTACTGTTATGAATTTTTGTAATGTTTTATGGAAGATGCGTCCTAGGAGTCTAGAGCCCCGTTTGTTTAAGTGTATGCCATCATACCCATATAAATTGGGTCTGTTGTCAAATAATTCCCAGGTCCTGATACAATCAATTTTATTTTCCAAGCACCATCTTCACAACCAGTTGTTGTATGATTTGATATTTTGTTGTGTTTTGTAGCTTGACCTAGGTACTGGTAGCATTTCAGAAATAATCGGTACTACATTCAAATCCTGAAGAGTCCTAATAGCTAGTTTAACGTCTTTGATAATACTATCAACCTCGTGTCTCCCAATGTCATTCGTTCCTGCATGTAGAACTGCTATTTTTGGATTTGTTATTGCTTGAAAATTTTCAGGCAGCATAGTGGTTATATCACTAATTTTTGCCCCACTGTAACTATAACATGCTGTGTTCTTCTTGTGGCCCCCAGCTGAGTACCTATCTGTAAATCTTGTCATGGAATCCCTATATCATCAGAACACAAATACCCATGCCCCTGGTGGGCCTATTTCAAAACCAGACATCCAGCTCTGGTCTAGGCTCAGCGAACAATGCCCCTGTCCACATCCCCAGACATAACTCCTCCAAAGCTGTAAGTGCTTTTTCCTGTCATGCCCCTCAACACTGGAACTCCCTCCTGCTACCCATATGCTTAGCCTCATCCCATACCTCCTTCAGAAAATTGCTATGTGACCATCTTGCTGATTCCTGTTCTTCTCCTGTTTCGAACCTCCTTAGCACCTATCCCTCTCATAAAATTGCCCTCCATAACCATCTCTCAGAACTAGCCCCAATTAATATGCTCTGCACTTTTCCTCCTGTTATTTGATTGTCCTACCTTCATCTCTTTTGGTCCACTCCTCTTACCTTTCCTCAATTCTCTATTACAGGCTACCCTCCTTTATCTAGCATCATTACTCTTATCAATTCCTAACTCTCCTATATCTATCCTTTATTGACTATTATAGAGTGTACAGACACCATTGTATAAACCTATTCTAAATGTTCTGGAATGTTGCTTTTATGAACTTACTTATTGTGTTGCCTTACTATAATCCTATTTTGACACTTTATTGTATTTTACTCTACCTTTTGCTTATTTCTCATGCTTATACTGTATTTTGTTCTTCAAAATTGTCTAATTATGTACTGTAATTATTGTACTGTTACTGTTTCCATTGTTTTTTTCTGTAACCTCCTGGGTCATGCCTGAAAATAGTCATTTCTATGGCTAGTGCACCTTACCTGGTCAACAAAATACTGAATAAATAAAATAAAATTGAGCTCCAAGTTCAAGGGTTTCTTGGTAAGACAAACATTTCCTCTGCCTTTGCTGGGTGACAAAGGCAAAATCTGGAATGTCGCTGAATATATAGCCTTTATACAGTAGTGGACCTTTGATTTTTGATAGCTTAAATAAAAGTGCCCAGTCTGACTTAATAGCTAAAGAAATGAATATTATAATTTTGACTTCAGGGTCCATCTGGTTACTCTCCAACTTTTTTAGGTACCTCCAAAGTAAGTTCATGCATTCATTTTTACTTTTTTCAGCTGATTTTTTGGAACACAAAGTGTATATCAAAAATGGCAGATAATCTGGGGCAAATTGTATGCTTGAACAAGTAAATATTCTACCAGATCCCTCACGGTTTCAAAGTCATAGCTCAGTGTTGTTGGTAAACCCACAATCCTTAAACTGGGCTTAAGGATTTGATTCTCCAGCATTTTTATTTTCTGGGATGTATTGTAGTTGTCCTTAACTCATCCAAACATTTTGCCTTCTGTTGCCCTTATTTTCTCAGATACTATGAATATGGCATTAATATTCATTTTCATTTGTACAGTAACTGCATTCATATTCTCCCAATTATTTTAAACTTCATGCTGCAAGAAATCAATCTAGGCTGTAGGGGCCTCAAAGTGACAATCAAAGCAACTAATCCAATCTGATATCTGATCCCTAGATCTTCCCAATGTGTCCAAGATATAATCTGTGTGTTTTGTATCAGTATCCCCATCATTTCCAGTATAGTCACTAGTTTTACCTTTTTCATTGCACCACACCTCAAATGTTACTAGTGCAGCTGCAGACACAAAATACATGTTATGAATGGTCCATGGGCTATCCACCACTCTCAATGGAGTACTCAGTGACCCATTGAATCCTAGTCATTTTCCACTTACAGTTATAGTAGAGGAAGGTGAGGAGGCAATTGTAGTAACAAACGTTTGTTATCTTTCATTTCTGTTGAAGTAACCGAGGTTGGTCTAGGGGAATTTTTAGTGAGCAAAGAAGTTGCCTCCAAAACAATGTTGCCAACCAGGGTTCCCATTCTGGCCACACTTCTTTCCAAACTGGCAAGGCTGGTTGTTGGATGGAACTATTTTTCCAGCAGGTGAATTTTTTGAGACATGTATGTTTCAGAGGATGTACTGGGTTGACTCTCTTATCTGTCATTTTCAGACTGGTTTTGAAGGCCAAAGAAAGTTTCTTAACCTTCTAACTTTTCAGTTTAATTATTGCCCACATCGTTCTCTAACAAATGACATCTGCATCAGTCAGCCATTTTGTTTCCTCCAAACTAACTTAGCTTGAACCTTTTCTGGCTTCCAGTTGGACCTCAAACCTCACTGTCTTATGGTCTGCATGATCCCAGCAGTTCCTGGACTATTATATTTTGGAAACACTCACTGTATGTGAGTGCCAGGTCTAGTAGAGCTCCCTACCTTGTTGGGAGAGATGAAAAGTATGTGTTGTGAATATCATCTAGTAGGGCAGTGAGGCTGTGAGATATGAATGAAGAAAAAAAGTAGGTGAACAATGGAAATTCAACTGCTCAAGAAAATTGGGCAGTAAGATGAAAACAAGGTGGGGTCCAAGAGGCAAGGGAAAATGATGTAATTTTAATGTGTTCAGAGAGGAAAACAACAGAGAAACTACATGTGATCAACATTTCAAATAAAGTAATAACTGTACCACAAGTCTGAGTATTGGAAAGAGGGCTGACTTTTATACCAACACCCTCTGTAACTCCATTTGAGATTAGTATTGATATAAGTTTTTCAGAAAAATTAAACTGAGGGGCTATTATGTGAATAAGAGCATACCAAAGGAAATGCATACCAGCAGTTCAACATCTGACCCACTTGAGAACAACTTCAAGGAAAGTATAACTTTTGAAACTTTAAAAGAACTGTTTGCAAAAATTCATAATGATGAGGAGCGTGAGGGGCCTGTTGTGATTCAGTTAGATATAGGTTGGGAGATAGTGACAAATCATGGATGAAGATGTATGGAATGAGCGTAAAAGAATATTCAAGATTAAATCTACATTTTGCCCCAAAATATTGAATCCTAGTATGTTAGCCTTTATGAAGGTTGCCACACAGGGAGTTATTAAGATGCTTAAAATAAAGATGAATCAAAAACAATGGAGTTATTTAAGCAAACAGCACATGACTGCTTCAAAGCAAATACAAAGCTGGGATGATATAATTATAAAACCTGCAGATAAAGGATGAAATATCATATGGTTAGACAAAAATAAATATGCTGAAATGATCAACAGTATTGTAAAAGATACATAGAGGTACAGAAAATTATCTGGAAATCCAACAAATAAGTTCCAAAATGAACTACATGAGTTATTACTAGGAGCTAGGTCATTTGGTAAAATAACTGACCATGAATTTGAATACCACTAGCAAAATAATCCCATGATGCCTGTGCTGTATGCCTTACCAAAAGTACACAAAAATGTGAATGATACCCCAGGATGTCCCATTGTCTCTGAGGTGGGATCCTTGACTGATAATTATTTGTTGTTGCTTTTTTCTTGAAAAAATAAATCTGCAAATTACTATCCTACCTTAGAGACACTGGTGACTTATTACTAAAGTTGCAGGATTTTGTGTGGCAGAGTAATTATGTCTGGAACACTACTGATATATATAGAATAATGCATATGCAGGTGGATTTGATATGGAGTTTTTCACCCAAGATGTGTGATAATAAAAACCTTGAGGCGTAGTTTGAGAGGTTTTTATTACCGTCATCGAGGTGTAAAAAAACCCATATTAAGCACACTGCATATGTTTTATTTATATAATAACAGCTATGGTTTTAAAAGCATCATTACAACAAAACACACACTGCCCCATATAACTTGAAATGCAGTGTTTATTACTTCAGGACACAGTCGTTACACTCTAAATATTTATAAACTTACAAGATTAGCAGGAAAAAAGTTACTACCTTTAACTGAATTTATTTTGTTTTATGTACTTAGCTACGTGCTGCTTTTACAGTAAAGGAACTGCCTGTGTGTTTGTTTGTTTTTCCGTTACAGAACTGTCTCGTGCTGCCTGTCAGCTGATTATTTTAATGATTCTCGCTGCGAGGATGTGAAAGTCGTATCAACTCGCAGGTTGATATGACTTTTTTAGTATTAACCTGCGAGTTGATATGACTTTTTAAGAAGTCAGAAAATGAGTTGATATTGGCTATAGCCAGTTATTATAGAACAATTGTACTCATCTATTAGACATAGTGATGGCCTCAATGCTTGCAAATATTTTTAGGACTGAAGTACAGTGTCTAATCCAACAAGATTTATCATAGAGAGTATCAATTTTATTTTTACATATAATACTTTTGCATTTAATTCAGAATATTATTTTCAAACTCTAGGAACAGCTATGGGAACATGCATGGCTCCATCGCATCAAATTTCACTTTGGGGTCCTGGGAGCTGGAGAGTGTTTTTTTGGAAAATGTTTCCCTTTGCAAATGATGTCATCATATGGCATCACTTCACTGATGATGTTGTTTGCATATTGGGAGGGATAAAGAACAGATCCCAACATTTATTACATGGTTGGGTCAGAACCACCTAGGTTTGAAAATAACATATAAGACTCATGAGAATGTAATTTCCTTTCTGGATATAATGTTAGAGGGTTGAGCAGAACATACCTTGATAACAAAAACTCATAGAAAATCTACGTCATACAATTCCTATTTACATTTTACAAGTGCTCACTCTAGTAATTTAAAAAGGTATATCCCCTATCAACAAATGTTAAAGATTGAGAAGAAGCTGTAGCAGTAATAGTGATTTTGAAACCCAGTCAGAAGAGTTAATGCCAAGATTTTTAACCAGGGTACATGATTAAAAACTTTTGGAAGAGGCAAAGTGAAATCAAAAACTGAACTAGACTCAGTAATGCTGAGTGTAGAGTATAATCATATGGCCAGGGCTTTTGGCAATGTTATACATAAATATTGGCTGATTTTAATGAATGACACCAGACTGTCAGGTGTATTAGGAGATAGACCGCATGTAACATGCAGACAGCACAGAATGTAAAAGATATGCTGATACACAGTAGATTTAAGTCTACAGCAAATGAAAATCATTCTATGTGGTTACCCCCCCCCCAAAAAAAAAGGTTTCAATAAAATGCAGATGGTGTAATATTTGCAGGTGTTCATATGAAGGGACTTTATTTTATTTTTTTATTTTAAACATTTGTTTACCAGGTAAGTACAATGAGCCAAATGACCATTTTCATGTACGACCTGGGGACTGAATACATATACAGTCAAGATATTTACAATAAACAACTCACATCACAATACAATTCAACACTGAACTTACATTATATAACATAAATAATAAATATAAAATAATCATAAAAAACAACAATAATGCAATTTATCAAGAAAATAATTTCTTAACTTAATTTTAAAAGTTTGATGACAAACATTTTCATATAAAACAATAGGAAGCTCATTCCAATTTTTAGCAGCAGAGTAAGTAAACGAACCATCCCCCATTTTAGTATTGGTCTTAGGGACCTTTAACTTAATTTGTTGATCAGAACAAAGTTCCTGTGAATTTATTTAATATGAAGAAGTGAATATAATGGAGAATCAAACCCTTGATGAAGAACTTTATCTGTTAATGAACATAAACTGTATAGACAACTCACCCTGGGAGGAAGCCAGGCAGATAGTCTATACAGCTCACAATGATGAATAGAGTAAGGCAAATTAAAAGTAAATCTACAGATACCATGAAACACGTTAGTAAGAAGAGACAACTCCCTATTAAACAAATTAGTAATGAGAAATGCATTGTAATTCAACTGTGGTAATAAGACACCCTCAGCTATTGCACGTCTAGCAGGTAAAGTCAACAGGGATTTGAACTTAAATAATACACCAAGTCTCTGATTTATCTGATGAGAAATATATTTCACATGATCAGAAAATTTTAAATGTTGATCTAAAAGGACACCAAGATATTTAAACTGTTTAACCTGCTCCATCCCATTGCCCAAGAAATCAAAAATGGACAGATTCTGAGATCTATTTAATCTAATTTTAGATCCAAAAAGCATACACTTTGTTTTCATATTATTTAATGATAAACAATTCCTTTTTAACCACCCATAAAATGGCAAAGTCTTTATTTAAAGACTTATTTATAAGTTCAACAGAAGTTGAACTTTTACACAAAATAATATCATCTGCATAAATCAAGCAATGTGTATCATTCAATAAAGATGGAACAACATCTACAAATACCGTAAACAACAAGGGGCCCAAAACCGACCCCTGTGGCACCCCCTGTAACAAGATTTTACTAGTTGAAAAAGCTCCATTTAATCTTACCTTAAGTGGACGATCAGACAAATAACTACAAAACCAATCAACAGCAATCTCTGACATAGCATAACTTTGAAGCGTCCCAATCAACAAAGAATGACTCACTAAATCAAAGGCCTTGGACAGGTCCATGAACACAGCACCAGTGAGCATATCCTCATCCATAGTTACACTGGTGTGGTTCGTGAACCTGGCCAAGGCCATCCCTGTCCCATGATACTTATGAAAACTGTGCTGATCAGGCGTCCTAAGACCATTATCTTGTAAATAGGGAGTAAATTGCTCATTCACAAGTCTCTCAAAAATCTTACCTAAGGGTGGCAAAAGAGAAATAGGACAATAATTGTCCATATCCATTCTATCACCTGATTTATAAATAGGTTTGATTACTGTTTGTTTCCATACATCAGGGAAATACCCAGTAAGCAAAGACAAATTATAAATATAAGTAAATTGATAAGTAATATATTCAGAAATCAATTTTAAGAACCGGGTTTCAAGTTCACATGCACTTGAGCAAATTGACATATGCCTCAAAAGATAATAAACCCGATATGGTTCAATAAATGAAAAAGAAAAAGAACCAGATTTAGAAACAACATAAGATTGCTGTTTGGGAGGACTATATACACTAGGACGAACAAATAGAGCAGTGGTCTGTTTAAAGCGTTAAAGTTCATTGTAGAGGGGGTGCTTCAGATCATCCATCGTCAATCTACATCTTAAAGTCTAAAGTTCTGTGTGTCCAGAGAAATGGCCAGGTATGGGCTGTGGGAGTGGGAGGTGGATAAATCCCCATCTTTAGTAACCAGGTCCACCTCTGGATTTCTTCTGTGTTTTGCTACTTGCCTCATGCGCTTGGCCAGTGATGGGGTGAGTACCCAGACGTGTCGAATCTCTGAAAATCTCTCTAGAGTCGCAAGACTCATGGTGTGGGGAGCCACAGGATGGGAACATTACTCCTTTTGGATGGGAGCTCCCTGTTTGATGGGAGTTTTGATATGGTATGAAAATAAAATCTCTCTAGGAGTCGCCAGACTTCAAGTGGTGTGGGGAGACACAGTTTGGGGCCTCCTTGTTTGATGGGATGTCCTTCAAGTAGAGTTTGGGACCATTCACCAATGGACTGTTAGTCGAGTGGCGGCAGGGGCTGGGCCAGTCGGGCTGTGTATCCAATGTGCATGCAAAGTCCGGGCTGAGTGCCTGGTGGGTCCAAAGCCAGACAACTGTTGTATTGTGTTCATTCCTCAAATGGACCACTGTGTTTAACCTCTAATCTGCATTACAGTTACGTAGCCGTTTGGGGACCATCACAGAGCTTTGTTTATGTTCAGTGAGTTAATAAATAAAGCCACACTGAAAATCCCAATTCTGGTTCTGGACATTACAGTTATTGCTTCCTGTAGTTGGATTTACTTGGTTCCCCTATTGCAGAGTAGTCAAACCTAGGTCTCTTGTGCCAGGTAACCTCATCCTTCCTCGAATCTGTAGATACACATATGTATATCCATGTTACAAAATGGACATATAGGTTACAAAAATGGAGAGCACCGCTTTGGATTTGTTTGGGAAGGAAAGTGTTTGGGCAAGTAGGGTAGCGTTTGGCTATCTGACAGTTAGTAGCCCAAAAAGATGAAGAAATTTCCTAGTGTGTGCTTGTGCTGTGAATCTTGTGCTGCTGTTTAAAAATGCCAACTGTTTACCAAGGAGCTGTAAAGCCAAAGTGTGTGTCCTTGTCCTGCATCAACATAGTTTACAGCGTTTGTCAGTTTTAAAATAAAGTTCTGTGAAGGAAAGTGTGGAAAACTAGGGGTAGCAAAGAGAAATTATGCCCTGGATGTTGGAAATGCTTTCTGTGCAATACTAGAGACTGCAGAGTTAATGGCAGTGTTACATGGTTGAAATAGGCTCCGCCGTGGAGTCAGTTTGAAACAAAAAAGGTGCATCTTTTCAGTTTAAATTTGCCTGCTCAATGATCGCCGTGAGGAGAGGAGCCCTCGTGAGGAAGAAGAGGCTCATTTGCATGGCGTTGTGTGGTTGGTTAGTTTGCCATTAGTCCCACCACTCAGCCAGCTCTTCAGAGTCTGCTTCAGCATTCGAGAAGAAGACAGAGAATAGTGCGTGTACTGGCAGTGGAGGAGCATTTGCGAAGTGTTCAAAGTGCTGTAAACAGTGAAAAGTGAGTTTTCTAGTTCAAAATCAGGCTCAACCCACTTATCGGTCGTGGGATCAGTGAATTGTGTGATTAATACTACGATCGTGGAGACTGCCCGCCCGTTTGAAATCCGAGGCCTTCAAAAATCTGGCTGCGGGCCGTTTTCCTCCATCGTAGCAATCTGCTACCATAACAGTGAGTAAACGATTTAAAACTGCTCAAATCAGTGATTTTCAGTAATGCCATATAAAATGTGAGTGCAGCTGTGTAGTCGCTTTGCAAGTAGCGATTGTGTGATATCCTGCTGGCAAGTGCAAGTCTGTAAAGCCATTAAATGTGTGCATAGCAATGAAAGTAGCCTCAGTTTAAAGTCTGCAGCCAGAGAGAGACTGTGGGTTGTAAAATAAGTGCAACACTAGTAAAAGCAGGCAATCCTGTGCTGAAACCTGAAGTTTTAAAAGGGACTGTGATTAAATAAATGTTGCCAGCATGTGAAAAGTCCAAGGAAAATCCTGTAAATGTGAGAACAGCCAGAACAGAGCAAGTTGTGCAGTTTAAATAAAAGTTATTAGTAGCTGATGTAAATCGAGTGTGCAGTGGCTTGACCCAGAGTCTGAATGTTGTTGCACAGGAGTGCTGCCACCACCATTACAGGGTGGGGTAGTAAAGTAAGCACAGCAGCAGAGGAGCCATTTTAAAGCTACAGAGTGTGTTCATTTAAAGTGGGACTTTCAGTTACAGTGAACTTTTGTTTGTTTTTCTGCAGTTATGGCCTCAGGACCAGCTTGTTACCTGGATCATGCCCAGGTTGCAGTAACAGCAGCAGTAAATAGATTGAGAGACTTTAAAAATTGGTGCTATGGAGGGCAACTCCCCTCGATGTGGCAATTCTAATTATCCAGTGCGTGTATGCCAGATGTGCTTTAGTGCTGGAAGGGATGTCTTCATGATTCCTCACTGTGCTGGTTGTCTACAAAATATGGCTGTATAAAGCGCCTCAAATTCATTTGGCTCCCACATGGACACAACTTCAAGAATCTGCAGTTGGCAGCACACAGCATCAGGCGGAGCCTGTGGAGGAAGGTCCTCGAGAGTGTGGCACAAAGTTAGAGAATGCAGAATTGAGACTGAATCTGAAGTTGAAGTTTTGGATGCTGGATCTCAGAAGGCAAGTTCAGATAAAGCATCAATAGACCCCTGGGTGGGGGGGCCTAGCCCAAGTCTCAAAGGTGAAGATGAGATGCGGGAGGCCGTTGAATGGGAGGTGTCGACCTCCGCTCCTAGTGATGAATGGATAGTCTCGGAGGTGAGAACAACTGCTCATTCCTGGGCTCAGATCCTCAGTGAAGAGAAAGATGAGGGGGAACCTATGTGGCCTTGTCAGAAAGGAACGGATACACAGCTTCAAGATCTTGCCTCGGAGGAATGTGTTCAAGAAGGTGGTGATGCCACTGTCCTGGCTTCACCAGAAGAAGAAAAAGAAGTCAGGGAACCATTTTTAATTTCATTGAGGATGCGAAGCTAGCAGAACAGGACTGCCACCCCAAGCCAGGCCAGCGGTCTCAGATTGACCAAAGCAAGTAAAGAGGAGAGACTGGTTCATAGAAGGTATTAAATCTTGTCATGACCTTCCTACCTTTCCTCGGAGAGTCTAAGGAGAGATTGAGAACTGCAGGAAATCCTGGATGGATGACAATGAAACATGTGCATCCTAGAGACTGCAACATGTAAAAACAAGACTGTTCCACGAAAAGTAACACAGTGGAAGAGGCCAGGACACTGTTTATGGACAGTGAGAATAGTGGTGGAGAGGGACAGAATCTCCCACTGTATATGAATTATGTGTAGCCAGATGGGGTAAGCAATTCAAGCCCCTAGCCCCCTCTACTATTGGCCTCAATGCAAGGACCTCCAGAAATTAAGCCCGAGCCTACAAAATGGAGGCGAGCAACGTGATCAATACTGCCACATCTGAACTGTGAAGTACCTTTATTGAACTGCCGAAATAGAATAAACAAAAACTCAGGCTCCACATTTTCAGTCTACAGTAAACTGTCTGCAATCCAACAACATCTACTGGTACCACCAGATGACTTCAGATCCAGAGAGACACCAGCCTGCTGTTTTCCTGTTCATCGCCTGATGTCGGATGGCCTTCGGACCAACTGTTTCTCTTTTGTTCCTGTTCTCAGGTTCCTTCTCCAGTTATGACATCAACACAGCTGTTTCAGATGTGCACTCCTGTGGGTTCCCAGAAGATGTCGACCAGCTGTATCAGAAGAAATGCTCTTGAGGAGAGTCTTCGGCAGGGACCAGGTTGGTGATGTACAAATACTAAGAGGCTGGTGAGTCATCAAAATTCTTTTTATTCTATCTTTATGACATTGCAATACACACCTTACACTACAGACTTCAAACAGTCGTGAACTGTCAGAACTCTCCCCTTCGGGATTATGGCCTTAAAAGACTATGATTCACAGGGCTCCGGCCGGGACAGACTCTTTATGGACTGGCCTTCGAGCCTTATGAGTCACTAATTGGGACATTTAGGGCATTCCATCCCCCAAAAGTGTATTGCTATCAATGTCATTTCTGTATAATGTATATACTGTCTTTTCTACTTTTCAAAAAAATATATATATTTTTTCTTTTTGGGATTGTTTAATGTTCTGTTTTTCCTGTGTGAGTAGGGTTGTTATTTATTACTGTTGTTGTTTAGGTAGATCATGAAATGCAGATTAGAGTGTGATGTTTTTGTTTTGTTTTGTCTTTTTACAGGTGTTCCTGGAGGACAGAAGAGAAGACAAGAAGAGGAGGAGGGGCTCATCGGAGTTCCTCGTTCAGTGCTTGTGTAGAAATTAAAGTACTGTTTGTGTTCCTAATTTTTGTAGTTGCAGGCTGCCCAAGTTTGGGGAGGTCCCTCGGTTTTGTTTTGTTTGGGATGTTATGTAAGAGGCAGATAGGTTTTCCCTAGAGGGTTTAGAGGATAGACAGGCTTGTGGTCCTCCAGTGGCCATGAGGGACTGCCAGTGCTGATCTATCAGGGCTATGCTCTGGACGATTCTACCAAATCCACTAGATGTCCATAGTAAGTGGATAAAGTAGAGGCTGAAATGTCAGCTATTGGCTTCTAGGCCCTTAGTGTTGCCTACCTGTGCTTGCCTGCAGTGAGAGAACCCTGATCACCCCCTCCATAGGTAGCACATAGGGTAAGATGGCCGGGCCGGGTGCATAATGACTAGGGGCAGTCATTTTCCTGGTCAAGGCGAATGTAACCCCTTTGTTACCAGGGGTTACTAGAATCCCAGTAAGACCTAGTGGTAGGCAGGGAAGGCAGCTTGTGAAATTCAGTTAAATGGGTTTCACACTGTCTCACTCTGTCCCTCAGTCACAACTGAGACTGGAGAGATGACATCATTATATAGAATTGTTACAGCTGCATGAGCACATTTGGAACCTTCAGCTCAGAGAGTTCTTAGAACTTTGGGATTCAAAGAGAGAGTCAGTTTAGTTTTGTCCTTGAGCAAGAAGGAAGCATCAGTCTGTAGTTTGAGTTTTGCCCTCCAGAAGGAAGTTTTTGTGTTTCGCCATTTATAAAGTGGTGGGAGACCGTCCCTCGGTCTCAGTGCCCCCCTCCCTCGAGGGGTAGAAAAAGGTCTCTATGGGTTCCAGGCAATCCCCTTCACCCATCAAGGAAAGAAGCTGCCTGATTTTGTGTTGGCTGTTCTACAATACAGCAAAGGTTAAAGGACTTCGCCTGTGGGGCCCTGCAACAATTGGGTGAGTGCTTGGCTCCAGTGTAAGGGGCAAACAACTGTTTTTTTCAGTCAGAAAATGTTATTGGGGACTGCTGTTTGGGAGGACTATATACACTAGGACAAACAAATAGAGCAGTTATCTGTTTAAAGTGTTAAAGTTCATTGTAGAGGGGGTGCTTCAGGTCATCCACCGTCAATCTACATTTTAAAGTCTAAAGTTCTGTGTGTCCAGAGAAATGGCCGGGTATGGGCTGTGGGAGCTGGAGGTGGATAAATCCCCATCTTTAGTAACCAGGTCTACCTCTATGGATTTCTTCTGTGTTTTTGCTACTTGCCTCATGCGCTTGGCCAGTGATGGGGTGGGTACCCAGATGTGGGTCTACAACTTGAAAATTCTCTAGGAGTCGTAGACTCTAAGTGGTGTGGGGAGCCACAGGATGGGAAATATTACTCCTTTTTGGATGGGAGTCTCCCTGTTTGATAGGAGTTTCGATTTGGAAGTACGAAAATAAAATCTCTCTAGGAGTCGCAGACTTCAAGTGGTTTGGGGAGCCACAGTTTGGGAGCCTCCTTGTTTGATGGGATGTCTTTCCAAGTAGAGTTTGGGTCCATTCGCCAAGTGGACCATTAGTCAAGTGGCCGGCAGGGGAGCTGGGCCAGTCGGGCTGTGTATCCAATGTGCATGCAAAGTCCGGGCTGAGTGCCTGGTGGGTCCAAAGCCAGACAACTGTTGTATTGTGTTCATTCCTCAAATGGACCACTGTGTTTAACCTCTAATCTGCATTACAGTTACGTAGCCTTTTGGGGGACCATACAGAGCTTTGTTTGTTTATGTTCAGTGAGTTAATAAATAAAGCCACACTGAAAAATCCCAATTCTGGTTCTGGACATTACAGTTATTGCTTCCTGTAGTTGAATTTACTTGGGTGCCCCTGTGCAGAGTAGTCAAACCTAGATCTCTTGTGCCAGGTAACCTCATCCTTCCCCGAACCCGTAGATACACATATGTATATCCATGTTACAAAAATGGACATATGGGTTACACACGGGTCATGAATAAAGGCCTGAGTATATCTAGACAGATCAATAAATTTGTCCAAGAAAGAATCAAAAATAGCCTGTACATCAGAAATCATCTGACCATCCTTCTTAAAAGGCCCAATAGACTTTTCCCTTGATGGATTAATTAAAGAATTTATAGAAGACCAAAAACCTTTTTGGATTATTTAAACTAGAGGTTTGTAGGTTCTGAAAATAACTAGATTTACTTTACCTAATTTTATTTTTGCATTCATTTCTAAGCTTCCTATAACTATTAAAATCACTCATTAACTTAGTTACCTTATACAATTTCCAAGCAGCATCTCTCAATTTAATTATATGTAGCAAAGGGGCAGTAATCCACTTATTAAGGGAACCTCTAACTCTCCTAACCACTCTCGGAAAATATTTATTTTGCAACTCCAAAAGAGTGGAAGTGAAATAGTCGACAGCAATATTTACATCCGAGATTGCATCCAAATAAGTCCAATCAATATTCTGCAATTCAACAAGAAGATCACCACTAACCTCATTAGCAAACTTACAATATGAAATGAACCTAGGGGGCAATTTAGGTCTTTTAGATCTCCATATGCAGTAAGTGGCCAAATGGTCACTTATTACATCTGGTAATACACCAACACCAGAAATATTTACCTGTTTATCAACAAGAATCCAATCCAAAATTGTATGGTTCTGACTATTCATATTCATACGAGTAAATGTGTTAATGAGCTGAGAAAAACCAACATCGGTCAATAATGTCTCTATAGAAGGATCATTTATAGGATCCCAATGAATATTAAAATCTCCAGTAATCAAAAGATCACTACCTGATTGAATAGTCACTACAAATTCTAAAATATCATTCAACCCCTTTTTAGCAGTTTTTGGGGGATTATAAACTGTACAAAATCGCAATTTTTGTCAACCACCCAACTTCAATGCCAATAACAACCATTCAAAATCAGATACTTGTTTATATTCAGGAAAAATCTCTACTAATTTTAATTCAGACTTATAATACACCATTATACCCCCTCCCTTCTTTTTTCCAGTCCTGTCTTTCCGAATTACATTATAGCCTTTAAAAGCAACAAGATTATCTGATACTGAAGGTTTCAATCAAGTTTCAGTTACACTAAATATATCTGGGTCATATGTAGTAAGCTAGGCCTCAATTTCAGCTTGTTTAGACATAAAACTTCTAACATTTAAATGAGTTATTTTCAAGCCTTTAGTTTGCCAATATTTATAATAATTCTCTGCATTTGAAACTGAAGGACCAGGATTTGTTTCCACGTCACCAGATAAGAGAAGAATACATCACATAATACCAAGCAACAAGGAAACAAAGAAAAACTTTTGCACTAGATGTTGAACAAAAAAAAAAAAACATTTCATACACGTTTCTCCTACTAAGACTACCCAAATTCCTTATAGTTAAGGAAAAGCCGGAAGTAGAAACACTTAGTAAATTTGAAGATGCATAATCAGTAACTGAATAATCATAAACATTTGCCAATGTAGGATCAGTGTAGTATATAAAACCATGATCTAACAAAAACAACCCCATACCACAACATATCATAAATATCTGAAAGCCCCACATTTTAACTGTCTAATTAGATAATAATTATCTAATACAGTAATACAAAATTATCTACTAACAACAGTCCAATTAATTTTACATGCAGTCTCACCCCACAGTCTCCCTCCATTGACTCCCGAAAGTGACTCCATCACTCCTGCGTACTTCCACTCACGCGTACAGCCGCTCCATGAACAGCTACTAAAGATGGTACAAATTTATTGGGAAATCAATTTGCAGTCTCTGCCCCTAATTAGCTGTCTAGCAGCACTCCACACCCGCCCGGTAGCCCCCTAGCTTACTGAGACACCGGCAATAGATGTAGAAAGTGGCAGACAGCTTCCTAGACTCAGGGCACAGTTTGTTTCACCACAGGAAAGTCACAGCCTCCCTAAATCAGCTGTAGGCAGGTACAACAGGGGAGAAAGGTACAGCGTGGACATGATGTTAAAACAGCAGCAGTCTCAGTCTTGCTTTATACATCTAAGAACTTGAAAATGATATTAATTAAAGGAGTGCATAATCTGTGACACTGAGAATGTAGTATACTGCCTTACATGCTCTTGTGATCTTTTGTATGTGGGGGAGAATGACATGACCTGTTAAAAAAGAATCCAAGAGGATGTTAGAAATATTGTAAATGTGAACATGAACAGTCCTGTAGATATACACTTTAAAGACGTGCACAATGGGAACCCAAGTGATCTGAGGTTCATGGGTTGGAGTGTACTCGCATTTCAAAATGGACTTAATCAAGTATTTTAACTCAACTGTCACAACTGGATTCTGCATGGATTTGGCAACTGGAAACATTGAAACCATTGGGTTTTAATGATATATTAGATCTGAAGCCATATTTATAATGATGCTTTTTTTCTCTCTGCTGTTTTGGATATGACTTGTTCACCGTTATTATCACTCATGCATAAGATTACTTTTTAATGACTGCTATTTTTTCATCTCTCATAGTTAGAAGCCTGTTTTGATTATATAAACTGCTGATCATCATTTCACAGTTGCAAGAAAAGATCAACAGCGATGGCACAATAGAGGTTTAATGGCAGAACATTTCATTGGGATTCTGAGTGAATGAGTTATGGACAGATACCAAAGTATGAATGGTGGCCACTCTGGGACCCATGAATGACTGAGACAACAAGAAATATGAAGGATTTTTTTCCCACAACAATAGTGATTGAAAGGTATTAAAATGATTATGTATTTTATACAATGATGGTGCCAATGAATATTTATAACCTCTTAGTGCTAATTAATAAATGAATATGAAAGCAGCTTTTGGTAGTTTTAAAGGAGTGAGACTTGAATACAAGATGAGCCACAATGTCTTGCAATAGGATAGATTATGTGGAGGAATGTTTAAACTCCATTTATTGATAGTCCAGTTTACAAATGAACTGATGTACTGTATGCTATAAATGTGGAGCAATCTATTTAAGTGTATAAATGAACTGCTGTTTGTTATAAATGTGAAGCTGTCTGTGTATGTATGTATTTATTTATTTATTTAATGAATAAAGCATTGTATTATAAGAGCTGATGCTGAGGAGCTTAAATTATATACTTTTTGATGCTTTAACTTCTACTATGTATAGTCTAGACTGCTAAATGAAAACATACAATATTTGATTAATTGAGATCATTCATAGTGTTTGTATTTGAGGAGACTTTGCTTGGTTTTGATAAATGTTAATTAATTTGCATGTGCACTTTAGAGTATATAATTCACTTTGGGATATTGTAACCACACCCCCTGAGGAAGCCTTTGTGGCAAAGCATTAGAATATTGGTGGCTAGCTGTTGGGCTACTGTAACTTTGTTTTTGTATTAACTTGCTTTTTAAATGTACAATAAAGCTGCTTTTTAGGTTGCATTTATTTGAGCAGGTACCAGATAAATATGTTGTATGGATAATGCTGCAGGCAAAATCATGTGGCATTGACAGCATTCAGTACGACAGCTACAGGGTACACAACAGCACACAAAAGAAATGGTGTGGAGCGGTAGTGGTACCCCTGTAGCTGTTGACTGGGAGGCACTGTTGCAGAGGATAAGACCTATGCTAGATGGTCATCTTTAGAGCAGCTTCCATGGCTCAGAGGGTAGAGCCACTGACAGTGGAGGACAGTAGAGTGTCGGTGAACTGGGGTTCTATTCCTGGTCCAGATTAGTTGTGTTTTATTTATTTTTTTCTGTTGACTGTTGTGCAGTTGGTAATTCACCCCCTACCTGAGTTTCACCCCATCCTAGAGTTGCCCCTCCAGAGGAGGTCATTTTAATATGGGGGTGGGGTGCAGCTCTCCCATAACAGGGGAAGGCAGTGGTGGAGCAGCCACAAAAAGCAATATTTTCACTGTGTTGTCTTGGCATTGTTACCGCACAGCATTTTTACGGTGTTGTTTATGGTGTTGCTGCATTGACAGTTTGGTATGTTGCTGCGTTGTTTTTTGTGAGCGACATGCTGCCCTTTGATGTACGTGCCCTTTGAGCATATTTTCTGATTTTTCTGATTCCAGACCTTATCCTGATGCTCACATTTCATTTGTGTACACACAAAGGTTAGCAGTGATTCAGTTTTGGTCACAGCCTAGAATGGTGTAATTGTAGCAACCCAACTAGCAATTCATTTGCGGGCAGTTCTTTGCTCAGGGTGTTAACATTAACCTGACAAAAGCATTTGATCTTTTTTTTTTTGCTCAATATTTCTTTATTAATTTTAAATTTACAATTGACAAAGCATAATAGCAAAAGAAGAAAAAGAAATATAAATAAAAAGGGGAGGAAAAAAGAAAAACCAAGAGAAAACCTGGACAAGCCAGGGTATACAGCCCAAAAACTGGCTGTATTAACTATATACAGTCCCAGAATTCAGACATAGCAGGAGTCCCTCTCATATCAAAAGTTACACTTACTCAGTTGTGATCCTCTGTAGCTAAAATACAATTCACATTCCCAGATAGTCAAAAACCCCACAGTCAAATAATGCGGACAAGTAAACAGAAAATAAATTCCTAATCCACGTAATATAAAAAGCAGTAAATAGGAAGAAATGGGAAAATGAACTCCTTTAAAAACAGACTCCCTTAACTCACAATAAGTAGTATTTAAGAAAAAGAACAAGCTCTCCAGGTATGAAACACCACTATGCATCAGATAACTTCGAGAAGAAGTCCCACCATATCCCTTGTGAGAGACAGAGAGTCCTAACCCCATCTGCTGTCCGAGGGCATATCTAAACTACTCAATATACATACCAGATCACTTATGACCTACACATCAACCCTATTACCTTGATCCCACTAAAAGAGAAGAAGAGAGAAAGGGGAAACGAAGTAGGAAAAAAAAAGGAAAAAGATAAGGTCGGTAATTAACCCCTCCTCCTTCCAATACAATAAATAAAGGCTAAACTCCTACACCTCTAACTTTGACAGACAGACCTACAGAGGTCTTTGCAGCATATAGATTGTTTCCAGAGAAGACCACCTCTTGACAAACAAATTGCTGTTCCCTTCACCCCCTGTCTCCTTAATCTGACAATGTGACTACCAAGTCTTGTACCCATTGTGAGTAAGTATACTCCTGATCATCCTTCCAATGATGAACCACAAAGGATTTCACTATTGCAGACATCATAGCCAGGTGGAATTTGGGGAGAACACCCGACACCTCTGAAAAATCCCCAGAACACAGACCTCTGGGTAACATAGTCTGAATAGTTCAGACAGGGTCCATTCGCTGTCTTATTTCAGACCACAGGGCGAGATTCTGCAGCATTCCCACATCACCTGCAATAAATCTCTATCCCTGTCCGCATCTGAAACAAAGGTCCGTCTGTCTCAGCTTCTGCCACACAGCTTACGGGTAAAATATAAATTAGAGACAATAAAAATTGCATAATCTGAGTTTAGGAATTGGAATAAACTTATGGGCTTTCAGATTGAATCTCAAGCAAGCGTCCTGGGAGCCATTGTCCTGTCCAATAAGTTACTTGTAGGGTGAGGGCGGACTATGGCCTCCACCAAGATTCTATAGATTTGAGAAGAACATTTGCCTTTGGATTTACCTCTTTCATAGAGTCCCAAGTGATTAAACCATCCAGTATCCTCAACTCTTTCCCCACCCCTCCAGCAAGCGCAATAGTTGCAATCTTTTAAAAGAGTCCCATCGTCCAGGATGGCATAAAACCTTTCCACCTTGAATAAAGTCTCTCACTTTAAGACCTCTCACCTGAATGCCCACCTCACACTGACCATCTGGCCTCCCAACTTAAAGGTAGGGTTGCCCACCAAGGTTGATCCAAGCTCTCCTTGGGCGCTTCCTCTGACAGGAGTAAGGAAAGACCACCATGCACTCAAGGATTTCCCAATTGGATTCCCCCCTCCTTTGATAAATTCTTTCATGAAATTAACATATAGTAGCGCCTCCGATGAAAAACCTCGCTCTCCCACAGCAATTGCCAGCTCTATTTTGTCAAATTAGTGTATACTTCCCTCTGTCTCCCTAACACATCAGAGCATAAGACCCAATTGTCCTGCCATATAGTATATTTGGAGATCAGGCAGTTTAATCCCACCAATAATTGAGGTAAGATTAACAACCCATATTTCTTCCAGGAGGCTTAAAATTCATGAAAATCGGAAATAAGTTTCCTGATAACCCTAGAACCAAGTAGGCTGACAATCATAGGGGGCAATATATAAGGATACAACAGCCTAGGCAGTAAGTTCATCTTAATAAAGGCCAAGTCTAGCCATAAAAATTCAAGGGAAGCTTGTTCCACCTCATTACATCTCCTCTAACCGACGAGCACTCCTCCCATAATCGCCTCAGCCCCTATTCACTGTCACGCTAAAATTCGTATACCCAAGTATTTAATCTCATCCAGCCTCCATTGAATATTCCAAGAAGAAAATCAGCCCTAAATACATACAAGGGTCAGAGGAAGAACCTGAGTTTTGTTAAGTTCAATTTATAGTTTGCCACCTCTGAAAAACACCTATAAAACCATTACTCTTTCAAAACTAGAGGCGGGTCTTCTAAATGCAGCAATATGCCGTCAGCAAAACGCAACAATTTAAAGCTCCTTCCTCCTAAGTTTCGCCTTTTATTAGTTTATCTCCATTTAGAGCTCTTAAGAGGGCTCTAAATAAATATTAAATAAAATAGGAGACAAAGGCATCCTTGCCTTGTCCCATTTTCAACATTATTTCTCATGAGCTATACCCATTGCACAATATCTTAGCCGTTGGAATAGCATACAAATGCTTAATACCTTTGAGCAAGCCCCATCTTCCACATTGTAACAAACAGAAAACCATGCGAGACCCTATCGAACGCCTTTTCAGCATCTAAAGATATCAAGGCTATCGATAGGTGGGAGTCCGGAGCATAGCTAAGAATATGGTGCAATTTCCTAAGAGCATCTTGAGCTCCCCTCCCTGGCATAAATCCCATCTGGTCTTCACTAATTAAATTTGGGGCAATGTTCAAAATTCTATTGGCCAAAATCCTTGTTAATATCTTGATATCCTGATTCATTAGAGCTATGGGTCTGTAGCTGTCTTTCCTGTCCCTGGGTTTATCCGGCTTAGGTATCAAAGATATATATGCCTGATATAGTGGCGGATGAGGCAGCCCCTCCTGCATAATAGTGTTATAAAACTCTAACAAGAGTGGCACTATAGTCTGGATGTGTAATTGGTAGAACTTGGCCGTAAGGCCATCTGGACCAGTGTCTTGCCAGAGGTAAAGATGTACCACCTCCAGCATCTCCTTTCCCTAATAGGGCCGCTGACGTCTAACCTGATCCTCCCTAGCATTGGGAGGGGTATTCCATCAAGAAAAGCCTTGATTTCTCTTCTCCTACCATGTTTCCGATCCATAAGTCTGTATAATAGGATCGAGCATTTGCCATTTTGAGGGTCTGTAGCAGCTCCCCATGCCATATAAGTGATGGTTCTACTAGCTTCCATTCCTAATTCTGGCTGCTAATAAATGGCCGGGACATCCCCTGCAGATATTTTGCCTGAATCTTCTCTAGCCAGTACTGCACTCTACACAACATAAATCCACCCATTCCCCACAAGGACTTAAGTTCTAAATCAATTTCACCGAGGAGCCTTCAAGGGAGATAGCAATTCTATAAGCCCCATAATGAATTCTTCCTTTGCCTTCCTCAATCTATTTCTCCTAGCTGCCAGAGCCTGGAATGCTCCAGCATATAAAACCTTACCGTCGGCCAAGCCAGCTTGTAATCTTGTAAAGATGGTAATTGAGATTGAATAAATCCCTCAAGGCCTCCTCCAACTCACCCCTGTCACAGGCTCAGAAAGTGAGGAATCATTCAGCCTCCATCTAGCTAGTCTGGGGGCTGGGTTGGTTCCATAACAAAATAAGGGGAGTGATCCGAGGACCCTCACCCCTGTCGATCATATCTACCACCTCCGAAAAGAGTGGGACCACTGACTAAAAGAAATCAATACGGAGTGGAATTCTATGGATGGCGAATAAAAAGGTCATAGCTCTGCCCTTCTTTGAGTGGGTCTTACTTGGGTCCACTAGGGCAAGCACCTCCATCATCCTCTGTAAGGCCACCTGCGCTTTATTCAGGGGGCCTATTCACTGGGGGTATCACAATCCTCTAGATTATTGAGACATCGTTCAATCCCCAGCCAATATAAGAAATCTGTGGGTATGGCACCAAATCTTTTTCATCGGGTGAAAAAACCTCCATGGTGGGGTGGGACCGTAAATAGAGGCCAAGGAAAGTGACTTACCAGCTAGAACCCCAAATAAATAAAGCCCCTACCATCTCCCTTAGGAACACTTGCTCCACCTTAAAGGGACAATTGGTACCAATCAAAATCGCCACCCCTCCTGATGCCTTTTCCTTATCACTGACTAAAAACCTGGCCCACCCATAGTTTCTTCAAACAGCTTAGTTCCTCTGTTAAAAGTGGATCTCCTGTAAGGCAACTATGTAAGCCCATGCATTTAATATGTCTCAGGATTACCATTCTTTTTACGTCTACCCCTAAGACCTTTAACATTCCAGGATGTTATGATAACTCTACTCATCCTTCCTCAGATCAGAGAAGTAAAGGAAAAGCCATATCGTGTAGAACTAGATTCCTGCCCTCCCATTCGAGCTTCCTTGTTATTTCCCGCCAAGGACTTTCTCCCAGTACCAACCCCCACAACCCTCCCTGCCCCTGATCCTCCAATCAACCTCCGAGAAATTCTCCGGTCATGGATGAACCTTCCTAAGTACCTCCCACCCTTTTTCCCAAACCCTGTCTTAGCCAGAGTCTGTAAGTCTATAAACATCCACCTCACAAAATGTTCTTGTTGTACCATATTAAGTCCCATTAATAACTCTCCGGTCCCAAGGAGTTATAGAGTCATAATCAAATAAGGATCTTACGAAAATTAGTCCCACAAAATTAGGTCCATTGAGAATCTAGCTTCGTCCCAGTTGTAGAATGAATCAAATCCATCAGTCTTAGTGTAATAATGGTATAATGAGATCCAAATATAACCCTGGATTGAACCTAAAACAAACCCGAGCTGTATCCCAAGGCTCATAATCCAGATCTTTATGAAACCCCCATTCTAGTCGGGTCAGCTAAAAATAGCCAAACCATGTCTCACCCTTTAAATGGAAAATGTCAAAGTAAAGTAAATAACAATATTACAACAAGAAAACATCATGTGAAGTCTGTATTCCTCTAGTCCTCATAAATTAGGAGTGCCATCGCTGTAAGCATGAGTTCCACCTCAGGACTGAGGCTTAATAAATTAGGAAGCTCAGGCGTGGATTTTCCAGACATCCCTCGCAGTCTGGTACAGCACTGCCTGATTGTAGTCTCACCAACAACGTTGCTGGGTATTGCAAGCGAGGTGAATGCCCGTCAAGTGAAAGCTCTTCTTGATCTCTATGTACTCCCTTTGTTTTCCCTGATTGAGGGGGTTTGATCTTGAAACATCCAGAGTGTCGCCCTGTTCCACTGAAGAGATTTAAGCTGCCTCTGCCTTCGAAGCACATGCATCTTTTCTTTAAAATTAAGAAATCTCATTATGATCACCCTAGGGATGAGCACCGTGGAGGTATCTCCCTCAGTGCCCTATAAGCCCTCTCTAGATTATATGCCTCCAAAGGGTGACTGGCCCAGTAACTTAGAAAATAGACATCTTGCATGAAGGAGACACAGTCCGCTCCCTTCTGATCTTTTCTGGGCAACCCGGCCAATAACCGTTATTTCTTCTACTTCGATTCCTGGTCCTCGATTCGTCCTCCAGCCTCTTAATTTGTTTTCTTGGTAACGATTAATTCTGTTCCAAAGTCAACGATTTCTTTCTTTCCTGAGATGCAACTTAGCCTCCTCAAGATCCCCATACACGCTTGTGCGAAATACTGCAGCGCAGGGTTTCCACCGCTGCAAAATCTGCTACCAAACCTGCAGTAGCCTCTATCGTCCTGCAAGTCCTCGGTTGGTCTGACCGTGCCCCCGCACAATCTCTATTTCTGGTTCTGTAGGAGTGAGGGATTGTGGCTTAGGCACTTTTGTAGATGCAGGGATCTTGCCGCTAGCAGTTCCGTGGCCTCAAGGAACCATTACTGCCTGCTATCTGGTCCTATCGCCCTTCCAGGCACCGTGCTCCAATCCGACCCGAAAAGTTGCAGCACCCTGGGAAATTTTCGAAGTGCAGCTCGGATTCTAGTCTGTCACCTTCCCAACACACTACCGGACACTGTTTGCTCCCGATTAACCAGACTCTCGGCAAAAAAAATACTAAATTAAGAGCTCGGGCCTAGGAGCGACTTGGAAGACGTCTAACCCGACTCAGCACATCACGTGACCCCAAAAGCATTTGATCTTCTTGATCACACTATCCACAAAGCCAAAGTGTTGTCCCTTTGTATTTTTCCTGAGCTATAAACTGATTTTTAGATATCTGGGTGATATACAGCAGTATGTAAAAATTAATTAGTCTAAAGACATGTTTACATGGCTCCAGTGTTCTTGCATTTGCAATGCTCCCTTTCTGCTGTGATGGCTGCTGCTGGATCAATAAACTGTTTATACAGTGCACCCTGATGATGATGATGCAGGTTGTGCCATGAAAGGGCTGGACATTCAGTGGGCCGGGTTGTTTCAATTGATGCTGGTAGTGACACGCTGCCTTTTGTGACCCCCACCCAAAAAAATAGATATGCCCTGCTAGGAACAATGAACAAGAAATAATACACATTGACCTCGGTTTTAAGTGGGGAAATACTTTATTGGATTGAGCGCTGCACAAAATACTTTTGTCTCAATGCTATTGTTCCCTGTTGTTCTTACTCACACACCAGTTGGTCTCTCTGCTATATTTCCTGGTTCCTGCAAAGAGACTCATGGAACCAGTGGAAGATGCTGGAGGAAGGCTTTGCATCTGAGATAAGTGCAGTAGAAATTCACACATGAGCTAACAAGTTTACTCTGATACATGTCCGCACTACTGAGTCAGAGCAAAACAAGCATTTGTCAATGCTGAATGTTTGCTTGCTGGCATTGGCATTGGTAGTATAGAAGTTACAGAGCTGTGTAATAGAAATGGCAATGAAGTATTGAACTGAAGCCAACCCCACCACCACCCTGCAGAGAGTGAAAGGCACTGGGGTATGCCTTTGGGTTGTCAGGCATAACGGCCATGCCATTTCACCACACCCTACCCTGCAGACACTGACAAGTGTCACGGTGTGCTTTAGGTCTTTGGCCTTATACAACCCATTCCATCAGGAAACACGTGAGAGGTGCGTGTATAGAGAATGGGGTGGGAACTTTTAAATGGAAGAGTCCAAGGCATTCTCTCGATGCCCTCCTCACTGGTGCAGGATGTGGAATGGTATGAGCATTACAGGCAAGAATCCCAAGTCACACCCCTGATGCCTGTCATTCTCTACAGGGTGGGGTGTTATGGTTGGAAACCCTAACACCTCAGGCATTCATTGGTATTATCATCCAAATTTTCAACATGTTTTTGTGACCCCCACCTCATGAACAGTGGCAATATCAGTTTGTTAGCCAAAAGCTGCTTATGCACAGCAACTACGGCATTTAGCACCACAGGTGCAAAAACACATTCCGAACAGGATGTGAAAAATGGCAGCTGTACTGTTCATGGAGAGGTGTAAAAAATGGCAATGTTGCAAATCTGCAGTAAAAATATTAAAAACTGGTGAAGTCACGACGAGAGTCACGTGATGAGCTGATCGGGTAAGACATGTCCCGAGCATCTCCGAGGCCCATAGCACAAATTTAAAGTTTTATTTTGCCCCAGGACTGGCAATAAGTGCTATTTTCGGCCATAAGTGCTCCGGGAAAATCACGGAAACCCCTCCTGGCCGGACAAAACAAGACCGCGATTTCTTTTAAGACCGGCGAGCTCCTACTCAACAGAGGCGCATTGGTAGGCTCAGACCGCGCTCTGGCCGGAGATGGAAGCCGACTTTGGGGAACCCCTGGTGAAGTGCGCTCCAGCAACAAGCAGCCCAAATCCCAGTACGCCCACTATATTAGATCAGGACGAGGAACCTGTGAAAGAGGGGGGTTCGGGCACAAATGCTGACGACATCAGGGAGATTAAGGCACTTCTACAAGGACTGGTGTTGGATTTCTCAGAGGTTAAACTGGCACTACAGCCTTTGGCACAAAGAATGGGTGATGTTGAGGCCCGGATTTCCTCACAAGAGAGGAAGGTGTCGGTGTTGGATCAGGAGGTGGGGACGATCCGGAAAAAGCTGAAGAAATTGGAGGAGAGGATGGAAGACCAGGAATCAAGAAATCGTAGGAATAACCTGATTTTGGCGGGTTTCCAGAGAGGGCTGAAGGCCCAGATTGTGTCTCTTTATGCAGGAGCTTTATTATAAACTGCTAGGCCCCTCGCCCTTCGAGAGGGGTATAATTTAGAAAAGAACCCATCAGGCTTCAAGAATCCCACACGCGAAGCTGAGGCCCTTGAGTTATAATTATACTATTCCTTAATTATAAGGAAAAATCCCACGTGCTTCTGGTTGCTAGACAAAAAACCTCTGCAATGGAATGGTGCTTCATTATGGTTTCCAAGACCAAACCCTTTTGATTAGAGAAAAGCAGAAAGAATGCGTGACATCAAGAAGAAGCTCTACCTTGCAGGGATAAAGTTTCGGCTTCAGTATCCTGCTACTCTGATGATGCGTCTCCAGACTGGAGAAAAAGTTTCTCACGGCAAAGGATGCACTGGAGGGCTACTGGACTGAGCTTCCAGACTTATTTAAACCCCAACATGACTGTTTGTGGCAAGAGGTCAAGCCCCCCTGGAGGGCTGTGATGGAAGAAAGATAAGGGGTTGATATATTTATGACGGTGGCACCACTACTTCTGGCCTGAATCTGACAGTCAAATTAAAAAGACTTGGGGGTATTAAGTAGTGACTAAGGGAAAGGGACTTTGTTAATGATATTATTTGAGTCACCAGACTAATGGAATACTCTCTAGCCCCTGAGATATTGGAGAAAGTGGCTATAAGGGGGTGATAAGGGATATTGTTTATTATAAAAAGGGTCAACTGGTTAAGGTTTTAGTGGCCAATGGGCGCTGCTAGTTATAAAGCGGGCATTTGCCAGCCTTTGGGAGGGACGGAAATGGCTTAAGGGATTGGAACTGTTTCCAGCATCAGCCAGGAGGGTACCTCTTTAGAGTACAAGAGATCTCGGAATAGAATAGAGAGTTAGTTCGAGATTTATTTTTCTAAGGAGGGTTCGAGGGTCTCCCTAACTACTCTGCTGTTTATTTCTTTTTATGTGTATTTGAGAATTATATGAAGGAGCAATCTATTGAGAAGATGGGGCCTTTTACTATTATATTTATGGGGGAGTTATGGCCAGATTCTGGGATATGATGTCAATGGTTGGGACTGAGGGGAGATAAGGGAACGGGTTCATCCATGACTCAACATCAGGTGGTTGGTCGGTCTAAGGACCGGGCCAAGTGGGAGGGTACAGGGTGGAAAGAGAGAGTCCAAGACTGGGAAGTATGGGAATGCAGACCTTAGAAAGGCACAATATCTGGATCTTTGTGAAGAACTTTGATGTTTTAGATGGCTTGCTTTAACATAATTTCTTGGAATGTAAAAGGACTCAGGGACAACGTAAGAGATTGACTATTCTGCGGTACATTGAGCAGGGGGCTCACATTGTAGCATTACAAGAGACGCATTTATTGACTGATGGGTTAAATGGTCTCAGGAAGCGTTAGATTGGGGCAGGTATATGGAATGGAGGGAGAGAGGGCCTCTGGGGGGTTCAGATTTTAATCAAGAAATCTTGCCCTTTGAAGTGGACCTATGTTGAACCTGGGCAAGATGGTAGGGGGGATTTATTTGATGGGCACTTTGGTATGGTAAGGCAGTCTTGTGGCTTCTATATATGGGCCAACTCCCTCCGATCCCAAATTTTTTGCCTCGATAGAAGGGATATTGCCACTTTTCCCCACTTTCACTCATCTTGGCTGGGGATTGGAATATATATCTTGACAACAAGGAGGATAGGATACCTCCACATAGAGGCTGAAGTCCAAGGGCCCAGTCTGCCCTGGCTAAGCTTCTGGAGTCTTGGCTCTAGTTGACCCAGTTAAGATCCTTCCTAATAGGGGCCCTAACATGACATTTCCACTGGCAGTACATAAAAGTCATACTAGGATTGACTTTTGGTAAAAGAGAGGCTCTTGCAGAGACAGAGAAGTGCTGACTGAGGGTAGAACTCTCTCAGACCATTCCCTTATCCAGTTGCAATGGGAACCAAGACCTGCGCCGCCTAGACCTTATAGGTGGAGGCTTCATGACTGGCTTTTAACAGAGGATAAGAGAAGGGATGAACTAGAGGGGGCTTTGCAGAAAATTATTAGATTCCAGCTTCCCACACTGAGTGATAAAAGGCTAGCTTGGCCTACATGTAAGTTTCTGTATTCGGAGGCAGCTAGGGCTTTAGCTGCGAGGGTTAGGTCAGTTAGAAGGGCCAAAGAGGAATTCTTGGCTGGGGCAATAAACTTTCTGTTGCAGCAAGCAAACATAAAAAAGATCTGAAGTACTCCTAGTGCACTCCAGTAAGTGTCTACTCAGATAGCTTTGCAGTGCATCAAACTGTGTACATGGGTTGATGCACTGCAAAGTCAGCAGTGTAAACAAGCCTTAAATCTGATCTTACCGCTATTATCTCTGAATCCCCTCAAGGCACCATACTGGGCCTGCTACTTTCACTATTTTAACAACAATATCTCTATGGTTCCTGCCTCACACTCCACCCTGCTTTATTCCAGTGATATGGGGTTTACATTAAATCCAATAATATGACAGATATTAACTCTCAACATTGACATCTGTAAGGTTCAGTCCTGGTTATTACAGAACAACCTTCTCTAAAACTCTAGCAAGACTTACTGTTATTTGGTCCTGCACCCGAACTGAGGGCCTGTGCAGACAAATAAATAAAAACAAACACAGCAGCTGCAGAAAGTTCACAGAGTTTAGAGAACCAGAGCTTAAAATCAAAGGCTAAAAGGCTAAGAAAATAATTTCCAGAGAAAAATAACAAAAAAAAACTACAGATTGCTGCATCAGCGTGTGGCCTGAAAACAAAACAAAATGGTAACATTAAATGTATGCAGAAAATAGAAAATGGAGTTACAATCAACATTTTGACTACAGGTCTTCATCAGGTATTATCTAAAATAAAAAAAAGTAAAGTTAGCATGCATACATAATACATGATAAACGCATCATCCCCAACATTTTCAAAAGATAATTAGTTGATCTTTCTAGCAATGTATTATATTTGAGGAATATATGTTCCTTTGTGGGTGAGTGGAGTCCCATCGCACTGCACGTATCATAACAGTGGGGGATTTTCCTCCCTTTGCTCACAGGCCACCCAAGTAAATGGGCTTTGTCCACAAATGGTCTTAACCATTTAACAAAGAATAGAAATATTTAAAAAAAATCTGATTTTTTTACCATATTGGTGTGCTGTCACTTTCACTGCTGGAATGAAGTTTACATATGTGATGTACTTGTGAATCAATGTCTTTTTTGACTTTATAGCACTTTTATAAAATAAGCAAAGGTAAACAATTGTATTTTAAACAATTTCTTGGCTCAGTCTTCTTAACTCTGGGTGCATTTTGTTTTCTCTCTGTTTACCATATTGTTATATTTAAATGTTTTGTAAATGGTGTTTTTTTTTTAAATGTCTCAACTTTTGTTTCACAATCAGCATAAATCAGTATGAATGACTTTGTTTTCTAAGGGGTTTGAACATTTCTAAATTACTTCATGGAGGGAGACACTGTCTGATGTGATATTAGCCACTGCATTCAAATACATTTGTGGTATTGCACCCTTATTGTAGTTTAAATGTGTGACACATTTCATGGACATTCTATTAAAACACTGCTATTTATATAAATCATAAAAATGATGTCAAAATATCAAATATGTTTTAGAAATACCATTCAAAACTTTCCTAACTAGAAATTTCTTAAATTATCACAAACAATTGCCTAGAATGAGATGAATAAACTTCTGCGAGGAGCAAGAAGTTCAGAGTTCTGTGACCCTAAAGCACAGACTGAAGAAATCCTGATCTCTACGCCTCACCTCCAAATAAAAATTAAAATGTGAATAGACATTGTACTTTGCATAAACAGCACTAATTTTAAGCTCAGAGGATTTTTGCATTCACTTGTGTGCATGTGCAAGGAATGTCTTGCCACAGTATGACTTTTTGGAAATGTGTGACCCTCCTAGCCAATGCAGTGCTCAGTGTAGCAGGAGCGACCCAGTGCACCAATACATGCCGAGGTGTGTATGACAGCAGTTTGGCAACAGTGCTCTTCACTTCAGAGAAAACCCCTGCTGCAATCAGTGGTGGTAACATGTGTGGAATTAGCATACTAATGTCACCCTTTTCCCTCGGCTGCTTGAAAGCCCTCCCACTTCCTCCCTCTGCTAATGTCCTCCCCACTCCCCCCACATTGTGTGCCGAAGGGGGTGCCCAATCCCCCCTCAGTTCATGCGCCTCCCCAGCACACTGTATGGCTGATGGGGTGCCCAATCCCCATCGGCTCCAGTCCCCCTCCCCAACAAACACCCAGTTGGCATACTGGGAGCCTGCCCCAGCATGCCAAAAGCTCCCAAGTTGTGTTTCTTTTTTTACCTGTGAAAAGAAACAGTCCCTCGTTGAGTCAATGCCCCTCTCAACCCACACCCCTTCTACACACACCCCATCCCAGACTTACCTCTGGAGCCTGGCTTGATGATCTTCAGTGGACCAGGAACATGTCTGCACTCTTCAAAGCTGACCACGAACTGAAGAAATGCTGGTAAGCTGTATAATGGCATAAATGGGTTTTTGCAACTTTAGTATATATCTTGGCCATTTTTGTGAATTATGACACCAAAGTTTCAACATGGTGTTCTTGGGACCCTACTTCATAAATTCAGTCACTGTCATGTTGTTATTCAGTCCTGAAAGGGGTGTCTTTGAGGCACAGGTCAGGAAGCATAGAGAAAACCCAGGAACATTTGTAAAATCCGACAAAGCTGTTTATTTGTAGTTGCAGTAACATAAAATAAAATAAACCTTGTTGAGAGGTCTAAACCTCACTTTCAGATTCTTGATGATATTGGGAATGTAAGTAATCACAGACACGTTGCATTAGAGTAATAAACAAGTTTATTACTACAAGGGATAAATCACAGTTGCCCTAAGCAGTTCTTACCAATATGAACCAGGAGCCAGTGCTAAGCATTCCCTACACCTCGAGGTGTCTCTGTAGTTTCTTGGGGTCTCTCGGGTCTCCGAGGTGTAAAGCTTGTGCATTACATTATATACCTATGATAATTATTATGGTTACCAAAAGATAGAAACATTTCTAGTTACGGAGATGAGCCCTATTGGCTAAATTAGAGGTGGCACCACGGTCCAAGATAACATTATACAATTCTGTCAAGTCATCAGTTTGAGAACAAAAGAGTTCTTATACAGAGTCTTACATAACTCAGTGTAGTAGTGCCAATCACTAAAAGATGGAAATACTGTCTTACATATTATCATTACTTCAAGGACACAGGTGTCTTGGCATCTAACAAGTAAGAAATACACAGAAAATACATGGCAGAATATATGTGTATTAGCAAGTAAAGTGTATTACAACAATATGCATTCATATCCTGACATCTACTCTTATATGGTAGATGCCCTTAGCCCTAAATATTAGTATAACCTATCTCTAAGTATTAGCTGTCTACGGTGTACCTCTGAGGGTATCAATTAGGGTGCGGGGACCTCATGTAACAACCTGATCAGAATAACTATATACAGAAGCAAATTGAAATGTTTATTGTAAACAAATATCCCTTGCAGCTCAGATTAGCAGCTTTTATGTCTTTTTCAACCCTCGACCTTTACAAGTATCCTGTGTTTTATAAATTTCAAGAGCTGTTAGAACATTGAGAACTTCCTGAGGTCCCCACAGCAACTGCAAAAGGCTCAGGCATTTGCACCCAAGTAACCTCTAGCTTTTTACAGTTATCTCAAATTATAAATATATACATTTCAACAGTAACACACTTTTCTAAACAAAAGTGATCCCATTATCAGTTTCATTTCCATATACTGATTTGCACATGATTTTTGTATTACCAGAAATAGATATGCAAGGGAGGAAAAATAGACAGCAAGAGAAAACAGAGAGACAGTAAGAGGCAAAGGATTGCAAGACTGTTGAGGCTGCTCAAGTCCAAAGTCTCACAGGAAAATTTGGTTGCACAACCAGACAGAAGAGACAGAAAAGGAAAGAATATAGATCCTTGCATTTACATACTTTTTCCAAAACAAATGGGACAGGGTCTTATTTTACTCTGTCACAAGGGGATTTCGTGGTCACTACACAGAATCACTGTTCAGGACCAATCACCAAAATAACAGTGTCACACTTCATGAGGTGGGCTCCCAAAAAGCCTATGTTGCAAATTTGATGAAAAAATTCCAAAACATTACTGTGTTTCGAGTGTGCATTGTGAAGTTTCCACACACACTTGTAACTTCTCGAATTTGTAATATTTTCACTCCAGATTTTCAACATTGGCATTTTTCCACACCTCCTTATGAACAGTACAGCTGTCATTTTTCACAACCTAGCCAAAATGTGATTTCACACATCCAGCGCTCAATGGCACGGTTGATGAGGGAAATCAATGTTTGAGACACAGTATGAAAACCACAGTGACACTGTTCATGAGTGGAGGTCCCAAAATGCCTATGTTGAAAATTTGGTGAGAAAATTCCACGAAATGACAGTGTTACATGTGTGCATTGTGCAGTTTCCACACAGGCTTGTAACCTTGAGAAAGATCAGGGTGTTAGGGTTCTTAAGACAGACACTTAAGAAGTATGAGGCTGAAATGTAAATCAGATGTAAGAGGAGTTGCAGAGAGGTACTCTGTTGGGACATGGATGCTGAAGGGACATGGATACAACTAAGGGAGGGGGACTGCATAAATGCCAAACACCACTGCAAATACCTGCGAGCGAACATTTGTCATTGACAAATGCTTGTTAAAGTGTTCAGCTTGTTATAGTCCATGTTCACTCAACCAGTTACAGAGAGAGAAGACACAATGATCTCCTTCATTTACTTTGCTTGGGCAGTGCTGACATATATTCAGGGTAAGAACAGAAACAAACATAATTCATAAGTTAAATTGAAGGCTTGTCTTAAACAACTTTATCTCTAATATAGTTATATATTTTAAACTTGGAAATGTGGTGGAATTACAGTACTGTACTATTTAAGCAGCCAGAGTACTAAACATTCCTATTTATGTTGTCAGCAGTTTAAGTGTTAACTACAGCATTTTATCTTTTTTTTTTCTATGCAGATTCCAAAGGGGACATTGTGATGACTCAGTCTCCTCACTCTAAATATGTGTTACCAGGAGAAACTATCACTATTACCTGTAAAGCCAATTCATACATTATTAGCAAAATAGCCTGGTACCAGCAGAAGTCTGGACAAAGTGTCAGGCTCCTAATCTGTAAAAGTTAGCACCCATCACTCTGGGGTCCCAGATTGGTTCAGCAGCAGAGGATCTATAACAGATTAAACATTTACAATTAGTAATGTTCAGGCAGAGGATGCTAGAGATTACTACTGTGAGCAGTCTGTTAGTTACCCTCACACAGTGATACTGCCCATAACAAAAATCCTCCTCTAATGACAGTTACACAAACTATGTGCAATTATAGATTATAGAGCTCGTTTTAAACTTTCTGGGAGCAGCTCTAATTCTGGATTTAAATTTCTTGTCTTTCACAGTCTGTATTCTAATGCTTATGGTAGTTTGGCTGTTTTGTATACTAATATTCATTGTTATTCCATAAAGTCCTTTATATGTATCATTTTGCTGGTCCCTATTTAACTGGTCCTTTGGAACTACTTTGTCTGGGGAGGGCTGGTGGGATTTTGTTGGGGAAAGGGTTCTATGTTTTGTTGTGTATGTTGTATGTATGTGGACTGTTTATTGTTGTGACTTAAATAAAATATACTGAATTTCAAAAAGAAAAAAGATTATACAACTGGTGCATACCCTTGGAGGTTAAAGTATGAGATACCCATACTTCCCTTTAGAGTAACAACTGCCTTCTGATTATGCCAGTTTCTTATGGGTTTACTAAAAGTATGGAACTTTTTCCAGACAATTTCTAGCACCACATGACTGACCACTGTTACAAATGCACTTAGCAGGTCAGGCCCCCTGCTCCCACAGTGCCAACCTCAGAGCGCAATAGTGCGAACAGGTAACAGACAGGGTAACCCTCCTGTCTGCTTTTGGGTCTGAATCACCTTTAGTCTTAAGTTCTGGGGAGATTCAAACTGTGGCCCTTATGCAAGTCTACCCAAATGTACAGGCTCAAATAATATTCTCTTCGGGGGGTGGCAATATATCTTTCAACTATGGGTACCTAACCAGGTATCCAAAATTAAGCCTTTTAACTCTATAAAAGACCTTAGGTATATTCTTACCTTTTTACTCAAGCTCAGTAACACCATCAAGCTGTTGAACAATTGTCAGACTTAATCATCTATATGTCACATGCAAAAATGAACTGGCAGACACCCAGGCAGTCTTTCAAAGAAAAGGTACTTTACTAAAAGATGATAACAATATGAAAAATGTAAACACAGAACAATATATCAAAGAGCTCACAATCACACAAAAGAACAAGGGAAGATTACAAAACAAAACTCCTACCACAATACATTTAGATCTTTGCTATGTAAGGTATTACCTCTGGAAGTGCATTTTAAAGTTAGATCAGAGAGCTTTGTCTCTCTAGAGTCCCAAGGTGATATGACCTACATTTCAGACACAAGTATCAGTTTAAGCTCTGTGTCTCCACATCCCTTCTGTGAGTCATCTAGCTCCTCCTTTTAGAATCAAACAATACAAACATGATTTCCTATCAGGAGGTATATTAAATAATGTGACATCAGCAAAAAACTTTTTCCCAAATTACGAGTCTTTGATCAACCAGTTCCTTTGAGGTTTACAACCCTGCAGTCTGTCACCCAAATGTGATATAGCCAACAGGAATCAGCTAAATGATGTCCTGTCCTGATGTAATAAACTGTATATTTAGTTTCCAAATTCAAAAGCATGAGGTCATAAAAAGGCCATCAAATGCAATTTCTCAGTGAAGTTAATTACATTACAGAGGTCTTCTGGTCAGTGTAATACATCCTGTGATTTCAGTTGCTGACACCTTGTTATTTAAAAGGCCAAATCTACAGACTGACATTTCATACACGGACCATTTATTTATACTACCAATATCATACAGTAATCAAAACCAGCTGGTGAAGCGTCACAACCACCACTCAGTCTAATGTTTCAGTTTGTTAGTTTTGAACATGTGCACTTACTTTAGTAAAATTCTAGCATAACATTCCAGCAATTGCAAATACATTTGGTCTGACATTTCTTAGCTTTATCAAGCAGTTGTAAATTTGTGGATGTTTAAGTTTGCTTGACAGGTGAATAAACAAACATACTGGTATCACAGAACAACAGCACTGCCAATTCTTGCTAAAGCTGCTGATCTCACCCACCTCCCTATAACCGGAACCACTTGCTCTAGATAAAGTCACTCTAGAGCCATGTTTACACTGCAGCAGCACTACTCATTTTGGACTGCAGCAGTGTGGTCCTGACCAGCAGCAAGTGGAAAACTGCCTGTCCACATGGCCCCTCTGTGTACCACTATATTCTGAGCTGGTGACAGGCTGTGCGTCAGGGTGCAGGACTGTCACTCGCCACCACAAGGACAGAGTGGACACGTTGCGATGGCACAGGCAGTCCACACAGCAGTTTAATCTGCTGCAAGTTGCTCACTCTGGTCAGCATCCCCAGCTTGAGAGAGAATGTGGGACAGGTTCAATGAGCAACTTGCTGTGATTTAGTATGTGTCCACACAGTCGCATTTGCACTGGAACAACCTGAGTGATGGGGTTGCTCCAGTACAAATGTGACCATGTAAACAGGGCTTGGGTCACTTGGTGTGATCCTACACACTTCATCCCCCAAATACTTGTACAGCCCTTTCTTGCTAAAGCAACTTGTAGCACTCAGTGTTATCCATCCAACACACACATACACGGCAGCTAGATGGGGGATCTAGCCTGGGCCTGGGTATGCATATAGCTGTAGTAGATGTATTCTGAGCTCAACTTCTGCTGCAGTCAAACCTGATCCAGAGATGAGTTTTAAATCCAATTGAGCCTTCCTTGATCATCTCCGACCTCCAACTTCATCTCTTACCTTTGGAGAACTGTTGCATTGCCCTTTTACCATGAATCTGACTTGCATCTTACCTGTCTCTCCAGAATAGTATGTGATACTTTGGTAATCTGACTTGTCATGCTTAGACTTCTACTGTGTTAGCAACTGTGAAATTCAAAATAAATAAAATAAAAATAAACTTTCTAAGTAATCCTTTAAATAAGACAAAACACATTTGTTATGCCAGGTAAGTTTATTATAGCGGATGTCAAAATAAAACATTTTGGGAAGCACACAGCTAACAACTCAGATCTAAAAGAAAAGTATATTGTCTCAAAAAAGGATTTCAGAAGTTTTAGGCATAACTCAGCTGTTGGCTAGACTACAAAGCCTCTTTAATGACAGACTTGAGGCAGTATTAATTATAGATTAGAGCAGTAAGCCTGTGACTCTTCTGGCCAAGCAGATCTGGGTTTGACTTCCACAACCTCCACTTACATACTGTGTGACCCTGTGCAAGTCATTACACCTTTCTGTGCTCCCAGAATGCACCAAAAGATGAGTTTCAGCTCAGTGTACCATATCAGGTCACACAATTCTAAAATGAAAAAAAGATCATTTTTTTGGTAGTGGACTCCATAAATTCTGTCTGAAGAAAGCAAACCATAATATTTATAACAAAATAAAAGGGATTTTGCCTCAAGTCATGAAAGAATCAATGCAGTACAATTCAGTTGTTTTCCCAGTATCAGCTGAAATAATATACTGAGCAAGATATGTCTTCTGTTTGTGTCAGTCAAATTAGGGTCCATAAGAAAGTAAGCAAGAATGATGTTAGTCCTGATACAAAAGGAAAAGGTTGATTGGTTGAAAAAAAAGTATAATTTAATTCACACAAATGTTGCTTGGAAGGAAACAGCAGCTGCTGTTGTATGTGTGTGTGTGTGTGGGTATCCACATGCATGTATCCTTACCCAAAAACACTAAAATGCCAGCAGTTTTACATGACGTATTCTGCATATTGTACATGGTTGTGTAGTAAAATATTAATTTTGTTCTCAGAACCTGCTGTTGGGTTTATTTATTATCTGGTACAGTATGATAACCTGTTCGTACTATATCAGAAAGGGGTGGAGGAGTGGATGTAATCATGACATTGAACCCCTATGTTTGTCCATGCTGGACAAGAAAATTCTACTCTGTGCCTCTTTTCTGATGTTGGTAACCTTGCGTACTGTATTATGTGACCTGCCCACTGAAAACACTACCACTGCCTGTTCTTGCTAATGCTAAATCCCCTCTGTGGCACTATATGATCCTGTGTAATCCTATCAATTACCCAAACACCAGCACCATCGGTTCTTGCTAAAGCTGCTCTTTGAGATCATGTGATCTGGCCCCTGAACACTGGCACTACCAGGTTTTGCTAAACACTCTGTCCCAAAAAAGTACAGCACTCAAAAAGACAATGATCAGAGCAAAATTCTAAATACAAAATAGTTTAATATGTGCTCAGACACCTTCCTGAGGAAGGCTGGGATAGCTGAAGTGCTGTGGATAGTTGCCACTGCAGCTTCAGCCAAGCAGACTATAGGCACTGGAACTTGAGCATTAGCTTTGGCATTTACTTTTTGCACTTGTCACGTTTGCTGTTTAAATACTGTTTTTGCCTTATTATGTCTGTTGTTCACCTACGAAGACATCTGAGCACATATTAAACTATTTTGCATTTCAAGTCTGCTCTGCTAATTATCTTTTTGAGTACTGCACTTTGTTGGGGCAGAGTGTTTATGTAGAAGGGCTGGCTGCTCTTTGCTGCAAGTCACTGAACCCTGATAAGGCCGTCACAGCATCTTCAAGGAAAAGAGACTGTTCTTGCTAAATCCTCTTAGGGGCACTCTTTGACACCCCCCAAACATCATTGTCACCCATTCTTACTGACTCTCCTCTGTGGCACTGTGTGATCCTCCCCACCATGCAAACCTGTCTCAGGGGGAGGAAGTGGACAAGGAAATGATAGAGGGCATCCTTAGAATGGCAGAAAAAGGGGAGCTATTGTTGATGGGGGACATGAATATGCCAGATGTTAACTGGAGCACATATGCTGCAGCCACATCCAAGAGCAGGGCATTCTTGATGCCCTACAGTGGACATGCCTCAGACAGCTAATGTTGGAACCCACTTGGGAAGGCAGCAATATTAGACCTGGTACACTCAAATAGGGATGGAGAGAGGATCTCAGATTTAGAAGTGGATAGCCACCTGGGAACAAGCATCCACCAAACAGTGTGGTTCATGATAAACACAGCTACAGAGTCAAGCCAAACAAAAGCAAGGTACTGGACTCTTAGGAGGGATGACTTTGGCAAAATGGGAGAGTGCCTAAGGAATGCACTAGCAAATAGGCAGGAAGGAGGGTGGAGGAACAATGGGGAAAAATCAAAATTGCCACGACAGAGGCAACAAACCTTTGTGTGAAGCAAATAAATAATACAAAAAAAAAAGGAAAAAAACAACTATGATTCTCTAAAGAGGTGGCGGGGAAGGTTAGGGAGAAAAATATAGCATTCAGGAAGTATAAGAAATCACAGAAGGAGCAGGATAGAGAACTGTATCAGTTGAAACAGAAGAAAGAGGGGAAGGCAGTCAGAATAGCAGAGGCCCAAACCAAGGACAGGATAGCCAACTCATTTAAGAAGGGGGATAAAACCTTTTATAGGTACATTAGGGAGTGAATGAAAAGACCAAAGGGGATACTGAGGCTTAATAAAGGAGGAGGGGTGGGCAGAGGTGACAGTGAAAAGGCAGGAGATACTAAACAAATACTTTGCTCAGTATTCACAAAAGAAGAGGAGGGAGAGGTACCTAAACCAAACAATAAAAGCACTCTGATATGGGGGCGGTTGATATCAGTCCATTCATAGAAGAAAGGGTCATGAAAGAACTCCTAAAACTCAAGGTGGACAAAATGATGGGGCCTGCTGGGATTCACCCCAAAATTCTAAAATAACTAAGGGGAGAACTAGTGACACCACTGACTACCCTTATTAACAAATCATGGGAGAATGGTATGGTACCTGAGATCTGGAGGAGGGAGGATGTGATTCCCCTTCACAGAAGTGGGACCAAGGCAGAGGCAGAAAACTACAGATCTGTTATTTTGACCTCAGTGGTAGGGAAAATGATGGCATCACTTCTGAAAGAAAGAACTGTTGAGTACCTAGAGACAAGCAGGGCACATGACCCAAGACAGCATGGATTCATAGCAGGAAGGTCATGTCAGGTGAATATAATATATTTCTTTGACTGGTTGACCAAAGTAGTAGACCAGGAAGGGACTGTGGATATGACCTAGCTAGATTTTAGCAAGGCATTTGACACAGTCCCACACAAAAGATTAATAAATAAGTTAGCTAGCCAGGAAGTGGGTCCCAGGGAGGTAGCCTGGGTAAAAAAATTGGCTGGACAACAGGATGCAGAGGGTAATAATAAATGGAGTTCACTTCAGCGAAAGGGGGGTTACTAGTGGGATACCACAGGGTTCAGTACTGGGACCTGTCCTCTTTAATGTCTTTATAGGTGACATTGTGGAGGGAAGGAAAGGTATGTCTCTTTGCAGACAACATAAAGATCTACAACTGGGTTGATACACAAGGTGGGATGCAGAAAGGATGAGAATGGACTTATCAAGGTTGGAGGAATGGTCAGACATATAGCAGCTTAGATTCAATGCAAAGAACTGCAAAGTAATACCCCTGGGAAACAAAAACCCAGGGGAAGACTACATAATGGGGGGTGGGGTACTAACAACAACAAAAGTGGATAGGGACCTGGGGGTAGTCATATCAGACAACCTAAATATAGGCAAATGAAGTGAGAAGGTAGTAAGGAGAGGTGGGGGATACTGGGATGCATAGGGAGAGGCCTCACCAGTAGAAAACAGGAAGTTGTTATCCCTCTGTACAGACAGTTGGTGAGAAACCAACTGGGGTACCATGTGCAGTTCTGGAGACCCCATCTCCACAAGGACATTGACAGGATGGGGGCAGTCCAGAGGAGGGCAACTAAAACGGTGCAGGGTCCGCACCAGAAGCCATACAAAAAGAGACTAAATGAGCTTAATATGTATACCCTCGAGGAAAGGAGGGAGTCAACAAAGTCCAAATGGGTAGCATCTTTCAGAAAAAGAGATGTGCATTTACTCATCATTAATCTTGTACTTGATGTGTTGCCTTATATACTTCATGAACCTCAAATTTCAGAAACCGTCCTTGACATGTTTTAATCCCCTTTATCTAATATGCTGAACCAGTTTTATACCATTAATTGGTCTTATGTCAGATGTTTGTATTTATTACTTTTCCTTTTCATATGTGCTTTTTCGCTGTTTTCTTATTATACTTGAAACTTCTTACTATGATAAGTATGGGTGCAACTTGTTCCCTTATACAGTACCTTTTGAATTTGTTGTTGTTATTGTCATGCATTGTTTGATGTTGTTTCTTAATTTTGGAAAAGCAATAAATATTGTATGGCAAAATTAAAAAAAAAAGATGTGCAAGAACAAGGGGGGCACGATTTGAAGAGAGAGGGGGGATGGTGCAGGGGCAATGTGAGGAAGTATTTTTTCATGGACAGAGTGGTGGACACATGGAACAGCCTTCCTAAGGAGGTCGTGTGGTCAAAAACTGGAGGAATTCAAGAATGCATGGGATAGACATAAGGCAATTCGGGGGGGGGTAGGAGGAAGTAGGCTGTTGATTAACTAGGATCTGCAGTTTATCCAATAGGTAAGGAAATGGGCTGACTGGGTGGGCCAAGTGGTCCTTATCTGCCATCAAAGTCTATGTTTCTATCCACCCACTGAACACCGGCACTGCTGGTTCTTGCTAAAGCTGCTCAGTGGGATTATGTGATCCCACCCACTGAACACTGGCACCACTGGTTCATGCTAAAGCTGCTCAGTGGGATTGTGTGATCCAACCCACTGAACACTGGCACTGCTGGTTCTTGCTGAAGCTGCTCAGTGGGTTGTGTGATTCCACCCACTGAACACCGGCACTGCTGGTTTTTGCTGAAGCTGCTCAGTGGGATTGTGTGATCCCACCCACTGAACACTGGCACTGCTGGTTCTTGCTAAAGCTGCTCAGTAGGTTGTGTGATCTCACACACTAAATGTATAGCTTTTTATCCTCTTATTTTAAGTAATTAATTAAAGCTTATATGTTTTTTGTATCTACTTCTGTGATATGCTTAGAAATCTACAGTGTGTAGTAGATATGTATATGTGTAATTAATATTATTAGTATAATTAATTAAAAGGAGGCAGTATAGCGCAGTGGTCTAAGGCTCTGAGCTGCAAATCTGGTGACATCCAGCAGACCAGACCTGGGTTTAAATCTCACAACTTCCACTTGCATACTGTGTGACCCTGAGCAAGTCACTTGTGCTCCCAGGTCGCTCCTGTAAAAAAGCTTTCAGCTTAGTGTTCTATGCCTAGTTAAACAACTAAATAAAAAAAAAAATATGAATAATGTTTGTCTTACTAGAAGTATTTTATAAAGGAGGGAATTTTTCCTTTATTTTATGTGTTGGAATGTTTTTCTGTTTCTTAATTATACACAGGTGTTGTAGCCACATGACTAATTATAGGTAAGTGTCTTTATAACTAAGGATTTTGTGGTGGCAGTTTTTATGAGTCTTTGATAAAGGATCTTGGATCCGAAACATGTCAGATGTTTTTTGGGAATTGGAAACTAGTCTGAAGTGAATATAATGAATTGGAAAATGTTCGTGAGTCACAGAAATTGATTTTTGGCATTCCACTTATGGTTTTTTGAGTGCTGGAAACTTTTTTATCTATGAGCTCTGAGTAAGTTTCTGCAGCACTTTTATCCCAGTGCGCACTCAGCTTGGATAGACTTCAGTGGGATTGTGTAGTCCCATCCACTGAACAACACTGGCACTTCCGGTTCTTGCAGTTCACATTGAAGAAAACTTGAAAGAATTGACCAGCACTCCTTTAAATGCTTTAATGTGAAAATTTACTCATGTACATGATGCAGCAGCAAGTACTAGACTCAATAGGCTCTCTAGTCTACAAAAATGCAATAATCCAATAGTCCAATAGTGGCTGTAGTCGTGTGTGGGTATGTCTCGTATCTGGTGTCCGAGTCAAGTGTTCTCCACAGTTTAAATTACATTTTAGTCACTGAAAGTTATTTTAACACTACTGGACTATTGGATTATTGAATTTTTGCAGAATTGAGGGGCTACTGATGCCAGTACTTGCTGCTGCATCATTTAGGAAAGTAAATTTGGACATCAAAGCATTTAAAGAACTGCTGGCTGACTCTTTCAAGTTTTCTTGGATGTGTGAACTGTATTAATGACCAGGCAGTAGTGCACCCTTTATTGGTTTAAAGTGTTTACCCAGAGATTCTGAGCAGAGCTGGCTTGTTTTTGTGACTGCTGGTTCTTGCTAAAGCTGCTCAGTGGGATTGTGCGATCCCACTCACTGAACACTGGCACTGCTGGTTCTTGCTAAAGCTGTTCAGTGGGTTGTGTGATCCCACCCACTGAACACTGGCACTGCTGGTTCTTGCTAAAGCTGCTCAGTGGGATTGTGTGATCCCACTCACTGAACACCGGCACTGCTGGTTCTTGCTAAAGCTGCTCAGTGGGTTGTGTGATCCCACTCACTGAACACCGGCACTGCTGGTTCTTGCTAAAGCTGTTCAGTGGGTTGTGTGATCCCACCCACTGAACACGCATTGCTGGTTCTTGCTAAGCTGCTCAGTGGGTTGTGTGATCCCACCCACTGAACACTGGCACTGCTGGTTCTTGCTAAAGCTGCTCAGTGGGTTGTGTGATCCCACCCACTGAACACTGGCACTGCTGATTCTTGCTAAAGCTGCTCAGTGGGTTGTGTGATCCCACCCACTGAACACTGGCACTGCTGGTTCTTGCTAAAGCTGCTCAGTGGGATTGTGTGATCCCACTCACTGAACACTGGCACTGCTGGTTCTTGCTAAAGTTGTTCAGTGGGTTGTGTGATCCAACCCACTGAACACTGGCACTGCTGGTTCTTGCTAAAGCTGCTCATTGGGATTCTATGATCCCACCCACTGAACACCGGCACCACTGCTTCTTGTTAAAGCTGCTCAGTGGGATTGTGTGAACCCACCTACTGAACACTGGCACTGCTGGTTCTTGCTAAACCTGCTCTTTGGGATTGTGTGATCCCACTCACTGAACACCGGCACTGCTGGTTCTTGCTAAAGTTGCTCAGTGGGTTGTGTGGTCCCACCCACTGAACACTGGCACTGCTGGTTCTTGCTGAAGCTGCTCAGTGGGATTGTGTGATCCCACCACTGAACACTGGCACTGCTGGTTCTTGCTAAAGCTGCTCAGTGGGTTGTGTGATCCCACCACTGAACACCGGCACTGCTGGTTCTTGCTAAACCTGCTCAGTGGGTTGTGTGATCCCACTCACTGAACACTGGAACCACTGGTTCTTGCTAAAAGCTGCTCAGTGGGATTGTGTGATCTCACCCCCTTGAACATTGGCACTGCTGGTTCTTGCTAAAGCTGCTCAGTGGGTTGTGTGATCCCACCCACTGAACACTGGCACTGCTGGTTCTTGCTAAAGCTGCTCAGTGGGATTATGTGATCCCACCCACTGAACCCTGGCACTGCTGGTTCCTGCTAAAGCTGTTCAGTGGCACTCTGTGATCCCATCCCCCAAACATCATCACCGTCCATTCTAGCTAAATCCAGTCCGTGTCACTGTGTGATCCTTAACCCCGCCAATACACTGTCACTGCCCATGCTTGCATTGGTTCTAGCTAACACCACTCTGTGGTACCATGTTACCCCCCTCAAATACTGGCACAGCCATTTATTGCTAAATCCACTCTGTGACATGTAAGCAATTAGACCTGACAGTTCGTGAGGTTATTAATGGGTGCCTGCACACCCAGGGGCATGCCTTTCTGTCATTTGTGAACTGGGCAGTGAAAATTCAGGTCTCGGATTGGTCTACTGCCATGCATCAAATTTTTACCATTCATGGCTGAAAGAAGTGCTGACCATCAGAGAAGAGTCCGGGACCAGAATCACTGCCCCAGTAGACTGCTGGCATGACAGCTGGTAGCCATTTTTGTTTACCTACTAAAGTGAACTTCCCACACTTGCCATGGCTACTCAATCAAATGTCAGTTTCAACATTAGTATCTCAGAAGAAGCAGAAGGAAATGTTGCCAGTTTGACTGAAAATTAATCTGAGCCTGTCACTGAGAATCCACCTATTGACACAGTGAGTACTGGGCAAAACATGGAGACTGTAAATGCTATAACTGTCAGCAGTAGGAAACTCTCGCTAACGACTACTGAGGTAGATGTGATCGAGGAGGCTGTGACAGAAATATACACAAAAAACACTATTAATTGGGCTTTGAACGTTTTTGAGGACTGTAACATTTTAAATGTCTGACAAGTCATTTTAAATCAGCAGCAATGGAACATTTAAAGCAACAGTGCTAGGAAAAAGAGATCTGAGTCTTTTTCGTCAGTTTATTCCCTGTACTCTGCTGATCGTGTATCTGGCAGCCTTTCCTGCCGGCATTGTACTATCTCCCCATTATTTGCTCCATTATCTTTTGCTTTGGTTACATTTCTGCCTCCTGGCATGCTGCACTGGAACCCCCTCTGCTGCCAACTGAACATGAGTTTGAATGGCAATACTACACAGGGACATTGGGACAGTTTAGCATAGGGTCCCACTGCAGTAAACAAGAGGCAGGATACAACCTGAAGGGGAAAGCAGCTGAAAATTAGTCAGCTGCCATATTTATTGTAGAGCTACAACAATTCAAATAAATTGCAAATATCTAAAAAACTAAAGATGACTGAACATTTTTTTTACAGATATAGAAACTGGAACTAGGGCTGCATGCTTACAGCTAAAAAACAAAATTTTGATAAATCACTTTGTGATTTGGTAGTACTGCTACTGCTAAATGATACCTTTACGCAGTTATATGCTGAAGTTAGAAATGGAGAGGGAAATGAGTATTCACTGAGCAGTAGTCTGCATGCTGCTCTGAACCACCACCTAAACTCCCTGGCAGTTGGCAGGAAAACAAATATTATGAGCAACGTTTTTTTATCCTCTTCTAACAATGTTTTTGTGTCTGTGATGAAAAACATACTGCAGAGCACAAAAGGACAGTTTGAAGCATCATCCCGATTTCTAAATCGGAGCTTCAAGTGTGCTGAGACTCCCCTGTTCTCTTTGCCAACACCACGCCTGGCCGTGTCCATAATGTGTGGCTGTACATCTAGCTCTACATGGCCAGGTCTGGGTGAGAGGGGTTAAGGCAATTAAAACTGAACAGCTTTGAGTTTAGGGCAGATGAGAATGGTCAGGAATATGCCACACTCTGGCTTAACGAACAGAGTGAAAACCTTTCGGATCCCAAAAACAAACAAACAGGCTCACTGATGATTTATCCATGAAGCTCCTGGGTCTCCTCACTGTCCAAAGTGCCAGCTTGCAGAAATATTTAAGCAAGTTCCCTTCCGAAGCCAAATCATTTTATTGCCACCTGAAAGGAATGCCACCAAGCTTCCTGGACACTGTACGGATCCTGGTACAGTAAATAGCCAATGGGGCCTCAATTACCTCTCAACGATGATGGCTCGTCAGAGCAAAGAAGCAGGGCTCAGTATGGTTTACACAAACCATTCAGTTACAGCAGCCATGGTACAATTACTATCAGAGGCTGGTCTGGAAAATCAGGAAACAATGGCAGTTACTGGACACTGCAGTGAGTCGAGTCTATGGTCTTACTGGTCTGCTTCCTCTATTGATCAGAGAAACTGTAATGACATCCCTGGACAGAGAAATGATGCTGATGCAGGAAAGAGCACTCTACAGAAAACTTCAGCAAATGATGCAGCCAACAACATTTCTGCACTGCCACCAAGTATTCAGCCATCATCACTGCCTCTAACTGTTCAGCAACCAACAGTCAGCCAGGGTTCCTATACTGTCAATGAAACAATGAATTTCAGTGGACCAGAAAACTTCATGAGCTATAGCCTAAGGCAAGTGATTTTTTGTTTTCGACATAGTACTAGTGCCACACGGTGCATGTTGTATTTATTTTATATCCTACAGTGTTTGTTGTTTTAAATCCTTTCCCCAAAAATTATTTGGGACTTTATTCCTCAGAGGAAGGATATTTTAGCAAAATAAAGCATATTTAGGAATTTTAATGCATTTTTTCATATTTAGAGCAGTAGCTCATTTTATCAGTGCAATGAGAGATTTTGGTGTGCATGGTACAGATATTACTGCACCTCCAGGGAATGAAGGCACTTGGCCAACAGCCTCATGTTTCACTATGCCCCTGGGAGTGTGGTAATATCTGTAACATGCACACCCTGTCATGTCTTATTGCTTACTTGTCTTTCTACACAAGCAGTAGAAGGTTTGCTTGTTTACTAGGGAACATAAGAATTCAACATTCTGTAGTATTCCTCTAACTGAATACTCACCCCACCACCACAACCAAAGCATGAAATGGTAACATGGGATGCACAAATTCAGAATTCTGCAAAATTCCACTGGCATACACTCACATAGACTCACACATGCCACAGATGCAGCCAGATTCTTAATTTTATCTGGGGCAGGCTGAGCAGCAGAAATTGATCTATAAAGCTATCTATATACAGTTCTGCTACCAACACGGTGCTTCAACAATGGATCTCAGTTGCCTTAAAGTTAACAAAGCCTGCTGCCTACTCTCAAATGCACCAAGACTCACACATACCTGTGAACTTTATGCTCGGGCTGGCTGGCTTCAACTGAATGACAGAATCAGGTATCAAACCTGCCTTCTTGCCAAAAAAAGTCACGTTAAATCTGCTTCCAACAGGGATGCAGAACCTGCTAACACTGCCTATGAATGCCAGACAAACCAGAAGGCTCGCCACTCAAATTTTCCCAAGTGCCCACATGCTGCACTACCATGGCACAGTGTGCATTCTCACACCGTACACTCCTTTGGGTAAATGCACTGCCCCCTGACATCTCTGTCTCCTCAACGTTTGGCTCTTTTAAATGTAGACTGCACCAGCACCTCTTTGACATGAGTAGCTGCATGTGCCCCTGCTAAGGCTCAGCACATAGCAATACTCTGCCTCTAGCATTTATCTTTGCCTCTGTCATGACAAGATAGTCAAACAGCTGCACTTCACCCACCTTCCTACCCCACCTGGCTCTGTCCCTTGCCCCTGGACCTCTCCCTTCCCTCCTCCCTCCCTGTCTTATGTGTTCTGCTCACCTAGCTCTCCCACTCCCATTGTATCCTTTCTTATCCTTGTCTGCGTATCTTCTTGACACAGGCATACATTGTGCAGTGCCTCCGCTTAGCTAGTGCTTTATGTTTGTTTTTCGTAACCTCCAGGAATATTTTTCTCAGAATTTGTATATTTGCACACAGTATTGCACCTAGCTGTCTAATGTATCTGACGTGGAACCTTTCAGCACGCATCCACTCACAAGTATTATCTAAGAACTCACTAAATAAAAAAATAAGCTGGTTAGGCTATGAGGGGGAATTTTCATGCTCATCAAAGAAACACTAGCAATAAAAAAAAAAGTCTGAACAGTGCTTGATTTTTTTTTTTTATTTGTTTATGTATATAAGAAAGGGATTGTGTGTAGAAAGGATGCATTTGTATTTTTTAAATTATTAATCTTACTTAGGGAGTTTTATTTTTAGGGCCTAGCTGAAGGTTTTTACATAAGAGTTCAGGTGACAGCCACGTTTGTGATGGAAATCAAGAATAAGTGAAGTGGCTCATGAATTCTGTATGTGATGTAACTAGGGCTCCTTTGTGCCGGCCCATTAGCACAGCAGTAGTGCTAATGCTCACGATGCCAGTGACCCAGCTTCAGGAATGAACACGAGTTATTTGAGCCAGCCAGGGGGAAAGATTGTGTTTCTGGATTTGGGATGGGTCCCTGCTTGGTTCCCTGATATTGCATATGTAGACCTCACCCTCTGGTGTTTAGAAGCATGATGGTGAGGTCCATTGGGAGGGGGTCCACAAGCACAGAACCCTCCTGGATGGCTGCATTCCTGGATCCTAGTCTAGCAAAGAGGGTGCCCAGGATGGGGCCACTGCAGTTGTGGAATAACTGTGGGTTAATCACAGTTAAACTAGTTGAATAAATAAATCTATTGTCCAAATGGTATTAAAAGATCATAAAACTCCATTTGAGAACATGAAAAAAATAATGGCCACTCAATGGAGAGTGGGAGGTTACAGTCAGTAGGAATTAATCACAGGCAAACAAGTATCTGTGATCATGAAGCCTCCCACTGCACATGTCCCAGGGTTCAATAAATACATAGCCTGATGTCCTTGACTATCAAATTTTATGCAGGAACAAGTATTGTTCATGTCCCAAGTAGTCCCTGGACAAGTGCTGCCTGAGGAGAAAAGAAAAGTACCCGCCTGCAGATTTGTGGTTTTGCCAGCAGAGGAGTAGCACACCAAGACAATCCTGTGTCCTTCTGTGTAAATTATGAATGCTGACAGCTGCTGAATCAGTAGATGGCACTGTGGTAGGCATTTCTAGGCAGTGTTGGCAAATCATTGATATGCCAGGACCGCAGGGCACACAGGTGGGCGGTACAATTGGGAGCAAGTGTAGAGGTACAGGAGGAACAGATTGGCAGAACAGAATGATTGTCAGGTCATCTGGCCAATAGTATGATTTGACAATGTAAGGGAGAACCTACTGGCCACTGCAGTGTAGTAGGGGGTTTGTACTTGCTTGGTGGTGCACTTGGAGTTTGACTGCATAGCAGAGTGGATAGCGATCAGAAAGAACACTGAACACCAGGGAAGGGAAACAGAATTTTAACTAAAAGGCAGCATGTCGTTTTTATGTTTGCTTACATGGATGGCAAGAAACATCTTGGGACAGTACAACTTTCTGGAGGTGTATGACTGTCCTGCCCAATGCAGTTCTTGGTGTAGCAGGCAAGTCCATTATGCACCAATGGATGGGTGAGCTGTCTATGACAGCAGTTTGGCAGCAGCGGTCTTCACTTGAAAGAAAAGCTCTGCTGCAATTAGCGATCATAACTTGTCACTATTTAACATATTTACATCATCCTTTTCATTAGCTCTCCTCCACGTCTGAAGTTAACATATTTATATCCCCCTTTTCTCCAGCCGTCCTCCATGTCTATGACATTAAAAGAAATGCCTTGCTTTGTCTCTTGTAATCAGACAAAACATAACCTTTTTTTTTTCACAGTTCCCATGAAAGCCAACGTCGGGGGTGCCCAATCCCCCTGTTGGCATGGCCCCTCCCCAGTTCATTTGCCGATGGGAGAGCACAATCCCTGTCTGCATAATGCCCCCCCCATTAGTAGTGTTCAGAGGGGGGTGCCCAATCCCCCTTGGCTCATGGACCCCCCAAAAGACAAACACATTTTATGTGCTGACAGGGTGCCCAATACCTGTTGGCTCCAGGCACCCACCAACAAACACACAGGTGGCACACTGGGAGCCCAACCCAGCATGCCAGTTTTCCCTGTAAAAGAAAAAAAATCCCATGATGTATTTTTTTCCCTCAGAAACAGAAAATGGTCCCTTGTTGTCTCGGTGCCCCTCCCCAGCCCGCACCAACCTCTGCGCACCCACCTCCACACACCCCTCACCCCATACCTCTACATCTGGAGCCTGGTGTGATGATCTTTAGTAGAACGGGAACACATCTGCACTCTTCAAAGCTGACCGCGAATTGAAGAAATGCCGGTAAGCTGTATAATGGCATAAATGGGGGGGGGGGTTCAACTTAGGTGCATATCTTGGCCATTTTTGTGAATTTTGGCACCACATTTTCAACATGGGGTTCTTGGGACCCCACCTCATGAATTCAGTCACTGTCATGTGGCTATTCAGTCCCAAAAGGTGATTTCATAGTCACCACACGGAATCATCATTCAGGACCAATTAACAAAACGACAGTGTCACTGTTCAAGAGGTGGCCTCCCAAAAAGTCTATGCTGTACATTTGGTGAAAAAAAATCAAAAAAATCACTGTGTTACAAGTGTACATTGAGCACTTTCCATGCACACTTGTAAGTTTGAGAATTTGTAATATTTTCACTCCAGATTTTCAACCTTGGCATATTTTCACACTTCCTTATGAACAGTACAGCTGTTATTTTTCACATCCCAGACAAAACGTGTTTTTGCACATCCAGTGCACAATGACTCAGTTGCTGTGTGAAATCAATGTTCAGGGCAGATTAAGAAAATCACAGTGACACTGTTCATGAGTGGAGGTCGCAAAATGCCTATGTTGAAAATCTGGTGACAAAATTCCACAAAATGACTATGTTACAAGCTTGCGTTGCGCAGTTTCCACACACACTCGTAACTTCAAGAATTTGTAATATTTTCACTCTAGATTTTCAACATTGCCATTTTTGCACACTCCTTATGAACAGTACAGCTGTCATTTTTCACATCCTGCCTCGAACTGTGTTTTTGCACATCTGGTGCATAATGGCATGGTCGCTGTGGGAAATCAACATTCGAGACAGATTAACAAAATCACAGTGCCACTGTTCATGAGCAGAGGTCCCAAATGCTTTCATGTGGTGGGGGTCACAAAAAGGCCATGTTGAAAATTTGTAGTGCAAATACCAACAAACACCTGGGACATTAGGGTTTCTAACCACAACGTCCCACCCTGTACAGACTGACGTGCCTGTCCATCTCTGCAGGGTGGGGGTGGGGTTGGCGTCACTTCAGTACTTCACTGCCATTCCTATTCTACATCTGTCTAAGTCATGCACTTCTAATGCTAATACCAGCAAGCAAACATTCGGCATTGACAAATGCTTGTTGGAAACTCTGCCCTGGTCACATTTGGCAGCACATATTGGGAAAAACTTGAAGGGGGCCAGTGTGGGTTGGGAGAGCAGGTAAGGGTGCACGTGGTGGTGAGAGCCAGGGAGAGAGGTGGGTGAGCGGAACCGGGAGCCAGGGGAGACTTGATCAGAGAGGTTGTCTAGTCTACAAACCTGTAACCTGCTGTAGTTCATACAAATTGAAACCTGCTGTAAGCAAAAAAAAAAAAAAGAAAAAGAACTTAAGAGATAAAAAAACATGTTTTAGGTGACCTGAGGCAGGCAGGATTTGATGGCGATACTCAGATCGAGAACGGTACTTCAGGCAGAAGACCTGCTGTCTGATCAAGTTAATTCTGCACTCTCAAAAAAATAAACAGGAAAACAAAATAAAAATACTACTAAAACAAAATACTGAGGCAGCCAGGCAGAATCAAGGCTAGGGAAGGAAAGGAATCAGTGTGTGACTTGAACTGAGATTAGTGAGCAGTACAGATTCAGGTTGTTGGTTGGTGAGGTTTGTTGCAGGCTGCAAGCAACAGACAGCACTGCAGTGGCAACTGAGCAAGCAAAGCAGAGGAAGGCAAGTTGGCAAATCAGCATTTTTTGTGCGTATGCCAGTGTGCCAATAAAGAAACCTAGCTAACTACTACTGTACTACTACAGAGGGGAAGGTTAGGAGGGACAGACCAAGCAAGGGCTTGTGTTTGGGGTTTTGTTGTGGCACCTTAAGCTCTGCCTGAGAAAAGTAAAGACAGCAACAAGGCAAACTGAACTTGGTGCATTTTGTGCCTAAGGGGGAAAAAGCTATCAGACAACAAAGACCAGACCAGTGACTGAGACAAGCAGACCATCCAGTACTGAGGTTTTTTTTTTGGTCCATCAGTAAAAAAAAAGTACAAAACAAAGAAAACAGAAGTGAGAAGTGCATTCACTGCGCCTAAGGAGAAAAAAAATCAAGCAAATACCATACTGTAGACCAGTACTGAATGAGAGGGAGTGGGGTTTTTTCTCTCTCTCTCTCAATCGCTCTCTCTCTCTCTCTCTCCCCCATCCTCCCTCCCTCCCTCTCTCTCTCCTACCTCCCTCCCTCCCTGTAGCAAGCAATACATTCCAGCTACATTATATCTCTCTGTATCAAGCAATACATTCCAGCTACATTATTTGTCATTGCAACATGGCAATATAATGAGTTTAGTAAATAACAATACTGACTGGACCAAAATCAACACGTGTCTCAAGTTGGAGACAGCATTAATTTCTTAGTAATGCCTGCTCCAACTTGAAGTACTGCTGTCAACCAAAAAGACATCGGGAGCAGATAAGACATTAGTTAATACTTATATTGAAACAATGCCTTTTGTCCTTCCCATCCACCCAGTGGTCCATCACTATCATCAGACAAATCGTACTCTATGACACTATACAAACAGACTAACAACGTAATGAACGGTGACAAAATTGATAGAAATCTAATTATCTTTCGAATTTGTGGAGACAGTGGAGAGGTGGAACTGGATGCATGGGGAGATTTAAAATTTCCAGATATTGGCAGTGTACCCAATGCAGGGCTAAAATCGAATCACTGCAACAGTATCGGAGCCACGCTGTCTAAATATTCAAATCAGCGTGAAACCAAGCAGCAGAGAACAATGCGTGGTCCTCCTCATGTGTATACAAATTAAGTCGCCATTTATAATGTCATAAAACCAAGAGGAATGTGTTTGAATACTTTTTGCAACAAAATATATGTCTGCTTGTTTTTTCAACATTAGTGTATTAATAAATGTGGGCTTTGTAATGCCATAGTTTGCTCAAATGCAGTAAAATAAATCAAGTTATTGAACCGTAGTTTGTGTTTATTTTATATAGTGCAATCATTAAAAGTAAAATAACATCTCATCAGCACTTGCCATGCTACAAGCGCATTAAGCCACTCCAGAGGAGGCTTCTACTGGGGAATTACTGCATGGTTGTGTGGTTGTAGGCACTCGGCCGATTCCCCCCCAACACACAAAGAATGACTTCCCGAGTAGAAGCCTCCTTTGCCATGGCTTAATGGTTATGTGATTAACTGTTGATATTTCTTCCCAGTCAGCTCCCTATTCCACTGCCTCGCCTCCCTGTTCTTCCCTGTATGTGAAGCATAACAACCAAGTATCAGTTCTGTATATGACTCCCAACTCCCACTGCAGTGACCCACCAGTGAAAAAAGACACACACCACACAGTACTTATAATTTTACAAAATAAGTTTATTATTAGTAAGACCAAAAATAGTGTCCAATATGCTGAAGAAGAGTAAACGACAAAGTCTCATCTCTCTGGTCAGCAGCAGCAACATCCTCTTCTTTTAAGAGACACAGTCTACCTGTTCTACTAATTCTGTAACATTTCTCCAGTCTCTTCTAATACAGACTTCAGACTGCACCCCTACCCTGAAAGAACAGATTAAAATAGGAAACATATTGTTTTTCCTGATTTAAGATGGTCTTCTACATCTTTACATCCCATCCTTTGAAATAATGGTACACTGAACCCCTGTCACACCATTTATTTTATTTCTCAGTAATTTGTTTTAAAATTGTCATTGAAATGTACTGGACTGCCACTCGGAACTTGGGGACTACCATATTTGATGAGACCAATTGCCCTGGACTAGCATGCCATTTTGAAATATGCCAGTCCCTGACATGTCCCATGGCTAAATCTGGCCTCCAAATGGGCTGGTGGCAGCAACATGTCAAACATGACTGAATCAGGCCTGCAAGATTACCTAAGGCAGCTTGAACTCTTCACTATCCCTCTTCTGCACTCTCTTAGTTTTGAAGTCGACACAGATCCCAAACACAAACTCTTGGATGTCTCCCCACTCTGCTGCCTGCATGATTGCTGGGTAGCACCACTGGGGTTTGAATCTCCAACTGCTGCACTCTTGACAACAAAACTAAGGATAAACCTCCATACCACTTCTTCAGGCTGTCTCTCTCTCTGCCTCTGAGACCTAAGGCAGCCACTGAAATGGGCACACTGGGACACATGGCGGGGACATACCCACAGCTGTGGGATGCTCGCAGAGACTAATGCCCGGGCTCCCCAAGCTATCAGCCCATTCCCATCCACTCCACCCATGACTAGACAGCAGCACCCTCCCAAAAGGCGCAAGGCAGGCTCCCATATCTGCCCTGCGAGAACCAGGGCAGGCTCTCACCACTGCCTGCAACCTCTTCTCCCTCTATAGCTGAGCTAAACTTCAATAGGAGGCAACAAAACCAGCAGCATGTTCTCCAGAACACACCGACCACCACCACTTCTACCCACTGATGACGTCATGGAAGACAGATCAGAGGGACGGGGGGGGGAATAAAAAAAATACCTATTTTTCCAGATGACGCCGTATAGTGTCCTAAATTATATGATGTATTGCCTGATGATGCCAATTGGCATCCATGCCTTTCTCTTGGTGCAGCTCGAGCATTTGTTTACATTTGATGAATTGAGTTGCACCAGCCAATAGGGGACATCCTACCATTACTGATTTTACTTAATATGATATGCGTTCCCATTGGCTATTTTTGAGAAAACATGCCTTAGTAAATAAATAAATAAATAAATACATAAATGTACAATTTTTGCCTGTGCTGTGAAAAATGTTTATTATGCTTGTTTGTTGCCATTACAGTTCATCTAGTAACAACAAACCATCTTGTTTTAATGTAACATGTTAAGCTGATCAGGTTGACACTATAATTAATTTCATAACTTATAGTTTTTGCATTCGAGCAATCTGATTGGCTGTCACCACTTTTGGTGTATTTTTTTATGTCTTTTGGGGTATTTTTCTACAATAACATGTTGTCACTGATATCATGATTGTTATAATTATTAGTCCAGTCATACCACTAAGTGAGTGGAATATTTCTGTATTTAAAAATTGAACTCTGTGATTAGTCGGATTTTCTGACATCATCAATTTTGAATTTAATTGGTATAAAGAGATTGTCTTAGATGCAGGTACCATCCCTCTAATGAAGCCTTAATTGGCGAAGCACCAGGGAACCTGTACACAGATCTTCTTGTTGTACCTTCCAGTATTCTATTCAATGTGTGTGCTGGAAATGTTGGAATAAATCCTTATTTAGCACTCAAGCAAGGATGCTGGTATTTTTTTACAGCCATCACTGGAGGGGAAGTGGCTCTCTGGGCTCTGGAGTGTATAATGATTTTTTTGTTTTTTTGTTTTGATGTTTCAGTTAGGGCTCGCAACCTTCACTCACGCCCTGCCCTATCTCTGTAGTACGTCACCATTTTGTCATATTGATCCTCACTGTTACCATACTTCCTCTATGTTTATTGTACATGTCACTGTTTCCATTAACCAGTCAGAGCGCACACTGGTGCAGGAAGAGCATGGTGACTGGAAACTTAATTTCAAGATGGAGGCAATGCTCTCATCCTAAAATATTTGCTTTGTTTTAGTGCCAAAACCTTGATTTGTAATCTGTATTAACTTTACTTGTTTTTATTTTTATTTATGACAAAAGTTTTCATAGTCATCACTTTGTTCATTTCGGGATAAATTCTGGTCATCCTGTGTGATCACATCTGGTGGCTCCAGCTGGCATTCCCAATGGGAGAGAGTGTTTCTTGTGCATGTACTAGATGAGGTCACGTGAATTCAGCACATTTTGTTATTTTTTAAAGAATTTATGTTCAGATTATGGCTATGTTAAAATCTATGTGGCATGTTACTCCCTGCATTATGGATGGCAGGCGGGTTGGGGTCAGCAGCATGTTTGTCTTATGCTCTACACTTGAGTTTTCTCCATAATACACAGTTGTTGATTTTTTTTAAATTCAACTTTTTATTGATTTTATAATAGAAGTCACATACATGGTAATTGTGGCAAGAAAGAACCATGACTAAAGAGAACTAGAACTACTTAACTCCCCCACTTCCCAACCCCTCCCCACCCACCCTGGGTGTGCCCATATAGAATACATAATACAAATATAATGTACTAAGAGTTGGTTGCCTGAGAGTACATGAATCGTCATACAATTAGTGCAAATATAATGCATATAGTCTGCCCCATTTTTTATCAAACAGTTTGAGTCTGTTCCTGGAGCTAGCAGTCAAACTTCCATCTTAAAGCACATGGAAAGCTCACTCAGCCATTCGGTATATGAAATAGCAATATGGTCCATCCAATGCTTAAGCATCAGTCTCTTAACAACCATTGAAATTAAAGCTATATGAAATCTTCTTTCTTTAACCTCTATGTTAGTATAACATCCTAAAATGCATATTTCTACCGTGAAGAGACCATCAAGTCCAAACAGGGGGTCCATCTTGTTTTGAATTAATTACCATAATGGGGCAACCTTATCATAATACCAAAATATATGTAAGATATTCCACTCTGAATTACTGCACGTGGAACAAGTGGTGGAGAGAAGGCAGTCCATTTTGGCTAGTCAGACTGGAGTATAGTACATGTCATTCAGGATGTGAAATTGGGTAAGTCGGAACCTGTCCTGTGAATTGTAGGTATAAAGGTTTTTCCAGATCTGTGGCCAACTAAGAGGTACATCTGGTAACAGAAAACCTCAGACCTTAGAGCCCTATAGAGGTTCGGGATGGCCTTTGGCCAGGAGGCAGGCATACAAAAGGGACATGGCATGTGGTCAAGAAGCTAGATCTATAAACTGATCCAGTATGGGGGTTAGTAGGGAGGTCTTAGGGAGTGTGCCAAATGACTGGCCCAAAAGGTGCCGGAGTTGGAAAATTTTAAAGATGTATACTTGACGCAAGCCATATTTTGAGAGTATATCAGGAAAGGATAGGAGAGAAACTGGACAGTACATATCAGCCACTATGGCATCCCTAAGTTGCCCTCAATCTTAATGTTAGGATTTAGTACAATGGGTTGGCCAAAGATGAACAGAATGGGGAGAAAGCCTTAAGTGAGTTACCAATCACTGAGTCTCTAACAGGGTCTGGATGTGATTTCCATGGAAGAAAAACAATTTTTGGGACAGATAGATGGTAGAGCCTTAGGAACCGGTTCTCTAATTGCAGCCACAGAGGGTGTATATTCTCCATTGGGGCGAGAGAGACATTTTCCACATTTAGAAAGGCGAGTTACCCAGTAATATACCGGGAAGCTGGGAAGACAGAGACCCCCAGAGTCCTTAGGAAGACTCAGCTTAAGAAAGGAGCATCTGGGGTGTTTATGAGCCCAAATGAAACCAGATATGAGACAGTGCACATGTTGGGAGAAAGAAAGAGGGAGCCAGAGATCTAATATATGCAGGGGATAAAAGAGTCTAGGGAGAACATTCATTTTAATGATATTGATTCTGCCCCATAGAGAAATCGTGAGAGACTCCCACCTCTGAAGATCCTGTTGGACAGTGACTACCAGATCATCTAAGTTTAGCTTCTTGGTGAGAGAGGGGTCAGAGGTGAGCAGCATACCCAAGTTTTCGAATGGAATGTGGTGACAACCTCATGCCAAACATATGAAAGTCAGCTTTGTTAGTATGGATGTTAAGAGGAAAGATCTCTGATTTATTGACATTCGGTTTGTAATTGGAGAACTGGCTGAACTGAGATATTGCCTTAAGTGTCTGTTCTAGGGAAATGGCAGGATGCGCAAGGTGGAGAAGAATATCATCAACGTATGCAGAGAAAGTTAAGATAGAATCATACACCAGGATACCTTGTATCTGGGGTGACATTTTGATATGTCTCAAAAGGGGCTCCAAATATAAGTTAAAGAGGAAGGGTGAGAGTGGGCAGCCCTGCCTTGTGCCCATAAAAAAAAAAAGAAACAGGAAGAAAAGACGCCATTACAATAAATCTTGGCAGAGAGGCAGGCATATATGGTTTGAATCCATTGCATACAAAGAGGGGGGAAGCCCAACTTCTTTAAAGTCTGCCAAAGGAACTCCCAGTCCACCCTGTCGAAAGCCTCCTCGGCGTCTAGTGAGATCACTGCCATGGGAGATTGAGAAGAATGGACAGTTTGGAAAATATGTTGCAATTTCCTGAGGTGACTCGTGGATGATCTCCCTGGAACAAATCCCACCTGTTCTGGGGCTTAGGAGACATGTCCAGACTTTTCAAACACAGGAGGAAAGAATCTTAGTTAAGTTCTCAATGACATAATTTAGAAGGGAAGTTGGACGATAGCTAGCAGGGTTGGAGTGTGGTTTGTCAGGCTTAAGAAGAAGAACAATGGTTGCTTCTAGTAAGGAGGGATCAAGGACATTGGCGTGTAGTTGTAGAGTCTAAGCAGCAAGGGAGAAAGTACGTTAGAAAAGGTCTTGTAAAAGTTAGAAGAAAACCTGTCTGGCCCAGGGGACTTATCAAGCGGTAGATCTTTGATGGCAGTGTCCACCTCTTGAAGGGAGATGGGGGAGGAGAGGGAGATCTAGTAATGGTCAGGAAGACAAGGAAGATTGAGAGTGTCTAGGTAAGCTTCTGTTTCTTGTGGAGTTGGAGGGGAGAAAGGTTTCCCATAGAGAGTACGGTAGTAATTCTCAAATACTAGGGCAATGTCCAGGGGGAGATCTTTGTGGAACTATCCGTGGTAAGAATAGAGGGAATGAGCTGAGAGCCTTCTAACTTACACAGCCAAAGGGCCAGCAACCTGCTGGCTTTCTCTCCCTGCTCAATATATTTGGAACGCATTTTTAAGATGGCATATTCCGCTTGCTCCCTCAGTAAGTCTGCATATTTGTTCCTTAGGGAAAGCAATTGCTCTAGGGCATCAACCAAGGTGGATGAGGAAAATGCTAGTTCAGCTGACCTAATTTGTGTTAAAAGGGATAAAGCTTCTGCTTCTCTCTGTCTCTTTCTCCTTGAGGCAATTTTGATGAATTCACCTCTAAGGTAACATTTGAGTGCGCACCATTCAAGATCCTCCCTACCTACCGAGCATCTATTAAGATCTATGAAGGGCTGAATAAGAGCTTGCACCTTGGTAACAGTGTGTTCCTCTTTCAGAAGCTGAGTGTTCAGCTCCCATGCCGTGTCTCTCTGGGTGTCTGGATCTGGAGTGACAGTTACCCAGGCCACCGAGTGATCAGATAGGATAATTGGTTCTATCCCTGCATGACAGAGACTTTTAAGGAGAGAAGGACTAATTAGTATGTAATCAAGTCCAGACCAGGACTGGTGGACAGTAGAGTAAAAGGAGTACAGGTGCTGGGAGGGATTGAGAATGCGCCATGGGTCACATAGACCTAACAGGTCAATAAAATCACATAGGGCTGTTTGAGGTGGGGAAGGAGGTTTTAAAGGAAGGTAAGATCGTCCATATCCTGCACAGGCAGTATATTCCAATCCCCTCCCAAGATTAGGGAGGCAGGCAATGGGGACGCTATCTTATTGACAAGGTCCATGAGGAATAGAGGGTCACCCCCACCGGGCCATATACATACCCCAATACTCCATGGGGAATAGAGGGTCACCCCCCACCGGGCCATATACACACCCCAATACCACCACAGTGTGAGATAAGGAGCCCTTAATCAGCATAAATCTACCTCCAGGTTCAGTAATAGTAGAGGCAGCTTGAAAGAGAAGAAGAAGAATCAGCATTTATATAGTGCTTTTCATACACAGTATCCCAAAGTGTTTTACAAGCAATGATAGACTGGTAGTGAAGTGACTGAAAGTGTATTGGCGGTCATATCGTACATCATCACCCACACACTGCCTGGATAATTGCATGCACCGGTTTATGGGAAGGGAAATGTTGGCCACGACATTGGGCCTGTTCCCTTCTCTTTGCAAAGAGTGTCCTGGGTTCTTTTACTTCCACCTGGACACCCTCCAGGACAACACCAGGATGGGCAGAAGGGACCTCGGTTTAACATCTCATCCGAAGGACGGCACACCCCAGCAGTACAGCACCCCCTAATACTGCACTCAGATGCCAGCGATTTTTAGGTGCAAGTCCAATCCCAGTGTGGGACGAGAACTCACAACCTTCTAGTCCAGAGGTGGATGTGCTACCAACTGAGCCACGCTGACACCTAGAGGGTATTACCGGTGACTAGAACGGCTACACCTCTGCTTGATCAAGAGTCCCTGGAAACAAAAACTTGTGAAATCCCCTGCTGACGGAGCCAGATGGTTTCTTTTTCTATTAGGTGCATTTCCTGCAAGAAAAAAATACTGGCCTTAAGCAATGCATAGTGTTTCAGGACTTGGTATCTCTTAGCAGGGTCTCGTACTCCTCGTACATTTCATGTAACAAATTGAACTGCACTACACATTGGTGACAGAATTCAAAATTGCATAAAGAACCATATTGAGATATTCGGAATAAACCCCAGATGGCACACTCCATCCCACCTGCCTCAAGCCCTAAATACATATAACAAGAATGGTACGTCTGAACACCCCCTAGACAGTGTAACTAATTTGTGGCTAACATGCCCAGACAATATACCTCTTACGCCAATTAAATAGTTCCAACCCAAACAACTATTTACATTGATTCTCTCTGTGAATCCAGCAGGATAGTAGACAGAGTATGTGAAAGAGAGAATCCCATAGCGTCTGAATCCATGTACCCAAATGAGACAGACTGCACTAGCTGGGCTGTAATGTTTACTATACAGGGTGAATAGGAGCAGACACAAACCCCCCTGAAACCAGCTCGTGATGACAAACAGCTCGTCAGCACATCCTCCCTCCTAGAACCCCCAGCATATGGCCTAATACTGTAATACCTTCTAACAAATCCCAAAATGGTGAAATGGACTAAATAAAAGAAAAGAGAACCGATCTTTTTCTTGAATACATATTTGAGCACTCATAGACTTGATGTGAACTCCGATGCCATTTCCTTGAACAGAAGGTCTTGTGGGAAGTTCGGTGGTGCCAGATGCAACTGGTATAAGGGATTAGGGAACCTATATTTAAACATGGAGATACGAGTATTCTCAGAATGTGGGGCCGTCTTATAGAGGGCCCTTGGACTATTAGAAGGAAGCAATACCAAGCTAAAACGAGTATAAGGAAATTCTAACTTACAAAGTAGCCAGGTTATGTAGCCTCCCTCCCATGAAAACATAGTGGAGGATTTGACTAGTAGGGGGAACTAAAATAATGTAGGACTGTTGCCCTTAAAAATGAATCCCTTGGAAACGATAACCAGATGCGTGGTTCTGGGTAAAGGAGAAGCTGAGATTGTATGAGGCGCTTGTCAGCTTGCCTATCTAACATTACAGGAGGAAGGCACTATGGCCTGCAGTCGTGTGGATCCAGTGGCAAACTGAGGACTACCTGGCCCTAGGCCTTAGATATTCACTACCCCGAGTTGGACGACCCCAGATGCAATCATTTGACTGGTGGAATATCTAAGACAACAAACCCATCAACATAAAACAGGAATTTAAATTAGAAAACTTAATCGGGATTGCAAATGAATAGTTCAGGTATTGGGAAAAAGGTCAGGAAGTCTCTGGCCCAGGTCTTTCTTGATGGCTTCAGGGTTATTATAAGAGTGCCAGGTACTGCTGATGCATATTTGTAAGTGTGCTGGATATACCATCCTAAATTTTAGACCAGTGACAATATTTCTGAACATTATGGAATGGAAGGCAGACCACTTTTGTCGTGTTTCCAAGGGTAAATCTTGAGTGATCCGTAGGGGTTTACCCTCTCATAAGATGGCCTGAAGCTCACAGGCCTTAGTAAGGACATGCTGCTTCTAAAGGTAACTAAGAAACTTCATTATGATGGGTCTTGGTGGTGCACCTTCTGGGGATCGCGGTCTCAGTGACCTGTGTGCTCTTTCGATCAGGTACTCAGAGTTGAAGGGATAGGGACTGATTACTTTAGTTATCAGCTTCTATATGAAAGAGACAACATTGGGGCCCTCTTCTGTTTCCAGTAAACTGAAAATAAGAATGTTATTTCTCTGGGACCTTCCTTCTAGATCTTCTGTCTTTGCTTGTAATTTAATCACTTATTGTTTCAACTTGACAAGCTCTGGATCGGTTCAGTCTCTCCATGCTTCCAGAGAGGAGGTTCTAGCTTCCACATCACTGATTTTACACCCCAGATCCCCCATGTCAAAGTGCAAAGATTTCAGCTCCGACAAGATATCCGCTAAAGTCTCCCTGAAGGGAAGCAGTTCTTGCAGAAATCTATCTTCTCTAAGGGGGGATTGGATAAGGAAGATGGAGCATTAGAATGAGAAGGTTTGTTGCCTTGTGACATAGATTTTTTTTGGGCCTTCACTGGTGAGACTGGCAGTGTATGGTGCAGTAAGGTTTGCCTCATGTCTGCTTCCATCGTGGCACAGGTATCACCGATTGTGATGCAAATAAGCTGAGTTTTTTATGGCAGATAGGCAGGCACTGGTATATACACGAATCCAAAAGAAAAGCATGTTTTGCGTTAAAGATTTAGCAGGATGCAGGAGAAGGAGGGGAGAGCTCTTCTAAGAGGCAGCTACCACTCTGCAGGCATCATGTGACTCCCCGCAGTTGCTGATTGTTTAAAATAAAAAAAATGGTGTTGCCTTCAACTCATCTGGCATACGTCCAGTCCCAACTTGTAATGTGCTGTAAAGGCCAATTTAGTTTTGAGTCCCTCCACAGTCACTGATGTTGTCTATTGACTCATATGACATCAGTCCAGACCCAACCTCTGAAGCACTGTAAAGTGCTCTTCAGGTTAAAATCCCTCCACAGCCACTGGTAAGATCTATCTCCTTGCAATACATCAGTCGCACCCCAAACTGTAGTGAACAGTGAAGTGTATCCCAGGTTCAGATCCCTCCACAGCTGACAGTGTTGTCCATTGACTTAGCATGTATCAGTCCAGACCAATCCCATAATGCACTGTGAAGTGCATTTCATGTTCAAAACCCTCCACATCCACTGGTTTAGTCCATCAACTCATATGACATCAGTTCAGCCCCAACCTCTGATGAACTATAAAATACTCTTCAGGTTCAAATCCCTCCACAGCCACTGGTAAGATCTATCTCCTTGCCGTGTATCAGTCAAGCTCCAAACTGTAGTGAACAGTAAAGTGCATTTCAGGTTCGGATCCTCCACAGCCAATGGTGTTGTCTATCGACTCATCTGGTGTCGGTCCAGCTACACTCTGATGCACTGTAAAGTGCTGTTCAGCTCAAATCCACAGAGTCACTGATGTGTACATCTTTTCATCAGTCTTCATATTGTTATAGGGTACTAAGGTAAGGAGTATATTTATAGAGGTATAAGATGGATGACTGTTGTTGATGTGTTAGAAATTTAGTGAATTTAGTCTTATTATTCTTGTTTTAAAAACAGAAAATATGACAAAAAATTATTCATATTGTTTCCTTTAACTATGAAAAATTATTGGAAATGTTTTATCGGTATACGTATACTGCTTACCTATATATGTTTTGTTTCCTCATATTGTAAACCTGTTTTTTGAAAAATAAAATATTATTAAGAAAAGGAAATACACTCGAAGTGTTCTTCCTGTTTACATCACTTGACCTCACAAAGTACTTCCTTCCATGCATCACTTCCTGACATGTCCTTCTAAGGTACTATGTACATATCTTCTTACTAAACTGGGGAGAAAAACAAAAAAAATTGATAATCAGATGCATAAACTAAAATCAGTGAGTAAGAAGAATTAAACACTGCAAACATTCTAACCAAAGGAGTGGAACAAAAAGCTCAAGCTGTAATAACAAGAGATTCAGACACTGATTTTTGACTCAAAAAATGGTAAAAACCTTGCAAAATTTATATTTAGACAATGACAGATGTTTATTGCATCTTTTTAACAATTTTGTTTGTTTGTTTGTTTGTTTTAACTTTGTTGACCCAGTAAGCCCACTGGGCCAAGAAGTACCTTTTTCAGGGGTGACCGGGGAGGGGGAGGGGGATACAGTTGGTAAGCAACTGAAACTGAACCAAATCAAGCTGCTGATGGTATTTGTAGAATTTTAACCAACAAATTTTAAAGAAATGTTATATTTTTGTATGACTAAGTAGATGGAGCATAATTACGATTAGATAAAATCATCAGAATTTATGAAAATATGGAAAAAAACAACCTTACACAACACTAAATCCAGTTAAATAGGCATTACCAAACCTCAATCATTTTCAAGAACTTTTTATACTGAAAAATTTTTTTTTTTTTTACAGTTTTAAAATTGGATGTATGGTTTTTAAGACTTGTAGGTTTAAGCACAGTATGTTTGTATGAATACTGCAGATCTAGGACCTCTTCAGGAACACAGGTGTTCCAGCAGCAGGCAGAGTGTATCGGAACATTTTAAGTTTCAACAAGATATAATGAGTTATTAAAGGAGATAGGAAATGGATGTCGGTTAAAATCAATAAATTTACTTTCTAACCTAGTGTGCTTTCTGAGCTTTGAATAGTGCCAGTTACTTGTTTTCTACACATGTCCCTTTTTTTTTAATTTTCTAATAGTGCAGTCAGTGCTGCCAATCTGTGAAGTTCTTCAGCATGAAAGTCAGCAAGGGCTTGTATTGTGAGTTCCAGCAGTGATGTCTGAAACTCCCACACACTGACAGCAGCTAGTATAGTACGTTAGTAACAGACTTCACTCAGGGAAATCATTCAGTCCAGTCAGTATCTCTCTCTCACACACACACACACACACACACACACACACAGTCAGTCAGCTAGTTGAACTGCAATAGGTAATATTTAACGTTTAGCGTGTGTGCGTGAGCTGGGATTTAGTGGTGTTCCTTGACATTTTAAATCATTTTTGGTTTTTTTTATACGTGAAAGCCATATTGACAGTAAGAGCTTGTAAAGCAGGTAAGGTAAGGATAGAAGCTCACAGAAGCAGAGACAGAGACCAAACTGGAGTCAGGGATAAAAGTACCCAACAACAAGCACAGTGGCACTAAATCGAATACAAAACTGAAACCACAAGATGACTGCTTGCTGCTTTCATATATGCTGAAACTGACCAGATTTGAAACTGACCTTTTTTTAATGTGATACCCTGTGTGAGTGCCAGAACTAGATGTACAACTAACCCTTATTTCAGCACTGTTTTATAAAATGAGGAGTCAGGTATTCGAATGGTCATTAGCTGAAACATTAGCTGTGACACAGGGTAAATCATTAAAAACAATTTCAAATCTGATTAGTCTCAACACATATGCAAACCACAAATCAGAAAGTGCAGGTTGCATGAGCCGGTCGGTGCCCGACAGATGAAGTGACAGAAGGCATGTGCCGGTCCCTCAGCATTGATTGTGCTAAATACAGTGTAAATGTTGTTTGGGAAGCAGTGCAAAAGGATACAGTTGCAAAGTCCTGCGGAAAATAAGTTTGCTACACAGAGAATGTGTTCTCGTTCCAGCTGTAGTTTGCAGAATGGGGTGGGGGGGTCAGGACAATGTGTTCTTTAGTGGGGGAGATACATGACAATTGACTCCTTTAGTGACTTGTTGGATGCAAATGAACTTGGTGCCTGCTGCAACATTTTTTACTGCTCCGCAGCCCCGATATAGTTAAAAAGTGAGCAGGAGTGAAAACCACCAGCTGCTGCCAGTTGCAACTGAAAGGGGCTCAGCGGAGGCTGGTGGCATAACAGAGCTGGAGGTAAGGACCCAGTAATGGGAGGAGACACTAAGAGTAGGTTCCTCAACCGAGTTTTAATCTGTATTTACAATAAATACTGAGGGGACCGACACAGACCTCCTGTCACTTCCTCTGTTGGACTCCAAGTGGCTCATGCAACCCATGCTTTATGATCTGCATTTTTCATTTGTCTGTCAGTGGCTGATGAGAAGTGAAAAACGACTGTGTGGTCACTGAAAACAGTAATACAGCATCTTACAGAATTTGAATTTGTGGCTCCAATAGAGTTAGAGGGTAGTGGGGAGGGACTCACTGGACACCAGCACCAGGGAACATGAAAGAGAGTAATAGGCAGGATTCAAAAATAAACTGCTGCCTTCATTTAAGAGCTGACTGTCTGTTCAGTTAAGAGCCCTTGTAATGCGACTGATTGAGGAAGAAAGAGAGATGGAGAAGGTGAGACGGTTGCCTTACAAGTGTGTTTTCCAGTCAACCCAACCACAGCCTTTACAGAGTGTGGCGTCAGCCTTTACTGAAATTGCTGTAACAGCTACAACAGCATGCATGCTGTATCGGGAGTGTGTGACTAGTGCATTTCAGGCTTGGCAAATGCTGACTCTCAATACAGAAAATAGGTGCTGTGAAGCTGATAGTTAAAAAATGAATGGAGCAGACACATATGGTTTTGAACATTTAAACTGTAAAAAGACACACAAAAATCACTGTTGGAAATTAATGATTTATTTAATTGGCAAAATTAGAACAAAAATAATTTCCTATCTCCTTTAACCACTGTGAACTCGTCACTGACCACTATATAACTGAAGCACAGGTTCTTTCCCACCGCCCTGCCCCGAGGAACTTTGACTACCCAGGCGAATAAATGGTCCAGTAAATTTTAATTACTATTCTTCTACTGGAAAAGATGCCCCATAGAAAAGCATACAGTACTGGAAAGTATTCTGTTCCCCCTGTTGCATAATAATGGTTAGCTTTATGTTTAGTCGCATACCTGAATGGGATGTTTAAGAGTTGTTGTTGCACAGGTTTTCTATATTCTTGTAATCCACAAGTGTATTGTGGTTTAAAAAACATTTGTAAGAAAGCACTTTGATAGTTACTACTTAAACTAGCACCGTTCAGAAGGGACATTTTGAGTCAGGGGTTGAGTGTGGACTGTGTCCTCACTGGGACCCTCCTTCCTCACGGACTGGTGTTGCTCTCCAGCGGCTCCTGCCACAGATGAGTTGGACCGCATAGAAAGCGGAGCGAGAGACGGAGGAAAAAAAGGTGCCAAAATTTAAACTGCTGGTGCAGTTTAAAAGCAGGGCTTCAGCCCAGATCGCAGAGGGACTTTTTGAGTCAGGGGCTGGAGGTGGACTGGTCCTCGCTGGGACCCCTCCTTCCCCACACAGACTGGTGTGCTCCACCCAGGGCTCCTGCCACAGAGGAGTCAGACCATGGAGAGAGCGAGCGAGAGACAGAGAAAAACAGAAAGAAATCCCTCCACCCTGTTCCCACCTCCCTTAAATGCTTGCAAGCCCTCCTTAATGTTTGGGGATCCTATTGGGTGATTGGGAGTGGCTTAAAACAATAAACCGGTTTCTTGTCATTTGTTTGCTTTCACTAACTTATGATATCTTACATTGCATGGGGCTTCTTTCATTGTTCTGTATACTTTCCTGTATCATATGATTATTGAATACTTCTGCCTACTCTTTAAAATTACCTAGAACTGTTACTTCGGGTGTTAGCCCAGCTAATAATGGCAATAAGTTAGTGTTCTCCAGGTTTCATGTGATTATTGAATGCTTCTGCCTACTCTTTAAAATTACCCAGAACTGTTACTTCGGGTGTAATAATGGCAATAAGTTAGTGTTCTCCAGGTTTCATGTTAGAAATACCCTAACTGCTCAGTATCTGCATGGGATGTTGCTTTGAATGTTTGCTGGACTATCTAGGTAAAAAGTTAGGGTTCTCAGGTTTCCTACTTGCCCTTACCTAACTGTCAGTATCATCAGGGTGAGTGCTTGCAATAAAGTCCAGGTCATTGTTCATCTGCCTACGCTGTATGCCTACACTCTCAGGCAGAACCTGTCTGCACTGGCTGAACTAGCACACTAAGAACTCTGGTCTCACCCCTCTCAATTTGACCCACCAGTCACGGCTGTCTCCTTGAGTTGGGTGTCACTAGTCACCACTGAGGAAAAGGGGAAATGGATACTCCAAGGCCTATCAGGAATGGTGTCCTGCTCTTCTTGTCTTGTGCTGTCCTCTCCATTGGTCTTCTTGCCAGCCTTTTTTTTCCCCCTTAATGGTCATAAACTCTTCTTGGTCGCATGGGGTCCACTGGGGAACTACTGTCCCACATCAGGGGTTTGATTTCACCTTCTCTAACCTTCTAGCTCAAGACAGACTGCTTCCCTGGCCTGCCTGCTTCTTGACCTCAGATGCCTTCTGGCACTGCCTTGGTGAGACAATGTCTATCACGAAGGCCCTCGCCAGTGGTACCCCTCCCCCAAAAAGGTTTCTCCTCTGGCTCTTCCTTGTGATATTGGCCCTTGTGGGTGACATCGAGCTAAACCATGGTCCCACAGATCAGGCCCCTCAATCCCTGAATGTTGGAAATTAGGAAAGGGGTTAAAATTGCTCACCTTAACATTCGCGTCTACTACCCAACCACGATGAACTATCTTCCTGGGTCGTCCACTATAAGCCTGACATACTAGGCATTACAGAGTCCTGGCTGAAACCCTCAGCACCAGACTCAGCCTGTGTACTTCCTAGCTATGAATTTATTAGACAAGATCAGCCGGGAAAACAGCGAGGGGTGGTATCCTAATTTACTATGAGAGCCACCTTAGTGTATCTGCGGTAATCCATCAGCAGTCCTCTCTGTCTACCTGTGAGCTGCTGCACACTGTGCTGCTGCTTGGAAATACAAAGAAACTGCATGTTGTATGCACAAATAATCCCCCCAAGGGTGGTCTGCCTGAACTTGCCCACCTCCTGGATACCATTGGTCCTTCTATTGGGGATAATGAACTTTTGATCCTAGGTGATGTGAACTTAAACTGGACAGGAAGTAACTCCAAGCATTTGAACCTCTGTTGGCGAGTCTTGCCCTGATTCAGCTTATCCAGGAGCCCACTAGATGGGCTGCTAAAGGTAGAACATAGCTCCCACTGGACTGGGTCCTATCTAACCATCAGAGAGAGAGATCAGCTCAGCTGGACCCTACCTGACTCCATTTCAGATCACACCCTGGTGTTTTGTGTGTGGAAGGTCCTCCCAAAAAATCCCCCACAAAATCATTCATGTTAGGATTTTCTAAGTTTTTATCTGGGGTCTTTTCATGATGATCTGAGGACCACTGACTGGTCAGGAGTGCTCAGTGCCCATGACCCATCCACAGCTGCTTCCCAGTTTCTCACTGTTTTTGGCTACCCTGCAGGACAAACATGCCCCCCTCATTAGATGGAGATGAGGGGGACTGACACAAAATGGCTGCATGGGAGCCTCCTAGCCCTTATGAGTGCAAGGGACACGTGTTGGACTCACTTCAAATGCACATTGGATCAGTCCATCTTCCAACAGTATAGAAAGCTCAGAAATGAGTGCAAAAATGCCATCAGGGTAGCAAAAGATGAATACTGTAAATCTGCCCTGCTTAGCTCTGCTAAGGACCCATGAAGGTTCTGGAGGAACATGAAAAACTTAGTCAGCGGCTCCTCCAACTTGGGAGTTTCTGATATGATCATTGGAGGGTCAAGTTGTAATAATCCACTCACGATTGCTAATGCTTTAAATTCCCACTTTTCGGACTTGTCCACACTTACCTCCTTTTTCCCTGCTGTAGGGGATATTAGAGGCCCCTCAGCCGCTGTCCCTCAGGAGGCTCACCCCTCTCTACCATTATTTTATCTCAGGGCTGTGTCTGTCAAGGAGACGCAGAGACTTTTCTCTGGTCAAACCCTACACTCCAGCGCTGGCCATGATAACATGGAGCCCAAGCTTCTGAACCTGGGTGCTCCCTACATTGCCATCCCAGTGGCACATATCTTCAATCTGTCCCTTGCTACTGGTGTTATCCCTGGTATTTGGAAAGTAGCAAGGATTGTCCCCGTTCCGAAGCAAGGTAACCCCAAAGAAACATAGAAACATAGACTTTGATGGCAGATAAGGACCGCTAGGCCCATCTAGTCTGCCCATTTCCCTACCTACAGGATAGGCCGCAGATCCTAGTTAACCAACAGCCTATATCTTCCTGCCCCCCACAAGAATTGCCTTATGTCTGTCCCATGCATTCTTGAATTCTCCCACAGTTTTAGAACCACAACTTCCTCAGGAAGGCTGTTCCATGCATCCACTACCCTCTCTGTGAAATAATACTTCCTCACATTGCCCATGAATCGCCCTCCTTCTGTCTTTAAATTGTGTCCCCTTGACTTGCAAGTCTCTTTTTCTGAAAGATGCTACCCTCTTGGACTTGTTGATTCTTTGAGGTACTTGAAAGTTTCTATCTGTCCCCCTCTCCCTTCTTTTCCTCAAGTGTATACATATTAAGCTCCTTTAGTCTCTCCTCATACAGCTTCTTGCAGACCCTGCACCATTTTAGTTGCCTCCTCTGTGACTGCCTCTATCCTGTTTATGTCCTTGTGGAGATGGGGTTCCAACTGACACAGTATTCCAGATGGGGTCTCACCAACTGTCTATATACAGAGGGATAACAACTTCCTGTTTTCTGCTGATGATGCCTCTCCATACATCCCAGTATACCCTCGGCCTCCCTACTGCCTTCTCACATTGCTTGCTAACCTTAAGGTCATCTGATATGATTACCCTTGTCCCTTTCCTGTTTTGTTGTTGTTACTACCTCCCTCACCCATTGTGTATTCTTCCCCTGGTTCTTGTTTCCCAGTATTATTTTGCACTTTTTTGCATTGAATCCTAGCTGCCATACGCCTGACCATTCCTCCAACCTTGCCAAGTCCCTATTCATCCTTTCCACGCCTCCTTGTATCAACCCTGTTGTGCATATCTTTGTGTCTGTCTGCAAAAGGCATCTTTTCCTTCCAGTCCCCTCTGCAATGTCACTGATGAAGACATTAAAAGGACTGGACCCGATACTGAACTCCTCGGCACTCCACTAGTAACCGCCCTTTCTTCAGAGTGGACTCCATTTACAATTACCTTCTGTGTCCTGTTGTCCAGCCAATGTTTTACCCAGGCTACAAACCCTGGGACCCACCCCAGGCTGGTTAATTTTGACTAATAATCTTTGTGTGGGACTGTGTCAAATGCCTTGCTAAAGTCTAGGTAGGCTATGTCCACAGCCCCTCCCTGGTCTACTACTTTGGTCACCCAGTCAAAGAAATCTATTAGATCTGTCTGACATGACCTTCCCGCTGTGAACCCATGCTGCCTTGGATCCCTGTGCTCCACTGACCTCTAGGTACTCAACTATTCTTTCCTTCAGAGTGACTCCATCACTTTCCTCAGCACAGAGGTCAGACTGACAGGTCTGGAGTTTCCTGCCTCTGTCTTGGTCCCACTTTTGTGAAGGGGAATCAGATCCGCCTTCCCCAGTTCTCGGGTACCACACCATCCTCCCATGATTTATTAAAAGAGTAGCCAGTGTTTCACTAGTTCCTTCCTTAATTCTTTTAGAATTCTGGGGTGAATTCCATCAGGACCCATTGCTTTGTCCACCTTCAGTTTTAGGAGTTCTTGCAGAACCCTTTCTTCTGTGAAAGGACTGGGATCGACCCCCTATCAAGAGTGCATCTGTTAATTGGATTAGGCACTTCCCCTCCTCTTTATGAATACTGAGCAGAAATATTCGTTCAGTATTCCTGCTTTTCACTGTCCCTCTGCCCACCCACCGTCTCATTCTATTCAGCCTCACTATCCCTCCCTTTGTCTTTTCACGCTCACTGATGTACCTATAAAAGGTTTATCTCCCCTTCTTAACTGAGTTGGCTATCTTTTCCTCAGTTTGGGCCTTTGCTATCCTGACTTCCTCCCTGCTTCTTTCTGCCTTAACTGGTACAGCTTCTCTGTCCTGCTCCTTCTGTGTTTCCTTATATACTCCGAATGCTATCTTTTCTTCCTGACTTTCACAGCCACCTCTTGAGAACCATAGTGGCTTTTTCTTTCGTTTTGATTTGTTTATTTGCTTCACACAAAGGCTTGTTGCCTCTGTGATGGCAGTTTTGATAATTCCCATTGTTGCTCCATACCTCCTTCCAGCCTGTTTGCTAGTGCTTTTCTGAGGCACTTCCCATTTCTAGCCAAAGTCAGCCCTCCTAAAGTCCAGTACCCTCACTTTTGTATGGCTTGACTCTGTAGCTGAGTTTAACGTGAACCACACTGTTTGATGGTCACTTGTCCCCAGATGGCAACCCACTTCAGATCTGAGATCCTCTCCTGCCCCCATTTGAGAGCATGAGGTCTAAGATTGCTCCCTCACGAGTGGGTTCCGAAACTAGCTGTCTAATGCCTGCCACCTGTAGGGCATCAAGAATGGCCCTGTTTGGATGTGGCTGCAGCAAATGTGCTCCAGTTAACATCTGGCATATTCAGGTCTCCCATCAACAGTATCTCCCCTTTCTCTGCCATTCTAAGAATGCCTTCCATCATATCCTTGTCCATTCCCTCCCCCTGACATGGGGGTCTGTACACAACCCCTGTGCGGATTGTGGTGCCCTTTCCAGTCTCCAAGGTGACCCACAGGGCCTCCTCTCTTCCCTGTTTACTCTTTTTTTCAGTTGCTTTTATCCCTTCCTTTACATAGAGAGCTACTCCTCCCCCTCTTCTCCCCTGCCTGTCTCTCCTGTAGGTTATGTACCCTGGTATGTTAACATCCCAGTCATGGTTCTCTGTGTACCATGTTTCTGTGACTGCTATGATATCCAGGCATCCCTGGTCCTGGACAACCATCGTCCAAGTGCCATCCTGTTGGCCATTAGTAAACTCTTAGAGAAAACTGTGGCTGAACAGCTTACAGAGTATATTCAGACTCATAAGTTGCTGTCCCCTGCACAGCATGGATATCGTAAAGGGTACGGCATGACCACTGCCCTTGTCTCTGTCTCTTCCAGCATCAGGGTGGCCATGGACCAGGGTGAACTCTCTGGGGCTATATTCATTGACTTATCCAAAGCCTTTGAACTTGTAGACCATGCATTACTCTGCTCACAGATGCAGTCCTTAGGCCTGACCCCCCTACCTTGAGTTGTCTGAGAAACTACTTCCAGGGCAGAATACAGCAGACTAAATTCAACAAGGTCCTCTCTGACCCCACTCTGGTGACCTCTGGTGTCCCACAAGGATCAGTTTTGGTGCCCCTTCTCTTCTCTGCATTTGTTAACAACCTCCCTGCTTCTGCTTCCACCTGTAGCGTCACCCTTTATGCAGATGATCTTGTCATCCTTGCACATTCCAGAGACATTAAGGTTCTTAACCTTCAGCTGAGTGAGGCCTTTAAGAATACTCAAGCCTGGGTAACATCCCACAAGCTGGTCCTTAATCTGAAAAAAACTCAGGCCATGCTGTTTGGGTCAGCAGCCAAGACCAAGGCCTCCCCTGTCCCTCTATGTGTCAGTGGTGTGGATGGTTCTCCCCTCCTAACCACTGTTTCAATAAAATACCTTGGGGTTACACTTGACCCCCAACTCGACCTGGGGAGTCACATCCTAAATGTTTGTAGAACTGTAAACTGCAAACTGGGTCTTGCCTACAGGGCAAAAAAAAATTTGTCATCTGCAGCTCGCTTGGCACTGGCCAGAGGTGTGCTGCTCCCTTCACTAAGCTGTGGCCTTCTGTTCGCTGGCACCTCCAAGGTCCACCTTGCTAGGTGGAACATGACCTATAACAACATCTGTCGCTTTGCCCTGGCTGTCCCACATCTCACCCACCATTGTAAATTATATGACAAACTGAGCTGGCTTTTCACAGACAATTACTTGAAATACAGGTTGGGCTGCTTCGTAGAAAAGGTGCTCAGAACTGGCACCCCACTGGGGCTTGCACAGCTTCTCATGCCTGTTGTATCCTTCTCCTACTCCCTCAGGTCTCAGGGTCCAGCGGTGCTCAAAGTTCCATATACTCGAAACCTAATGGGGGATAGGGGACTTTGCTACATGTGCTCCGAGGCTATGGAACTCCCTTCCTGACCATGTACATTCCTCCCCCTCCCAACTGTGTCTCCGGAATTCCCTGTGGGAGCACTCGAAACTGTCCTCGGTGTGTGGGTGTCCCAAGCCACCCTAACCAGGTCTCCAAATTGGTCCCATTCTGACCCACTATCTACTGTCCTTCAGTCTCTGGGTAGAATGTGATTGATTGCCATCTGCTTATGAATTAAGTGGCTCTGGTAAATAGGGTCACTCATGCAATGTAATTACCATTGAATGTGTTATTCTATTTATTCTGTATGTATATGTATATTTTACCTATTACGGTTCACTGTAGACTATCTATGTTTATCTTGCTCTCTTGTAATGCTGTACATTGCCCCTCTTGTTGTTATGTACCTTGTTTGAACCTGAATTTTCATTGTACTCTCCTGGGTCGTACCTGAAAATAGGCATACGGATTGTCTAGTGTACCTACCTGGTCAACAAAAGCTAAATAAATAAATAAACTCATGCACACGCACTTTTTTGAGGTTCAATTCCACAGTGCAGTAGACCCCTCCACACACAGTGTGAGCAGCATTTATTGAGTCACACACAGAGGGTCTTGTTGATATTTGTGAAACTTTGAAACTAGTTCCATAATTATTAAAGCATTACTGTTGAAATGCAACTTTTTGTATGTTAACATGCAGATGGCACCCACAACATTAGTAAATATTAAGCCTCTCATCAGTTGTACCTTTCAAACCTAAAAAAAAACTCACTCATATGCAAAGTTTGGGAGGTTTAATCTCATAATGCAATGAATGCTTTCACATGCAGTGTGAGCAGCATGTAACGAGTCATGCACAGAGGGTCTTGTTGATATTTGTGCAACTTTGAAATTAGTTTCATGATTGTTAAAGCATTACTGTTGAAATGCGAGTTTTTGTATGTTAACATGGAGATGGTACCCACAATGTTAGTAAATATTAAGTGTCTCATCAGCTGTATCTTTTCAAAATAACAGATTAAAAACATTAAAAATTAGCCGAAGTGTCTGTCTTTCATGTTTATGATTTAATAATTCCACAAATTGCGGAACTGCTCTTGCCATGTTGCAAGGTTCTTTTGTTTCACCCTACCGGCAATGATTTGTGTCTACTTGGAAAATAATGTTTAAATATGCTTCATGTTTTATCAACATGTTTTAGTCTTGTACTGTAACACTCCCAGGTCATGCCTGTAAATAGGTTTGTGTATGCCTACAGTGTATGTACCTGGTGTAAAATAACAAGTACATTTTTCATTAGTCTTTGCATGTGAACATGCAAGTGGCAGATTGCCCAGGGAGGGACTACATAGAAACATAGAATTTGACAGCAGATAAGGACTGCTTGGCCCACCCAGTCTGCCCATTTCCCTACCTGATGGATAAGCTGCAGATTCTAGTTAATCAACAGCTTACTTCCTCCTGCCCCCCCACTAGAATTGCCTTATGCCTGTCCCACGCATTCTGGAATTCTCTCACTGTTCCTGACTCCACAACATCCTCAGGAAGCCTGTTCCATGCATCCACAATTCTCTCTGTGAAAAAATACTTTCTAGCATTACCTCTGAGCCATCCCCCCATCTTCAAATTGTGCCCCTTGTTCTTGCACATCTCTTCTTCTGAAAGATACTACCCTCTTGTACCTTGTTAATTCCTTGAGATACTTGAAAGTTTCTATCATGTTTCTCCCCCTCCGTCCTTTCCTCAAGGTATACATGTTAAGCTGCTTTTAGTCTCTCCTTGTATGTCTTCTGGTTGCAGACCTTGCACCATTTTGTTCCCTCCTCTGAACAGCCTCCACTCTGTCTATGGCTTTGCAGAGATGGGGTCTTCAGAATTGCACGTAGTACTCCAGATGGGGTCTCACTAACTGTTTGTAGAGAGGATAACAACTTCCTGTTTTCTACTATTGATGCCTCTCCCTCTGCATCCCAGTATCCCCCAGCCCTCCTTACTGCCTTCTCACATTGCTTGCCCACCTTTAGGTCATCTGATATAATTACTCCTAGGTCTCTTTCAATTTTTGTTGTTGTTATTAACTCACCCCCCATTGTGTACTCTTTCCCTGGGTTTTTGTTTCCAGATGCATTACCTTGCACTTCTTTGAATTTAATCTGAGCTGCCATGTATTTGACCATTCCTCCAACCTTGCCAAGTCCCTTTTCATTCTTTCCACCCCCCCTGTGTATCAACCCTGTTGCAGATCTTTGTGTCATCTGCAAAGAGGCATCTTCCTTCCAGGTGCTCTCCAATGTCACTTATAAAGATATTAAAGGACCGGTCCAGTACCGAACCCTCTGACCCTGCTAGATTACCCTTCTTCCTTCACTGTGGACTCTGTTTACTATTACCTGGTTGCATCATGTATTTGTCCAGCCAGTTTTTATCCAGGCTACCACCTTGGGACCCACTCCAGGGCTGGCTAACTTGTATATTAATCTTTTGTGTGAGACTGTGTCGAATGCCTTGCTAAAATCTAGGTACGCCATATCCACAGCCCCTCCCTGGTCTACTACTTTGGTTACCCAGTCTAAGAAATCTATTAGGTTCGTCTGACATGACCTTCCTGCTGTGAAACCATGCTGCCTTGGATCCTGTGCCCCTCTGGCCTCTAGGTACTCAACAATTCTTTCCTTCAGAAGTGATTCCATCATTTTTCCTTCCACTGAAGTCAAACTAGCTGGTCTGTAGTTTCCTGCCTCTGCCCTGCTCCCACTTTTGTGAAGTGGAATCACATTTGCCCTCCTCCAGTCCTCAGGTACCACTCCATCCTCCCATGATTTGTTACAGAGTTGTCAGTGGTGTTACTAGTTTCACTTTTGTTCTTTTAATATTCTTGGATAGATCCCATCAGGCCCCATTGCTTTGTCCAGCCTCAGTTTCAAGAGTTCTTTCAAACCTTTTCTTCTGTGAATGGATGGGTGCATTCCCCCTATTCAGAGTTTCTCCTTGTTTGGTTTAGGCAACCTCCTCCCCTCATCTGTTGTGAATACTGAGCAGAAATACTCATTCAGTATCCTTGCTTTTCACTGTCACCCTCTGCCCACATTCCCTCCCTTTATTAAGTCTCTGTATCCCTCCTTTGGTCTTTCTTCTGCCTAATGTAGCGCTATAAAAGGTTTATTCCCTTCTTAACAGAGATGGCTATCTTTTCTCAGTTTCTGCCTTTGCTATTCTGACTGCCTTCCTGCCTCCCTTCTGCTTTAACTGATAAAGTTCTCTGTCCTGCTCCTTCTGTGTTTCCTTATATTTTCTGAATGCTTCCTTTTCTCCGTAACTGTCCCTGCCACCTCTTTTGAGAGCCATAGTGTTTTTTTTCCTTCATTTTGTTTTATTGATTTGCTTCACACAAAGGCTTGTTGCCTCTGCGATGGCTGTTTTGATTATTCCCCATTGTTCCTCCACCCCTCCTTCTTGCCCATTTGCTAATGCCTTTCTAAGGCACTCTCTCATTTTCCCAAAGTTAGCCTTCCTAAAGTCCAATACTCTTGTTTTTGTATGGCTTGACTCTATGGCTGTGTTTATTGTGAACCACACTGGTGGTCACTTGTTCCCGGATAGCTACCCACTTCTAAATCTGAGATCCTTTCTCCTTCCCCATTTGAGAGTACCAGGTCTAAGATTGCTCCCTCCTGAGTGGGTTCCAACACTAGCTGTCTGAGGCATGCCCCTGTAGGGCATCAAGAATAACCCTGCTCTTTGATGCTCTGCAGCAAAGGTACTCCAGTTAACATCTGGCATATTCTAGGTCCCCCATCAACAATATCATCTCCTTTATGCCATTTTAAGGATGCCTTCTATCATTTCCTTGTCCATTTCCTCCCTGAGATGGGGGTCTGTACACAACCCCTATGTGGACTGTGGTGCCATTTCCTGTCTCCAGGGTGACCCATAGTACCACTCTAACTTCCTGTTTACTCTTAGTTCTGTTACTTTAATCCCTTCCCTATAGAGAGCTACTCCTCCTCCTCTTTACCCACCCTGTCCCTCCTTAGACTGTGTGTATCCTGGTATGTTGACTTCTACTCATGGGTCTCTGTGTACCATGTTTCAGTGACTACCACAATATCCAGGCATCCCTCTTCCATTAAGGCCACTAGTTCAGGGAGCTTGTTGCACAGACTACAGGCATTGGTACTCATCACCTTCCATTTATTTTTATGGCCTTACCCCTTTTAGCCCCATCCCCTGTCCTTAACACCTTTTTCTGCATTTATCCCTGTCCTGCTCCCTACTGACTTCTCTGCCTTGGTGTTTACCTCTCTAACTACTGCACTTTGTGGGGGGAGGCTGGGATTTCCCTGCTCCTTTTCAGTGCCTCCCCTCTTGGCTAGTTTAAATGCTTGCCAATGAAGCATTTAAACCTGTCACTTAGGATCCTGGATCCCTCCCTAGACAGATGCAGATCATCGTGCCAGTATAATCCTGCGTCCCTCCAGGTGGCTCCCCAGTCCCCAGTGAAGCCAAAACCCTGAGCTCCACACCAGTTTTTCAACCATTCATTGAATCCTATGGTGCGGAATACCCTAGCATCATCCTTGCCATAGACAGGCAGCACCTCTGAGAAGGTTACCGTACATGCTACTTGTCTAAGACCCCTCCCCAACTCCACAAACTCCTCTTGCACTGTTCTGATCCCATTTACAGCCAGGTCATTTGTCTCTAGGTGGACAATGACATCCAGCTCCCTCCCTCATGCAGCTGCTCTCATGATCCTGAGGATTTGCTTCCTGTCCCTCCAAGCCGTGGCACCAGGCAGGCATCTTACCTCCCTATCCCCTTCCTCCCACATGTCTACCCCCCTAATGATTGAGTCCCTCACCAGGACTTGTTTCCTTCCCCTGTGAGGTCTCGTGCCACCCTCCTGTGGGTCTCCTTTGTAGAGGTTCCCGGCATCCTCCTTGGTCTCCACTGCAGGTGCCGCCATAGAGGAACCACTCTTTACCAGAACAGCATATGAATTGTGGAGACTGTAACTAATTCCTTCAGAAGCACATTCAAGCTTAGATTCAGCAGGGCCATCCTACATCCTCAGCTATTTGAATAAAAATCCATTCAGATTCAGAAAAAAACATGCACAAAGAATAACCTACAGTACCTGTTCACTTGCAAAATGTTTTGTAGTCATCAGCCCAATTAAATGAAAGGCACAGTTTGCACCTTTACTGTACCACCCAGTGTTTCAGATGCTGTGATGGCTTAGGTGCATCACCGACTGTACCTGGAGTACTGTGTTTTGGCACCCATACTTGAGGAGAGATGTTGCTCTTCTTGAGAGGGTCCAGAGGAGAGTGTCTAGGATGATTCATGGCCTGAAGGACCTGTCCTATGAGGAGGGACTTAGGGATTTGAACATGTACTCCCTGGAGGAGAGGAGGGATGGGGGATATGACAGAAGTCTTTAAATATTTGAAGGAGATTAACTGGATCAGCTCAGACTGACTGCTCTAGTTGAGGAATAACAGAGCCATGGGGGGGCATAGCCTGAGATTGGTGTGGGTGAGGTTTAAGGGGGAGATGAGGCATCACTGTTTCACTGAGAGGGTGGTGGTTCCATGGAATTTGTTGCTGGCAGAGTTAGTGTGGCTGGAGACAGTCGGGGGGTTCAAGAGCTGATGGGACAGGCACAGGGTGTTGTTCGGGTGGAGGGAGCGGGGAAGGTAATGGGTCCACCAGGGGGCACAAAGGGGGAAGGACAGCCACAGTGTCTGGACTGTAGGCTATTACTTGAGCAGACTTGATAGATCACTGGGCCTAATCTACTGGCAATTTAATATGTTAGTATATGTAGAATGCAGACTAGAGTTATCAAAAACAGTACAGTGTGAGGTGGGGAGGAGGTTTCTAAGAGATTCTGTGTGATTCTGTTTTAATCTAATTCATTACCAGGTTTCATTTCAAAATCTACTGGTGAATGTACATACTGGCCAATGGATTTTGAAACTAAACTGGGCAGGAATCAGATTAAAACAGAATTGCAGAGAATCCCTTAGAAACCTCTTCTATACCACACACTGTATTATTTTTGACAATTCAACTCTGCATTCTACATTTCAGTATATTTTAAAAATTTTCTTTAAAAATTTTAGTAGTTTACACAGTTATGGAACAACTCCAAAAATCACAAGAAATTGCAGAAATATTGCAGAGAACTGTGAAAATTGAGGATTTTGCAATGAAATTGCAGTTGCAATTTTCCAATGGTCCTGCTGATAGCCCACCTACCATCCCCCAAACTGCCATGACAACCAATTAGGTGGTTGGCTATTACTTTAATTTGTCCCCAGACTCCATCATCTGTAAGTCACCACAAAGCTTAAGATTTAGTGAGTTATGTGATGTCACAGATACGCAAGGCAAGGCAAATTTTATTTAAAGATGCCCAGTCCCCGGGGATCTGTGTGCTGTACACAAGAAAAAAAAAAAAAAAGTAAATAAACAACACACCAATGAATAAAACAGTATTAAATATATAGCTATGTTAGAATAAAATAAGAAAACTACATCCATACATAAAAAAATAAAATAAATACGAATAACACAGAAGCAGAGCACACACTAACCTTCAAAGAATAATAACCAGGGCACCAGTCTCATTGCTTATAGAGTAATAAATGTTTTTTTAAATGAGACTGTTGCCCTAGTTATCCTTTGGAGGTTAGTGTGTGCTCTGCGTCTGTGTTACTTATTTAGTTTGTTTTAGCATTGCAGCACCACTGTCCTTGTGCACACTCTACTGTGTTTTTTTTTAAATAAATATGAAGTCTGGGACAAAAACTGTTTCATAGTTTGTCAGTGCCAAGGCAATACTTAAAAGACAGGATCAGGGAAAGCTTGATTAAATAAGAAGGCCTTGAGATGGTCCTTGAACCCCTCTACTGAAGGGACATCCCTACAGTTGGAGGTAGCGAATGTCACAAATGCACTCAGCAGGTCAGGCCCTGTGCTCCCTCAGTGCCATCCTCCGAGAGCAATATTGTGAATGGGTAACAGACAGGGTAACCCTCCTGTCTGCTTGTGGGTCTGAATCACCTTTAGTCTCAAGTTCTGGGGGGGGGGTTAAACTGTGAACCTTATGCTAGCGTACCCAAATGTACAGGCTCAGATAATCTGTTCTTTGGGGGATGCCAGATATCTTTCACCTAAGGGCACCTAACCAGGTTTCCAAAATGAACCCTTAAAACTATATAAAGACCTTAGGTATATTCTTACCTTTTCCCAGTTTAGTAACACCCTCAAGCTTATGAACAGTTTTTTGTCAGGCTTAACCCTCTAAATGTCACATGCAAAAGAACTTTGAAGGCCCAGGCAGTATCTTTCAAATGAAAGGTTTACTTAGAAATGGATAAAAATATGTTAAATGTAAACACAGAACACTATATCAGGGGCCGGGGGGGGAGGAGCTAGCTCCCAATAGGGGCTGGCTAACAAACAGACACGAAAGACCATTCGGCCTATTCTGCTGGCTTTTAGTATGTTAGTATATCAAAAGCATACAATCATTTAAAAGAAAACTACAGACAAACTCCTACCAACATACAGTTAGACTTTTTCAATCTAATGTATTACCTCTATAGTGCTTATAGTTAGATCTTGTTTCTTAAGAGTCCAAAAAAAGTGTCACTCAGTTGAAACACAGAATACAGTTTAAAACTCTGTGTTTCCATCCCTTCTATGATGTCATCTAGCTCTTCCTCCTTTTAGAATATAAAAATTATACAAACAATGATCTTCCTGTCAGGAGATATTTTAAATACTGTGACTTCAGCAACAACTAATTTCCCAGTCTGACTCCTTAATTAACATTCCCTCTTTGATCTCAAGCAGTTCCTCTTCCCAGGGCACATAAAAGGATTTTTATGACTTTTCACACCATGGTATCAAATCTTTTTCCTCTAAGACGTCATAAAAGTTTACAAGCCTTATATCCTGGCAGCTGGGTCAGTTCTAATTACAACAGAAAACAGGAGACCCTTAATTAAGTCTCTCTAGTCTTTTAATTACCTCCTGGCTAGTTCCTGTTGCTGAAACCTGGGGGGGGGGCACCCATACCACATGCTGTCTTTTTATATTACAAATATCATAGAACAATCATAACCAGCTGGCCAAGCATCACAGTCCTCCCCACATAGACTGAATTTGGGGGCTCTATCCCTTGCATGGGATGAGCTTCCCAAATCAGTTCACTCCACATAAAGATGTGAAAGACCATTGGCATTCTGATTGATCACTCAAGTCCTATGTAAGATTGTCATGTCATACCCTTGCAAAGAAAGCAAGACTTCATCTTAATAGTCTACCATTAGTTTTTCCCATTTGTTAGTTTTTCCCATTTGGGTCAGCCAAACCAGGGGGCTGTGGTCTGTTTGTACCTCATAATGCTGCCTGTATAAGTATGGCTCTAACTTCTTTAGGGCCCACACTATGGCAAGGCACTCTTTTTCCACAGTAGAGTAAGCCTGCTCCCTGGGATGTAACTTATTACTCAGGTACACTACAGGGTGATCTTTCCCTTGGTTGGATGTCTGACTCAGTACCGCCCCAATACCCACATGTGAGGCATCAGTCTGGACTATAAAGAGTCTGCTATAGTCAGGACTTGACAATACAGGAGCACTGCACAGTGTCTCCTTCAGTCTGGTAAAGTCTTTTTCAAAGGCTGGTTCCCAGGTAATTTTTCTAGGTATCCTTTTCTTTACTAGGTCAGATAGGGGAGCAGCCAGGGCACTGTAATTGGGTACAAATTTCCTATAGTACCCTGCTGTCCTGAAAAAACTCCAGACCTGCTTCTGCATTTCTGGTCTGAGCCATGCCTTGATCACCTCTATTTTTACTTGGTTAGGACAGAGCTGTCCCCAGCCTACAACATGCCTGAGGTATGCCACTTCAGTAATGGCCACCTGCCACTTCTCAGTTTTGACAGTGAGCTCGGCCCTCTGTATCATGCCCAGCACTTCCCTAAGGTGGGACAGGTGTTCCTCCCAGTGGTCACTAAAGATGGCAGTGTCATCCAGGTATGCCACGGTGTACTCCTCAGCACCATTTAACACCTGGTTCACCAACCTCTGGAAAGTGGCCGGGGCGTTCTTCATTCTGAAATGCATTACTTTAAATTCAAATAAGCCTATAGGAGTGATGAAGGCTGACCTCTTCCTAGCGCTGTCTGTTAAACATACCTACCAATACCCCTTTGTCAGGTAAATAGTGGTAAGGTAGATCGCCCTTCCCAACTTGTCCAGGAGTTCATCCATCTGGGGCATCGGGTGGGTGTCTGACTTTGTGACTGCATTCAGTCCATGATAGCCCACACAGAAATGAGTAGAGCCATCTGGCTTGGGCACAAGGACTATGGGTGAGGCCCAGGGGCTGTGGGATCTCTGGATTGCCCCTAAATCCAGCATTTTCTCCATCTCCCTTCTAATGTCCTTTGGGCAGCCTCTGACACTTGATATGTTGTCCACCGTATGGGCATCTGTGTCCCTGTCTCCACATCATGCATTGCTAAGGGGATTGGTCCTGGCTTGGCACTAAACAGTGGGGCAAAGTCTGCTAAAACCTCCCTTACTTCCTGGATCTTGTCTGGGGCCAGCTAGGAGACAATTTAACTGCCTCCACAGAGGACTCCACTTATGCTTCTTCCAGCAAGTCCAGAAGAGGGTCTCCTCTCATCTGTCCTCTCCCAGGACTACATACTGCAAATACCATGTCAGCCCTATTAGCATATGGCTTCATCATGTTGACATGGTACATTCTTTCTTTATATCTTCTGTCAGGTAACACTATGATATAGTCCGTGTCATTTACCTTCCTAACTACTTTGTGCGGTCCTGCCCACTCAGATTGCAGCTTTTCTTTCTGGACCAGAATAAGGACCATGACTTCCTGACCCACTGTGTATGAGCAAGCTCTGGCTCTGTGGTCATACCACACATTTTGCCTCTGTTTGGCAGCTGCCAGGTTGTGCTGCGCTGTCCCCATGAGCTCCTTCAACCTTTCCCTAAACCTAAGGATGTAATCCACTATGGGAGTTCCCTGAGGGGGGCGTGCTTGCCTTCCCAGTCTTCCCAGATGAAGTCTAGGGGACCACATACCCAGCATTCATATAAGAGCTTGAAGGGCGAAAATCCTGTCAACTCTTGGGGTACCTCCCTATATGCAAACAATAGGTGGGGAAGGTATTTCTCCCAGTCCCTGCCATACTGTTCAGCAAATGCTTGGAGCATTGACTTCAGGGTACTGTTAAATCTTTCCACAAGCCAATTGGCTAGTGGGTGATAAGGTTTCATGTGTCTCTGCACCACCCCACATTTCTCCTACAAACATTTCATCAGGTCCGACATGAAAGAACCCCCTTGATTGGTGATAACCTCCTGCAGAACCCAACAAGGGGAGAAAATCCCAAGTAAGGCATCTGCCACTTTGTCTGTCCTCAGTAAGGATAGGGCAACTGCCTCTGGGTACCAGGTAGCATAATCCAGCACAGTCAGAATGAACCTCTTCCCGGAGGAGCTGGGGATATTTAAAGGCCCCACAATATCCATTCCCACCCTCTGGAATGGCTCCTCCACTATGGGCAATGGAATTAGGGTGGCTTGGGTTTCCTTACCTGCCTTCCCAATTTCTTGGTACCAGTGACAAGACCTGCAATACTCCTTCACCTACTGGGTGAAGTTGGGCCGATAGAAATGCTGGGCCAATCACTGCATAGTGTGCACAACTCCCAGATGACCAGACAAGGGAATATCGTGTGCAATCTTGAGTAACTTCTCATGATACACCTGGGGACTGACAAGCTGCCTGCCTATCACCCCTCCCTCTGTCTTCACAGCCTGAGCATACATCAGTCCATTTTCCCTTTTGGGACACTGTCTAGCAATATACTCAGTTTCTTTACAGACCCAACATTCATTTCTTTTCTCAGAGAAATATTTTCTCTGAAACATGGGGCTAACTGTTTTCGGTGGAGGCAGTGAGGGTTTTAGCTGCCCTGAAGGCACGTTTTTCCCTTTCTGTACTGCCATGCCCACCCAATTCGCTCTCAGAGCAGGTCTGCTTTTGGCATAACGGTCCGAGAGTTCAGCAGCCTCTTGCACTGTTTTGGGATCTCGGTCCTCCAGACAGGTTTTCAGCTCTGCTGAGCACACCCCCAAAAACTGTTCTAACAAAATAGCATTTTTGCGTTTATCTACAGTTTGCTTCAATTCCTTCCCACCAATGTTTTAAAAACTGACATTGTTTCTTGGCTAGCTCCTCGTAGCTCATGTCAGGACTTCTGAGCTTATGGAATTTAGCTCTGTATGATTCAGCAGTTAAATCAAACTTGTTTAAAAGTGCAGCTTTAAGTTTGCTGTAATCATTACTGTCCTCATTGTCCATTTGACCCAATGCATCCCGAGTTTTCCCGGTAAGTAGCGGGGATAGCTGGAAGCTCCAGGACCCTCTAGGAATTTTAGCCTGAATACAAACTTTTTCAAATGAATTTAAAAAGGCATTTATATCCTCTCCCTCTTTAAATTCAGCTGTCAATTTGGAATTCAATTTGTAACCCAGTCCTGTAGCTCCAGTTAAACCCAAGCCACTTACCTGCTCTGGTGCTGGTGTTTGGAGTTGTAGATTCTCCAGTTCATGTTGCCTCTGGTGCTCACACTCTTCCAGGTCTGCCTCTTGCTGTTCACACTCCCTATTCTCCTCTGCAGCTCGCTGGCACTCACGCTCTTCATGGTCAGCCTCTCGTTGTTCTCACTTCCTCTTCTCCTCTGTGGCTCGTTTCTCTCACTCAGCATCTCTCTGGAACTCCAGCTCCATTCTGCACAACTCAGTCTGCAGCCTGAGTGCTTCTGGTTCCAGAATGCCGGTGACCTTCCCCTGCTGCTGTGGTCCTTTGCTGGCACTGGCCCTGCTGTCATCCTCACAGGATCTGGACACTGCACTGGCCGCTGGCCCCTCCATGCTCAAGATTTGGCCTTTTTACAGTCACAGTCAGTGACTCAATGCTCTGGACATCTGCTGCCATCAGGGCATCCATGAGGTTCTGCTTTGTGGCTCTCCCCTCATACAGGACTCCTCTGTCCTGGCACAACTGCTTTGAGTAGTCTACAATATGCCCACTGTAGTTGGAAGTCATCTTCTTCCCTAACTATGGCTACTCTAACTTGCACTTTAGAAAAAAAAATAAAACAGGTAGGAACTTGACTGTAAGCCAAATGATATAGTTCTGTTTCCTTTTTGAAAATAAATCACTGCCTTTTTTGCAAGTGAGCTGTACAGTATTAAGCTGACTCACTGAACAGTTACCAAATTTATCCACACCGCTGCCAATCAAGTCTGTCACAAATGCACTCAGCAGGTCAGGCTCTCTGCTCCCACAGTGCCAATCTCTGAGCACAATATTGTGAACAGGTAACAGACAGGGTAACCCTCCTGTCTGCTTATGACTCTGAATCTCCTTTAGTCTCAAGTTCTGGGGGGGATTCAAACTGTGAACCTTATGCTAGCCTACCCAAATGTACAGGCTCAGATAATCTGCTGTTTGGGGGAATGCCAGATATCTTTCACCTAAGGGCACCAAACCAGATATCCAAAATGAGCCTTTAAAACTCTATAAAATACTTTGGGTATAATCTTACCTTTTCCCAGTTTAGTAACACCCTCAAGCTTATGAACAGTTTTTGTCGGTCTTAACCCTGTATACGTCACTTGCAAAAGAACTTGGAAGACCCAGGCAGTATCTTTCAAATTAAAGGCTTACTTAAAAAAGGATAAAAATATGTTAAATGTAAACACAGAACACTATATAAAAAAAGCATACAATCACTTATAGACTTTTTTCTATCTAATGTATTACCTCTATAGTGCTTATAGTTAGAGCTTGTTCTTGAGTCCAAAAGAAGTGTCACTCACTTGAAACACAGAATACAGTTTAAAACTCTGTGTTTCCATCCCTTCTATGATGTCATCTAGCTCCTCCTCCTTTTAGAATATAAAAATTATACAAACAATGATCTTCTTCTCAGGAGATATTTTAAATACTGTGACTTCAGCAAAAACTAATTTCCCAATATAACTCCTTAATTAACACCTCCTCTGTGATCTTGAGCAGTTCCTCTTCCCAGGGCACATCAAAGGATTTTTATGACTTTTCACAGTGTGGTATCAAATGTTTTTCCTCTAAGACATCATAAAAGTTTATAAGCCTTATATCCTGGCAGCTGGGTCAGTTCTAATTGCAACAGAAAACAGGAGACCCTTAATTAAGTCTCTGTATGCTTTTAATTATCTCCTGGCTAGTTCCTGTTGCTGAAACCTGGGGGTGGGGGCACCCATACCACAGGCTGTCTTTTTATATTACAGATATCATAGAACAGTCATAATCAGCTGGCCAAGCATCACAGCGATTCCACAGAACAGGGCCAGCAATACTAAAAGCTCTGTCACCAGCCATTTTTAGCCTCATGTTGGGAATTGCAAGGAGGTTACTAGAGGAGAACCGGAGGGAGCAGACTGAGGCAGCAGATGTAAGAAGGTCCACCAGGTAACCAGGGCCCGGGCTGTGTAGGGCCTTAAAGGTGAGAAAGCCCACCTTAAAGGGGACACTTTACCTGACTGGCAGCCAATGCAGTTCACACAGCACTGGGGTGCTGTGGCAGTACTTGGGCTGCCCTGTCAACAACCTGGCTGCTGTGTTTGGCATCAGCCGCAGCCACAGAGGGTGCTTCCTGAGGCCCCAAGGTAGAACTTATTACAGTAGTCAAGCCTCAATGTCACGAAGGTGTGCACCAAGGTAGGGAGGTCCAGGGGGCAGAACTAGAGGCTTGATCCTAGTGATATTCCTCAGATGATAGAAACTGGATGGACAACAGATGACACCTGGAATTCAAGTATCAATCCACTGTCCAGGATAACACCAAGATTGCGCACCCTAGAGGATGCCTTTAATGGCACAGAACCCAGAAAAAGTCCCATCTCTGCACCAGAGACTATCCTGTCATGCTTTCTGTTTGACTCCACTACCAGTACAGTACCTCTGTATTATCGGGGATCAGTCACAACCAGCTGGAGGTCTTCCAGTCATTAATCTCAGCATGGTAATTATTTAGCATGCCCACTGCACTGGATGTACCAGGGGCAAAGGAAAGGTACAGCTGGTGTGAGGGAATTTTTATATATCCTAAAGCTATATTTGCTATTAAATGCCTTGAAGCTATGCTTGCTTTGAAAGCCATGTTGTAACAAAGTCATAATGAATGTAGTAGAAATTTCTGAGTTCATGTTTTGTTCTTTTAAGGGTTATAGAATTTGTACTGAGGGTTACTTGAAGTACATTTGTAAAAACAGAAAATAGATAAAACTGAGCAGAACTGGTTGTACCCAGCCTAAATAATGGGCCTGGGCAAAATATAATAATAACAGCACATAGTGGCATTGAAGATAAGCTGTACGTTGCTATGGTGTGAGTGAAACTCATTATCTCTCTCAGGTCAGCTTGACCCAGGCATATGTATCAAGCAGTGTTGGAAAGAAATGGAATAAGTAGTGAAAAAGTACCTCATACATAAACTTGTTTTTCTTTTTCTGTTACATTGCTGAAAACTTGTTATGCTGTTTTATGATTGGCTCATACTGAAATGCTGGTATTTTTCAAGATAAGAAGTGCAAAATCTAGCTTATAAAAGCTGCTGTAAACTTTAATCAATGACTATCTCCTTTGTAGAAGTCCCACTGCATGTGTGAGATATTTGATCAAATAAAGCGACGTTAAGACAAAACCCATTGGTGTGGTTTTGCCCGTGTGTAGGGAGTGGTTGCTCAGGTAATACTTACAGTGAGAGAATTTGCGATCACAGTTTTGGCGTAGTCGGCAGGATGAGTTCTTGGGTCCGTGTCACCTCATGATCGGGTTGTTCTCTTGGACAAAAAGAAGGACATTTTTGTGGAACCCCATCAGGATGTGGCGCCTGAGGCGGCGATAGTACATCATCACTGTAAGTACAAGAATACCTTGGAGCGAGTAGTACTATAAAGGACAGGCCTAGATAATATGGAAACAAGGGGGAAAAAAAATAGCTGGGTCCAGAGTTAGTATTATCTGGACCGGCAAATGTATGTTTGATAAGTTTGACCTAACAAATTACAAGGGCAACTGCACTGCCCTTTGGTACTTGTAATTTGTGTTTGCTGCAAGTATATACTGTTAGAGCCAATGATGGCTTTCACAGTTCAGGCTGCTTTTAGGAGAAAAACAGCAGCTGATTAAGTAAAGTTAGATAAGCAACATCTAGAGAAAGAAAAATAAACTACTGTGAATGTACGCACAGTAGGTGACTACAGACGGGATGATTTGAAAATCCTCCCCCCATGTTGCCTATCTGTGTAGTTTCAAGTTTTTTGTATCAATTTCAAGTTCCCTTGCCTCCTATAGAGGCTGAAACATTTGATCCCAAGTACTGGGGACCTCTACCAGATGGATCTCAATCTAGTACTGTTAGAGATTTTTTTGTTGTGTTTTTAAACTGCAAACCAGAGCTCTGGAAAAAGACTTGGTTTGGCAGGTTACTAAAATGGCCAAAAGAAAAATTTTGAAAGGGTTAATAGCTGCAGTGTTTGAAATTATCATGAAGGTCCTGCAGTCAGTTTTCTTACTCAGACTAGTGTATGGAAAGAAAAAAAAAATACCTTGGCACGGGTAAGTCTGAATTTTTATTCAAAGTTGTTTTATGTCTGTCTGTTTTATTTCTGTAATACATATACTAAACAAGGTAATGCTCTGTCTTTCTACGTGCATATTTTCTAGCTTATATCTGTGTTCTGTAATTATGTTCTGTTGTCAAGGTTGCGAGATAGGATTGACTGCCTTCATTGCACAACTATATTACAGTAAAAAAGAAAGAAAAAAGCTTCTTTGCCTCATATCTGACTGTTTTAATTGGTTTTATTTTAATGAAACATTTGTGCTGCCTAGATAGGGTCAGTGAAGAACTTTTGTATGTAGTTGTTGGTTAAAGCAGGTAGTGTTGAAGGTGAAGAGATATGGCGTCATAGATCCGCAATGTGCAGAAAGATTTGTAGTTTGCAAGCAATGTGCCAAGCCACTGCTAGGTGAAAATGTAATGTGTTAACAGCTATAAATGGCTTTATCATACTTCTAGTTATAACCAGAAACTTTTTGCAAAATGGCAGGGTGCCATATTTTGGCTATGCTCCAAAAGGTGTAACCATGTTATACAAGATGTATTCACTTACAGATGGTACGTTGTGTTGTGTTTTAAAGGTGTTGAAAGGAGTTAGAATGTGTTTAAAAAGTGTTTTGTTCTGGAAAGATTTGGCATGGAGATATGTATAAATGTGTTGATTTAAAAATTGTCAGTGTTACAAGACAGGGGGAGGCAGCACATATATCTAAAACACGTACAGTTTTCTAATGAAACTATGGGCATTACCTCAGCAAATTGGTGTGAAACAATGTCAGTCTTATTTTGTGTTAAGTATTTCTTTTGTGTATGTGTATGTGTGTGTACTGTCTTGGCCAGCAGTTTTATTGTAAAGATATTTAATATCAGTAGCGTTCAAGGACACTAAAAAATAAATAACTGGGTTTGAACGACCATGCATGCACACTTGACCTTTTGCACGTTATTTGACCTTCTTGTGTTTCAACATTTTATGTTACTACCAGTTCAAACTTGATGTGTATTCCATACCTAAAGCACAACTTTTCACACAAAATGTATGTTTTCATGAAAGCACACCAAGAGTGAACCATGTAATTTGACTTTTATTGCAAAACTAGTATTCTAAGTGAAGAGGAACAAACTTTTCTTCTTGTCTCACTGCTTCTGAATTGCAGCCATTACAGGCAATACTCCAGCTGGAAGGGAGGATTATTCATCATCTCCCCATATTATATATATATATATATATATATATATATATATATAGTACAATTTTGAAAAAGGACTATTACAGCTGTTTTTGAGAGTTTACCATCTACAGTTAAAACAATGGTTTTGTTTTTTATGTGTGACCATAAGTGTAATAATTTTTGTCTTTTGAAATGCATTCTAAGAGATACGTATGTACGGTATTACCATCAATATGGATTTTTTTTATAAACTCAGCTGACATTTTGTCATGCTTAGGATAAAGAGACAGGGGCCGCTTAGCTACTTTTATCCTATGGAAATAATCTTGTTTTATTTTTAAACTGGTGTGTGTTTGTTTTTGTTGTTTGTCTGTGTTTCTTCTCTTTCTTCTAGAGAAAAAGAAGTTACCCATCTTTATAGTAAGGTATGAAACTTACTAAACTAATTGTAATATTATCTTGTTATAATTTAGAGTGTAGTAGGTGGCGATCATGTCACCATCCACAGCTAACCTTTTTATTGCTACAGTATTCGAGCTGTCTCTTCCACCAGTAGGAGCTTGGGAGGAGGGGGTAAGCTACCCTTCCTCTATCCCTTCCAGTGTAGTACCCACAAAGGTTGCAAGGTACATCACTGGTCCTCCAAAGGGGTAAATAAAGAAAATGTATATTTGCCAATAATTGTTTCTTATTTACAGGTTTAAAAAAAAAAAAAAAAAGAGACCCAAGGTATTTTAACAGCATAACCCAGCTCAAGCCCTTCTGTTTGCAAACAGTTAAATCTTACACCTATTATTGGTACAAGGGTTTCTGCCCTCAGCAAGTAATCAGTTATGCTGGAGGATAAAGTTGTGTATGTATGTCCACACATATTCATTCTTTTGATTGTCTTTTCAGCTTTCTTATCCTGTTAAAACAAATGCAAAACAACTTTTGTCATTGCCTTACAGCAATTAATGAATGCATTTTTTTCAACCAGTAAATTCACAGTACTCTAACATTTCTGGACTCTAAGCTAAGTTTACAGTCTATATGTGTTGTTTAAAAATGTATTTTATGCATTATGCATTATGCTCAATACTGAAATTGTTCTATTACAAACATGCTTATGTTTCATGTTTATGTTATAATGTTTTGATATACATCTTGCTACACTGTATCATGTGTGTATTCAGAAAAGTGTTCCACATGTATAACGTTTTTAATGCTCATAACCTAACCTAAATACTGGGACCAGCATTGCTGACCCACCCCTACAATATGTTCCAAAGCAAAACCAAAAGTAAAATTAATGCTCTGTTTGTCTTATTGCTGACAGGTACCCCTGAAGAATGAGTGTACTCTATGCAGGTTTTGTCATTTTAAATTTTAACAATTATAATATGCAAAATTTAGATTGTACTCCAAACCTATGCTTCAAGCTTACCCACTCAGTACTTTGGAGTATTTTACTATACAGGGTAAAAAAAAAGGTAGACCTTTTCACTTGTCACAGGTGCAATAGGCACTGTTATTAAATTGGCATAGGCCAACAACATATGTATTTGTCCCACTAATTGCATTGTATAAAAGGCATATTGTTATGAACAATATGTTTGAAGTGTAACTGCATTAAGCAGGTTAGCAAGAGGAAAAGGAAGAGGAGACCATTATGGTTTTCAAAGAGAACAAAAAAAAGTGAAAGCCAAAAGATAGCATTCAGGCAATACAAAAGACACAGGCAGAAGGGATGGGAAAAGTACCAGGAGAAACAAAGGGGAGGCAGAGGGAAGTCAGTAAGGGAAGCCAAAGCTCAGACAAAGAAAACATTACAAATCAGTGGTTAAAGGGACAAAACCTTTTACAGGTACATAAGTAAAAAAAAAGACAAAGGGAGGGATAGTGAGACTAAGGGGAGGATGTGGAGTCGTAGAGAATGACAACAGTAAAGCTGACATATTGAACAGGTATTTTTGCTCAGTCTTTACTGAGGAAGAGGGGGTAATGGGTCTGAAGGGAGTACAAGGGGTGAGAATGGTGCAGAAATGGATTGCATCACAAGTCCTATGAAGACAAGTTAAAGGAACTGAACATGTACTCCCTGGAGGAGAGGAGGAGGAGAGGATATAATAAGAGACATACAAGTATCTTACAGGGAAAAACAGAGTGCAGGAAAACACTATTTTTAAGTGAAAAAGATGTTCCAGGACTAGAGGGCATGAAATAAAGTTGGAGGGAGGACGATTCAGAGGAAACATGAGAAAGAATTTCTTCACAGAACAGGTGGTGGACAAGTGGAACACCCTGCCAGAGGAAGTGGTGGGGGCTAAAACAATCACGGGATTTAAGAATGCATGGGATGGACATAAAGGAATCTAGGAGGTCAGGGTGAAAACAGACTTCTAGGAAAACAAACTGAACTTACAAGCTCAAATGGGCAGACTGGGTGGGCTATAGGCCCTTATCTGCTGACACTGTCTATGTATTTATGTATCTATGTATTGTAACATTACAAGATTTTATAACTCAGGTCTCAGTCAGGCCTGCTTGCAACAGACAGGGAAATAATGTTCATCACTGTCATAACTGCTTCAGTAATTTAAAAAGCAGGAGGTAACCATAACATTGTCATGATTTACAGATGGTCAAATGAGTATAATTAAACCTCGGCCTGCACCCCAGGTGTGCAGTTAATGTCCAATTTTATTTTTCTCTTTCTAATTGCCAGAATTTAGGCTCTGTCACACCACTCTTTACAAAACAAGAAGTTAATGGTTTAAAGATTGTTATTATGTTTTTAATTCAGTGTCTAACACACTTTGCAAGTTTGCAGGTTTCCAAGGTGTGGCACACATAAGATCTCCACGTTCAACAGAAGTAATACTTTCATCTAAGTTGCCAAGACCTTCATCTTTTTCCTTAAAAAGAAAAACAACTGCCACAGTTTGATGTTATCACCATCTTTGTGCCTGACTGGTTCCTAATAAGGACTATTGCATGAATCCAGTTATTGTTACCTCTGCAAGTGTAATGTTTTCAGCAAAATTACACCTATTTGTAGAACTTTAAATCAACTGAAGAAAGTCCAGTCAGTTCAGACTCTGCAATCAAGCTTATTGTTTCTGCTTACTATGAAGTTAAGTCTGGGAAGGGCACTCCCCAACTCCAGCGAGAAGATTCTGCTTCAATTGACCTTCAAGCAATACATCCATTTTCTTCAGCTGCTGCTTGTTCCAAACATGGCTGGTACTTTCTACAACCCTATTGCTCTGTTATGGACTGTGTTCTTAATGGTTTATTGTCAATTGTTACCTTTTATGGACTGTTAATCTTTATGCGAGGTGTAATCAACTCACGACAAAACAAATGCCATGCCAGTGTGTGTGTGTGTGGCTATTCCATTAAAAGGACTCAATGCACCCCTGGCCAGTGAGTCTACTAATCAGCCAGCTAGCAAAATGAACACTGACTTTTCTACTATGCTGGTGTTTTGTTTTTAAATTACTGTCTGCATTGCCTCATATGCCTTGTGGGGTTACCACCATTCTGCAAATGACATTTCATCTGTACTGTAACTACATCAACCTGTGAATACTTGTATGAACTTATGAACTGTTAATTTCATGGACTGTTATGTTTTATAAGGACTTATCTGTCAAGAGACATTATCAACAGATTCTTCAATCAAGCTCCCAGGGTGTTGCCACACCTCAACACAAGTAGCATCTACCTTATTCACTCTCAAAGTGAATTCCATGAACTCTTTTCATCAACAAAATTGTTATGTTATATTGTGTTATATGTGGTGTCACATGTTAGCATTTTTCACATATTTCAATTGTGGTGTTGACATCCCTCAATTCTGTATTATGTTTTACAAACTCACGATTTGTGTTCCGTCTGTAACCAGCCCTGTGCCAACTCCAAAACAGGATGCTTTTTATAAATGCCTTGACTATCTAAATGCTGGCAGCCAGTTTTAAATCATATACCTAGTCACCTAGTCTAACAGTCTAAAAGTAGAAATGTTTAGTTTTTTTGTAACCTTCAGGTTATTAACTAATATCTTTACATTTATGTTCAATTTTGTGAATGTTCGAGTCCCTCAGGGGCTTCTATCTTCAGGGTGCAAATTATTAACAGTGGTCAGTGGCCAAGGTTTTAGTAATCAGTGACCAAACTTTTATCAACAATGTGTAGTTGGCTAACCATAAAACTGAGGAAATAAAAAGGTGTAAAATGGCTAGTGTAAATTGCTAAAGGGTAAGTAAGAGGTAAAATGGTTAGTAAATGACTAAATAATGCCAACATGTAAATTAGTATATCTAGTAGCAAAAGGCTGCGTGGAAAATACCACTATGTCACTTAATATGTATGCGTGTAAGACTTTAAAAGGGTTAATTGTAAAATTCTATACAATGAAAAAAAAAAATAGCTAAAAGCATAAAATGAGGCCGTGGCCGAGATATGCACAAATTCCAGCCTTGCATTTTTTTCTAAGCTTGCTACACATAAATATGGGACCCATGGTCATGGCTTACAAGCGTAGTTGGTGACTGGGGTGCTACTCTTCTCCATTGGGTGACAGTACTTGTAAGTGGTCATATTGGCACTCTGGCTACTGACTGTCCTAATCAAACTTCTCCACAATGCCTGTGCAACAATGGTGTCACGGGACATCACCCACCTGCCCCCTTGCTACAACCCGAACAAAGGACCCCATTAAACTGGAGGGGGTATTTTCCATTACAAAATGAGCCAGATTGTGATCAAAATATAAAGCGAGAAAAAGTAAAAAGGGATCGGTTAGTTGATACATAGTATCAAAAGGGGGGAGAGTGTGAGGGAATTTTTATATATCCTAAAGCTATATTTGCTATTAAATGCCTTGAAGCTATGCTTGCTTTGAAAGCCATGCTGTAACAAAGTCATAATGAACGTAGTAGAAATTTCTGAGTTCATGTTTTGTTCTTTTAAGGGTTATAGAATTTGTACTGAGGTTACTTGAAGTACATTTGTAAAAAACAGAAAAAATAGATAAAACTGAGCAGAACTGGTTGTACCAGCCTAAATAATGGACCTGGGCAAAATATAATAATAACAGCACGTAGTGGCATTGAAGATAAGCTGTACGTTGCTATGGTGTGAGTGAAACTCATTGTCTCTCTCAGGTCAGCTTGACCCAGGCATATGTATCAAGCAGTGTTGGGAAAGAAATGGAATAAGTAGTGAAAAAGTACCTCATACATAAACTTGTTTTTCTTTTTTCTGTTACATTGCTGAAAACTTGTTATGCTGTTTTATGATTGGCTCATACTGAAATGCTGGTATTTTTCAAGATAAGAAGTGCAAAATCTAGCTTATAAAAGCTGCTGTAAACTTTAATCAATGACTATCTCCTTTGTAGAAGTCCCACATGCATGTGTGAGATATTTGATCAAATAAAGCGACGTTAAGACAAAACCCAGTGGTGTGGTTTTGGCCCCGTGACGACGGGAGTGGTTGCTCAGGTAATACTTACAGTGAGAGAATTTGCGATCACACTGGGTATCATCTGCATAGCAATGAAAACCCAGACTGCACTTCTTAATGATCTCCTCCAAGGGCAGCAAATACACGGCGAACAACACTGGTGACAAGACCAAACCCTGAAGTACTCCACAGGACAGGAGGCTAGGGAAGGAGGAGAAATTCCCCATTACTACCCATGCCTCCTGTTTGTGAGATAGGACTCAAATAAGCAGATGACAGTGCCGATGAGTCCACAAAGTTCCCTCAGGCAGTTAAGTAACATACAATGGTCCACCGTATCAAAGACAGAGGAGAGATCAAGGAGAACAAGAATTGTCCCCTCCCCTCGATCTCTCACCCTGAGGAGGTCATTGTGCACTCAAGCTAATGCAGTTTCTATGCTATGCCACGCATGAAACCCAGACTGGAGAGGCTCATATAGATCATAGGCCATGAGGTGCTCCTCAACTGAAGTGTCACAACCTTCTCAACAACCTTACCTAAAAAAAAAAAGGAAGGTTGGAGATAGGACAGTAATTTGCCTTGTTGTCAGGGTCTAAAGATGTTTTCTTCAGAATGGGTCTCACCAATGCCTCCTTCAAAGCATCTGGGAAGACCCCCCTTCAACAGAGAGCACCAGACAATCAAGGTAAACACCGGACCTTCGGAGTTGACACATCCCATCAGGAACCATGTCGGTACTGGGTCCAGTTCACAATAAGTGAGCTTCAGCATGGAAATAACCTCAATGACCTCGGCTACCTCCACCAGTCTAAACTTGCCCCAACCAGACAGAGTGCTCTCTAGGTGCTCAAAGTGACCACTGTCAGCCACTGCTTAGATCACTGGTGGAATTCCCTGCTGGATGGCGGACACTCTGTCCAAGAAGACTTGAATAAGCTCTTCACATAAAGCATCAGAAAAAGTATTTTTTGGCTGTAGACAGGCAGAGTTTAAAAGCCTGTCAACAGTACAAAGCAGCACAGTTGGTTGATTCATCCTGGCAGCAATCTCCCTGGACAGGAGCTCTGTCTTCTTATGGTTGATTGCCCCTGGTACTCACCATAATGAGCATGCAGGGCCAGTTTGTCTCCAACCCAGTCTTCTGCCAGCAGCGCTCTAACCTCCGACCCATAATCTTCATCACCTTGATAGGCTACAGCAGTATTTCCTGCAAAACTATCTTGGATGTTTACTTGATATTTATGGTATATCCATGGACAAGATAGGCAATTTGGTATTCTCATTCATTCATATCTTGGTGGTATTGAAGTCATACTCCACTCTACTTTACCATGCCATGTAATACCATACTGCACTAAAACACACAAAGCTGTACCATTACATACTGAACAAACCATGGTTTGATGGGGCTTTCAAGGCGATGATGATCAGGGGTCAGAGGTTGGAGCGTTACTGACAGAGTACCCAGTCCTTGGAGGACAGACCGGCTCTGAGAAATAATTATAATGATTATCAGGGGGCAATCAAGCATAAGAAGGCAACATCTTTGTCCAGGGCGATTACTGCTTAGAAGAACAGACCTGCTCAGCTTTTTCAGACTGTGGACAGACTGTTATATCCAGTTTGTCTACAGCCGAAAAAAATAATTTTCAACCACATTATTCGAGGAGTTTGCTCTGTTCCTCTTAGACAGAGTGTTCTGCATTCAGGCTGGGATCTCCCCAGCAGGACAAAATGTGTTCCACAGTGGTGGGCCTGGTTTGAGCAGAGGCCTTCCATCTGCTTGTGGCTAGTTTCAGCTGGTTGAGGTGGCTGAAGTCGTCCTGGTGATTTCGAAGCTGTGGCCCACCTGTTATGAGCTAGAACCTGGCCCAACCCGTCTCCTTGAGGGAGGGGTCAGAATCATTGGTCCCATGTTTGCCAAGATAGTTTGGTGTTCGCTCTCAGAAGGGTGCCTCCCTGGCATCTTGAAGGAGCTGCTGGTGAGGTCTTTTCTGAAGAAACCATCGCTCAACCCGGACATTCTGGCGAATTATAAACCTGTCTCCAACCTCCCATTTTTAGGGAAAGTTGTTGAGAAAACACTAGCTCTGCAGCTCAAGGTGCACCTCACAGCTTTTGACATCTATGAGTCATTCCAGTCCAGTTTCAGAATCAGGCATACAGTAGCACAAAAACAGCATTAGTTCAGATGCAAAATGACATCCTTGGATCGAGTGATAGAGGACAACAGTCAATTCTCGTTCTGCTCGATTTTTTCTCAGCATTTGACACCATTGACCAACTCTGCGATTGGATTGCCTTAGAGTGTATTGTGGGCTCACCAGAATAGTCAACAAATGGTTTCAGTCCTATCTCTCTAACAGGAAGTAAAGAGTAGTGATTGGGAATTTCTCCTCCTCCTCGATGCTCCTGTTGTGTGGAGTACCTCATGGCCCAATCCTCTCACTGAAGTTATTCACGGAGTACATGCTACCTCTGGGGGAGCTCATTTTAGTCTGTGTTTTCACTGCTATACAGATGACATCCAGCTGTTTGTGTCATTTGCCACCGGAACTGGAAATGCCATTGAAGTGTTGAATAAATGTCTGGCCGAGATTCAGGACTGGATGTCCTTGAACTGTCTGAGACTGAACAATGATGAGACGGAAGTGCTGGTGATTGAGCCTGGTCATCAGCATGATGGAGAGGCCTACGGATCGGTGAAAAGCATGGTCCTGGGTTCTACCCTGTTGATGGCCTACCCTAGGGTGAAGAATTTGGGCATCATCCTTGATGACAGATTGACTCGGGAACTCAGGTGTCATCTGTTGTCAAAAGTGGGTTTTACCATCTAAGGAATGTCACCTGAATTAAATCCCTGATTCCACCTGAGGACATGCCTTCACTAGTACATGCCTGTGTGACTTCCAGGTTGGACTACTGTAATGCTCTGTACCTCAGGGTCAATGAAGGGCCCCTCTGCCAACTGTAGCTAGTGCAGAATGCAGCGGCCAGGCTGCTGACGGGTCTGCCAAAAACCTGCCATGTGTCCTCGGTCCTGCGAGAGCTGCACTGGCTGCCGGTCAGGTGGTGGATCATCTTCAAGGTGAGCTTCCTCACCTAACAGGTTCTACACAGACTGGGCCCTAGTTACCTGTCTGACCTCCTAACTCCAGCCATCCTGGTGCATTCTGTCCACTCCTCTACTGAGGACCTCCTGGTGATTCAGAGGGCCAGGCTGAAGACCTTGGGAGATCGGTCCTTCAAGGTGGCCAGCCCGGCCCTCTGGAATTCACTTCCAAAATCCTTAAGGGAGCTCCAAACAGTGGAGGCTTTTAAGGGGAGCATAAAGACCTATCTGTTTAAACAAGTTTTCCAGGACAGTTTTTAACTTAATCTTAAAATCTTAATTTTAAATTCTGTTTTATAGAGAAGTTGCATGCTAACGCTTAATGTCTGTTCTTATATTGTTATGCTCTGCTTGAACTGTAATGGCACCCTGAGCCTCCATGACTGGGCATCACGATAAAATAAAAACTTACTTACTTACTTTTACTGGTGCATATCATATTGCACTATACTGTAACATATCATACCATTGTGGATCACACCAGACACAATTGGGGTTGTTTACTTTCCAAAACATTTTTTTTATTACAACTACAACTGCTTGCTACCTAAAACACAGTGAAAACAACATTACTATGGTAAGTCATTTTTTCTTCAAACCCCAGAAATCCCTCTTAGGTCTCAGGCCTGCCACCCTTAGGGTACACTTGGAAGCTATTTTTGCCTATACATCAGTGGGTAAGCAGAGAATAGTGGCCTCTCCCCCCATTTTCAAGTGGTTCTTTAAGGGCCTCCTGCACCTATATCTCCCATTTAAGCAACCATTCCCTCCCTGGGATTTAAACATTTGTATAGCCAAGCTTATGGAACCCCCATTTCAGCCATCTGCTTAGGGGTATGCCATAGGGAGAAACCCGTTTTCAGTTTGGATGCATATGTTTTTAATGTTGTTGTATGGGAAAGAACAAAGAGGTAGGAAAAGAAAATCTAAAGTTAGGGTTACATATAGTATCTCTGTATGAACTGTACATACTCTCCCTAGACACAGTACAGCCGTGTCAGTGGCTCAGTCAGTAGCAGACTCACCTCTGAAACATAGAAACATAGAAGTTGATGGCAGATAAGGACCGCAAGGCCCATTCAGTCTGCCCATTTTTTTTCTATCTTATGAATGTGCCATTGGCCTTTGCTCTGTCAATGACCTATCTATTCATACTTATCTGTATTGCTCCTTATGCCTATCCCAGGCCTGTTTGAAGCCCTGCACTGTATTCATATCCACCACTTCCTGAGGTAGGCCATTCCAGGCATCCACCACCCTTTCTGGGAAAAAGAACTTCCTCATCATTACCCTTAATCAGCTTCCCTCTAATTTCATGCTGTGTCCTCTTGTCCTGCTATTTTCTTATATTGAACATGTTAACTCTTTCACCTTGTCAATGCCCTTAAGGTGTTTGAATGTTTCAATCATATCACCTCTCTCTCCCTCCTTTGCTCTAGGGTATACATATTGATATCCATTAATCTGTCCTCATATGTTTTCTGATGCAGTCCCTGCACCATTTTGAGTTGCCCTTCTCTGGACTGCCTCCAATTTGGTTAATGTCCTTGTGAAGAGTGTGGCCTCAGTACTGCATGCAGTACTCAGATAGGGCCTAACCAGTGTCTTGTAAAGAGGATTATTACCTCTGTCTTATGACTTGTGATACCCCTACTAATACACCCCAACATCCCTAGCCTTATCTACTGCTTCAGTGGTCTGCTTGGATGATTTCAGGCCATCTGTGATGATGATGCCCAAGTCTCTTTCTTTCCTTGTGACTGCCAGCAACTCCACTCCCAGCCTATAGGTGGCTTCAGGGTTTCTCTTCCCTATGTGCATGATCTTGCACTTCTTTGCATTAAACCCCAGGTGCTACTCTTCTGACCATTTTGCCAGTTTATCCAGATCTCTTCTCATTCTGCCCACACCATCTGGATAATCGACTCTTTTGCAAATCTTGGTGTTGTCTGTAAACAGACAAACCTTACCCTCCAGTCCATCTGCAATGTCACTGATGAAGATATTAAAGAGGACTAGCCCCTGGACTGATCCCTGAGGTACCCCACTTGTGACTTGCATCTCTTCTGGCTGTATACAATTTACCACCATTCTCTGTTTTCTACCTGTCAACCAGTTTTCCACCCAGTTGACCAACTTCTGACAGGTGACAAGACTTTCGATAGATACATTAGTGAAAGGAGAAAGTCCAGAGGGGATATCGCTAAGCTCAAAGGAGAAAAGGGGGCGTGTGAGGAGGAGGACCCTGTAAAAGCATCTATCCTAAATAGATACTTTTGCTCAGTATTTACTGAAGAGAAGGTAGGGCAGGGCTCACAGCTCAGTACCATGGACACAGGGGGGAGGAAGGTGAGCACTATACCCTTCACAAAAGAAAGGGTCCCACAAGAGCTCACTAAGCTCAGGTGGTCAAGGCAATGGGACCTGATGGCATGCATCCCAGGGTACTTAAGGAGCTAAGGGTGGAACTAGCAGAGCCATTATCAGAACTGTTTAGTGAGTCTCTGAGCACAGGAGGTCCCAGAAGACTGGAGAAGGGCTCTTGTGATCCTGTTCCACAAGAGTGGTAGCAGAGGAGGCAGGGAACTACAGATCAGTCAGTCTAACCTCAGTAGTGGGCAAGATTATGGAGGCACTCCTTAAGGAAAGGATAGTGCAACACCTGGAATCCATAGGGGCACAGGATCCAAGACAGCATGGGTTTACAAAGGAAGGTTCTGTCAAACTAATCTCTTAGATTTCTTTGACTGGGTAACCAGAGTGGTGGACCAAGGGGGAGCAGTTGATGTCACCTACCTTGACTTCAGCAAAGCTTTCGACACTGTTCCACATAGAAAATTGATAAATAAGCTGGGTAGGCTCAGGGTGGGTCAGAAGTTGGTCAACTGGGTGGCAAACTGGTTGACAGGCAGAAAACAGAGAGTGGTGGTAAATGGTATACAGTCAGAAGAGATGCAAGTCACAAGTGGGGTACCTCAGGGATCAGTCCTGGGGCCAGTCCTCTTCAATATCTTCATTAGTGACATTGCAGATGAACTAGAGGGTAAGGCTTGTCTGTTTGCAGATGACACCAAGATCTGCAACAGAGTAGATGATCCAGATGGGGTGGCAGAATGAGAAGAGATCTGGATAAGCTAGCAAAATGGTCAGAAGAGTGGCAACTGGGATTTAATGCAAAGAAGTGCAAGATCATGCACATAGGGAAGAGAAACCCTGAAGCCACCTATTGGCTGGGAGGGGAGTTGGTGGCAGTCACAAAGGAAGAAAGAGACTTGGGCATCATCATCACTGATGACCTGAAATCATCCAAGCAGACCTCTAAAGCAGTAGATAAGGCTAGAGGGATGTTAGGGTGTATCAGTAGGGGTATCACACGCTTTAAGAGGGAGGTAATAAGCCCTCTTTACAGAACACTGGTTAGGCCCCATCTGGAGTACTGCATGCAGTATTGGAGGCCACACCTTCACAAGGACATTAACCAAATTGAGGCAGTCCAGAGAAGGGCAACCAAAATGGTGCAGGGACTGCATCAGAAGACATATGAGGACAGATTAATGGAGCTCAATATGTATTCCCTTGATCAAAGGAGGGAGAGAGGTGATATGATTGAGACATTCAAACACCTTAAAGGCATTAACAAGGTGAAAGAGTCTAACATGTTTAAATATAAGAAAAATAGCAGGACAAGAGGACACAGCATGAGATTAGAGGGAGGCCGATTAAGGGGGAATGTGAGGAAATTCTTTTTCACAGAAAGGGTGGTGGATGCATGGAACGGCCTACCTCAGGAAGTAGTGGTTGTGAATACAGTGCAGGGCTTCAAACAGGCATGGGATAGGCATAAGGGAGCAATACAGATGAGTATGAATAGATAGACCACTGACAAAGCAAAGGCCGATGGCACATTTATAAGGTAGAAAAAGAAATGGGCAGACTGGATGGGCCTTGCGGTCCTTATCTGCCATCAACTTCTATGTTTCTATGTTTCTGACCCACCCCGAGCCTACCCAGCTTATTAATCAATCTTCTATGTGTAACAGTATCAAAAGCTTTGCTGAAGTCAAGGTAGGCAACATCGACTGCTCCCCTTGGTCCACCACTCTGGTTACCTAGTCAAAGAAATCTATGAGATTAGTTTGACAGGGCCTTCCTGTTGTAAACCCATGCTGTCTTTGGATCCTGTGCTCCTATGGATTCCAGGTGTTGCACTATCCTTTCCTTAAGGAGTGCCTTCATAATCTTGCCCACTACTGAGGTAAGACTGACTGGTCTGTAGTTCCCTGCCTCCTCCCTGCTACCACTCTTGTGGAGCGGGATCACAAAAGCCCTTCTACAATCTTAAGGAACCTCTCCTGTGCTCAGAGACTTGCTAAACAGTTCTTTTTTTTTATTTATACTTTTTGCCCCCCTAGTCGCTCATCCATCAGCCACACTGCACCTGCACCTGCACCAGCCTCGCTTCCCAAAGACCACCAACTCCCAGCGATACTCCCTGGCTTGTCCCTCAGGGTGGGACCACCTACTCCACAACCCCTCCATCTACAACTGGTAAGGTGTCAGTTCCCCAACATTGCCTCCTTGGCTTCCCCCCCAGGGCAGGGTTTAGGGATGGCAGTGGAGCCCCGGTGGAACCGGGATTAAGTTGCTGGTGCAGCAAGGAAGCGATGGAGGCTGGGCATAGTGGGCATCATCCAGAGCACCCCAGAGAGCGTTTTTCCCTATTTTTCTGAGAGGCGGGGACGTGCAGTGATGTTCTGTGTCTGCCCCGCCTCCTGAATCTGACAAACGTTGGTTATGTGGGACTCCTAGCCTCCGCAAGGAGACCCTCGCATGCCGAGTGTTCCCCTCACCCTCCCCCCGGAGAAGAAGAGCTGTCCACAGGATGCTCCATCCTTCTACTCCCATCCGGCCCTCTGATGACCCAGGTCCATTCCCAAACCCAGGTCGCTGGTGTCGCAAGTGGAAATCCAACTGCTGTGCCAACGGGCCGGCCCTCACTAAACAGTTCTGATAATGTCTCTGCTAGTTCCACCCATAGCTGCTTTAGTACCCTGGGATGTATGACATCAGGTCCCATTGCCTTGTCCACCTGGAGCTTATCGAGCTGTTGTAGGACCCTTTCTTTTGTGAAGGGACTATTGCACACCTCCCTCCCCTCTGTATTCATGGTGCTGAGCTGTGGGCATGCCTTGCCTACTCTTCAGTAAACACTGTGCAGAAGTATCTATTTAGGATAGATGCTTTTACATGGTCCTCCTCCTCGCACGCCCCCTTATTCCCTTTGATCTTAGCAGTACCCCTCTGGACTTTCTCCTTTCACTAATGTATCTATAAAAAGTCTTGTCACCTTCTTTTACTGTTTGTGCTACTGTTTCCTCAGTTTGGGCCTTTGCCTGCCTTACTGCCTTCCCTGCTTCCCTTAAGGAAGTTTGGTATGCCTCCCTATCTTTATCCTGCTGTGTTCCCTTATAGTTCCTGTAGGTCAGTCTTTTGACTCTGACCTTTTCTGCTACTGTTTGTGAGAACCAATGTGGTTTCCTTCTTCTTTTGCACTTCCTTTTCTCTCTAATACAATGGGATGTTGTTTCAAGCATTGCATCTCTGATAAGGGGAATTTTTATCTGCTGGATTGGGGGTTCGATCAAGAATGGACGCAGACCATATAGCACCTTGGAGAACACACGTTTGTTTGTTTTTTTTGGGGTGATACAACAAAACTCTGCTTCTATTTAAGGTGACACTTTTAAAGTGGAGTATTTTTAGCAGCATGTAGGACCAACAATAATAACAGAAACAAGACTATAAATAAATTACATCGATGGGTAAAGTATAAGCAATACAAACTACAAACCATACTGGAGCCTGGGCCTGCACACTGAAGGCAGCCAACAGCACATTGTCCCCCGGCAGAAGCGACTCCTGACACTTACACAGGCCCAGGCCCCTTCATCACAAAATGAGCACCACGGAACCATTGTTAGTCACTCATTCGTGGCTTGGGTATAACAGTTTGTTTTTCATCATTTCACCTGGTCTCTCTGCATTTCTTTCTGCCTCTTCTTACCAAGTGCCCTCCACCATCTGAGGAGTTGCAAACCTGTTGTGCCACAAGAAATTAGTACTCATTCATCTGTATTATTTTTAAACAATCTACTCTTACATTATAGTAGGACTGCTCCTGCAATGATTCCTCACTTGTGACACACACACACAAAAGTGCAAATGTTAAAATCCAAACTGTTCTCCTGTTCAAATGTTACTGTTCTAATCATCTGCAACAGCTATAATGAGGTAACATATCAGATGTTTACTATGACTCAGAAAATGTTTATTTAAACTTCAAAACATGTACTTCTCAGCTCCAAATAACTGCTGATCACAGAGAGAGAGTGAAAGACAGAGAGAGAGAGAGAGAGAGAGAGAGAACAGAGAGACACAGACACACACACATACAGAGAAGGAATTATGTTGCTCATTACACAGAGGCTGTTACCCTTGTCTCGCTCTCTCTTTCTCTCGCTCAATACCAGCAGAAACTACTCCTGACCAGAGAAGGTACCATTTATTTCTCTTTCTTACTCTCCCTTTCTCTGAGTCACACTGGGTGACATGTCCACTGTTACCGCACTGCCACCTGCCGACTATGGTCCGGGGGGGCAGGAGAGAATGAGTTCCAAAAAAATAGCAGCAGAGTGTTATCTGAGGTGGAGGTGATTTTTTTTTGTCACCTCAACATGTTGTTCATTTGGAAGGAATGCGGAGTCCTTTTTCTCAGTGATCATAAAAAAGACTGCAGGGCTCCTCCCACTGCAGCCCTAAGAAAGGAGACCCAGGAAGTATTACCAAGCCAGAAACTTCAAAGAACACCAGATTTTCACATCTTCAATAGCTGCCCATGACAATCATTAACTTCTCCTCAAAGGGAGATGTGCATAAGTTGTGGCAGGTTTACCTCAAAGAAACCAAGGGGCAGTGAACAGTACTATTCTGACCCAGTCATCAAACCAGCAGGAGTTCAGTCCCATGACCAGAGGAAAGAATCAGCTTAAGAGCCTGTGCAAGAAGTCAGCCTCCCTAAAAAGAACCTAAACAAACCTATGAGGGCAAAGACCTACTAAACCTATTTGTAGCAGACACAGAACAACAGCCATTATTTTATTTTATTTATTTATTTAGTTTTTGTTGACCGGGTAAGTGCACTAGACAAATTCCTGCCTATTTTCAGGCACAACCCGAGGGAGGGGGATACAGATGAATGCTTACTGACCTTGAGCCAGATTAAGCTGTTGGTGATATTTTTAGTGAATGATGGAAATCTGGCCAGGACACCGGGGAAATTCCCTTACTCGTCAGAGGGGGAACCTTTGGCTGTCTACAGGAAGGTGGCCACTTCGGCTCAACATTCAGAGGAGATGGATGTGGAGGGAATGGGGGAGTCGGCCTCCTCCTCTGCTCCTATGGTGCTAGAGGCTACCGTTCTGTATTCTGAGTTTCCAGACACGGCGATACCTGAAGAGTTTTTTTGTTACCCCTGTGGAGCATGTTTCTACTGCTGCTATGTCTGCAACTGTTAACGTTTTGGAGGAAGGTGCTGTACTTACTCTTGCAGCAAAGGAACATTTGTTGGCTTCTATTGTGTCCGAGGAGGAGGAGCGCTGTACACGTCGGAAGTCTCAGGTACTTTCCGAAATTGCTGCACTGCGCTCGTCTCCTCTTGGTTCCTCCCCTACTGCTTCCCGTAGTTCTGAGTCGCTTTCTGATGACACGCCTGCTGACTCCTTGGATTGTGAATCTGTGCAGCTGAACTCTTCTGGGGAGGCTGGAAGTTCTCACCGTCTTACCGATGGGTGCCAAAAGCCATTTCCCATTGCTGTGGCTCCTGGAACCAGTTCGACAGTTTCGCCAAGTTCCTCTCAGCTCTTGGGGATGCCTGGTAAGTATTGAACATGGGTACCTTTCTCCTGGAGCATATGCTTTCTTCCCGTGACAAGGCACAGGGGTGAGTGTTTCATGTCCTGTTTCCTGACTGTTTCTGGCCTACCTCCGGTTGAGCCCGGCTCCCCTTCACCCTCTGCTTCCCAACCTCGTCAGGAATGGTCCCCTGACAGAGCGATTGAAGAAGTCGGGTGGTTGAAACACTCGAATGGCGGTTGGATCCCCATCCTACTGACAAAGTTGTACAGCGTTATAACTCTCCTCCTGGTCCTTCTGCTTTGTGTACTTTACCTACCGGTTCCACTGTACTTTCTGAGCCTGCTGTACCTATACGTGACTGTACCAAAGCTGGGGCTACTTCACCTGCTTTTTCTTTGCCTGGCTTGCATTTGGGACCTACTCTTGTTGACCCTGTCCCTTCGCAGTCTGTTGGGGCTCCCCCACAATTTAAATTGTCTGATTTATTTGCCAATAAAGGTGAATCTGCCCCCAGAAGAAATGTGGTTCATTTGATTTATAAGGGTGGCTTGGAAGACCAGCCGGATAGACTTTATATAGCTAAAACTTTGCTTAAAGACTCTTTGAAATTTGTCTCTTCTGACATTTATGCTCTCATTCACATTGGTAACTCTAATTATGATGTGAGCTTTAAGACTGTTTCTGGATTAGAGCAGTTTTGGGCCTCGTATCACACTGTTAAAAACTCTCCTCTTTGGATCCCCTTTTTTGGCTGTTCCCTTAATGAAACCTGCTGTTAAATTAATTACCATTATGTTTCGTAATGAAGGGGTACATATAGAGGATATTCTTTTTTGGTTACGTAAAAGGTGTGATGTTTTGGATAGACCTGTTCCTATCCTAGATAGTGAGTGGATTTGGAATGGTGGTTGGAAACTGCGTGTTAAGCTTTTTTCTACCAACTGTGGGCCTCAGCATCTCCCCAATAGTTTTTTTCTGGGGAAAGACAGAGGCAGTTTATTTTACTTTGGTCAGCCTAAATCATGTTTTAAGTGTGGCTCCCGGAAGCATCTTAATACTGCTTGTGATACCCCTAGATGTTCACATTGTTTTTAATTTGGTCACCTGGCTGCCTCCTGCCTAAATTTGTTTAAATGTAATTTGTGTGAACAAACTGGGCATGGTTATGCCAAATGTCCATGGGCATCCCATAATAGAGAAGATTGCCCTTCTCAGGAAGGCCTGATTGTGGTAGCTCAGCATAGAGATGCTTTCCCTGTGGCTGCTGCTGCTAGTGCAGTTGACACCATTGTTTCTCCTACTGCTAAGTCTCATTCCTTAGATGTAACTCCTGCTTGCCATGTTGATAATGTTTCCCTGACAATTCCATCCACTGTTGTTCCCCTTCTAATATTGTTGCTTCCTCTGCTCCTCTACCTCTGCCCTCCCGTTACAGGAGATAGAGGAATCTGGGATACCCGAATCTGCCTTTTAAAACTGTTTGGCAAAAATGCAATAGGTCTGGAAAGGCTATTCATTCTCGTCCTTCCTCTTTGGTCTTACCTGGCAGTGGAACTACTGATTCCTGGAAAGACGGTAATCACTTTGCTGTTTTAGTTTCTGGGGACGAGTCTGAAGGTGATGATTCAGACCGTTTTCCAGGACATCTGCTGTTACTGATATCTTTTCAGAAGGGGCGAAGGGATGTGAGACCAGTGGAGGTTTCTCTTAGACGGTCCCAACGTAGAAGGGTTGCTAAAGTTCTTTAAATGTTTGGTTTTTATTTTGTTTGTTTCTTTCCCTTTTTTTTTCTTCACTTTCATGGCTTCTTTGACTATTACATCCCTTAATGTTAATAGTATTAAGAGTCATAAGAAGATGGTTACCACCTTGTCTTGTTTGCAACGTTTCCCAGTGATATTGTCTGTCTACAGGATACTAGATTAAAAACTACTGTTGCAATTTAACATGCTAGTAACCTATGGTCAAAGGGAGCCTCCTTTGGTCTAATGGGAATCCTCTGTGATGGTGTTGGGGTATTATTTACTAATTTGGCTTTGAAAGTTTCTAAATTGGTTGATATTTGCCCGGCAGGGTATTACTGGATATTAATTTTGGGTGAAGATTCCGATTGATTAATATTTATGCCCTGCAGACCAAGGCTCAGCGTGTTTTTTTCTTTTTTTTTTTGGACATTCAGCCTTATCTCCATACTTCACATTTGATTTTTTGGGCTGGAGATTTTAATTGTGCTCTGTGTGCCTCTGATAGGGGGTTGAAAACCTCAAAATTGTTTTGTGACTCTAATAAACTTCTGCAATTTCTTGATATAGCTCAATTAAAAGATGCTTATCGTTGTATATATCCCTCTGGTGTTAATACTTTTTTAAGTCATCTCAGTCTACTAGAATTGATTTTATTTTTCTTTCTGCTATATTGCAAGTCACCTCGGTTGTTTTATGTGTTTGGGAATTTTCGGATCATAAGTCTCTCACAGTTTGCCTGACATGGGTAGGAGCACCTAGATGTAAGAAAAATCTATGGCGCCTGAACAATTCCCTATTGGACGATATGATTGTTTTGAAAGCTTGGAAATGGGAATTTATTGCCCGGCTTTCTGTTATTGATATGTATGACGATGTAGCTTCTTGGTGGGAAGATTCCAAGAAAGATTGGAAGTTCTTTTTTCAGGCTTGCTCTCGTGCCAAGGTTACTTCACAATATTTTGAATATTTACATCTCAGGGACCCAATTACAGAGGTTGTATTCTTGGCAGAGACTGAGAAGATTGATTATGGGACACAAATCAGAGCTGTTAAAACACGGATGTTTGCCTAACAGTATGATAGGGCTAAGTCCTTAGATCATGAACATAGGTTTGGTTTAAAATTACATAAGGGTGCTTTGGATCCCTTCAGGATTGTAAGGATCGTTGAGCCATCGCTCAGTTACACGTTAACCTCTATGTCTAATGATTTAGTTACTTCACCAGCTGACTTGGTTGATGTTGTTGGTCTTTATTTGGGGTCTTTATATCAAAAAGATGTTACTGTTCAGTGTGACTTGTTTGATTTTACCTCTTTAAATTTACCACAGTTGTCTACTATTGACGGTCAGACGTTATTACAGGATATTTCTGAATCTGAAATCCATCAGGCTATTATTTCTTTATGTTCTGATTCTGCTTCTGGCACAGATGGTCTGGGGACAGCTTTTTACCAGACGTTTCAGGTAGAACTTGTCCCAGTTTTGGCCCAGGTATATAATCAGATGTTGTCTGCTTCCTCTTTAGCATCCTCTATGAATCTGGCTTTAGTTATTTTACTGCATAAAAAGGATCCTAAGGAAGATTTGCGTAATTGGAGGACATTGAGTTTATTGAATACTGATTTAAAAATTTTGAGTAAAGTTTTATTACTTAGGTTGTCACAGGTGGTTGATGCCCTGATTTGTCCTCACCAAACGTGTTCTATACCGGGTAGAACACAGTCTGATAATTTATTGATCTTGTGGGAACTCTTTACTGCTGCTCAGTCTGGTCTTTTGAATGGGTATGTTTTAAGCCTAGATCAAGAAAAGGCCTTTGACCAGGTCTCACATGATTTCTTGTTCTCTGTTTTACGTGCTTATGGTATACCGGATGGCTTTATTTCTTGGATTCGTATTATGTATGGTTCTGCTTTACTTCTTCCTAATGTTAATGGATGGATTGGTAGACCGATTAGGGTACAGCGAGGTGTGCATCAGGGTTGCCCTCTAAGCCCTATTTTGTATGTCTTTTTTATTGATGTTTTCCTTTGTTTAATTTGTACTCATACGGGTCTTACGGGGTTACGTATTGCTGTTGGAGTTCCTCCAGTTAAAATTTTAGCTTATGCTGATGATTTGGTTCTTTGTCTCTCTGATATTAAGGAAGGACCAATTGTCAGTGATGTTTTGTCGCTCTTTTCCAGTTGTTCTGGTTCACAGATCAATTATGTTAAAGTAGGGGTTTTCCTTTAGGGATTCACCTATTCCTGATTCTGGCAAACTTTCTGGTATCCTGATTTCTAGGGACCCTGTGACTATTTTGGGGATTGAATTTAGTGCTGGTGATATGGCTTTTGTGAATTGGTCCCACAAACTTGATAAGGCTTGGTTGCTTGTTTCCAGATGGAAGGGGAAACAAATTGCTAAACGTAAGAGGGTTCTGCTTATTAAATCTTTGGTGGTTCCTATTTTTTTGTATATTAGTTATGTGTTCCCACCTCCAGTGAATTTATTTACTTCCTTATTCAGTGTTTTTTTCCAAGCCTTTTGGGGGAGTAGATTGAACCCCTTCAAACGTGAGTATACATATCGAAGTATAAGACAAAGGGGAGTAGCAATGATCAATCCGGTGTTTTTTTTTTTGTTAGTATCTTTATTTCATATAATTTGAGTCCATTAGTTTGACCTGGTGGAAGGTTTGGTATCCCTATGTCAGAACTTGGTTTTCCAAGGGATTGCCTCTTTGGAAATTGGGGAAACCTTCCCCATTTGCGAAGATCCCCTTTTTTCACAAATATGGTTTGGAACTCTTTAGACAATTATTAAAATGGAATGTTTCCATCCCTCAATTGGAAACCATGACTAGGAAACAATTGTATGCTTATATTGTTTCTACGGACTTTACTGATGCTTTGATTTTTCCTGATTGTCCTTCTGATTCTGTGGAAAGAGTTATTTTGATCCTCTCTAATAGGCGGTTGCCTGATTTCATTTGGGATAGTGTTTGGTTGAGTTTGTATGGTAGGTTACCGGTAGGTAATTCCCATAAGCATTAAAAAATTAGTGACAGGTGCTGTAATCGTGCTTCTTGTGTTTCCCAGTTGGAAACTCAGGAACATCTTTTTTTGCAGTGTCCATATGTTCAAGCTTTTTGGTCCTTTTTAGCTAACAAATGGCATGAGCCTTTATTTTATCTCTTCCTATTGTACACTGATGTATGGAGTACATAAGGGTGAATGGTCCAAGTATCCTGCTGACATACTAATGTTAATTTGTTCTGTTCTTCGCTTTATATCTGGCAATCTAGATGTTTTTGGATTTCACAGCAGCGCAATGTATTGTTTGATGAACTCCTTTCTAATATGACTCTCGCTACGTAAATATCATGCTGCTGATTTTCGTTTACAAGGTCAGGTTAAAGGTACATTTTCATGGGTTAATTGTGTTACTTGGATATTTTGACTTTGCTTTTTTATCTTGGTTTTTGACACTCTTATTTATGAGTTTTTTGTTTGATTTGTACCTCTGTTTCTTGATTTGTTTTGGAGTCCTCCTTTTTAATAAAAATTCCCCTACTCTTTTCAATAAGTTCCATGGGATCTTTAACATCCACCTGAACTACCACCAATCCAGGCAGATGGGACCTCGGATTAACGTCTTATCCAAAAGACGGCACCTCTGAAGTGCAGCACCCCTCTCATGCTGCAGTACAGTGTCAGTACTGGGATATTAACCCAAGTGCCAGATGAGGGAACTGAACCCACAGCCCTCTGATCTCCCGGCCTCAGAGGCGAGTGTGCTACCTACTGAGTCACTGACACTGACATTTATTGACTATTTTCTGACTATTTATTGACATTTATTGACTATTAGACTCCAAATAAGGCCCTATAGACCACATTTACCCTATACTCCTGTACAAGATGTCCCATCTTCATAACCTCTTGGACCCTTGTTTCCCACACCTTGACCATATACAATTATGATCTCCCAGGGAAATAGCTAGGGGTGCACATTAGTAAAATCAGCTTTAGTACAAAAAGGAAAATCTGGACATTCCTAAGGTGAAACCAGCAACTCTAGCCATACACTACCTCGTGCAGTGAACCATTCCAAATTCTTACCAGAGGATGAAATCAAGCCACTATATCCATGCCCCATAACTGGGCCCAGGGTCAACTAACAGGGGTATTCTGCCCAACAGGAATAGCAGAAAACAAAGTCACTAGCCCCACATTAGGTCAGTCCATGTTGCTAGCAGAACCTGCCAGCTTCGGTGAAATTCCAAAGGGCAAAATGCAGTGCTTGCTGCTCTGTGCCCTTATTATCACCAGTCATGGCAGGAATTATACGCCAGCTACAATTTAGAAACAATATACGAGTTCCAGCAGACTGTGCATGCTCCTATATGTCCAAGCAATTTACCCTACTTTCAGACCCAAAGACCATTAACTTGCTAGACCAAGGCTTCCTAATCAACATCCTGTTAGAGCCTATGAATGGCTTCTTGAAAAGGTATATCGGCAAACACACCACTAAAGTTTCACTAGGCTACAGTATCTCTCAAGACATGATCAGTCTTGCCACTTATAAGCATCTTTGGGCATCCCTATTTAAATTACCTCCAAACCACAACTGGGGAAAAACAATAACCCCAAATTATCCACCTAAACTACACACATAGTGGATTTCCTGCGGGGGAGGGCCTAAAACAATTAGTACAACAACCCACAAGAGACAGGGATATCCTAGGTCTAGTACTGACTAACAGGGAAAGGATCACAGATCTCCAGGTAGAAGGCCACCTGGGGGCCAGTGACCATCACATGGTATGGTTCAATTTGGCCACCAGAACTAAATCACCCCATTCCAAGGCAAAAATATGGGACTTCTAAAGAGCTGACTTTGATAAGATGGCCAACATAATTATGCTAGCCCTGGCAAGAAGAAATACAGGTGAGGGGGTACAGGCAAAGTGGGCAAGCATTAAGGATGCAATACTTGAAGCAACATCTCATTGTGTTAGGGAGAAAAGCAAGAGCAAAAAAAGGGGAAAACCACTTTGGTTCTCAAAAGCAGTAGCAGAAAAGATCAGATCCAGAAGCCTGGCCTTCAGGAAATATAAGGGAACAAAGCGGGACAAAGATAGGGAGGTATATCAAACTTCCCTAAGAGAAGCAGTGAAGGCAGTAAGGCAGGCAAAGGCCCAAACCAGGGAAACACTAGCGCAAACAGTAAAAGAAGGTGACAAGACTTTCTATAGATATATTAGTGAAAGAAGAAAATCAAGAGGGGGTATTGTTAAGATCAAAAGGGATAAGGGGGAGTGTATAGAGGAAAACCAAGGAAAAGCATCTATTCTAAATAGATACTTCTGCTCAGTATTTACTGAGGAAAAGTAGAGCAGGGCCCACAGCTCAGCACCATGGACACAGGGGGGAGGGAGGTGTGCACAAGTCCCTTCACAAAAAAAGGGTCCTACAAGAGCTTGCTAAGCTCAGGGTGGACAAGGCAATAGAATCTGATGGCATGCATCCCAGTGCACTAAAGGAGCTAAGAGTGGAACTAGCAGAGCCATTATCAGAACTGTTTAGTGAGTCTCTGAGCACAGGAGAGGTTCCAGAAGACTGGAGAAGGGCTGATGTGATCCCACTCCATGAAAGTGGTAGCAGGGAGGAGGCAAGGAACTACAGACCAGTCAGTCTTACCTCAGTAGTGGGCAAAATTATGGAGGCACTCCTTAAGGAAAGGATAGTGTAACACCTTGAATCCATAGGAGCACAGGATCCAAGACAGCATGGGTTTACAACAGGATGGTCCTATCAAACTAATCTCATAGATTTCTTTGACTGGGTAACCAGAGTGGTGGACCAAGGGGGTGCAGTTTATGTTGCCTTCCTTGACTTCATCAAAGCTTTCAAAATTGTTCCATTTAGAAAATTGATTAATAAGCTGCGTAGGCTTGTGGTGGGTCAGAAGTTTGTCAACTGGGTGGCAAACTGGTTGACGGGCAGAAAACAGAGAGTGGTGGTAAATGGTATACAGTCAGAAGAGATGCAAGTCACAAGTGGGGTACCTCAGGGATCAGTCCTAGGGCCAGTCCTCTTCAATATCTTCATCAGTGACACTGCAGATGGACTGGAGGGTAAGATTTGTCTGTTTGCAGATGACACCAAGATCTGCAACAAGAGTAGATGATCCAGATGGTGTGGGCAGAATGAGAAGAGATCTGGATAAACTAGCAAAATGGTCAGAAGAGTGGCATCTGAGGTTTAACACAAAGAAGTGCAAGATCATGCACACAGGGAAGAGAAACCCTGAAGCCACCTATAGACTGGGAGGGGAGATGCTGGCAGTCATAAGGGAAGAAAGAGACTTGGGCATCATCATCACCGATGACCTGAAATCATCCAAGCAGACCTCTAAAGCAGTAGGTAAGGCTAGAGGGATGTTGGGATGTATTAGTAGGGGTATCACAAGTCGGAAGAGGGAGGTAATAAGCCCTCTTTACAAGACACTGATTAGGCCCCATCTGGAGTACTGTGTGCAGTACTGGAGGCCACACCTTCACAAGGACATTAACCAAATTGAGGCAATCCAGAGAAGGCAACCAAATGGTACAGGGACTGCATCAGGAAACATATGAGGACAGATTAACTGAACTCAATATGTATACCCTAGAGCAAAGGAGGGAGAGAGGTGATATGATTGAAACATTCAAACACCTTAAAGACATTAACAAGGTAAAAGAGTCTGACATGTTTCAGTACAAGAAAAATAGCAGGACAAGAGGACACAGCATGAGATTAGAGGGAGAAACACAGAAACATAGAATTTGACAGCAGATAAGGACCACTTGGCCCACCCAGTCTGCCCATTTCTCTACCTAATGGATAAGCTGCAGATCCTAGTTAACCAGCAGTCTACTTTTCTACCCCACCCCTAGAATTGCCTTATGACTGTCCCATGCATGCTTGAATTCAACCACTATTTTGACTCCACAACCTCCTCCGAACGCCGCTCCATGCATCCACAACCTCTCCATGAAAATACTCCTTACATTACCTCTGAGCCACCTCCATCTTCAAATTAGTGCCCTTGTTCTGCACACCTCTTTTGAAAGTTATACCTCTGGACCTTAGGGCTACATATTAAGCCCTTAGATTAAGGGGTGATGGAGGAAATTCTTTTTCACAGAGAGGGTGGTGGATGCATGGAATGGCCTACCTCAGGAAGTGGTGGATATGAATACAGTGCAGGGCTTCAAACATGCATGGGATGGGCATAAGGGAGCAATACAGATGAGTATGAATAAATTGGCCATTGACAGAGCAAAGGCCTATGGCACATTCATAAGGTAGAAAAAGAAATAGGCAGACTGGATGGGCCTTGTGGTCCTTATCTGCTGTCAACTTCTATGTTTCTATGTTTCTAGGCTGGAGATGTGGTCTAACACCTGGAAATTGAAGTTTAATTCACAAGGACTCAATTGTTAGAGGGGTAGACCTGGGGAAGGGAGAGGAGAGGGAAGTAAGGTGCCTGCCTGGTGCCATGGCTTGGAGGGACAATAAGTGAATCCTCAGGATTGCAGAAGCAGCATCACAGGAGAGGAAACTAGATATCATTGTCCGCCTTGGAACAAATGACCTAGCTAGGCATGGGATCAGTGCAGTGCAGGATGAAATTGTGGAGTTGGGGAGGGGCCTCAGACAGGTAGCAAGCACGGTTACCTTCTCAGAGGTGCTGCCAGTCCATGGCAGGGGTGAGGCTAGGGTACTAAACACCATGCAGTTTAATGAATGGTTGCAAAACTGGTGCAGAACGCAGGGCTTTGGCTTCATTGGGGACTTGGGGTACACCTGGAGAGATAAAGGTCTATACTGGCATGATGGTCTGCATCTGTCCATGAAGGAAACCAAGATCCTAAGTGACAAGTTTAAATGCTTCCTTGGCAAGCTTTTAAACTAGCCATGGGGGGAGGTGCTAATAAGAGGCAGGAAATTTCAAGCCTTCCCCCACAAAACATGATGGGTAGTAAGGTAAACACTGAGGTACAGTGCTCAACAGAGGGCAGGACAGGGGTAATTGGAAAAACAGACAAGGCCAAAAAGAGCAGGCATGGGGGAAAAAAGGATAAAGCCAACATTAAATGGAGGGCAATGAGTACCAATGCCCATAGTCTGCAAAACAAGCTTCCTGAGTTACTAGCCTTGATGGAAGATGAAACATTGGATATTGTGGCAGTCACAGAAACATGGTACACAGGGAACCATGACTGGGATGTCAACATACCGGGGTACACAGTCTACAGAAGGGATAGGGAGGGGAAAAGAGGAGGTGGAGTAGCTCTATACATAAGGGAAGGGATCAAAGCTACAGCACTAAAAAGTAAAGGAGGAGGACAAGAGGCACTCTGGATCACCTTGGAGACAGGGAATGGCATCACAGTCTGCACAGGGGTTGTATAAAGACCCCATCTCAAGGGAGGAAATGGACAAGAAAATGGTAGAGGACATTCTCAAAATGGCTGAAAAGGGAGATACCATTGATGGGGACCTGAATATGCACAGAATGTTAACTGGATGAGATGTACCACAGCCATCCAAGAGCAGGGTAATTTCGGCTGTCCCTGCAGGGGCAGGCCTTAGACAGCTAGTGTTGGAACCCACCAGAATGGAACAATACTAGACCTGGTACTCAAATGAGAGAGAATCACAAATTTAGAAGTCAGCAGACATCTGGGAACAGTTAATACTGCACAGTGTGCTTCATAATAAGCACAACCATGGAGACAAGCCATACAAAACAAGCATACTGGACTTTAGAAGGGCTGACTTTGTCAAAATAGGTGAATACCTGAGGAATACACTAGCAAATGGCCAAAAAGGAGGGGTGGAAGAACAATGGAGAAAAATCAAAACTGCCATCATAGAGGCAACAAGCCTTTGTGTGAAACAGATAAAGAAAACAAAGTGGAGTAAAAAACCACTATGGTTCTCAAAAGATGTAGCAGATAAGGTTAAGGAGAAAAAGGCTGCATTCAAAAAGTATAAGACATAACAGAAGGAGCATGACAGGGAACTGTATCAATTAAAGCAGAAAGAAGTGGGGAAGGCAGTCAGAATAGCAAAAGCCCAAACTGAGGAAAAAATAGCCAGTTCAGTTAAGAAGGGGGATAAAACATTTTATAGGTACATTAGGGAGCATAGAAAGGTTAAGGGAGGAATAGTGAAGATTAATAAGGAGAGGGAGGTGGGCAGAGGGAGACAGTGAAAGGCAGAGACACTGAATGAATACTTTGCTCAGTATTCACAAAAGAAGATGAGGAGGAGTTACCTAAACCAGACAATAGAAGCACTCTGGGTAGGGGTGACACCAGTCCATTTATAGAAGAAAGAGTCCTGAAAGAACCCTAAAACTCAAGATGGACAAAGCAATGGGGCCTGATGATTCACCCTAGAATCCTAAAATAACTAAGGAGGACCTAGTGACACCACTGATCACACTTTTAACAAATCATGGGAGGATGGGGTGGTACCTGAGGACTGGAGGAGGGCAGATGTGATTCCCTTCACAAAAGTGGGAGAAGGCAGAAGCAGGAAACTACAGACCTGTAAGTTTGACCTCAGCGGTAGGGAAAATGATGGAACTACTCAGAAAGAAAGAATTGTTGAGTACCTAGAGAGCAAGGGGCACAGGACCCAAAGCAGCATGGATTTACAGCAGGAAGGTCATGTCAGATGAATTTAATAGATTTCTTTGACTGGGTGACCAAAGTGATAGACCAGGGAGGGGCTGTGGATATGGCCTACCTAGACTTTAGCAAGGCATTTGACACAGTCCCGCACAAAAGATTAATAATCAGTTAGCCAGCCTGGGAGTGGGTCCCAGGGTGGTAGCCTGCTGCAAACTGGCTGCACAACAGACACAGAAGGCAATAGTGAGTGGAACACACCAAGAAAGGGAGTCACTATTGAGTATCTCAGGCTCAGAACTGGGTCCAGTCCTCTTTAACATCTTTATAGGTGACGCTGAGAGGGTCTGAGGGAAAGGTATGCCTTTGCAGATTATACAAAGATCTGTAACAGAGTTGATACACGGGGGTAGAAAGGATGAGAAGGGACTTGCATGGTTGGAGGAATGGTCAGACATATGGCAACTTAGATTCAATGTAAAGAAGTGCAAGTAATGCACCTGGGAAACAAAACCCAGGAGAAGAGTACACAATAGCAGGGGAGGTACTAACAACAACAAAAATGGAACGGGACTTGGGGGTAGTCATATCAGATGATCTAAAGGTTGGTAAGCAGTGTGAGAAGTCAGTGAGGAGAGCCACGGGGATGCTGGGATGCATAGGAAGGGGCACCACTAGTAGAAAAAGGGAAGTGGTTATCCCTCTGTACAGACAGTTGGTGAGACCCTGTCTGGAGTACTGTGTGCAGTTTGGGAGACCTCTTCTACGCAAGGACATAGACAGGATGGAAGCAGTCCAGAGGAGGGCAACTAAAATGGTGCAGGGTCTGCATCAGAAATCATATGAAGAGAGACTGAGAGAGCTTAATATGTGTACCCTTGATGAAAGGAGGGACAGGGGGACATGATAGAAACATTCAAGGACCTCAAGGAATCAACAAAGTCCAGGAGGGTAGCATCTTTCAGAAAAGAGATGTGTAAGAACAAGGGACACAATTTAAAAGATAGAAGGGGATGGCTCAGGTAATGTGAGAAATCTTTTTCATGAAGAGAGTGGTGGATGCGTGAACTGCCTTCCTGGGGAGGTTGTTGGGGGCTAAAACAGTGGGGAATTCAAACATGCATGGGACAGACACAAGGCAATTGTAGTGGGGGGTGGCAGGAAGTAGGCTGTTGGTTAACTAGAATCTGCAGCTTATCCAGTAGGTAGGGAAATGGGCAGACTGGGTGGACCAAGTGGTCCTTATCTGCCATCAAAGTCTATGTTTCTATGTTTCTAAAAGTGCTAGCTGATGCACACGGGGAGGAGGACTAGGAGGGAAACTTACTTCCTTAGGGGGGTGGTGATTTAAGGAGAAGGAAACAGAAAGGGACCTGGGGATTATGGTATTGCGTAATCTCAAGGTGGGCAGCCAGTATAGCAGGGCAGTGGGAAAGGCAAATGGAATGTTGGCCTGCATTGCGAGGGGTTTTAATAGCAGAAAGAGGGAGGTGCTAATGCTGTTATATAGAACCATGGTCAGGCCACATCTGGAGTATGGGTTGCAGTTCTGGAGGCCTCACCTTCAAAGAAATGTTGAGTTGATGGAAAGGGTACAGAGAAGGGCAACCAAAATGATACAAGGAATGCAAGATGTACCTTATGAGAGAAGATTGAGAGGGTTGAATTTGTACCTCTGAGACTAAGAGGGAGAGGGGGGACATGATTGAGACCTTTAAGCATCTGAAGGAATAAAAGAGGTGGAGGGTGATAGCATGTTCAAATTGAAGAAGGGAGGAACACAGTGGACATAGCCTCAAACTGGAAGGTGTGAGCAGTACAGATGTAATGTCAGGGGGCAGTTTTTCACAGAGAGGGTGGTGGAGGTCTTTGGAACAAGCTGCCAGAGGAGGTAGTGGCAGCTGAAATGGTGGAGGGGTTCAAGAGGGCTTGGGATAGATTTAGGAGGTTGGGAAAAGAGGGTGGAAGCATAACAGAAGGTGGGAGGTAGGGTGTTGGGCAGACTAGATGGGCCGTGGGGCCTTTCTCTGCCATCACATTTCTGTGTATCTATGTAACTAAGCTGTAAAAAGCAGTAAGACTACAGACTGCAGTATAACAGCCTAGAGCAAGAAGAGCAGTCTAGGAAAATACAGAGCAAGCAGTAGCAGTTTGATATCCAATCAGAGAAATAGGGCATAATGTCCAGTCCAGTGAGGAAGTAGAAAAAAGGCACCAGAATATTTCAAACCATCTAAATTATTCTGAACTGGTCTAGTAGCTCGGTGTACCTGATTGTGGCATCTGTAGGCAAGCGTTTGCTCCGGTTGGGAGGTGGATTAGTTGAGCTGTTTTTCCTCCTTAGCTGCAGCTCTTTTCCAGAGGTCTTCCAGCGGTGATCCCAGAAATAGGGTTAGGCGATGAGCATTAGTGGCTTTGGATGGAACCACCAGCACAGTTATCAGCAGAAATCCTGCCTGTTCAGGGCCGAGGAGCCTGGGGACAAGAGAGGGTAAGTTCAAGTACACGCTACTTCAGGGGAGGGATACAGAGAAGAAAATAAGTGGGTGGGGTCGAGAGGAACAGAAGGTTAGCAGAGAAGATATCAGAGGTTCAGGGGAGGTCTTACATAACAGGTAGAAAACAAGGCGGGGTTGAGAGAAGGGATTAGCAGAGAAAGGTAGAGTTTCTAAAACTGTAAAAAGGTAGATTCAGTTACAAAAACAACACACTTGGGGCCAGATATGCAAAACTGTGTGCTGAGAGCAAACCATTTGAGCAGGGTTAGCGCCAGGTTTGCGAGGGGTGCTCTATAATCAAAAGGTCAAATAATGTGGTCAAACTGCATTAGCACTGGGCAAAAGTATAATGTATGCAAGGGGCAAACAGAGGGTGTGTACATGAATACAGGTGCAATGCTGTATTCAGTGCATTAGCGCTGCACACAGTGTTTTTGCATGACTTAGCACGACACTTTGCATGGTGCAAATTACCGCACAGGAAAAGAAGGTCTTAACTCTGGGCAAACCAGCTTTGGGTGACTTTGTGGCTTTGTGTGACTTTTGCATGGCTTTGCGTGACCCTAACCAGTAAATATTAAACATAGAAAGAAACCAGACATGGAAGAAACATGCTGCACACGGATGGCACTTCCTATGATGCCATCATCTGCCACCAGTCCCAGCCATGCCAGGCAGTAAGTGGTGACCCATTGCCCAGTGGACACCATGGCAGTGTGTCCATACAGCACACACCTGCAGACCACCCTTTGGTGGACACCAACAGAATCCACCACACACATGCAGCACTGGGGGTGTGGAGGGTGTTGAGGGGAGGGTGCACAGGTGGCCAGTCTGCACCACATACTGGGTGCTGTCACAAAGCTGGGACAAGCCATGCAGTGCAAATTGTCCAGTGTTGGGAATACTCCAGCACCAGTGTGCCTTTCTGATGGTATGTGCCCCCCCAGTCACCTACTGCACCTCTGTACAGGCACCACAGCACACACACCACCAGTCATGTATATGTCACTGTGAGTATCCCATGCCAGTGGCACAGCATCTGTGGGTTGCACAACAGAATAACAGTAATGTCCGCTGTCAGTACACACCTGCAAGATGGGCCTGACACTGAGTAAAGTGCAGCAGTCACTGATGCCCTACACACCATAGGCATTGCTGTGTCCCTCACACTACTGGCCCCTTGTTACTGTAGTGTCTGCTGTGCACTGTAGCAAGAACTACAGTTTGACAATTACATGCAGCACCACCACCTGTACCTGTGCTGTGTTGTCCCCTGGGGCACAATATTCTATGCGGTTCTGTACAAATGTAGCCTGCAGCTACCACCATGCACTTCCAGACTGACCTACAGGTGGAGCTGTGGGCAGACCCAGCCAGCCCCTGTATTTCCAGACTGCCCAACAGGTGGAGCTGTGGTACCCTGCAAAAGCACTGGGCAAACTGCATGCAAATCAGGACATAATGAGATGCTAATCTGGATGTTTGTCCACAGACTGCCTAAGTAGGCTCATTTGCATGTCACTTTTGAATATAGCAAAATTTTGCCTCAGGCAAATATGATAGCGCCGGCAAAATGGCTTAGCTCCTTGCAAAACCTGTGCAAATGTGTCTGTGCTGCATAAACATTTTGGAAACATGGTACACTGCAGCAGAATTTCACATGCACTGGTGCTTGCAGCTTTAATGAATCCACTCCTTTGCTAGCACACACATTGGCCGCATAGTTCACCGTTACCTTCCTTCACATTGCTGTGCACTGGGCTGCTGTTGTGGTTTGCAATTCCTGGTTGCTATATTAAGAGCTGTTTTATTTCCCAGGCTATTTTTGCACTGCACTCCTAACTCAGTTTGCCCAGCTTCCTTAGCATGCTATATTCAGCAGGTTTAGCACCAGGTTTAGCTATCCCTTTTGAATATAGTGGGCTATTGGGTCTGGGCTAATATAGCATGTTGGGCAGTGCTAATTTAGCCCTGGGGCAAAGTTTTGAATATAAGGCACTTGGGACCAGATATTCAAAGCTTTGCACCTGGGTTAAGTTAACACTGCCTGGCATGCAAACTTAGCCTGGAGCACAAAGCAAGCTATATTCAAAAGGAATAGTCCGGGGCAAACAGCCTCTGAATATAGCATGGTAACGAGGCCGTGCAAACTGGGCTGGGAATGCAGGGCAAGCGTAGCCCTGGAATAAGACAGCACTGAATATAGCAACCAGTAAGTGCAAACTACAACAACAACACAGTGCACAGCGACATGAGGGCATAGAGATGAACTATGTGGCCAATGTGTGTGCCAGCAAATGCGTGGACTCAGTACAACTGCAGGCAGCAGCAGATGTGAAAGAACAGTGATCAAAACTGTATAATATTCCCCGAACCGTTAGCACTGCACTAACACATTAGCGTGGCTTTAGCGTGGAGCTAAGCTGTTTGCCTTGGTGCAAACACGTTTGCCTGGCGCTAAAATGTGCCATATTCAAAAGTGACATGCAAGTGAGCCTACTTAGGTAGTCTCTTGGCAAATAACCAGATTAGTATCTCATTATGCCCTGATTTGCATGCAGTTTGCCTAGCATTACTGCAGGGTCCCACAGAGACACCTGTAGGTCAGTCTGGAAGTACAGGGGCTGACCAGGTCCTACCGCAGCTCCACCTGTAGGTCATTCTGGCAGTGCACGATGATAGCTGCAGGCTACATGTAATCAGTACAGTATAGCATAGCATATTGTACCCCAGGGGACAAGACAGCATAGGCACAGGTGGTGGTGGTGCTGCATGCAACTGTCATACTGTAGGACATGCTACAGTGCACAGCAGACACTACAGTAGCAAGGGGGGCCAGTAGTGTGAGGGACACAGCACTGCCTATGGTGTGTAGGGCAGTGATGCTGGCTGCACTGTACACAGTGACAGGCCCAATGTGCAGGTGTTTACTGACTGTGGACAGTACTGATACGCTGTTGTGTGATCCACAGATGCCGCACCTGTGGCATGGGTTGCACACAGTGTCATGTACATGGCCGGCAGTGTGTGCTGTGGCATCGGTACAGTTGTGTGGTAGGTGGCTGAGGAGGCATGTAGGATCCAACAGGCACACAGGTGGTGGCATAATCCCACTACTGGCCCATGTGCACTGAGCGATGTGTCCCAGCCTTGTGGCCACATGTGGGCTGTGGTGAGGTCAGGTCACCCATACACCCTCCCCTCACTGGCCACCATGCTCACAGTGCTGCATGTGTGTGCTAGCATCTGTTACACACCACAGACGTATGGTCTGCAGGTGTGTGCTATATGGCCACACTACCATGCTGTCCCCTGTGGGTCAGATCACCCCTTACTGTCCGTACTTGGCTCAGACTAGTGGCAGCTGCTGGCATCATGGTGGTGCCATCAGAGAGCAGCATATGTCCTCCATGTCTGGTATTTTCTAAGTGTTGTACTCCTATGTTAGGGCTGCGCAAGCCATGCAAATCCCGCGCAAGGACCGTGCAATGCATCAATGACGTAAAAAGCTGTTTGCCCAGGGTTAAGACCAGCTTTTCCTGGGTGGTAAGTTGTACAATGTTATGGGTGCGCTATGTCGCATAAACACCTTAGTGTGGCGCTAGTCGCTGAATATCTCATAGCGAATTTATTCATGTTCACTATGCCCCTTGCATATCATTATGCTTTGCCTGGCGCTACTGCTGTTTGCCCGCACTAGTTGGCCTTTTGAATATGGCAGTCCCACACTGATCCCGCACTAATCCAGTGCAAACTGTTTGCAGACCATGCAAAGCTTTGAATATCTGGCCCTTGGTGTCCAAATTAATACTTAAGAACTGTACAAAGTAGTTTTGCTACACAAAAATGCAGTTACTAAAATTAGCTTCCATAATTAAATTAAAATTAACTGAGCTATAAAACACAGTAAGACTATAGACCACAGTATAACAGGCTAGAGTAAGAAGAGCAGTCTAGGAAAATACAAAGCAAGCAGAAGCAGTTTGATCATCCAATCAGAGAAACAGGGTGTAATGTCCGGCCCAGTGAGGAGCTAGAAAAAAGGTGCCATAACATTTCAAACAGTCTAAATTATTCTGAGCTGGTCTGGTGGGTTTCCAGATGTTTCTGATTGTAGAGGCCCCTAGGCGAGCGGTTGCTCTGGTCGGTAGGTGGATTCATGGAGCAGTTTGGCTCCCCAGCTGAGAGATTACAGAGAAGAAAAGAAACAGAGAAGATATCAGAGGTTCAGCGAAGGACTTACATAACAGGTAGAAAGCAAGGCTGGGTTGAGAGGAGAGAAGGGATTAGCAGAGAAAGGCAGAGTTTCCTAAAACTGTAAAAAAGCAGATTCAGCTACAAAACAACACACTTAAGGCCAGATATTCAAAAGCATGGCCTTGCTACATAAACCAATAGCGCAGGAATATGCGGGGAATAACATGGAGCCACGATATTCAAAGGATCTGTTAGCGCAAGGCTAACAGCATTAGCACAGGGCAAACCACTAATGTATACAAAGAGCAAAAGGAAGGGGGCCAAGAGAGACCTGCAAGGGAGTTATTCAGGCCCAGCACCACTTAGGACACATAGCGTGACACATAGCGTGGGCGCTAGTTACGCTTAAAAAGGCTGGCCTTAACCCAGGACAAAACACAGAGGAGGAGGAACCACCACAGGAAGTGGGAATGTGTGCAGTGCCAGTAGCAGTGATGCTGCCATTGTTGGCAGCTACAGTGGAGGAGGAGAAGGAGGAGAGGGAGCAGGCACAACATGGGTCACAACGCAGGCCAAGGAGACGGTATGCTGCAAACAGGTGGTACCGGCCCCAGGTTTCCTTCGAGACCCTGCCTGATGACCACATCATTGGCCGGTACAGGATGAACAGGGGAATGTTGAGGCAGCTCTGTGAACTCCTGCATGAGCAGCTGCACTCAAACACCAGATGCAGCAATGCCATGACAGTGGAGGAGAAGGTGACAGCAGCAATGTGCTTCCTTGCCTCATGGGCATTCCAACGACCAATGGGGAACACCATTGGGGTAATGCAGTCTGCCACCTCACGCCTCCTGACCCAGTTCAATCAATCAATCAATCAAGTCTTTATTTAACCAGGCGTTCATCGTTGAGCAGAAGCTCATTTGCAAGATGGACCTGGGTGGAGCATGAACAATTGTATATACAGGTCAACACAGATATTTACAAGGCAATACAGATAATACTCTTTACAGAGAGGAAGAAAAAAAATTTCATATGTACATAGAATTACACAAATATTGTACAGATTACATGGTATTTACATACATAGAAGTGTCTATAGGAAGATAAAGCAGGTTATCTAAGGTTGCAGGAGGAAGTAAAGGAAGAAAAAAAATAAAAATATACACCTGGTAGAGGCGAAGGTAGGGGGGAAGGGAGGAAGGTAGGAGAAGAAAGGCTAGGAGGGCACAGTGCACAGATAGGAGTTGGCAAAACGGGATGTAGAGAAGGTGGATGGAGAAAAGGAGTATGTGGGAGCCCCGGGATTAAATGCTTTAAAGTATGGGGCATGGTAGGATGTCACAACCCAGAGTAGTGAGCTCCTATCCGAGGTTGGGAAAGGAAGAATAAGGGGATGGACAGGCCTAGTGTTGATAAGACAGGGGCATAAGAGAGAGAGAGAACATTTAGGCTGGTGAGGAGCCCTAGATGTTCCTAGATGCTTTCCTGCCACATGCTGGGGAGTTCATAGTATTTTCCAGCACGGCAGCAGAGTGCAGAGAAACAATGCAGCAGTTCCATTGAATTGTGCACCTATCATCCGTACTGGGTGCCACTGACTGCACCCATGTCCCCATCCATGCACCACCTGGCGATGGCAGTGACGTGTATGTAAACAGGAAGGGGTACCACTCCATCAACTGCCAGGTGGTGTGCGATGCGGCTGGGCACATCAGCAATGTCTATGCACAGTACCCCAGCAGTGCCCATGACGCCTTCATCTGGCACCAGTCCCAGCTGTACCAGGCTTTTGAGGAAGGTAAGATACCCAGTGGGCAACCAGTCAGTGAGTAGTAGCATACAAGGCAGACACACAACAGCATGGATGGGGGCAGGCATTGCAGGCCAGGGAAGGGGTGTGGGAGTGCTACACAGAGGTGCAGAACAGCATCCGACAGACTGCAGTACGGCACTGACAGGTATACATCTCTTGACAGGGGACAGTGCCTATCCCCTGCAACCCTGGCTACTGACACCAGTAATCCAACTGGCCACAGTGGCCGAGGAGATGTACAACAAGGCACATGCCAGCACAAGGAACATCATAGAGAGGGTGTTTGGCATCCTGAAGATGCGATTCAGATGCCTAGACACATCAGGCGGTGCCCTACAGTATACACCTCAGAAGGTATGCCGTATCTTCCTAGCCTGTTGTATGCTGCACAACATGGCAATGAACTGTGGGATACAGACACCTGAACCTGAAGGACAGTCTGACCGTGAGCCAGAGCCAGCAGTCAGGGGGATAGTGGAGCAACTCGAGAGGAGGGACCCTCGCATGGCACACAGGGCCGTACAGCACAGGGACAACATCATCAGGACACTGCTACAGACAAAAGGGTCAGTACAGACTGCACAACAACTTGAAAGAGTACAATTAATAATCTATTTAATGTGCACAAAGAAACAAAACAGTGACACCAACAATCACAACAGTAAACCAACACAGTGGATCAGACAACATGTGTGCATGTTGTGTGAGGTCAGAGGCGTGCAGGACACACGTGGGGGGAACAGACAGAAACAGTGTACTGTCAGTGGGGAAGTGTGATGTGTGCTGTGAGGGTAAGGGGTGCAACTATGGCAGTGGAAGTGTGGGTGTGCATGTGAGTGTGCCAGTGTTGCAAAGGGGGGTGATGATTGCGCAGTGCTGCAGAGTGATTGTGGCCATCACCAACGCCTACCACCATGCATACAATGTGCACCAGTACCATGGGATACAGACCCTGGTGTGCTCTGGGCAGAGGACAATGCCGATGAGAAAGGTGAGGCAGGCAGAGTCAGCCTCCTGTACCCCCCAGGGGATGGTGGAGCCTGACAGGGTGGGTGGACGGCCACGGCAGCTCTGGGTTTCAGATGGAGTGTGTGATGCTGTGGAACTGGAACCACTGGCAGCCCTGTGGCCACTGTTTGACCACCTGTGTGCCCCTGTGCTGTCTACACCATGACCAAGCATCCCATGCTGGCGACCCCCATGCACACCACGCAGTACATTCCCTATGTCAACCACAGCAGCTGTCAGACCAGAAAAGCCACAGTCAATGGCACCCACCAGGTGGCCCAATCTGTCCTCCACCCGCTGTTCAGCATGGGCAAAGCCCACTGAGATGGCCTCTCTGATCTGTGCCAGCTCATGTCGCAGCTCCCTCCGTATGCCATGGAGGTCCATACAGGCCTCCTGCTGGGAGGAGACAGCAGCCTGCAGCAGTGGGCAGGTACCATGGCCATCCTGCCCCAGGGGCACAGAACCCTCAGCTGCAGCTGGCAGAGGTGCCTGCTGCACAGGAGCAACCGGATGCTGTTGCATGCCAGGCACGTCCTGCTGCTGGTGACTACTGGTGGTGGTCTGTGGCACGGTATGGACAGAGACCCCAATATGTGTTGGACACTGCACGTCCTGTGGTCCAGCGATGTTCCCCACACTGCCCACCACTGGGTGCCCAGGTACAGCCACACCAGTGACGCTGAAGACACCACTGGCACCCATCCCACGGCCTGCCAGCAGCCCGACCCCTGCATCCCCTTGCACAGGCACGGCCAGGTGTTGGGAAAACTCTGACACATCAGTGTCATCGCCACTGGTCACAGTGACCAATAGGACCTCCTCTACACCACCATCCTCTGTCTGTGCAGCATCCAGGTAACCAGAGTATCCCAAGCCCCCTACTGAGGTGTGACCCCCCTCCCCAGGCAGTTGCAGCCCTTGTCCATGTGATTGCCACACATGCATAGTGTCTGTGCGGCCATGAGTTGCACAGAGCAAGGATGTTGATGGGCATTCTCCATCATCCTCCTCCACTACCTCTGGAACCTGGCAGTACATCCTTGGCAGCTCCTGGTGTTCTGCAGTCCTGGCAGACACCGCTGTGGAGACAATAGGGACAGGGTCAGTCACCCGTACACAGATACTGTGCCCAAACACCACCACCACTACCACCACCACACCATGCAGACCCCAGGACACATACCCCCTTCACACAAGCCCGTGACCACATGCACCCACCCAACCCACAGTGACCATGCCCATGCCAGGCAGCTGTTCGGCAGCCACAGTGCACCCTGTGCAGGACACCAACAGCATGACCATGCACCCATGCCATCACAACATACAGGGTATACACAGGTGAATACAGACCTGTCCTTAGCAGTGCGAGAGGCATCTCACATCCACCACCTGGCACACCTGTGACTGCCACCGTCCTCAGAGTCGATGCCACCATGGCCATGTGTGGCTCCTCTACCCACTGCTGGTATTCAAGTGGTCCTCCACCGATCCTCATTCTGTCCCTCAGTTGCTGTGCCTCCTCTACCTTTGCACGTTGCAGAAGGTTGTTCCATTGCTTGTGCACAGCCTCTGTTGTCCTGCCATGTCCTCCTATAGCATTGACAGCAGCTGTCACCTCCTCCCAGGCTTGGTGCACCACTGCATCAGTGGCCCTGTGTGTGCATAGCACCTGCTCCCTCTCCTTCACAACATGCACGAGGGTGTTCAACTCCTCTTATGAGAACTTATGGGCACATATGTGCTTCCTCCATGCTGCCAAACCTATGGGATAGTCAAAAGGGGACATGTGTCATCAGCCGTGTCAGTACTGCATTGCATTACACATAGACATCATGATACCACCCCCTACAGTGCCACAGACCACATGGACATATCAGATTGCTGCATGTGCATGTACGGTGCACACAGCCACATAGTCACGGTCCGTCCCGTGTCTGGACAGTGAGCCCTGTACACAAATGTGCACTGCTGTCGCCTGTGGCTCCCATGTGCTCCCATGACTGGGTTCATCCTTATGCTAACCACCTTGCACTGTACTGTGCCCCTCTTGAGCACTACAGTGGTTGAGTGGACAAGTGCACTAGCACTGTCAGGACACCATGTGAAGTCCACATGGTGCATGGGACGGCACAGTGCTGGGACACTGTATACTGCCTGCAGGGGGGCCACAGCCTACCACACCACACATCCAGGGAGTCATGTCAGTGGGCCACTGTCGCAGGACACACCACGGTAGTGCACTAGTGCCCCTGCCTGGCAGACACAGTGTGCAGGCGGTGCCACACGGAATAGTTCCCTGTAGGGGAACATGCACAGTGCACTGGACAGTAGGATGCCCAGGCAGACATCTAGGGCTGTGCACCATCACACAGCACAGTGCTTGCCTGTGGTCCAACATGTCTGACCATTCACCAGAGGTTACATCTGTGTGCTTCAGTCTGTGCTGAACTGTTCTGAGATCCTGCCATTCAAGAGCAAGTCCTACGTAAATAAGTACATATCTGCTCTCCATTGCTCATCCCCTGTTGCATCTTCCACCAGTCTCTTGTTGACACTCACTTTCTTTTATTATGCTGTACACAACACAACACTGGTGGTGCACTGCTTGCCCTTTATAGCCCATCCAGGCAATCAAGCCTGTTAGTCATGCAAATGAGCTTATAATGATATGCTAATCACACAGTTTGCCCCAAGCATACACACAAGGACTCCATTTGCATACTCCTGTTGAATATGGCCCCGATTAGTGCTGTGCAAAGCCAGTGCAGGGCTATGGAGGGCAGCACCGCTTATCCCAATAGCGCAGTGCTATGTGCTTTAGCATGGCCTACACGCATGCTCGTGAGGCCCCTATGTCCGCGGGGCATACCCTGTCAGCAGTGCGATGTGCCATATGCATGCGTGGTACACAACCTCAGGGTCATGCTGTGGGTCATCGCAACATGAGCAGTGTGGTTACCCGGGTACTGATCACTCAAGTGATAGCACAGTGCTACAGTGGTTGTTAAGGTGAAGTCCTGGGAGAGCCAAGTTTGAGCAGAGACAGGTTGAGGGGTCTACCAGCTGTTGATAGCCATGTCAGGACGTTCCAGACAGCGTGCAGTTGTGCACAGGGACAGGCACTGGGGAGGTAGAGACTACTAACCTGGTGCAGCTTGTCATGAAAAGACATAGAGGCTGTTTGGGGAGGTGAGGAGGGGGCCTCCATGAATGCAAGTGTGGACACGGTATGCGAGGAAACTTCACCTCCGGAACCTGGCATGCTACACCGCAATGCCGAAAGTGCCATCACACACACAGACCTGAGATGCAGGCAGAGGCAGCAGCTTGTTTCAAGGGCCAGTTAAAAGGGTGATGGCACTCAGCCAGGTGAGTGGTGTTGCATGTAGAGTGTACCAAATGTTTGTGCTCTGTGTGTGTGTGTGGGTGTGCTGGAGGGTGGTAGGTGGTGGACTTTGGGTGGGTGAGTGGGTGGTGTGTGTGTGTGCAGATGGGGTGATGGTGTGGGGTTTGGGTGTGGGGTGAGTGGATGTGTGGGTGTGTGTGTGCAGAAGGGGTGGTGGTGGGGTGTGGTTTGGTGTGGGTGAGTGGGTGTGTGGTGTGGATGTGCGGAGGGGTGGTGGTGTGGGGGCTTGGGTGAGTGTGGGTGTGTGTGTGTGCACAGGTGCTAACGATGCATGTGCTGTTGCACACTGTGAACAGGCGGAGTGGTACAATACGTATGCCTATAGGGGCAACGGTACATGCCATGACCATTGTGTGAGGAGGTTGGGCCCGCGCTGTTCCGCAAAGTCCGGGCATCACCGCCTGCAGACAGCACCACCATGTTGCAGGAAACACGCCATGGTGAACTGTCGACGAGCACTCAGGGTATGCGGATGTTCAAGATCGGAGCTGCAACAGCCACCTGCTGCAGTACCGTGAAGCCGCTGATCACTGACTTGTGTGCCTGGCGATCGCGCCATGGCCACTGTGGCTGCCACCCTCTGTGTGGGGGTCCTCCTGTTCACTCCATGTGTGTGCATTGTGTTGGGGCTGTATGTGCATCTTACGTTTCATGTGTGTGTATGGTGTCTATGCTTTAACACCACTTTCATCTGTCCACTGTAGAGCAGATCAAGCAGCCCATGGCCACAGGAGGGAGTCAGCCCAGCCATGGGAGCAGAGACAGGCAGCTCGAGGGCCATCCCTACCAGCAGGTGCAGGAGGCAGCCCTGAAAGTGGCGCATGGTGAGTACCCGTTTCATTGCTCTGTGATCTTGTGCCCTTTCACACTAGGCTGTGTGTTCACATCTGGGTGCCTCAGCCACTGACTTGTTCGGTGGCATTTCGCAATGGCAAAAGCCAGGCAGTGGTGTGCTGCGGTACACCTCATGTTTCGTGACTACAGCTGGGTGTTCAGTCTTGCCTTGGGGGGCTGTCAGCTTGCATTGCTGTGTGGGTGACTGATGGTGGTTGCTGCTCAGGTGGTGAGAGTTCCGGGGACAACATGTGACGGCTGACCTTCCAACCCCAGTGGTCCATCCATACCACCACCACCCACAGGGCGGCCACATTTTGCACAGGTGGTGGTTTCCTAGCTCAGCCATGCAGGACAACACGTATTCATGCCTTTGCGGCTCTTACCTCTCCCTTCTGGCCACCAGCTGTGGGAGCATCACCGTCACACACTGTGCGGTCCTGGCACTGTGCCTTACGACAGTGGAGTCCTTCCCATGTGTATCATCATGGCGGCTACTGTGTTGCGGTTTAGTTGCAGGGCACTATTATCACCGTACTATTATTACATTATGTGCGCATCGCTGCTCGCCAGTGTTGGGATCAGTGGCTGTGGAAGTGGTACCTCACTGTGTGGGGAGGGGGTCCTGTTATGTGGGCTGGGACACTCCATGTACCATGTCTCAGTTAAGTGGTATGCTTTCAGTGGTATTGCCTGGTGGATGTGAAGGCCCTTCACTGACCAGGCGTCTGTGCCCTGGCTGACTGTTATACCCTGGCCTGGGTCAGTCATTGGCAGGCCACTGTCATGGTTCATTGATACATAGATACAGTACATAGATACATAGACAGTGTCAGCAGATAAGGGCCTATGGCCCACCCAGTCTGCCCAGTATTTGAGCTTCTTGTAAGTTCAGTTTACGCTTTCCTAGAAGTTCGCAACCTCTTACCCCACTCCAGAATTCCTTTTGTTCATCCTTATGTATCCTAAACCTGATTGTTTCCAGCCCCCACCACTTCTGCTGGCAGCAGGTGGTCCATTTGTTCACCACCGATCTGTGAAGAAATTCTTCCTCATGTTTCCTCTGAATCGTCCTCCTCCAACTTCATCCCATGCCCTCTAGTCCTGGAAACATCTTTTGCTTAAAAATAGTGTATTCCTGCACCCTGTTCCTCACTGTAAGATACTTGTATGTCTCTATCATATCCTCTCCCCTCTCTTCTTCCTGGGAGTACATGTTCAGTTCCTTCAACCTGTCCTCATAGGACTTGTGGATGCAATCCATGTACCATCTTTGTTGCCCTCCCCTGAACCTTCTCTGCCCTGTCTATGTCCTTATGTAGGTAAGGTCTCCAGTAACTGTACTGTACTCAGGTGGGCCTCACTGAGTGTCTTGTATGAGTGGGAATTATGACTCCCTTTTCCTGCTGGTGACAAATTCTACCATGCATCCCAGCGCCAAATTTGTTTCATCTGCTGCCTTGTCACACTGTTTCTACCTCGAGGTCATCATGAGATGATAACCCCAAGATCCTTTCCTGCTTGGTGCATGCTATATCCTCACCCCCAACTGATGTATTGTGCCAGGGTTTTTGTGCTCCATATGCATTATCTTGCACTTTGCATTGAATTTCAACTACCAAACCCCTGACCATTCTTCAAGATTCTGCAGGTCCATTCTCATTCTGTCTACACCCTCTGGTGTGTATACTCTGTTACAGAGCTTTGTGTCATCAGCAAATAGTGAAATTCTGCCTTCTAGGTACTGCACAATGTCACTGACGAAGATGTTGAATAGGTTGAATAGGACCATTCCCAGCACTGATCCCTGGTTCCCCACTGTGCCCACCCTCTGCGGAGTGACAGCCATTGACCACCCTCTGTGTCCTACCACCCAGCCAGTTACCTACCCACCACACTACAGTCCTGCCCACACCCATATTCCCCAGTTTGTGTAATAGTTCTATGTGGCACAGTGTCAAAGGCCTGTTGACGTCCAGATAGGCGGCAACCACTGCCCTCCCTTGATCCCATCTCCTAGTCACCCAGCAGAAATTCAACCAGGTTGGTCTGACGCATGACCTTCCCTGAGTAAACCATGCTGCCTGGGTTCTGTAGTCCATTGACAACCAGATGTTCCACCAACTCTCCATCAGTAGTGCTCATGATCTTCCCCACTACCGAGGTGAGGCTGACTGGTCTGTAGTTCCCGCTTCCTCTTTGTTCCCACTTTTGTATAAGGGGACTACATCTCTGTCTTCCAGTCTTTGGGTACCTCCTGTTTCCAGTGATTGGCTAAACAGGATAGCCAGAGGTTCAGCTACCACTCTCTTAGTTCTTAGGACCTTGGGTGCACCCCATCTGGCCCCATTGCTTTATCAACTCTTATTACTTCCAGTTCCTTCAGGACCCTTTCTGAGTGTAAAGGACTTGTGTCCATTTCTGCATCATTCTCACCCCTTGTACCCCTTCAGACCTATTACCTTCCTCTTCCTCAGTAAAGACTGAGCAGAAATACCTGTTCAATATGTCAGCTTTACTGTTGTCATCCTCCACACGCCCCGCCCTCCCCTTCAGTCTCACTATCCCTTCCTTTGCTTTTTCACTTATGGACCTGTAAAGGTTTTGTCCCTCTACCCACTGATTTTGCAATGTGTTCTTCTGTCTGAGCTTTGGCTTCCTCACTGACCTTCCTGACTCCTTACTTCTCCTGGTACTTCTCCCTATCCCCTTCTGCCTGTGTGTTTTTGTATTGCCTGAATGCAGTCTTTTTGGCTTTCATTTTTTTTGCTACCTCTTTGGAAAACCATAATGGTCTCCTTTTCCTCTTGCTAACCTGCTTAATGCATAATTCTGTTGCTCTTGTAATCCCCATTTTAAATACTGCCCACTGTTCCTCAACCCCTGATTCCTGCCTCATTCCCCTTAATGCCCCTTTCTAGTATCTCCCCATTTTCCCAAATTCTGCCCCCCTAAAATCCAGGATACGTGCTTTTGTGTGGTTTGGTTCTGCTCTTTCTGTGATTTCAAACCACAATGACTGGTGGTCACTGTCCCAGGTGCTCCCCACTGTTACCCCATCACACTGTCCCTGTTTGTGAGCACAAGGTCCAGTATTGCCTTCTGCCGTGTTGGTTCCATGACCAGTTGCTTGAGGAAGGCACCCTGAAGGGAGTCCAGGATAAATCTGCTCCTAGTTGATACTGCTGCTGGGATGCTCCAGTCCACGTCTGGAATACTGAAGTCTCCAGTACTACCTCACCCTTATCTGCCATCCTTTGGATGGGGTAGCATCAGCTCCCTATCTGTTTCTTCCTCCTGGGCTGGTGGTCTAGAGCCACACCTGTGCGGATGGCTGGCCTCATTTTTCTTTCCAGCTTAACCCACAGTATCTCTCCCCCATTTTGTTCCTCCCCTGGATCCTGTGGCCCTTATATCATTTTTCGCATACAGTGCCACTCCTCCCTTCCTACCTGCCCTGTCTCTTATGAACATGTTGTAGCCAGGTATGGCCATCTCCCAGTCGTGGTTATCATTACCAGGTTTCAGTGATGGCCACAATGTCCAGGTCTGACTGCACCATGACAGCCTCCAGATCTTCCTTCTGTTGCTAAGGCTCCTGGCATTGGCAACATGGCTTTTCATGATTTGACCTCCCTAGACTGTTTCTCGCTGTTCTACTCAGCCCCTTCCTTGGTTGTCCTTTATCCCTGGTTCTCCTTGCTGTCTGTCCTTCTGCTGAATTTTGCCCTTTTCTGCCTATCCACCTCTTGGGCACTAATCTCCTTCTTTTGCACACTGCTTTGTAGTGATAGCCACTCCTCCGGTTCACTGGTTCCACTGCTAGCTGTGGGGGGTGATCAAGTAGGTACCCTCCTTGCTGGCCTGCCACCTCCCTTTGCTAGTTTAAATGCTTGTCAATGTAGCATTTAAACTTGTCATTGAGTGCTTGGATTCCCCTCCAGGATGGATGCAGGCCATCAGGCTTGAACAAACCTCCATCCCTCCAGGTTGGTCCCCAGTCACCAATGAATCCAAACCCTTCCTCACAGCATCAGTTCTTCAACCATGAGTTAAAGTTCCTGGTGCATGCACCCCTTTGCTCTCCCTTGCCTCTCACAGGTAGTACTTCTGAGAAAGTAACAGAAGTAGCTACTTGCTTGAGACCCCGCCCCAATTTCCTAAACTCTTCCTGAACTTCCTTTGGCTCCCCATTTGCCAGGTCATTAGTACCTAGGTGGATAATGACATCCAGCTCACCCTCCTGTCTTGCCTTCCCAGTGATCCCCAGGATCTTCCTTCCATCCCTCCATGCCATGGCACCTGATGCTCCTGCATGCCTGTTGTTGTTGTTTGTTCTGCACTGTGCATTACTGTACATTTCCATGTGTGGGTGGGCAACATGTCCCAACGTGTGGATGCCCTTGTGCATGTCGTGGCGTGTCCCTTGCACTCAACTCTCCGGGTTTCCAGCTTTGTGTCTGCCGTGTCTCGCTGTGTGCTGTATCATGGTGGGTGGTGTCACATGTTCCCTGCTGCTGTCAGGATCGCTGTCATCATCCTTGTTGGGTTTTGTTTTGGTGCCTGTGTTGCCCTGTGCTGCTTTGTGGGAAGCTTCCATGTTGTCCTACCACTGCAGAACTCAACGCCGCCAGGGATAGCTCATTGGGACATGCTGTCCATCTCTGTATGGCAAAAGTTGGCTGCTGGCTGCCTCCTGTCTGGTGTATCATCCTCATGGTCTCACCCTTCCTCTTGTAGGTCCACTCCAGACATCGCTGTGGGCGATGAGGCCTGAAGAATCAGAGGGCACAGAGGACTTGCTGCGCAGAATTGTGAGGCAGCAGTGGACATTGATAGAACGGCAGGCCATTCTTATAACCGAGACTAGGAGGGTGGCGAATATTCTGGACGCTCGTCTCCCTGATCCAGTGGGCAACAAGTTATGCCCTGTTATTTTGAAGTCTTCCCTCACCACACCCCCTCACTGGACTTATTTATCCCTTCCTTGCCTATTGTCATCTGTCCCTGTGTGGGTCCTCCTCCGGCTTTGCACCCTTGTCCTGTGTCTTCCCATCCCTCCATCTGTTGTCGTCCTTATGTTTTATTTTGTGTGCCTTTTTATGTCGATGGTGCTTGACTCTTTTTTTCATGTAGTGGGCATTTGGGGTTGTGTGTTGGGGGGGCTTGGTGGGTATGTTCTGGTTCTGTTTCCGTGTTGTGGGGAGGGTTGTACAGTGGTGGGTGGGGTATTTTGTAATCTGGAGTTTGTTCATTGTTTTGTTCTGTATTTTATTTGCTGTTGTGTTTCCATTTGCTTTACTCTTCATTATTGTTAATTACACTGGTTTATGACATTTTACTGTGTCCTGTGTCATTCTTGGGTGCTGGGGTTCCACATGCTTTGTACTGTTGCTGGTGTTCTCCACATGGGTCTGGGTTGTTGCTGGACATTCCCGTGCATGTGTGGCATCCTCCTGGGTGAGCACTGTGGTATGCTCCTGATACCTCATTCCGGCATGTGCTCCCTTGCATGTGTCCCAGGGTCAGGCTGTCTCTGCACTGTGTTCCATTGTGTGTTTGTACTGCCTGCCTGGTGCGATATTCAGTGCTGTCTTGTGTGCTATATTCAGTGCTGTCTTGTTCCTGGGCTTTTTTTGCCCTGCACTCCTGACCCTGTTTGCCCGGCTTCCTTTGCTTGCTATATTCAGCTGTTTTTGCCCCGGGCTATTCATTTTGAATATGGCTGGCATTTTGCTCTGGGCTAAGTTTGCCCACTGGGCAGTGCTAATTGAGCCCCGGAGCAAAGTTTTGAATATCTGGCCCTTAGTGTCCAAATTAATTCTCAAGAACTGTCCAAGGTAATTTAGCTACATAAAAATGCAGTTTCTAAAATTAGCTTCCATAATTAAATTAACTGAGCTATAAAAAGCAGTAATACTACAGACCGCAGTATAATAGGCTAGAGTAAGAAGAGCAGTCTAGGAAAATACAGAGCAAGCAGTAGCAGTTTGTTTACCCAAATGGAGAAACAGAGCATAATGTCTGGCCCAATGAGGAGCTACAAAAAAGGCACCAGAAAATTTCAAACAGTCTAAATTATTGTGAGTGGGTCCGGCGGCACTCTGAGCATGCCTGATCAGGTGAGTGGTTGCTCCGGTCACGAGGTGGATTAGTGGAGCGGTTTGTCTACTTAGCTGTGGCTGTTTTCCAGCAGTGACCTCAGAAATAGGGTCGGGCAATGAGCAGCAGTGACTTTGGATGGAACTGCCTGCACGGTTCTCAGCAACAGTCCTGCCTGGGGACAAGGGAGGCAGGTTTACGTACATGCCACTTCAAGGGAGGGATTACAAAGAAGACAAGAAGCAGGCAGGGTTGAGAGGAGAGGAGGATTAGAAAGAAGATATCAGAGGTTCAGCAAGGACTTACATAACAGGTAGAAAGCAAGGTGGGGTTGAGAGGAGAGAAGGGACTAGAAGAGAAAGGCAGAGTTTCCAAAACTGTAAAAAGGCAGAAACGCTTACAGAAAAAAAACACACTTGGTGTTCAAATTAATTCTTAAGAACTGTCCAAGGTAATTTACTACATATGAATGCAGTTTCTATAATTAGCTTTCACAATTAAATTAACTAAACTATAAAAAGCAGTAAGAGTACAGACCACAGTATAATAGGCTAGAGTAAGAAGAGCAGTCTAGGAAAATACAGAGCAAGCAGAAGCAGTTTGGTTATCTAATCGGAGAAACGGGGCGTAATGTCTGGCCCAATGAGGTGCTAGAAAAAAGGCACCAGAAATTTTCAAACAGTCTAAATTATTTTGAGCGGGTCTGGTGGCACTCCAGGCATACTTGATTGCAGCAGCCCTTATGCGAATGGTTGCTACGGTCAGGGGGTGGATTAGTGGAGCAGTTTGGCTCCTTAGCTGCAGCTCTTTTCCAGTGACCTTCCAACAGTGATCCAAGAAATGGGGTTGGGTGATGAGAAGCAGCGGCTTTGATGGAGCCACCCACGTGGTTCTCAGTGGGAGTCCTGCCCGTCCAGGACCAAGGAGCCTGGGGACAAGGGAGGGCAGGTTTAAGTACACGCTACTTCACGGGAGAGATAACAGAGAAGAAAAGCGGGCAGGGTCAAGAGGAGAGGAAGGTTAATAGAGAAGATGTCAGAGGTTCAGGGAGTACTTACATAATAGGTAGAAAGCAAGGCGGGGTTGAGAGGAAAGAAGGGATTAGCAGAGAAAGGTAGAGTTTCTAAGATTGTAAAAAGGCAGATTCGGTTACAAAGAGCAACACACTTGGGGCCAGATATCAGAGCAGTTGAGCATGGTGCAACCCAGTTGCACCAGTGCAACTACAGACTTGCACCGCAGTGCGATATTCAACCACTGTGGCTGCATGGGGCAAGTCGCATTGGACCGCAGCACAAATGTAATGTATGCAGCACAAGTGCAAGGGCGCGTTCTCATGAATATGCGGTGCAATGACATATTCAACCCAAATCCATGGTGCAAGTCAGGAGCAAACCACAGGATGCACCAGTTGGACTTAAGTCCTAAAAAACAGGCTCTAACACACACAAACAGCAGATGCACAACCCTGATCATTAAGCCCAGCACTATGCACCCAGCACCATTTTTGATGGAGCACGTAATGAGGAGTGTGAAGAGGAGGGAGGAACAGCAACATGGCTGACGAAAGGCTCGTTGGTGGTATACCCAACACAGATGGCACTGTGCCTGCTTCACCTTTGAGGACTACAGTGATGTGGAGATCGTGGGCCAGTACCGCCTGAACAGGGCAATTCTGAGGCAGCTCTGTGAGCTGTGCAGTGATGAGCTTCAGGCACCCACCAGACAGAGTCACGCCATGTCTGTGGAGACCAAGGTGACAACAATGATGTGCTTGCTCACCACGGGCACCTTCCAGAGACCAATGGGTGCAAGCACAGGGATCACCCAGTTGGCCACGTCCCACTTCTCACACAGTTCCTCAGTGCTCTGCTGCCACATGCATCAGGAGTTCATATGATTCCCAAGCACACAGGCAGAATGTACAGCAAACATCAGGACTTCCACAGGGCTGGCATGCATGCCAGGCATGATAGGGACCATAGACTACACCCATGTGGCAATACACACATGACCCGGCCCCGAGGAGGCGGCATACATCAACCGTAAGGGATACCCCTCCATCAACTTCCAAGTGGTGTTCAATGCCAAGGGGTGCATCATCAATGTCTGCACCACACACCCCAGGAGTGCACATGACACCTACATCTGGCACAGTTCCATACTGTGCCAGAGATTCAAGCGTGGAGATATCCCCATGGGGCACCTGTTAGGTGAGCAAGGCATGGGGATGAGGTGGGTGCAGCAACGCTAAGAGAGGAAGGTGAAGACATGGGGGGTGGGATGCCAGAGGCAGAGGGCAGCAGGGGTGAGAGGGTGGCACAAGCACAGCACAGAGATAACCAAACTCTCTCCTCACATAGGTGACAGTGTGTACCCTCTGAGGCCCTGGCTACTCACCCCCTACTGGCGACCATCCTCTTCCGCAGAGGAGAGATATAATGAGGCATACATTGCCATATGCAGTGTCATCGAGGGTGTCTTCGGCATGCTCAAGATGTGGTTCCATTGCTCAGACAGGTCAGGTGGTGTCCTACAATACAGCATCATTGAAAGCCTGTGCCATGCTTCACAACATGGCCATTGACTGTGGGATAGCTGTCCAAGTGGCTGAGGAGACAGCAGTGGGGAGGATAGTGAAGATGGGCCAGAGGGGTGTGCAGCTACCCATGGGGAGGCGGGACCCCAGGCTGGCGGCGAAGGCCAGGAGACACAGGGACACCATCACACATAAGCATTATGGAGAATGCAGGTAAGTGTAATGACACGCATGCAGGGGCTGCACGGAGCACCACACCATCCATAGGGCTGGACAGGCACATAGGGATGCAAGCAGGGACACAGGCACACACAGCATGCATGGTGGACACAGTGCCACACAGACACACACAGCACACAGCACAGGCACGTGAACACACACATGGGCTGCAGGACATGGCATGGATCAGATGCATGACACCGGTGCACAGGCACAGATGGCGTGGAACTGCCTCATCCCACCCATGCCACATGGCCCAGCAGCCCAGCCAACAAACACAGGAGGCATGCACCAAACCACACATGCACACCACCACATGCATGGGGCACCACCACCACCCAAGTGTACACTGGGCAGCAGTGGCGGACAGCAGGGAAAGACATCACACACATCAGAACAACCATGCAGTACCACAGCCACCATGGCCACATGGGTAACCATGCCCAGGCTTGTCAGCAGCTGCAGGCTGTGCAATGGCCACAGGGGGAGTGTGCAACACACTCATAGGGGTGGAGGCCTGAGAACATGACCGGGTTTTCGCTGGGGTGCAGACGCAGCTGAACCAGCCCGGGGTGTCGGGGATGGCCACGTTGGAGCAAGGCATGTGCCATGCAGGGGTCACCAGATGCTGGGGCTGTGGATTTGACATTGCACTGCAGAGGGTCCTATGCACACAGCCATGCCCAGTAGCTGCCAGAGATGCAAACCCAGCCACAATGGTAGCAGTCATGCGGTTCAGAGATGTGGTTGTGGCCTCCCTCAGCTGGCAGAGGTCATTGATGAGCTGCGCACATCCAATGTCCTGATGTTCGACCAGCTGAGGCACCTCAGCCCGCTGTGCATGTATCTCCGTGCTAAGCAGCACCTGGTTGTCTATGGGTGCCCACAGCAGCTGGGTGTGCTCTGCCAGCTGGTCGGTATCCTGTGCATCCTGGTCCTGATGCCACTCTGCTGGGGGTGACGCGACACGCTGCTCAGTGCCCTGCTCAGGTGGATGCTGCACAAGGGAGTGCACAGGGGGTAGTGTGGCAATGGGCACACTGGTGATGGCCCCTGTGGCATGCTGCATGGTGGTGACTGCATCCTGCCACCACTGCCCAACCATCTGCTGATCTGTGCCCAGTGCAGCCACTCCCACAACAGCACCCCCCCACCAAGCACAGCAGTGGCACCACACACCACTGTGTGGGTGTGGACAGCAGGTGGCTGCACAGCTGCAGGTGCAGCACTGAGCTCCGACAGTGCCTGCATCTGTCCCTGGACGATGGCCGGCACCACATGCCCAGCACTGTCCAGGATCAGAGTGATATCATCATCGAACTTGGATGTGTCTCCCAGCTGGGTGCCTGCACACAGCACAGGCAGGCCCTCACCCAGCAGGAGCTCCAACAGCGCGTAGTCCAAGTCCAGCCCCAGGATGTCCAAAAGCCCTTGTAAGAGGTCTAAACCTCACTTTCAGGTTCTTGGCAATATTGGGGATGCAAATAATCACAGACAAGTTGCATTCGAGTAATAAACAAGTTTATTACTACAACAAGGGATAAATCACAGTTGCCCTAAGCAGTTCTTACCAATACGAACCGAGCCAGTGCTAAGCTGCTCCCTACACCCCGAGGTTTCTCTGTAGTCTTGGGATCTCTCGGGTCTCCGAGGGTGTAAAGCCTGTGCATAACATTATATACCTGTGATAATTACTATGGTTACTAAAAGATAGAAACATTTCTAGTTACAGAGATGAGCCCTAATGGCTAAATTAGAGGTGGCTCCATGGTCCAAGATAACATTATATAATTTTGTAAAGTCATCAGTTTTAGAACAAAGACGTTCTTATACAAAGTCTTACATAACAAGGTGAAGTGGTGTCCATCACCAAAGATGGCAATGTTGCCTTACACATTATAATTACTTCAAGGACAGGTGTCTTGGCATCTGACAAGTAAGAAATGGACAGAAAATACATGGTATAATGTGTGTGTGCGTTAGCAAGCAAAGTGAGTTACAATATATATCTTTATATCCTGACATCTACCTATACGGTAGATGCCCTTAGCCCTATGTATTAGTATAGCCTATGCCTAAACATTAGCTGTCTATAGTGTGTACCCCTGAGGGTATCAATTAGGTGCAGGGACCTGTGTATAACACCTCTTGTTGCCTCAAAGGGCAACACAGGCAAATAAGAGGTGTGGACAAGAGCAGTGGTCCTTTACAATCCAGAGGCACGAGCCTTGTAAAGGAACTCAAGCTGCTCACGATGTTGGGTGTAGAGTACGTCGTAGGCAGCAAAGCATAATAATCAAAGTAAATATCAAAAATGCTTGTATAATAACAAAACCTTTAAAGGTGATTTCTAACCAGGTGTTAGTCAATGCGTTATTCATATCGCCATCATTCATCAGGTCAAGAATGGCTTCATTGGCTTTGGTTATATTATTGCTGATGTGGATGAGGTGTGTGTCCTTTCTATCTAAAAGTGATTTTAGTGTAAGTGTAAGTGGATCTATGTGTACATTAAAGTAGGGTAGGTATTCTTTGAGTGTGAGTAAATAATCTGGGTTACCATCAATGATATCTGCTTCCATAAGGGGGACAGGGGTTATGACAGTATGTCCAATAACAGTTTTCTGATGGGGAACAAAACAGAAGTTGGGGTAATCAATTGTACAAGTAACAGAACCATATGAATAAGATTTCACATTAGTCACTATGCAATACTCTCCGTCAGAGTTATACTGTGAACGTACAGTAGCTTTCTCCATTTTTGCAACTGAACAGGGCACGTGTAGGTCGTCTTCGAAATCTGTGTTGACAGGCAATGAGCTTCCTCACGATAGGACTGGTAGATCTGATCTGGTGTCTGTGTTGACTCAAAAGAGTAAGTGCCATTATCAGTGATGTCATCATCCATAGTGAAAGTCCAATCAATACTGTCTGGAGAATAGCCACAAACAGGGCGTATAACATCAAACACATCACATCGGCACAAGTAGATGTATTGCTTTTTCGCACAGCAGTCCGTGTGCGGTGCCACCCAGGCATCCAGGAAGGAATGGTAGACCAGTAGAGGTGGTAGATCCAGGCGTTCTCGGTAGATGTCTTCGTCCAAATGCCCTATGGAATGCGCCAGTGCCAGCTTGTCGAACAAGGCTGTAGTGGGATCAAAACGTGGTAAGGAGACAGTGAAAGAGACAAACATGGTATCTGTTACAGAACATTTCTTACTGGAAAAACAAGGACCAGTATTTGGATGTCTGGTCACAAACCCCAAATTTCGAGCTGTGAAAAGAGGAATAGACAGTGTTTGTTGCATACACAGGGAAATGCAAGATGGAGATTTACATTTAGGACAATACCATCTAGATAGACATCTGTCATGTATAATATCAGGAATTCTTCCAGCTTCTAGGTCCCTGAAAAGGTTATTAATGGTAGTGAGTATATATGAACCATATGCAGAACAAAGTATTTCCCTACCAATGTATTGTCTATCAGCTTCTCTATTGTTCTGTTGTATGAGTGCGTTAATCTTATCTTTGGAATCAGTGAAGGCTTTTGCAATGTCGTGCATGTTATATACAGTGTATCTTTCTTCCTGACTAAGACCATCCACACCATGCAATAAAGGTGGTAAAACATCATTAACCAAACCAGTGGAGAACTTTGCAGAATGACTCTTGATAGCAGCGATGTCTGCTTTGTTCCAAATGGACATAGCAGTACCAAAAAGACCTGTGACAGTACCTGTGGCACCTGTAACATCAGAACTGTCAACTTCACGTCTAGTATGTTTTTGAGTAAAAGTACTAGGAGGAGGTTTCCTCCTAAAATTACCTCTATGTTCGGTAGAATAAACCCCAGTAAAGGGATCCTTGGTTCGAATCTGAAATGCAGCTAAACTATCAAGCAATAAAGTACTATAAAATGCAGAGGTATTGGTATTGTGACACATACCAAATTCTTTCATATTCCAGTAGGTAAGGTTAAATAAAATGGGTATATGCATAAACTGTAAATTGTTAATCAAAGAACCTGGGAGGGCAGTGGCTGTGAGACCACTACGGGGACCAGGGGTATGTTTTGGACATTCCAAAAGCTGTTTTTCGGTAGGAGGCAGCACAGATAAATACATGGCTGCAGAGGCCATATGGTGTACAGCACAGAATCTGCAGGCAGAATCTTGAGAAAGAGAGTTACAATAGGAAGGATCAATTAAAGCAGTTATGTTATACAAACCAGAGTGTCTTAATGCAGTTTGTAACAAGGACAGTGAACCATTCGGGGATAATTTAGCATTGGGCCAACCCTGGAAAGTTCCCTTAGAGAGTTTGGCCACAGGGAGAACTTGTCCTTGTGAAGTGGTTTGCCACTCAATTTGAAGGGTGGATTTGTCAGGAGCCACAACCCGAGGCAGTGAGGTATGCATCGGAACCTTCCTGGACAGTAATCATAGTGTCTGGAATTTTGATGGAAACTCCTCTGTAGGAGGTGCTGGAGGATCAAGGTGTCAAGGAGGTCCGTACCATGCCTTGGGTGAAAGGGATTACCCCTGCAAGGAGGAGAGATAGGAACAAGATAGCCATCTTGTCAATGTATCTGAAAAGGAAAATGAAAAATTAGTATATTAGTACAGTTCCGCCTCAGTGGGGTTAGAGAAAAGTAAGTCTTAAGCTCCTTTGTACAGTTTCAACTGGTTTGCATGTAACCATTTGTCAGTCAATTTATTGTTGTGGAGGAGTCTAATTTGATAGACTGCTGGACTGAGCTTGTTGACAATGGGATAAGGGCCTTCCCACTTATTGGAGAAGGAGTGGGTGGGATGTGCAAATCAAAGTACCATTACCTGATCTCCAACTTGCTAATCCACTTCTTGTGCGTGTTTGTCAAATTGTATCTTGGACTGTTGCTGGGCCTTGCCCATGCAGTGTGCAGCATACAAGTGTGTGTATGAGGTCTTTTCTGAGTTTTCTCACATACTGATCTACAGACACATGGTCTGCAGTGGGGTGTGCAAGTCAAAGAGCAAAATGTTCAGGTAATCTCATTTGTCTTCCAGTCATTACCTCAAAGGGTAGTAAGCTGGGTGGTGGCTGAGGGCGCACTCCCCACTGCCATAAGGAGTAGAAGGCAATAGGGAAATCCCAGGTCTTGGGATTATCCTCAATGAATTTGAAAGCATTTGCTTAATCCGTCTGTTGCCTCTTTCTACTTGACCTGAGGATTGAGGGTGATAAGGTATGTGGAACTTTTGCTGAACCCCGAGGAGTTCAAGGGACTCTTTCAACTCACCTGTAAAACTGGTTCCTTTATCGGAGACTACCTTGAGAGGCAGGCCCCACCTGGAGAAAATCTGTTCTACCAGGATTTTGGCAGTTGTTTTTTGCAGTGCAAGTCTTAGTGGGGAAAGCCTCAACCCACTTAGAGAATAGATCGGTCACTACAAGGGCATATTTGTTGTTTCTACTAGTGTTGGTCAAGGGACCGATAAAATCAATTTGAATGGCATGCCAAGGGCCAGTGTGTCTCTGTGGTAAAAGTCTGGCATTTCGTTTTGTAGGTACTGGGTTGTTTTGTGCACAAACAAGGCAATTATCAATGTATTGTTTAACATCTTTGGTAATCCCAGGCCACCAAGCAGTGGTTTTGAGGTGCTGGAGGGTATTTTCAGTCTCCTGGTGTCCACCCAGTAGGTGTGTCATGTATCTGGTGCAAAAATTCAGATCTCAAATGTCTGGGGACTACCCACAATTTGGTGGTGGTATCTTCTGGCTGGAACCAAATAAGTTTATCATCAGGTGATAAGTGTAATTTACCTTCATGTCTGTGATATGGGTTGTGTGTAGGGAGTCTTTCTTCAGTACCCTTGTCCAGAAATCTGAACACTTCTTTGAGTTCAGTGTCCAAATGCTGAGCTGCTGAGAGGTCCAAGGGGGAAAAAGATTCAGATTTCTTTTTGAGAGCTGCAACCTGTACAGCTGCATTGGCCTCTGGATGATCCATCACCCAGACATCCCCCCTCAGCCCCCTTCCTTAGCAAGGGTGTCTGCTGTGTCATTGAATGCATGGTAGGGATCATGTAAGGAGTGAGCTTTAACCTTGTGCACATAGAGTTTGTGTGGGTATTTCTCCTCAAATACGTGTATGTAAATCACCAGTTCTTCAGATTTACAGAGGCTTCCATCAGAAGAGAGGAAGGAGTTCTTCTGCCAGAAAGGAAGAAATTCTGTAAGGGAACAACAAACCCAATTGGAGTCTGTGAAAATGATGGTATCTTGAGTTCCATGTTGGATAAACTCTAATGCACAGGCCACCGCTGCCATCTCTGCGTACTGTGATGAAGCTACACTACAGCTTTTAGATATCCTGACAGTGTTCCCGTAAGGATACACCACCATAATACCCATCCCTGCAATCTGTTCACCCTGACAGTATGATGCTGAACCATCAGTGAAAACGCGGCACAAAGAGGTATTCTCCAGTATCTCAGGGGTGGCAGGGAAGAACGGACCCGGATCTGGGAGATCAGGTGACTGCAAAGCGCAGTCATGGGGTTCCCCCTGAAAGAGGAGGCCATGAGCTAGTAGAGATGGAACTTTGGTTTGATGGACCTGAATATCCCTATCCTGGAGGAGGAGTGACCAGTGTGTCAGCCTGGTGTTAGAGACTGACCCATCCTTCACTCTATCTGAGAGCAGAATGGTAGTAGGTGTATGATTGGTGTTAAGAATCAGCGGAGAGTACCCAATGATATACAGGAAGTGCTTGACTGCCCAATAAGTGGCCAGAAGATTCCTTTCACAAAGGCCATACTTCTGTTCTACTGGGGTCAAGAGCTGCGATGCATATGCAATAGGTCTCAAAGTGCCATGCACCTTTTGGGCTAACACTGCTGACATGGCAATGTCAGAGATGGCACACTCTAGATGGAATGGTAATGCTGGATTGGGGTTCACCAGTGCTGGGGCGGAGGCCAAGGCCTGCTTCAGTGATGTCACAGCCTGGGTATGGACAGGACCCCAACTCCATGGAATGTCTTTTTTGAGTAGATCGTACAGGGGAGTGGCTTTTTGAGCAAAATCACAAATAAAATCCCTGGAGTAGTTTACCATACCTAGAAACCTCCGAAGAGTTGCCACACTGGTAGGTAATGGCAAGTCTTGTAACCCTTGAATCTTTTTCCAAGTAGGACTCCGACCTTGATCTGTTATTTTCAAACCCAGAAAGAGTACTTCTTTCTGACATAGTTGTGCTTTTGCAGGGTTACACTTCAAGCCTGCTCTCTGAATAAGAGTCAATAGTTCATCCAAGAGATCCAGATGTTGTTCTTGTGGAGTAGCCAACAACAGGTCATCAATACTGTAAGAGACATCGGGGGGCTGAGAAACCTTGTAGGGCATCCATCATATGGAGATGGAAGAGGGATGGACTGTTATGGAATCCCTGTGGCAAGCAAGTCCACGTGTATTGTCGCCCTTCAAAAGTGAAGGCAAACTTATATTGACTCTTCATGGCCAATGGTAATGACCAAAAACCATTGGAGATGTCCAGGGCACTGAACCACTTCTGATCTGGTGTTAAAAGTCGAAGCACATCTGGTGCAGACGTCACAGTTGGGGAACAACTGGGAGTAACCTGATTCAGTTTCCTGTAGTCAATAGTAAGTCTCCAAGTACCTGTGGGTTTCTTTACGGGCCAAACAGGAGAGTTGGCAGTGGAGACACAGGTTCTGATTACTCCTTGTTTAAGGAGTGACTTGATTGTTCTCGAAGAGAGGGTAAGGCTTCAGTGGAAATGGGTATTGCCTTTGTCTCTCATGTGCCTGGCCTGGCACCTCAATAACAGTATGCATTCTACCGCAATCATGTTTGTTAACTGCAAACGCTTCCAAATGGCGTTGCAGAATAGGTAAGAGTTTCGGGAAAAGTTCATGATTCTTGAATAAATCTATGATGTCATATTCTTTGTTGTTAATGGATATCGTTGCTACAGCATGTGAGTCAGAATTAAGACAGTATGGTATTGACCCTGGATCTGTATCAGCAACATGTTTGCTAGATCCACCACACAGCCGTGTGGTGCAAGGAAGTCAATCCCGATGATACTGGGGTGATCGTGCAACACCATTAGTTGAAAAGCATGTGAGGCCTTTAAATGGCCTAATTCTACCGGTAAAGGCAGAGAACGGGTATGCAGGTAATCTAGCACCATCAACTCCTGACATATTGGTCTTCCGTCCGGTCAGACCATGGAAGACGTTCAGGGTGGGTAGTTAGTGTAACACAGATACAGCTGCACCTGTATCTAACAAGACGATTAGTTGCGCCCGACCTCGGCCTCGGTGCAGGGCCTTCCGCTTGCATCCAAGAACCAGCTTGTTTACAATCGCGGACTGGGGCCTGTAATTGTCAATCCGTATTGTTGGAGGCATGCAGAGGTTGGGCCTGGCTTGCATGAATGACTTCACCGTGTTGCACTGATGCAATGTAAGGAGGGGCTTCTGGGTTCAGGCTGGGTATGGATCTGTGAGCCCATACTTCGGTGTCTCTATGTCCAGTAGTGTCATGGGTTGCTGTTGTACTGCTGCAAGTGTTGTAGCGGAACAGCATCCGCTACAGAACGCACTTGCCCCAGGAGCTCCCCGAAATTTTCGATTTTCTTCAGCTATTTCTTATAGAGGGACCCGATCTTTGCAATGGCTTTCCTTTGCCTTTGTACCTTCTGTTTTAGGCCAATTCCGTTCCCTACCCCATTGTTGCTGTTGTTGTTGTTGTTGTTGGGCCCTGTTGGGGTTTTGTTGGGTGCTAGCTGGAGGGCGATGGATGTTTGGGCTGTTGCTGGGCCTGCCCTTCCACAGTGTAATGCGTCGTGGTCCCAGAAGCGGGTTCCACGGCAGCAACCTTTTTGGAACCGGAACCCAAATCACGGATGTACAGTTGATACACTCTCTCGGTTTTCCGAAGAATATCGGCAAACCTGTCTGTATTTGGGTATGTAGTTGGCTCTACTTTCTCTCTTACGGCTGGGATCATGTTTCTAAGAAACAGGGTCTTATACTCGATAAGATCTACATCCGGGCTTCTTGTGCCAGATGTTTCCCTGCTCGAAGGCCATCCAGAGTCTCTGGTGGTAGGTCGCTGGGCTTTCCTTTTGCATTTTGCTTCACGGGGTATGCTAGCATTACTCCAACCACACCAGCTGTGAGCAGAAATGAGCTCAGCTGCGACTCGACAAAGGTGGCGTTCCCATCCTGGTGAACTACTTCAGGGAGTTTGGCCCATAAACCAGGATCGATGGTCTGGCGTAGTATTTGGACCTGGTATTCTGTGGCGAGACTAAGCATCTCGCACTTGGAGCCCACCTTTTCCAAATGGCAGCTGAGGTTGTCGGATGGGTTCATCCGACCAATGCTGTCAGCAATTTGCTGAACAGAGTAGGCCATTTGTAGGGGATTAGTTGGTGGTCGATCAGGCAAAGGTAGTGCGTCTCGTGCACCATCCAATGCTGCGTGGGCTGCAGCTTCAGCCGCAGTTCGAACAACACCTTCCTGAGTGCCAGCTTCTTGAAAAATTTGTCGAATCTGACTTTTAATGGCTTTCATACTTCTTTCAGGAAGAGGAACATTTCCCAATGCTCTATCAATCATGGTTTCAATCTCTTGCCTGTTTTCCACACTAATAATGGCTACCGGAGGCGCCGTCGGGATCAGGCTTGGGCCTGCTCCCCCCCATCATGGGCGCCGCCATGATGGCGTTTCCCATGATGAGCATCACAACGTCGTCTACGTGTGACCTGAGGAGTAGTGGGCGGGGTCCCACCATATTTTGGATGGCTGGGTGGGGAGTCTGGGCCATAGTAGGAGCGTGACTGGGCGTTGTACTGTGAGATGTCGTCGTTGGATGGTTCTCCCTCTGATGATGAGTGAAAGGCAGGGGCTACGCCTCCCATTGCCTTAACATGGCCAGTCAAAACCTCTCGCTGTTGGCGCAGTTTATCCATCTTAACTTTACATTCATCATGATTCACACTTGCAACATCCATATCAACCTGATCCTGTTTCTGCTTCTGCAAACACGGTAATGTAAGCCCAATTCGAACTGTCCCTATAAGCTGTTTCTAAATCATTACGCCTGATTGATCTCGTCCTGGAGTTCACCCATTTCATCACTCATCTGTGCATTCGCGGCACTCAACAAATCATTCATTTGCACCACCTGACTCTTATCCTGTCTTAAACTTTCACATTCCTGTTTTAAAGTACACATTTCTTGTTCACCAGCCTGTGCAGAATGATGCAATAGTGAATCCTTTTCATTACGCAGAGATTGGAGTTCTGACCCAAGTTCTGCTGTATCCGAATGCATTCTGTTTCCTGCAAACCCATCTCTTGCTTAAGAGATGCGATCTGCAAATCAAGGGTACGTAAACCTCACTGGAGGCTTCAAAGCAGCGATAGAGCAGCCGACCATCAACCCTTTAGCACAGCGCTTTATTGATTGACTGTTGCGCTCTGTGTACTGGGTTGAAATCCCCAGTACAGGGTTTTCGATTGATCAAGCCCTGCCAAGTCAGCCCATCTCCATGGGAGGTAAGAAAGTTAGAGACATTTAGTCTCAGTTCTGGCGCAGATATCTGATACGGTGGCCATTGTGTAGGAAGGAACGAAAATTCAAACTGTGAAAAAGACTGCGTGTTGCGAATCGATCCACAACACGAGTACTTTAAACACAGCCGGGCTACTGTTTAAGTTGCAGGCTTGCAATTCAAAGCTGCTATGGAGTGGGTCGAGACGGCATCGACCACACCCAAAAAGTCAGCTAGACTTTGCAAGTATCTACAAACGAGTAGAAAAGACGGGAGAGGTGATACGGGAGTGTACACCTACAGTCCCCATTGGAAAAGGGAAATAGATAGCAACAAGTGAAAACTTACAACACCCAATATCGCCTGCACACGGTCGCCAATTGTAAGAGGTCTAAACCTCACTTTCAGGTTCTTGGCAATATTAGATGCAAAATCACAAATAAGTTATATTCGAGTAATAAATGTTTATTACTACAATAAGGGATAAATCACAGTTGCCCTAAGCAGTTCTTACCATCGAACTGGAGCCAGTGCTAAGCATTCCCTACACCTCGAGGTTTCTCTGTAGTTCTTGGGATCTCTCGGTCTCCGAGGTGTAAAGCCTGTGCATAACATTATATACCTGTGATAATTACTATGGTTACTAAAAGATAGAAACATTTGTAGTTACAGAGATGAGCCCTATTGGCTAAATTAGAGGTGTCTCCACGGTCCAAGATAACATTATATAATTTTGTAAAGTCATCAGTTTTAGAACAAAGACGTTCTTATACAAAGTCTTACATAACAAGGTGAGGTGGCGTCCATCACCGAAAGATGGCAATGTTGCCTTACACATTATAATTACTTCAAGGACAGGTGTCTTGGCATCTGACAAGTAAGAAATGGACAGAAAATACATGGTATAATGTGTGTGCGTTAGCAAGCAAAGTGAGTTACAATATATATCTTTATATCCTGACATCTACTCTTGTACGGTAGATGCCCTTAGCCCTATGTATTAGTATAGCCTATGCCTAAACATTAGCTGTCTACAGTGTACCTCTGAGGGTATCAATTAGGGTGCAGGGACCTCGTGTAACACCCTACACTGTTGTGTTGCAGCCGGTCCCTGCCACGGATGCCTGAGGACATCGATGGCACCACCTCCTCCGGTCCTATGTGGATGTCCTCCTCCTCCTCCTCTTGGACTGCTCCGTGGACATGTGATGGCACTGGAAAGCAGGAACACAGAGTCAGCAGTGGTGTAGCACTCATGCAGGTGGTACCCGCACCCAGAAGTGCTTGCTGCTGTTGCCACCATCCACCAATGCACCATGCACAGTCGCAGGCAATGCATGCATGGGCCATGCAGCATGGCGGCAGGCCCACCTGTATGGTACAGCCCATAACTGCCTCCCATGCATGTTGTGTGTTAACTTACCATACTGGAAGGGTCTGCCACCCATCTGAAATCCACCACCAGGAATGCCTTCTATGGCAGCACGGCTGATGGTGGCCACCACCATCTCCTCTGTCACCATCAGTACCGATGCAGTGGATGGCCCTCCGCTGATCCTGCTGTGTGATGCCCTGATGGCTGCCACCTTCTCCTTGATGCCATACTTGTCTGTCCCCACCTTCTTGCGGCACTCCTGGGTTGCTCTTCTGGTGCCTGCCATGGGCATTCACATAGGTGGCCACCGCATCCCACCCGGCCGACCTCTCCTGTGATGTACCCATGGCACCACTCAGCAGGTTCTCCTCGTTGAGGTAGGCCTCAAACAGGGCCTGCTGCTCCTCTCTAGTGAAAATTGTGCCTGCACTTGTGTGCAGACCCATGCTCCTCCTCTCCCTCAGTCTCAGACATTCTGCTACCTGTGGACAGTGACAGCACTGGAGGTCAGTGGCAGCATGGCACAGTACAGTACTTCATTGCAGTGTAGGTATGGGCCTCTCAATCCCAGCGTTAGCATCCCCTTACCAAACAGGTTGCAATGCCAGTCCGTGATACCGGTCCGTGACCTGCTGTATGTCGTGGTGTTTATAAGGTGCAATGCATGCAAATGAGCCTGTGCGCAATGGTAATGATATGCTAATGCACCCTGTTGCACCACACATAGGCTCATGAGGCGACTGGCATATGACGACTGAATATAGCGTTATTGCACTGCGCTCAATCATGTTGTGCAGGAGCAATTGCGTGGCACATGTTCCACACATGTGCGGTGCACAGGCCTGCAGTGCGCATGTGTGCACACCAATGCATTGGCCTATCACGCGACCATCTGCATTGTGCGATATGCCCCCAGTGTGCATGCAGTGCTGGTCACCTATCGTGCATTCAGGCACATCATGGCACACTGGCCCATGGCGCAGCTGCTTGTGATGCACTATGCCACATACCACACAGGCCAGGATCATGCACGGTGCTGCACAGAGTCACAGACATGACTCTGTGCACCCACAAGGCCATGGCTCTGTGCGCATGCACAGTGCAGCACAATATACCTCACAGCACACACCAATCATCGCATTCATGCACCGCGCAGTCACGACAATGGTATGCTATTGTGCAATGCTCCCATGCCACACCACATGCATGCCATAACACATCCAAGATTCAATTTGTACTGCAGCCATGCCACGTACCGCTACCACCTGTCAGGCGGTCAATTGGTCCAACATAGAGATGTGTAACATTGTTGCACTAGTTCAGCCCTTTGCACCCCAGCTGTTTGGGCAGATCCCACTGCAGCAGGTGCAGGGTGAGGTGTGGTCCCATGTGGCCACGACCCTGGAGCACTGTAGAAGGACTCAGCACAGTGTGGAGCAGTGCAGGCACCACTATGGTGATCTCCACCGCAGGGACCCGGAGAGGCTACGATGGCTACAGGCACATGTGCAGTGTGGGGCTGTGCCACACCCAGGTTAGTATGTGCATGTGTCATACATGCATGGGGTATATCTGTAGTGGGCATACAGATATGCAGCGTGTGCCACTGCCATGGGACAGACACGGTCCTGGCGGTTGCTGCATATCCTGCATGGCTGACATGCACAACACCGCTGTGCATGTTGCACTCATGCAGGCACAAGGGCCATAGGGCGGGCAGTGTCCTGCCCTGCACCATGCAGGCTGTGTGGTGGGGGGCTGTCTGTGCATGACTGTTCACTCATATCCACCTCTCTACTTTCCTTCCACAGGACCAGAGGACTGCAGGAGGGCCAGGGTGGCCGTGACACCTGGGCGTACTGATGGGTCAGCAGCTGGGTTGGCAGGATGGCGGCAACCAGGTAGGCATGTTCACATTATTGTACTGTGCATGTGTGGGTCTCTGTTGGTCACAGGGTCTGGACATGGTCACTACAGCCATATGTGGCACTGCCGTGGTGGGCACACTGTCCAGTGGATGTGCGGTGTTGCTGTGTGTGCTTGTACTGTGCCCATATTCACTGTACTGCCTAAGGGGTGTTAGTGCAAGGCCTCCACTGTGTGTCAGCCACGGGTGCCTGCGGTCCACGTCGTGTGCCTTGCATGTGCACCACTGCACCCACTGTGCGGCCATGTGTGCCTGTCTGCACTGGTGTGGTGTGCACTGGTGTGGTGTGCTGTGTGGATGGCTGGTGCAGCCCTCCGTGCACAGGAAATTGCTGGTCTTCCACTGGTGTGTACCTCTGCTGTCCAGTGCACACTGTGGGTGGGCTGGGGCTCATTTAGGCATGTTGCTTATTGCCTGTTCTGTCCTTTCTCCTAGGTCTGCCCAGGGTACGGCCACAGTGGAGGACAGGCAGGGTGGTGACGGCCCTGTGCAGCATACTGGTCCAGTAGCAGAGGATGGTGTCATTGCTGATGTGGCTACTGTGTGCGACGGTGGCAGTTCGGAGGGAGATGCACCAGCTGGTGGCAACGTTACGTGGATGACCATAGCCACTTACCATTGGGGTGCAGCCTATGTTTGCCCTGACCTTCCTCTGTCTACCCATCCGCACATCCCATTGTATAGTCCCTGGACCCTATCCCCTGCCTCCTGTGACCCTCTCCAGTCCCTTGTTTGCACTGTACATAGTTGCCCTGTTGGTTCACTTCTGTTCATTACCAGTGTTATTAAAGTCTTTTCATTGCTACAGCTCTGTGTCTTTGTTTCTTTTGTAGGTGGTGTGTGAAACCATGCTGCAGGTGTCTGTTGTGCTGTGCTTGGCTGTGTCCCTGGTGTCCTGCTGCTGTCCCCTTGGGTCACTGTGCATGTGTGCACTGGGCATGTGTGCCATGTCCCTGTCCTGTGCATGGCCCTGTGTGGTGTGTCTTGCAGTGGCCTGTGACTGCCCCTGCACCTTGTGCCTTTGTCTGCCTGCCCTGCCCTTCTGTCTGCCTGTCGTGCTACCCAACTCTGGTGTGCCCCGCGGTGCTGTGCCCTTCACCACTCTGGGTGGTGGACTGTGTGCCCCTGGGTGGCCTGTGTCTCCCTTGCCCCTGGGCCACAGGCCTCTGTGTTTGTGTGTTCTCCTGGCACCATGGCCACCACACCCTGCGGCACAGCCTGTTGGGTATCTCTTGCGTGGCTCTGCCGTTGGTGTACCAGAGGTGCTGGTTTGTTGGCCTGGTGCTTGTGCCACAGTCGGTGGGCTGGGGTACTGTGTGCACCATCCTCTGGTGCCCTGTGTTGCCTCCAGGATGGTGTGCCCCTGTTCTTTGATGTGCCATGCTGGTGGGGTACTGTGCCCCTATCCCCCTGTGCATCCTTGTCTCTGTGTCCCTGTTGCCTATTGCCCTTGCTCAGCCCACTGGGTTGTGTGTTCTGGCCTGGTCCCGTGCATTCATGGTTGCACCAGTGCATCTGTGGTTGTGCTGTGGTGCATCTTTACTATTTTTAGCCTGGTTGTGCCAACACATTTCAGTGGTGCATCTTCTGAATATGGTGTACTTTTCTGCATGGTGCATCTGCATTGCGCTGCACCATCATTGCTCAATCCTTGGGTACAAGTCTGAATATCTGGGCCTTGGTGTCCAAATTAATTCTTAAGAACTGTACAAGGTAGTTCAGCTACATAAAAATGCAGTTTGTAAAATTAGCTACAATTAAATTAACTGAGCTATAACAAGCAGTAAGACTATGGACCATAGTACAACAAGCCAGTTGTAGAGGAGAAGAAGTGCAGTCTAGAAAATATATGAACACATACTCACAGTTTTAATAACTAAAGATTCTACATTTGAATGCTGGCACTCTATTCAAATTAAATAATTTAGTAGGCCGTGTTATTGAAATGAAAATTGCACAGTAAGGAAGGACATTTTTGAAAAATCTTGTTTCTGCCCCCCAACCCCACCCCTCGGTTCACCCTTCCTTGGTTAAAATGACTTCCATTGGAAGCTGCTCTAATAAATTGCTTTACAGGCATTTTTGCATTGGTGGTTTGGAAATGAAATTTAGAGTCATTAATTTCTTGCATCTCACCACCACATCCTAAAATTTCCATTCTGGGCTCTGACAAAGTCCACTTTGAGACTGCTTATCTCCCGGACCATGCATTATGGACCCATCAACCCCTACATTTCTAAAAGGTAATTTGTTGCCCTTTCTAACAATATTGTATTTGAGGAATGTACAATATGTTCCTTAGTGGGCGAAGGGAGTCCCATTGCACTGCATTTATCATAACAGAGTGGGATTTTCCTCCCTGTGCTCCCAGATCACCCCTGGATATGGGCTTTGTGCCCAATTGGCCTTAACCATTTACCAAATAATAAAATACATCAGATATTTATTACCATGTTGGTGTGGCATAGTTCATTCACTGCTGGCATGAGGTTTATATATGTGATAGACCTGTAAGTTGATATGTGTGTTTTCACCTTATAGCACTTTAATAAAATAAACAGCAGTGAGCTACTGTATTTTGATACAGCTGCTTAGCTCAGTCTTCTTAGCGTTGGGTACATTTTGTTTTCTCTACCATATTGTTACATTTAAATGTTTTGAAATATTGGTTTTTAAATGTCTAACTTTTGTTTCACAATCAGCATAAATCAGTATGAATGACAGTTTTCCAAGGGGTTTGAACATTTCTAAATTACTTCACGGAGGTAGACAATGCCTGATGTAATATTAGCCACTGCATTGAAATACATTTGTGGTATTCCAAAAAAGAGACCATGCCCTTCTTGTAGTTTAAATGTGTAGGATACATTTCATGAACATTCTATTAAAACACATGCTATTTATATAAATCATAAAAACTACATTACTATATAAAACATGTTTTAGAAAAGCCATTAAATATTGTCCGTACTAGAAGTGTCTTCAATTATCACAAATCATTGGGCAGAAGGAGCTGAATAAACTTCTGCAAGGTGTGTGTTCTGTGACCCTAAAGCACAGACTAAAGAAATCCTGATCTCTAAGTCCCACCTCCAAATTAAAAATAACAATTTGAATAGACAATGGTAGTTTACTCACCTGGTAAAGGTGATTGTGGGGGAATATATCTCTGAGGCACTCCCATTCATGACATCATGGGTTGTGTACACCTAATAGGTTGCTTGATGCACATGTAACTTGAAGAAAGTCCATCTCCCACCTAAAAGGGGGGTCTGCTCTCCTAAGGTCAGTTCAATGTATTCCAAAGCTGTATCTGTAGCAATAATCTGTTAATACCTTTTGCTGTTAATGAATGTAGATATGTAGTGACCACTTAGCGGTAGAAAATTGTTGTGTAACTTTATTTTGTTATTACACTATACATATAGATGTTGGTGATGTCCAAACCTGTTAATTTGTAATAGTGAGTATCATACATTCATACAATGTATGAAAACTTGTTGAGTCTTTCACACATCTGTTGGGCGGGATGTGGAGTGCCTCAGAGATATATTCCCCCACAATCACCTTTACCAGGTGAGTAAACTACCATTGTGGGGGATAATCTCTGAGGCACTCCCATTCATGATATCATAGGTCATTAAAAAGCAATAATCCTCTGCTAGGGTGGGTCAGACGTGTTGCCTCGTATGTAGTCCTTTCATGCTGCTAAAGATTTCCTCTGCAGTATTCCCATTTTTCTCTGCCCAGGAAGTTTCAACTGCTCTGGTAGAGTGAGCCTTCGGATCTCTTGGTGCAGTCGAGTTATTCACTCTGTATGGTTTTGTGATTGCTGTTTTAAGGTACATGGCGATAAAAGATTTTGAAGCTGGTTTTCCTTTTCCATGTAGCATTACAAACAGTCTGTTTGTATATTTCCTGTTTCCTTGATAAGAATGTGCTAAGTATCCTTTTCATACCCCATATTTTAAGCTGAGGGTTGTTTTGTATTTTCCACTGAGGGGGTTCTGCAGATATTTCAATAGTTTGGTTGATGTGGACTGTCAATGATACTATTGGTTAGAATGACATTATAGGTCTAAGGGATATTCTGTCAGTGTATAATGTTAGGAAAGGTAAAGGGAATTTCAGTTTACAGCTTAGTGCCTTAACCACTAGGCTACATGGTCTGCATTGGTCTGCATGAGTGTGCCTGTAGTTCTCCTCCACGTCTGGCAGATGCTAGTGCCATCAGGGAGGGGAAAGTGTTAATGTCTGTGCCAAGCCTATGTCATGCGCTGGGCCCTGTTTGCTCAAGAATGGTACGAGAGGTCTCATGTTGTACTTGGCCCATGGCACTATGTCTAGCAATGATGACATTACTCCCAGTACTTGTGAAACTGCTTGAAGTTCTGGATTTCTGTGTTTCTGTAATTGTGTAGTCTGTGCAATAATTGAGTGGGCTTGGGCATTTAATGGGTTGCCGAGACCTCGATTTGTGTCGATCAGTGAGCCTAGACTATCTATAGACTGGCTGAGGATGATGGGTAGCTTTCTGATAGGTTATTACACAATTGTGATTTTGTAGGCAGTGTACTACCACATTTGTTTGTGAAAGGACTGCTGTACTGTTCTGGTCTTGATCAGCCGGTCGTTCAATAAGGTATTACTTGTATGCCCTTAACTCTTTTACCATCATGAACATGCTTGGGGTTGATGGTAGGTTGAATGGTAACACTTGTATTGGTATATTTTTCCCAATATGTGAAATTGACGGAATTAGTAGTGTGATGTATGTGTCCTACAAATGTAATGAAGTTAGGTAATCTCCTGAGCTTATAACCGTGAGGGTGGGCCTGATTGTTTCCATTTCTAGGGTTTGAATTGTACAGAATTGTTAAGGTCCAGAACTGGGTGTAGCCCTCTGGTCCCTTTGTGGCTACCTTGTCAAATATGGAGGATCCTCCTTTTCCCTGTTGTTAATATGTTACCCTGCCTATGGTCTTGTTGTGCAGTAAGCCTGCTGGTACTGTTTGGACTTGTGTCGGAGTAACATGTTTTTCAGCACAGAAAATAGGACTAGAATGTTCTTTGTTGGCATGCGAGAAAGTTGCATCACATATCCTAGTCTTATTACTTGTAGGACCCACCTGTCTTGTGTGGTTTGCTCCCATGCTTGCATGAAGAGTAGTAGTTGGTCACCAACTGGAATGTTTTGGTGTTGCTTGTAGCAGTAGCAGTTGTTGTTTCAACTGGACTCTGCAGGTGGAGTAGTTTCCTCTACCTTGCTTGGGAACCCTTCTAGCTTGATATCTGATGCATTTTTTTTTGTGTGTGTGTGTGTGGGTATGGCTGCCTGTAGTAGTGTAGCCTGTAGTTGTAATTGCCCGCGTCTTGTCTTGAAAGGACTGAGAACAGTATGTTTTTCTAGCTGTCAGATAAGTGTATCTGTTTGACTGGTCTTTGGTATCTTATCCTCTTTTCCCTTGAGGTATCTTTCTAGACCTTAACCGAACAGTCTGTTTGACTCCTGTTTGCACTTGGTGGAGTTGAAATGTTACTGTATTTCAGTGTACTGGGGGCATATGCAGTAGTTATCGTGGGATCTCCACGATGGCTAGATCCCACTGTTTTGCTCCTCAGATAAGGGGCGCCAGGTTGATATTTGCCTTGCTCTCCTTGTACAGGTCATTTGATGAGTTGTTTTTTTTTTGGAAGCATTTGCTCCTGTAAGCACTAGCAGGGGTATCCAGTTAGTCAATCTCCTTACATTATAAAACCCAGTGGATACTTTATGGACGTTTGCACCTGGAACCACTAGCAGGGGTATCCAGGGTGTCAAATCTCCTTACATTATAAGGCCCAGTGGATACTTTATGGACGTTTGCACCTGGAACCGCTAGCAGGGGTATCCAGGGTGTCAAATCTCCTTACATTATAAGGCCCAGTGGATACTTTATGGATGTTTGCACCTGGGACCGCTAGCAGGGGTATCCAGGGTGTCAAATCTTCTTAGATTATAAGGCCCAGTGGATACTTTATGGATGTTTGCACCTGGAACCGCTAGCAGGGGTATCCAGGGTGTCAGATCTCCTTACATTATAAGGCCCAGTGGATTCTTTATAGACATTTGCACCTGGAACCGCTAGCAGGGGTATCCAGGGTGTCAAATCTCCTTGCATTATAAGGCCCAGTAGATACTTTATGGATGTTTGCACCTGGAACCGCTAGCAGGGGTATCCAGGGTGTCAAATCTTCTTACATTATAAGGCCTAATGAATACTTTATGAAAGTTTGCTCCTGGAACCGCTAGCAGGGGTATCCAGGTAGTCAAATCTCTTTACATTATAAGGTCCAGTGGATACTTTATGGATGTTTGCTCCTGGAACCACTAGCAGGGGTATCCAGGTAGTTATTTTCCTTACATTATAAGGCCCAGTGTATACTTTATGGCAGTTTGTTCCTGGAACCACTAGCAGGGGCTTCCAGGTGGTCAGTCTCCTTACTTGTAACTTGCATTGTTCTACTTAATAGCCTTGTAAACCGATGTTGTGATATACTCAGAAGCTATACATCATGCATTAGTTTTCTGTACTTTTTGCCTGGTGTATTCTAGTGATATAAGCACAAACTGATAACCAGAATGCTGGATCTTCATACTGTAGCATCCTGTATTTAGTGACAATTGTCCTACAATTTTTGTATGTATGGCTTATACTGAAATATTATGAGTCTTACCATTGCCTCTAGATTTGGTTAAATATGCTTGAGATGTAGGGTATGCTGCAACCTTGGTTCAGTTGTGGCTCTTTGTTTTGGCCCTGCAGTAAGCTGGTAAGCTGAGAAGGCACCGTGAGAGGTTTTTTTTATTCTTCCCCTGCACAGTAATCAATAATGTTCTGCACTGTGCTGGCTATTGCTGAGCCTGTACATTAAAGTGTGCACTGTCCCTTTAAATGTGACTAGAGTGAGTGAGGCGCTCAGTGTTATGCTGCCTTGCCCACAGCTGTGGTAATGGTGCTGCCCCAATGTATTTTCCCCACTGTTAATTGATTTGCAAATCATTGCCCTTACATTTAATTATTCGCATTGTGGTCTGCTGTTGCAGATCGGTTGGTGCTTTAACACATGTGCTCTGTGTTGGTTGAACATTTATGAGTGTAGTTACACTCTCTGCAAGATGGCAGCAGTGACTGTCAGTCAGTCTCCTGTCTGGCAGCCACCTACACTCGTAAATCTGCATGGGTAAGGTGTGAGTGGAGTCTGGAGAGCTTTTCCAAGATCACAGCAGCAAAGTCTCACAATATTCTTTCTTGTGGCTGCCGATCTGGATAGGCAAGTTAGGTTAGTTTCTCAGTGCTCTTCCTCCTCACAAGACCTACTTGTTTATGGTGTTTTGGTCAGGTAGATGATAAAGGAGTTTACTCTACCTTTTGATAGAAGAAGGTGGTGAGTTTAAAAGACATAATGTGTCATAAAAAGGTCTAGAGAACATGTCATTTTGAGATGAGACACAGAGGGACTAAGACATTGCTTCAGAGACTGTTTGCAGTGATGTCTTAAGTGAGCACTTCAGGTGCTTCTATGCTTGTAATGGTGAACTATGGCACATTATTTAGTATTTTAGCATCCTTTAAATTTAGCCTCCCTTAAATTTCAAAAATGTGATAAATTATCTTGTTCAGGCCTTTTTATTAAATTAATAGGATTCACATCGGTATGTATTACTTTTGTCACACACAGTACATAGTAGCAGCTGCTTAATTAATATGTGATTGCCTTTAAGAGAGAAAAAACAACTGATTATTAGTGAAAGAAATGACTATTAAAGTTCACTATTTTCAAAATAGCTATTTTACTCAAACCTCCTTGTATGTTCACCCGATATAGAACAGTGCTGTGTATCATTTTTGGCCCCTTTTGTATGCCTTGGTTATCTCTGGGAGAAAGTAGGCATGTGCCTTTGTGGGGGGCAGGCTGCTTTAGCTAAAACTTGCCTTGGCTGTGGTAAACTGAGTGAGGGATATCTGCATTGCTGGCTGCTATTGTAGTAGTCTACGGTTTGGGGCAGAAGCATTTTTTTTTGTTCTGTAAAACATGTTTCTTCAGTTCTCTCTCATGGTCAGTAAGTTAGGGGACTTTGCTTTGAGAAGCTGTAGCACTTGCTAGCTCTATTCTCCCCTGAAAAATATTTTGGATTTAGTCAAATCTAGTTTGTTTATCCTCATCTAAGATGGTAGCCGAAATCTCGTGAGAGCTGAGAGCCAATCAACTTGCAGCTCTCATGTAGCAGGAGATTTGCAAACTGGAACGAAAGGGGGGGGTGGTCATTCTGATAGGAATTGTTTGAGAAGCTGGGGCCATAAAAAAAACATTTGGATGGCTCCATTTTGGTCCATAGAGCTTAGGGTTGCCACCTTTGGATGACATGAAAACCGAATACTAAACCACACCCCCAAACTCCACCCCCTAACCCCGCCCCTTTTATGACTAATGAGGACATCACTTGGACTCTGATTCACTTGATTTATACAGAATTGCTGCTGATATAACATTGTGTACAACTTCTTTAAATTACATCATGATTATTATTTTTGGTTTCTTTGATTTAGATTTAAATATTTTAAATTTCAGAGTGTGTTAACATTTGGTGGGGTTAGAGAGGGGGGGTTCAGGGGACTTTCCAGCCTGTGTACACAGAATAACTGACAAATCGAGTGACTACAAGGACACCTCTGACAACTGGCTAGTTTGGATCATGTGGCCTTTTCTGGTAAAACTCTTTCAATAAATAAATAAACTATACCAGTAATGGTGGACGAGATGTAATTACAAATATCATCTGCCATTTTAAGATGTGCTACTGTCCCACCCATTGCTCCTGCTCTAAAGTTATTTGTAATGTCAGAGAAGTTTTTAAAAGTGGTAGGAACTATTCTATGCTGTTAAATACCCTATTTTGTTTTCCATGTCAGTTATACATAGTAGATAGCATGATATGTGATTTGTAGCATGGAGGCAGTATAGTGCAGTGGTTTAAAGCTCTGAGCTGCAATTCTGGAGACCAGGGTTTGAATCCTACAGCCCAAACTTGCATACTGTGTGACCCTACACAAATCAATTAATTCCCTTGTGCTCTTATGTTGCACCTGTAAACAAGCTTTAGCTTAGTGTGTCTCTTCTGGTAAAAAAAAATAATGTTTAGAAACATTTTTGATAAATTGCCTAAATTTGCAGTGCCATCAAATCTAGATTGTGTTCCTGTCACCTCATCAGCTACTGCTCTCTCTCTTTCTTTTCTCATTTCTGTAGCTTAGCATGATATTAGCCACATTGTTCTGTGCTCTTCACTTGAGAGGCCTGGAATGGTCTTCCTGGAATATCCAAGTAGTATGAAAATTGATAACAATAACTACTGAGGAGAGAGAGGCATAGTATTGCTAGAAATGAAATAAAATATTCGATTATTAATTTAACAACAAAAGGGGTAACAAATATTAAAATATAGGACAGACCCTAAAAGAAAAAATGGTGAACATTTAAAGGTATAAAAGTATTCCTTATCACAGCAGTCAAAGACCATACTCACAATGCAGCCTGGAAAGGATTAGTTTGATTTGCTGCTATTAGTCTTACTAGCCCTACCTTACACCTCTCAGACTGACTGGTAAACAAACAAAGGTCTGCATGACATCAGAATTTGTTTGTAATCTGACCATGCAAGTAAAATGGTGAAGGATTTAACAGAATCTGTTTTACAAGCATGTGAGCATTCAAAATGACTGAAAAAGTACTACCTCTGAATAAAACTGGATTAGCAGGTAATGTTTCTGAAACACATTGTACAGTCCATACTGGGACAGGAAGCTACCCTAATGTGGTGCCTGTCTGGTTTCAGAAAAATGAGGTGTTAATTAAGCTGGTATTGTTTACACTTCCCATGAATAATCTTCCAATTTGCTGGTGTGAAGTTAGAGGTGACAACTGAGCAGACAGGGACACATTTGGCTCTTTAAGTGCCCTGCTCTTGAAGGCATTTCCTGATTAGTATGCACTGCAAGCAAGCAATCACTAAAATGTCAGATACTTACTTACAGTTAGATGAGAAGAAAATGAAACAGTTAGTAGGGAATCTATCAGGTGCTGCTTGACCCACCATAAAAACCGAATTTGCAATGGTGAAAACAGGAGGACCGAATCTGGACCTAGAAAACCGAATCATTCGGTCAAAAACCGAGTAGGTGGTAACCTTAATAGAGCTTCATTTTCTCTGTGGGGCTGTTTTTGTGTAGAAAATAGCACAAGGTGGTTTCGGGTGCTTTGATTTAGTGCCACTCAACTCCAGTAATGTCTGAATCCAGCTCAGGCATTTTAAACATTTTCTAGTGCAAGGAAGCTTTTCTGGGTGAGTTTGAGAGTACCCTTTTTACAAGTTAGTGGGGCTAGCAGGGTTACCAGATTCTTGTTGGTGATTAACACAACTTAGGAACCAGGTGGATTATTTATTATATTACCTCATGTAAATCACTGCATAGATTCTGTGTTCAATTATGTGGGTCAGATATTATTTTAGTTCCTGGCAATGCTAGCAGGGGTGTTCAGGTAGCTAATAATCTCTATAGTTGCACAATGCAATAATGTTCATAATTTGAATACTGTGCTGGCACTTTCTCAGCTAACATTTTCTTAGACAACCGATGCTGGTAGAAGCCGCAGTGGTAACATTTTTAAGACTACAAGTTTTGCAATTTTAAACAGTTGCAAATCTGCAGAAACATACTCTTGTGGTCTTGTTTGATCTTTGTTGTAGGATATTAATAAATGGCTTAGCCAGGTGGCTTCTTACCTTAGTAATGAAGTTGTTCTTTATAATAAATATTTGTTCTTCACAAGAAACACACTGGAGCATACCTCTCAACCTCTTGTCTCATGAATCAGGGTCAAGGCTTAAAAAAATCAGGGACAAAGACCCCAGATCAGGGACATATCTTAAAAACTGGTACTATTCACTCAGAAAGCTTATAGAATAAAGGAATCTGTGTTAAGATGCATTTTCTGAAGAAAAATAAGTCTGTAACCTTAATGTTTGACATTATTTTGTGTTGTTGATCCCTACTGTTCTTTCATAAAAACACAAATTTTACGAAGGACAGAGGAAAATTTTGAGGCCAAATCAGGGACGTCCCTGAAAATCAGGGACAGTTGAGAGGTATGCACTGGAGCTCTAGGGTGGGCTTGCAACTTGTTTTTGATGCACATAAGAACTGATCTTAGGAGAGCAGACCCCCCTCTCAGATGGGGGATGGACTTTCTTCAAGTTACATGTGCATCAAGCAACCTATCAGGTGTACACAACCCATGATGTCATGAATGGGAGTGCCTCAGAGATTATCCCCCACAATGTGCTTTGCATAAACAGCCCTAATTTTCTGCTCTGAGGATTTTTAAAGCGTTGAACTTGTTACAGTCCCTGTTTAGTCAACCAGTTACAGAGACATAAGACAATATGATCTGCTTCATTTACTTTGCCTGGGCAGTGTTGATGTATATTCAGAGTAAGAACAGAAACATATTCATAAGTTAAACTGAAAGTCTTCTCTCTTAAACTGTTTAGCGCTAATATTGTTTTATGTTTTAGTCTTTGGAATGGGGTGGAATTACAGTACTGTACTATTTAAGAAGACAGAATACTAAAAGTTCCTGTTTATGTGCTCAGCTGTTTAGGTGTTAACAACAGCATTTTATCTTTTCTTTCTATGCAGATTCCAAAGGGGACATTGTGATGACTCAGTCTCCTCTCTCTAAATCTGTGTTACCAGGAGAAACTGTCACTATTACCTGTAAAGCCAGCTCAAGTATTTCCAGCTACATAGCCTGGTACCAGCAGAAATCTGGACAAAGTCCCAAGCTTCTAATCTATGGTGCCAGTACCCGTCCCTCTGGGAGTCCCAGATCGGTTCAGTGGCAGTGGATCTGGAACTGACTTTACATTTACAATCAGCAATGTTCAGGCTGAGGATACTGGAGATTACTACTGTCAGCAAGCAGCCAGCTACCCTCTCACAGTGATATAGGCCATAACAAAAACCTCCTCTAATGACAGTGACACAGACCATGTGCAGTTTTAGAGCATGCATCTGGTCCATACCCTTGGGGGTTATACTATGGGTACCCATCCTTCCCTTTAAAGTAACAACTGTCTTCTGATTCTGCCATAGTTTCTTACAGGTTGATCAAAAGTATGGAACACATTCCAGACAATTTCTAGCACCACATGACTGACCACCACTCAGTCAATGTCTCAGTTGTTAGTTTTGAGTGCCACACATGTGAACTCACTTCTGTAAAATTCTAGCATAACATTTCAGGAATAGCAAGTACATTTGGAATGACATTTCTTAGCTTTACCAAGAGATCTTAAATTTGTAGATGTTTAGTTTGCTTGACAGGTGAATAATAAGCAAACATACTGGTATCACAGAACACCAGCACTGCCAATTCTTCCTAAAGCTGCTGATCTCACCCCCCTTCCCCATAACCAGAACCACTTACTCTGGATAAAGTCACTCTAATTCATTCGGTGTGATCCTGCACACTCCATCCCCCAAACACTGGTACACCCCTTTGTTGCTAAAGCCACTTGTGCCAATTCTTCCTAAAGCTGCTGATCTCACCCCCCTTCCCCATAACCAGAACCACTTACTCTGGATAAAGTCACTCTAATTCATTCGGTGTGATCCTGCACACTCCATCCCCCAAACACTGGTACACCCCTTTGTTGCTAAAGCCACTTGTAGCACTCTTGGAGTCCACTCTGAAAAAAAGGGGGGTTAGCAGTGGGGTACCACAGGGTTCAGTATTAGGACCAGTCCTCTTCAATGTCTTTATAAGCGACATTGCAGAGGGACTGGAAGGAAAAGTATGTCTCTTTGCAGATGACACAAAGATCTGCAACAGAGTTGATGCACAAGGTGGGGTGGGAAGGATGAGAAGGACTTGGCAAGGTTAGAGGAATGGTCAAATGTATGGCAGCTTAGATTCAATGCTAAGAAGTGAAGGTAATGCACCTGGGAAACAAAACCCAGGGAAGAGTACACAATGGGGGTGAGATACTAACAACAACAAAATGGAAAGGGACCTGGGGTAGTCATATCAGATGACCTAAAGGTGGGCAAGCAATGTGAGAGGGCAGCAAGGAGGGCTTGGGGATACTGGGATGCATAGGAGAGGCATCACCAGCAGAAAACAAGAAGTTATTATCCCTCTGTACAGACAGCTGGTGAGACCACATCTGGAGTACTGTGTGCAGTTCTGGAGACCCAATCTCTGCAAAGACATAGACAGGATGGAAGCTGTCCAGAGGAGGGCAACTAAAATGGTGCAGGGTCTGCACCGGAAGACATATGAAGTGAGACTTAAGGAGCTTAATATGTATAGCCTCGAGGAAAGGAGGGAGAGGGGGGACATGATAGAAACTTTCAAGTACCTCAAGGGAATCAACAAAGTCCAAGAGGGTAGCATCTTTCAAAAAAAAGAGGTGTGCAAGAACAAGGGGGCACAATTTGAAGATAGAAGGGGGCAGCTCAGAGGTAATTTAAGGAAGTATTTTTTCACAGAGAGGGTTGTGGATGCATGGAACAGCCTTCCAGAGGAGGTTGTGGAGTCAAAAACAGTGGTGGAATTCAAGCATGCATGGGACAGTCATAAGGCAATTCTAGGGGGTGGGGGTAGAAAGAAGTAGGCTGCTGGTTAACTAGGATCTGCAGCTTATCCATCAGGTAGGGAAATGGGAAGACTGGTTGGGCCAAGCGGTCCTTATCTGCCGTCAAATTCTATGTTTCTATGTTTCTATATGTTTCATTGTTATCCCCCCTCCAACACACATACTTGGCAGCTGGATGGGGGATCTAGCCTGGCCCGGGTCTGAATAAAGCTGCAATAGATGTATTCTGAACTCACTTTCTGCTACAACCAAACCTGATCCAGAGATATGTTTTGAATCCAATTGAGCCTTCCTTGATCATCTCAGAGACCCACCTTTGTCTCTTACCTTTGTAGAACTGGTGGACTGCCCTTTTTACTTTGAGTCTGACCTGCATCTTACCTGTTTCTCCAGAATAGTAAGTGTTACTGGTCACAGACCTCTCAGGAGAGTGGAGCCAAGCAGCGGGATTGGAGTAGTGGGGACCAGGAGCTGTCCTGGGGAGAAATGCATTCCTGATAGGGGCTTGCCCTGTCTGGTTTCCATACCCAAGGGGTCCACTGTGTGTGGACAGATGACTTGGCCGACCTCGGGGTCTCATCCAACCCAGGTGGTGTCATGCAATGCCAGATCTATTAAAGAGCTAGTGTACTGCTTGGAATTAATAGTAACTTTCAGATGCAGTCAGCTATCACTTCCAGTATCTGAAGTATTTCTTTATTTTCTGCCTGCTAATTAGAAGTTTTCCACCTGGCAGTACTGGGGTGATGTGTGGAGCAGCACTCTGTCTGGAGGGGAAAAAAAGTCAGTTCTGTTCCTCCCACTACATCGTCAGAAATGAGACCAAACACCTTGAGGCACCACAACCTTGCAGCCTGAGCAGAGACTTTACAAGCTACCAATCAAAATGCAGGAAATTGTGACATCACTAGTAACCAGGGAAAGCAGTCCTGCAGCTTCATGTGAAAGTGAAACCTGGCAGTAAGAAGTTATTCTCATTGGTTACTAGTGATGTCATATTCAGTGTGGTTTCAGTATTGATGTAGTGGGAGGAACAGAACTGACTTTTTTCCCCCTCCAGACAGAGCGCTGCTCCACGCATCACCCCAGCACTGCCAGATGGAATATCTTCTAATTAGCAAACAGAAGAGAATAAATACTTGAGATATAAGAAGCGATAGCTGACCACATCTAAAAGTTACAATTAATTGCAGGCAGTTTTCAAGCAGTACACTAGCTCTTTAAAAACAAGATGGCAGTGATGGCTGATCTTGTTGGATCATCAGACCTGGCTTGCATCACCAAGACCTGGCTGGATGCAAATTCTGGCCCCATTTTAGAGTCAGCAATTCCGGCCGGGTTTTCAGTGATATACCGCCTGAGGTTGGATTGTAGGGGCGGGGGTGTAACCATTGGTTTTAGATTGGAGTTGAACCTTGTGGAGGTGTCAGTAGGGGAGACTCAGTCCTTTGAATGTATCATGGGCGCAGGTGTGGGGTGCAGGATTCCTCTAGTCTATCGTCCACCCGAGAGTGAGAAGCAATTCCTGCAGCAAGTCGCAGACTTCATCATCGACATGATGTTGGAGTCCCCCAGATGGATGGTGCTGGGGGACTTCAGTGCCTGGGTTGACGATGAACTCTCGCAGTTTGGTCAAGACTTCCTCCAGTTGATGAATTTGCTGGGCTTCTCACAGGTGAGTACCTCTGCGACTCATAGACACAGTCATTCTTTGGATCTAGTCTTCCTTCTGGATATGGAGACCTTTGATTTGGTGGTGGAACCAGTCAGTTGGTCGGACAATCACACCATAAGGTTCGATTTCCAGGCCCTTCCCCCATATAGGTCTACCTCTACGGAGATGGTCCGGTACCGCCCTTTAAGGGGATTTATAGCCCGATGGCCTACTGGCGGTGCTGGACCTATCGGGACTGCCGAAGAATAGCAGCGATCCAGATGCCCTAGTCCGGGGTTATAATGATGCTGTGACTATGGCACTGGATTGCCTTGCTCTTGTCCGTGTTTGTCCCATTACCCAGTGCCCTCAGTCCCCTTGGTTTGATGGGACCTTGAGAGAGCTAAGGAGAGTGGGATGAAGGTTGGAGCATTGGTGGCAAAAATCAGGCCTGGATGCCAACAGACTTAGATTGTTAACCCATTATGCAGGATTATCAATTGGCTATCTCCCGTAAGAAGGCAGAGTTCCTGTCCAGGGAGATAGCTGTGGCACAAAACCAACCGTCTCAACTCTTTCACTCCATAGACAGACTGTGCAATCCAGTCTCTGCAGTTTCAGAGAGTACTGTCGCAAGGGAAGTGTGATGAATTCGCTCACGTTTTTGCTGATAAGGCTGCTGGACATCAGGTTTGAGGTTCATATGGGACGCCCCAGTGGGGCGGACGGTGATTGGTGGGAGGTGGCAGTTCCTCAGTTTGCCTGGTCTGACTTTGGCCGGCCGGCGATCTCAGATATTCTGAAGATTATCCAGTCTTTGCGGCCAACCTCCTGTAGTTTGGATCCTGGCCCAACGCACCTCCTCGTGGGGTATGTTGAGACCATCGGCCCGGTCCTTGCAGAGATAGTCTGGTGTTCCTTAGATTCCGGGGTGTTTCCAGATACTCTGAAGGAGGCGGTAGTGGTGCCCTTTCTTAAGAAACCATCTCTTGACCCAGACTGTCTTGCTAACTACAGACCCATCTCTAGCCTTCCCTTTATGGGTAAGGTTATTGAGAAGGTGGTTGCCCTGCAGCTGGAGGATCATTTGACCATCCACAGTATCTACGATTCTCTCCAGTCTGGTTTTCAGAAATGGCATAGTACCAAGATGGCCCTTGTTCAGGTTCTCAATGATCTTCTAATAGCAAGAGATCAGAGGAGTCATTCCATCTTGGTCGTTCTTGATCTCTCGGCAGCTTTTGACACTGTGGACCATGGGGTGTAGGCCGAGCACCTGCGGTTAATCTGTGGACTGTCTGGTACAGTCCTCAGATGGTTTCATTCCTTCCTCACTGGCAGGTTTCAGACAGTTGTCTCTGGAGTTTACTCCTCTGACAAGGTCTCCCTGCCATGTGGGATTCTGCAGGGCTCTTTACTTTCCCCTATGTTGTTCGCAGTGTATATGCTGCCATTGGGGGACATTGTAAGGTGGCATGGTCTGAGTTTTCACTGTTATGCAGATGATACTCAGCTCTACCTGTCCTTTGCGCCCGATCAGTGGGGAGCTGTCTTGAGTTTTAACGATTGTCTTTCAGAGACTGAGGACTGGATGAGTGCCAGCTGGCTGAGGTTGAATCTGGATAAAACTGAGGTTTTGGTAGTGGACCCAGGCCGCCGTGTAGAGGGGCCATCGGAGGGGCGAGCCTCTGGTCTTTGGCTCTGTGGTCACCAGCTGATGACCTCTGAATAGGTGCAGGATCTGGGTGTGATTCTTGTTGGCAGATTGATACTTAAACATCAGGTGTCATCCATTGTTAAGACTGCCTTTTTTCATCTAAGGAATGTAGGATCAAGCACCTAGTTCTGCATGACGACCTACTAGTTTTGGTTCACGCCTTTGTAACCTCTCGCCTTGATTACTGTAATGCCCTATTCCTAGGGCTACCAGGGGTTGATATCTGCTGCTTGCAGCTGGTGTAGAGCACTGCAGCCAGGCTGTTGACTGGGCTACCTCATAGCTGTCATGTCACGCCTGTGCTGTGTCATCTGCACTGGCTGCCTATTCAGTGGCAGATCACCTTAAGGTCGGTTTACTGACCTATAAGGCCCTACATGGACAGGGACTGAGTTATCTGCAAGATCTTCTTCATCCCTACTGCCCCTCCAGGTTGTTTCGCTCCACCGATGAGGAATTGCTAGAGATTCCCAGGGTTCGTTTCAAGTCATCTGGGGTCCATGCATTTGAATTTGTGGCCTCGTCCCTGTGGAATTCTTTACCTCATCAGATTCGACAATGCCTGATGGTGGAGAGCTTTAAGTCTGCAGTAAAAACGTATTTATTCACTTTGGTGTTTCCTGATGTTATCTGGTCTACTGCAGATGTTTTTATATGTTTTGATAGGTGTAGTTTTTATGTATTTTATAGTTATGTACTAGCACTATGGTTTTAGAATACCGCTATTTTTTAAATAAAAATGATTGACTTATTTCAGTAATCTGACTTATCATACTTAGACTTCTGCTGTGATAGCAGTTGGTTTCTAAACTGTGAAATTAAATAAATAAATACATAACTAAATAAATAAATAAAAATTAACTTTCTAAGTAACCCTTTAAATAAGGCAAGCTACTTTTGTTTTGCAAATCTGTTTATTATAGCGGTTTTGAAAATTAAACATTTTGGGAAGCTCATGGCAAACAACTGAGAGCTAAAAGAGAAGTATTTTGCTTTAAAAAAGGATTTGGGAAGTTTTAGGCATAAAGTCAACTGTTGGCTAGACTTCATAGCCCCTTTAAAGCCTGCCTTGAGGCAGTATCAGTTGTAGGTTAGAGTACTAAGCCTGTGACTCTGGAGACTCAGTAGAAATGGGTTTGACTCCCACAACCTCCACTTGCAAACTGTGTGACCCTGAGCAAGTCATTAAACCTCTCTATGCTCCCAGAATGCACCGAAAATTAGTTTCAGCTCAGTGTGCCATATCCAACCACAAAATTCTAAAATAAAAAAAAATAGTTTTATTTGGTTGTGGATTCCATAAATTCTGTCTGAAGAAAGCAAAGGATAATATTTTTAGCAAAATTAAATGGATTTTGCCTCAAGTCATGAAAGAATTAAAGCAGTACAACTCAGTTGTTTACCCAGCACCAACTAAAATACTGTACTGAACAAGTCTTGTCTTCTGTTTACACAAATCAAGTTAGGATCAATAAGAAAGTAAGCAAGAATGATGTTCGACCTGATGCAAAAAGGACAGGCTAAAAAAAAAAGAATCATTTAACTCACACAAATTTTGCTTGGAAAGTGAAACTGCAGTGCTCCTGTCCGGTGTAGTATGTGTGTGTGGGGGTATCCACATGCACGTATGCCAACTCCCCCAAAAAAAACATTAAAATGCCAGCAGTTCTGCATGAAGTATTCTGCACAGTATACATCGTTGTGTAGTGAAATATTAATTTTGTTCTCAGAGCTTGCTCTTGGTTTATTTATTATCTGGTACAGTATATTACACTGTTCATACTGTACCAGAAGGGGTTGGGGGAGTGGCTGTAATCCTGACATTGAGCCCCCATATTTATGCATGTCGGACAAGAGAATTCTATTCCTTGCCTCTCTTTAGATGTTGTCAACCTTGTGTACTGTGTGATCCTGTCCCCTGAATCAAACTGTGAGTTCTTGTTAAAGCCTTTCAGTGGCACTCTGTGATCCTGCCCAGAAAACACCATCACCACCTGTTTTTGCTAAATCCACTCTGTGGCAATGGGTGAGCCTGCCTACTGCCTGAACACCATCACTGCCTCTTCTTGCTAATTCCCCTCTATGGCACTGTGAGAGCCTGCTTGTTCATGTTAAAGCTGCTCAGTGGCATTGTGTGATACCACCTCCCCCCCAAAACACCATCACCTCTTGTTCCTGCTAAATCCCCTGTGTGGCACTGTGTGATCCTGCCTACCACCCGAACACTGGCACCACCAGTTCTTTACTAAATCTGCTGAGTAAGATCGTTTGATCCTGCCCACTAAACACTGGCACTGCCAGTTTTTGCTAAATGTTCCCAAAGAAAACAGCATTCCTTGGCAAGAACAGCCACAGGACATCCAAAATGCTTCAAAATAAGATATTTACTATGGCAAACAGCACCATAGGCAAGTGCCTACTACCCCAGCAGTTCAGCAAACTGCTTTCATCAAGGAGTGTGGCTAGAGAAAGTTCATCATCACTTTTAAACTCCCTCAAGGTATAACAGAGATCAGATGAAATCAATTGATCACAGTAATGTGATAAAAAATAATTTGTGCAAGGGTGACTACAATACAGTTTAAAACAAAAAAAAATTCTACTATTATTAGTTAATACACAATACAAACAATGAAAATGTACCGGCAAGCTCTGTGATTCATTCACTAGTCACATTCACTATTATAAATTTATATACTGAATTCAAAATTAAATCAACACTTCATTTAGTGAGCCAGTACACACATAGAGGATGCATTAAGAAACACCACTATCTGTGATCACCCTGATATTCCTCACTTGCCTTAATTTCTTGGGAATCCACATGTTGCGGTTAACCATAGAGCTGCAGAAGAAGCCTGCAACAAGAGAGACATAAAATAGGGTTTAGATTACTCAATATTTATAAGTAGGTCTTACCTAGATTTTGACTTAAATGGTTTTCTAGTAAGCTCATTGCTAATTTTTCAAAGACCTAAAAGAATTATTGCATCCTTTTTAAAACTTAGTCAAAAAACACAATCAAGGACCAAAGCAAACTCCGTTAGGATTACAAAACAGAGTGGCAAGCAATTACTCCTGCTAGACTTATTTTTTTGTTTAAAAATGGTTTCAGGTCCCAATCACTGATGAGCCCCATGGGTTTCATGCTGCAGAGTTTAAAAATCCATTGGCTCTCTTTTTGAGGCAGTAAGTTAGCTCTATGCCCTCCAAACTTGGGAACTGGCACATGTTCAATGCCCATAAACTTAAAACACTTGGGATCTGAATTATGAAAATTCAAAAAATGTAATCCAACCAGTTTGTCTGACAGTTGGTTGATAATGGACCTGATTAGTTCTTGCATATGAGTTTTTAAGACCCTGACAGTATGCCCTACATATTAAACATAGCAGGAGCACCACAGCACATAAATCACAAAGTGGGTGTCCCATATAATAAATTCTCAAATTTCAATCTTCTCAGCAGTGTCACTTGAATTTGTGAAACTTTTTCCCAGTACACAATATGCACAAATATTACATTTTTCACATTTGTGCATCCCCTCTGGTCACCAGCCAATTCTGTGATATAGTTTGCTCAGAGTCAGAGGGCAGTCTACTGTGAATGAGCTCATCCTGTAAGTTTGCTGCCCTACTCTAAGATCCCACCCCCACCCTCAGTTTCCAACCATAACACCTCACCCCACCCTGCATGCAGGAGGAGGCATGGGGGTGTACCTTGGAGCTGTCAACCCTAACACTCACCCCATTCCATGAGTAAGTAAGCTGAGATGGGTATAGTATAGGATAGGATAATGGAGTGAGCATTAGGATTGACAACTCCAAGGCACCCCCCCATGCCTGTTCCTGCATGCAGGGTGGGGTTGGGGTGTTAGGGTTCAAAACCAAGGGTGGGGTGAGGTCTTAGGTTTGGACACCCAAAGACCCCATTTACCAACTTTTGTTACTGGAACCCTAATGGTGCATTGATAAAGTTTTTCTGCAGAGAATCAACTTACTTTTTGAGAAAGTATAACTGTAGGGCACCCTAATGGTAAATTAATGAGTTTTTTTGCAGAGAATTTCATTACTTTTTGAGAGAGTATAATTGAAGGCGAATTTGCTTGTGGAGTGCAGGGTCCTCTGGGCCCCATGCTCCCAACCATCCATAATTTTTGAGAGATTGTAACTGTATCCTTATTTCCCTGTGAGAGTGTAGGGCCCTGTGGGACCCGTGCTCCCATCACCCCATACTTCTCTCTGTATTTGTGTGTGGGAGCATAGGGCCCACTGGGCCCTGTGCTGCCATGTATGTATAAGTCCTTCACTCCATAATGGTATTCATATTTGCAGCTGTGTATACACAGTGCTATCCATCCATAATCTCTGAAATATTGTAATCTTATCCCTATTTCTGTGTGGTAGCACAGGGCCCTCAAGACCCTGCACTCTCATCAGTCCATAATGGTATCTGTATACGTGTGTGGAAGTGCAGGGCCCAGAGAGTCATGTGCTCCCAACCATGCATCATTTTGTTTTAATTTATCAAACTTTATTGATTATAACACATAACACAATATAACCAAACAAAGCATAAACAAGAGACAGTATGTAACATGAACTAGCAGGAAAATAATTAAACAGGGGAATTAAACATTCAAAGGGATATGAAAACCCAAATAATTAGTCTAACAAACCCAACCTCCCACCCCAACTCCCTCCTCCCCTACCTTGTGGTGTACTCAATTACTAACTTGTTAAGGCCATATTAAATAAAACCAGAATGAATAAACCGCTGCACAATGTGGGGAGTAAAGAAAAGGAAAAAAGAGGTGGCCGAATGAAAATCATAAGGGACGAAAAGGGAGAAATGAGAAAAAGCAAGGAGAAAGAAGATAAGCTGGATGAGAGGCTCATGAACCAACCAGGGCACCTTATCGGTTCATATACAGGGCATATAATTTCCCCCATTTTCTATTAAAGGAGGGTTGGCGGTGGTGCACATTCGCTATTAAATGCTCAGCTTGAAGTGCAAATGACATTTAATGCAGCCATTCTGTATAGGAGATAGGGGCTTGATCCATCCAGTGTCTGAGCACTAGCTTTTTAACCACCATTGAGATTAGGGCCATATGGAATCTTCTCTCCTTCACCTGGATTTCGAAGTAATCACCCAAAATACAAATCACGGGGGAGAAAAGGCCCTGTAATCCCAACAGTGGGTCCAGAGTTGATTCTATTTGTCTCCACAAGGGAGATACTTTGTCACATGACCACAATGTATGTAGAAGCGAGCCTTCTTCTTTATTACATCTGGAACATGTATTGGAAGAAAGGCACTTCATCTGAGCTAGTTTAATGGGGGTATAATACAAGTTGTGTATAATGCAATATTGTGTTAATCTATATCGGTCTTAAGTGTGATATATATATAAGTCCTTCCATATACGGTGCCAATTTATATCTTCATCCGGAAAGAACAGTTGCCAGATCTTAGAACTGGTTGCCGATGGAGGTTGCGGAAAAGTAAGAAGCAAACTATACAATGTGGATATGCCATGTGGTTTATTAGCAGAGACGGTGATTTGCTGAAGAAAATCAGCAATTTGCGAGGGTTTGAATTTACACCCAAATGTTTTAATTAAAAGATGCATAAGCTGAAGAATTTTAAAGGCTGCCGGTGACGGCAAACCAAATTTGGATAAAATCTCTTCCGTGGTTAGAATAAGTTCCTGCGAGTAAAAATCGGCAACAGTGTGCACAAGGGAAATTGGTAACCAACTTCCAGTTATGGGAACACCTCCGATTTTGAAATTCAGATTAGAGCAAATAGGTTCGGAAAAGTCTAAAGTCGGAGATACCTTACAGTAACTGAACAATTGAGAAAGGATTCTTAATGATATACCAATCGGGAGAGACTGCAAGGCTTTTGGTATATTCTTCCTTGATGTGTAAAAAAGAGATGCTGGAGCTAATCTATGAGACACAAACATGTCCGATTCGATTTGCAACCATAGTGGGACATAATCGTGGTGAGTAAGAAGTTTGGGTAGAGACAACCATTTTCCACACTTATACAGGTGAGAGGCCCAGTAATAAAATAGAAAATTAGGAAGGCGGAACCCTCCTAGCTCCTTAGGCTGGGACAATTTAAAATAAGATCTTCTAATTGCCCTATCTCGCCATATAAATGAATTAACATCTGCGTGGATACGTTGGAAAAAGGATAACGGTAACCATGTATCTAGCATGTTTAATGGGTAAAACAGTCTGGGTAGGACGTTCATCTGGATGGTATTGATTCTGCCACATAATGAAAGTGGAAGATGTTTCCACCTTATTAGATCTTGCTGAATGTTGTGCCATAAATCATGCAAATTAAGCTTCTGCGATAGGGATAGATCCTAGGTAATATAATTACCTAAATATTTAATGGATCGTGGGGTCCACTTCATACCAATTTGGCTGAAGGCCAAGCTATATGTTAAATGATTAAGGGGAAAGATTTCGGTTTTACCAATATTGAGTTTGTAATTCGAGAATTTCCCGAAGTTATCAATAATGACCAATGCCTCTTTTAAGGAAGAGATCAGGTTCGAGAGGTGAAGCAGTGTATCATCGGCATAAACTGAGAACAGAGGGACACTATTACCTACGGGTATACCGACGATTAGAGGAGAGGATTTCAAACCCCTAATAAGGGGCTCAAGATACAAGTTAAAGAGGAAGGGGGAAGCGGACACCCCTGCCGTGTGCCTGAGAAAAGGGGGAAAGCATCAGATAGTACTCCATTACAATGTATTCTAGCCCTGGGGGTGAGGTATAGAGCTTGAATCCATTTAATGAAGTCATTGGGAAAGCCCATTACCTGTAGAGTGGTCCACAAGAAATTCCAATCGACCCTATCAAACACCTTTTCTGCATCTAAGGAAATTAGTGCCATTGGAACGGGGGAGGTTTTCGCCAACTGGATAATATATGTCAGTTTACGAAGATGGTCTGCTGGAGTTCTACCGGACACAAAACCTATTTGTTCCAAACTAAGAAGAGAAGTCCAGACTTGTTCAATCCTATTAGCGAGTATCTTGGCAAGAATTTTAATATCACAATTTAACAAGGAAATTGGGTGATAGCTCACTGGGGAATGAGATGGTTTATCAGGTTTAAGAAAGAGAATGATTGAGGCTTCTAATAGGGATGGGTCCTGGATTTGTCCTGAGAACATATATTGGTATAAACGCAACAAACTAGGTGCAAGATCTTTAGCAAAGATTTTATAAAAGTTTGATGGTAGGCCATCAGGACCCTGGGCCTTATCCGTCACTAAATTACTAATAGCAGATAGCATTTCTTGGAGAGAAATGGGAGCAATTAGGAGGGACTGCTGCAAAGGAGAGACATTTGGTAACGAAGAAGCAGACAAATAGTCTAACAACTCACTTTGGGATGGAGAAGAGAACATTTATTGTATAGGGAAGAGTAAAATTGTTTAAAGATAGAGGCAATGTCTTTAGGATGGGTTTTTAATGGTCCCATCAGGGGCCTCAATGGAGGCAATAAACCTAGAAGCTTCCAATTTCCTCAGGCACAAAGCTAAAAGGTGGCTTGCAGTCTTCCCTTGCTCAATATATTTTGCTTGGGTTCTTAGTATGGCAAATTCCACTTTTTCTTGTAATAAAAGGGAGTATTGGTTCTTTAAGTGTAACAATGTTTTCAGAGTGTCTGGAGAGGGGGGAGAAGGGAGGGATTGTTTGAGTGACCAAATTTGAGCCAGAAGCGACGTAGCGGTAGCCTCTTTTTTCCGCTTTATGGGTGTAGGCGAGCCTAATACTCCCATCTCAAATAGCATTTTAAGGTGCACCACTCGTGATCTGCTCTTGCAACAGATCCATGGTTATTACCAACAAATATCTGAATCAAATCAGAGATTCTGGTAATAACATAGTCTTCCTTTAGAAGCTGCATATTTAGACGCCATACCGGGTTTCTTTGAAAATTGTGATCTAACAAAACGGCTACCAATGCTACTGCATGGTCTGATATAACAATTGGTTCTACAGCAGAGTCACCTAAACCCTGTATAAGCAAGTGGCTAAGTAAAATATAGTCCAACCGGGACCAAGAGGAGCGTACCATGGATTGAAAGGAGAAAAGGCGGGTCGTGGGATTTTGCAGTCTCCAAGGGTCACATAGTCGAGTGGAGTCTATAAAATCAGAGAGTGCTTTCTGGGCAATGGAAGGAGGTTTAAGTGGATAATTAGAATGATTTAAATCCTGGGTGGCTGGTAAATTCCAGTCGCCGCCAAGTATTAATGGCAGAGATGCGAAAGTTTGCAGTTTACTTAGCAAATCCAGGAAGAAATCAGGGTTCCCGCCTACTGGTCCATATACACTCCCCAGGACTACTTCAGTGTAGTCTAAAAGGCCATGGACTAATACATGTCTCCCAAATGGATCTATGATTGTCGCTTTAGACTGAAAGCTACTGAGCGGTGAATTAGAATGGTGGTTCCACCACTTGCTGTTGACATACCAGAGGCATAGACTTGCCCAACCTCCTGTCTGCGCAAGGTTGTAGCTTCCCCAGGAAGAAGGTGGATTTCTTGAATGAAAGAGATGTTAGCCTGTAAAAATGATAAATATTTAAGAATTTGTACTCTTTTGTTAAGTTCACGAGCCCCTCTTACATTCCACGTTATACATTTTTTAATACCACTGTCCATTAACTCTCCAATACCTCTTGTGCAGGCTAATTATTGTATAAAAAAGGTACACCACGAGCCCCTCTCTATGAACATAAAATCTCAATAAACTAATTCTGGTGTTCCACCCGATCCAACAAGCACATAACGAAAGCCTAAGCCGATAAACTTTTGCCATGTGTTGAATACTCCACACAATGTTAAATTTGATGAACTGTTGAATACCCTGGTTATCAATTAACCCCCCCCCATATACCCTACCCACTGACAACTATTTACACTAAACTCTCTACCCAATTTCCAGAAGCACTGATATGCCATATTGCCCTTGATAGGCAGAGATCCCCCTTGCACCCTAGTGTATTTGCCCTCCATAGTTCCATCTAAGTATAAGCGAGAGGCATTAACTGATCCAAGCATATTGTGATTCTGTACAAATAAAATATCCACCAGTACAGTCCTCCTTAAAGACCAAAGTGGCAAAAACTATAAGGATACTCTGGAGGGTAACTAGGGTACAGCCCCCACACACCAGTACATGTGGCTGGCCATACCTAAGCCAATGCTATCCCCCCCATCCCTCCCCCAGAGCCCACCTCAACCAACAACATGGCTTTCAACCTGAGAGAGAAAAAACATAATATGGTAAGGGAAATGACACCATACAATTGGGAGTAGTAACAACTAAAATACATGAGTAGCCTTGAGAGACACTGAGTAAAGGAAGAAAAGGAAAACATTGAAAGAAATGAGTAAACTGAAGAGGAGGGGATATAGATGCAACTTAGGTACAGGCTAGGAAACACTGATGCAAACAGAAACAAAAGGACTGTGAACAGAATAGGGAAACAGGAGTACTAAAATGAAAAAAACAATAAAAGACAAAATAGGAAGCATAAACCTATAGCCTTGCCGACAGGTAACAGTTGGGGACAGCGCAAAGGGAATAGGAGGATAAAGAAAAAAAATGAAGTAAAAGGAGTGGCAGAAGCAACAGCAGAGGAGCAGACAAGTATAAAGAGTGAGGGAAGGCGAAGTAGCATCAGCAGGGTTAGTGTGGTAGACAGACCCACAAGAAGCTGATTGTTTCCCAGGGGACCCGAAATAGCGACGGGCTGACACCACGCTGAAAAAAAAAAACCAGACCCCTTGGAAACTAGTGCTACACAAAAACAGTCCTTCAGGACGTAAACGCGGTGATGCACAGGTCTTCCCAGGTATTCAGGCCACAGTACAACATCGCCAGGATCCAATGCCGTTGATGCTCCACCAGGATTGCCTCACATCTTGCAGGCACCACACAGAACCGAGCAGATCTGAGGTAAGCAGCATAGAACCAAGAAAAAAAAAAAAAGGAAAACTAGAAGCAGCCAGAGTCCCATACATTTAATTATGTAGACCGCATCATGGGGCTTTGAACAGTGAGGGCATCTTCTTTCCCAAATCGGCCTGAGCTTGAGTGGTAGAATCATATGAGTGCCACACGCCATCCATTAAAACCTAAAAGCGAGCTGGGTAAGCCATCCAAAATTTGATGCTGTCCGCAATCAGCTTACTAACCACAGGATGAAAGGTGGCTCTCCTCTGGCGGGTTTCTAGGGGTAGGTCCTGAGTGAGGCGTAGTCGCTTGTCTTCCCATTGGATTGAATGTAATTCCCTGACTTTCAAGAGAATGTATTGCTTTTCAAGACGGTTGAGCAACTGAATAATCATTGGTCGTGGGAAGGCTGATTCCCCTGTTTTTGGACGTAAGGACCTGTGCGCTCTTTCGATTAGGTAGGTAGGATCATGTGTCGGGGGTCCTACATTCTTGCTGAAGAGCTTCTGCATAAATGTAATAGTAGAGGAACCCTCAGCCCCTTCTGGTAAGCCAAAAATTAAAATGTTGTTCCTTCTGCTACGACCCTCTAGGTCCTCCATTTTAAGCTGCAATTTGGTGATTTGTTGTCTGAGCTTTGTCAACTCGGGGTCAACTTTGTCACGCCAGACTTCCAGAGAGTGGGTAAGCGCTTCATTGTCAGTTGCCCGGGTTTTGAGGTCAGCCATCTCGCTAAGGAGGTTTTTAAGGTCTGCCGTGATGTCCTGCAATGTCTCCTTAGACGGTTGCAGCTCCTGCAAAAAGCACTCCTCCAATAGTGGTACTGAAGCTGAGAGGGCACTTAGTTGTTTAGCTGATGATTGTTGTTGGGACTTTGCTTTCTTGGCCTGATTGTCAGGCGAGACTGGGGGTGTATGCCTAGGTAGGGCTGCCTTCATTTCAGCCTCCATGCTGGCTTGTTAATATCCTCAGAAAACGCTGAATGCACATCAGACGATTTCTACGAGCACACAGCTGTAACAACAGTAAGGCAGGCTCCGTGAAGCTAACCCAAAAACTGTAGATTATAATAGATTTCCAAAGGGGGGAGCAGCAGCTAGCAAGCCAGATGCATCACATGATCTCCACCATGCATCATTTTTGAGGTAGTGTAGGGTGCTGTGCTTCAATACCGAAGTGTGCAGGCACAAGGAAATGCCTGATATTGCAATGTTCTCCTATAGAGAGCACAGGAAAATATATAGCCTGTGTAATGCAACACCAAAGTAATATATTTTCATGAAACCAGCAAAAGAGTCATTGGTGGGGCAAGCCATCTGTACCCTGGAAATTTCAGAAAAAAAATTGTAATCTGTTTCTTCACAGCGGAGTGACAAAGAAACAACTCTGTACATCTCCCATTACAATGGTATCCTGTGGGAAATTAAGCATAATGTAACCCTGCAGAACGCCACACCAAATTAATACATTTTCATGCAACAGCAAAAAACACATCAATGTGCCAAGCCATCTGTACCCAGGAAATTTCAGAAGAAAATTGCAAACCATTTCTTCACAATGGAGTGGCAAAGAAATGACTCTGTACCCCTCCCATTACAATGTTTTCCTAAGAGAAATGTAGCAAATTTTTACCCAACAGAACTCAACAGCAAAGTAATATATTTTTACCAAACCACCAAAAGGCACATCTCGGGGGCATGCCCTTTGTACCCTGAAAAGTTTAGCCCAAAAGAACAAGCAGTTTTCTTATTGTGCTGTGATGAAGAAACGGCTATCTTTAAAATCATTTTTCCCAAATTGCAAAAAAGAATCATTTGCCAGAGTTCCTTTTTTGCAGTTTGAGTCAAAAGAAAATCCTTAATCGCAAATAGCGGAAAAAGATCCCTTTTCACAGTATAAGTTTTCAGTGATTTGCGGCAAATGATTTCCGTGGATTAAAAAAACACATTTCTGAACAACTTATGAAAAAACTGACACCAGGATCCAATTCTATAGGCCCCAATTAGGTAAACACAAGTGTCGGTGTTTACCAACGCATTGTATTTTTTTGCAGTTTAACTTTGTTCCCCTCACTAACTGAAAACACAATGGTGGTAGAGCAAAAAAAGATTCTACGTTTACAAAATAAGATTCCGCCTTTGCAATAAAGAATCTTTTTTTGAGCGGGACATCTAACTAGTCCCATAGGAAATAATGGGGAACTTTAAAATTTAAAACCTTTGGAATAGGTTAATATTTTTTCACCACACCTTTAAAAGGCACATCTGTAACCAAAGACCTACAATATATACCCTAAAAATTTCAGCCCACAGTTCTACGCTTTTTTGTGCAGCTGTGTGACAAAGAATTTCACCAAAAGTGGTAATTTTTCAAATGTTTTAACAATCTGCATCTCTGTAACAACATATTCAATCAGAATGAAACTCACCACACCAAGAGAACTTTTGTCCCTGACTGCAAGTGCAAAATTTTATGGGAATCACTTGAATGGATGTAAAGTTATTAAAGTTCAACATTTTCAGTTAAAGATAGAATTAAAGACTTACCCTAATACAGGGGTGCAACCATGCCCCTATAATGTCTATGACAGAGTATCTCAGTTGGAAACCTATAAAAGCATGTATTGCTTGGCTCCCTCTGCAGCTTGCACAATGATGGGCATTTCTTTTTCAGATGCTGTTGGTGATTTATCTTCATTTTTAGTTTTCCATTCATATTGCATTCATGAAAAAGCCACAACTGTCTATCTCAAAAAAAAAAGATGAATTATTTTCCATGATGTGTTATACAGATCTTTGCCAGGGTTAGCAGATGAAATTGAGCTCCAAGTTCAAGGATGTCTAGGCAGTAAGACAAAAATGGGTCAAAAAGGCAAAATTTGGAATGACACCTTTGATTCTTGATAGCTTAAGTAAATGCTCCCAGTCTGACTTGATTGCCAAAGAAATGAATATTGTAATTTTGACATCAGGATCCATCTGGTTACTCTTAGCATTTTTAGGTACCTCCAAATCAAGTTCATTCATAGATGTTTACTTTTTCAGCTTTTTTTGAAACACTGAAAGCATATATCAACAAGCATTTGTCAATGCCGAGTGTTTGCTTGCTGGCATTGGCATTGGTAGTGTAGGAGTTAGAGAGATGTATAATAGGAATGGCAGTGAAGTATTGAACTGAAGCCAACTCCACCACCACCCTGCAGAGACTGGCAGGCACTGGGGTGTGCCTTTGGGTCATCAGGCATAATGGGCATGCCATTTCACCACACCCTACTCTGCAGACACCGACAAGTGTCACAGTGTGCCTTGGAGTCTTTGGGCCTTATGCTCACCCCATTCCATAAGAAATATGATGAGATGGGTGCAGTATAAGAGAATGGGGTGAACTTTGGGGACAAATAGTCCAAGGCACGCCTTGATGCCTGTCACTGGCTGCAGGGTGTGGGTGGGGGTGGAATAGCAAGAGAATTACAGGAGACAATCCCAAGTCACACCCCTCATGCCTGTCAGTCTTTACAGGGTGGGGCGTTATGGTCAGAAACCCTAATGTCCCAGGCATTCATTGGTATTTTCACTCCAAATTTTAAAAATTGGTTTTTGTGACCCCCATCTCATGAACAGTGGCAATATCAGTTTGTTAGCAGAAAGCTGATTTTGAACAGCGACAATGCCATTTGGCACCACTGGTGTGAAAACACATGTCAGACAGGATGTGAGAAATGACAGCTGTACTGTTCATGGGGAGGTGTAAAATATGGCAACGTTGAAAATCTGGAGTGAAAATATAAAAAAATCCGAGAAGTCATTAGTGTAAGGTGAGAAACTCGAGCAACACACACCTGCTATGTAATTAGTTTGGGGATTTTTACAGCAGATTGTCAAAACAGGCATTTTTGGACCTCCGCTCATGAACAGTGTCACTGTGATTTTCTTAATCTGTCCTGAACACTGATTTCCCACTGCGATCACGCATTTCTGTGCCAGAAGTGCAAAAACACATTTTGGCCAGGGTGTGAAAAATGACAGCTGTACTGTTCATAAGGAGGTATTGAAAAATGCCAGTGTTGACAATCTGGACTGAAAATATTACAAATTTGTGCACTTACGAGGGTGCGTGGACACTGTGCAATGCACGCTCGTAACACAGTCATTTTATGGACTTTTGTCACCAAATCTTCAACTTAGCCATTTTAAGACCTCTGCTCATGAACAGTGTCACTGTGATTTTCTTAATCTGTCCTGAACATTGATTTTGCACACCAACCGCGCCATTGTGTGCTACATGCGCGGAAACACATTTTGGGCGATATGTGAAAAATGACAGCTGTACTGCTCATAAGGAGGTGTGGTAAAATGGCAATGTTGAAAATCTGGAGTGAAAATATTAAAAATTTGCGAACTTATGAGCGTGCGTAGGAACTGCGCAACGCACACTTGTAAACAGTATTTTTGGATTTTTTCACCAAATTTTCAACATAGTGTTTTTGGGGGCCTATCTCATGAACTGTAACACTGTAATTTCATATATCATTCCCAAAAGGTGGTTCCTCGCAGTGACCATGATATCACCTTGTGAGACTGAATAACAAAATGGCAGTGCCAGAATTCATGAGGTGGGGTCCCAAGAACCCCATGTTGAAAATTTGGTGAAAAAATTCCCAAAAATGCCTGAGATATGCATCAAAGTTGAAAAAACCCTATTTATTCCATTATACAGTTTACCGGCATTTTCTCAGTTCGCGGTCGGCTTTGAAGAGTGCAGACGTGTTCCCAGTCCACCAAAGATCATCGCACCGGTGGGTTGGGGGGGCAAGACAATCAACGAGGGACTGTTGTTTGTGTTTAGATCCTTTTTTCTTTTAGGAAGATGACATGGGACTTTTGCCATGCTGGGGTGGGCTCCCAGTGTGGCAGCTGGAACTTTTGTTTTTGGGGAGGCAGTGGAGCCGATGGGGGATTGGGCACCCACATCGGCCTTACAGAGGTTTGCCACACTAGGGAGGGCTCCCAGCGTGGCACCTGGAAGTGTGTTTTGGGAGGCAGCAGACAGACAGACATTTGCCATGCTGTGGTGGGCTCCCAGCATGGCACCTGGAAGTGTGTTTGGGGGGGCCAGCAGACGGATGTTTGCCACGCTGGGGTGGGCTCCCAGCATGGCACCTGGAAGTGTGGTGGGGGGTTCTGAGCCATCGGTGGATTCAACACCCTCATCGGCTGTACGGGGGAGCACATGAGCACTCTGGGGTGGGCTCCCAGCATACACCTATGTGTTCGTGGGGGGGGACTGTCTATGACAGACAGTTCAGATGTAGTGCCGATGTAGGCAATTTGCATACTGCTGACGACAGTATGCAAATTGTCTGCGGTGTTTTCCTTTCAACTGTATGCCACTGCATCTGAACAGCTCTCATAGACAGCTCAGACATACATTGACGCAGTGCAGCCACACCTGAAAAAGGGAGCAGGGCATTGGAAGTGGGGGAGGCACACCTACGAATTCTTGTATGGTGGCACTATGTTTCTTGCACATGCGTGCAAGCAAACATAAAAATGACAGATCATCCAGGGGCAAATCAGACACTTGAATAAGTAAGTAATTTACCAGATCCCTCACAGGTTCAAAGTCACAGCTCAGTTTTGCTGGTAACCCCACAATCCTTAGACTGAGCTATTGGGTTTGATTTGCCAGCATTTCAGTTTTCCTGGATGTACTATAGTTGTCCATAACTCATCCAAAAGTTGTGGCTTCTGTTGCCCTTAATTTCTCAGATACTATGAATATGGCACTAATGTTCATTTTCACTTTTACAGTAACTGCATTCATATTGTCCCAATTATCCTAAGTAGAGGAGTGCAGAACCTCTGCTAGTGAAACCAAGCTGCTCCAAACCCATGCGGCTCAGTTTCCTTGACACCCGAGCCGAACCTTGCTGGCTCAGCTCGGATTTTGGAGCTGTTTTTTTTTTCTTGTTTGTTTTTTCCAGCTCCCCCCAGCCTGCATGTCATGTGATAGGCTTAAGGCATTGTAGATGTAGAGGTCAAAGGGTGCAGAGGGGAGTTGGTGTGCCACTGGATACTCCACTTTGCCCATGCGCAAGCAGGAGTATTTATAAGAGTGTGGCTCTGACCTCTGTGTTATTATAGACAGCTAGCATGGATAGAGGGTCGTATAGCCCTTAGCAACAGTAGTAGCTACTAGCTGGAGCTGAATGAGTGACCAAGTGGGAAGGGATTTGGTTGGAGTTGGGGATCTTTGTACACAAACCTCACAACCACATCACCAACAAGAATAGGAAGATGAGTCCTACAATTAAAACACACACTAAAATTGTAAAAAAAGAAGGGAAAAAGAGACTGAGGCACAGTGTACCACAGACTGAGAGTGTGTGTGTGGGGTAAGGGCATCACATGCTGATGCCAGACTACAGAAAAGAAAACTAAAGAGCTTAGTGTTTAACTTAACCCTTAGGCTGCCAACAGAATTGGAATACACAAGAATTCTGAACTGATATATCATTACATGGCACAGCAAGGGTTAAGACAGCTACCAACAAGTTTAATGTTAAATTGAAAGTTAAACTAAGTATAATAGGAGAGTGCTGTGTGGTGGTGGGGGGGGCTGCAGTGCTTTGGCTCTAGCCAAGTGCTCAGCACAGCACAGCGCAGCACAGCACAGTGCACCAGTCCACAAGAACAGTCACAGTGCTATTTTTATAACAACACAAAACAGCTGGCTATAGCCTAGAGGGTAGAGTAGAGCTATTACTGAGGTTATCCAGCAGACCTGGGTTTGATTCCTACTTCCCACAACCTCCACTGACATAGTATGTGACTTGGGGTAAGCCACTTAACCACCCCAAAGCTCCTGGGTTGCCCCTGAAAATAGGAACTTGTGCCCAGTGGTCCTAACCTGGTTAACCAAGAATTACAAAAAATACATAAGCAGTCAAAGATGGTTAAAGGCAGGCTTGTGTCACATGTGAAACCCTGAGTAACCTCTGTCTGCAGTTTCACCAGCAATTTCCCCAAACAATAAAGAGTTAGAACAGCACCATGTTTTGTGAAGTCCTGTAAAAAAATAAATAGTTCAAGCAGAGCCAGTAAAGGCTTGCATCACACGTGAAACCTTTTTGGAGGGAGGGAGCAGCCTGGCAGTTGAGTAGCCTCTGTCTGCAGTATCACCAGCCATGTCCCACACAAGCAGGAGTCAGGACAGGACCAATTTTGTGTGTGTAGTCCTGCAAAAAATGAATTATGCAAGCAGAGCCAGTAAAGGCTTGCATCATGTCTGCAGCCTTTTTGGAGGGAGGGGGCAGCTCTTGGCAGTTGCACAGTAACTAAAACTTGTAGTCTTGCTAGTTAACCAGTTCATATTCATACCTTGCCTTGAGATGTGCACTACTCATCATCACTGCCACCTGTTTCCCCAAGGTGACTGAGGAAGGTAGCACGGTTAGCTACTTGGGGGTTTCTTGAAAGGGAGCTGGCTTCACTCGTGATCAGCAACTGTTATTTTAAAAATTCATGTATATTAAAATAAAGATGGAAGGGAGTGGGCCCGTAAAACAGGTTTCCAAGACAATAACTGCGGGTCCAATTCTCAAAGGGTGGCGCAAGCTGCACCAATGGCAGACTGCATCAATTGCCAGTGCACCAGAGACCCTACGCCTGATTCTCTATCAGGTAGGGTCCTGGTACCAAAGTTCCAAAGCTTGTGGCACAGGTGGCAGTGGGGCAACGAGATGGTGCACCTGAGAGGCTGGATGCAAGCTGCGGCATAGTCAGGCTGCACTCCTAGAAGTTTAGACATAAGTCGGAGGGTGATGCACAGATATTCATACAATGACATGCATACATACATACATTGGAACCAACAGCACAATAATATATCTAATCTGTCAGGGTGCTACAAGTGCCAGAGGCAAGCTTCTAGATAAAAGTGATTTTAAAATATGCAGTATTGTTGAATAAAATTAAATAGTTCCCTGGCAGCCAGCAGCCCCCTCAAATCCCCAATGTCCCCTGTATGCATAAATAAAGAACTCCCGGCATCCAGTGGTCCCCACTCCTGTTCCCTGTAAAATGTAAAATGTACATCCCCTCCTTAGTGTGTGTCTAGCAGTCCCTCCTCCCTATCAATGATCCTCAGTACTATGTAAAATATAAAGCATTCTCTGGTGGCAAACGGTCCCCCCTCCCCATACCCGAGCCCCCATCCAACAATACCCAACATTTCCTGGTGTCTAGGGGACCACTCCACCCCGGCAGGTAGTGTCCCACCACGCTGCTCCATCCCATCCCATCCTGGATCCAGTGACCAGCACAGCCTCGGCTCTCCACCATGCGCAGCCCCTGACTAAACTGTCAAGCTGCACGTACTGTACAATCAGCTGTTACAGTACACGCCCTTTGACAGCTCAGAAGGCAGACGGCTGTGGTGGTAAGTGGAAGGATGTGCCAAATGCCACCTCTGGGATGGGATGGGGGAAGTGGGGTGTTATGAACATATGAAATTGCTAGCAAATACAGGTCATATGGTCTATCTAGTCTGCTCAAGTGTGCAGCGCTTCAACCCATTAGACAGCAGCTTCCCCCCCTCCCATTAACTCTTCCCTCCTCCAACTGCCCTCCCCGGTATGTACTTTCCCCTTGAATTTGTCCCACCCCCTTCTGAAGCATCCCACAGTTTGCACTGATACAAGGTGCTCAGGCAGTGCATGCCACCCTGTTACCGCTCTTTCAGTGAAGTAGTGCCTCCTCCTTTCCCTCCTGAATCTGCCCCCCTTTAACTTCAGGGAATGCCTTCTGGTATCTCTTCTGTTCTGGAGAGTGAAACCACCCTGGAAGTCTACTCTGCTCATCCTCTTCAGGTACTTGAAGGTCTCGATCATGTCCCTTCCCTCTCTCTTCTGTCCTCCAGGGTATACATGTTGAGCTGTTTTAGTCTTTCCTCATAAGCTCTATCCCCCAACCCCTGGATTATCTTTGTTGCTCTTCGCTGCACTGCCTCCAGTAGTCTGATATCCTTTTTCAAGTACGGGTGCTAAAACTGCATGCAGTACTTCAAGTGCAGCCTCACCAGGGACCTGTACAGGCGCAATATGACTTTGCTACACCTGGATGTACTCCCCCTTGCTATGCACCCTAGCATCCTGTTAGCCTTAGCCACTGACTTACTACACTGGGCCTAGTGGTTTAATTCCATGGTCACCAGCACCCCCAGATCCTTCTCTTCGTTGGATGTGGATAGCTTGATAACCATCCATCCAGTAGCTGTATCCTGGGTTTTTGGCTCTGAAATGCATCACCTTGCACTTCTTGGTGTTGAACCCAAGCTGCCAGGTGTGTGACCACTCCTTGAGTCTTGCCAAGTCCTCCTGCAGTAATTTGCCACCCTCCTCCCCATCCACCTCAGCACAGATCTTGGTGTCATCGGCAAAGAGGCTGATCTTATTCTTGATCCCAACTGCTATGTCTGCGATGAAAATGTTAAACAGGACTGGTCCCAGTACTGATCCCTGTGGGACGCCACTTGTTGCTGCCATGGGCTCCGATGCTTCTCACCCCACAACTAGCCTCTGTTGCCTGTCCCTCAACCAGTTTTCTACCCATCGTGCTAGCTTCCACCCTATACCAAGACTTCTCAACTTGCAGGTCAACCTTCCATGCGGCACTGAATCGAAGGCATGGCTGAAATCTAGGTAGACTATATCTACCGCATGGCCCTTGTCCAGTGCCCTTGTGACCCAGTCAAAAAATCAACCAAGTTTGTCTGACAGGATCTGCCAGCAATGAACCCGTGCTATCTGTCGTCTTGCAGATCATTATCCACAAGAAACTGCACCAGCCTTTCTTTGAGGATAGATTCCATCAGTTTCCCCACAATTGCAGTGAGGCTCACTGGTCTGTAGTTCCCTGGTTCGTCCTTGGGACCACTTTTGTGGAGAGGTACCACATGTGCCTCCCTCCAATCTCTGGACACACATCCCAGTTTAGTGAGGTGTTGATAGATCAGCCAGTGACTTGCCAGGACCTCTGCCATCTCCCTCAGCACCCCTGTGATGTACCCTGTCTGGCCCAGGTGCCTTGTCTACCCTCAGGGACCTAAGGCCCTCCAGCACCCTTTCCACCATGATGTGGTCTGTGGTTGTCTCACCCCCCATGCCTGCACCCCCTTTCCCTGCAGGAACGGGCCCATCCCTCTCCCTTGTGAACACTGAACAGAAGTACTCATTAAGTACTTCTGCCTTCTCGGCCCCCTTGTCTACCCATCCACCGCTTTTCCTTATCCTAACTATTTGATCCTTGCACTTCCTCTTTTCCCTGATATACCTGAAGAAATCCTTTTCTCCTTCCTTAATTCTCTGTGCTAATTTCCATTCCCTGGCTGCCTTTGTAGTCCTGACCGCTCTGCTCTCTTCCCTGGATTTCCTCACATAGTTCTCCCTATCCTTTGCCCTGTTGGTTCTCTTGTAGGTTCGGAAGGTCCTTCTCTTAACCCTCACCTTCTCTGTTACCTCTCTGGTCATCCAGCTTGGATGCTTGATCCTTGATTTCTTTTGCTGGCTCTTGACACAAGCCTTAGCGGATTCAATCAGCTCTACTTAGCCATGTAAATAAAACTGAATTGAATTGAATTGAATTTTATGATCGTCCATTTCTGTTCTGCGTCCATGTCAGGATGGATGCCATCTATGTGTGATCTCATTAATTGCCCCATCCTTCCAAAGTCTGCCTTTCTTAAGTCCAGGACCTTTGTTTTTGTATTGTGGATCTCTCTACCCAAACTGATAGAGATCCACACTGTGTGAGGATCGCTACCAGCCAGTGGTTCCTTCACCCTTACGTCTGTGACCTGTTCTTCATCCTCCAGCACCAGGTCTAGAATATTTTCTTACCTTGTTGGCACTGTCACTCTTTGGGTCAGGAAGCTATCCTGGATTGCTTCCAGGAGGATCTGCTCCCTGGTGCATGTGGTGGCTGGGATGCTCCAATCCACTCCTGGTAACACTTTATATGCTACATGTTACTGGGGATCATTGATAGGGAGGTGGGACTGCTAGACACCAAGGAGAGGATGTATATTTTATGGGAATCAAGAGGGGAGACCACTGGACACAAGGGAGTTCTTTATTTATGTGTAAAAGAGACATTGAGGATTGGGGGAAGGAGGCCGCTAGCCAACAGGGAACTGTTTTATTTTATTCAACAATGGATTGGAGTTGGAAAGGTGGGACCAAGGCACATGTTCCCTCCTGCCCAGGGAGGGCTCCAGGTTTGGCACAAGTTCTCCAAACCCTCCAAGAGGGCACACTTCTTTTTTTATCATATAAAGTTTTATTGAATAATTCCAGAAAGGCATAGCACATTGTACAAAGCATTTCTACCAAGGTATACAATGTTTAACAGCATATAGAAATAGATCCAGTCACACTGAGAGGATAACAGTACACCAGCATTTCCACACTCAAGTGTACACTAAACAAGCAATAAAAGAACTAAGTTTAATAACCTACACCACCTGGAGTCATGGGCTTACACTTTCCCTGAGAAAACTGGGAGTGGCAAGTGCAGGATAACCCACAGATCTTAACCTAAATAGTAAGACGGGGGTTTCTGGGGGAAATAGGAGTTTTACACAGAAGAGAGTGAAGGTACGAGTCCCACCTGGCCAAGTACACATCCAGTCATCCGGCATGGGTATAGGACAAACGTTCAAGTAGAGAGAGCTGGGCCAAGGCTGCATGCCAGGAGGCCTTAGGAGGTGTGTCCGCTTAGCGCCAATACATTAACAATAATCTTTTGGTTTCTAATAATGCAAAAGCAACCCATTCCCGCTGGGGCTTAGGCAGAGCATGCAGGGATGAAGTGTCCCCCAGAAAGAGCTTAGGATCTGCAAGAGAAATTTGGAGCCTACCACACCTGCACAATCAGCAGCCACCGCGGCCCAAAAGAAAGTAAGCTGCGGACAAGACCATAACACAAGTAATAGATGTGCATTAGTCATGTGGCAGCGCCAACAATTGGAGTGGCCCAACAGACCCTTAGAGTGCAAGGCTGCTGGGGTGCGGTGCCAGAAAAGCATTAGTTTCAATTGAAGGAAGAAGCTCTTAGGATCTTTATAAATACAGTGAGCCTCTCTAAGGTAACGCGCCCATCGACTCTGAGAGACATCAGAATTCAGCAGCTCACGCCATTTCAACTTACAGAGGGCAGTGGAATCCAATTGAGAATCCCTCCATGTCCTGTAGAAATGACCAATCAGGCATCTGGAGGATGAGGACTTGTGTAAAGTGTTAAGCCAGGCCCATTTGTTATCCAGCCTACATGTGCTGAAGAGATCTCCAACAGCACTGCGAATCTGCAGATATCACCAAAAGTCATTACTGGGGAGGCTGAACTTTTTCTTCAGCTGTTCCAAAGACAGCAGAGTGTCAGAGTCAGGTAGGTATAGGTCTTGGACTCGATGGATACCCTGGGCTTCCCAAGAGGACCAATACAGAGGACTACCCCCCACAGTGATCTGCTGGTTGTGCCACAAGGAGGATTATCAGACCAAAGGGGCCCGCAACCCATGAGGAGTCAGCGAGGGGGACATGAGAAGGTACCAAGCCCTCCTGGTCTCATCCAGTACTGTGGACAGGTCCTTCCGTGGATGGGGTTTGGGACCAAGAAGTGCACCCAGAGCAGGTCCACCCACCAAGGTGGTTTCAAGTTGAACCCAAAGTGGAGAGGGAGAGGGTGTTGGAACAAACCATTTGGAGGCATGCACCGCCATACAAGACAGGTGGTAGCCTTGTAGCCAAGGGACTCCCAAATCCCCCTTTGACCAATGTACTCTTAACTTGTATATACTCCATCTAGGGGGTCTCCCCTCCCAAAATAAATTAAACATCAGTTTCTCTAAAGAGGCAAAAAGCTTGGGAGATAGACAAATAGGGAGATTATTAAACAAATACAAAAGGTGAGGCAACAGAAGCATGCATACTGCAGCCACTGTCCCAGGCAGGGACAATTGAAGTTTCCACCACCTTGCCACTTCAGTGGAAAGCTGAGACAGAAGGGGGGAGAAGTTGGCCGACTCCAGCTCGACCCATCTAAAGGGAATGACTAGGCCCAGATAAGAAAATCCTTTGGGGGCCCAAAAGATAATTCTGTACCCTGAAGACAATCTTTCTAGAAAGCCCTGTTAAGGGGGGCCAACGTAGTCTTCTTTTGATTTGCCTGGAAGTCAGATACCACAGTGAACTGGCGGAGAAGTGTCAACAATGCTGATAATGCCTGTTGAGGCTGAGTCAGGGTGAGAAGGAGGTTGTCGGCATATGCTACAACCAAGTAGGGTGTACCAGCTACCTCAATGCCGGTGACTTCATTCAAGACAAAGAAAGCCCAAATCAGAGGGTCAAGTGCCACCAGGAACAGCAGGGACGACAGAGGGCAACCCTGCTGGGTCACCCTGTGCAGGGAGAAAGTGGGCGAGACTGTAGTGTTAGTCAGGATCTTCGCCAATGGGGAACTATATAAAGTAGCCACCCACTGCCGGAATTGGGGATCAAAGCCATAGGCGCGGAGGACCTTGTGTAAATAATTCCACTTAATCAAGTCAAAAGCTTTGGTGAAGTCAATGGCAAGTGCGGCCATGGGGAGGGAGGACCTGGATGCTACCCATTTAAGATTTAAAAGCAGCCTGGTGTTATCTGCCCCAGATTTGCCCTGCATGAAGCCAACCTATGCTGGGTGTATTATAGAGGGCAGTACAGCCAGCATTCTAGTAGCCAAAGCTTTCACTAACAGCTTAGTGTCTACAGATACTAAAGAGACTGGACAAAAATTAGCACAATTTAGCTGATTATCTGACTATTTTGGTAATAGGGTAATAAGGGCCTCCCTCATAGTGGGACGGAGAGTGCCAGAGGAGTGGGCCTCCTGGAGGGCCAGCAGCAATGGTTGAACAATGTTGTCCCCTAATGTCTGGTACAGTTCCACTGACATACCATCAGGGCCTGGTGCTTTCCCCTTGCCCATATGGGCTAGGACCAGGGTTCTGCGGCAGAGATCAGGGCAACCAGACTGGCTATCTTGGGCTGGGGTAAGAGCAGGCTTGGTGAACCCCTGAGAGAATTCAGCAAACTTTTGCTCTAGCTGGGGAGGGGACAGAGTCGATTGGGATTGATATAAAGCTTCGTAGAACTGTGTCATGGTCTTATTAACTTCCAGAGGGTCAGAGACTGTTCTCCCTGAAGGGGTGCAAAGGGCATGGATGTGAGTCAATGCTTGCTGTTTGCGAAACTGAAAAGCCAAAAGTCTTCCACCTTTTTCACCTCCATCCAGTAGGCATTCTTGGACCTAAGAAGCAACCATTCGGCCTTCTGGTGCATGATGGAATTAATTTGATATTTCAGGCCCGTTATCCATCTAACAAGAGAAGGTTCTCTGTGAGGGGATAGGGAGTCCTTGAACCAGTTCTCAAGAATAGCAAGGTCTGCAAGCAAAGTTGCCAGAGTCGCTTTACAGGCTTTGTTTTTGGCTGCAATTTAGGCAATGATGCGTCCACAGAAGACAGCTTTAAAAGCATCCCAGACTGTACCATGGGAGACTCCACACCTAGAGTTAAGGGAGAAGTAGTCCCTGGCTGTGCGGGTGATCATATGATGGAATTCAGGGTCCCAAAGGTACTAAGGATTGCACCTCCACTGGGTACCAAAGGGTTGCTGCCCAGGCAGAGTGTAGGTGAGTGACACAGGGTCATGATTAGAGATCACAATCTGCCCAGTCTTGCTGTTTGAGACTCCCTGAGCAGCTGCCATGTTGGCTAGCCAAAAGTCAATCCAGCTATAGGTGGAGTGAACTGGGGAGTAGAATGTGTAGTCACGCCCCGAGGGGTGGTCTCTTCTCCAGATATCCACCAGGCCCCACTTGTCTTGCATGTCCTGGAGAGCCATATGAGCTTTGGGACACGTTGGGGGGGGGGCGAGACTTGTCCAAGAACATATCCTACACCAGGTTAAAATCTCCCCAAATCAATATATGAATGGAGGAAGAGCTGGAGATAGAGTGGATATAGCCTGGCACAGGGCTGGGAAAAAGTCAGCGTGGTCCTTGTTAGGGGTGTATACATTGCCAAGGAGCAACTGACCACCCGAAGATGAGAGCTTGACCACCACTCACCTGCCGTGTGAGTCTTTCTTCACTTCCTCTGCTAACCAAGGAGAGGACCTCCAGATAAGGATGACGACCCCCTTAGTTTTGGACATTGCTGAGCTAGCCAAGACAGCCCCACCCAAGACTTCTTCAACCATAGCTCTGATCATTATAAAAAGTGCATTTCCTGAAGGAGTGCAATATCTGCATGGATTGATGAAGATATTGCAGCACCTTAATTCTCTTGATAAGGTGGTTGAGCCCTTTCACACTCCAAGATACAAATTGTGTACTGCAAATAAATGGGCTTGCCATGTAGTCAACCCAGAATATATAAGATTGGAAGGGTACTTACTCAGGTCACAGAGAAAAACACTGGCCAGGAAAGGGTCACAATCAAAAGGAGGTCTTACCCGGGAGTACTTCTGCAAGTTACAGCAATCACAAAGAGAAGGTGTAAGCCACAACAGCAGTTGAGACTGCTACCAGCACATGTAGCATAAACTGGAAAAGGCAGAAACAAGAAATTGTATCAGTACAGTGCAGGAACACAAGATATGCACAATTCTGACGTAGGAACAACTTTTTATGATAAGAATTAAACTAGAACAATCGGGGGGGGATGACGTCCATTCCGGTTGCCAGCAGAAAAAGGAGCTGAGCAGACGCCAGACTCAGCAGCAGCAAGATGGTCTGATGGTGCGCCCTTGGAATACATTGGGCTGGTTTCCTTTTTTACCTAGGTTTCATCATTAAAATAACCCGACTAAATGGTATAAAGCAATCTAATTACTCTTTTTCCTTGGTTTATGTTGAATGTCCAAGAACGTGCGCGTACAAAGAACATTGTAAGCAGCAGATGACCAAATGGAAAAAGTGAAGCACAATGCAGTTTTAAATGTATCCTTGCAAACAGAAGAACAGCCCTTGCAACAGTATCCCCTGATATTGCCCTCTCAATGCTTGAGTGGCAATTTGATTTCTCTCCTGAAAATGCCAGTTTCAGGTAAAATTTTCTCCTATTTTTCAAAGAGTAATATGAGTTCTGAGGAAAATATAATGCCACTGAAGAGCCATCCGCTCATAGGGCAGAAGTTGAAGTTAAATTACCTGTTTTCAGATATGGCGTTTTGATTGTGAAACTGTGGATGCTGGGTAATTAATCAGCTGGATAATGAGGTTGAGAGGGAGGCCATTGACCGAGGAAAACCGGAGGGCTCAGGGGCTACCATAGATGTTAGAAGGATTCAGTAAATTTGTATTGGCTTCAGATTCATGGCAGTATTTCATTTCAACTTCTGGCCAAATGTAGGGGGATTTATTACAAGTACGTTCAGCCTTTCGACTGGAAATGAAAAAAGCTATTAGTGACATTAAAGAAACGATGAAAGGAGTAACGGACTCTATTGGTTCACTTTCTGAATAAATAGCTGCTGTTATGGTCAGAACAGATGAACTGGAAACCAGAGTTTCAAAAGTAGAAGGGGTTTCTTTGGATTCATCTAAATCTTTATTATTACATGAAAAAAAGATTTCAAACTTACAAAAAAAGCTTGCAGAAATGGAAGTCCGCTCTCGGCAGGATAATTTAAGAATATGTGGACTTCCAGAGGGGGTAGAGGGAACACAGAATTTGATGTCTTTTTTTGAAAAAATGATTACACTAGCTATGGGCCATTCTTATCCAGAACAAAAAATCGCTTTGGATAGAGCCCATAGGGGTGGGAATAGATTTGGCTCATTTAATCAGCCTTATCCCAGACCAGTCCTTGTGAAGCCCCATAAATATCAAGATAAAGAGGCTATTTTGGCTAAAGCAAGAGTGGAAAAGGGCTTGAAATATCAAGATGTCCCTCTACATGTCTATTCCAATTTATCGAGTGAAATGGTGAATAAAAGGAAACTTTTTAACCCAGTAAAAAAAAAGTTGTATGAAGCTGGAGTGAAATTTACCATGCAATACCCCGCTAAGATCCGTTTTCTCATGAAGGGTAAATTGCAAACCTTTGATGATGCTGATGATGCATTAGAGGCATATGAAGAATGTTACAGCCATCTTTCTACCATCAGTGCTTCATAACTCACGGATGCATCCTATCAGTCTAATATGGTGGAAAAAAATAAAATAATTATGTGCTTAGTTATGGACTATTTGGTTATTGCTGCTAATATTTAAGTGACCTTATAGACCTTCAAGTCTTGAGTTATTTTGGCTTTAGAGACGACGAGTTGCATCGTCTCTGCTAATGAGGGGGGTGGGCTAATTTGGTCTAATTGGTTCAATTGGTACTTGGTATGTTTATATTTAAAACAGGGTGGTTTTCAGGGTGTTTCGTTGTGTCACAGTTTTTTTAAGATGAATTTATTCCAGGATTCCATATTTGAGCACAAAATATAGTATACATGTTGAATGCTATGTACAAATATATTGGTGGGAAAATAAAAAAGATAAATGGAGGTAAAATTAGAATAGCAACTTGGAATGCTAAGGGGCTGAGAAATAAAATTAGAATCAATAAAGTCTTAAAATACTTAGAGAATAAGCAGATTAAATGTATCTGCATGCAAGAGACACAGTTTTAAGAGGTGGATTTTTTATGGATGCAGAAACGCTGGGGTCCAGGTGTTTTTTCAGGGGTTAGTCGGGTGTCAGCAGGAGTGGCAGTTTTTTTCCATAAAAATCTTTCTTCGCTTTCAATTAATAAAGTATTTACTGATTATCATGGTAGGTATGTGATTATAGAGATCATACTACAGGGTAAGCTTTTACATTTGCTTCCATTTATGGGCCAAATATAAATACTCCTTTTTTGTCGATTTCTTTTTACAATTAACTGCATGTAGTTCTCCTTATATTATAGGGGTGACTTTAATCTTGTTCTGAGAAAGCAGGATCAAACATCTCTCTCTGACTCTTCCTTTAATTCATCAATTAAAATAATTAGGAATTTTACGAGGGATCTTAGATTGTCTGATCCTTGGTCTGTATTCAAACAAAATGTGATAAGTTTTTCATTTTTTTCCTCAAGTCAACATATCTTTTCTAGAAATGATTTTTTCTGTTCTCAGAAACATTGTTATATACAGTGGAAAAAAAATTATTATCCTGGTATAATTATATCAGATCATTCACCGTGTATAATGGATTTACAGTGTTTACCAATTAGGAGCTCAGATTATACTTGGAAGATGAATATAGCTCTTTTTAGCAAAGAGTTTTTTTTGTTTGTTTGTTTTTTTCAGAAAGAGATGAAGTTCTTTTTTCAAGTAAATAATGAGTCAGAGACCAACATTGATATGATATGGGAGTCCTTTAAAATCTGGGTTAGAAGCACGTTACAGTTTAAGAATCATAAGAAAAAGAAATGACAAGAACAAGAAAGGCAGCTACAGGATGAAATACAAACTTTGGAACAAACCTTCATTTTGAATAATGAGATGGATGTGTATAATAAAATGATAAAAAAGGATGAAATAGAATAGACCCAGATAAAGCTGAATATCAAATATTGAAAACAAGGTCTACTTATTGTATGTTTTCAGACAAGCCTTTGAAATTAATGTCCTGGCAATTAAAGAAAGATCAGGAAAAAATAGTATTAATTCAATAAAAAAAATGAAGATGGTTGTTTAGTGGGAGACTCCATAGCAATAGCTGAACTTTTTGCTGTATATTACCAAAAATTATATACCTCAGAATATGATTACAATCAGGAGGGATTGGAAGAATTTTTGTCTAATTTACAGATTGAGCAAATTAATAATGAGGTGAGACAAGCTCTTGATAAACCTATAAGACAAGATGAAATTTTAGAGCAATTAATAGTCTCTTCAGGGAAAGCTCTAGGCCCTGATGGATATACATTGATTTTTATGAAAAATTTAAATCTTTTTGATTCTATTTCTGACTAAACTTTTCGATAATTTCAATGGGATTGATCTATGCCTTCTTCATTTCAGAAGGCTATTTTGTTATTATTTTATAAACAAGCAAATGATCCAACTTTATGTGGGTCATATAGCCCTATATCGTTATTAAATTCTGATCATAACATTTTCTCTAAAGCTCTGGCTTTAAGGTTGGAGGGGACACTCTCTGGTCTCACTGAACAGGATCAGACCGACTTTATTAAAGCAAGGAAGGAAGATTACTGATAATGTATGGAAAACTATAAATATTATAGCAAACAGTGAACATCATGATGGAGTATTGCTTGCAATCGATGCCAAGAAGGCATTTGATTTAGTGGAATGGGTGTTTCTATTTACTCTTCTTAAAAGGATGAATTTTGGTAATCAGTTCCTGACTTGGGTTAAATTGTTATATTCAACTCCGAAGCTAATATTAGAATAAATAATGTTCTATCTGATACCATTTTTTACAAAGAGGTATGAGGCAGGGTGTCCCTTTCCCTTTGTTGTTTGTTTTAGCATGGAACCATTTGCTACTGCTAGTAGGCAGAATGGAATATCTCTGGAATACAGGTTAACAATATGGTCTCATAAAATTAGCTTGTATAGGATGATATTCTTCTGTATTTATCAATCCTTTAAAATCTATTCCAAATTCATTAGAATGACTTCCATATATGGTAGTTTTTCAGGTTATAAAATAAACTGGCAAAAACACTCTTTTGATGAAATTAGATGATACTATCAATTGGATATGACAGGGTTTGGGGTAGGAGATCAATCAGATTCCATTAAATACTTGAGTATTGATCTAACAGATAAATATGAAGGATTATATCAAGCTAACTTTATTAAGTTACTTATGGAACTTAAAGTTGATCTAGAAAAGTGGATTCATCTTCCATTAAATTTAATTGGTAGAATAAATGTGATAAAGATTAAAGTTCTTCCAAAAATCTTATATAAATTTAATGCTATCCCTATTATTATTCCTAATATCTTTTTTGATAATTTAAGAAGGATTATTATAAATTTCATATGAAATAAGAAAAAAAACAAGGATTTCTTATCAAAAACATACTCTTCCTAAAAAAAAGGTGAGTTTGCCTTGCCGAATTTCAAATACTATTATTATGTGGCTTAAATAGGGGAAATATGGTATTGGTTAAGAGAAAGTGGAGTTTATTCTTTGTCTATGAAAATTGAACAAGATATTCATGGAAGTCAGCGTTTAAGTCAGTTTTTATTTTCAGGGTTTTATAGTAATAATAAAAAATCTTGGAGAATAATTAATCCAGTTATGTATACATCTACTAAATGTTGGCTGGAGGTTCATAAACTGTTACAGATCAATCTTCCAATCACTAAATTTTCTCTGGTTATAATAATTATCACTTTATTCCAACAATTATTGGTGTTCAATATGGAGGATGGAATGAGCAAGGCATATTTGTCTTTTCTCAACTATATGAAAATGGCATAATGTTATCATTTGCACAATTACAAGAGATGTACAATATGCCTCATGCACATTGTTTTAAATATCTTCAAATAAAGAACTTTATTAAGGTAAAAAATAACTCTTGTTTTTTGGAAAGTACTAAGGTCTTGGATATGTTAGAACAAAATCCTAGTAAAAAACTTATATCTAAAATGTATGATCTTATTGTCAAGGATATTGGTACAGGTAATAATATTTATTTGTTAAAGGAAAAATGGGCAAATAATTTGGGAGTTGAGATCTCTGACAGTTTATGGGACCAAATATTGGCATTTCCGATTGCTAATGTTAAACCTAGCAAATTGCAGCAAATACATCTTAATACTCTTCATCGGACTTATTTTACCCCTTATAGGTTGTACAAGATTAATAAAACAATGTCTCCCAATTGCCCTAGGTGCACTTGCACTTCTGGCACGTTAGTGCATATGTTGCATAATTGCCTTTATCTTTCTAATTTTTGGGTTAAAATTTATGACTTTCTTAATAAGGTTCTAAAGCTGACTATAAAAATTGATCCAGTGATGGGTCTCTTGGCTTTTTCAGGGCAAAACAGTTTGATGACTATTCATCAAAAAAATCTTTTTGCTATCTCTATGATTTTGGCTAAAAAACGTATCCTTTTAAAATGGAAGGATTCTCTTCCCCCACTCTTTGACACCTGTCTAAACTTTTTGATAGATGCTATGAGACTGGAAAGGGTATTATTTAAAAGAGCATAAATTAATATCTTTTGAAAATATATGGGGCCCCTTATAGACACAAATTCAAGAGGGAATTATAAAGTAATATAGAATATTTATGCTTGCTGTATTTGTGTTGTGCAAAAATATGGCATCCTGGATAGTATAATGGAAGGACTGTGATGATGGTTGTAAGGAAACTATCTTAATGAAGTAACTGTCTTGGTGGAAGTGTTACCCCTATGAACCAATCTGAGTCCTCCCAAAAAAAAAAAAAGAATTAAACTAGAACACACTACCCAAGGTGATCATAAGAGATGGTAACTCAAGTGTAAACATGCTAAGGGGTCAGAGCCAAGGTGAAGGAAGGTAACTGCAAGCAGTTATTCTCAGCTACACAAGCTTGAAAACCCCAGAGAGAGGAGTACAGTAACCAACAAGGTACAAGTCCTCCTCAGCTGGGTACATAACCCAGGTCTGGCAGAGGGACAACAGGAAGTGGAAGGTCAAGGGACGTAGTAGGGGTGGGAAGGGAAGAGGGTAGGGGAAGGGGTAGTAATGGGAAAGAGGGAGTATATGGGGGAGCAGGGTCAGGAAATAATAAGGGGAAAGGGGGTATCCTCCTACCAACTTGGGTGTAGGCCATCCAGTGCCAGCAACAGCAGGAGATAACACACAAGTAGGGGTGCAGCCCACCTAACAGAAACATGCCTTAGGTCGTACCTGGAGTGGGTATACATATGGGGGCATCTGCCCTCCTGAGGCCATTTAGCTGGGGGGGTCATGATAATAGGAAGGCCTATCAAAAGTATAGGCAGATTAGCCACATGGAGTGCATTAGAGCCCAAGAATTTGTGAGGTCCCAGATCTAGGGGAAAGGGGGAAGGGGGGAGTTGCAGAAGTCCCAACTCATACACCCTGCTCAAATATAATAGTCAAAGCAGTATGAATAACCTCTCTTAAACAAGGGACCCATAGCCCACAACAGATATTCCCAACATACAGAACACCAGACATCAAAGGGAGGTGTAAACATCCAGAAATTAGGTAGGGAGCCCTTTGGCCAGCCCGGAGAGCCTTGTGGCTTCAACAGGGATGGACTCCTTCATTGCAGCAGCCGCTGCATAACTAAGTAGGCCAGGTCACACTGGGACAGACAGATCCACAGCTTCCAGCAGTGAGGAATCGGGGTAATCAGCCCATTCGGAGGGTGGAGCAGTGTCCATAACTGAAGATTCATCTGGGATAGCCGTTGGTGTGACAGGGGAGGAGTGCTCATCTTTCCTAGACATTTTAGCAGGAGGTGCATTCAGACAAAAGTCCGGAGTTGGGGGCGAACCGCTCCTGGCACGTTGTTGGGGCCTGGGAGAGGAGGAGGGCAAACACTGGGGCAGCTGAGGCAAATCAGAACCAGAAGCAAGTGCAGTGGGTTTCTGGGCAAGCTGGGAATCCACAGCTGGCCGAGAAGCCATGGGGGAATTTAAAGCAGGTGGTACCAGTCCTATGGAAATTCTGTCCCCCGGGGCACGGTGGCTCACACTATGGTTCCTGGAGGGAGGCGGGGCTCTACTTGGTTCCCAAAGCTTCCTGGGACTTGTAGTTGGAAGCTGAAGATTAGGCCAAAATTTACAGAGCCAGCGTTCCACTACATTAGGATGTTCAGCAAGCAGTCCCCTCCCTTCTTTGGATACCAGCAACTTGGTGAGTCCCTTAAATTTGAAGCGAAAATCATGTTGGTACAAAAATCATTTAAGGGCCCCAAAAGCTCTTCTTCTGGTTGCTGTTTCCTGGGAAAAATCTTGATAAAAAGAGATTTGTGCACCCTTCCAGTTAACTTCCCCCAAATATCTGGCAGCTCTCAGAATTTGCTCTTTCATGGTAAATCTGATGAAGTAGCCTACAGTGGGTCTGGGGTGTGATTCACTCTGTCTTTCCTGCCAGTTACTCAATTAGCCCTTTCAACATCAACAGGGCCCCTCCAATGTTCTCCCAACATCTCCGGGATGGCTTCATTAAGGAAGCGCTCCATGGACTGCCCCTCAGCACCTTTTGGAAGCCCAATAATGTGCAAATTATTGCTCCGTCCCCTATTTTCCTGGTCCTCAATCCTGGACTACAGAATTGTGAGCTGCTCCTCATGGGAGTGGACCCTGTGCCAGAGCTTTGCCTGATGTTGCTCTCAGAAGTCCACCCGTTGCTCAGCCACGTTCATTTTGTTCTGCAGCTGTCTGACTTCAGCAACAGTGCCAGAGAGGGAGAGGCTGATATCATCTACCCTGGTGAGTAGGGTCTCCAGCATTTGGGTAATATAGTGCAGTGAGTCACCTACTGACGTAGCCAGGGAGGGAGGGAGAAGAAGGCCCAGGAGGCAGCTGTTAGGGGGGCCTTGAGCAACCATGCCGTGGATCGACTAACTAATAGCAGCTGAGAATTAACACCAGAGACACCCCTTGCGACTGCACTAGAGTAGATGGGTCACTGAGGTAGAGATCCACTGGAAGGGGGCCGCATGGATCAGGCAACTGGAGACGAGCCTATGTGGCTTAATGGCTGTGGCATAGGTTGGAAGAAACCGGGCGCTACAGACGCTGTAAATCACATCAGAATCAGCTACTATGATCGCCAGACGGTAGGAGTGAGATCACTCAAACATGTAGATGGTTTTATGGGTTATGATGTCCTGGGATCATGGCACCTGAGCTAGGATTTTAGCCAGCACAGAGAGAACTCAGGAATTAGGCAGCCATCATGTTGGTGGCCAGACCACACCCCCTGAAGAGGGCACACTTCTAAGTACCATTAGACCAGCTCTGGCTGATCTCATGGTACTTAGAAGTGTGCCTTATGGGAGGGTTTAGAGAATCCTGAGTTAGGGGACATGGCAGTTGGTGTCTGCTGCATGCCACTAGCACCCTGTCAGACCCAGCTGAAAAGGACTTCCTCTTCCATTTGGAGTTTTTTTTTACCTTGACCCAAAGAACAGTATGTGAGCAATATGCTGTTTATGCAAGGCCTTTCAGCAGAGAAAGACAGGCAAGCAACCTTGGCACATCAACCTTAATAAGACACTTAGAGTGAATGCATCCACTCAGTAGGCCAAGAATAAGTCACAAGGTGACCAGGCAGAGGATGCTGCACAGGTTAATGCTAGTACTCACACTGCTGGTAAAGCTACGTTTTTCCATATACAGCATAAAACCCCTCATACGCTGAGCAGGACTTTAACTGCATCACCCCCTTTATCTGCACTCACCAATTGAAAACAGAATGCGTTCTTTGTCTCCTATAGCCTTTTTTAGTGTGCCAGTCGCACCTCGGAAACAGTTAACAATGCAGCAGGTTTTTGAACGGGGCACTAAATATGACCAAAGCCATCCAGCTGCTAAGCAGTTAAATATAAACAATATCTGCAATGATCGCACTGGACATGCATCCATTTTCTATTGCTGACTCTGCTGGGTTTCAGGAGGTGATAGAACTTGCTGCCTCTTGGTATCAGCTGCCATCGTGGACTTGTTGCTCCAGAAAAGCTGTGCCAGCTCTTTATAGGGAACTATGCCAGAAGAAAAACAGGGCCTTGCAGTCATTGGCTGTTGAAGAAGTACATATAACAACAGATATGTGGATGAGTGGTCAAACAGTGGACTACATGACTGCCACCACCCACTGGGTATCATTTTCCTCAGCAACATCCTCTGGCACCACCAGGGACCAATACAATCCTCAAAAACAGGTGCCCTCTGTATTGCAAGTTTCAACAGAGAAAATCACACTGGTGTGAACATCTTACAGGGCTAAAGAAGTGGTTCTCTAATAGTTTTCCCCTATTAACCTTTACCCAAGATTTGTGGTTGCAGACAACAGGGTTAACTTTGTGAATTAACATACAGCAATGTGGATTAAATAAGCTGATTGAGTGGGGTGGAGCAACAAGATGGCTACAGTGCTGCTCCGCTCTTGTGTGCTCCTCTTTATCCTGTCAAGGTGATTTTCTTTTTGTACTACTGCTAATGTTTTTTTAAAATATGTTTAATACTTAGTATTTATTAAATTGGCCAACATCTGTGGTGTCCCTTCATAGTAGCCTGCTGCAGATTACCGTTGTGCTGTCATCCTGGCAAAGTTTGGTTGGGAGTTTCGCGGTGAATGCTTCTTGAGTTTTAAAATAGAGGAAATGCCAAAAACAACACATCTACCCTGAATTGGCTCCTATGAGTAATTACCACAGCTAGTTCTGAAGGGAGTGTTTTTGGCTCTGTTTTGACGAGAAGCGGTCTTGATTTATTCCGATATCAAGGCAGATTTCCAAGAGGAGTTGATGATGGCAGAAGACACAGATTATGTAATTGCACTATAAGTGCTGATATGCTTGAACTTTATTTTAAAAGGTATGGCACCATTGCCTGGGACTGGGGGGGGGGTCGATTAATAACTGTTTAAAATGTACTATGCTCACTTGAGCATGCATTTCCTTTTTGTTTATCCAGCGGCCCACAACCATATAATTCCAGAGTCGGAGAACTAAGGATAATGGAGGAATGAATTTGGCAGATTGATGAGCCGCTTGGGGATGGCTGCCCTTCAGATCTGTGAAAAGAAACGTGGCTTGGTTTCTTTCTCCTCAATCCTAAAAGACCCCTAGTAAGTAAGAGAATGATGCTATGAATGGTTCCTGTTCTGGATATAGATTTAGACTTCAGACTACTGTTGAGTGATTTGAGGTGATTGTTTTATGAAAGTCTCATACTCAGAGGTACTACTTTTAATATATTTTTATACTTTCACAAAATTCATCAAAGGGAAAAGAAAGCAGAGACAAGAGAGCCATACTGAGTGGACGCTTTCAGTGTTAATGAACTTTTGGAACTTTAAAAATAGGGGAACTTGAGAAGCGATGCTTAGATTATTAGACTGTGCCTTGGACAATTTGAAACTTGTGGACCTGATATATATATATATATTACTATTGTCTCCATATATGTATATATTCTTTAATAACTGTGTTAATGAATATTGTATGTTTGTTTTCTTGTGGATACTTTATCAGATCTTAAACTGGGACACAGGGGTTCTTGGTCAGAAGAAATCAAATTCATGTCAGAAGACTGTTGTAATCATGGATAACTGAGATCTGCACTGGCTTGCTAAGGCCATGGATGTGTGATGCAGTTTAGTTACAGTGGGGTTGACCTGAGGATGGCCTGGAGGTGTATAGTGTGGTGTGGCTGCATGGCATCTATGACGGCACCCAGTGGTGGCCACATTAGAGTGTGGAGTGGGATGTTGCAGATTTAGCTTGGCTGTGGGCTGCCAGGTATCATATCGTAGGATAAAATGACCCATATTGAGGAGACTGGCCTGCAGTGCAGGGTCCTAGCCTATGTGCCTCGAGTGTGGCTGATGGGAGTGGTTGGTTCTGGGGTGAGCCAGTGGGGCATGGAGCAGCATGCGCTGCATGGTGCCCCTAGTATTTTTTCTAGAACTGACGCATCTGAACTGGTTACATAGGTAGGCACAAGTTTGACTTAGTGCAGCCAGGCAAGGGTAACTCTATTGGACAAAGTACTTGAGCATGGTGTCTCGGAATCTACATCTGTGCTTGATGTCTGTGTACTTACTCCAGTCTCTTTGAGATGGCCTGTTACTGGTTTGCCACAGGGGTGTGGAGTGGTTAATACAGCTTGGTACAATCTGGGAAAATCCCAGATGATTTCCCCTGGTTGCCAACACAAGCCACCATATTGTGGGCGTTATTTTCCTGGTGACTGATTGCTTTATCTTGCAAATTATATTTACATTACCAAAAGAATTAGGAAGTGGAAACCTTTCATTTGTTCTTGTAATTTTTGTGTAAAATGGGGTCTAATTTTTTAGTCTATGCATTTATTTTTTAACTGGTGTAACCAATTGAATGTCTAGGAATATGTGCAATCTACACCGGTGCTTTTTAAAAGATGTGTGTATGAACAATAACTTGTAAAGGCTCAGATGAGCTGATCAATAAAGATTGATTAATTGAACTAACGTTATGAAAGCATTAAAGAGCTGGTGACGTGTTCAGGAGAACTTTAACAAAACATAATATTTAGGCACTGTGCAGCTTGTATTTCCCATTAGTTCTGTATTCCTCCTCCCCATTATTTAGTAGTGAGGACATTTGCATGAAAACAGGATCTTTGCTCCTGAAGAGTTCATCTATTCCTGCTGCTTTCTCCCTACCTGAAGTCAGAGTACTGCTTGTGACATCACAGTTACTCCCATGGCAACAGAATGTGATGTCACATCACAGGATTATGACTTGAAGAAGGGAGCAAGCTATAGAGGCAGATGGACTTAAAATGATCTGTACACATTTCTTTAGTAATAAATTATGGGAAGGAGAAATATATAAAATATACAAACATATGAACATATGAAGAAGCCAGTAGATGAAGGCCATTTGGTCTATCAAGTCTGCTTTCGTATTGCAGGGTCCACAGCTTGAGCTAATGTCCCTGCCTCCCTCCTCCCCTCCTCCCATCCTCCCTACCTATGATCTTTACTTTCCCCTATGCCTATCCCAGTCTCTTAAAGCTGCCCACTGTCTTCAACAAGATGGTCTCTTCCTACAATGCATTCCAAGTGTCCATCACCCTCTCTGTGAAGAAGTGCTTCCTGACGCCTTCCTAAACCTCCCACCCTCCAGCTTAAGACTGTGCCCCCTAGTGTTATGGTTGCCCCTCAGCTTAAAGAGACTCTCCTTATCAACCTTATTTATCCCTTTCAAATACTTGAAGGTCCCAATCATATCTCCACTCTCTCTCTCTCTCTCTCTCTCTCTCTCTCTCTCTCCTGTCTTTCAGGGAGTATATGTTTAGTGCCCTCAATCTCTCCTCATATGCCTTACCTTGCTGACCCACTATCATCTTTGTAGCCCTCCTCTGGACCTTCTCCAGCAGGTTAATGTCCTTTTTGAGATGTGGGCACCAGTACTGAACTCCATACTGTAGATGCGGCCTTACCATAGACCTGTACAAGGGCAGTATAACCTCCTCTCTCCTATTACTGATCCCCCTAGATATGCATCCCAGCATCTTGTCTGCCTTTGCTGCTGCTTTCTTTTTCCTGGAATGCAAGCAGAATTGTACCTAATTATTGATTTTTAAAGTTTTCTTTGAGGAGTCAGTAGCTCTTTAAAGGATGGTGGGTTTCTGCATTTAGAAACATAGACTTTGATAGCAGATAAGAAAGCTTGGCCCACCTAGTCTGCCCATTTCCCTACTTATTGGATAAGCTGCAGATCCTAGTTAACCAACAGCCTATTTCTTCCTACCCCCCAGAAGAATTGCCTTATGTCTGTCCCATGCATTCTTGAATTCCCCCACTGTTTTTGACCCCATGACCTCCTTAGGAAGGCCATTCCATGCGTCCACCAACCTCTCTGTGAAAAAATACTTCCTCACATTGCCCCTTAGCAGTCCCTCCTCTATCTTCAAATTGTGTCCCCTTGTTCTTGCACATCTCTTTTTCAGAAAGATGCTACCCTCTTGGACTTTGTTGATTCCTTAGAGGTACTTAAAGTTTCTATCATATCCTCCCTCTCCTTCTTTCCTCAAGGGTATACATATTAAGCTCCTTTAGTCTCTCCTCGTATGGCTTCTGCTGCAGACCCTGCACCATTTTAGTTGCCCTCCTTTGGACTGCCTCCATCCTGTCTATGTCCTTGCAGGGATGGGGTCTCCAGACCTGGATGCAGTACTCCAAATGTGGTCTGTCTGTACAGAGGGATAACTTTCTGTTTTCTACTGGAGATGCCTCTCCCTATACATTCCAATATCCCTCCCGCCATCCCTACTGCCTTCTCACATTGCTTGCTAACCTTTAGGTCATCTGATAACATTACCCCCAGGTCCCTTTCCATTTCTGTTGTTGTTACTACCTCCCCCCTCCCCCCATTGTGTACTCTTCCCTCTGTGTTTTTGTTTCCCAGGTGCATTACCATGATTTGCACATACACTCAGTCTAGTGGTACAGGACTTCCTCAGTAAAGATAGGAGTGTACAGAATATGCTGGGTGCTGCAGGTGAGATATGTGGTCACTTTAGGCACTCTGCAAAGGCCTGTACAATTTTGTGAGAACTGCAAAAACACAATAACTTATCAATTTACTAGCTAAAACAAGAAGGTGCTACTAGATGGAACCCCACCTTTTACATGTTACAGAGGCTCCAGGAACAATGCAAAGCAGTGTGCCAGTACACCATGAACCATGCAGTAGGGAAATGGGATTTTTACACTCACATCTGGGCTGTGGAATCGTGTATCATATTTATGTCAGTTGCTACAGCCATTTGAGAAAACAACACATGAAGCGAGTGCTGACAGCGCAACCATAAGTCAAGTCATTTCATTGATAAGTCTTCTCATGCAGATACTGGAAAGATTCCAAGAAACATTTGATGAGCAAGGTGCAAGCACAGGTGTCACTTTTGCTGAAAAACTGTCTTTGTGTTTGGAAACAGACCACAGGATTGTCACAATTTTGGAATCTGAACATTATGTGATAGCAACAATGTTAGATCCACATTTCATAACCTGTTTGCCAGTTCTTCACCATTCTGGTAGCATGGGCCTCAGCCATTATAAAGGACTGCTAATTAATAAAGTTGCTCTAAAAATGACAACAGATTTTGAATTAGAACTCATGGGCAATTTGTATGGTGCCTCCATGGATAACATTCGGGCAGGACCAGATGACATAGAGAAAGACAGTGCTGTTGCTTCTCCCATTAAAAGCTACTCAGCAAGCAGTATGATGGATGACTTCTTAAAGGATCCCAGAAATATAAATGCTCAAGATGTCTCTCTTCAGTATTGGCATGAAAAGGGTGTGGTCTGGTCATCATTACAAAACGTGGCCCTTTACTATTTAAATTGCCCATCAATGAGTGTCTATTCAGAAAGAATATTTAGCACTGCTGGCTATATCATTAGTAATAGGAAGAGAAAACTCCTTCCAGAAAATGTTGAAATTCTAACTTTTATTTATGTATTTGCAGGATACTCAAGGGCACTTCCAAAACACTGCTCGGACAGTAGTGATGCTGAGCCTATTGGCAATGATGTTGAAGAAGAATAGTACTACTGGGTGAAGGGGAATGCTTCTTCAGCCTGCCTTTCATGTCATTCATGTCCTGTCTCACGCCAGTCACCATTTTGTTTCTTGCACTGAATGCTGTATAGCAAGACTAAAAAAGCTGGGGGCTACTCTCTGACTTTGTCGGACATATGAAAGAATTTCAAACTCACACATTTTTATTCAATCTTTTATTTGTTAGGTTAGCTTAAAGTTGTAAATTACTGTATTGATTTCTGGTAGATGTCTTCCAGTTATGTACCCTATGCCAAGTTTCTATATTTCTTGGATAGTATCGAACCCTATTCTGAGTTCTGACTGATCTGCTGCTTTTTCATTGAACATCATGTATGAAAGAAAAAAATTATAAACACTACATAAAAGTGGATATTCTCTTTTACAAACTACAATGCTACCTCAATCTGTCTACATACTTACTACTTTAGTTTTCAAGGTGTTGTACTACCAAAATAAAGAAATAAAAAGAAGGTAGTGTGCATGTGCATCTTAACTGAATTACAGAAATGTAAAAACTGGGAGTCCATCACTGGCAACATGAACAACAAAGCTGGCTTAACAAAAAAACAAAAATCAGTTCTAAAGGGTGGGTGGGAAAGTCCATCCATTATGCAGTACTCTCTGTGTGTACACATGCTCTTTAATAATGCTTACTCATTCTGTCTACATAATTACCAGTTCTGTTTTCATGGCATTGTACTACAAAAAAATAAACATTTGTCAATGCCGAATGTTGTCTCGCTGGCATTGGCATTGGTAGTGCAGGAGTTAGAGATGCATAATAGGAGTGGCAGTGAAGTATTGAACTGACGCTAACCCACACCCACCCTACAGAGACTGACAGGCATTGGGGTGTGTCTTTGGGTTGTCATCTATAACACTCATTCCATTTTACCTCACCCTACCTTGTAGACACTGGACAAGTGTCGTGGTGCTTTGGGGTCTTTGGGCCTTTTACTTACCCAATTCCATAAGGAAATATGCTGAGGTGGGTGCAGTATAGGAGAATGGGGTGAACTTTAGGGCCGAACAGTCCAAGGCACACCTTGATGCCTGTCACTAGCTGCAGGGTGTGTGTGGGGGTGGAATGGGGGGAGCATTACAGTTGATGATCCCAAGTCACACCCCTGATGCCTGTCAGTCTCTACAGGGTGGGGTGTTACAGTTGGAAACCCTAACGCTGTTGGTGTGTGTTGGTATTTTCACTCCAAATTATCAGCATTGGCTTTTTATGACCCCACCTCATGAAGAGCGGCACTATCAGTATGTTAGCTGAAAGGTGATTTTGCACAGTGAGTAGGCCAGTTGGTGCCACAGGTACGTAAACACATTTTGGGCAAGATGTGAAAAATGACAACTGTATTGTTCATGAGGAGGTGTAAAAAGATGGCAACATTGAAAATCTGGAGTGAAAATATGAAAAACTGGTGGTCATGAGCATGCACAGAAACTATGCAACGCACGTCAGCAAGCCAATTATTTTTGGGATTTTTTTAACCACATTTTCAACATAGGGATTTTGGGACCTCTCCTCATGAACAGTGGCACAGTGATTTTGTTAATCTCTCCCAAAAGTTGACTTCTCACAGCGACCATGCCATTGTATGCCACAGGTGTGAAAACACATTTCATGTACGATGTGCAAAATGACAGCTCTACTGTTTATAAGGAGGTGTGAAAAAATGCCAGTGTTGAAAATCTGGCATGAAAATATTGCAAATTTGTGAAGTTACAAGGGTGATTGGAAACTCAATCAATCAAAATCTTTATTTGTCCAGGCGAACATCATTGAGCAGAGCTCTTTTACAAGATGGACCTGGTTAGAACAAGGTCAAGGTATCATCATACATATTATACATAAAAACATATATACATATATATAAAAATATATAAACACATTCACATTGGTGCAAGTACTAAGAGGTTCAAATAACAAGAAAAAGAAAAAAGAGCAGGGAACCATAACAGAGGAGAATCCAAATACAAAAGGGTCAGACACACCATTCATAATCTTAAATACATAAATACAGTTTCATATAGTCTATATCCACTATAGAGAAATACCAAAGAGTCCACTTGCCTGGGGCAGTCACAAATCTAGCCATGAAGAGGCCATAAGGGAACAGCCAGCTAATGGCAGATGGGGGTATCAGGAGGGGAGTGTATTGTGTAAATGAGGGGATTTCAAGATGAGGAGGGTAGCTCCCATAGATAGGGATATGAAATAGAGGAAGAGGTGGGAGCTCACGGAGGTGGAGTAGGGAAGGGGGGGACTAATAATGTATGAACATGTGAATATGGTAAATATACCCTATGAGGGGTTGTGAAGAGAAAGCTGGAAGTAGGCCAACACCAAGAAGGGAAAAAGAGACAACACAAATGGAACAGGTTAACATGATGACAAATTAGGGTCATGGAAAACAATCGCACTGTTCATTTCTGAGACGGGAGTATAAATACTCGAAGGTAGAGATGCTGATGGGTGTCCTTAATTTTACCATTTTTTGCAGTTTGTTCCACAAGGAAGACAGTGTAAAACTTATAGCAGCCCTGCCTAAGCAAGAATTAACTTTGTAACCTTCAGTAAGATGGATGTGCAACTTCTCATGTCATAATTGCCTATAGAGTTTGTGATGTAGACAGCCAGTTCAAAGTGCTATTATATTGTTTTAATATAAAACGATTAATGTTTCTGATCAAAAGTCAAATGCTCTAGGAATGACCTCTGTCCCCAGATTTTAGCTGACAGATGCAGGCCAAGAGAACTGCCCAGCAGCATTATCACACACTCAATCTTTTAGAGACAATGTATTACTTGAAGACTTTATTAAGAATCCTATTCTTTGAGCTAATTACAGAGTTGTTAAGTTAATTTGTTAAAGAGAGAAATCATAAACTACGTTTATGATGTTAAAATAAGGGAAGCTAGGATGCTAATTAGAGTGTAAGGTTGTGAATGACCTATTAAGCCTGTGAAGAGGGTACAGGATGAGATCAAAAGAGTGTGTCATTGAAACTTGGAGTTTGCTAAGGTTGCAGAATTAATACATCCTGTATAGTTGTATAGTATAGATTAATAAAATCACATCCTGTGGTTGTATAAAAATATAATTTTGTTAGATATTTGACCAGAGGAGGGGATGGATGACTTCATCAAAAAGGAGTTGGCCAATACTGCTTGAAAAGATTATTCTCTTTCAATACAGAGATGTATTTGCATCTGACACTGATTAAGGAAACATCTGAGCACTGAAAACAGGTATTTAGAAGGCTAGACAAAATCTAAATATAGTTGTAGGAATTGCACTGTTTTAAACATCGTTTTGTTTAAAGATATGTATGTCTTGTGTTATAAGAGTTCTGTATTGTATGTTTGACATATTATTATATATTTTAGTAAAAACTCTAATTTTAGAGCAAATCTGGTCTGTCTTTGAATTGCTTTATTTTGTTAAGAAACATTTATGGTTCAACAGACATATAGCTTGTATGGTGGTACCAAACTGGAAACAGAAGCATTTTAAATCTGAGGTCTTTATTAAGTTTTAAGGGTTCATCTCTGAATACCTGGTTAGGTGCCCATAGGCAAAGATATCTGGTCCCCCAAAGACAGATATATCTGAGCCTGTGCATTGAGTATGCTAGCAAGAGGTTACAATTTGAATACCTCCAGAACTGAGACCAAAGGTTGATCCAGACTTACAAAACAGACAAGAGGTTACCTTGTCTGTTACACTATTCACTGAAGACTGTGCTCAGAGGAGGTTGGCACTTTGGGGGGACTAGAGGGCCTGACCTGCTGAGCTTAATTTAGATACAGTTTAGAGGAAAACAAGACTATAATGAATTGGGAAGTTTTTGGAGATGGCTCCTCTCAGGGTCCATAAGGCTACATTTCTATCGCACCTATACTGAAGAGAAGTCCACCCCACTGCTTGATATAAGGAGCAGTGATGCATAGAGTAGGGAAGACCTGTGATGAACCTCAAAGCTCTATGATAGAGTGTGTCAAGTCTGGTGAGGTAGGAGGTAGGACATTGACTATACAGGAGGTCAGCATAGTTTATCAATGACAGAAAGGTTGCTTGGACCAGCTGCAGTTTAGCATCTCTAGTTAAGAAGTGGGCTATCCTAAAGAACAGGCCAAGTCTCTGTCGTAGTTTTTTGAGTAGTTCTTCAATGTGCTCTGTAAATGAAAGCCTATGGTCCAGCCATGCTCCCGGATATTTGAATTTTGAGATGAATTCCAGCTTTTCACCTAGAATTGTAGTAATCTCTGGCACAGGTTCTGATAGGGCTGACTTTGCTGCTTGAGCAGGAGAAAAGAGCATTGCTTTTGTCTTCTTGGCATTAAGTAATAGTTTTTTTTATTTAGAAGTTGGTATTGCAACAGGTTGAATTCAGATTGAAGTTTTGTTACATGCAGCTTGTAATGACGGGTGGCTTACGTAAAGAACTGTATCATCTGCAAACAGATGGATGTTGGCATTGGTTATGCTTTCATCAATGTTGTTGATGTAGATTGCAAATAATAGGGGGCCTAAGATAGAACCCTGAGGGACACCTCTTAGGAGAGGTTTGAGAGTTGAGAGATCTCCTTCAGCTTTGACCCACTGGAAGCAGTCAGAAAGGTAGTTTTTGAACCACTGCAAAGATAGTGGGTCTACACCTAATGAGATCAGGGAAGAGAGTAGCAGAGAATGGTTGACAGTGTCGAAGGCCTTACTCAGGTCCAAGAACACAGCACAAGTATAATTTCTGTTATCAAGCTCTCTTTGCCAGTCATTAGTTACTTTGGCAAGTGCTGTGATAGTGCTATGTTTAGCTCTGAAACCTGATTGGACAGGATTTAACAGGTTCTTAGCTTCTAGGTAATGCCACAGTTGGTCGCTTATGATTTTTTCCCAACAGTTTCGACAGAACAGGGAGAATTGAGATTGGTCTGTAATTATTTAGTACACAGGGATTTCCGGACTTGAACAGGGGTATGATGTGCGCTGTTTTCCTGATTGAAGGAATGAATCCTTGGGTCAGTGATAGGTTGAATAAGTGGGTTATGGGCATGGCTAGCATATGAATGGCCACCTTCAAAAAATACAGGCCCAGGGTGTCCGCATCAGCACTTTTTTTACATTGACTTTCAGCAACTGTGGTCACAGATTCTCTTTACTGTCTATACTTTACCTTAAATTCTATATACTCAATAACCACACCCAATGGTTATTCCAATAAACTCAGTTTATTGTCTGTACACACATGTGTGGGAGCCTCGGCTAAAGGCAAGAGCTCCTCGATTATTGTTCACAGAGGCTTATATACCTTTTTTAGTTTCACAGTCTAACAGTGATCTCATGCTTAACAACAGCTTTTCTCCTATATCTTTAGCAAAACCTTAGATTCAGCACTTTCCGTATAAGTGAGTTGTTTTTTTATACTTACTATGTGTCTCCCCTTTATCTTAGTTACAACCAGCTGTATTTCACTTCATTTAATTTTTCAAGGTTTTCTTATCTTTGTCAAACAACCTCCCTTTTGTTTTAGTTAGCACAGAACTGCACATTCATTATGGCTGTTTTACAAAGCAGATAGTTTTAAAGCATATGAAAGGCAACATGGCTATATGGCTATAACAAAACAGATAGTTTTAGAGCATATGAGAAGCACATATATCTATATGGCTATAATCACATATAACAGTTATAAGCTCTGTACAATAAGCTTTGTAACATAAAGGTATTATACTTTAGGATATATAAAATTCCACCACACTCCCCTTTTGATACTCTGTATCAACTAACCACCTTCCCTTTTTATTTATATGATTTAAAACTGGTTTTAGCATACAGATAGTTAAGGCATGGAGTTACAGATGGAACACAGTGGTGAGTTTATAAAACATAATACAGAATTGAAGGATGTCACACCACAATTGAAATGTGAGAGAAAAATGCTAACACGTGACACCACATATAACATAACAATTTTGTTGATGAAAAAGAGTTTATGGAATTCACTTTGAGAGTGAATAAGGTAGATGCTACTTTGTGTTGAGGTGTGGCACACCTTGGAGCTTGATTGAAGAATCTATTGATAATGTCTCTTGACAGATAAGTCCTTATAAAACATAACAGTCCATGAAATTAACAGTTTATAAGTTCATATAAGTATCCACAGGTTGATGTAGTTATAGTACAGATGAAATGTCATTTGCAGAATGGTGGTAACCCCACAAGGCATATGGGGCAATGCAGATAGTAATTTAAAACAAAACACCAGCATAGTAGAAAAGTCAGTGTTCATTTTGTGGCTAGCTGCTGGATGGCTGAGTAGGTAGACACACTGGCCAGGGGTGCATTGAGTCCTTAATGGGATAGCCACACACACACACACTGGCATGGCATTTGTTTTGTCTGTAGTTGATTCACCCAGCATAAAGATTAACAGTCCATAAAAGGTAACAATTGACAATAAACCATTAAGAACACAGTCCATATTAGAGCAATAGGGTTGTAGAAAGTACCAGCCATGTCTGGAACAAGCGGCAGTGAAGAAAATGGATGTATTGCTTGAAGGTCAATTGAAGCAGAATCTTCTCGCTGGCGTTAGGAGTGCCCCTTCCCCAGACTTAACTTCATAGTAAGCAGAAACAATAAGCTTGATTGCAGAGTCTGAACTGACTGGACCTTTTCAGTTGATTTAAAGTTTTACAAATAGGTGTAATTTGCTGAAAACATTACACTTGCAGAGGCAGTAATAACTGGATTTATGCAATAGTCCTTATAAGAAACTAGTCAGGCACAAAGATGGTGATAACATCAAAACTGTGGCAGTTGTTTTCTTTTTTTGGAAAAGATGAAGGTCTTGGCAACAGATGAAAGTATTACTGCTGTTGAGCGTGGAGATCTTATGTGTGCCACACCATGGAAACCTGCAAACTTACAAGTGTGTTAAGACATCTGAATTAAAAACACATAAATAACAATAACTTTTTGTTTTGTAAAAGTGGTGTGACAGAGGCCTAAATTCTGGCAATTAGAAAAATAAAAATAAAATGGGACATTAACTCAAACACCTGGGGGTGCAGGCCGAGGTTTAATTATACCATTTGACCATCTGTAAATCATGACAATGTTATGGTTACCTCCTGCTTTTAAATCACAGAAGCAGTTATGACAGTGATGAACATTATTTCCTGTCTGTTGCAAGCAGGCCTGAGTTATAAAATCTTGTAATGTTACAATACATAGATACATAAACAGTGTTTGCAGATAAGGGCCTATGGCCCACCAGTCTACCCATTTGAGCTTGTAAGTTTAGTTTGTTTTTCTACAAGTCTGTTTTCCTTACCCTGACCTCTAGAATTCCTTTATGTCTATTTCATGCATTCTTAAATCCTGTGATTGTTTTAACCCCACCACTCCTCTGGCAGGGTGTTCCACTGTCCACCACCTGCTCTGTGAAGAAATCTTTCTCATGTTTCTCTGAATCGTCCTCCCTCCAACTTCATCCCATGCCCTCTAGTCCTGGAACATCTTTTTCGCTTAAAAATAGTGTATTCCTGCACCCTGTTCCTCCCTGTAAGATACTTGTATGTCTCTTATGATATTTTCTCTCTCCCTCCTCTCCTCCAGGGAGTACATGTTTAGTTTCTTTAACTTGTCTTTATAGGACTTGTGATGCATTTAATTTCTGCACCATTTTCACCCCTTGTACTCCCTTTAGACCCATTACCCCCCTCTTTCTCAGTAAAGACTGAGCAGAAACACCTGCTCAACATGTCAGCTCCACTGTTGTCATCCTCCACGCGGCTCCCATTCTCCCCTTCAGTCTCACTGTCCCTTTCTTTGTCTTTTTTTTGCTACCTCTTTGGAAAACCATAATGGTCTCCTCTTTCTTTTCTCTTGCTAACTGCTTAATGCAGTTACGCTTTAAACATATTGTTCATAACAATATGCCTTTTACACAATGCAATCAGTGGGACAAATACATATGTGGTTGGTCTATGCCAATTTAATAACAGTGCCTATTGCACCTGTGACACGTGAAAAGGTATACTTCTTTTTTTTTTTTTTACCCTGTATAGTGACATACTTTAAAGTACTGAGTGAGATAAGGCTTGAAGCATAGGTTTGGAGTACAATGTAAATTGTGCATATTATAATTGTTAAAATTTAAAATGACAAAAACCTACATACAGTACACAAATTTTTAAGGGGTACCTGTGAGTAATAAGACAAACGGAGCATTAATTTTACTTTTGGTTTTGCTTTGGAACATATTATAGGGGTGGGTCAGCAATGCTGGTCCCAGTATTTAGGTTTGGTTATGAGCATTAAAAACATTATACATGTGGAGCACTTTTTTGAACACACACATGATACAGTGTAGCAAGATGTATATCAAAACATTATAACATAAACATGAAACATAAGCATGTTTGTAATAGAACAATTTCAGTATTGAGCATAATGCATAATGCATCACTCTTGGTGTGCTTTCATGAAAACATACATTTTGTGTGAAAAGTTGTGCTTTAGGCATGGAATACACATCAAGTTTGAACTGGTAGTAACATAAAATGTTGAAACACAAGAAGGTCAAATAACATGCAAAAGGTCACAGTGTGCATGCAAGGGTCGTTCAAACCCAGTTATTTTTGTAGTGTCCTTGAACACTACTGATATTAAATATTTTACAATAAAACTGCTGGCCAAGACAGTACACACATATATCACACAAAAAGAAATACTTAACACAAAATAAGACTGACATTGTTTCACACCAATTTGCTAAGGTAATGCCCATAGCTTTATTAGAAAACTGTACGTGTTTTAGATATATGTGCTACTCCCCTGTCTTGTAACACTGACAATTTTAAACCAACACATTTATACATATCGCCATGCCAAATCTTTCCAGAACAAAACACTTTTAAACACATTTTAATAACTCCTTTCAACACCTTTAAATACAGCACAACATACTATCTGTAAGTGAACACATCTAGTATAACATGGTTACACCTTCGATGATAGCCAAATATGGCACTCTGCCATTTTGCAAAAAGTTTCTGGTTTTAACTAGAAGTATGATAAAGCTCATTTATAGCTGTTAACACATTACATTTTACCTAGCAGTGACTTGGCACGCTTTGCTTGCAAACACAACTCTTTCTGCACATTGCAATTTATGACGTCATATCTCTTTACCTTCAACACCACCTGCTTTAACCAGCAACTACATACAAAAGTTCTTTAATGACCCTGTCTAGGCAGCACAAATGTTTCATTAAAAATAAAGCCAATTAAAACAGTCAGCTATGAGGCAAGGAAGCTTCTTTTCATTTTTTTTTTTTTACTGTAACATGTTTTGCACTGAAGGCAGTCAATCCTATCTCTCAACCTTGACAACAGAACATAATTACAGAACACAGATATAAGCTACAAAATATGTACAAGAAAGACTGAGCATTACCTTGTTTAGTATATGTACAGAAATAAAACAGACAGACATAAAACAACTTTGAATAAAAATTCAGACTTACCCGATGCCAAGGTATTTTTTTTTCTTCTTTCAGATACACAAGTCTGAGTAAGAAAACTGACTGCAGGACCTTCATGATAATTTCAAACACTGCAGCTATTAACTCTTTCAAATGTTTTCTTTTGGCCATTTTAGTAACCTGCCAAACCAAGTCTTTTCAGAGCTCTGGGTTGCAGTTTAAAACAAAACAAAAAGAAATCTCTTAACAGTACTAGCTTGAGATCCATCTGGTAGAGGTCCCCATATTTCCCATTTTGGTCCGTTTGCTGGCGTCTATCTCTTATGCGAAGTGCCACCTAACACTTCTCTCTATTTGGCGTCCCCTGACGCTGAGTCAACTTAGCACTTTCGGTGCCACCCTAGCACCTAAGACAGTAAATGATGGCTGTCACCAACTCTAGGGTCACACAAGTGATGGGACTAAAACACAGGGGCACCCTTCCCTGTGCCCGGACTAGTAGTCCAATCACGGCGCAACACGGAGAGGCAAGCCATCCTGCCGACTCACGCCAAAAACTGTGGTCGTAGGATTCTCTTTACTGTCTATACTTTACCTTAAATTTATATACTCAATAACTCACACCCAATGGTTATTCCAATAAATTCAGTTTATTGTCTGTACACACATGTGTGGGAGCCTTTGCTAAAGGCAAGAGCTCCTCGATTATTGTTCACAGAGGCTTATATACCTTTTTAGTTTCACAGTTCAACAGTGATCTCATGCTTAATAACAGCTTTTCCTTATCTTTAGCAAAACCTTAGATTCAGCACTTTCCTGTATAAGGAGTTGTTTTTTATACTTACTATGTGTCTCCCTTTATCTTAGTTACAACCAGCTGTATTTCACTTCATTTAATTTTTCAAGGTTTCTTATCTTTGTCAAACAACCTCCTTTGTTTTAGTTAGCACAGAACTGCACATTCATTATGGCTGTTTTACAAAGCAGATAGTTTTAAAGCATATGAAAGGCAACATGGCTATATGGCTATAACAAAACAGATAGTTTTAGAGCATATGAGAAGCAAATATATCTATATGGCTATAATCACATATAACAGTTATAAGCTCTGGTACAATAAGCTTTAGAACATAAAGGTATTATACTTTAGGATATATAAAAATTCCACCACACAACAGGGCTTCAACTTCTTTCAGAGTAATAGGATGCAAGTAGAAGACTGAGTCGGTGACACTGGGATCAGCATCTTGATTATCCACCTGGGAGCATATCTAATTTACAGGGGAATTGTCAAATGCTAAGCCTGCAGTTGAAAATGATTATTGAAAGCGTTAAAAATTTCCAATCTATCACTGATGGTGTTATTATTAAAAGAGATCTTATCAGGTGAGCCACCGGGTGTGTGACCGGACAAATCCTTAATGGTTTTCCAGAATTTTGTTGGATTTTTGGAAGCAGTGACAAATTCAGAATGATAGTAAGCAGCTTTTGTGTCTCTAACCATTCTAGTGCATGAGTTTCTTGCCCTCTTGAACTGGCACCAGTCCGTAGAAGTCCGGATTCTGCATGCTTTTTTCCATAGGCTGCTTCTCTCAATCAATGCAGATTTAAATTCTGGTGTGAACCATCGACATGCATTCTTTGCTACTCGCACCTTAACTATAGGGGCATATTTATTTAGGGCTTCTAGGATTATTTTGCTGAATATGTCAAACTCTGACTGCACATTTTTTGCCAGGTAGAATTCTTGCCAGTGCAAGGAGTGTTTTAGTTCATTGACATAGGCAGAAAGGTCAAAGTTCCGTCTAGATCTCTTAGCAGCAAACTTCGGTGTAGCAGTTGATTTGTTAATTGATCTTATACAAATGATAAAGGAATGGTCACTGATATCACTGAAGAAGGTGCCAGCATAAGAGAAAAGATGTGGTTTGTTCACTAAGATAACATCTAGCAGGGAGCTGTTATCCGTATTCTTTTTATTAATTCATGTTGGTTCATCAATGAGTTGTGTTAATCCATGGGTATCACAGAAGGCTATGAGAGGTGTGGCAGTCTTGAATAGCCAGTCTAAATTAAGATCCCCAAGAATAATTATTTCTGAGGATTGTTGTTCGAGGATGTTGCTTAGATAAGTTAACAACTGTAGATCCGCAGAAGGAGGTCTATTGCACCCTATAACACATAACAATGAAGTATGCGAGACTGCAATTTGAAATAACAGGCATTCATAAGCATTTGCAACTGATGATAAATTCATACAGGAAGCCGTATATTTATCCTTGACGTAGATGGCCACCCCTCCACCCCTGGACTGTCTGTCTGTTCTAAATAGTATATAGTTAGGGATGTTGACCTCTCTATCAGATGTGGCTGGTCTAAGTCAGGTTTCAGAAATCACTAGGATATCCGGTAGGGTGTGGAGAACCCAGGCCTGGATCATGGAGAAATTTTTTAACAGACTGCATACATTAATATGGAGGAAACTCATGCCTTTGAGTGTGGCTAGGTCAGAAGGTGATGTGATTGTGACTGGTGACCCAGGATTGACCTTCAGCATTTCCTGTACACAAGAGAAGAAGGAGCAGTAATTTTCTTAGGGCAGCAATAGTTAGCTTAGTATTTGTATGCCCTTTTCGTTGTCGTGGACCATCATCCCGGGTGGGCACACCCCAACATCTTATGCCCTTCTGACTTAGGGCAGCAGAGACAAGAACTCAGACTGCTATCTGCAAAGGTGAAACCTCTATGAGGTAAGCAGAAGTCATAATCTGTGGGGGTAGTTCACTTCGTGTTCCAACATCAGAGGTAAATTGAGTACAGCATTGGAGAATCAGAGAATTGAAAACACATTCGTAAACGTAGGGACAAGAGTTAGCTACATAGCAGATCAGGTCAGTATCCACAGTAATAAAGACTTGAGAAGACAGATATTGGCCATGCAATATAAGACAGAAAAAGGACCAGAATAAAATCCACAATTTTACGCACATAGTGGAATCGGGGTGGGGCGAGCTAGAGCAATCAAAAGAGTGAATAGATACAGATGCAAGGAAGAAGTGGCGTAAGACTGTTAGATCGGAGGTAAACAGCAGAGTTGCAAAAGCTCAGGATTAGGAACGGGAATATTGGCTAGTCAAGCAGTGTGACATGAATCAGAGAAGCTGCATTCTTAATAGCAGGGGACCTTTGCTTCACAGTGTATGCATATGGAATATGTAAAGGAAGGAGAATGTGACCAACAGTAGTGTATTGGATGGATTGAAAAGGGTGGGCATTGGTTTAAGAGAGGGTGTGGAGAAAAAGTATTTGATAAGGGCTGGGGGTGGGGATGGGTGGGTGGGGCAAAATTGTGGCTTTAGTAGTACCTTGCAGCCAAGTGTCTGCTCTGAAGGTATCAGGCACAGGGTGTGGAAGTGCTGCCCGCCTGGCCAGGTCTCTCAGCTCTAGCTGGGAGCCTTGTTGTGGCTACTCCTGGCTGGGAAAAACAAGAGAAAAAGGAGGTTTAAATGCCTGCTGAGGACAAAGGGTCATCACTACAGGCAGGGAACCCAAATTAGCACAAGATAAGAGTGAAGATTCAGCTGGCGCCCATCCATCTGGGTTGGGCACACAAACTAGAAGGGCTGTGATCACTCACTCTTTACAGAGTAATTAAGGCTTTTGTCCCAAGAAAGAAAAAAACAGTGTCTACCTCAGCAGAGGCAACAGGCTAAGAATATTTTCTAATTTTCCATAGATACAAGCAGTAGAAATAGAAAACAGCATGAAACAAAGCTCAGCTAGCAAGGGCCAATCAGAGGCAGAGTCCAAAAGGTGCTCACGTTCCGATTGGTACGGCTTTAGCAGTACCTTGTGCTGCCGAGTGTCCACTCTGTAGGTGTCGGGTGGCGGCTGTGGAAGTGCCACCCGCCCGCTGGCCAGGTGTCCCTCGGCTCGAGCTGGGAGCCTTGTTGTGGCTGCTCCTTGGCTGCGAAAAACAAGAGGAAAAAGGAGGTTTAAATGCCTACTGAGGGCAAAAGGTCGTCACTACAGATGGGGAATCCAAATTAGTACAAAAAAAGAGCGAAGATTCAGCTGGCACCCGTCCATCTGGGTTGAGCACACAAACTAGAAAGGGCTGTGATCACTCGCTCTTTACAGAGTAATTAAGGCTTTTGTCCCAAGAAAGAAAAAAACAGTGTCTACATCAGCAGAGGCAACAGGCTAAGAATATTTTCTAATTTTCCATAGATACAAGCAGTAGAAATAGAAAACAGTTTGAAACAAAGCTCAGCTAGAAAGGGACAATCAGAGTCCAAAAGGTGCTCACGTTCCGAATGGTGCGGCTTTAGCAGTACCTTGTGCTGCCGAGTGTCTGCTCTGAAGGTATTGGGTGGCGGCTGTGGAAGTGCTGCCCGCCCGCTGGCTGGGTGGCTCTCGGCTTGAGCTGGGAGACTTGTTGCGGCTTCTCCTTGGCTTGTGCCACCAAGTATCTGCTCTGAAGGTATCGGGCGGTAGCTGTGGAAGTGCCGCACGCCCGCTGGCTGGATGTCCCTCGGCTCGAGCTGGGAGCCTTGTTGTGGCTGCTCCTCTGCTTGTGCCGCCGAGTGTTCACTCTGAAGGTATCGGGCGGCAGCTGTTGAAGTGCCACCCACCCCCTGGCCGGGTGTCCCTCAGCTCGAGAGGGGAGCCTTGTTGTGGCTGCTCTTCGGCTTGTGCCACCGAGTGTCCACTCTGAAGGTATAGGGTGGCGGTTGTGAAAATGTCACCCGCCCGCTGGCCAGGTGTCCCTCGGCTCGAGCTGGAGCCTTGTTGTGGCTGTTCCTTGGCTTGTGCCACCAAGTGTCCACTCTGAAGGTATCGGGTGGTGGTGGAAACTGCGGAACGCTTGCTTGTGACGCAGTCATTTTATGGACTTTCGTCACCAAATTTTCAACATAGGCATTTTAGGACCTCTGCTCATGAACAGTGTCACTATCATTTTGTCAAACTGTCCCAAAAACTGATTTCCTACAGCAACCATGCAATTTTGCGCCGGACTTGCGAAAACACATTTTGGCCAGGATATGTAAAATGCCAACTGAACTGTTCCATAAGGAGGTGTGGGAAAATGGCAATGTTGAAAATCTGGAGTGAAAATATTACAAATTCACGAAGTTACGAGTGTGCATTGAAACTGCACAATGCACACTCGTAAAACAGCCATTTTTTTAATTTTTGCCACCAAATTTGAAGCATAGGATTTTTGAGAGCCCCCCCCCATGAACAGTGGCACTGTTATTTCGCTTATCAGTCCCAAAAGGTGATTCCGCTCAGTGACCACAAAATCACCTTTCAGGACTGAATAACACCATGACAGTGACTGAATTCACGAGGACGGGTCCCAATAACCCCATGTTGAAAATTTGGTGCCAAAATTGTCAAAAATGGCTGAGATATGCACCAAAGTTGAAAAAACCCTATTTATGCCATTATATAGCTTATCAGCATTTCTTCAGTTCGCGGTCAGCTTTGAAGAGTGCAGACGTGTTTCTGGTCCACTGAAGATCATCGCGCCAGGCTCTGGAGGTAAGTATGGGGTGAGGGTGTGTGTGGGGAGGTGGGGTACACACAGGGTGGGTGCGGGTTGAGGGAGGGAGCAGAACAGACTGCAAGGGACCATTTTCTGATTTACAGGTTTCACAGGGGCATTTGGCATGCAGGGGTGGGCTCCCAGCATGCCACCTGAGTGTTTGGGGGGGTTGCTGTAGCTGACTGGGGATTGGGCACCCTTACTGGCACATACTGAAGGTGAAGAGGGGGACAAGAGCCAAGAGGAATTGGGCACCCCCCTTGGCACACAACAAATGGGAGGGGACATTATGCCGACAGGCCATGTACCGGTATTGCAACCTTGACAGGTAAGTAGTGGATGCTGCAGCAGAACACTGGGAGCAGACAGCATTGCAAGGTGGGACCGACCAGGGAGATGCTGCTGCTGACACACTGTGATGTCCATGTTCACAGGAGGCAACATGTTGGCATAGGAGGAGGGCGAGGAGCGGGGGCCTGCCAGGAAGTGCAGGCCCAACTTCACGAACGGAGAGATGGATGCCGTGTTTGATGCCTACATCGACAGGGAGGCCCTGTTGAGTGGTGCCATGGGCACACCACAGGACAGGGCTGTTGGATGGGAGGAACGTGGTGACCTATGTCAGCAGCACGGCACCCACCAGCGGTCAGTGCAGGAGTGCCACAAGAAGGTTGGGACTGACAGGAGGTGCATAAAGGTGAAGGTGGCAGCCATCAGAGCATCCTGTAATGCCACCGGAGGAGGGCCAGTGGATGCACCCTCACTGACGCCAACGGAAGAGTTGATGGCAGCCACCATCTGCCACACCTCGGTGGAGGGTGTGCCTGGAGAGGGCTTCCAGACAGGTGGCAGCCCATCACTGCATGGTATGTATGTCAGCCATGTGTACAAGGGCATGCTATCATGCATGCGGCTGTCTGCATGTCGTGCACGTGAGAGCACCCATGTGCATGCCATGCTGCCGGACACATGTGGAATCGGTGTGGGGGGGCACATGTGGGCAATACAGCACTGACATGCCTTCCTTCTCTTGCAGCACCAGCATGCCTCCATGCAGAGGATGGGGTGATGGCAGCAGCACCCATGGACACCGGCATAGCCCCAGAGGATGAACCATCCACATTCACTGGCATCCGGGGGCCCGACAGGCTGTAGATCAGCACCACAGTGCCTGTGGGTGTCCTTGGTCTAGGGTCGGATGAGGCCCTGGATGTGTTCCTGCAGGATGCCAGCCTTGGCGTCCTGTGACAACTTCACACACATCCTGGACAGCATAGGTAGGAGGCCACGACTGCGGCCTTGCATCTCATTGCCAGTGTAATTGTGGATGGCTTTGCATTGCTGGCTGCCACAGGGCATCGCCATGCATGGGAGATCCCCAGCAGTGTGCTGTCCACCCCATGGACCCAGTGTCAGGTGACCCCAACACAGTGGATGCCAGGTTCGGATGTAGGCATTCTAGGCATGCTTGAGGCTGGCCTGTTTGGGCACATGCACATCCACACGAGGACACAGTCGCGGTCCCACTCTTCCACCCCGGGGGGCTGTTGGACCCCCCTAGCTGATGCACAGCCTGTGGCTGCCGACTTTCCCCGGCATGGCCGCCCCCATGGCCATGGTGGCCATGGTACCGCGTGGATGCCCTGATCTGTGTGCTACCCTGACCGCAGTCTACAGCCGATGCCCTGTGCACACATGTGCAGTGTGTGTACGCCATACTAATGGTGGCACACCAGTGTGTTGTGCCGCATGCTGCCTGTGTGCATGCATGCCCGGCCGCTGGACCATGTGGCATGGGTGTGATGAGGGCAATCTAGCACTGGTTGTGCCTGTGCACCAGTGCCATGTGTCTGATCCATGCCACATTCCAATGCCTGGGTGGGTGGGTGCACGCGCGCGCGTGTGTGTGTGTGTGTGTGTGTGTGTGTGTGTGTGTGTGTGTGTGTGTGTGGTTGTATGCCACTGACTCCCCTACCCCTGCTTCACATCTATGTGTGTGCATGCCCCTCACCATGTACATCCCTGCATGTGTGCTGTCCTTGTCTGTGTGGCCCATGCATTGTACCACACCACCTACCTGCATTCACCATAGTGTTCCTGTGTGACAGTGTTGCAGTGACATCATGCCTGCTGCTGGAGTCTGGGGTCCCTCCACCCAGAGGGTAGCTACTCACCACCCTCCAGCACATTGTCTCCATTGTCCCCACTACTGTCACACTCATCCACCTCGACAGCTATCCCACTTTCAATGGCCATGTTGTACAGTATGCAACAGGCCAGGAATAGGCCACAGGCTTTCGAGGGGCTGTATTGTAGGGCACCACCTGACCTGTCTAGGCAATTAAATCGTGCCTTCAGCATGACAAACACGTGCTCGATGATGTTGCACATGCTAGTGTGTGCCTTGTTGTAGTGCTCCTCTGCTGGGGACAACGGTCGCCAGTAGGGGGTGAGCAGCCAAAGGCCTCAGCAGGTACATACTGTCACCTGTGTGGAGAATGACATGGTTAGCCTTCTGCTATTCTATTCTGTGCCCTTGCCCATCCCTGGCACCCACCCCACCTTGCACTCCCTGCCCACCTCCATACCCAGATCTGCTATGCTTATCACCCCTTGCCCTACTCACCCACTAGGTGGCCCATGTGGATGTCCCCACATTCAAACCTGTGACACAACGCAGAGCTGTGTCAGATGAATGTATCATGTGCACTCCCAGGGTGTGTGGCACAGACATTGATGATGATCCCTGTGGCATCGCACACCACCTGGCAGTTGATGCTCGGGCACCCCTTCCTGTTGATGTATGCCATTCCCTCAAGGCCAGGTGGCATGTGGATGCCCACATGGGTGCAGTCAATGGCCCCAAGCATGCCAGGCATGCCTGCCACCCTGTGGAAGTCCTGCATGTTTGGGGTACACTCCACCTGTGTGCTGGGGAACTGTATGAATTTTGAAGCATGTGGCAGCAGAGCATTGAGGAACTGTGTGAGGATGCGGGACATGTCTGACTGGGTGTTGGCTGTGGTGTCCCCTGTTGGTCACTAGAAGGTGCCCGTGGTGAGCAGGCACATTGTGGCAGTCACCTTGGTATCCACAGCCATGGCTTGGCTCCATCTGTTGGGTGCCTGCATCTTGTCACTGCACAGCTTCAAGAGCTGCCTCAGAATGACCCTGTTCAGGCAGTACTGGCCCACGATCTCAGTGTCACTGTAGTTCTCAATGGTGATGCTGGCACTGTACCGCCTGTGTCAGGCATACCACCGACAGGCCCTTCGTTGGCCATGTAGCTGTTCCTCCTGCCTCTTTACACCCCTCGTTACTGCCTCCATCAGGAATGGCACACTCTCCATCACTCCTTCAGCCCAGTGTCCCCCTAGGTGGTTCGCCGCTGTCTCTGTGCCATGCTGATACACTGGTTATCTGTGTGTGGGTGTGGGTGTGTGCCTCTTTCTCTCTCTGTCTCTCTGCCCCTCTCTCTCTCTCCCACACCACCTCTCTGTCTCTCTCACTCTGTGTCTGTTCTTCTGTCTGTCTGTCTCTCTCAGTATCTCTCACTCTGCTCTCTCTCTCAGTCTTGGAGCAACTGCTGTCTGTGTGTTTGCACCATGTTTTTATAGGAAAAAGTCTGATTGGTGCATCTTTGGTTTGCTCCACACTTGTGCCATGGCATCACAGTTGAATATGCCATTGCGCTGCATATACATGGGACCGCTCCCTGCACCTGCACTGCATATATTATAGTTGTGCATTGGCACAATGGGTTTTGCACTGCGCTGCACTAGGGCACATGCTGAATATTGCTCCTCAGCGCATCTCCGTACTTGCGCTGGCGCAACTCAGTTGTGCCATGTGCAACTGCTCTGAATATCCGGTCCATTGTATCTTGTCTCATGTCATTTACTGCTAGGAATTTAGACCACAAACTAATGAAACTATGTGCTTATTCAACTTTTGCACTGGCTCAAAAAACTTTACAAGATAGATAATTTTTTGTGAACTTACTAACGGCTTGTCCTTGCAAGCTGTCATGTTATTAAACTGTTTTTTCTACAGAATTTTAACCTGTGTTCCTTTATAGTATACTTAAAGAGCTAGTGTACTGCCTGGAAACTGCTGGCAATTAATTGTTACTTTCAAATGTATTCAGCTATCACTTCTTATATCTCAAGTAATTATTATTTTCTGTTTGCTAATTAAAAGATTTTCCACATGGCAGTACTGGAGTGATGTGTGGAGCAGCACTCTGTCTGGAGGAAAAAAAAGTTCTGTTCCTCCCACTACATCAATACTGAAAGCACACTGACTGTGACATCACTAGTAACCAATGAGAACCATTTCTCACTGCCAGGTTTCACTTTCACATCAAGCAGCATGGACTGGCTCTCCCTGGTAACTAGTGATGGCACAATTTCCTGCATTTTGATTGGTAGCTTGTGAAAGTCATTGCTCAGGCAGCAAGAATTGTGGTGCCTCAAAGTGTTTGGACTCATTTCTGATGATGTAGTGGGAGGAACAGAAATGGCTATTTTTTCCTTCAGACTGAGTGCTGCTCCTCACATCACCCCAGCACTGCCAGGTGGAAATTCTTCTAATTACCAAGCAGAAAATAAAAAATACTTCAGATACTGGAAGTGATAGCTGACTGCATCTGAAAATGACTATTAATTCCAAGCAGTACACTAGTTCTTTAAAATGAAGGTACAGACCACATTTTATGTTGAATGAATATTGACCTGGGCCCTGATCCACAACAAATCTCAAAGGCAATACAAAAGTTTGTGTTGTGCCTTGTGATTGCCCAGGTGTCTAAAGTGCTATTCACAGATGGATAGTGCACTGTGCTATCTGACTGTGAATAAGGCTAGTTCGAGACAGTGGTAACCCCAGTACTACAAGCACTACCCCAGTCATGCCCCTGATATACAGCCAGGAGCATTGCCCCGCAATGAATAGTGTAGGGGCTTTATTTCCTATTCACAAAGGAAGCCATGTAATTAACCCATTCGGCATGCAAGGCATTAGGTGGTCATTTGCATGCCCATTATGGGCTGATTTGCATAGGCTGCAGCGAGTGTAGCAAGGCCCCATCACCGATCACCCACCCTAGAAATAAAGAATGAACAGTCCATAGTGGCTAGTGGTCCCTCCCATCACCAATCACCATCTCATTGTTAAAAAAAAAAACAGCTCCTTGGTGGTCTAGTCATCCTTCCCCTCCCCAGATCTCTGATCGCTTTCCTGTTGATATTAAAAAATATGTCCCTGGTTGTCTAGTGGTCCTTCCCCTTCTTGATTGGTGATCACCATCCCATTGATTTTAAAACATATGTCCTTGGTGGTCTAGTGGTCCTGCCCTTCCCTGATTGCCAAACACTGACCCTGTAGTTAAAAAAATTAAAGTTTTCCCTGGTGGTAGTGGTTCCCCACCTTCCTGAATCACTGATTGCTGGCCCAATAATAAAATAGAAAAAAAGCATGCCCTGGTGGTAGTGGTTCCGCCTTCTCCCCCTCATCATGCTCCAATATCCCATATGTGGTCTCTCAGATCCCTAGTGAGTCTTCTTCAGGGCCCTGGTGGGTCCACATGAGAAGTAATGTGCACACCTGCTCGAGAAGTGACTGTAGTTTGCCCCACATTCTTGTCTAATGGATTCACCTACGCCATCACTTGTGGTGTCCCAGGTCCTGGTCAATTCTTTTCTGGTGAATTCAGCTACACCATCACCTGTGGCCTCCCAGGTCCTGGTCAATCTTCTTCCGGGCCCTGGTGGGTCTGCATGAGGAGTACAGCACACACCTATTTGAATGAGTCACTGTGGGCCCGCACCCACATTCTTATCTGCTGAATTCAGCCACACTGTCACCTGTGGTCTCCCTGGTCCCTGGTCAGTGTTCTTCAGGGCCCTGGTGTGTCTACATGAGGAGTACTATGCACATCTGCTCAACTGAGTCACTATAGCCCAGTGCCCCCTTCTCATCTCATGGATTCAGCTAAAAGGTGATTGAGGCTTTCAAAAAAAAAATTAAGCAACAATTGCTGCACTTGTGCCTGTTGTACAATGTATATTTGTTGGAGTGGTTGGGTCTGAAGTAAGCAAGGTGTATAATGTATATAATGTATTGTGCATATTGTATAGTGTATGCAGTGTGGTGTTTTGGATCATAGGATTAGTTAATTTTATTGTTATTGTACAGACAGTTGGTGAGACACCATCTGGAGTACTGCTTGCAGCTCTGGAGACTCCATCTCCGCAAGGACATAGACAGGACGGAGGCTGTCTAGAGGAGGGCAACTAAAATGGTGCAGGGTCCACAGCAGAAGACATATGAAGAGAGATTAAAGGACCTTAATATGTATACCATCGAAGAGGGGAAGGAGAGGGGGGACATGATAGAAACTTTCAAGTACCTTAAGGGAATCAACAAAGTCCAAGACAGTAGCATCTTTCAGAAAAAGAGATGTGCAAGAACAAGGGGGCACAATTTGAAGATAGAGGAAGGATGGCTCAGAGGTAATGTGAGAAAGTATTTTTTCACAGAGAGGGATGTGGATACATGGAACAGCCTTCATGAGGAGGTAGTGGAGTCAAAAACAGTGGGGGAATTCAAGAATGCATGGGACAGACATAAGGCAATTGTAGTGGGGGGGCTAGGAGGAAATAGGCTGTTGGTTAACAAGGATCTGCAGCTTATCCATTAGGTAGGGAAATGGGCAGACTAGGTGGGCCAAGCGGTCCTTATCTGCCATCAAATTCTATGTTTCTATGTTCTATGTTATTCTGTGTGTCTGGTATTTTGTTGATCTGTTGGCTCATGAACTTCCTCTGTGGGGGTGGTATGCAATGGTAGAATTTTCCTGTAAATAATTCATAAATATATGGAACTATACAAATAAAAATATACACTAGAAAAGAATACAGACTCAAATAGCCTGATTTTCTGTTTTCCACAATGTTTTCAGTGACTATTTGCATTTTGTTTTTATTTTTCTCTGTTCTGTTACATGTGTTAATGTATTGCTTTTTCACTGACTTTTGGGGTGAAATATTTTAAAGTAATCAAAAAAGTTTTAAATGTTATCTACTCTTATCCTGACTTACTTATAAATGCATCTCAACCTATGACTGCCCTGGAAATTCTGGTCAGAAAAAACATAAACATTTCTTTGCCCCTTAGAGTGCTATGCCTTTTTGTGGTTCCCATTGCCTTTGCTGGATGGGGTACTCAGCCGCTGTCGGGAGCTAGAAGTCCTAAAGGGAAGAGCACCTTCGCAGTGATGGTCCCAGTTTGGTGACATGGGGGTTAGGATCAGTGTAGTGCAGACCAGGAGATGCCCAGGGAGGAGAGGCACCAGGACAGAGGACCATCATACATGGTGCCCTCCCTAGGGCTCTGCCAGATGTCACGGTCAGGTGGTAGCCCTGCTTGGCTTGTCCCCTTTGGGATGTTCTTGTAACACAAGGTCAATGAGGAATAAGACAGTGGTGATGAAAACTTTCATTGCCTGTTCCTCAGCTGATCTTGTTTGCATCACTGAGACTTGGTTGGGCGATGACGCTGCCCTGTGCTGGTAGCTTCTGTTCCTCCTGGTTACTCAGTCTTGCACCGCCTGAGGAGGGACTGTAGAAGGGACAGGGTGGCCATCTGTTTTAGATCCGCTCGGGGCCTCACTGCATTTTCAGTGTGAACACCAGTGTCTTTTGAGTGTATGGTCCCTAAATGTGCCTCAGGAGTCAGTGGCAGAATTGTTCTCATTTACTGACCTCCGGCTAGTGGGAGTCTAGTTCTGCAGGAGCTGGAAGACTTCCCCACCAAACAGGTGTTGGAGTCCCCAAGAATTCTTGTCCTGGGAGACTTTAATGCCTGGATCAACGATGACTCCTGTCTCTTTGGACAAGAGCTCCTTCAGCTGATGTCTCAGCTGGGATTGTCTCAGGCAATTGCCTCCTGGATGCACATATATGGCCACACTCTTGACCTGGTCTTCTCACTTGGACTTGACATTATGGTGCTCAAGGTTGACCCAGTCAGTTGGTAAGATCATTATGCGGCTGAGTGCCAGTGCAGGCCCCCCTGTAAATTAGGCCCTCTGTAGAGACAATCTGGTGTCATCCAAAGAATAAATTGTAGCCTCACCAACTCCAGGAGTCACTGGTTGTCTCGAGTTTGATGCTAGCCTGTGCTCAGGGTTCAGGAGCTGGGGTTGAGGCTTATAATATAGCCTTGACCAAGGCTGAACCTGATTGCACCCTACTGCATTCACCTCTTGACTTCCCGGCATTGCTCACTATAGTACTGTGGTGAGCTGCGCTGGTTGAACACTAAGGGGCATAGGTTAGAGCATACCTGGAGATGATCATGCTATGAGGAGGACAGGTTGGCGCAGAGACTGCATTATTTGGAGTATCAGCGGGAATTGATATTATGAAGAATGAATTTTTGTCTTGATCAATTGTTGCTGCAAGAAGCTATCCAGCTGTGCTGTTCTGCACTGTCGACAGTTGGTTAAATCCCTCTTGTCTACAATCTGGGACAGCATTTTCTGCAGAAAAAGTGCGAGCAGTTTGGCAGTTCTTTTCCAACAAGTGGCCTCTGTCAGGGCATGTCTTACCTCCTCTGGTCCAGTTTCTACTAGGGGTGATTGATCTGCTAGTGATGATAGTTTGCCGAGTTGGACTGAGTTTCAGCTGGTGTTGACGGATGAGGTTCACCAGGTGCTTACCAACATGTGTCCCACCACTGTGCCCTGGACCCAGGTCTGACGTGGCTTGTCATCAGCTGCTTGGATTTCCTCAGTACAGTGTACATGGGGATTGTTAATGGGTTGTTAAGAGAGGGGGTCTTTCCTGTGTCTCTGAAAGAGGCTGTAGTGAGACCCCTCCTTAATGGTTAAAAAAACATCTATTGACTCTGATGTTCTTTCAAACTATAGGCCTATTTCCAATCTTCTCTTTCTGGTGAAGCTTATTGTGAAGGTGGTAGTTGATCAGTTGGTTGAATGCCTGGAGACACTGTCGATCTATGAGCCTCTCCAGTCAGGTTGTCATCCCCGGCACAGCATTAAGGCGGCTTTGGTTCGGATGGTACATGTTCTCTTCATGGCAAAGGACCGAGGGCACTATACCACCTTGGTGCTCTTGGATCTATTTTCAGCATTTGACATGGTATATCACAGGGTGCTGCTGGACCATTTGCAGAACTATGTGGGCAATACTGGAGCAGTTTTTGGACTGGTTTCACTCATATTTAACTGGAAGATCACAGAGTTGTACTAGGACATTTTTTCATTGGGTTCTTCTGCACTGCCTTGTGGTGTTCTGCAAGGTTCTATTCTGGCACCCCTGTTGTACCCAGTGTATATGTTGCCATTGGAGAGATCATTAGGCAGTACAATCTGAGGTTTCACTGTTGTGCAGATGATAACCAGTTGTACCTGTCCTGTACCCCTGGTGACCTTTCCACCCCGATATGCTGTGTCAGTGTTTAGCTGAGATAAATGACTGGATGTCCACAAGCTGGCTATGTCTCAACCCTGGCACAATAGAGGTTATGATGATCGAGCTGGGTTGTGGGGTTATTTTCACTGATGGGGGATTGCCGACCTTAGTGGTTGATGGTCGTCTCCTGTTTGTGACTAGTGCAGTTAAGGATCTTGGTGTTATTCTTAATGATCTTCTTTACCTTGGAAAACAGGTCTCGTTGGTCATTAGGGACGTTTTTTCCATCTCCAGAATATTGCCAGAATCTGCCCATTTTTGACTCCTATTGACATGGCTACAGTTATCCATGCCTTTGTTACTAGCTGACTCGATTACTATAACACCCTTTACCTAGGACTCTCTGGAGGTTTGATGCAGTGACTGCAGCTAGTGCAGAATACTGTGGTCAGGATGTTGACAAGTACCTCTATGAGGGATCATGTCAATCCAGTTCTTTGTGCTCTGCACTGACTGCCTGTGAGTGAGTGCATCACCTTCTTGATAGGCTTGTTAACATACAAGGACCTGACTACTTAAAAGAGCTTCTGATTCTGTACTCCTATCTTCTCCTATGCTCCACTGAGGCTGACCTGTTAGTTGTACCACCTCCCATCTAAAAGATTGGGAGGTTGAACCTTTAGGTGGCTGCACCATTATTGTGGAATTCTCTTCCACCATACATTAAGGCTGCTAGCATGGTGGAGGCCTTTAATGCATCTTTTAAAACATATTTATTTGAAAACGTTTTTAATCTTCTGTGCTTAACATTATGTGCTGGGACATTTTACTGCTCTTTATTATTGTGTTTAAGTGCTCTGAGCCATGGGATAGGGTGCAATATAAATCAAATTTGCCTTGCCTTGCCTTAGAAATGGGATCAGGTTAGTAACTGCTAAAATTTAACAGCACGGTCGAACACAGTGCAAGCAAAACCACATGGTAAAAGGCCACATCAGGGGAAAACAGTGAGGCAAACAGCCTTGCTATCCAGTGCTCCCTGACACCACAAGCCACACAGCACAGAATAGTGAATGCCCCCCGCACCTCCGTAATAAATATAATCAATTCCAAGGGGTCCACACTCAGAGAGGGGGGACAAAATCAGGCCAGCAAGGGTCGGGCGCAAGAGCAAAGAAAAACACTAAGCAGTACATGAAAGAGCAAAAAACACTACACATACAGCACAGGGGTAGGACTTGAACACCTGATGCTTCAATTTATGTCTTCCCAGACTGTGGCTCTGTCCTCTGAGCCATGATGGCAGCATGCTGGTTCCAGTCACAGTGCATACTAACCGAATGAATCAGTTACAAGTGCTGTAATGTTATTTCCTGTCGCTGTACTCGCTCATGCTGTTTTCCTATGTTGTTTTACCACTCATATTGCTGCACTCTTCTGACTGGATACCTTAGAAATGACAATATGTGTTAGAATGATGGTTATCACACACAATTACATGCAAACATTGTGGAATTGATTACTGAATTAACTAAATAAGTTAAAGTACTGCAAATTCATGTACAGACCAAAAATTATTAATACATATTTTATTTATAATTTAACATCTTCTTAGACATTTATAATATTAATATATTTATAATATTCTTAAATATTTGAAGGATTAACAAAATGGGCACAGAAGGGATATTTAAGCTGAGGAGAAGGGACACCAGAGGCATGGTCTCAGGCTGGAGGTGGAAGATATCGAGAGAGATGAGGAAGCATTCTTTTACAGAGAGGTGGTGGAGAAATGGAACACTCTACCTGAGGATGTGGTATCCTGTAGCACAGTGGGCAGTTTTAAAGGCATGGGACAGGGTGTGGGGGTTAAGGTGAGGGGAGAGGAGGGGAGCAGCCAGACTATAAGGGTGCTAGCTGCATATTCGAGCAGACTAATTTGATAGACCATAAGGCCTGTTTCTGCTGGCAGACTCACATGTTCGTATGTATCTTCTCTGTTCTTGTTACATATGTTACAAGGTTAATGTTTCCAATCATTAGGGAGGTAAGCATTAATCCCCTTGGCAGGAAGCATTTCCCAGGAACTAATGCATGGTTAGGGGGGGTGGATGCACGAGGCTGGAGGCCCAGTGCTTGCACCTCCCAACCATGCATTAATTCCTGGAAATGCCTCCTGTCGAGGGGATTAATGTCTGTAAATGGCATGTGCAAGCTAGGTATTGTTTACATACTGTTGAAGTTGGACACAAATGACACATTGATTTTTTTATCAATTGTATGTATTTCATAACCATGCCATGCGTTTTTGGAACCAGACTTGTTTATATAGTTATGAATGCACTTTTTCTTTTTTTGACAAATGCTGGTTTCAATTATTAGATTCATTGGAACCCTATTTCAATTTTTTAGATTGTTTTTTACGTGGTGTATAACTTTGCAAATCGTTCTTTTTGAAGTTTTACACATTTGCAGTGTGTTGTGGGACATATTGGTGATTTGCATACAGTGGCAAGGTGCTTATGGACAGAACATTTGTAAAGCATTGCATTTAGCACCACTTGTTTCATTTGATTACTGTTTTTTGGAGACCTGCTATCTTTTCTATTGTTTCACTGTTTGTTTCATGTGCATTTTTTATGCCTTTTGCTCTGCTATGCATTCCAGTAGCCCGACTGGAATGCTCGCATGATGTGCCGCACATCGCCTACATTGCATTTCTGATTCTGCTCGCATTTGCATTACCAGGATTCTGCTCACTTGCAATATCTATGCTGAGCTAGGGGAACATGACACATCCACAAGATGCTAGTTAAGTGGAGGCTTTTTTTCACGTTCACTGAAACTATGAGTATTGAGCGCTCCCGTGTGCACTGCTTGGCTGGGTCAGAAGTAGGAGGGTAAATTTCTGTGTAATACTTCCCTCTTGTGGGCGACAGCAGCATTGTCCAACTGTGCATATCTAGGGAATTACTGCATGGGTATAATACTTGCATGTGATGTGTTCTGACCAATGATCTACATTTCTCACTGTAATTACATTAATGCCATGTTACAATCTAACTTAAAAACTACAACTGATATTATTTTCATGTTTACAATTTAAGTAAAGGACGTTAAAAGTAAAATACTGACAGTGAAAGAAGGAAGAAATGACAACATTCATTTTTACACACTCCTGTCCCACATACGTCTCCTATTACTGAGGACAGACCCCTCTCTCAATCCCCTGCCCACATCACACCCTCCATGGGTCCTGGTCACATTAAACTATGCCACCAGTCAAGTGCTGGACTATTGTGTACCAGGCTGTTTAAGTTTTCTGTAACCATGGCTTGTACTGGAGGAGGTTAACGTTCCAATAATTATACACTTTCAGGCCTCAAAAGACAAAATTCAAATCATAGCTTTTTTTCAGGCTGGTAGGTCCATTGAGAAACAAACATGTCTGCACAGATGTATAAATGCAACTTTTATCTATGTGTGTAGTGTGTGTTACCACTGAGGGTGAATGATCTGTGCATAACAAACTGGATACTATGTATCATAAGTGGCTGTCTGATGGAGACAGGATAATATGTATACTATGAGTGTGGACACAGGAACCCTTCCCCAACTGCATGTACTGTAAGTGAAAGGGATACAACAACTCCCAACTAACTCTTTGGCACATTGCTCTGTAAAGGCAAATGTCAGTTCTTACTTTCAAATGCATTACAGTTTCAATGGAGTCGAACAGGCTCTTGCCCAAACAGGATCCACAAACACTGCCAAGGCTATAGAGTAAAGCTTTGCCATAAGAAAGAATATGCATATTCTAAAGAACATAATTAGACTGATGCTAAGAAAGTAAAGTTCAAAAAGCAGGATGTCTTAGTGGAAGAATGAGGACAATAATAGATAATAAAGAAGTCACAGGCATGTGTTTAATTCTTTATTAGAATGGCTCATCCACAGGATAAACTCATGAGAAGAAGGAACAGAGTCACAAGACATAACCTCAGAGGTGACACTCAGACATGCATAAATAAGTACTTAGCACCCTCACTTCCCATAGTCCTGGCTCTATTCATCATATCCTGAAATACCAACACTAGAATCAACAATCCAGACAGGCAGACACGTTTCTATAATGAGGACGTTGTGATGGTCAAGCAAGACCCACAGCCTAAGCTGATCAAGTTTAGGGAGTAAACCCCTGATGTAAGATGAATGACACTCAACCCTTTGGGATGAAGAGTGAAGGAAGGGGGGCAGAGGACTAGGGTTGATGTCTACATCCCCTGACTAGGGTTGATTTTCACATTACCTGACAGAAAAAGCAGAAGGATATGGAAAATCAGACTGGAATGAATATTAAAACGGTGGGGAATAGAGAATAGACTGAGGAGTTAGGAGAAGTAAAAAGAGAAGAACAATTCATATCTTCAAGATTTAGAGAGGAAGGAGGAGGCTAGTATGTACAAGAGGGTAAGAGTAAAAAGGGAGTGGAGGAATAAGGAAGGAAAGGAGGGAGAGAGAAGTGTAAAGATAACAAAGGACAAGGGGGAGAAACTGAAATATTAAAAAAACAAGCATTTGTCAATGCCGAATGTTTGCTTGCTGGTATTAACAATGGAAATGCAGGAGTTAGACAGATGCAGAGTAGGAATGGCAGTGATATATTGAACTTCATGCCAACCCCACCTCCACCCTGCAGAGATGGACAGGCATTGGGGTATGCGTTTGGGTTGTCACCCATAGCGTTCATGCCATTTCACCTCACCCTATCCTGCAGACACTGACAAGTGTTGAGGTGTGCCTTGGGGTGTTTGGCTTTACCCAATACTCTATTAGGTTGGTTTGACAAGACCTCCCTGAGACGAATCCATGTTGCCACCCATCTTGGAGGCCATTACTCTCTAGGAATGCCACCAGCCTCTCCTTCAGTATCACCTCCATAAGCTTACCCACTATGGACGTGAGACTGACCGGCCGATAATTTCCTGGCTCCTCCCTAGGCCCACTCTAGTGTATGGGCACCACATGGGCTACCCTCCAGTCCTGGGGCACACACCCTGTTTCCAAGGAGGTGTTGAACAGATCTGCCAGTGGCTCAGCCAACAGCTCCGCCATCTCCCTCAGCACCCTGGGGTGGATGCCATCGGGACCTAGTGCCTTGTCCACCCTTACTGCCCTCAGCCCCTCTAGCACCCTATTCCATGTGATCACTTTGTCCATCACCTCTCCCCTTTCCCCACCCCCAGCCCATGATGGTAGTGGACCATCCTCTCCTTTCTGAAAATGGAGCAGAAGTACTCATTTAGAATTTCCTCTTGCTTCTCCCCCTTTTCTACCCAATCCTCTCCCTGCTTTATCCTCACAATATGTTCCTTGCACTTCCTCTTTTCCCTGACATACCTAAAAAAGTCCTTTTCCCCTCCCTTATGTCCTGTGCTAACCTTAATTCCCTGGAGTCCCTTAGCTATTTTCACCTTCCTGGCCACCTCCTTGACCAGCTCTTGAAGCCTCCTTATCCTCTCCCTTCCCTGTTCTCCTGTACTTCGGTGTGCAGCCCTTTTGCCCTCACCCTTGCAGCACTTCCTTGTTCAGCCAGCATGGTTTCTTGGCTCTGCTCTTCATACTCCTGGCCCTGGTGCAGGCTACTGTGGCCTCTGTTAGCCCAGTCTTTATGACTCCCACTTTTGTTCTGCATCCATCCCGGCCTTATATCCTGAGTCTCCCTTGCAGTATTGCTCCCATCCTCCCAAAGTCCACCCTATTAAAGTCCACCACCTTAGTGCCCTGTGCCTCCTGTCTCTCTGCCCAGCTGAGAATGAGCCATACTGTTTGGTGGTTGCTACCCGCTAGTGGGTCCTCCACACCTGCTTCTTGGCCTCCCAGTTTACCAGTACTAGGTCCAAAGTGCTACCAAGCCTTGTAGGCCCACTTACCAATTGCATCAGAAGGCCATCCTAGAATGCATCAAGGAGCACCTGCTCCCTGGTACTGCTAGTGGCCAGGGTGCTCGAGTCAACCCCCGGTAGGTTACAATCTCCCACTATCACTGCACTCCCCCTTCTACACACCCTGCTTATCTGCTCTGGCAACTCCTCATCCAGTTCCCCGGATTGGACCGGTGTTCTGTACACCACTCTCAGCCTCAGCTTTCTGCTCTTGGAGTCCAGGAACTGCACCCAAAGTGCATCTGTCCTTTCCTCTTCTCCCTCGTCCCTTATGCATTTGATCCCTTCCCTCACATAGAGTGCAACCCCCCCTTCCAAACCCCTGTCCCTCCTATATATCTTGTATCCTGGGATTGACAAGTCCCAATCATGGTACTCTGTGGCCCAAGTCTCTGTCACTGCAGCAATGTCCACCTTCCGCTCTAAAAAGAGTGCCTGAAGCTCTGCAGTTTTGTTCCCTAGGCTTCTTGCATTGAGAGAGACCACCTTCCACCCGTACCCTCCTTCCCCTCTCTCTTCTCCTTGGCCTGTGTCCCTCCTCCTTGTAGTCTGCACCCTTTCTCCTCCTTATTCTTACCGGGTGGTGGTGCCTTCTTATTACACTCAGACCACTCTGCCCACCCCCTCCTGGGTTACTACACCTCCACCTTTACCTATATCTAGGGGGGTGAGCTCATTAGGCTCCCCTGTCTGGACCTTTCTACCAACCTCAGTCTTTTGGCCACCCTCCACTAGTTTAAATCCACCTTAGTGGAGATATGCCTCTAATCCCACCTTTAATACTCCCTCCCCTGATCAAGTGTAGCCTGTCCCCTGCTACAAGTCACTATTCCCCAGACCCTACCCCAGTTAGTCACTAACCCATAATTTTTGCTGTGGCACCAATCCCTCAGCCAGTTGTTGAACTCTTCGATCCTACCCTTCCTCCCTGTGCTTGCACATGGTACCAGGAGTACTTCCAAGAATGCCACCGACTCCCCAACCCCCTCACACTGCCTGCCCAACTCCTCAAACCTCCTCCTCACTACTTGCACAGTCTCCACCACCAAGTTGTTTGTACCCACATGTAACACTAAATGAGGTTTCTTCCTCCCCTTCACTGCACACTTGAGCAGTGCCTGCCCTGCCCCTCCTGAAGTCAACCTGAGGATAGCTTCAACCCAAATACAGCTGTGCCTTCCTTCCGCCCCATCTCACCCCTTTCAGTATAGAATCCCCTAGGATGAGTACCCCCCGTCCCTTACCCACTTTCCCTTCTAATGCCCCTTCCACCACCCCAGTATTCGTTCTTCCCTGCCCCTTACCCCCACCAGCTGCACCCTCTGTGACTTCTGTATCTGCACCCCCTACTTCCACCTCACCCCTTTTCTCTGCCTTATTCCTCCCATCCCCCTTGAACCCCTTCCCAGCCTGACTACTTCCTACTGGGCTTCCCATGTTGACCTCCCCTCCTCCCTGCTGATTTCCAACCCTCTCCTATCCCCATTGTTGTTGATTTAGAGCCCCATTCTCTTCGACCCTGATAGTGATGCCCCTCCCATCCTTCCCCTTCCTAGCCTTCTCTCCTCCAGTCACCCCTCCTTCCTTACTAGCCTCCTTCTACCCTTTCATCCCTCTACCTCTTCTCCTACCTGTTGCCATCCCTCTCATGCCCCCTTGTCCTCTCCCCTTCAGTATGTTCCTGCCCTCCCTCCCATAGCAGAGGCTCAAATCTATTCTTAGTCGATACCCTCTACATCTCTTCCCCTATTGGTTCCCCTCCTACTTGTTCCCTCCATGCCCCCTGTCCCATCCCTGGTCCCTCCCTACCCACAGCCATCTGCTCTCTCCCTGGTACTCCTCGTGGTCTCTTCCTCCCCATCAGGAGGCCCCCTCGCCTTGGAACCCCTCCCTTCTCCTCTCTTTCTGCTACTGCCTCTGATACTGGGGTTGGTTTCAGTCCCTAGTTCTTCTTCCCCATCCCCCTTGCCATCCCTATTCCCCCCAGCCAGGATGCCTACCATACTCATCTGCCCTGCCACTTAGACTCCTCCTAACCTCCACAGTTCCTCCCTCAAACTAGCCAGTTGTCTACAGACCATACACCCCCATCCTCCAAGCCCAGTCCAGGATCATGGCGGACCCACACCCTGTACACCCCATCACCCTTCCAAAGATGCTCGCCCTATTGACATGTGGCACCTGCCCCATTTTGGCCCCATCTTATGTTACGGGCTCTTACTCCTGGTTTCTGTACCCTTCTACTACTGTTAGGCCCCTAGTTACTCAAATTCCTGTTTCCCCCACACTAGTCCCCCTACTGCCCTCTTGCTGACCAGGTTAATTCAGTCTCAAATATCATCTGTTAAATGCTGTATTACTGTAGCAATCCTAAAGCCTCCTTGTCCATTTTTCACTCCTCAGCTACCATACTTTTTGTTCTCAGCCCTCATATAGTTTCAGTTAGCACAGTTAGAAATCCTATTGCACTGCAAGTATTACTCAGCTCAGAGAAATAAACAGAACAAATAAATATGTATTATTACAGCAGCCCTAACAGTACAGCACAGTACTTAGCTCAGTTAGAGAAATAAGCAGAACAATTAAATCTGTATTATTACAGCAATCCTCAAAGAATCCAATCATTGTTTTGTCTCCACCCAGAGTTCCTGCTGTAATATAGGCCACACAGGACCCTGGGCGGCAGGGTGGGCAACTCTAAAGTCCTGACAGAGCTCAATTGAGCTCCTCACTCACCCCTCTCTCACTCGCTTGTTCTGTTTCTCCCAGTGCTGCAGGCTGCCCTTTTGTACTGGGCTCCTGCCTGCATTGGCACATTTTTCTGCCCACAGAAATCTGCAGCAATTCTGACAGAGCTCTGTTGGGCTCGCTCCTCTCCCTCTCTCACTCGCTATTCTTAATCTGTCCCAAACACTGATTTCCCACAGCAACCACGCTATTCTGCGCTGGAAGTACAAAAACATATTTCGGCCAGGATGTGTAAAATGACAGCTGTACTGTTCATAAGGAGGTGTAGAAAAATGCCAATGTTGAAAATCTGGAGTGAAAATATTACAAATTCGCAAAGTTATGAGAGTGCACATAAACTGCGCAACGCACGCTCATAAAACTGTAATTTTTTGGATTTTATTTTCACCAAATTTGCAACATAGGTTTTTAAAGAGCCCACCTCATGAACAGTGGCACTGTTGTTTCGTTAATCAGTCCTGAGAGGTGATGCCGCGCAGTGACTGGTGAATTTACCTTTCGGGACAAAATAACGCCATGACAGTGACTGAATTCATGAGAAGGGGTCCCAATAACCCCATGTTGGAATTTGGTGCCAAAATTCCCCAAAATGCCCAAGATATGCACCAAAGTTAAAAAAACCCTATTCATGCCATTATACACCTTATCGGCATTTCTTCAGTTCGCGGTTGGCTTTGAAGAGTGTAGACGTGTTCCTGGTCCATCGAAGATTGTCACGCCATGCTTTGGAGGTAAGTATGGGGTGAGGGGGATATGAGGAGGTGGGGTACGCAGAGGTTGAGTGCGGTTTAGGGGAGGGGCACTGGAGACATTGAGGGACCATTTTCTTGTTTTTATTTATTTATTTATTAAATTTTGGTGACCAGGTAGGCCCACTGAGCCCCGGAGGCCCCTTTTTCAGGGGCGACCCAGAAAGACACTTATTGGAGCAATTACATGCAGAGATGAAAAATTATAGAGTGTTACAGAGTATAAGGAGACGAAAAATTACAGAGTGTTACGGAGTATAAGCAGGCTGGTTGTAAAATTACAGTTATACTTGGCATTTGTTACAGATGCATTTGGAGTATGAATTGACAGTTGTTTTGAGACCATACATATGCCCAAGTGCATTGGCTGTCTAGTGTGTTTGGAGGTAATCCATGATAAGGGATTTTCAGGTATGGGGGTTGAGTGAAAGGAGGAGGGAGTGTGATTGTCAGGTGTTATGACAGTGAGAGCTACTGGTCTCAAGCATGTGGGTTTTGAGTCTGGTTCAGAAGTTCGGGGAGAGTGGATGCTTCCTGTACCATGGGAGGGAGCTTGTTCCACAGATAAGGGGCTGTGTAGGTGAAAGATTTGCCTCCCGCATTGGTCCGGATCCTGGGTGTTTCTAGCAACATCCGCCCAGAGGTTCTCAGGGTCCGAGAGTTGTTTTTGGGGGTGATTATAGCTTCCAGGCTGAGAGAAGCAGCCGTGCAAAGTAGCTTGTAGGCCAAGCAGAGGAGTGGGAACTGGAGGCGAGCATCAAAGGTGGACCACTGTAATTTGACAAGTGTGTCACAGTGGTGGCTTCTGGGGTGATCCTGGGTAGCAAATCATGCTACCTTGTTGTACAGGATCTGCATTCTGGTGATCTCTCATTTGGCCATCCCCTGTAATACCGGAGCAGCGTAGGTAAGCATGGGGAGCAGGACGCTGGTTGCTATGCATAGCCTAGCTTCAGGGATAAGTTGGCCTTTTATCCTATATAGGATACCCAGTTTGCAGTGGATGGAGGTGGTCACTTGTACCACATGGTTCTTATAGGTGAGACTTTGATCCAGTATGAGTCCCAGGTACTTCAGAGAGTCTACTACCTCGATGCTTGTTCTGTCCAGTGCGGTAAGCAGTAAGGCATTGGCCCTATCTTGCCTCAGGGATCTTGGTCCGAACAGGATGGCTTTTGTCTTACTTGTGTTCAGGACCATTCTGTTCTGCCTTAACCAGTCCTCCAGGGACTTTAGATCAGAGTGGAGTGCGGGGCCAATTTCCGCAAGGTTGTCCGAAGAGCGGTAGATGACTGTGTCATCAGCGTATTGTACAATGGAGGCTCCCCCACAGTGGAGGTTGAGGTCATTTGTGAATAGTGAGAACAGAAGGGGACCAAGGATTGAGCCCTGTGGCACACCCTCCTTAAGGGGTAGGGGATCAGATTGTACACCTTTCCAGATGACCCTCTGTGTGCGGCCTGACAGGTAGCTTCTGAACTATTTGAGTGCCAGAGGGTCAAGGCCTATCTTGCTAAGTTTGGCTAGGAGAAGGTTTGCCTCTGTTGTAAGGGACAAGAGGTCTTTGTTGGGATCACTGGCCCAGTTGAGGTTGAACTCCCCCATGATAATGAGCTTGTTTGAGATTTCTTTGGCTGTGAATCTGGTCAAGTTTTTGAGTGATTGGAGAGACGTTTTTGAGGGATTATAAACACACCCTATTGTTAGGCATTTGTGTTGGTCTAGAGTAACTCTTATGAATATGGATTCACTGCCCATGCAGTACTCCAGTTTCAGAGTTATGTTCAATGCCTTTAGGCAGTCCTTAGTGTAGATTAGTACACCACTCCCTTTCTTGCCCTCCCTGTCCTTGCGGAAGGTGTTGTATCCCTGGGCCATGATCTCATGGGGAAGGATGTTGGCCTTAAGCAAGGTCTCTGATATTGCTAGCATGTTTGGTTTGTAGAGGTCAAGCTAGGCGTGCACCTCATGCATTTTTGGTCTGAGACTGCAGATATTCATGTGTGCGATCTGGAGGTCCTTGGAGGATGAGCAATGAGGGTCCTGCTGGTGTGATATTAATATGTTGGTGGGGGAGGGACAGAGTTTGGCTGGATATCTCCACAAGGAGGAGTAGGGCCACTAGCAGGCTGATTAGCTTTGGGCTATTTGCTGGGATTAAGTTACTCTGGATCCTGCTTCTGGTATAAGAGAGGGTTTTGTAGCATATGCCTCTTCTTACTAGCTCGTGTGCTATCAGGAGGTCTTGTATGCTAGGGTGGTCTTTGTTGTTATAGAGCTTCGTGAGAAGATTTTCATTGTTGAGGGGTTCCCTAATGTCTGGGTCCCCTCGACCTTTTATCCCCTCTACCCAAAGGAGGGGCAGAATATATAGTGTTGCGAGGAGCACTCCCCTATTGGGCAGTGAGTTCCCTGGCTTCTTTTCCCCCCACATACTGGGGCTGGGTGGGCCACAGGCCATGGCTCAAACCACTGGGGACCTGTTCAAGGAGTAGAGGAGCCCTGAAAAAGTGCCCTATTTGTTGCCGACGCTCAGCAAGGATTTTGCTTTTGCTGGACACAGGGTAACTGGGCAGCTAGGCTATCTTGGGAAAAAAGGCTGTACAATTTTTTGCAATAGTGCAACCTGTCCGCCTATTGCAGTTCTGCTTCTGCGTTCTTCAGATACCTAGGTAGGTGGGCATCTAGGCTATCTTGAGAACAGGGTACTTCTATTTTTATCACTGTTCAACCATTCCATCTATATAGTGACTGCTTCTTCGTTATTCAATTGCATAGGTAGGTAGGTGAGTATAATTACTGTACCTTTGCAGTTTATGCCCTTCGGAGTAACTTTGGGGCATCTACTGTCATGGAAATTTAGTTTTTTGGAAGGAGTAAGAAAAAGAGACTTCTTCTGTTCAACAGCTTATTGGCCGCAGAGGCAGGTCCTTCAGCTTCTTACAGAGGCTTGAGCAATGCTACACTTGTAGTACCATTTCCCACTGATGTTTAGGCAATACCTTACACTTTTTGCCTACCCTGCTATTAATGTTTCCTTCGGTTAGACAAGCTGCTAGAAATAAGCCCAGTGCATTAGTCATGATTATTTTTTACACTGGACAACACTTGGTTCTGTTGGCTTGCTCTGTCTTCTGTCCTGTCTCTTTTCAGGAGCAGGTTGCTAAATCATCAATAATCACAGTTATCTAATATTGCTACAGTTCTGAGTTTCCATGCATTAGTATGAGTATCCACTGTTAGAAATGCTCCGTCTTATGTCCTGTTTCTTTACAGGAGCTGTTTGTTAAAACATCAGTAACCACAGCTATCTAATATTACAATGATTCTGAGTTTTCATGCATTAGTAGGAGTAACCACTGTTCTACAGGAAGAAGTCCAACTCATGCAGCTATCTAATATTACTACTATTTTATGCTTTTATGCATTAGTAGGAGTAACCACTGTTTGAAAGAAGTCCAACTCGTGTAGCTAGAAGTGCACGTCACTATCCTAACCTTCTGCGTAGGGATGGTTAGGGTCTTTCTGTGCATGAGTATTTATGTGACTTTGAATAGTTCAAATGTCGCTGAGATTGCAGGTTTTAGCAAGTCTCCGCTTTCCGAATCCAAGTTGCAGGTCTCTGATTTGATACCTACTTAGATGGGAGGTCTAACTATTCTAGTGAGAGTGGCCATCGGGCATTTAAGGGGAGGAGGGAACGGGTCGGGGGGGTGGAAGAAAAATGTCTTCCCAGTGGTATCCAGCTCCTACTCGGCGCAGGAATTTCCCATTCGCCAGCTTCATTCCCCGGGTACAGTCTGTGATTTTTGGATCTTTTTCTGTTGCAACACTCCAAAGAGCATGCGCCTGTTCATTTCTTTTTGTGAGAGAGGCCTGCCTGACTCTGGATTGTGAGCCAGCACCTCTACCTCCAGCGGTATCTCCAGTGCAGGAGGGGACCCACTTGTGCAGAGGTCACCCTCTCCACCCCTGATTCTGTGAGCAGTAGCTTGAGTGTTTGAGCTTCGGGGCTCCGCTTCAGTTTTTTAAGCCCTCTTGTGGTGCATATTACAGGAGCAGCCAGGGACCAATCCTGCGCGGTTTCAATCCTTTTGAAAGTTGGTGCCCAAATCCAACTTGCCCAACAAAGAGGACAAAGAACGCAAATGTCTTCCCAGTGGTATCCAACTCCTGCTCGGTGCAGGAGTTTCCCATTCACCAGCTTCGTTCCTCGGGTACAGTCTGAAATTTTAGGATCTTTTTCTGTTGCAGCACTCTGAAGGGCACGCGCCTGTTCGTTTCTTTTTGTGAGGGAGGTCTGCCTGACTCTGGATTGTGAGCCAGCACCTCTACCTCCAGTGGTTTCTCTGGTGCGGGGGGGCCCATCTGTGCAGAGGTCACCATCTCAACCCCTGATTCTGTGAGCAGTAGCTTGAGTGTTTGAGCCACAGGGCTCAGCTTCAGTTTTTAAGTCTTCTTGCGGTGCACATCACAGGAGCGACCAGGGACCAATCCTGTGTAGTTTCAATCCTTTTGAAAGTTGGCGCCCAAATCCAACTCACCCAACAAAGAGGACAAAGAACGCAAATGTCTTCCCGGAGGTATCCAGCTCCTACGCAGCACAGGAGTTTCCCATTCACCAGCTTCATTCCCCTGGTACAGTCTGTGATTTTTGGATCTTTTTCTGTTCCAGCACTCTGAAGGGCATGCACCTGTTCATTTATTTTTGTGAGAAAGGTCTGCCTGACTCTGGATTGTGAGCCAGCACCTCTACCTCCAGCAGCATCTCCGGTGCGGGGGGGGGGACCCACTTGTGCAGAGGTCACCCTCTCCATCCCTTATTCTGTGAGCAGTAGCTTGGGTGTTTAAGTTTTTACAGGTAGTTTTACAGGTAAAAAAAAAAGGTGGGTCAGTTTTCTTCTTTTGCCGGTGTGTTTGGTACACTGTGTGAGGCTCCCAGTGTGCCACCTGCATTTTGTGGGGAGGGGACCAAAGCTGATGGGGATTTGGGCCCTCATCAGCACAGAACTGGGTGGGGGGTGCATGATGCTGAGGGATTGGGCACCCTAGGCACACAACAGAAATTGGGGTGGGACATTATGCCAATGGGGACTGGGCTCCCCATCAGCAAATTAAACTGGGAAAGGGGAATGAAGCCAACAGGGATTGGGCCCCCCATCAGCAAAGAAAGACTGTTTGGGGGCACATGATGCCTAGGAGGATTGGGCACCCCTCAGCACACAACAGAAATTGGGGGGTGGAGGTATTACGCCATTGGGGAGTGGGCTCCCTTGTCAGCAAATGAAGTGAGTTGGGGGCATGCTGACAAGGGGGATTGGGCACCCCTGTCAGCTTTCATGGGGCTGAGGTGGTGGCATAGAGTTCCCTTGTTCCTGGTAATATTACACCAGGCAAGGTACTGCCCTGCAATGACAGGTCGCTCCCTCATTGCAGCGGAATGACTGACGTTGCAATGATGAGGTGGCCTCTGACTGCAGCGGCGAAATCATTACAACTTGGTGGCACTCTGCAGAATCAGTGTCATCAGGACACTGGGCCTGCATTGGTTGAGCACTGCCAAGCCAAAAATGCAGTGCCGGCATTGACCACTACAGTGCCACACCTCCACAACCCTCTTCTCTCTTAAGCTGCCACATAATGTTTCTTGCACATGGGTGAAAGCAAACATGAAAAGGAGAGGCATACTTAAACATTCAGTGTATAATTAGCATAAAACAAATTACTGACAAGGCAGAGATAATAGAGACAGGGTAGTAAGCAATTAAATCAAGAAATAAAAACTGAGACCAGTTGCAACAAAATGACACAAAGTAGAAAGAAATTAAGGAAATGCAAACCAAATGCATGGTAAAAGAACACAATACACCAAAAGGAATTGGAAGTGCAAAATTAGTATGGCAACTTACAGACAAATTTGTAACTAATTCTTCCTCCAGCTCGGAGGATGGGGCTACTGCAGATAGATGGTGGAAATTAAAAGTATTTCTGAAGTAGCTGCTGCTAGAGAAGTGTGTGTTTTTTTTGTATGGTCCACCACTAAAAGACCCCTTACGTTCTCTGTTATCTGCGAGTCCCTTCGGTTGCTGCCGGTGCTGTTGGTGAGGACCATATCTGGACCGTGTGAATAACTAGTCGGACGCATAAAATAAAGAATAAGGCAGGTTTATTTGCTGCACAGCAGATGTTCTCTTCATGAGGACAAGCCCCAGACTGACTAAATCTCTGACTGCCAGGCATACATGGCACTGCCAGGCAGTGCAACAAATTGTTACATGCAAGTGCTAAGTGCTCTTAAAGGGGCAGCAGCATAACATTAAGCCCCATGCTTAATGTATGCTTCACATCACCGCCAGAACAGCGAATGTGTGAGCACCACTCGAACAAGCAATAACTATTATAACAGTTTCTAAGTAATATTATAAGTAAGTTTTTAAAGCCAAAACATTTTCATGCATTACAAGGCATTATTTTTCACAAAACAGAACAGTACTCTGCTGCAGGGGAGGGGGAGAAAGAACCTGGACTACAGTGGGGACCAGTCAGAGTAGCACCAGAAAGGAGGGAGACACACTAGTACTTGAGACTTGGTCATGCCACAAGTGCTAAGGTGTGGGGGAAGGAAAAGGTAAGAGAGGGAAGGGTAGCAGCAGGAGGATACCCCAGAATGCATTCTCACACTTTAATAACAGTTGTATAATCAACAGATGGACTGTCCATGTAAAGAGACATTCCTAATGGAGAAAAAGTGTTAATGCCGGTAAGACATTCCTAAGGGGAAAAAGCATTAGTGCAGGAAAATAGTACCATGGCAACAGGTGCATAACAGACAGGTACAACAAGATATTTACTGCAGAACAGTTAAATCAGAAAATGAATTAGTCCCATAACATTTCACTGAGGCTGGTAACAAATGTTCAAGACCTCTGTCAACTTTTCCGGTCAGTGGGAATGGAGGCATGCATGGATTGTACTAGTTACTGACAGGAGGGGGTCAGGTCATTAAAAGCAACCCAAGATTTCTGCCCACTATTGAATCCACACCAATTTACTCTGTAAGTCCAGGATCCATTGACAAACTTCTTTCTTAAAATCTTCGCAATCTGGTACACTGTGGTGTGTAGAAGAGAGTCCTGAGAAGAAGGAGGTTGAGAGGAAGAGGAAGTCCCAGGCAAATCATCTGATACAACAGAATCCAACTGGAGAGTGTCAGGAGTGGGAAGAGCTGTAGGAACTAGTTGCAGGTTGTCTGGAGGGATCTCAGCTTCAGAGAGGATGGCATGCTCAAGGGCAGCTTCATTTCTGGGAGGACTGGGGTCATCTGGAAGGTTGTTATTCAGGTACCCATGCTTTAGTCAATTTATATGGACTTTGTTGTGTACCAGCTTGCCATCCAACTTGCCTCACAGATGAACGTGGACCAGAGGAAGCTTTTTTACAATGTAGAAGGGACCAGTCCTGGGGTGAAGCAGTTTCTTGGTGGCGCCCAGAACAAGAACAGGTCGGTACAAATAAACAATGTCCCCAACAGAGAATGAAGGCTCATGCACCTTGGCTGCAGACATTTTTTTCATTGCCAATTTTCTCTGGCCCAGAATGGTGATTGCAACTTGTCGGGCAAATTCTAGCTGTTTCAGAAGAGGGATAATGAAAGAAGAAGCTGACTTAGGCACCTCTAGCAGCGAGAGATCCCTGTCCAGTGGAGTTCTTGGGTGACGTCCATGGACTAAGAAGAAGGGGGTGTATTCTGTGCTATTGACACAAGGGCTGGTATTGCATGCAGACTGCATAAAGGGAACAAAATGGTCCCAGGTGTCATGAGTCCCATCCAGATACTTGGAGAACGTGCTGAGAATGGTAGACATCATTCTTTCACTCTGTCCATTACATTGTGGATGGTAACTTGTGGTGTGTGTCTTTTTTATGTCGAGAAGTTTGCAAGTTTCTCATACAATGGTGGACAGGTAGTTAGTGCCTCTGTCTGAATGCAGGTACGATGGGGTACTGTGATGACAAATGACTGTGTTGAGAAAGGCACCTGCCACAGTGGTGGCTTTTTAATGTCTTTTAGGGGGATGAATTCCAAATACTTTGTCAAGTACTCCACAAAGACAAGGATGTATTTGTTGCCAGAGTCAGAGTATGTTGGTAAGGGCCCAAGAATGTCAGTGCTGACTCTTTGGAATGGTTCAGAGGCTACAGGCATGGGGATGATGTGTGCCATTGTTGGTTTGGCAGGAGGCTTTCTCTGGGAGCAGAGCAGGCAGGATTTTATGAACTGGACAATGTCCCTGTTCATGTGTGGCCAGAAGAAGTGAAGCCTTGTCTTTTCCAGAGTTCTGTGTATTCCCATATGACCTCCTGAAAGTGGAGAGGCATGAGTGGAGAGAAGAACTTGAGGGATGAGAGAGGCTGGCACAACTAGCTGTACATGAGTTCTATCCGTGCGATGACCCTTGCGTTCCTTGGTCCAAATGTGAAAGAGCACACCGTCATTGAGGAAGTACTGTGAAGCAAAGAAAAGTACATTTTGGTGATGTTTCTTTTGTTGCGGTAAGGTTCCAGACTCTAAGTAGGAGATTATGTTTGTAAATTGAGTGTCAGTTCTTCGTTGCATTTTAAATGTTGCCAGGGACAGATCAGACATAGAGCAGATGAGAAGCTCTTCAGCTGCTTGCAGTAGTTGAGGATTTGTGTGTCTCTCTGTAGAAGCAGTAAGGAGCAGCAAAGCAACTTGAGGTGCTGTAGGAGTGTCCACAGGAAGCACATCCATGGCATGGAAGGGAAGAGCTTGTAAGCAGAATTCTTCATCTGTGGAGGAGGATGCAGAGGGATATCATCTCCAGCTTACACCATCAGCATTTGAGTGCACTCAACCTGGTCTGTACCGAATTTCAGAGTTGTAGGATTGCAGCATGACGATCCATCGGGTGAACTTGCCTACTGGCTCCTTCATTTCAAATAACCTTCTGAGGGCAGAGCGATCAACGATAGCTGTAAAGGAGGAGTAGCAAATGTAGCAGTCAAATTACTTCATGGCAAATACCATGGCTAGACATTCTTTCTCTGTGATGTCATAGTTCTGCTCAGCTGAGGAAAGAGAGTGCCCAGCATAGGAGATAACTCATTCTGTTCCATCATGAATTTGACAGAGCACAGCGCCCACTGCAAAGGAACTAGCATCTGAGTAGAGCTTGAATGGTTGGTCGAACCTTGGGTAGGCCAGTACTGGAGAAGAGATTAGGTTTTGTTTTAAGGTATCAAAGGCCTCTTTACAGTCAGAAGTCCAAATATAGTCACATCCCTTTTCTATGAGGGCATACAGTGGAGCTGCAATCTTGGCGTACTTGCAATTGAACTTCCAGTAGTAGCCAGGCAAGCCCAGGAAAGCTCAAAGATCTTTGAGACTGTTAGGCTCTGGATATCTTTGACTGCTGAGAGTTTGTCTGATCTGGAGAGATGCCTGAGAACTAATTCATGTCCCAGGTAATGAATTTCGATGCTGTGCAAAATAACATTTTCTGGTGAAACTGTTGCTTCATCCAGGTAATAGTCGTTATTTCCAATAGTGCCTAATAGTACAGCTTCCATAACATGTTGAAATGTGGCTGGACTGTTCCGAAGACCCATAGGCAGATGTTTGAACTGGAAAAGTCCCAAGTGGCAGCTCCATGCTGTGTATGGACAGAAACTGGATCAATGTAAACTTGATAGAACTCACTCTGAAGGTCTAGAGTGGTGAAGTAAGTAGGACTGGCCACACCAAAACTCTCTAAAGCATCTTTGGTTGTAGGCAAGGGATGAGCATCCTGCACCTTGTGGGCATTGAGTTTTCTGTAGTCTACCACAAAATTATTCCCTTTATCCTTTTTACCACCAGCAAGCAAGGTGCACCCCAGGGGCTTGTAGATTCTTCGACTATGTCTTGGTCAAGCATGTCTTTGATTATGTCCTCGAGGACTTGTTTCTGTTTATGTCCCACTTTGTAGGCTTGCTGATGGATTGGTTTCTGGTTGGGCTGTACTTCGATGGTGTGTTGCAGGATATCACAGCATCCGCGCTTGTTATTTGAACCAACAAAGACATCCGGGAAATTTTCCAGTAATTTCAAAAGTTGCTGCTTTTCCGTTGGAGATGCTGGAAGTTTGGAAGAGGAAAGTCGCTGACTGAGGGGTAACTCTGTTGAAGTTGGAGTGGTCGTGATAGTACTGACAGGAGTAGAGTTGGTGGAACCAGGCTGAGGTTCTTGCATGAGATGGAGCTGGTCCCCTGAAGACAACCAGCCAAACTTTCCGATGTTCACACCCTTTGAAATGACCACTGGCTCATCTGTGAAGTTGCAGCATTTTTCGAAGACTGCACCATCCTGCACCGCTGATAAGATATTTCCCGGAAGTAGACCTGATGAATGCAGTCCGGGGGATCCTGTGACAATGCCAACAACACCTTGTGGAAGTGGTTCACCTCGAATCTTGGCAATCAAAACCATTTCCGACTGAGGAGGCACAGTGACTGAGTCTATAGCTGTGAGTTGCCTCTGAGGATCTAGTGACAGTTTGCTTGAGGCAAAGTCTAGGATGGCTTTGTGAGCTTTGAGAAAGTCCAGGCCTAGAATTATTGCAGGTTGAAGATTAGGCACTATATAAAACTTGACAGTAGCTTGCTGCGAGCCAAAGTGGCACTTGAGGTGGACCATGCCTGTGATAGGTACTATAGCTGTACTGGCTGTGATAATGTACTTTATGTCGGCTGGGAGAGACATTAGGTATATGACAAATAGCTTGGTTGTCTAGAATACTGCTGTTGATAACTGATATTTCTGTTCCAGTGTCGACCAAGATACGCGTAGACCAATCTCCGATGGTTACAGGCACATAATTTGCTAGAAGAGGTTTAAGTTCAAGTTTATTGCAGGAAAGACTCTGTTGAGCAAGCTCATTCACAAGGAGGTCCTGAGGCACATACACATACAGTTCGCATTTACATAGACAGGAGATATAAAATGTAGAACAACAAAGAAAAAAATATACTGTATATATAATACAAGAGGTATACACAATAGAAGTCCTTATGCTATATATGCAGGAGATGCTAGGAGAGGTGATCGGATGACAGGTACCTTTGCTCCTGGAAGTGAGAGTGTGTGCCAGAGTTTGTAGTTGGAGGAAGCATTTTGTTTGAATTACGAGAGTGCCCCTATTGAAACGCGTAATAAGTTTGAGCAATTGGCTGTATCAAATAATGAGGTGCAACATGATTTATCTTGTGCATCACCCCCTGTTGATAATATTGGCTTAAAAACATTTTCTAATCAGGAGTCAATGCCCATGAATACTTGTCCTAGTAAGTCTCAACCTACCAAATCACTACCTATTAAGGCAATCACTTCTGAGTGTATTAAACAATCAACTGTTTCTGCCCCTTGTACCCCTACTATCTCAAATCAAGTGTTAGTCCTGGGGGATGCAATCATTAAACACATTGACAGGGCGGTATGCAATAGTGATGAAAGCAATCGTACTTGTTCCAGCTTCCATGGGGCCAGGGTATCTGGGTATCTCTATGATGCCTAAAATTCTACAAAATGCAGGGGAAAATCCATTAGTTATTTTATACGCTGGTGTTAATGATATAAACAACACCTCATTTAATCAGTTACAACAGGACTATGTGGCGTTATATAACCTGTTACTGGATAGGGGATGTTGTGTTTGTATATCCAAAATTTTACCCATCCCGAGAGCAACATCTACCATGATGCAGAAAATTAAAGCCCTAAATGAATAGCTGAGAAAGTAGTGTTTTAAGCAGGATATGCCCTGTATTACCCACTGGGAATCATTTTCAAATCATTCTTCCTTGTTTTGCTGGGATGGTTTAGACCTCAGTCGTAAGGGTAGCACACTTCTGGGGAAAAGTATTACTAAAATCATAAATCATTTTTTAAACTAAAGACAATGGGGGAGAATGGGTCTATTCCCAAGTCTCTGAATACTCATCAAAATATTATTACAACTAAATGTAAATTTCTAGCTTTGAATGCAAGATCTTTAAACCAACTCAAATTAGCAGAACTCGAAGCCAAATGCAAAACTTTAAAAATAGGTGTTGTGGGAGTAATTGAAACTTGGTGGGACGCTTCCTCAGTTTGGTCCAGAGAAATTCCAGGCTATAAGTTATACCATAAAAATAGATTAGATAAGCAAGGTGGTGGAGTTCGTGTGTATATATGAAATGACATTCCTTCCTTTGAAGTATGTTCTCCCTTTCCCCTGGAAAGTATATGGGTTAAAATCTTATTGAAGGAGCAGTCCTATATAACCATTGGTAACATCTATCACCCTCCATCTGCTAATTCAGATTACACAACTGATATATTTAAAGAAATTACACATTTCTCGGAATCCCAAGACACTGTAATATTTGGTGACTTCAATTTCCCTCATATCAACTGGGACTCATTCTTAGGACAGTCAAACGCCGAGAAAGGACTAATAGATGTGATAGTTAGTACTGGATTACATCAACTTGTTACTGAACCTACTCGAGGTCCTAATATTTTGGATTTATTATTTACTAATATAGAGCAACAAATTAGCAATTTACAAATCTGGGATCCACTTGGAACCAGTGATCATTCATCTATTCTTTTGAAATTCAACAGTTTAAAACCACACAAAGAAGTTATACTATACTAAAAGTTATAATAAACAAATTTTTCCAAAATCAATAAATACTTACAAAGCGTAAACTGGAATCTAATCTCCTTAATTGTACAACACAACAAGCTTGGGACTTTTTAAAAACATTGTACATTTATTTGGAAAATACTTTCATCCCATCTAAAAGGAATTTAATAACAAAGGAAAAAATTCCCTTGGTTTAACAAGACAATTAAAAATCAGATTAAAGTAAAACTTTAACTTTTTAGGAAACTTAAGAATAGTTCTGTTCCATTTAAAACTACTCTATTGCATAAATATAGACTAGCTGTTAAAATTAAAAAAAATTCCATTAAATTAGAAAAAAATAAGCTGGAATTTAAATTAGCTCACACAAAAGACTGCCATAAATCTATTTTTTCTTATATAAATAGCAAAAAAGGTGTATCAAGGACCATTGGTCCCATTATAACCAATGGTTCTTCTTTATCTGATAGTGAAACCTTGAATCTCTTTAATAAATACTTTTGTTCTGTCTTCTCTCAAAAATCATCTGTTAGTACACCTAAGTTTCACCATGCAGATTATCATAGGTTTTATCCAACTGACATTTTATAGACTATTAAAAAATAAAAAATAAATACTAGTCCAGGCCCAGATGGTATTCATCCATGGTTTCCGATCGAAACTTCTATAAATATCTCTATAACACTGTCAATTATCTTTAATAAATCCTTACAAGAAAGCAATGTACCAAATGACTGGTGTTCAGCAATAGTTACCCCTATATTTAAAAAAGACAATAGAGGTTCTGTGCAAAATTATCATCCCATTAGCCTGACTTCAGTGGCTGGTAAACTAATGGAACAATTAATGAAGTCTTTGATAGATCAAGATTGTAAAAAATTAGGAATTTGTGACTCAAATCAGCATGGGTTTACTCCCAAGTATTCCTGTACCACCAATCTGGTATCTTTTTACAATAATATAAGTGCTCTACTAGATGTGGGTATTCCATCTGATGTCATTCTTTTGGACTTTAGTAGAGCTTTGATAAAGTCTCACATGAAAAACTCATTACTAAAATGCACAACCTAGGCCTGTCATCTGATATTGTCAACTGGACTTTAAACTGGTTGACAAATCATTCTCAGAGAGTCAGAATCAATGACACCTTGTCTGATCTGGGTAGCTTGACAAGTGGTGTACCACAGGGGTCGGTCTTGGGACCAACATTGTTTAATCTCTTTATTAGTGATTTACAAACAGGGCCAAAAAATGTCATGGTCAAATTTGCAGACGATACAAAATTGGGGGGCAAGGTTAATAATCAAAAAACATTTCTGTATTAAAGGGGGATTTGGAAATATTAACACTCTGGGCAAATGATAATCATATGCAGTTTAATCAAGACAAATGTTTGTTAGTGCATTTTTTGTGCAAACAATCCAAAAATGATATACTGTATTATATAAACGGACTACCACTTCACTCATCAAACTGTGAAAAAGACTTAGGGATATATGTTAATAATAAATTTACATCAAATGATCACTGTGTTAGAACTGCTTGCATGACCAATAGACTCTTGAGGCAAATCAAATGTACTTTTATTAACCACACTGAACAATGCCTTAATCCATTGTATAGGGCATATATTAGACCATATCTAGACTATGGCTCCCCTTTTTGGAATCCAAATCAAAAAAAGACATAGCAGTTCTTGAACAGGTTCAAAGGAGAGTGACCAGAATGATTCCAAGATTAACTAATTTGGATTATCAGAACAGATTAAAAGCTACTGGTCTCTTCTCTCTTCAAACTAGAAGATTAAGAGGTGATATGCTTATGGTTTTTAATTTAATAAATTCACCAGATCTAATGGAAAAATGTGGTCTAACATTTTCCAATAGGAGACATGTTCCAAGACTGCATAATAAACATCTTGAGGTAAAAAATTATAAAACCAGCAAAAGGGGAAACTTTTTTCCAATAAGAGCTTCCATTGTATGGAACACCTTGCCATGGGAATTAGTTGAGGCAACTAGTGTCACCATCTTTAAAAATAAATTAGGTGTCTGGTTGAGGGATAATAAATAAATAATGTCCCACATAGTGTGGGGAACAGTCTCAATGGGCTTTGTCCTTCTTCTGTTCTTTCATACCAGGTAATATCAAGTAATACCAAGGTGGCCAGTTACTGTGTTCCCCTGCCCAGTTAAAGCCCCTAGTCTGTTGGGCGGTGCTCGTTTCCCTGATTCTGGGAGTAGTTGTGGTTATCATGTTGATTGCACTGTGGTGGGCGTCCATGGTCCTCTTGCATCCTGTGGTAATATTTTAACTTTTGGCAGACAGCGGCAGTGTGTCCCCTGAATCCACACCACTGGCAAGTCATGGGCTGTCGGGAAGGCAGAGGTGGATCCAGTCACTGTCGAGGTGGTTGCATAGCATTAGGATTTGCCGCAGAGGCAGTTGAGATGATGTGTAAGGTATTGACAGTAGAAATAAGTTTGTCAATCATTGCTTGTTGCTGTTGGACACATGTGGCAAGTGCAGCCAGTTGTAAGGGTTGGGGCACCTGAGCACCAGCAGACTGGAACATTGAAATGGACTCTTGAGCTAGCCATGCAGCTTGCATGGTGTCTGTCCAGGTGGTTGGCTTTTGCTGTATGACATAGGTATGAAATTGAGGAGGCAGTCCCTGGACAAAGGCTGTTACTTGATCTTTCTCTGTTTTCTGTAGGCGTTTGCATCGAGTCTTAATGTCCACAATGAAGGCTTCAAGAGATTTGATGGGTTGTGTGGTGTGCTCCCACACCTGTTGCTTTAATAACCAGGGTGGATGTGCTTGGAGAAAATGGGCTTTGAAGATGGTGTACAGTGTGGCAGTATCTCTCTTGACTTGTCCTGGAAGTGCGTTGAACCAGTAAATGGCAGTCCCCTCTCAGAAGCACACGTAAGACATTGGAGATGCACAAGGGATCAGTCCAACCATTGAAGGAAATCCACGCTTGGAAGTATTCCAGCCAGTCGATAGCGTCTTTGTGAGGCAAGGCTGAGAAGGGTACTGGTTGTAGGCTGGTATGGACCGTAGACTGTGGTGAAATGGCTTTAATGTAGGCCAAGTCATTTTGAATAGCTTGCATAGCTGGTGCTCCTTGAGCGGAAATAGAAGACCAGATGTCATGGAGGATTGTTTCGATTTTGTAGCCCCACGCCCTTGAGGTGGGTGAAGGTAGGACTCCCAGATGCTCTGACACCCATATCTCTGTCATCATCCGACATTGTGGTTGGAGATGAGCTTCGTTTCACTGAGCGAAGGTCGTACAGGTGAGAAGAAGTTGCCGTCATGCAGGAGACAGGACGTTGTGTTGTAGATGAAGTGCCGAGCAAAAACTATTTTTGTAGACAAAAGTATAATTTTTTTTTTTGTAGCAAAGTTCATCAATGATGTCTTAATAAAGAACTTCCCACTCAATTATGTGTTGTGTGTTATTTAAATAAATGTTTTGTTGCAAAAATCAGCCTTTTGTTGCAGTGTCCATTCATTTACATAGGAATCCCAGTGACTTCAATGGAGTGAGGTCAATTTGTTGCCTTCCCAAGATGGCCGCAAACTGTGACATGCAGTTCCAGTGGGGTTTGACTGCCTGACTGTAGCAAGATGGCCATCAGCAAGGGGGTCAAGGTTCAACTTCCTGTCTTGTTGTTTTTGCTGTGCTCAAGATGGAGGATTTCTTCCACGAGGCTGCCTAACAATGTTCAAAATGGCGATTGCCACCCTGATCCCCTTCTTTCCCAGCAGAGAATGGCGGGAGTTTTGTGGTGAGTGACACTGTTGAGGGGAATTTAAATTTTGCTGCTCCTTTGCTGTATTGTGGCACTTTGTTTTATGTCTTTTGTCTGGCTCCCAGGCTATCCTCCGTGCAGTTTATGTTCTGCCCTGAGGTTTATAATTTTATTTAGTTTTGTTCTCAGCTGCTGCTTTTTTTTTGTTTGTTTGTTTTTTGTTGCTCCTCCTTGTACTGTATTTAATTCTGTGTGGCCCTTTTATTGGAGCATGGCTGGTGGTGAGCAGGGAGTGGAGGCTCTGGTGCAGCCCTGATTTATTTATTTTCCCCTCCTTTTCTTGCCCCTGTTTATGTGGCCGAGTGTCGAGTAGAGGCTCCGAGCAGGAGCAAGAGGATGCTGAGGTCAGGAGGGAACAGCTGAGCAGCTTACGGGAGAAGCACCTGCTTTTGAGCCCAGGAGTGAGCTGCGGCTGATTTGGTAAGAAATGTAGTTGGGGAGCACTGAGCAGAGGCTGGATTTGCAGGACAGGCTATGAGAGGTTCCAGCGCCAAAGAGAGCTAGAGGAGTGCTGCGGTTGTGCTGGAGGAGCAGAGCTGGAGGACCACGGAGTGGCCCCACTGCAGACACAGGAGGGAGCAGAGCTGTGTGCAGCTGCTGGGTGAAGAGGAAGCCGTGTCTAGAAGGGAGTGGAACTCCAATTCATTTCTCTGTGTGCACTCGCCCTCCTGGGTAGCTGTCAGGGAGTTAATGAGGCTGTGTGGAGCTGTGGTCATGTAGGGGAGCGTTCCATGGATTGAGCGGCTGGCCAGGAGGTTAGAGAATTGGTTGGAGTGGCTGTGAGTTGAGCTGGGTGACTTGGGAGCAAGCTGGAGGGCTCTGGAGGAACCACAGTCCTTGTGGCGCTGGCTGTGCGGCTGTTGCTGTTGCTCCAAGGGGAGCGTTCTACTGGGGTGAGACAGGGAGCAATGAGCCTCGGTGCTAGCCTGAGAGCTGTGTGTGGGAAGCAGCTTGGAGCCCTGCACTTTATTTATTTCATTTTGTGGAGCAGCTTTCTGTGCCTTGGAATTCAGCGAGAGGGTTGGCTGGTAAATATGTTTTCTTTTGTTTGCCCCCACTGAGAGAAGACAGCATAGGGAGCTAGCATTCCATAGGCCTTGCCATGAGGTGATGCTGCTGGGGGAGGGTGCAGTTTGGAGCTCCGTGGTGCTCAGGCTTGGAAAAAAATAACTTGCTGACAGCTCATTTGTTTAGCTAGCTAGCAATGTTGAATAGCATTACGTTTGACTTTGGTGCAGGAAGAGGGCTGCAGGCTGTTATACAAGAGGATACAGTTCATCTTTTTTTTTTCTCTGCAGCAAAGGCTGTGGTACAGTAACATTCAGATAGTTCAAGCATATTGGAGTGAGGACTTTGGGGTACCCAGAGATGCAGGCAACGCGAGATGGGGGTCTGGACAGAGGAAGGGCCGCATTCTCCACCATGTGTGGTGGGTTTTTTTTTGTATGGTCCACCACTAAAAGACCTCTTACCTTCTCTGTCATCTGCCAAACCCTTTGGTTGCTGCTGGTGCTGTTGGTGGTGACCCCATCTGGACCGTGCGAATAACTAAAATAAAGAATAAGGCAGGTTTATTTGCTGTACAGCAGATGTTCTCTTCATGAGGACAAGCCCCAGACTGACTAAATCTTGACTGACAGGCATACATGGCACTGCCAGGCAGTGCAACAAATTGTTACATGCAAGTTCTAAGTGTTCTTAAAGGGGCGGCAGCTTAACATTAAGCCCCATGATTAATGTGTGCTTCACAGAAGTGTCTGTGAACCCAATTCACTCACCTGCTACAGAATGAGTCCAAAAATATAGGTAACGGCATTCAGTTGCCAGAGTACCTACTACAAAGAACTACTACAAGCTTCTGCTGGAGACTTCTGAAAGTTCTGGAGCCATATCAAGAGATTAATTGGGGGGGGGAGTAAATCACATGACAGACATGTGGCTAAACGGTATAAATTATATTAACTCTAATACTGTAGTGAATGCTTTTAACTCCCAATTCTCTGACCTGTCCAAATACTGCAATTTTGCATCTGGTACCGCTGACATGAATGCTCATACAGATGGTATGTCCACCCCTATGTTCTATTTAAGGGCTGTGACACAGAAAGAAGTATCAGGCCTTGAAGGTCTATGAAGACAGGTTGAAGGAACTGAACATGTACTCCCTGGAAGAGAGGAGGGAGAGAGGGGATATGATAGAGACATACAAGTATCTTACAGGGAGGAACAGTGTGCAGGAAAACACTATTTTTAAGTGAAAAGATGTTCCAGGACTAGAGGGCATGGGATGAAGTTGGAGGGAGGACGATTCAGAGGAAACATGAGAAAGAATTTCTTCACAGAGCGGTGGTGGACAAGTGGAACACCCTGCCAGAGGAAGTGGTGGGGCTGAAACAATCACGGGATTTAAGAATGCATGGGATAGACATTAAGGAATTCTGGAGGTCAGGGGTAAGGGGCAACAGACTTCTAGGAAAACAAACTGAACTTACAAGCTCAAATGGGCAGACTGGGTGGGCCATAGGCCCTTATCTGCCGACACTGTCTATGTATCTATGTATCTATGCCTTAAGAAATCAATTGTTCACTGCAGCAGTGCAGACTATGATGGGCTTGAATCTAGACTTCTTGAAAGAGCAGCTCTGCACTTCAGCTTGAACTTTCATAAATAAGATTAACACATTAGGGAGTGTAGAAAAACAAAGGGATGGGATAGTGAGATTGAATAAAGGGGACAGTGGGTGGGCAGAGAGGGACAGTGAAAAAGTAGGGATACTGAATGAATACTTCTGCTCAGTATTCACAAAAAAAAAGGAGGGGGAGGTACCCAATCCAATCAATAGAAGCACTCTGCATACGGTGGGGTCAATCCCAGTCCTTTCACAGAAGAAAGGGTTCTGAAAGAACTCCTAAAACTGAAGGTGGACAAAGCCATGGGCCCTGATGGGATTCACCCCAGAATTCTAAAAGAATTTAGGGGATAACTAGTAACATCATTGACTAGCCTTTTAAAAAAATTATTGGAGGATGGTGTGGTACCTGAGGACTGGAGGAGGGCAGATGCGATTCCCCTTCTCAAAAGTGGGAGCAAGACAGAGGCAGGAAACTACAGACCTGTCAGTTTGACCTCAGTGGTAGGAAAAATGGTGGAATCACTTCTGAAGAAAAGAATTGTTGAGTACCTAGAGGCCAGTGGGGCACAGGACCCAAGGCAGCATGGATTCACAGTGGGAAGGTCATGTCAGATGAATCTGATCGATTTCTTTGACTGGATGACCAAAGTGGTAGACCAGGGAGGGGCTGTGGACATGGTCTCCCTAGACTTTTAGCAAGGCATTTGACACAGTCCCACACAAAAGATTAATAAATAAATTAGCCAGCCTGGGAGTGGGTTCCAGGGTGGTAGCCAGGGTAAAACATTGGCTGGACAACAGGACACAGAAGGTAATAGTAAACGGAGTCCACTCTGAAGAAAGGGGGGTTACTAGTGGGGTACTGCATGGTTCAGTACTGGGTCCAGTCCTTTTTAATGTCTTTATAGGTGACATTGCAGAGGTACTGGAAGGAAAAGTATGCCTCTTTGTCAGACAACATAAAGATCTGCAACAGGGTTGATACACAAGGGCGGTGGAAAGGATGAGAAGGGACTTGGCAAGGTTAGAGGAATGGTCAGACTCAGAAGTATGGCAGCTTGGATTCAATGCAAAGAAGTGCAAAGTAATGCACCTGGGAAACAAAAACCAAGGGGAAGAGTACACAGTGGGGGGAGAGGGGAGGTATTAACAACAACAAAAATGGAAAGGGACCTGGGGTAATCATATTAGATGACCTAAAGGTTAGCAAGAAATGTGAGCAGGCAGTATGGATGGCTGGGGGGATACTGGGATGTATAGGGAGAGGCACCACCAGTAGAAAACAAGAAGTTGTTATCCCTCTGTACAGACAGTTGGTGGGACCCCATCTGGAGTACACCATCCAATTTTGGAGACTCCATCTCCTCAAGGACATAGATAGGATGGAGACAGTCCAGAGGAGGGCAATTAAAGTGATGCAGGGTCTGAAACAGAAGCCATATGAGGAGAGACTAAAGGAGCTTAATATGTATACCCTTGAGGAAAGGAGGGACAGGGGGGACATGATAGAAACTTTTAAGTACCTCAAGGGGGTCAACAAAGTCCAAGAGGGTAGCATCTTTCAGAAAAAGAGATGTGCAAGAACAAGGGGACACAATTTGAAGATGGGGGGGGCAGCTCAGGGGTAATGTGAGGGAGTATTTTTTCACAGAGAGGGTGGTGGATGCATGGAATAGCCTTCCTAAGGAGGTTGTGGGGTCAAAAACTGTAAGGGAATTCAAGAATGCATTGAACAAATATAAGGCAATTCTTGTAGGTTAAAGGAAGAAATAGGCTGTTGGTTAATTAGGATCTACAGCTTATGCAATAGGTAGGGAAATGAGCAGACTAGGTGGGCCAAGCGGTTCTTATCTGCCATCAAAGTCTATGTTTCTATGTTAAGTTAAGATGTTTCAGCTGTAACAGTTTACTAGTGAATACATTTTTATGTTTGCTTGCATGCATGTGCAAGAAACATAGTGCCACCATAGAAATTTTCGTAGGTGTGCCACCCCCACTTCCAATGCCCTGCTCCTTTTTGCAGGCACTGCCGCACCACACCAATGAATGTCCGAGCTGTCTATGACAGCCATTTAGATGCAGTGCCATACAGTTCTGAGAAAACCACTGCTACAATCAGCAGTGGTAATGTGTAGTATTGCATACTGCCGGCAGTGCAATTGCATACTGCTATTGGCAGTATGCAAATTGCCTACATGTCAGCACTGCATCTGAACTGTCATAGGCAGTTCGCTTCGATCCCCATTGATCCAGTCCCCTCCATGAACACCTAGGTAGCATGCTGGGAGCCCACCCCAGTGGCTCATGCACTCCACTCCACCCCCACACACTGTATGACCGATGGGGGTGCCCAGTCCCCCATCGGCTCCACTGCCCCCCCAAAGCAAACTTTCAGGTGCCACGCTGGGAGACCACCCCAGAGTGGCAAAAGTCCCATGTCATCTTTACAAAAAAAAAACACCTAGAACTGTTTCATTAGCTGTTGTAAAAAATCCAAGAGATGGCTTCTGCAGCCCCCCTTCTCCTCATTGGCTCCTTCTGACAGACAAACAAAGCCTTCCTAAGATTGCTGGTAAGAAGTCTCAGGAAATTATTAGTACTGCTGCTACTCTGTGGAGGCAGTGTGGAATTATACCCAGGCCCTCCCCTACTGCTAAATGCCCTTGGGGAACTCCCACAGCTAAAGGGTCTGAGCTTCCTGCAAATGAACGTATGCAGCCTTGTCAACAAACTTGACCAGCTCCACGCCTGGGTACTACATGCCAAGCCTGATGTAGCAATGCTCTCAGAAACCTGGCTGAAAAATACTTTACCTGACAAAACATTTAACATACAACTTGATCAGGTGTTAAATGTTGACCAGAGGTTTTGGTGTTGCCATATATATTAAAGATACATTTCTAACCATCGATATTGTCCTCACGTCAATGCCCAAAGAATTTGAATGTCTTGCCTTCAAAATTACCCTCTCACCTGATATAGTCTTATTGGTAGCTGCATGATGTAGACCCCTCTGCAGCGGGCCTGTGTATACTGCCCCATATTCACTCTCTTCTGGAAAAATCGAACACAGAATGCATTATCGTGGGTGACCTTAACCTTAATTGGAATGATGCCAGTGCAAACAAGCTTAAGAACTTCTGCGATGAGCACGGGCTCACTCAGATTATCTCTGACGTTACACGACCTAACAAGAAAAATGCCGAACGAAGTTCACTTCTGGACCTTATACTTGTCAACAGGCCACATAATATCTCTCACGCAGGAGTCTTCCACAATGATCTGAGTGATCACTGCGTGGTCATCTGCGTTAGGTGCTCCCCACACCTCCCCTACACCTCTAATTTCAAGCTTGAGCGCAACCTAAAAATACTTCAGTCTCCCGGCCTTCATGACAGGTCTTGGGAACATAAAGTGGCAGAATTTCTACCTTACACCCTCTGTGTCTGAAGCATTCTGTATCTTCTAGGATCTGCAAGTAGACGTTACCAACCAATACACACCCTTAAGGAAAATCGAATCCAGGAAATGTGCATCTGAGTGGCTTAGCCCACTATTTAAGAGGGCCTTATGGCATAGAGACACCCTTTGGAAAAGGGCTAGGAAGTTGCAGTCTGACTCAGACTGGCTCTCCTTCCAGGTAACCAGAAATGCCTACACCAAACTGGTAAGGTTGGAAAAACAAAGGTTCTTCCAGTCAGCACTGGAGGCAAACAAAAACTGTTCCACCAATTTTTGGCAGATACTGAGAGAGTTTGAGGGATATTCCCCTGCCACCCCACTACCAGCTAAAAATTGTGACAAATAACACCTCCTAAACAGATAGGTCCGAGATCCTCGATCAGCTCAATAACCACTTCACCACTGCAGGCCTCACATTCGACACATCAGTAAACTGAGCACCACAAGCACCATCAGCATAGCTACTGGACCAACCAGAGCCCCCCCCCACCGACCGCCCCCTCTTCAAGTTCCAGCCAGTCTTCTACAAACAAGTGAAGGACCTGCTTCTCTCACTGGACACCAAAAAGAGCACTAGTGCCGATTTGCTTGAACCCTTCTTCTTAAAAGAAGGTTCTTATTATCTGGTAGCTCCAATTGCCCATCTCTTTAACAGCTCATTATCCCAAGGGGAATTGCCACCTAGTTGGAAAACCATGCACATTATCCTCCTGTTCAAGTCAGAAGACCCCACTGACTTGAACAATTATAGGCCTATTTTGTTGCTTCCTATTTTATCCAAGCTACTTGAAAAAATTGCAGACTCTCAATTAAGGGAGTACTTGGATCTTGAGAAAATCCTCAATCCAGTCCAATCAGGTTTCAGACCCAAGCACAGTACCGTGTCTGCTCTTGCCAAAGTGTCAAATGACTGGCTAAAAGCCCTGGACAGTAAACAGCACATCTATGCACTCTTCCTTGACCTCAGCAAGGCATTTGATACAGTTGACCATTTCATAATTCCTGATTTCCTGAGTAGCATCAGTCTAACCTCTGCTGCAGTAAAGTGGTTTTGCTGCTTCCTTACAAATAATAACCAGCAAATTAAAGCCCAAGAGGAATTCTCCCCACTAAAACTACTGCCTTGAAGCATTCCGCAAGGTTCCATTTTGGGACCGATCCTCTTCGCCCTTTACATCAACCGCATTGACTCTTACCTGGTTGCTGGAAACGTTCACCTCTTCGCAGATGACACAGTCCTCTGCAGGACCAACCCCTCCTTGGACATTGCGTACAAGGAGCTAAAGCAGGATTTTATCATCCTCCAGCACAACCTGCTGAATCTATAGCTCTTGTTAAATGCAAAAAAATAAAACCTGTGATTATCTCTTCATCCCAGAATACGGGGATGACTGGGACAGCACAGATTATTACCTTCCTTAATGAAGCACTAGAGCTAGTAGATAAATTTAAATATCTTGGAGTCTGGTTGGATAACAAACTCACCTTTGGTGTCCATCTAAGTGCGTTAACAAAAAAGCTAAGGCAGCGCCTAGGTATTTTCTACCACATAAGATGCCTACTCCCCCTGGAAGCTAGAAAGCGGCTGGTTCAAACAACCTTTCTTCCCCTGATTGACTACGCCAACTTCCCATACAGCTATTGCTCCCAGTATGCGCCCAAAAGCTGGACACACTGCCATCACGCATTGATTTGTTCTGACTTGCCCGCAGACTCATCACCGCTCATTGTACTAAGCATTAGATTGGCGTCCTTCCACGAGGGAGGCAAATAAAAGCCCTCATGTGGCTATTCCGGGCTGTCCAACAAACTACCACCCTATATCTGTGACCTGTTTGAACTTTCAAGGGTTCCTATGGACTAAGGAACTCCTCCTTTGTCCTCCTTCTTCTACGAACAAGGACATGTCTTGGCTCAACTGCCATTAGCTCCTTTTTACCAGCGCTGTGAATAACATGCAAAATTACTTAAAATCTCCTGCTGCCAGCCATTTTATATTTAGGGGGCTGCTCTATAGAGGCCTGAAAATGGCATGTGATTGTTTCAGGTGAAGCCTTACCCCCACTCAACTGAGTCCCTAACCACTGTAATCCTGGGCACTATTTCCCATGTCAACCAGCATCCCTTTTAAGGCAACTGCCTCCCCCACACCCCCACCCCCATCAATTAGCTTTGCAGGGGCTCATTCTATTAGGCTGCCCTATTTTCCTTCCCTACTACGTGTCTGATACCTTTTCTTCCCACTGCCCTTCTCTATGTCTCTCCTCCCTCACCTCGCTTGTACTCTATAAGCTACAACCTGTATACGCTACACTTTAAATACCTATATTTGCACTTGCTTTACATGTCTGATTTGTCCAAGTACTGAGTTTCTATATTGTAACTCCCTGTACCGATGTCTACTTTTGTAGGAAGTGTTGTCTACTGTAAGTAAAAGTATCCTCTGTGTCCAGGACCATCTTGAAAATGAGCTTGTTCAGTGATGTAATTGCCTGGATAAATAAAGCGTGATTGATTGATTGATTGATTGATTGATTGATTGAACAAAAGAAAACAGTCCGTCATTGACTCTCTTTCCTCCTCCCCTAACCTGTGCCCACCCTCTGCATACCCTACCTCCCCACACACACACACACACCCCTCACCCCATACTTACTTCCGGAGGCCAGCCCGATGATCTTCGGTGGACCAGGGACACGTCTGCACTCTTCAAAGCCGACCACGAACTAAAGAAAAGCCGGTAAGCTGTATAATGACATTAATTTTTTTTTTCAACTTTGGAGCATGTCTCAGCCATTTTGGGGAATTTTTTCACCAAATTTTCAACATGGAGTTCTTGGGACCCCACCTCATGAACTCAGCCACTGCCATTGTTATTCCATCCCAAAATGTGATTTTGCGGTCACTGCATGGAACCACCTTTCATGACCAAGTAACAAACAACAGGGTCGCAGTTCAAGAGGTAGGCCCCCCAAAACCCTATGTTGAAAATTTGGTGAAAAAATTCCCAAATATGACTGTTTTACGAGTGTACATTGAGCAGTTCCTACGCATGCTCGTAACTTCAAGAATTTTTACTATTTTCACTCCAGATTTTCAAAATTGCCACTTTACCATACCACCTTATGAGCAGTACAGCTGTCATTTTTCACATCTTGCCCAAAATGTGTTTTCGCGTATGTAGTGCACAATGGCGCAGTCGGTGAGGCGAAATCGACGTTTGGGACAGATTAAGAAAATCACAGTGGCACTGTTCATGAGAAAGAGGTCTCAAAATGGCTATGTTAAAAATTTGGTGACAAAAGTCCATAAAATGACTGTGTTATGAGCGTGCATTGCGCAGTTTCCATGCACCCTGGTATGTTCACGAATTTGTAATATTTTCAATCCAGATTTTCAACACTGGCATTTATCCACACCTCCTTATGAACAGTACAGCTGTCATTTTTCACACCCTTGCTGAAATGTGTTTTCACTCTTCAGGCACAGAAATGCACGGTCGCTGTGGGAAATCAGTGTTTGGGACAGATTAAGAGAATCATAGTGACACTGTTCATGAGCGGAGGTCCCAAAATGCCTGTGTTGAAAATCTGCTGTAAAAATTCCCCGAACTAATTACATTACGAGTGTGTGTTGAGCAGTTTCTATGCACACTAGTGACTTTACCAGTTTTTTCTATATTTTCACTCCAGATTTTCAACATTGCCATGTTTTACACCTCCCCATGAACAGTATAACTGTCATTTTTCACATCATGCTCGAAATGTTTTTTCGCACCTGTGGTGCCAAATGGCATAGTCACTGTGCAAAATCAGCTTTTGGCTAATGAACTAATATTGCTACTGTTCATGTGGTGAGGTCACAAAAAAAAACATTTTCAAAATTTGGAGTGAAAATACCAATGAACATCCAGGGCGTTAGGGTTTCCAACCATAATGCCCCACCCTTTAGAGACTGACAGGCATCAGGCATGTGCCTTGGACTCTTCGGCCCCAAAGTTCACCCCATTCTCCTATACTGCACCCATCTCACCGTGTTTCCTTATGAAATGGGGTGAGCGTAAGGCCCAAAGACCCCAAGGCACACCGTGACACTTGTCAGTGTCTGCAGGGTACGGTGTGGTGAAATGACATGGGCGTTATGGCAGATGACCCAAAGGCACACACCCTAATGCCTGTCAGTCTCTGCATGGTGGTGCGGTTGGCTTCAGTTCAATACTGCACTGCCATTCCTTTCATGCATCTCTCTAACTCCTGCACTACCAGTGACAATGCCAGCAAGGAAACATTCGGCATTGCCAAATGCTTGTTTTCATTTGTAATGTTCCTTTACAAGATTTACAACACATTCAACATCTATTCAACATGGTCCTATTCAACATCTTCATCAGTGACATGGCGCAGGACCTAGAAGGCAGAATTTCACTGTTCGCTGAAGACACAAAGCACTGTAACAGATTAGACACACCAGAGGGTGTAGACAGAATGAGAAGCGGCCTGCAGAAACTTGAAGAATGGTCAGGGGTTTGGCAGTTGAAATTCAATGCAAAGAAGTGCAAGATAATGCATATGGGGCACAAAAACCCTGGCACAATATATCAGTTGGGGGTGAGGATATAGCATGCACCAAGCAGGAAAGGGATCTTGGGGTTATCATCTCTGATGACCTCAAGGTAGGGAAACAGTGTGACAAGGCAGCAGGTAAAGCAAATAGGATGCTGGGATGTATAGGCAGGGGCATCACCAGCAGGAAAAGGGAGGTCATAATTCCACTATACAAGACGCAAGTGAGGCCCCACCTGGAGTACAGTGTACAGTTCTGGAGACCATACCTACGTAAGGACATAGACAGGTAGAAGGTTCAGAGGAGGGCAACAAAGATGGTGCATGCATTGATCACAAGTCCTATGAAGACAGGTTGAAGGAACTGAACATGTACTCCCTGGAGGGAGAGGAGGGAGAGGGATATGATAGAGACATACAAGTATCTTACAGGGAGGAACAGGGTGCAGGAAGACACTATTTTAAGCGAAAAGATGTTCCAGGACTAGAGGGCATGGGATGAAGTTGAGGGAGGATGATTCAGAAGAAACATGAGAAAGAATTTCTTCACAGAACGGGTGGTGGACAAGTGGAACACCCTGCCAGAGGAAGTGGTGGGGGCTGAAACAATCACGGGATTTAAGAATGCATGGGATAGACATAAAGGAATTCTGGAGGTCAGGGGTAAGGTGCAACAGACTTCTAGGAAAACAAACTGAACTTACAAGCTCAAATGGGCAGACTGGGTGGGCCATAGGCCCTTATCTGCCGACACTGTCTATGTAACTATGTATCTTAGTAGTCCATCTAAAAAGTCTGTGTAGAAACATTTGAAAATATTTGTCTCTCCACTGTTAACCTCACAGTGTCTGTTTTTATGGCATCATAGTGCCCATCATTACAACCTACTGTGATGTCACAAACAGCAATTGTGTGGTTAGTATTTATTCATACATTTGTTCATTTATTTGTTTATTTATTTCAAAGGTTTCACCAGGAAAGGCATACTGAGCTGACTAGCAGCTCATTTCCAGATGTGTCCTGTGGGAAGGGGATAAGAGGAGGGTCGTGAGCAACAATAGGAACATCATTTACATTGCAGGAAGGAGAGGAACTAAGCATCAAACAAACAAACAAAAAAACAAGCTACAATAGATAGGCAATTAGACAAATAAGTACAATTTACTAAGCAACACAGTCAAGCTACAGTAGACAGACAATTTTAGCGTTATGTACAATGGTATGGGATATAGCAGAAATGCATCAAGACAGGTAGTTAGAGGATGATACTGAAAGTGCAGAGTGCAATAAATGTTGGCAGTGATAGTGAAGCTATCCAGAGGTAAACAAGGGATAGTGAATTGGAGAGGGTGGAAATGGGGGGATTGCAGCAGAGGTTAGGACAGCGAGGTTGTGGGGGAGACAAGGTGGGGTGGAGGGGAGACTGGGAGTGGAAGGAAAGGAAGAAAGTAACGGAGGTGGGGATCAGGTGCAGTTGGAGGAATGAGACTTGAATTTGAGGAGAAGCTAGGAGAGACAGCATAGGGTGGAGGTAAAGCAGATAGAAAGTGGAAGAATTCCAAAGTTTGGGGAAGTGGTAGAAGAAGGCAGCCTGGCTAGCTGAGGATATCCTAGAAGGAAGTGCGAGAGATCAAAAACCAGAGTTCCAAAGGGTGTAGTGAGAAAAGATGGAGGAGAAAGGAAAGACGTGAGGTAGGAGGGGACAGAGCCTAGCCAGTATTTCACTACAGAGGAGGAGGAACAATGAGTGAGACACCTGGCTTTGAGAGAAGGAAGGGAGAGGGAGGTATCAATGGAGCAATGGTGGGTATGGAGAGGGCAGTCCAGAGCAAAGTGATGGATGGAGTGGAAGAGGGAATCCAGTCTGGTCGGGATGCACTTAGGAGTAGCACTGTAGACAGTGTCTCCATAGTTAAAAATAGGGAGAATCATTTTCTGGATAATGACTCTGCGAGTCGGAAGGGGATGCAACAATGCTTCCTGTACAGGGCACCTAGTTCATTGTGTAGTTTATATGGATGGCATCCACATGACTAGAAAAGTCAAGGTGATATTTGAGAAAGACCCTGAGGTACATGATGAAGGGAACATAGTCAATCATGGACCCATCTAGGTTGTGGAAGGATGGAGGGCAGCAAGCCTGAAGAGCTTCTGCCTGGAGCCAAAGCTCAAGGAGACTGTTTTTTGGCATTTGGGGACAATTTATTTGAATGGAACCAGTGTTGGATGTTGTCAACATCCAGCTGGAGCTTAGCCATCAAGTCAGAATGGGTGGAACTGAAGGAAAAAGACCTGTATCATCTGATACATATGGATGACACAGAATATAGGCAGTGGGTGGTCATTCAGGAAAGTTGAAAAGAGCATTGGGCCAAGGACAAAACCTTGGGGGACACCAGTGCTGATGGGGAGAGGAGGAGGTAAGAAATCACCAATTCTAAACAACTGAGTCCTACCCTCAAGCTAGGAGCGGAACCAGCTGATAGCGGAGGTGGAAATCCCTGCTGCTATAAGTTTATCAAGGAGGAGATAGTGGGTTACAGTGTTGAAGGCTTTGGCCAAGTAAACAAAGATGACAGAGGTGCTAAGGCCTTGATCCATACCTGAAAGAACAGAGCTGGTAATCTAGAGGGTTTACCTATAGCACTTTGACAGCGCTTAGCGCCAACATTCCCTTACAGCGACAGCTACAATGCCAACTGTCGGCATTGTAGCCACGTGGGGATGTCGGTGCTCATAATCGGGAGGCTGTGCCCCCAACACTCCCCTTGTGGGGGGCCCCTCACATCCCCTGATTCTAGGATTCTAACTCCAAGTCGGAGTTGGACCGGGGGGGGGGAAACAATCACCCAGCGAGGCAGTCCCGATCTGCACACTGACCACCACAGTGACAGGTGGATTTTGCACGATTCCTGCCGCTGTGGTGGTGTTCGCTGTCAGTGTTTCACTGCGGTGAGGGTAGAAAACAATAATGTTACAACATAATTGTTGTAAACCTAGTGTTTTTAAGCTTTTTATTGTAATGGAGAGTTGTTCTTTAAGATTGCTGCCCCCTGTCTTGCTTTCCCCTAACCAGAATGTTGAATTTATCACTAACCTCTGTCTTAAGAACATACGAATTTGCCAACAAAAATAGGACACCTGGTCTATCAAGTCTGCTCGCGTGTGCAGCTAGCACTCTCACCTTGCAGCTGCCCCACCCCATCACCTTCCCAATTACCCCCCTCTCACCTTGTCCCATCCCCTTTTGAAACTACCCACTGTCTTACAGTTTACCACTTCCTCTAGTAGAGCATTCCATTCTGCCATGACCCTCTCCATGAAAAATTGTCTCCTCATTTCCATCCTAAATCTTCTCCCCTCCAATCTAAGGCCATGCCCTCTCATGTCCCTCCCCCTCCTCAGCCTGAGTATACCTTCAGTACACCTGCCTTGTTTATTCCCTTTACATACTTAAAGGTCTCAATCATATCCCCCTGGTCCCTTCTCTCCTCTAAGGAGTACATGTTCAACTGTCTTAGCCTCTCCTCGTATGGTCTGTCCTCCAATCCCTGGATCATCCTTGTTACCCTGCATTGTACCTCTTCCAGTAATTTCACATCCCTCTTTAGATACGGCCACCAAAATTGCATACAGTACTCAAGGTGCGGTTTGACCAGTGCCCTGCAGAGGCAGGATCACCTCCCTGCTCCTGGAGGAGATCCCTTTCACGATACAACCCAGTATCCTGTTGACTTTCACTGTTGCCCTCATACAATGCTCTGTATTGTTCACCTTCCCCATTACAACCACTCCTAGATCCTTCTCCTCCTTAGTGGAACCTAGCTGTACCCTTCCCAGCTGGTAACCCTTCCCTGGGTTCTTTGCTCCAAAGTGCAGGACTTTGCACTTTTTCGCATTGAACCCGAACTGCCATGCTTCTGACCACTCCACCAGTTTGGTCAGTTCATTCTGTAGCCCCTGCCAACCTGCAATATCATCCTCCATCATCCCCAATTTGGTATCGTCAATGAATAGACTGATCTTATTCCTGCCGCCATACGAGATGTCTGCAATGAATATTCCAAGCAGCACTGGTCCCAGTATCCATCCCTGTAGCACCCCGCTCATCACAGCCCTTGGAGATGAGAGTTCCCCCCCACCACCACTACCCTCTGCTGTCTCAACTGCAGCCAATTCTAAATCCATTTAACCATCTTAGTCCCCACCCCCACATATCTCAACTTCCCTCCCAACCTCCCATGCGGCACCGAATCAAAGACTTTACTGAAGTCCAAATATATGACATCCACTGCATGACCCGTGTCCAATTCTTTGTGACCCAATCGTAATACTAAACTGGGTTCATCTGGCAGGATATTCCAGAGACAAACCCATGCTGGTGACTGTGCTGGAGCCCATTGTCTTCCATAAAGGTCACCAGCCTTTCCTTAAGTATTGTCTACTAACATACTAAAATGCCAGCAGAATAGGCCTAATGGTCTCTCGAGTCTGCTCGATTGGTCAGCCCCCACCCTGGGTCTGACCTTGCTGCCTCCCTTGCCTTCTCTGGCTTCTCCCTTCCCAGTTCCGGATATTCTAGCTGCATTGAATTTTGCTTCCAGAACCCTTCCCCTGTACCTGTCTCAGCCCCTTTTGAACCCCTCCACTGTCTCTGCCTCCACCAGCCCCCTAGGCAGTGCATTCCATGGCTCCACCACCCTCTCAGTGAAGTAGCACCTCTTCCTTTCTCCCCTGAATCTTCCCCCCTCCAGCTTCCACCCATGCCCTCTAGTGGCCCCCTCCTCCTTCCTTCAAAGCACCCTGACTGTTCCTCCCCTATTTACCCTCTTCATGTACTCTGAAGACCTCTATCATGTCCCCACAGTCCCTTCTCTCTTCCACTGTGTACATATTTAGCTCTTCAAACCTCTCCTCATAGGTCCTGTCCCCCAAGCCCCAAATCATTTTGGTTGTTCTCCTCTGACCCTCTCCAGGGAGCTTTAATGTCCTCTTAAGTGTGGGCTCCAAACTGCACGCAGTACTCAAGGTGTGGCCTCACCAAGCAGTTAGCACAGAGGGAGCATCACTTCCCTCCTTCTGAGGTGATCCTCAGCGATGCATCCCAGCATCCTGTTGGCCTTGGCTGCTGCCCTCCTAAAGTCTCCGAGTTGTTCATTTGACATCCACCACCACCCCCAGGTCCCTCTCAGCCATCGAGACCCTTAGCATTCCCCAGGTGTACACTTGGCCGGGTTTCTGGCTCCCAGGTGAGTACCTTGCATTTCTCTGCATTGAACCTCAGCTTCCACTTTCTAGACCATCTTCCAGAGCCTCCAGATCCCCTGTGGGGCCACCTTCCCCTCCTCCCCATCACCACCACCACCCCCAGTTTGAGTCATCTGCAAGAGACTCATCTCCTCCTGATTCCTGTCCTATATGTCAGAGACGGGGCGTTGAAACAGGAGGCCAAGGACTGATCTCGTGGGACCCACTAATGACCCTCTTTGGGGATGAAACTATCCGCCAACTCACGAACCTCTGGGTCCAGTTCTGAGCCAAATTGCCTATCCATCTGATCATCTGATTCCCCACCCCCATTTCTCCCAGCTTGTCCAACAGGCCATGTGAGGGAACAGAGTCAATGCCTTGCTGAAGTCTAGAAAGAGGATGTCCACTGGTCTCACCAAGGTCCAAGGCACTCGCCACCCAGTCATAGAACTCCACAAGGTTTGTCTGACACGATTTCCCGAGATGAATCCATGCTGTCTATCGCCCAGGCACCCTGACTTTCCAGGTCCCCCTAGCCTCTCCTTGACAATGCCCTCCATCACCTGTCACCACCGATGTCAGACTGACAGGCCTGTAGTTCCTCGCCACCTCCCTTGATCCCCCCTGTGAATAGGCACTATGCGCCACCTTCCAGTCCTGGGGCACTCACCCTGTCCTCAGAAAGATGGTGAAAAGTCTGGCCAGGGGTTTCTCATGAGACATCCGTGAAGTTCCTTCAGCACCTGGGATGTAATTTATCTGCCCTGCAAGCTTTCTCCTGCTCTAGGGAGCTGAGGGCTCTCACTCTCTCTGCTGTGATTTCACTCAGTACTCTTCTCCTGCTTAGCCCTTCCTCCTCCTGCCAGTGATGCCTCCCTCTCCCCAGACCCCATCGGTAAGGGTCCCTCCTCAGTATCTCTGTTTCCTCCCATGTGTGATGCAGCACCCCATTTTCTTGGTGAAACTGAGGTGAAGTACTCATTTAGTACCTCAGCCTGCTCCCCGGTCTTGTGCCCATCTCTTCCCTGATTTACTCGTGCTAATCTGCCCCTTCACCCTTTGTTTTCCCCAATGTATCTAAAGAACCCCTTGTTCCCTCTCCTGATTTCCTGGCCCAGGTTCTGCTCCTTCCTTGCCTCTTGGCAGCCCTCACCACCCTAGTGGCCCTTCTAGTCCATCACTCATACCCCATCCTTTCACTCCTTGAGCACTGAATTGCCTATAGGCTGCCTTCTTTCTCTGCACCACCTCCTGGACCTCCCTGGTCCACCACAGCAGGTTTTTCGCCCCACCACATCTTCTGTCTTACTCTTTGCACAGGTGCTGGTAGCATCTTGCACCCCTCTCCTGATGATTTCCCACCTACTGTCCCGCCCATGTCTGACCCAATCCCATCCAAATGCTCCTTAAGGATCCTTCCCATTTCTTAAATCTGTTCCCCTGAAGTCCAATTACCTCTGTCTTTGTGCAGTTTCTAGCCCTCCCAGGTCCAGAGCAGGAACCAGACCATGGTGGTCTACCTCGCAATCGGGTCCCTTACCTCAGGCCCCTAATTCCGTCACTGTCTGCCAGGACCACATCCAGTACCCGCGCTCCCTGGTCGGTTCCCCACCTGCTAAAGTTAAGGCAGCGCCTTGAAAGACATCCAACAACCTCTGTTCCCTGGTCACAGAAGATGTCATAGTCTTCCAGTCTGTTTCTGGCATGTTTAAGTCCCAACACCACCACCGTTCCTCTACCCAGTCTGCAGTGTCTCCCAACATCTGCCACCAGACTCTCCTCCAGCTCCTCCGCCAGGGCAGGGGGTCTATACACCACCCTATTTTTACTCTTGCCCCCTTGTTATCAAGGAGACCCAAACTGCCCACGGTTCCCTCCGCCTCCCTACTCCCCATGCCAATGCAGTTTTTGACTATCATTGCTACCTCTCCTCCCTTCCCTCCCCTGTCCTTCCTGAACATAGTGTAACCCTCCAGGTTCAGGTCCAGTCATGTCCTGCAGTGGCCCCAGGTCTCAGTGACCCGCTGCCACATCTACTGCTCCCTCAGTTAGCATCGCCTAGAGCTCAGGCATTTTATTTCCCAAGCTCCTGGCATTTAGCAGGACTACCTTCCACCCTTTCCCTATACTTCCATTTCCCCTGCTCGTGTTCCCATGGGGATTCTGTTTTCCCCCGGTCTGCACTTTACCAGTTGGCCTTTTCCTGCAATCCTCCATCTCCCCAGGGGGGTGGAGACAGAGTCCCTCCTTTATCAGCACCCCCTTGACAGCCTTTTCTCCCATCCCTCCCTCCCTCTTCACAAGTTTAAACCCCACTTTTCACCAATGAACCCCTCTATTTTCAACTTAAGGATTCCCTTCCCCTCCAAATTGAGATGGAGTCTATCTCTACCATACAGCTCCTTATCCTCCCAGGTCTCCCCCAATCCCCCATCAACCCATACCCTCTGGCCTCACCCATCCCTGAGCCACTGGTTTATCTCCTAAATCTTCCTTTTGTATTCCCCACTGGCCTTAGCACCGCGTGGAATTTCTGAGAAGAACTTCATGCATCCTATGTCATGACAGACCTAGCAAGCTCCCTGATCTTGCCTGTATCTCTAGCTGCCTATTTCCCTCAATGTCATTTGTACCCAGGTGGACGGTATGTCAGGAAACCCCCACAATCCTTTGCTAGCTGATATGCCTTGTGGCTTAGCCCACATTGCACCCGTTAGTCCAGGAAGCATTTTGTTCTAACTGGCCAGGCTTCTCCTCCCTATCAATTTGATACCCTGATCATAGAATCCCCCAACAGGAGCACTCTGGCGGCTCCTTTCCTCCATTCCCCCTTCCATGTCCCTCATCCTTTCTACTGGCCCTCCACCCAGCCAGCTCCTTGTTCCTAACCTTATCTAGGTGCCACATGCCACCCCTCCTTATTTACCCTGACCACCTCCCTCAATCCCTATGCACTCTCCTCTCCTAAGCATCCTTCCTTGCCTTGCTACCCCTCACTGCTTGCAACTGGTCCTTCTCCCCATCTGCTAAACTAGCCTGCCTGTCCTCCCTTGCCGCTTCCATTTAGTCCCTCCTTGCTTGTTGTGCTCCCTGGCCTAAACCCTCAGCTCCTTTACTAAACCTCCTTGTACTTCTGGTCCTTCTCCTTACCTTCCTCCCAACTGATCCTTCTCCTTGCGCTTTCCTCCCTCTTCCCCCCCTCCTGCTCTGATTCACTGCTCCCCATTTTCCTGCATTCCAGGTTCCCCCTATTCTTCCTGCTATCTGGCCCCTCACCTCCACCCCCCCACTCCCTTTCCATCTCTAACCACCCGTCATGGCTACATCACCCCCCTCTCCTCGAGCAGAAGAAAGGGAATTGGAAGCCAGTTTACTAATTAGCAGATCTAAGTCCGCCTCCCCACTGCTTGCTTCCTTCTGTCCAGCCCTGGCCATCTGCCTACTTCCCTGAGAATGTTGTCCCTCCTTTGTGAGGTCCTCAGTTACTGCTTGCTTCCTTGGTAGTGTCCTTTGGACCCCCTCTGCCAGGGTCCCTATGTGACCCTGAGTATTCTCCTGCCTCCTTTCCCCATGCTGCAACCCCAGTGCTTGGTGCAACTCTGTGGGAGATCCCACCCCTTTCCCCAACCATACCTCCCCTTCCCCAGCTGTCTCTAATCCCATAACCTCCTCCCTAAGCTGTGCCAGCTGGTAGGCACACTGGGCAACCACCAAACTTCCAAGCCCAGTCCAGTATCATGGCACCTTCACACCCTGTGCACCCCACTACCTCCCAAAGATGCCGACCCTAATGCCATGTGGTTTCCATCCTTCAGTAGGTTTCCTTGGGTGAGCCACCAGGTTCCCCCAGTCCAAGATACACCCCTACTGCCTAATCAGGTCACCCACTAATCTTAGATACGCAGTTTCACAGTACACCGGTAACCCTGTTACTAGGTGCAGTACAACAGTTCCAGTTCCTTCTGGGGAGACAAAGCAGCCAACACCACAAACCTGATTCAGCTCTGCCTCCAGTCAAATTAGCTGGTGAGACCACAGCCAGACCATTAACACCCTTCCCCCACTATATACAGTAATCTTTGCAGCTACTGAAGTCAGCAACAATGAGTCAAATTCAACTCCAAAGCCCCCAAAATATGTTTTGCTGCCAAAACAGGTCTCCAATTCAATCAGCTTCACTAAAACACATCAAAATAGGCCTAGAAATTAACAGATATGGGTCTCAATTCAAATACCCAGGCCCAAAGCAAATCCCACCAAATAGGTTTTAAATCAGAAGAAATAGGCCTCCACCAGCACAGCCTGTTACACAGTGAAACATCCAACAAATGAGCCCACCTTACAGCCACCAAACCAGTTTTCAAACTTCAATAGCCCCCACAACAATACCCTGCTAGCCCCTTAGAAGTAAGAAAGCAAAGAAACAACTTCTACCAAGTAAAATCCACAAGAACCCTGAAAAACAACAAGCAGCAGCTACTGTCCTGGAACACAACTGATCCTGTCCCCTTCCAGTTCCTTCTGAGGAGACAAAGCAGCCAACACCACAAACTTGATTCAGCACTGCCTCCAGTCAATTAGCTGAGTGAGACCTGAGACCATTAACACCTTCCCACTATGCAGTAATCTTTGCAGCTACTGAAGTCAGCCAACAATGAATCAAAATTCAACTCAAAGCCCCAAAATATGTTTTGCCAAAAGGAAACAGGTCTCAATTCAATCAGCTTCACTAAAAACACATCAAAATAGGCTTGAAATTAACAGATATAGGTCTCCAATTCAAATACCAGGCCCAAGCAAATCCCACCAAATAGGTTTTAAATCAGAAGAAATAGGTCTCCACCAGCACAGCCTGTTACACAGTGAAACATCCAACAAATGAGCCCACTTACAGCCACTAAATCAGTTTTCAAACTTCCAACAGCCCCCACAACAATACCCTGCTAGCCCCTTAGAAGTAAGAAAGCAAAGAAATAACCTTCTACCAAGTAAAATCCACAAGAACCCTGTAAAAATAACAAGCAGCAGCTACTGTCCTGGAACACAACTGATCCTGTCCCCTTCCAGTTCCTTCATCAGCTTCCTCATGATGGAAGTTAAGCTTATCAGCCTGTAATTACCTGGCTCATCCTTTGGTCCACTTTCATGAATCGGTACCATGTGGGCCATCCTCCAGTCATATGGTATGCACCCTGTGTCCAGGGAGGTATTGAATAGTTCTGCTAGTGGTCCAGCCAGGATCTTGGCCAATTCCTTCAACACCCTGGGATGTATGCCATTTGGTTCTGGTGCCTTATCCACCCTTATAGCTCTTAACCCTTCCAATACTCTACCCTCAGTGATCACCCCATCCGTTACCCCCTCTCCCACCCTGTCCACCCCCTGTGGTAGCTGCCCTCCTTTCTCCTCCTGAATACAGAACAGAAGTACTCATTCAGTGCTTCTGCCTTATCCACCCTTTCTCTGCCCACCCCATCCCTCCTTTAGCTGCTCTGACTCCTGGTAACTTCTTTGGACCTCTTCATATACTCCCTATCTCTCCCTTCCCAGACTTCTTGTATTTCTTGAACACTGCTTTTTAAGCCTCACCATTTCTAAGGCCCTCTACTTAACCAGCTTGGTTTGTTAGCCCTTCCTTTTTACTCTGCAATCTGGTACATGTCTCCAGTAGACTCCAATATCCCAATTTGATTTTTCCCATTTCTGATTTGCATCCCAGAGTAGCTATATTCCTTCCAGATGCCCCCTTAAGATTTCACTCATTCTGCCAAAGTCAGCCTGTCTGAATTCCACCACCCTGGTCCCTGTACAAGCTGCTTCTCTGCTCATATGAAGTGTGAACCACACCATGTGGTGGTCACACCAAACCAGCAGGTCCTCCACCCCTACTTTCTTTACAGCCTCCCTGTTGGCCAGAACTAGATCCAGTGTATTCCCCAACCTAGTCAGCTCAGTGACTATCTGTGCCAGGAAGCACCCAGTATATGGAAAATTGCCAAGACTGTGCCAGTTTTCAAGAAAGGAGATCCAAAGCTGTTGGAAAACAATCACCCTATAGCAACTTTGTCTCTGTAACAACCCCTTGACTCACCTTTGGCTGTTCTGGGGCCATCAAAGTCCTCACAGCAATAGCCTTTGAAGGGGCTGGCATGGGTTTGGATTGGTAGCCATAGAGTGGTGCGGTGCCTCCTCCTGAGGAAGTGGTAGGGAATATCTGTGGGCAAATAGCAGGTTACCACCCCCAGGAAATATATATTATCTGCCCCTCAAACAGTTCCCCACACACACAGACAGTGCCCCCCTTTACAGAAACACACTGCAGCAGTAATTAGCCTGAATAACAGCAGTATTTTATTGTGAGGGAGGGGGAAATGGGGAATAAAGCAGCAACAGCAATAACAGAACAATGATACTGGCAATCAGGTCTGCCCCCAAACAATCCCCACCTCCCACCTGCCCATGCACCCGACTTGCCCTTTGCAGCTGCCCAGAAAGGCTATACAGTCTTTTTGGTGGGTACCTCACCGCGGCGCACAAGTCAATGTGGAGATATTTTATTTGGGCCCTAACTAGAAATTCACAACTCTTTAACTTTAACTTTCATGCCTGGGCACAGCCTTAATCTTGGCGCAGTCTGCCCAGGACTTAACCACCCTTGCCCCCTTAATTTTGACTAGCTAGCTTGCTAAAGACTTCCCCAAAGCTGTTGCCCAGGGTACTTATAGTTCTGCAGTTCAAGGGGTGGCAGAGACTTGTTTCATTGTACTGTGCTGGTAAAGGAGCTGTTGATGTACAAGCAGCAGTTGACTGAAGAAATGATGAAAGCTGGATTTTACCTGCCAGGTCTTTCTAATCCTCACCGCAAGGGTCTTTGTATGTGGTGTTCACCTGGCAGGTCTCTCGACATCTTCCTCTCTGGTTGTCTCCTCTTCTGTCTGGGTATAGAGCAGGCTGATGGTTCCCGCTGGCACATACTTTTTCTCAACTGCAGTACTGAAACTGGGCTTTACACAGTCTCTATTCCCAGCATGGATAGTCACTTCAGACTGCAGCAGAAGCAGTCTTCAATGCGCTTACCCCACTGAGGGGGAACACAGCTTGCAGATCACTTTACTTTCAGCTACAGACACTGTGGCTTTAGGCGTCGAGCTTTACTGTCTCTGCTTTTCAGCTGCCAAACTCTACTGTCACTTTCTGCACTGCAGAACAGTCAGTTCTCTCCCTCTGGTAGCAGGTCTTCAAAGTCTCTCACTTTAGCTACGGAGTCTTTCTTTCACAGCTGCAGGTTCAAATCTCAACAGCAACTTCCAAAGTCTCAGCAGCAAATTATTCAAATGCAGGTTCAAGTCTCACCCTGGGAACCTCTCACAATGTTCAGTTATTTTCCCAAAGGCTGTTTGCTTCTGCAGGCATTCTGCAGCTTGTCCAATACTGGGGCCAGACAAGGCCTTTGGCCAAACAGGCAGGCCTTTAAGGATAGCAAGCCACTACAGTCTCTCTCATCTCTGACCTCTCTGTCTAATCTCTCAGAATCTCCCTTTTGTTGCAAACAGTCCTTTTATCAGTTTTCCAGCAGCCCTTCCCATGTGCTGCAGCAGGTGTCCCATTGAACAAATTATATGCATTTGCCTCAGTTGATGCCCTGTTGGTCCTTCATTTGGGCACAAGAATTGTCCCTCCTTTTACTCCCAAAAGTCCTTTGTGCAGTACCATAAGTCTCTTTGACAGTCCTTGTCTTTTGAATGGCTGAGCATGTTGGTTAAGGGTTGCTAAAATGGCTGCTAAAACAGAAAGTTTGTATGCAGTCCCAAGTTTTTTAAGCTGCTTCTGTAGCTAAACAATTCAATGTTATTTTACATGTATCCCCCAGTTCTGCAGCAGCCTCTAACTTGTCACATGGCTGCATTGTTATAGATTAAAGCCTTTTCCCCTGCATGTCTCTGCTGCCAATTCTACAATTCCTCCAGGTGGCAGACAGGCTCATTAATATTCATTGACCCCTCTTTAATATTTATAGCCAGTCCTCCCAAGCGCTCATTGGCACTCTTGAGATAAAACAATTTTCAGCTCCTCCAGTGCCTCCTCTGAGTCTCCAGACCCCAGTTTACTCATTTTGGGGTCCAGGAGCACCAGGGAGGCTTTTGGTTGGCCACAGTAGTGGCAAGAAAACCAATGTGTTCCAGAGTGCATATACGGACCACTAGCCCGCATATTCATAAGGCTGCTCTGTGGCAGTTTCATGGCTTTGCTCCTCTGGCCCCTCTCTTGCAAGGCAAATGCTTGGGGTTGGAGAGAGACTCAGGGACACAATGGAACCTGTGACAAGTAGTGGTGAGGATGTAGGGGCAATGGGAGCAAACCAGGTAAGCCCAGAATGGGGAGCTCATATCTGTCCTTAGCAAGATACTTGAGAAGCTAGTGGCCTCACAGGTCACAGAGCACCTCCACAAATATGAGCTGCTATCACCTGCCCAACATGGCTTTAGACAGGGTCACAGTGCAACCACAGCCTGATCCAGTTAACAAATGGCACCAAGGTAGCCATGGACAGGGGCATGTTCACTGGAAAGATGTTCATTAACTTGATACAGCCTTTGATCTTGTTGATCACACTATTCTCAAAGCCAAAGTGTTGCCCCTCGGCATTTTGACAGAGCTATAAACTTTTTTTCAGCTATCTGGGAGACAGACAGCCGTTTATAAAAGTGAATCAGTCTAAAGCCATGTTTATATGGCCGCAGCACTGTTGCATTTGTGCTGCACACTTTCTGCTGTGTCGGCTGCTGCTGGCTCAGTAAACTGTTCACACAGCACACCCTCATGATAACGCAGGTTGTGCTATGGAGGGGCTGTACAATCGCTGGGCTGGGTTGTTTCAGCTGACATCTGCAGTGACATGCTGCTTTTTGTGACAATCCCCAAAAAACACATATGCCCTGTTAGGAACAATGAACAAGAATAAATACATACAGAGCTCAGTTTAAGTGGGGAAATACTTTATTGGGTTGAACGCTACACAAAACACTTTTGTCCCAACAATATTGTTCCTTGTTATTCTTACTCGCATGCCAGTCGGTCTTTCTGCTATACTTCCTGGTTCTGGAGAGAGACTCATGGGACCAGTGGAGGATGCTGGGAGAGAAGGCTTTGCATCGAAGTGAGTGTAATAGAGGATTCACACCGCAGGTTAACATGCTCACTCCAATACACGTCTCCACTCCTGAGTTGGAGCAAAAAAAGGATCCAAAACTCTCTTAGGGTGCTGCAGTAAGTGTCTACATAGCCGACTCTGCAGCACATCAATCTGTTTGCATGGATTGATGTGCAGCAAAGTCAACAGTGTTAACAAGCCTTAAATCTGACCATACAACTATTAATTCTGAATTTCTTCTAGGCTCCACACTGGGCCTGCTACTTTTCACCATTTTTATCAATAATATCTCTAGGGTTCCTGCCTCACACTCTACCCAGCTTTATGACAATGATATGGGACTCTACAGTGAATCCAATAATGTGGCGGATATTAACTCTCAGCTTAACATCAACATCTGTAAGGTTCCGTCTTGATTATTACAGAACACCCTTCTCTTAAACTCTTGCAAGAGTTACTGTTATTTGGTCCTGCACACAAACTGAGGGCCTGTGCAGACAAACAAAAACAAACACAGCAGCTGCAGAAATCTCAGAGTTTTGAGAGCCAAAACTTAATCTCAAATGCTAAAAGACTAAAAAAACAGTGCCCATAGAAAAACAATAAAAAAAAAATAATAATAATCAAGGTGCTGCGTCAGTGTGTGGTCTGAAAACAACACAAAATGGTAATATTAAATGCATGCTAAAAATAGAAAATAGAGTTAGAACTAACGTTTCGACCATTGGTCTTCAGAAATTATCTAAAGAAACAAGTAAAGTTAAGCCACGAGGAAAGAATGGGTCTACTGGCAGAATTAATCCATGGTTGACAGGGGGGTTGGGCCACGAGGTCGAAGGCCAGAGTGGGTCCAATCCACCAACTATAGATTAATTCCACTGTAGACCCATCGCTTCGAGTGGCTTAATCCGCTTGTAACATGGCTAGCAATTTAGTAGGTAACTGTTTACGATTATTATTAGACAACAATATTATGAATAAGACAGTGCAGTCAAAATATCACTTTTCTGTCTCACTACTCTGTCGTTCAAAATGTGCGCTTGCATGTTGCAACTTTGTCATCTATTAATATGCTGATGTCCTTTTCTGTATCTATACATTGGTGGCTATAATCTGCAGCACGCACAGACACACTGCTCCTATGCCGCGATTTCCTTTCTCTCTATATTTTTCCTGCGTTTCAGCTCCGTTGTCCACTACTTCTGCTGTTCTTTCCTGTTGCACTGTGGGTATTTCAGCCCTATTTCCATAGTACCGTGCACATCTCACTACTGCTATGACTTACAGCCACTTTTCAACAGCGTGATAGTATTTCTACAGTTGAAGCTCCCTCATAGTGTGGGACTTTACATTGCTGCACTGATTCCCTGCTATTGCTACGGGTCTTCTACTAACCACGATTCCTGTCTTTGCGGTCACCACTGCTGACATTGTTTTCTTTCACCCATGGTCATGTCTTAGTCTGTCAAGATTTCTGCTATTATTCCCTTTTGTACACTAGCTGTGCCAGTCCCCAACCTGTCTGACGTTGGTTGCTGTGTTGCGACTAGGACACAAGAACGCGTGGCGCTTCTCATGCTGCGCTGTGTAGACAGTGCTCCCTCGCCAACGCGGTTGTGCACCAGCAGCTAAATACCCGGCCGTTGTTTAATACATTTTCGTGGACCGCTCCCTCCATGATCTACTGTAGTATTAGACCATGGTTGCTGATGTACCACATGGCCTTTTTCAACCTATATTACTGCTTCATTTTGTTTCTCTTTTTTTTACCATGTTACAAGCAAAGTAAACTTTGCCTTTTTCTCTTTTAGATAATTTCTGAAGAACAACTATGGTTGAATCATCAGTTCTAACTCTATGTTCTATTTTCAGCATGTACTTAATGTTACTAGTTTGTGTTGAATAAAAAGACTGATAAACAAGCAAGTAAATCCAGCAAGGCCTAATAGTTAAGCTAATGGAAAACATTTTTAGGGCTGTGGGAGGAGCCTACAGCCCTTCTGTCATCCGTAGCTGTAAAAATGGCTTTTCTTGGAACTTCTGTTTTAGACATTTGTATGTATTCCTCCACAACTGCAAAGTACTGCACCCCCTCTGATATTTGCTATTTGTTGCTCTATGTTAAAGGCATCTGAAGGGGGATGGGGATGCTACTGTATTGTACCTCAGAACTTCTCAGGATATTAACAAAATAACTTTTTAAACTACTGTTTCTATCATCTGTTCAGCTCAGTCTAAAAGATTTATTCTATTTCATTCAGCAACCTAGTTGACTCATTTCCTCTTGGTTTTTGTGAAAACAAAAGTTGGACTCTGTGTCAGATTACGGAAAGTAGAATGCAGATTGTTAGCTGCCTGACATTCCTTTCCACATGACAGATTGGAGGCAAACAGTGGAAACAGAAGACTGGTTTTTTCCCCCCTCATTTTATAATATGATGTGCTAAGTGTGTGTTTAGTTGCAGGGTCAGGGCCTTGAAGAAAATAATAACATTTATGTAACTCATTCAAGATTCCATTAGGTGGCCAGAAAAAAGTCTGAGAGAATTTGTGTAAAAACTAACAAATGAAAGATGCAAAAAATAGCATGCACACTGGCCTCTGAAACTGGAAGATCAGAAGGTTGTGGGTTCTATCCCCACACTAGGCATGTAGCTTAAAGAGCTTGTCTACTGCCTAAAACTAATATTAGATTTTAAAAGCAGTCGACCAGTACTTTTTATATTTGAGGTACTTTATCTTTTCCCTTTGTTTAATTAGAAGATTGTTTACCTGATGTTAATATGTGTGATGTGTGGAACAGCACTCTGTGGCAGCTGACTTAGCTAGCTATACTGCCCCACTGCATCACCAGCATCGTGACCTCACTGACTGTGACATCTCTGCTACTTAGGAACAGCAATTCAGTGACTGCCAGGTCATTCACATGTAATTTCACTGTCAGCGAAATCACAATGCTGCTGATGATGTAGTGGGTGGGCAGTAGAGCTAGATATGTCAGCTGCTATGCTAAGAGCTGTTCCACACATCCACCACAACCTTATGACATAGAAGACTCTCTGATGGGCTAAAAGTAAAAGAAAGGTACTTCGGAAATAAAATGTTATAACTGACTACTTCTTAAAATTTACATTATTTTCCTGTCTGCCTGTTTTGGCTTCACTAGCTAAATCCCAATACTGACACTGTAGTGCAGCATGGGGGGGTGTGCTCCTGTCTTTTCTGTCTTCCTGTTCAGGTGGATGTTAAAGATCCTATGGCACTTCTCAAAAAGAGTAGGGAAATTTTTATTAAATATAAAAACAGAAATCATAACACAATAAAGAATGTACAAGGCTTAATCTGTTCCTAATGTGAAATACTAAACACAATTTTACTCTATAGTATAAATTAAATATTCATTTATACTTAATAATATGAGAAAATCCTTTCCACCAATTTTTGACCTTAGTTGAATTATACATTTGTGTTTCTTTTAAATATACTTTCAACAATTCCTTTATAACCAATTGACAATAACCCTCATAAGAAATATTTTTTTGATATATAACCCATTGGCATCTAACCTCACAAATAAAATCATAAACATCCAAAAAAAACAGCTAAAGTACTATGATCAAATGATACAAAACTGGAAGGATAAACACCTGTAACTAAAATTTCATAATTTAAATTGGCTAACCAGAAAAAATTAAATTTTTCTGCTACGTATCCCCACATTTTTTTTGAATATGAGCATTGAAATAAAAAATGTTCCATTGTTTCTTCTTGGTTAATACATTCAAGCTATGGACAATTCCTTTCTTCTTTTGCTTTATATTTAGCATTTCCCCTCAGATTTGATTTCCCATACATTATAAGCCACTGAGTTTCCCACATAAAGGCTGTAGTCCTAGGATTATTAAGTTGTCTTAGTATGTATGAATTCTGGGCTGTAGAACAGTTTTTAAAGCTTGGTTCTGTTGGGTATATTTGACTCATAATGTTATTATACACTGCCTTAACGGTATTTGCAACTATCATTGCCTTGGTCATCTGCCATTTATGTAGCTTTTGAACTGCTGGCCTAAAATAGACACGAATATGGGTATGTGGGTTAAGTTTTGGGGTCATGTTTTACCATGCCTTAAAGTAATGTCCCAAAGCCGTCCCAATCCAAATATCTTCTCTACTATATAGTAGTTGTAGCCCACTTTTAATTGTTTGTGTGAAAAATAGTGAATGAAAGAAAACAATGGGGTCTAACATTCCGAGTCCTCCTTTCCTTTTCTCTAGGTAGGTAAAACATCTTTTGACTGGATTGACTCTATTACCCCATAACATCTGGAAGAAAATGCTGTACAGCCAGGTCTCATACTGGGTAGGTAAAAGAAATATCATGGCAACATATTGTGAGCAGAGCACTAAAAATTGTTTAAGGGCATGAATACGTTTCAGCTTAGAAAATTTCCACTGCCTCCATCGGGATACTTTTATTTCAACTTTGTTTAATACAATGTCCCAATTTTCATCTGGAAGGTTTTGTGAACCAAAAAGGATTCCTAAGATACGAAGTGGCTCAGTAGTTATTAAAATATTATTTTGATTGATATCATTGAGATGCCCTGCACCTATAGTTAGGCCTCTAGTTTTTGCAATATTAAGTTTTGCATTTGACACCCTTGAAAAAAAAATTAAATTCATTAAAAAACTCCTGAAGTTATTCAATTTGTGTAAAAAATAGGCAGGCATCATCTGCTTACGCTTATACCAGTAACTGCATTCTTTGATCAGGACCACAAATACCTTTCCATTTAGGAGAAATTGTCAATGACCGTAAAAGTGGTTCTAAAGAGAAAATATATAATAGAGGACTTAAAGGGCAACCCTGAAGAACACCAGTTTTTAGTGTGATACCTTTTGTTTGAATACCTTTGATAAAAGGAAAAACCAAGGCGGATATGTATAAGGGCTGGATAATAGTTGTAATCTGTGAGGGGATCCCAAAGTATTTTAAAACTATAAACAAGTAAGGGAGATATACTCTATCAAAGGCTTTCTCCAAATCTGCAGAAATTAAATACCCAGTCTTCCCTTCTAATGATAAATGCTCTATTGTGCCTCTTATAACCATAATGCCAGATTGAATCTGCCTGTCCAGCAACCCACGTTATTGATAAGGTGATATCACTTTAGCAGCATACTTTTTAAGCCTATTGTTGAGGAGCATTGTAAAAATTTTATAATCTGAATTTAAAATTGTAATGGGTCTCCAGTTTTTAATGTCACCCTTATCCCATGATTTAAAAATTTGAATTATTAATCCTTCTGAAAAGGAGGGAGGAGGTGCTTTTCCTATCATGAGGGATTGATATACTAAAAGCAGACATTTAGCTATTTCTGCTTTAAAAGTTTTATAAAATAAGTTTGGGAGACTATCAAGTCCTGGCGAAACTTCATTTTTTAAAGTTTGAATAACTGATTCAAGTTCATCCATGAAAAATGGTCCAAGTAGCTTAGTAGCCTCCAGTGGCAAGGAAGTGGCTGGAAAAGCACCTAGATATTCATCAGTATCTTTTTTGCAGAATGGGAGAACTAGGATGTAAAGATTCAAAGTGAGTTTTTATAATTTCTCCCATCTCAGTTATGTTGACAATTGTTTTTCCATTAGACACGAGATAGTCCATTTTAGTTGATTCTCTCAGTGTTCTACAAATCTCAAAGGGATCACCAATTAAGGTTTTTTGAGTACTGCTAGACAGCATGGCCTTTAAGTGTTTGTGCTCTGTCATATTGGAATTGCTTAATTTCTTCTTTTATATGTTCAAATTGTTTAGAATAATTTAACTGAGAGGTATAGGCAATAGAGATTAACTGTTGTAACTGTTTCCTAAGTGTTAGGTATGTAAAAAATTCAGAATTTCTTTTATGGGTTCCATATTTTTTAAACCACTTACTTAAATCAGATTTTGTATCCATCCACCATTCCCCCAAATCAGAATATAAAAAAGCAACAGATAGTCGGGCTTTAAGAATGGCCAGAATAGTGCTTTTAACCTGCAGATTAGTAAGAATGGAAGTGTTCAGTTTCCATCTATTTTTCCTATGTGGTGTCAAAGTCATTTGTGCTAATGAGCAGGTCAAAAGAAGATGGTCTGAAAACTCAACTGGAATTGTCTGAAAGGCTCCAGTCAGAACCGAAGGGGATACAAACATGTAATCGATTGCGGTTTGAAATGTACCTCTTGTAAAAGTGTATTGGGTCCCCGAATTCAAATACTTAAAACAATTTAAAAGGCCTGCTAATCTGATGATTGCTTCCAAAGCATTGGAATCACAGTAAATATTTTTATTCATTTGCCCTTTAGTTAATGAACTACAGTTAAAATCCCCCCCAAAGAAAATCCTACAGTATATGAAGTTACCAGAAAGGGTTGTATAGCTTTCATACAATTCACTCTTTCAGCTTTTGTTTGAGGATTATAAATGTTGATAAATCTACTATCTATATTATTCCATTTTCCATCAAGAATTAATACTCTTCCTGGAATCAAATCAATTAACTTATAAAGCGCAAATCAGTAGGAATCAAACAAAATTCCCACCCCATCAGCACTATCCATGCCAAAAGACCAGTAAGAGGGGCCCCAAGGCCAATCCCTTTTAAAGGATGATACTTGTTCGATGGAAAACATCCAAGTCTCTTGTATAAAGCTAATGGATATATGTACATCAAGCAGATACTGAAACCAAGCCTGTCTTTTTACCGTATTTAAAATACTATGTACATTCAAAGAACCCCATTTCTGCAATGCCATTTTCTAGTTGGAAAAGAACAGCTCATTTTTTTCCTTTTTTTCTTTTTTTTCTCCCTTATACTCCTCAGCAGTTAACCCTGCCGTATCCTGTATGGATGTTGGGGAATCTGAGTCACCTATATCCATTTCAGAATCTCCCCAGTTTGTGAATAATGCAGCATAAGAATTATGAGCTTCTAGTGAAGTAATAGTGGGAGAAGGTTTAGTTTTTAAATTTCTTGAAGGCCTTCTGGGAGGTAAAGGTGAGAAAGGAGCTTCATCTACTGGAATTTTATCTGGGCCAGCTGGAGCCACATAACATACGGGTTCCAGGAGCACCGAATCAGAAGGGTCTGCTCCTAAGTCTTCATCTTTAACCTTACCAGAAGTAGTATCTGAAGTTTCATTTTAAGAGGGACCAAAGGGGGTTGGGGGTTGAGTGGGTACAGCTCTCTCTTCCTGTTGTTGGGGAATGATGTTAGATTCAGGAGGGACAGGGGGTATTTTTGAAGATGCCTCCTGTGTCTGTTATATCAGTAAATCAGGACTAATACAAGAAGCTTTGTTTTTAGCCACCCAGGGGCATTCCTGAAATACATGACCAAATCCTTCACAAAGATCACATTTAGTGTGATTAGCACACTGCATAGTCACATGCCCTATTTCCCCACAGTTATTGCATCTGGGTTGATCACACACACTAGATAGGTGTGTTTTAGAACCACATTTATAACAGACTCTCGGTTGGCCACCATAAAAACAAACCCCCCATCTCTACCTAACATAAAAGAATTAGGTGTGTGCTCATTACCTGAATCTGATTGCCTCAGTTTTACTTTATATTTCCATCCCCCTGTCCAAAATTGTTCCGAATCTAGAATGGGTTCAGGGTCACTGAGAACTTCACATTTTTGTGACAACCATTAAGTTATGTCCTCTACATGGACCCCCTCATTCCGAAACAACACAGTAACAAACTTTATCAATGGTTTCATAAGTGGAATTACCAAAAAGGGGGTCCACATAGGTAAAACTTTACTTGCCCATAGCATTCCCAAAATAAGTCTAACGCATATGAGGTTCTAAAGCTCACATCATAATTGTCTTCTCCTGAAATATTAATAAATGTGAAAACATCTTCAGGGGAGAAATTCAGAGAGTCTTTCAGTAAACATTTCCCAACATAATATCTTTCAGGACGATCAGCCAATCCTCCTTTATAGTGGATTTGTACAGTGTTCCGCTTTGCAGCAGCTTCTCTCCTGGATTTAGAAAAAAGTTCAGACATTAAGGGTTTTTTATTTTCTGTAATGGGCACCTCACTGGCTACAGGAGGATCAATAGATAAAGATAGAGGTTTTGCGACCTCAGGAGTATCTTCATAATTTTTTATTTTAGCAGGAAATGCTATTTTATCAGAAGGCAAAGCTGACACTAAGAGAGATCTCTGCAATTGAGTATTATTACTCTCAACTAAATTAGTTTCTTTAGGTTTCCAGTCAGGTACAGAGTGCTGTAAGTTAAAAGCTGTGTCCCATATTGGGTCAGGAGTCCAAGTCCCAGATGCTGTCTTCTCCCAACTGGCCCCCAGGAGCGCTTTTTGAGGTGACCAAGTCTCATCATGAAAAAAAAACTTCTTTCCCTTTAATTTGTGCAGAGTTTGTCTTAATCTGCTCAGAGAGAGTTTCTCCCATCTTCACCTCTTGAGTTTCTGAGCTCCTACTGGAGTTTTTTACTTTTTTCTGTCTTTAAAAACCTGAATTCAGTCACCCCTGTTTGCCGTGAGGCTTCTGTTTGGCCAAATTTCCTCTCATTCAAGTAAGGACTTATACCATGTTACAATTTCAGTTGGTTACCATCTGTACCCCCCCCACCACCACCCCTGGTGCTCATGAACTTCTGAAGAAGTACTGGTTGGTCCGAAAGCTAGAGCACTTTTGTTCTTGTTGTTACATCTATGTTGGTCCATTAAAAGGTATCAAATCATTTTCTTCTGGATCTATTCTTGCAAGGACCAATACGGCAACTACTAAATCTAGATTGCTGTAATATTAGCCACTGCACTGAAATACATTTGTGGTATTCCAGAAAGGAGACCACCCCCTTCTTGTAGTTTAAATGTGTAGGATACATTTCACGGGTATTTTATTAAAACACATGCTATTTATAGGAATCATAAAAACTACATTACTATATAAAACATGTTTTAGAAATGCCATTAAAAAGTTTCCTAACTAGACATTTCTTCAATTATTACAAATGATTGGGCAGAAGGGACAGAATAAATTTCTGCAAGGAGTGTGTTCTGTGACCCTAAAGCACAGGCTGAAGAAATCCTGATCTCTAAGGCCCACCCCAAATTAAAAACAACAATTTGAATAGACAATGTGCTTTGCATAAACAGCCCTCATTTTTCTGCTCGGAGGATTTTTAAAGCATTGAACTTGTTACAGTCCCTGTTTACTCAACCGGTTACAGAGAGAGAAGACAATGATCTGCTTCATTTACTTTGCCTGGGCAGTGCTGATGTATATTCAGGGTAAGAACAGAAACAAATATCATTCATGAGTTATATTGAAAGGCTTGTCTTCAACAACTTTATTTCTAATATAGTTATACATTTTAATCTTGGGAATGTGGTGGAATTACAGTACTGTACTGTTTAAGTAGCCAGAATACTGAAAGTTCCTGTTTATGTGCTCAGCTGTTTAGGTGTTAACAACAGCATTTTATCTTTTCTTTCTATGCAGATTCCAAAGGGGACATTGTGATGACTCAGTCTCCTCTCTCTAAATCTGTGTTACCAGGAGAAACCATCACTATTACCTGTAAAGCCAGTTCAAGTGTTTCTAGCTACATAGCCTGGTACCAGCAGAAATCTGGACAAAGTCCCAAGCTCCTAATCTATGGTGCTAGCACCCGTCCCTCTGGAGTCCCAGATCGGTTCAGCGGTAGTGGATCTGGAACTGACTTTACATTTACAATCAGCAATGTTCAGACTGAAGATGCTGGAGATTACTACTGTCAGCAGTATAGTAGCATCCCTCTCACAGTGATACAGACCATAACAAAAACCTCCTGTAATGACAGTGACACAGACCATGTGCACTTCTAGATTATACAGCTAGTGCATACCCTTGGGGGTTAAACTATGGGATACCCATCCTTCTTTTTAACTCTATTAATGGCAATGGAATATTGATAAATGTCAGGCCTTTTCCTGTAATTGGGTCTAATAAGATTTGAGCAGGTATTCCATGTATTATTTGAGTCAAAACCTCAATAAACTATATATTTTTGAATTCCTAACCTATTATTCTTTTAATTTAGCCATACATTGATAGTATGGAAACAATGTAATTGTCACATGATCAAATCCAATATGGCCACCATGATACCCTCTAATGCTACTAGTTCACTGACCATGACACCCAGCGAATACTCGGGTGTAACATCTAAATTTCAAAATACAGGTTTAGTGGCAAAATATGTGTTTTATAAAAAAAATATGCAAGTATGACAATAAATTATGCATTTTCATGGATTGTTGCTTTTTATTCAAAATTGTGTATTGGGCCCAATTCAGGCATGTGGAGAACCACTTATATCACTGTGTTCTGTATGTCACTAAATCCATGAAGTAATGATAAGAAATAGACAGAAATGCTTGTCAGGGTAGTTGAGGAGTAAAATAAGCCATAGAATGAATCAAATGACTTGATGCCTTGGGTCACATGATCCAAAACAAGATGGCGGCCACTTTTTAGTCACTTACAGTAACAAAACACAACTTTTGCTTGTTTACATGCATAAATACATGTGAAATATTGAATAGGTGTGATATTCAGCTATTTGTTATAGATACAGGTGCCTGGATATAATTACTGATCTGGAATATTACACTGCATCCCCATTTTATCTGAAATAGGGTACCATACCTCACTACCAAAGCTGTGACCAATTCAGGCCTTTGGTGTACACCTATGGCACTGTTGATATATGTCACTAAATCAATTAACTAATGGCAGTAAATGAAATAGAAATACACATCAGGTAGGTGAGGGAGTAGAAAAAGAAATAAGACATGAACAATGACTTGATGCCTTGAGTCCACTTGACCCAAAACAAGATGGTGGCCACTTTCTTGTCATTCACAGTAACAAAACACACCATTTGCTTATTTACATGGATAAATACACGTGACATATTGAATAGGTGTGATGTTTTCCTATTTGTTATAGATGCAGGTGCCTGGTATAATTTCTGATCTGGAATATTACACTGCACCCCCACTTTGTCTCAACTAGGGTACCATACCTCACTACCAGGACTGTGACCAGTTCAGGCCTGGGAGGTAGCACCTATGGCACTAAATGCTATGTGCCACTAAATCAATGAAGTAATGGCAGAAAATAGGGAGAAATACTTGTCAGGGTAGCTGAGGAGTAAAATAAGCCATAGAATAGTCAAATGACTTGATGCCTTGGGTCACATGACCCAAAACAAGAAGGTGTCCACTTTTTAGTCACTTACAGTAACAAAACACACCTTTTGCTTGTTTGCATGCATAAATACATGTGAAATATTGAATAGGTGTAATGTTCAGCTATTTGTTACAGATACAGGTGCCTGGATATAATTTCTGATCTGGAATATTACACATATTACACTGCACCCCACTTTGTCTCAACTAGGGTACCTACCTCACTACCAGGGCTGTGACCAGTTCAGGCCTGGGGTGTACCACCTATGACACTATGTGCTATATGTCATTAAATCAATGAAGTAATGGCAATACTTAGGCAGACATACTTGTCAGGGTAGTTGAGGAGTAAAATAAGCCATAGAATGTGCAAAAGACTTGATGCTTTGGGTCACATGACGCAAAAAAATGGCTGCTATTTCATAGTCATTTACAGTGACAAAACACACCGTTCGCTTATTTACATGGATAAATACAAGTGAAATGTTGAATAGGTGTTATGTTTAGCTGTTTGCTATAGATACAGGTACCTGGATATAATTACTGATCTGGAGATGTTACACTGCACCCCAGATTATCTCAGATAGCTCACCATCAATCTATACGGACAATTAAGAAAATCACAGGACACTGTTCATGAGCAGAGGTCTTAAAATGACTATGTTGAAAATTTGGTGAAAAAATTCTTCAGATGTTTTGCAATATTACTAATGAGACATTGAACAGAACTGGCCTCAGGACCGATCCCTGCAGCACCCCACTGGTCGCCCCTCTCTAGACTGCATACCATTTACCACCACTCTCTGCCTCCTGTCTGTTAGCCAGTTTCTAACCCAGTTTACCACCCTTTCCCCATGTCCAGCCTACCCAGCTAGTTTATCAGCCTCCTATATGGGATGCTGTCAGCGTTTGCATGAAATCAAGGTAAGCGTTGTCCCTGCCCCACCCTGATTCACTTCTTTGTCACCCAGTCAAATAAATCAACCAGATTTATCTGACATGATGTCCCCACTGTGAATCCATGTTGTCTATGGTCCTGGGTTCCGATGACATCTAGATGCTCTACATCTCTTTCTTTAAGCAATGTCTCCAAGGATCTTCCCACTACTTCAAGGTGAGGCTGAATGGCCTATTGTTCCCTGCCTCCTCCCTGCTGCGGACTTGTGTAGAGGGACCACATGTGCCCTCCTCCAATTCACTCATGTTGAATGAATCAGTGAACATGCCGCCAGAGGTACTGCTATCTCCCTTCGCAGTTCTGTTAATATCCTTGCCGTGATGCCATCTGGTTCCATCGCTGTCTACCTTCAATTTAGTGAGCTCCTGCAGACTCTTTTGCCTTTGAATGGACTATTGTCCACCTCTTCACCCCTTGGCAACTGCTGTACTGCTGTGGCCCTTGCCCTCCACTCTTCTGAATACTGAACGGAAAGACACAGTGGATGTCTTGGAGGAAGGCAAACTGTCACTTCCAAATACCTAAACAGCACATACAAGCAAGCAACATTCGGCATTGACAAATGCTTGTTTTCTCTATCTTACTCATCTTATCAAAGTTTGTGTGTCTGAAGTTTATGACTGACATACTTGTTTTACTTGTCTCCCTCCCTTCCCTGACCCTGAACCATACTGTGCTGTGGTTGCTGGTGCCCAAGAATTCTCCCACCTGCACCTTCTCCACACTCTCCCTGTTAGTCAGGACTACATCTAACAAGTTGCTTACTATCATTGGCTCCCTGACCAGCTGTTGAAGGTATACCCCCTGCAGCTCATCCATCGCTCCTGCTCCTTGCCAATGCTTCATCTGGGATTTCCCAGTTAACATCTGGGAGGTTGAGGTCACCCACCAGTAGCAGTTCTCCTTTCTGGGCCAGCCTCACAATTCATAGGTTTCATAGGTTAAACAGAGCCAAAAGACTGTAGTCCATATTGCTCACCAATTTATTAATTATACCCCTTAATTAAGTTTGTGCACAAAAAAGTATCCAATCAGTTTTTAATTAAATGCATTTTTCACTGGCCACCACTACATCAGTGGCAGGCCATTCCATATTCTGACACTCTAACTCGAGAACCATGAACTTCTCTGTTTTGTTCTGCAGTGTTCTACCATTAATTGTAATGGATGACCGCTGGTTTCATAAATCACCTCACTAAAGACAAATCCTAAGGTATCCCACAAACTATCATCTTGTAAGGCACGATACACCAAACATAGATTTCCCCTCAATGATTACCTGAGTTAGCCATTTATTATCCACCTCCCCTTTTGCAGGCGGCCTTTATACCACCCCCAGCCACAGGGATTCATCCCTCTTCCTAACTAGTGTTACCACAGTAGCTCAGTCTCCCCTTCCTCCTTCTGCCCTTTGGTTACATTATTGATTTCCTGTAGTATAAGGCAACCCCCTCGCCCTCCTGTCCCTTCCTGAGCAGTCTATATCCTGGAATGGTTGTTTCCCAGGTGTGATGCTCTGTTCACCACCTTCTAGATCTAGTCCTCATTCCTCATAATGGCCTCCAGATTCACTTTTATTTCCCAAACTTGGCATTTGCTGCTAATCCTTCCTCCAGCCTCCCCATTGTTCCTTCACCTCATTCCCTCTTGCCCAACAATGTAGTGCTATCATGGGGGGCTTGTAGCACCCCAAACTTTCTTCCTTGTGGAGCAGATCCCCCCAACCTAGTTTAAATTGTAGGTATCCTCTATCAATTCTTCTAGTTTGCTTTTTAATACTGCCACCCCCTCCATATTCAGATGCAGTCTGTCTGATGCAAACAAGCTCTTATCCCACCACATAGAGCCCCAGTCCCCTACTAACCCTTACCCCATTTTCTCACCCCACCAGCCACTCATTGAACTCCCTTATCCTCATCTGCCTATCAGTGCTTGCTCTTGGTAATGGTAGTACCTCTGAAAAAAATTATTAATTTGAACCCCTACAGTATCTAGTAAGAGCTCTGAATCTTGCCTTGTACCTCCATCAGGCTATTTCTCACCAGGTCATTCATTCCCAAGTAGAACAACAGGTGTGTTTTCTCATTCTGTTGCTTCCCCCTTGAGGGGATATAATGAATGACCTTAGCTGCATCATGCCAGGCAGACAATCCACCCACAATGTACTTTTTGTCCCTCCTGCCCCCAATTAATTTTATTATAGAGTTCCCAACCAGAGAACCTGTTTCCATCTACTTCTGGTTGCATCTCTTACTTCCATCCTACCCCAATCCTCTGTATGCTATTTACTACCCTATTTTTCAATACCCCTTTGCCTATGTCACCTCCCAAAGTACTGTCTTCACTCTGTGCTCCCCAGCTTTGTAGACACCCACAGGAGCTTTCTGCCAGGCTTCCCGCCCACCTCTCTATCTGTAAACTTTTCTCCTCAGTGTCTTTCTGCCCTTCCTGTGCCCTGACTGATTTTTTCCTGGGGCCCTCACCCTTCCCCTGCCCCATATAGCTTTTGCACATCTGGACCCAAGCACACTGCCCCACCTCCTTCTGAGGCTTGCCCATTGTTCTTACCTGATTGGGCATCCTCCTTTTCCAATTTTTCTGATCCTTCATTTGTGCCTGTCTGTCCTATTTCCCCTGTGTGCTCTTTCAACTCCATTTTCCTGCTCTTCCCTCACATTTTGTGTCCCTAGTGGGGCAAATCTATTTTTTTTGTTCTAGGCCCACTGCCTGTATCTATCTGGTGGATAGTCATTGCTCTCTTCTCTCTTGTCCTCTGCACAGGCTTTGAACTCTTATACTTTATCACCTGCCATCCCCCTGGTTACTCTTGTTCCCTTTTCTGCAACTATCTGGGATTCCTGTATCCCCTCTGGAGCCTTCCCCTACATCTCCTCCTTACTTTCATGCTCCTCTATTTTCCTCCATACCCCATCCCATCTTTTCCTTCCTGTGCCCATGTTTGCTCCTTGTCCCCCTGCAGCCCACCTTTTAACTGCACCTAGCCCCCCTAGCTGCAATAGCTCCTTCTGTGGGACTCCTCCTGTCCTCCTTGCTACTCCTCTCCCTTTCCCATCTTAGTGTCCACCTCAGCAATCCCACCTCCTCCCTTAGCTATGCAATTTGCCTACATATCATGCATCCACCCATTTTACAGACTACTGTATATCCAGTACCATGGATGACCCACAACCAGTACACCCTACCAGTCTCCCAAAGATGACCCCAGCCCTTGTAGCCCTGGAGGACCTTGCTCTGGATCCACCCCTCACCCTGCTCCATTGGCCCCCTATGTGGTTTGCATCCCCACATTTCCCCTCTGGCCAATGGTTGGCTTTGCGTTTAGGCCCAAGGATAATGTGTGCCACATTTCTAGAAATGTTCTTGTATTGAAATTCCTGATCACATGCTTATTTACACCATAACCATTGTTTTTGTATTTCTTCGAAATTCCTTACTTGTATGATTTTACAGTACAAGTTTACATTACTACTTCTATCACTTTGTTATTACTGTTTCACTTCCTGTTGTACCCCTTGAAGGATTCCCTGACACACAATGCAGCTACCCATTCATGGATGCACCTGTAAACCAGTCCAGGCTTACTGTGCCTATACTGGTGACCACATCTTTAATAAATAATATTAATGTACAGTTTGCATTTAAACCCCTTCAAACCATTTTTGTAGTGGAGGTGCTTTTTGGTACTAAATCTTAAAACTTTCCAAGTACTAGGGACTTCTGTTTTTAGGTCCAGTTCTGTTGGTCCCAGAGTTCTGGGTAGAAAAATCCTAGGAAACACAGGCTTGCACTTTGAAATCAGTAAAAGCCCTTGGGCAGGATTCACAAAAAAAGCACAAACTGCAGCACAAAGGTTTGTGCTGAGCCTTTCAATTGTGCATGGTCCAAAGGCTGCAAACAGGCAACAGTCAAGCACAAATGGGGGAAACAAATATTTATGTATAGTGTACCACCACAGTCAAATGCAGGTTATATGCAAATAGCCACGAAGGCACTTATTGTAACTACCTGGACATGACATCCTCAGTTGTTTTTTCAGCCTTTCAAAACAGTAACCCTGAAGAAAACCATCATAATGAAGAAAAATACAGCTTGATATCCTCAATAAAGCATTCATGTTTACATGAAAAGAAGCAAGATTGGTAGCCTAGTCTTCACTCCTTCCTTCACCTCTCATTTACTCACACTACAGTCAGCATCAAGAAACGCAAACAGGAAGCGGGGGGGGGATAGCAAATACAACAGCTTTGCTAAATGATAGAAAAAAATAGATAACGTAAACAAAATAAAACTCAGTCCCCTCTTCTTACCATTCAGAACAAAAAACAAAATCAGATCAATTTCTTGCTACAAGATGATCATTAGCAAAACAAGTAACAAACCATGCCTAGTCACTGAATTTCAAGCCCCTTCATAAAGAATGAATAACCAAAACAGCAAATAAATAAATAAGTAAATAATGGGGAAATGAAATATGATATAGCAATCATAACAAGAACCTTGCTTTGAAGTTCTAATACAGTCACACACAAAAACACCACATTAGTGTTAGTGAACTTGCTTTCAAAAAGTTCCTCATTGCCAAGTAAATCCTTTGGTCCACTTATCAACTCCACAGTAAAAAGTATGTGCTACCACACAGATGCTGGGATGATCTAAAGTTGTTATTTTGTATCAGAATTAAACTGTGAAAGAGGCTGAGCTGCTTCTGGTGCTGAGCGGATCTGAAATTGTAATTTTGTATCAAAACTCAAGCGAGAAACTGGCAGAGCTTTAGGTCCCACAAGCTAGAAAGAACTGCAATGTTTAGCACAGAGAAAGCTGAGGTATGAAAGGATACATCAATTGGAAGTAAAATGGCGTGCTTTGTTTTATATCAAATTAAAATAAACAGTACACAAGCATGTTTTATTCCTATACCTCACTGTGCACATAAAAGGTAGGGTAAAATGTCTCTCCTTAGAAAATGGGCTTTTTATTTGGAGTCATCTGATTGCCTGGTACCCAATCCACAGGGGTACATTAACTTTCAATAGATGCCCACCAAATAAAAAGTTCCAGTCCAGACGTGCCTCATGCCCAGCAAAGTATCATTGTGCCCAGACTACTCAGCCATTGGCTGCAACACTGGGTACACAATTTGAAACTGACGCCATTGTTGTTTATCGCTTAGCGAGAGAGAGCGAATGACGAGATAGCATGCATACATTTTAAAAACAGAACATTCATGCTATCCACCGAAAACATTTTTTTGAAGACAGGCGCAGAGAACTGTCAATATAGTCTTTGTTTTATGGTCTGTTGGAAGCCACCTGTTCCATTAGTTTTCCTCCCGCTCCATTCCCTGCCCTCCTCCTTACGTGCCCGATAATTTACAACTTCCACCAGACAACCACTACTTGAAACAAATAGAAGCGTATACCACCAGTACCATCGGCATTACCAGCATTAGTTCATCTCTCTCCGTCCGGTTCTGCTGCTGATTTGTTTTTCAACATGCTCTCGTTTCCCCAGTTTCGTTTGGGATGTCCCTCTTCCTACCAACTTCAGCCACCATACAGATCACCTCCAGTGGCAGGTAAGCAATTGCCAGACAAACGAGATTGGGGGTTAACGTCATTTTGCCGTCGCGGTTTTCATTCTCACACAGGCAAAGAAAACGGGAAGACAGTTAGAGTGCTAGCTCTAGTACCGCAACTGTATGGAAACAGGTACCGCTCCTGTAGTGCTCTCTCACAATTCATTCACCCAATGTGTAGCAGTTATTTTTCCACAAGCCAGCACCCTTTCTCCTGCTGAAGTGAAAATGATGTAAAAATAAAACGGCACACTACCTAATTTCCCGCTGTTCCTGATAGCCTTCAAATGTTTGTAAGTAGTAATGTGTATGTGTCATCCAGCTTATTTTTAGCACCTTTACTTCTTCCTCCCATCTCGGGCTACCTTCATGCGTGCTCCGCAGCCACCAGAAACAGTATAAAAAAAGGTTCAACTGCAGTGTTTCAGGGAAAAAAAAAAAAAAACGAGCATTAAAGAGCTGTCACATCGTAAGTTTTTCTTGATATGAACAAATCACCACCGTGGCTTTGACTATCCCTACTCTGAAGTCTTTTCCAGCTGTCATGCTACAGCCACTGTTATGCAGGCGGAGGAACTATTTCATTAAAAAAATGCTTTTTAAACTATTTTTATTTACATTATTTTATTAAACTTATTTTCTTTGACAAGTGCCCATTTCTAAGGGCAATAATACCCTCAGGGTGGGCGGTGTATGGCAACTGACCGGTTCCAGAGCTATAAGGCCCTCGCCTGCAGCGCCAGGCCTCATTACACCCTGGGCGGTTCGGTATTGCCCAATACCCCACCTTCTCGGTATTATTGTTAGCCTATTAGAGAGAGCATGTCTCTTAGCTCAGAGTGAATTTCTCTGTTCTGAGCTGAGAATCATTCCAAGCATCACAGAGGTGCTGTTTCAGGTGCTCTGAGTGAGCATTCTGCAGATCAAAAAAAATGTTGCTCATTTTTAAATTATCAGTACTTTATCATGCATTCAGCTACAGAGTTAAAATTTTAACAGGAGACAGGGCAAGGGGTTTAGTTACTAATAAACCATTATTTGTTTATCAAGATTAATGGGATTTAAAATAATCAGTTAAAAAGTAAACAGTGTACACTTGGGCCGCTTAGAGCAGCCCACAATTTAAGAAACATACCATGGGCTGCTTAAAGTGGCCCATGCCACTGGCAGGGTTAAAGTAACAGCTGCCTTCTGATTCTGTCATAGTTTCTTACAGGTTGACCAAAAGTATGGAACCTATTCCAGACAATTTCTAGCACCACATGACTGAGCGCCACTCAATCTATTTCTCTGTTCGTTTTGAGTGTCACACATGTGAACTCACTTTAGTAAAATTCTAGCATAACATTTCAACAATTGCAAGTACATTTAGTATGGCATTTCTGAGCTTTATCAAGAGGTTTTGAATTTGTATATGTGTAAGTTTGCTTGACAGGTGAATAAGCAAACATCCTGGTATCACAGAACAACAGCACTGCCAATCCTTGCCAAAGCTGCTGATCTCACCCACCCCCCCCCATTACCGTAACCGCTGGTTCTTGATAAAGTTATTCTAGGTCACTCGGTGTGATCCTGCACACTCCATCCCCTAAACACTGGTACAGCCCTTTGTTGCTAAGGCCACTTGTAACACTCAGGGTTATTCTCCCTCCCCCAACACACACACACATGGCAGCAGGGTGGGGGATCTAGGGCGATTGTGTATATCTCTGGCCGGTTGCTGCACTTTTGCTATAACTGTGTGTGTTATAGCTCCAATGTGTTAACATGGTAATGCCAATATAGAGCTGCAAAGAAATGACAAAGGGGTTAGAAACATAGAAAATGTCAGCAGATAAGGACCGCTAGGCCCATCCAGTCTGCCCGTAGGCCCTATACATTGTATATGGCCAATGACTATGTGATCAATGGCTTTTCATCACTCCCTCCCCTCTCAAGCTTCCCTTGTGCCTGTCCTAGACATGCTTAAACCCCTCCACTATGCTTACCCCCACTACTTCCCGTGGCAGACTATCCCAAGCGTTGACTACCCTTTCTGTGTAGAAAAACTTCCTCACATTACCTCTTAATCTACCCCTTCCAATTTCATATTGTGCCACCTTGTTCTAGTATTTTTCCTACATTGAAATAGGTCCCCCACCTGCTCCTTGTTTATGCCCTTGAGGTACTTGAAAGTTTCAATCATGTCCCCCCCGCTCTCTCCTCTCCTACAGTGAGTACATATTGAGGTCCCTTAGTCTCTCCTTATATGTTTTGTTGTGTAAGCCCTGCATCATCTTTGTTGCGCTTCTCTGGATAGTGTTCACATTATCTTTTTCCTTGTGCGGGTGCGACCTCCAGAACTGCATGCAGTACTCCAGGTGAGGCCTTACCAATGTTTTATACAATGGCATCACCACCTCCCACCTTCTGCTAGTGATACCCCTACCTATGCACTCCAGCATGTCACTGGCCTTCCCTGCTGCCTTTGTGCACTGCTTTAATTCCTTAAGGTCATCAGAGATGATAACCCCTAGGTCCCTTTCCTCATTGGTGACAGTCAGCCCCCCCAACCTGTAGCTATCCCAAGGGTTCCCTCTACAGAGGTGCATTATTTTGCTATATTTTGCATTGAACCTCAGGTCCACATCTCCTACCATCTTTCAAGCTTCTCCAGGTCCTTCTTCATTTTCTGCACCACTTCTGGAGTATCCACCCTATTGCAGATCTTAGTGTCATCTACAAACAGGCAGACCTTTCCTTCCAGCCCCTTTGCAATGTCACTAAAGACACTGAACAGGACTGGCCCTAGTACTGATCCCTGTGATACCCCACTGGTCACCTCCATCTCCCCAGATTGTACCCCATTTACCACGACCCTCTGTCTCCTGTCTGTTCACCAGTTCCCAGCCTAGTTCACCACCCTCTCCCGTGCCTAGAATACCCATCTTGTTAATCAGCCTTCTATGTGGGATAGTGTTGAAGGCTTTGCTAAAATCTAGGTAGGCGATGCCTACCGCCCCTCCCTGATTTATTCCCTAGTCATCTAATCCAAAAAATCTATTAGATTCATTTGACATGACCTTCCTGCTATGAATCCTTGTTACCTCAGATTCTGCGCACCACTGGATTCCAGATGTGCCACTATCCTTTCTTTCAGCAGTGTCTCCATGATCTTTCCCACCACTGAGGTGAGGCTGACCGGACAGTAGTTCCTCACCTCCTCCCTACTGCCACATTTGTACAGTGGGACTACATGTGCCCTCCTCCAGTCCTCTGGAACCACACCCGTGTTGAGTGACTCTGTGTACAGGGCTACCAGAGGCGCTGCTGGTTCCCTTCTTAGCTCCCTTAATATCCTTGGGTGGATACTGTCTGGCCCCATGGCTTTATCCATCTTCAGCTTTGTGAGTTCTTCCAGAACTCAGTTATTCACTTACTGCAGTCGAAGAAGCACTTTTTGTGACAGTTTTTTTTTCTTCTGAATTGCTGGGCCTGATAGATTTTTCAATATTTATAAGTAGGTCTTAACTAGATGTTGATTTAAGTTGTTTTCTAGTAAGCTCATTGCTAATTTTTCAAAGAGCTTAGAAACAAATATTGCAACCTTTTTAAACTTTGCCAAAAAATGGAATCAAAGACCAAAGCAAACTCCGTTAGGATTACAACGCAGAGTAACACATAACTACTCCTGCTAGACTTATTTTTCTTTAAAAATGGTTTCAGGTCCCAATCGTCACTGAGCCCATTTTGGCTCTCTTTTTGCAGCAGTAAGTTAGTTCTAGCCTCTCCAATCTTTGGAACTGGCACATGTGCATTGCCCATAAACTTAAGGCATTTGGGACCTGCAGGAGTAATTAATTACTTGCTACTCTGCTTTGTAATCCTAATGGAGTTTGAATCATAGAACTAGACACCAGGGACTGTTGGGTATTGTTAGACAGGACACTGGGGGATGGGAAGGGGGGACTACTAGCCACCAGGGAAATGCTTTATATGCTCCTTCCTACCCTCAGTCAGCAGCGACGTGGTGGTGAGGGCGATGCTGATAAGTCCACTGCTCCTTTCTGGGATCCTATTTGGATGGGTGGGGTGTCACTGCCGGGTGGGGGAGGCCACTAGACTACCAGGGAAATGATTTCTTGTGATACAAAATGGGGTCAGGATACATGCTGGGGTTGGGGGACCACTAGACTACCAGGGGCACTGATTTATTTTATTTCACACGGGGTCAGGATACATGCTGGGGTGGGACCACTAGATTACCAGGGAAACTGATTTATTTTATTTCATACAGGGTTCAGGTTACGTGCTGGGGCTGGGGACCACTGACTACCAGGGAAACTGATTTATTTTTATTTCAAATGGGGTCAGAATACATGCTGGGGGTGGGGGACCACTAGACTACCAGGGAAACTGATTTATTTCTATTCCACCTGGGTCGGGATACATGCTGGGGGGGGGACCACTAGACTACCAGGGAAACTGATTTATTTTTATTTTAAATGGGGTCAGGATATGTGCTTGGGGTTGGGGACCACTAGACTACCAGGGAAACTGATTTCTTTTATTTCAAATGGGGTTGGAATACATGCTGGGGTGGGGAGCACTAAACCACCATGGATTTCAGTGATTTGGGGGCTTGCTGAGGGTCGTGGATTGTGCTGGGGTGAGGCTACTAAACCACCATAGCTTTAAGTGTTATTCAGGGCTACGGGGTGAGATCATGATGGGTGGGGTTGACACCGCAGCATTACCACCTGCTTTTGCCAGCGGTATTTGGCGCCTTCCTACAGATCGCGCTCATGCCTGTAGTGAGGCACAATACTTTTGAATGTGCCAGTGCACTGGCATCCAGGGCCCCTCCCCTCAGTCCCTCCCTTGCATACATTATAATTTAGCATCGGTGCTAACACCTAGCACTGGCACTAAATGTCCTTTTCAATATAGCAGTTGGGCTCAAATTCGGTGCTAGTCCAGTACAATGGATTTGTGCCCCCCGCTAACCTTTGAATATCTGGCCCTTAGTGTGTTGCAGATGTTTCTGCAAGTTCAAGTTTACAAATTGAGATATTGATGTATGGGGATTTAATGCAAGAATTGGGAAACATAATGGCAGGGATGATTAGCGGACTTTAGATTGTTCTGGCCAGGATTTAAATTACTACCTGAGGTCAACTCTGGATTCCAAAATGAATTTATCAGGTTAAAAACTGATTGAAGTTCTAATTAATTCTAAATTGGTACCTCTTAATGGATGCATAGAAGGGGACAAGAGGGAAAATTTGACCCACTATAATGCAGCATATGCATCCATTTTTAACATTTTCTTTCGGTCTGATTCACTAGATGTTTGGATATCCCTGGAAATTTTGACCAGAGCTGAAAGTAACCATTGTCCATTGGTACTAAAATGGGGTCTTAGTTTGGAACTAAAATCAAATCACCTCATAGGATTTGAAATAAGAAATGACATTAAAATTAAATGGGAAACAAAGAATGTTAATTTAATCCTTCCATGTTTACATACAGCAGCTGAACAAATGACTACTCTTTTGTTAAAGGATTCTTCATATGAGATGTTACATGAAGTTCTCACAGATTGCTATAATAATATTAAGGAGTGCATAAGTTATTCAGCACCTATAAGATTAAGGCAGAGAGATTCAGAAACCTGGTTTGATAAAGAATGCTGTAAACAAAAAAAAATTATGAATTGCAGAAAGAGCAGGACAGAGGATTGTATCAGTTAAAGCAAAAGGAAGCTGGGAAGGCAATCAGAATAGTAAAGGCCAACACCGAGGAAAAGATAGCCAAATCAGTTAAGAAGGGGGATAAAACCTTTTATAGATACATCAGGGAGTGAAGGAAGACCAAGGGAGGGACACAGAGACTTAATAAGGGGGAGGGGGTGGGCAGAGGGTGACTGTGAAAAGGCAGAGATACCAAACAAATATTTTTGCTCAGTATTCACAAGTGAAGAGGGGGAGGTACCTAAACCAAACAATAGAAGCACCCTGGATACAGGAGTTGATACCAGCCCATTAAAAGAAGAAAGGGTTCTGAAAGAACTCTTAAAACTGAAGGTGAACAAAGCAGTGGGGCCTGATAGGATTCATTCCAGAATTCTAAAAGAACTAAGGGTAGAACTAGTGACACCACTGACTACCCTGTTTAACAAATCATGGGAGAATGGGGTGGTACCTGAGGACTGGAGGAGGGCAGATGTGATTCCACTTCACAAAAGTAGGAGCAGAGCAGAAGCAGGAAACTACAGCCCTGTTAGTTTAACCTCAGTGATAGGGAAAATTATGGCATCACTTCTGAAGGAAAGAACTGTCGAGTACCTAGAAGCCAGAGCGGCACAGGACCCAAGGCAGCATGGATTTACAGCAGGAAAATCATGTCAGACGAATCTAATAGATTTCTTTGACTGGGTGACCAAAGTAGCCAATCAGGGAGGGGCTGTGGACATGGCCTACCTAGACTTTAGCAAGGCATTTGACACAGTCCTATACAAAAGATTAATATACAAGTTAGCCAGCCTGGGAGTGGGTCCCAAGATGGCAGCCTGGGTAAAGAATTGGCTGGAGAACAGGACACAGAGGGTAATAGTAAATGGAGTCAACTCTGAAGAAAGGGGGGTTACTAGTGGGGTACTGCAGGGTTCAGTACTAGGACCGATCCTCTTCAATGTCTTTATAAGCGACATTGCAGAGGGACTGGAAGGAAAAGTATGTCTCTTTGCAGACAACACAAAGATCTGCAACAGAGTTGATACACAAGGTGGGGTGGAAAGGATGAGAAGGGACTTGGCAAGGTTGGAGGAATGGCCAAATGTATGGCAGCTTAGATTCAATGCTAAGAAGTGCAAGGTAATGCACCTGGGAAACAAAAACCCAGGGGAATAGTACACAATGGGGGGTAAGATACTAACAACAACAAAAATGGAAAGGGACCTGGGGGTAGTCATATCAGATGACCTAAAGGCGGGCAAGCAATGTCAGAGGGCAGTAAGGAGGGTTGGGGGGATACTGGGATGCATATGTAACCCCCTTGTTACCCGGGGTTACTAGAATCCCAGTAAGACCTAGTGGTAGGCAGGGAAGGCAGCTTGTGAAACTCCAGTTAAATGGGTTTCACACTGTCTCACTCTGTTCTCAGTCTCAGCTGAGACTGAGGGATGACATCACCAATAGAACTATCACAGCTGCATGAGCCACACTGGAATCTGCAGCAAAGGGAGTTAGATAGAACGTTGGGAGTTTTGAAGTGAGTGTCTTCAGTCAGTCTTCAGTGAGTGAGTGTGAAGTTGGGAGCTTGCTAAGAAAGCAGCTCAGTGAAGGCTCTAGGAGCCTCAGCCCTGACAGAGGGCTACTTTTAAGTAGAAGGGTGTGTGTCTCCTCCTTAAAGAGAGACACAAAAGATTACTGAAGTGGTGGAGACCACTGTTTTCGGGTGTCAGTGCCCCCTCCCTTCGGGGGGGGCAGGAAAGGTTTCCCTCCAGATTCCTGGGGCAACCCCCTAGTTCTGCTTGTGAAGGAAAAGCTGCCTATGTGTTCCAGTGTTTATTTGGGAGAAAAAGAAGATTTGTGAGTCGCCTGTGGGGCACCTGCAACATGAGGGTGAGTGTCTGCTCTTGCTAAAGGCCTATGTTTTTCACCCTGGGACTTATGTGACAATGTGGGGATTGAACTATTAAATATTGGGAAACCTAGAGTAATGGGCTAAGCAAAGTAAAAGTAGGTTCAAGTCCAGAGTTTGTTGGGATGCAAATAATATGTAGAGGAGATGTGACAGACATCTACCCAGAATCTACATTTGAAAGTTCAGTAAAGGAATTGTTCAGTTTCCAGAGAAATGGCTGGGTATGGGCTGTGGGAGCTGGAGGTGGGTGGCCCCCCATCTTTAGTGAACAGGTCCACCTCTATGGATTTCTTCTGTGGATTTCTACTTTACCTCAGGCACTTGGCCAGTGATGAGGGAAGTACCCAGATGTGGAATTGTAAGGAAAATTCTCTCTAGGAGTCAAAGACTCTAGTGTGGTTTGGGGAGCCACAACAGGATAATTGGTTCATTCCTTAAATGGACCGTGGATGGATAATGGGTTCATTCCTCAAATGGACTGTGGATCAAGTGGCCGGCAGGGGAGCCGGGCCAGTGGAGAAAAACCCAAGTTGTGTACAAGTCAGGCTGTGTACCCAAAGCTGCGTGCAAGTCCGGGCTGTGTGCCTGGTGGGTTTAGAGCCTGAGGGCTGGAAATAAAGATAAAGTGTTCTGTAGTCTCTAATCTGCATTGCCAGGAAATGTAGCCCTGTGGGGGTCCGTCTATGCTTTGTTTGTTCAGCTTGGATGTGAATAAAAGCCACACTGAAGAATCACATTCCTGGTTTTGGACATTACAGTTATTGCTTCCTGTGTTTGGATTTACTTGGGTGCCCCTGTGCAGAGTAGCCAAACCTAGGCCCCCTGTGCCGAGTAACCTCATCCTCCCCGAACCCAGTCCCCACCAGGTACTGCTGTCAGCTTCAACAGCATGCCACCTGTCATTTTGCTAAAAAGGCAGGGGTGAGGAGTTACACATAGGGAGAGGCATCACCAGTAGAAAACAAGAAGTTGTTATGCCTCTGTACATACAGCTGGTGAAACCCCATCTGGAGTACTGCATGCAGTTCTGGAGACCCAATCTCCGCAAAGACATAAGCAGGCTGGAGGCAGTCCAGAGGAGGACAGGTAAAATGGTGCAGGGTCTACACTGGAAGACATATGAAGAGAGGCTTAAGGAGCTTAATATGTATAGCCTCAAGGAAAGGAGGGAGAGAGGGGATATGATAGAAACTTTCAAGTACCTCAAGGGAATCAACAAAGTCCAAGAGGGTAGCACCTTTCAGAAAAAGAGGTGTGCAAGAACAATGGGGCACAATTTGAAGATGGGGGTGGCTCAGAGGTAATGTAAGGAAGTATTTTTTCACAGAGAGGTTTGTGGATGCATGAAACAGCCTTCCAGAGGAGGTTGTGGAGTCAAAAACAGTGGTGAAATTCAAGAATGGATGGGACAGTCATAAGGCAATTCTTGGGGGTGGGGGTAGGAAGAAGTAGGCTGTTGGTTAATTAGGATCTGCAGCTTATCCATTAGGTAGGGAAATTGGCAAACTGGGTGGGCCAAGCAGTCCTTATCTGCCGTCAAATTCTATGTTTCTATGTAACACAATTGGTTCGGATTATGAACCATTATAGGACTAAGGATCTGTTGAAACTTTTAAATAAGGCAAGGGAGAAGTACAGAAGTTTTCTTAAAGTTAAAAGGAAAGAATATTAGGTTAAAATGTGGGAAATAATGAAGGAACTAATACATAAAAAAGATCAACAAAATTTCTGCCACTTGGTGGCCAAAGGTACAAAGAACATAAGTATCAACTGGATACATATGTGACAATGGAGCAGTGGATCAAGCACTATACAAATTTGTTTTACGATCCTACACTTGCTGGTGGTGAGGTAGAGTGGGAACTGGAAATAAACCGAGAGACCTATGAACTAATAACACATGGGAAAATTTGTTTTTCTATCAGTTCTTTGAAAAGGAAGAAAGCACCTGGACCAGACCAGATTCCTTCTGAAATATATTTGGAATCACCTCAGCTATGGGCTAAAATATTTGCCCCTTTTTTCAATAAATGCATTAAAGGTAAGGTATTCCCTAAGTCATGGAAAGGTGCAATTATTATATCTGTATTCAAAAAGGGAGACAAAAGTAACCCCACATGTATAGGCCAATCTCTTTATTGGACATTAGTAGAAACATTTTTTTCTAAGGTTATCTTGAATAGACTGTTAAAGGAATTGTCCAGATGTAGTAATCTCTCAGAATATCAAGCAGGATTTCAATCAAATTATTGTTCAACAGACAATTGTTATATTTTGACTCATTTAATTGAAAAATATGTTGTACTAAGAGGGCAAAAGTTATATGTGGCTTTCATCAACTTTAGTGCCGCTTTTGATAATATTTCAAGATCTAAACTATGGACATTAATGATTGAAAAGGGGATTCGGCCCTCCCTGGTGAGCATTATAAAAGATTTATATAATAAAACTTGGGCACAAATTAGAGTGGGGGTATCAGAACAAATGTCCAACATAATACATATTAATAAAGGAGTCAGACAGGGTTGTGTGATTGCACCCTTATTATTTTGCATTTACATTGATTGACTTCTAAATCAATTAGACCATTCCATATCAGATTCTCCTAAAATAGGTGATCAAACATATCTGGCATTGGCTTATGCTAATGATTTGGCTCTTATTTCTTTAACTTACTCTGGAATACAACAAGAGTTAGATATTTTGAATTAGTATGCAAATAAATTTAATTTACAGATAAATGAAATTAAGAGTCAGGTAGTAATATTTGGGTGTAATAAAACTAATAAAACATGGAAAGTAGGAACAAAAAAAATAAAAGTATTTCAATCTTAAGTTTACTTAGGAGTAACATTATCTAACAGTGGGAAACGGAATGGTCATATTAAATCACAGTTAATTAAGCTAAAACAGATGTCTGGAGCCTTAAATAGGTTCAACTATCAGTATGGTGGTAAGACCATTGCCCCATTAATTAAAGCAGCTGAGGCAAAATACTATCCACAAGCATTATACCAAGCTGAAATTTGGGACTCTGGTAAAATTAACCTATTGGAGGTTCCTTTGAATAAATTATATTGTATTGCCCTGGGTGTAGGGAAGTCAACACCTGCTGCATTAGTAAGAGTAGAGTTAAGATCCATGACTCTGGGGGCCTTAGCAGAAGTTAGACTCTTGAATTATTGGATAAAGGTTACTAGAATTAATTCTGAGCGATTACCAAATAAATGTCTAATCAAAAAAAATAAGTGGCAGCAGACTAAATGTAAGGCTTCTGAATGGTGTACTAATGTGACTGAGATTCTGGATAAATATGATCTGAGTTTCTTAAAAAAATATGACGAAAAGAACATAAAATTAGTTTTAAGTATCAAGCTTATTGTTCTACTTGTAGTAATAAAGCTGAAGATTTAAACATGATTACTAAGTTAAAAGCAAATCCTTTGTTACCTGTAAATAATAATGTGCATTGCTATAGACACTATTTAGAAGTGCTTACTTGACAGCCTTTGAGAAAATCTATACAAAGTTTAGGATGGAACAATTTGCAAGTAATATTCTGAAGGCAAGATATGCTAAATTAACAGATCCGGATGCAAAATTATGTGACTGTGCAAAATCAGAGCCAGAAAATTAGAATTATATCATATTCTCCTGCCCCTTATATATTAAACCCAGATCTCTCTGGTTGGAACCGCTCTGGGGTGAAACAGATCTGACAGATAAGGGTACACTTATGAACCTTATGTTAATGTCAGAGAATGAAATTGTTATAAAGAAGGCAGCTAAATATCTTAGAGCAATTGTAAACATTCATTCAACATTTGATTAAAAGTGTACAGTGTGAAATTAAATGTAATACACTTTATTCTTGTATTATAGGGGTTAGAATAATTTATTTTATTCTATATAATGTTAGGGAAGTGTGTATTGTGTGTATGTATTTTGTGTGAAATGTTTGTAATGGTCTTTTGACCGAAAAAATAAACTTTAAACTGGAAGTTTACAAAGCAACAACTTCAAGCTTATTTGGTTAGGCGAAATCAAATATGTGGATGCATTCCAAAATGTTCTACTGTATTAGTGACATCACTCCCACAGCAGAACAACATAATGATGGCACCACTGCAGAATAACAATTATACAATGGCATAAAAAATACCAGCTCCTGATTGGCTGGCTGGCTGGAATGATTTACACGTTGTAAATTGTGCTATCACCCCAAGGTAGAAGTGCTAGTCAATCAGGGTAGCGAACTTCAAAGCTGCCGGCTGCCATATTGTTTTCCCCTGGTAAGTGGAGGAAAACATTCTCTCAGTGAAAAAGCAGGGATACTGAACGAATATTTCTGCTCAGTATTCACAAAAGAGGAGGGGGAAGTGCCTAATCCAATTAACAGAAGCACTCTTGATAGGGGGGGTTGATCCTAGTCCTTTCACAGAAGAAAGGGTTCTGCAAGAACTCCTGAAACTGAAGGTGGACAAAGCAATGGGGCCTGATGGAATTCACCCCAGAATTCTAAAAGAATTAAGGAGGAACTAGTGAAACCACTGGCTACTCTTTTAATAAATCATGGGAGGATGGTGTAGTACCTGAGGACTGGAGGAAGGCGGATGTGATTCCCCTTCACAAAAGTGGGACCAAGACAAAGGCAGGAAACTACAGACCTGTCAGTTTGACCTCTGTGCTAGGGAAAGTGATGGAGTCACTTCTGAAGGAAAGAATAGTTGAGTACCTAGAGGCCAGTGGGGCACAGGACCCAAGGCAGCATAGGTTCACAGCAGGAAGGTCATGTCAGACGAATCTAATAGATTTCTTTGACTGGGTCACCAAAGTAATAGACCAGGGAGGGGCTGTGGACATGGCCTACCTAGACTTTAGCAAGGCATTTGACACAGTCCCACACAAAAGATTAATAGTCAAATTAACCAGCCTGGGAGTGGGTCCCAGGGTAGAGCCTGGGTAAAACATTGGCTGGACAACAGGACACAGAAGGCAATTGTAAATGGAGTCCACTCTGAAGAAAGAGGGGTTACTAGTGGGTACTGCAGGTTCAATGTGGGTCCAGTCCTTTTAATGTCTTCATAAGTGACATTGCAGAGGGACTGGAAGGAAAAGTATACCTCTTTGCAGATGACACAAAGATCTGCAACAGGTTTGATACACAAGGAGGCGTGGAAAGGATGAGAAGGGACTTGGCAAGGTTGGAGGAATGGTCAGAAGTATAGCACTAGATTCAATGCAAAGAAGTGCAAAATAATGCACCTAGGAAACAGAACCCAGGGGAAGAATACACAATGGGGGAGGTAGTAACAACAACAAAAAAGGAAAGGGACCTTGGGGTAATCATATCAGATGACCTTAAGGTTAGCAAGCAATGTGAGAAGGCAGTACGGAGGGCTGGGGGTATACTGGGATGCATAGGGAGAGGCATCAGCAGCAGAAAACAGGAAGTTGTTATCCCTCTGTACAGACAGTTGATGAGACCCCATCTGGAGTACTGCGTCCAGTTCTGGAGACCCCATCTCTGCAAGAACATAGACAGGATAGAGGCAGTCCAGAGGAGGACAACTAAAATGGCGTAGGGTCTGCAAGAGAAGCCGTATGAGGAGAGACTAAAGGAGCTTAATATGTATACCCTTGAGGAAAGAAGGGAGAGGGGGGGACATGATAGAAACTTTTAAGTACCTCAGTGGAATCAACAAAGTCCAAGAGGGTAGCATCTTTCAGAAAAAGAGAAATGCAAGAACAAGGGGACACAATTTAAAGATGGGGGGTTCAGGGGCAATGTGAGGAAGTATTATTTCACAGAGAGGGTAGTGGATGCATGGAACAGCCTTCCTGAGGAGGTTGTGGGGTCTAAAACTGTGGGAGAATTCAAGAATGCATGGGACAGACATAAGGAAATTCTTGTGTGGGGTAGGAAGAAATAGGCTGTTGGTTAACTAGGATCTGCGGCCTATCCTGTAGGTAGAGAAATGGGCACACTAGATGGGCCAAGCGGTCCTTATCTGCCATCAAAGTCTATGTTTCTATGTTTTCTCTTTTCTACATTGCATAATAGTAATATGCCATGACCTGGTATGGGTAATGACAAGATTTACCAACTTCTGTTGTGGTTTCCTCACTCAGTTGCGCCTCGTGAGCAAATCACATCAAGCGTGGGTAAATCCTGCCATCACCCACATCCGGTCGTGGTATATTCCTTAAGTATATAGTGAATGATGGGGTGCTGTTATGCATGGAATTCCATGCCTGGAATATGCTTGTTCTGCCACAGTAGTGGTTTCATTATGTTGGTCTGCTGCAGCAGTGATGTAACTAGTCCAGCAGAGCAACTTGCAATGCAGCCACATACTTGATTTCCCCAATACGATTAATCTAGAAGATTTTGTGTGTTTTTAACTTGAATTTGCAGAATTGTCTGCATCACACCGTGTAAGTAATTTGAGACTACCACCAATCCTCAAATGCCCTTCCCAAACAAATCTCCAGTTCACTGAAATAAAGTGCAATGTGTGTAATAGGCATGGATGCACATACTCTATACAGAATAGCGGATGGGCAACTCTATGCACAGCCAGTGTGTTGTGCCACACATTGGGCATCTGATTCCCGTGGACCTCTCGAGCTTTGCTTTTGAGGGTGCAGGGAATCAGAACCCCTCTGTTAGCAGAACACACTGGTTGAGCACAGTTGCCCTTCTAGCATCCTATAATATTCCAGGTATGGAATTCCATGCATAACATCATTCTACCGTATACTATATAGCAATATCGCAACTCCAGTCCATTTCAGTGTGAGCATTCTTCCGTCATCGTGACTTTTCTGTTTACTCTGCACTTGCTATCTTGCAAACAGATGGCCTATGACTCATAAAACCAGTAGTATTTGGAATGATAATTAGTGGCTGCTTTTCATTATAAGTGGTTAGTAGACCACACAGTCTATAACAGATGCTGCTTTTTAGAGGCTGCTATGTCAGTATCATGGTTCTCAACATTCTATATGCATGTGAGGGAGCATGCATTTGGGCTAATTCACCCACCCTCCCACCACCAAAACTCCACATAATCCTAACAGTGAGTATGAGGGAGCCGTAAGCACCAGTTGACTTCCCATTTTGTTTTATGCAAGCAATAGCAAATGATGGTGTGTGTGTTAGACATTTATTATGTACGTGAAGGGGTGTAGTGATGCACCAGCACACAGTTCTAGACATCCCATTATGCATTAATTTTTATGTTGGCGCGCTTGCTCAGCCAACATTTTGCAGCAGTGGAGATTTGAAGGCGCGGTCGCTGTTGGGTGAATGCAGGGCACGCACCAGTAGGTGTGTCCCGCATTCCCCAATCAGCCAACAGCAGGGGCCTACACCCTGCCTAGCTAATGAGGCGACGACATCTGAGAAAATGTCCGCTGCAATGAGAGCAAAGCTCTCATGCAGCGTGACCACAACACGCCTCCCCTACGTGCAGGTAACATATGGCGGCAGTGACTGCGCTGTTGCCTATCAACATCCATTTATTGTGCTGCCAATGGGGCTGCCCAATCCCGCCGGGCATCATGTAACTTCTTGATTGCTGAGGGCGCCAATCCCCTCAGCATCATCCGCCCCCAGCAGTTTCTCTTTGCCGACTGGGGTGCCTAAATCCCCATCAGCATGTATCCCTCCCTCCCTCCCTCCCTTGAATTTTGCCAATGCGGCTCCCTCCTTTCCTTGTTTGCCGATGGGGTACCAATTCCCCATCAAGCAAAGCACCCACCCACCCACACACACTCAAGTGGCAGGCTGAGAGCCCACCCCAGCATGCCAAAGCACCTAAGTGGTCCCCCAATGTTTTTTATTTTATTATTTTTCCCTGTAAAGAAGGAAATGTTCCCTCAGTGGTCGCCCTGGCCCCCCTTCCACAACCCGCACACACCCACTGTGCACCCTGCCTCCCCACATCCCTCCTCACCCCATACTTACCTCTGGAGCACGGCACGATGATCTTCAGTGGACCGGGAACACGTCTGCCCTCTTCAAAGCCGACCGTGAACTGAGGAAATGTCAGTAAGCTGTATAATGGAATGAATAGGGTTTTTCCAACTTTAATGCATGTCTTGGGAATTTTGGGGAATTTTGGCACCAAGTTTCCAACATGAGGTTTTTGGTACCCCTCCTCATGAATTCTATCACTGGCATGGCATTAATCGGCCTTGAAAGGTGATTTCACAGTCACTGCGTGAAATCACCTTTCAGGACTGATTAATGAAATGACAGTGCCAGTCTTCATGAGGTGGCATCTCAAAAAGCCTATGTTGCAAATTTGGTGGAAAAAATCCAAAAATGACTGTTTACGAACGTGCATTGCGCAGTTGCTACTCAGGCTCGTAACTTCCCAAATTCGCAATATTTTCACACCAGATTTTCAACATTGTCATTTCTGTACACCTCCTTGTGAACAGTACAGCTGTCATTTTACACATCCTGCCCGAAATGTGTTTCCACACTTCCGGCGCACAATAGTGCGGTCACTGTGGGAAATCAGTGTTCGGGCCAGATTATGAAAATGACAGTGACACAGTTCACTAGCAGAGGTCCTAAAATGCCTATGTTGAAAATTTGTTGCCGAACACCCGTAAAATGACTGTGTTACAAGCGTGCGTTGCACATTTCCCACGCACCCTTGCAACTTCGCAAATTAGCTATATTTGCAGGCCACATTTTCAACACTGCCATTTTTTTATACCTCCTTATGAACTGTACAGCTGTCATTTTTCACATCCTGTCCAAACTGTCTTTCCGCACTGCACTACCAAAGCCAATGCCAGTGTGACTACATTCTGTATTCACAAATGCTTGTTAATCTGGCCACATACTTGCAGGTTAGTACAACTGATGTCTTTTAGGGGTATTACTTTATTTGTGACATTCTGCAGTTCCCCATCCCAAATTCTTTACCCTATCCATGGTTATCTGTTTGGAGCTGCATTATATTACATTTATAGTGTACTGAGGAATGATGATATATACGTCTGGAATATTTCTGTTCTGCGGCTATACTAATATAATGCAAAGTAATTTGGTATGTTGCATTTTAGTTGTTTCCCTATATATAAGTATGTGTTATAACACATTGGATATTGCATGGGTTACCATACAATACAAAGCTATACTTCTATTGAGTTGATACAATGCCAACTGGTGATGGTTCCTAAATCGACATTGTATCCACTAGGTGGAAGAATAGCCAAGTAGGGTATGGTTACCTAACACTGTTCAATATAGTGTATAATGACAGGAAAGGAAAAAGTTAACTTTTGCCCATTTTAGTTCACCTCTGCTGTCAGTCCTTGAGTAACTGCTGCTGCCTAGCACACGCGTGTGACTTTCACACTGCTGCTCAAGGGATGAATCATAACTGCTGCTGAAATCCCTTTTATTATGATGTCCTCACTAACGCAGAACAAAAAGTTGTCCTGTGCTTCTGAGGATATCAATAGTGCAGCAGAATGACTTTTTGTAGTGTGTGGATTTCCATGCACAACTGCATTCCATAATACACTATAGCATTATACTGCTAGAACTCATAGTTTTTAGTTTTTTTTTTGGTTTTTTTTGTTGACCGGGTAAGTACACTAGGCAGATTCTGCCTATTTTCAGGCATGACCCGGGGAAGCGGGGATACAGATGAAATGCCAACTGACCTTGAACCAGAGTAAGCTGTTGGTGGTATTTTCAGTGAATGAGGGAAATTTGGCCGGGACACTGGGGAAATTCCCCTACTCTCCTGCTGCATTGTGGCCAGTAGGGGGCCCTGCCATTTGTATGATGGATCAGTCGATGGCTGAGACTGGTAGGTGAAGTTGGTGGAAGAAGAATCAGTGAAGCTGCTTCGTATGCATATTGCAACTGAGGTATCTGATTCTGTAGAAGCGGCTGCTGGGGAGCACCCAAGGGGTGGCCAGCTTATCACCTGCGAAACCATCTCTAATGTAGAGTGGGGAGACATGCTTGATTTACACCAAAAAAAACAGTGTTTAGAAGAGGAATTGGTTAGAATTAAACAGCAACTGGATAACTCGCTAGCACAGCGAGATGACGACCGTAAACGGAAACGTTCAGCTCTGTCTCCGTTATCAGACAACTCTTTGGGTCCTTTGAAGGTGCTGGTGACTGTAGAGCATGGAAATTCACTTCCAGACCAGGAAGAAAGGCCCCCATGACATGAATGGAGTGAGGGTGATGACGCTGGCTGGTCGCCGGAAAAAGTGCTCCTCTCAGCCGGATGGACGTCCCCTGCACAAGGAGTATGGCAGCCAGACCCGGTTTGTTTGCTGGTAGGATCGGCGAATCCATTGCCTTTCTTGCCTGTGATGGATTCAAGAGGGACATTTGATGTTTCAGGTACTGTTGCCTCTGGGGTTTCGAAAACACAGCAGGGGGTGAGGGTAGCTTTGGATCCTTCACAATCTGAACAGAGAAATTTTTCATCAGAGGAACCGGAGGTTTCTGTTGCGGGTCCCCTCCCCCCCAACTTATGCAAGCCACTTCCATTAAACCATCGATTTGGCGAAACGCAGAAATGCAGTAAGGTTGAGATATGTGGGACAGAAGGAGTCGACACCTGATCGTTTTCATGTGGGGAAGATTTTGCTTAAACAGTCCATGGGGTTTTCCCCTTCAGAGGTTTATGCCTTAATCCATGCACTAGGAGAAAGTACTTTTGATGTTAGTTTTCATACTCCAGCTTTGCTGGAGAAATTCTGGTGTAGATTTTCAAATTTAAAACCAACCCTTTATGGGTAGATTTTCTGGTGATACCCTTGACTAAACAACCTTTTAGGGTAATTACCATTCTTTTCCATAATGAAGGGGTTAATATAACTGATGTGGTATACTGGTTAGAAAAACGATGTACAATTCAGGGGAATCCTTCCCCAATTTTGGATGATGAAGGTTTTTGGACTGGGGGTTTGAAGTTTAAGATTAAATTACACCAGTCGGAGCAGGATGTTATTCATTTGCCTAATTGTTTTTTCATAGGTCGGGATAAGGGGTTTCTGTTTTATCCTGGGCAGCCTAGGATGTGCTTTAAATGTGGATCTACAAGACACATTAGTACTACATGTGAGGTATTGGAATGTACTTATTGTGGGGAATTAGGCCATGTTAGTGCACATTGTTTTCAAGACCCCAAATGTAACCTTTGTGAGGAGGTAGGCCATGTATTTACTGATTGTCCTTGGGCAGCCAGGAATACAGAAAATGCAGACTTTGGAGTCCAGGATTTTTACATTAAAGAAGCTATTACCCCCACTGTGTTTTCTGGGCCTCAACCTCCTGGTAATAGACATATGCCGCAGATACCTGAATGTGGCCCCCCCCCACCACTTTGGTTGTTGAAACTGGGGGTGGTATAGCACAGTCTGCTGCACTGGAAAAGTTAGGGGGGCCCATTATTTCATCAGATCCTTTACCTAGTTCCCAAGATTTTGTAGTGGTTCATCCAAAGAGAGGGAAGGGTGCTAGGCCAAAGGATTTGAAAAAAACATCTGAACCTTTAGAAGAGACGAATAATTATGAGGTATTGCGAGATGTTTCTTCGGATCAGGAGACAGAACCTACTGAAGTGCAGGAAGTCTGCTCTTGGGAGGAGATTTATTGGATCCAGGTGGACCACGGGGTGGTACCTCCGGGCCTAAAACTAGTGGTAGGATTACCCGGGCCTCTAGTAAAATAAAATGAGGTGTTTTTTCACTTTTTTTTTGATTTATGATTAATCTTCGTTATCAGTTTCACATCGCATCTTTGAATGTAAATAGCAACCAGTCTGAATTTAAAAGACTGCTACATATGGGCTTTTTTATGATCTGATTTAGATTGTATATTTTTTCAAGACATCCGCCTGCAATCTCAAGTCTTTTGGGCGGCCTCTGTGGGTTGGTTGTGGGGGGATAGCTACTGGTCTCAAGGGTCTGAACAGTGTTCAGGGGTAGGGATTTGTTTTTTTCCTCCAGTAAAAGTAATTCGGCATTTAGAGATTTTGGAAGGGAGGGTTCTCATGTTAGATGTTGTTTGGAAGAATTTACCAATGAGGTTAATAAACATATATGCACCCCAATTAAAATATGAAAGGGTAAGGCTTTTTCGCACCATACAACCTTTTTTATTTACTAGTATGCCAGTTATTTTTGGAGGGGAATTTAATTGTTCTTTCCCTCAGAGTGGAAGTAATCTATTTGGAAAAAAACAATATTGTGATGTTTCCTGTTTGTTAAAACTCATTTCTGAAGTAGGTCTTATTGATGTGTTTGGGTCTGGTAATACAGGAGCTTCCCATACATATGCTTGTGGCCCTCGCATGTCGCGGATTGATTATTTCTTTATTTCCGCTGGTTTTAGCATTCGTAAGGCCATAGTTAGTGATGTGGCAATCTCTGATCATCGTATGTTAAATTTGACAGTAGGAAATATACCTGAACAAAGGCGGGGTCCAGGGTTCTGGAAGTTAAATGTTTCCTTTTTAGATCTACCCATGGTACAGGCAGGGTTTCAATGTATCATGAGAGCTAGGAAATCTGTGTTTTTCCTTTATGAGGATAAAAATCAATGGTGGGAAGATTCGAAACATGATTTTCGTTTTTATTTTCAGTCAGGAGGGTGGCTTAATGGTTCTTTTAAAAGACACACTTTGTGGCACCATAGAGCACAGCTTAGGATTTTGGTAGCCCAATACTATGAAGAGGGTAAAGGTGATTTGGGTGCTATTAAGATTATTAAAAATAAACTATCTGTTTTCCAAAAGGAACTGATGCAGGGGGTGATCACACAGCAACGGTACTGGGTTTTTGGGAAAAAATCTGATACCATTCCTTTTGACACCCTGGCTCAGGTTCGGGAACAACGAATTATGGATGCCTTACAACTCTCTAATGGTATGAAGGTCACAGACAACCCAGCCATATTGAATGAAATTGGGAAGTATTTTTCCAAAATTTTTGCAAGTACTGATTTGTCACAGTGTGCAATATCAGATTGATTGAAGGACTGTGACCTCCCTCATATTTCTGAGGAGTGTGGTCAAAGCTTAGTTTCTCCTATCTCTGCTGCAGAACTTAAGCAAGTCATTTGGTCCCTTTCTAAAGGAACGTCCCCAGGGTCTGATGGCCTATCACATGCCATTTATAAAGTAATATGGAAAGTACTAGGGGTTGAACTTGTGGTAGTGTTAAATAGTGCTCTGAGTACAGGACGTTTACCACCCAGTATGTATGAAGGAGTTTTAGTTCTCTTATTCAAGGATGGGAATAAAGAAGATTTAAAAAATTGGAGACCAATCACTTTGTTAAATACCGATAGTAAAATCTTGATGAAGGTACTAGGGAATAGATTGGTGCATATATTGAATGATATAATTCACCCCACACAGTTTAGTGGGGTACCCTCACGTAAGATACAGGACACCTTGATTCTTATTAGAGAAATTCTGCATAAAGGCACTACCCAGGAATTATTAGGACATTTAGTTAGTATAGATCAATCTAAAGCTTTTGATAGGGTTGAATATACCTACCTGTGGGCAGTTCTTTCTAATTATGGGTTCCCAGATAAGTTTATTTCTTGGTTACAAATATGCTATAAAAACATTTGTTTATTTCCTAATATGAATGGATGGATAGAAGGTAAGATTTTAGTCAATAGAGGGGTGAGGCAGGGTTGTCCTCTAAGTCCTCTCCTTTATTTGTTGTCTCTGGACCCATTGTTATATAGACTAAATAAACAGGACGATATAATGGGTCTCTCTGTGACTAGTATAGATTTACAGATTAAAACTATTACTTATGAAGATGATTTGTGTCTAATATCGGCAGATAAATCATCAGCCTTTTTGGCTCAAGAAGAGTTGAGGGTGTTTTCGGAAGTAACCGGTTCTGTTATCAACTACCAGAAATGTAATATTTTATCCATTGGTTGTGAGGGTACAGTATGGAGTTCAATATGGCATTTTCCAGTAGTGACCTCTTATATTAGAATTTTGGGTATTTTTTTTTTGGTACTCCTGATCCCCAGTTTTATAATTGGGAAGAGAAAATTCGTATTGCACAAGGTTTGGTAAAAAAATGGAATTCTTGGCGTATGTCTAAACGTAAAAGGATATATATGATAAAATCACATTTGTTACCATTGTTTCAATTTTGTCGGCAGTGTTTCCTATCCCAAAATACTGGAAACTTCAGTGTACAGTGTGTTTTCCAGTGTCTTTGGGGAGTCGCCTAAACCCTATAAAAAGAGGGATTACCTATCTAACTATCACCCAAGGAGGATTGGGAATGATTAATCCAATAATTTTTTTTCATGTTACCTTTCTTTTTCACAATATTGTCCCATTGGCTCACAATGAGTTAAGATTGTGGTGCCCATGGGTTATGGATGAGTTTGGATCCCTATTTGCACAGTGAGCCTCTTCAGGCTACCTTTCTAAACAAGTGAAAATGTCCTTTTTAACAAATTATTGGAAGGATGTGGTGGGTAAACTTAAACTATGGGAATTGCCTTATCGCTATCTAAATACTGGCACTCGGAAAATGGTATATGACTGGTTGTTGATAACCTGGTTCCATGAGGACCCTTGGTTTATGATACTTCCCTCAGCTGATACAAGAATTATGACAGGCTTTCTTCGTTGTTCCCGAATCCCAACATTTATATGGGAATTTATATGGCTTTGCACCCACCAAAAATTGGGGGTAAAAGGGAACATGAAGCATAAGGGTGTGGTGGAATGAATGTGTCCTAGAGTTGACACATGTAGTGGGGTAATTGAGACTATGCAACATTTGTTTATAGATTGTCCCTATGTGGTTGAATTTTGGATTTCCTTTCATAAATATTGGGTCTCTGGGCCTTTTCAGAGGGAGGATCTGGATGTGTGGGTTAGGAACATTTTACCAGGTGCTTGGGTCCAGTTTGACTCTGGGACGTTATTGTTATTTATGGGACATGTTAAGTTTCAATTATGGCAAGCCCGCTGCACATTAACTTTAAGACAGCAGGTATTATCTAGTGCTTATGTGTTCTCGCTGGTTCAGAAAGAGATCTTTAGATGGAGAGACTATGAGCACAATACAGCCTCCCCTGATTTTTATAAGTTATGGTGGAGACATATGTCTTGGCTGGATACTGGGTGAACATGGTACTCTCTTTGTGCCTGATGGTTAACTACTTTTCTCTATAATTTCTAAATAAGAATAGGATAATGGGCTTTTTAGTATGTAATATTGTTTCATTTCTGTTTCATAACAACTTATATATTTTTGTATGATGTCCATTTTGTAGTTTTATGGTGTGCATTTGTTTCAAGTTTGTATTTCTGTATTAGACAGCCAGTTCTGATATGCATGACCATAATACTTATTTATTTTGTTATGATTTGTATTTTTTTTTATGTGAGGTACTACTGTTTTGTATTACTTTGATTTTGTTCTTTAAATAAAAAATTCCCCTACTCTTTTCGAGAAGTGCAATGGGATCTTTAACATCCACCTGAACTACCACCAGAACAGGCAGATGGGACCTCAGTTTAACATCTCATCCGAAAGTTGGCACCTCAGGAGTGCAGCACCCCCCTCATGCTGCACTACAGTGCTAGTATTGGGATATTAACCCAAGTGCCTGGTGTGGGGATAGAACCCACATCCTTCTGATCTCCCAGCCGAAGAGGCGAGTGTGCTACTTGCTGAGCCAGGAACAGTGAGTACAAGGAAATAAAGCACAATATCAACATTTTATATAGTTAATATAGAGAATAATGGATAGGTAAGTGTGTGTTATGGATTTTTTTTTCACACGCCTAAGGTATGTGAGGACCCATAAACCTTGAGAGCAGAGCAGAAAAATCCATAATTTCAAACTTACCTATCTTTTATTTTTATGTTTGCTTGCATGCATGCACAAGAAACATTATGTGGCAGGTTAGGAGAGAAGCAGGTTGTGGAGACGTAGCACTGTGGTGGCCAATGCCTCCACTGCATTTGTTAGCCTGCAGCTGTGTAACCAATGCAGCCCCACTGTCCTGCTGACACTAGTTCTCCAGAAGTGCCACCAGCTTGAAATGATTTGGCCGCCGCAATCAGGGGGTGCCTCATCATTGCAGCATCAGGTATTCATCTCTCTGTTGGGTCTGAATAGTGCAGACGGAAAGAAACATAGAAACATAGACTTTGATGGCAGATAAGGACCGCTTGGCCCATCTAGTCTGCCTATTTTCCTACCTACAGGATAGGCCGCAGATCCTAGTTAACCAACAGTCTATTTCTTTCTACCCCCCAAAAGAATTGCCTTATGTCTGTCCCATGTATTCTTGAATTTTCCCACAGTTTTAGGCCCCAGAACCTCCTCAGGAAGGCTGTTCCATGCATCCACTACCCTCTCTGTGAAATAATACTTCCTCACATTGCCCCTGAACCGCCCTCCTTCTATCTTTAAATTGTGTCCCCTTGTTCTTGCAAGTCTCTTTTTCTGAAAAATGCTACCCTCTTGGACTTTGTTGATTCCACTGAGGTGCTTAAAAGTTTCTATCATGTCCCTCCTCTCCCTTCTCATGTCCCCCCTCTCGCTTCAAAAGGTTTTTTTTTTTAATTGTTTAACCAGGAGTGGCACACTAAGCTGAAAGTTTGTTTACAGGTGTGATCTGTGAGCACAGGGAAGTTAAGTGACTTGTTCAGGGTCACACAGTATGCAAGTGGGTGCTGTGGGATTCAAACCCAAGTCTCCAGATTTGTAGCTCAGAGCCTTAAACCACTGTGCTGTATTGCCTCTTGGTGCGATGGCATTCAGTCCCTGATTGTTGCAGCCACCCGTGTGCTACTTCATTTTCCAAAACACAGTGCAATGGTCTCTCAACTTAGTTACTTTTAGTTTTCTCAAACTAAAATTGTGTCAAACTCCTCCTGTCATGTCCCCGGTGGTCCCGACTCTCTCCCACACTGCACTCCTCCGTCTCCCTCCAGGGCATGTGTTCACACTCTTCTCTTCCACTCCTTAGTCTGCGGCTGCCAGCCACTGACCTAACCAGACTCCCAGTTACCTCAGTGTGCAACAGTGCCTGTAACCCAACTGTAGCACTGTGCCCTGGCATGTCCGCTCCACGCTCGCTCACTCCTTAGAGTCCTCTCACTGTTCAAGCCCCACTCTGAAGTGCAATCCACCTCTCCAACCCCTCCAAGTGTTCTCTCTTTCAGTCCATTCTCTCCTGCTGTGTGAAACCATAATAGCAATAATTGCTGTCCAGATGTTGTCCAAAGGTTAAAATAGCTACTGCATACCGCAGAACTACTACTTCCTGTGCTCCCCCCTTCCCCTTGTCTCTCTGCATTATTTATTTTGGTGCTTCAGTTACACTATGCTGATTAAGGGTTGCTATTGATGCATCAGCCTTCACAAATAAAAGCAAAGCTTTCACTTACCTGCCCCAAAACACCAGTGCATAATAGCAATTATTGCATCAGGCTTCAAAACTTAAAGCACAAAGAGGATTGCTCTGTAACCTGCTGTCCAGTTTACAGTGAGCACTTGTTCTGTAGCTTGCTGTCAATTTCTGGCAGGATCACTATTTTTACACAGGTGAAAGTAAGCATAAGCTGTTCTTTACTTTTTGCAGCCTGATGTGGAAGGCATGACAAGGAGAGAAGCACATAGGCATGACTATTGGAAGTCATAGTAGTGGCACAACAAGACAACATTCAGACAGTAATAATCTCTAATATGCACTGGCACTTCTGGGAATTTGATTTGTAAGGCTGATGCGAAAGTAGCAACCCTGAAAGAAGAAAGTGTCATTGAAGCACCAAAATAAATAATACAGAGAGACAGTAGGAAGCAGAGACCGCTGGAAGTAGTAGCAGTTCTGTGTAATGTGTTAGCTATTTCAATATTCACGGTTTTTGCACAACAATAATTGCTATTATGCACTGGTGTTGTAATGTAATGGTCACCCTTTACAAATTTGTGATATTTAACTCACTATTATGTAGTCACTATTGATCATACACAACTATTATGGGATACCGAAACAAAGTGGTCATTGAACCAATGGACATAGCCCATTTGCAAAACAACTGACACCCGGACTTTGTCCTGGACATGCCATTCCTGCCTCTCCTTCTTTCTCAGCCACCCCACCACAAGTACATTACTGTACCTGTGTTTGGCTTCAAGCCTAGGCTTGCAACAGTAGGATAGTAAAGCATTACATACTTTGCTATCTAACACCCAATCTTTGTTCTGTTTTATGTTGCTCTGTATTTAGACCAGAGAGCCATGCATTCCGCTGTTATATTGAGAAGAGCAAATGCTCAGCTGTCCCAAGTGTGTACCCAGGCTTTCTATCTGTCTGTATCTGCTTCTGCTTAAAGCAAACTATAAATCTGGGGACTATAATTCACTGTCCAGTCACTGCTTGCACATTGGACCCAGCCGTCACATAACTGCTTTATTGGGAGCTAAGGGAAGTAACTCATTTTTTATCACTGACGAGAATAAACACATTTGTAGCCATTATTGTTCATTCTGGACTACGGTTAGCAAATAGGTAAGTCAAACAGTTTTGACAAGTGTTGCTAGGTAGCTTTCCTGAAGGTTAAAAACAAATTAAATACTGTAGATTTTTGTTTTTGTTATTGCAGTGTAGTTCTGTGCATTTCAAAGCTTAAGTTTTAGTACTTGGGAAATACCCCTGGAATTTTGGCACTCTATTGTTAAAAACCTCTAAAACAAAAATACTAGTCACAATTGGTACATTTTATGTTTGCTTGCACTCCGTATGTTCAAGAAACAGTGCGATCATCCAAATACGGTGCCATACAGTTGAAAGGAGAGCTCCGCTTCAGTGAAGCAGTACTCCCCACACATCGCCACGCACGCATATTGCGGCGCTCAGATTCCCCCACATGCACACACTGCATGAGCCGATGGGGTGCCCAACCCCATTGGCTCTGCTGTGCCCCCAAAACAGCTTTCCAGGTGCCACGCTGGGAGCCCACCCCAGCGTGGCAAAAATAGGTATGACCAATGGGGTGCCCAATCTCCTGTTGGCTCCAGGGCCCCCCAATCAGCCTTCCAGCCACCATACTGGGAACCCACCCCAGTGGGGCAAATGTCCCGTGTCGTCTTCCTAAAAAAAAAAAACAAAAAAAAAAAAACAGGAAACAGAAAAATGTTCCCTCGGCGGTCTCCCTGCCCACCTGCGCCCACCCTCTGCACACTCTACCTCCCCATACCCCCACCTCACCCCATACTTACCTCCGGAGTCTGGCGCGATGATCTTCGGGACTGGGAACACGTCTGCATTCTTCAAAGCTGACAAGTAACTGAGGAAATGCCGGTAAGCTGTATAATGCCATAAATAGGATTTTTCAACTTTAATGCATATCTCAGGCATTTTTGGAATTTTGGCACCAAATTTTTCAACAGGGTTTTTGGGTCCCCTTCTCATGGATTCTGTCACTGTTATGGCAAGCGTTAATTGGGCCGAGAGGGTGATTTTGCACTCACTGCATAAATCACCTTTTGGGACAGATTAACAAAACAACAGTGCCAGTGTTCATAAGGTTGTCTCAAAGCCTATGTTGCAAATTTGGTGAAAAATCCCTAAAAATGATCATTTTATGAACGTGCATTGCACAGTTCCTAAACACGCTCGTAAGTTCGAAAATGTTTAATATTTTCACTCTGGATTTTCAACATTGCCATTTTACCACACCTCCTTATGAGTAGTACAGCTGTCATTTTTTACATCTCTCCCAAAATGTGTTTCCGCGCATGTAGTGCACAATGTCGCAGTCGGTGAGCGAAATCAATGTATGGGACACATTAAGAAAATCACAGTGACACTGTTCATGAGCAGAGGAGTTAAAATAGGCTATGTTGAAAATGTGGTGAAAAAATTCCTAAAATGACTGTTTTCTGGCGTGCTTTGCACAGTTCCTACATATCGCTCATAAGTTTGTGAATTTTTAATATTTGCACTCCAGATTTTCAACATTGCCATTTTACCACACCTCCTTATGAGCAGTACAGCTGTCATTTTTCATGTTGCCCAAAATGTGTTTCCGTGCATGTGGCGCACAATGGTGCATTCGGTATACGTCAATCAATGTTTGGGACAGATTAAGAAATCACAGTGACACTGTTCATGAGCAGAGGTGTTAAAATGGCTATGTTGAAAATTTGGTGAAAAAATTCCCAAAATGACTGTTTTAGAGCGCTGCGTTGTGCAGTTCCTATGCACGTCGCAAGCTTCATGTAATTTTTAATATTTACCTACAAATTTTCAGCATTGTCATTTTACACACTTCCTTATGAGCAGTACAGCTGCCATTTTTCACATCTCGCCCAAAATGTGTTTCCACACATGTAGTGCACAATGGTGCAGTCGGTGTGCAAAAGCAATGTTTGGGACAGATTAAGAAAATTGCAGTGACACTGGTCATGAGCGGAGGTCTTAAAACGGCTATGTTGAAAATTTGGTGACAAAAGTCCATAAAATGACTGTGTTATGAGTGAGCATTGTGCAGTTTCCACGCACCCTTGTAAGTTCATGAATTTGTAATATTTTCAGTCCAGATTTTCAACAGTGGCATTTTTCCACACTTCCTTATGAACAGTACAGCTGTCATTTTTCACAACATGGCCGAAATGTGTTTTCACACTTTCAACACTGTACTGTCTGCTACTGTAGTGAAATTTACCTTAGAATACTCAAATGGTTTAACCGATCTGCTGCATTGAATAAGTCATGATGTACTGTGACATATATCAATTGTCAGAATAAGAGTATAAAAAAGAAAAACATTCTTATTTATGTAACGCTTTTTATACACCGTATACACTAGGGTGGCACGAGTAGAGAATATTAATTCTTGAATATCCTGAATAACGATTGGACTGGCAGCCTATACTCATGTGTGATGCATGCTGTTCCTCTCCCTTTCCCAGATGGGTGCACAGCTGCAGATGACAAAATATCTGACTTGAAGCAAGACAGCGTGGGTTAAGGACTGAGGGGCCAACTGTTAGGCCATTTTATGAGAACTTTGTTCAGCCCTCCCAAGAACACAGAGTTGGGTCAGAGGAGGCTTGTAATGAATGACACATAGGGTTTGGGGCAAGAAGCCAATGGGGCAAGGATGGGCGGCACAGTAATAGGACAGTGTCTGCCCCAGGCAATATGTCAACATTTGTATTAAATAATCTTTGTGGGAAGGGTAAGATAAGATGCAAGGTGAGAGTTAACTAGGGGTGAAAAGGGTGACCATGGGGATTGTGTTTGCTACCTGGGGAGGGCTACAGTTTTGTTTTTCATTATTATTAAAGGGGTTCTTTACTTTTAGTTGCAAAACAATGAATAATTTATTTATTTTTGTTGACCAGGTAAGTGCACTAGACAAATTCTTGCCTATTTTCAGGCATGACCTGGGTGGAGGGGATACAGATGAATGTCAACTGACCTTGAAACAGAATAAGCTATTGGTGGTATTTTTGTGAATGGGGGGAAATTTGGCCAGGGCACCAGGGAAATTCCTCTACTCTTTTCGAGAAGTGCCATGGGATCTTAACATCCACCTGAACTACCGCCAGAACAGAAGGATGGGACCTCAGTTTAACGTCTCATCCAACAGATGGCACCTCAGGAGTGCAGCCCCACCTGTCAGTATTGGGATATTAACCCAAGTGCCTGGTGTGGGGATAGAACTCACAGCCTTTAGATCTCCTGGTCTCACAGGTAAGTGTGCCACCTACTGAGCCACTGACACTATATCCAGGAGTCTTGGACAAAAAATCTTGTTGAGGATTTGAAAAAGGTACTCGCATTCCCCTAGTGAATGCCAAAGTGTTTTGCAAGAAAAAGAGAGACTGGAGTATAGTGACTGTTAGCATGTTGTGGCATCCATCTAGTAATATAGTGACTGAAAGCATGTTGTGACATCCATCTGGTAGTACAGTACAGTAACATGTTGTACATAGTCAAAGTAATATAGTGACTGCAAGCATGTTGTGGCAACCATCTGGTAATATAGTGACTGTAAGCATGTTGTGACATCCATCTAGTAATATAGTGACTGTAAGCAATTGTTGACATCCATCTAGTAATATAGTGACTATAAGCATGTTGTGACAACCATCTGGTAATATAGTGACTGTAAGCATGTTGTGGCATCCATCTAGTAATATAGTGACTGTAAGCATGGTGTGGCAACCATCTAGTAATATAGTGACTGTAAGCATGTTGTGGCAACCATCTAGTAATATAGTGACTGTAAGCATGTTGTGGCAACCATCTGGTAGTATAGTGACTATAAGCATGTTGTGACATCCATCTAGTAATATAGCACTGTAAGCATGTTGTGACATCCATCTGGTAATATAGTGACTGTAAGCATGCTGTGACATCCATCTAGTAATATGGTGACTATAAGCATGTTGTGACATCCATCTAGTAATATGGTGACTGTAAGCATGTTGTGGCAACCATCTAGTAATATAGTGACTGTAAGCATGCTGTGACATCCATATAGTAAAATAGTGACTGTAAGCATGTTGTGGCAACTAACTAGTAATATAGTGACTGTAAGCATGCTGTGACATCCATATAGTAATATAGTGACCATAAGCATGTTGTGATAGCCATCTAGTAATATAGTGACTGTAAGCATGTTGTGGCAATCATCTAGTAATATAGTGACTGTAAGCATGTTGTGACAACCATCTAGTAATATAGTGACTGTAAGCATGCTGTGGCAACCATCTGGTATTATAGTGACTGTAAGCATGTTGTGGCAACCATCTAGTAATATAGTGACTGTAAGCATGTTGTGGCAATCATCTGGTAATATAGTGACTGTAAGCATGTTGTGGCAACCATCTAGTAATATAGTGACTGTAAGCATGCTGTGACATCCATCTAGTAATATAGTGACTGTAAGCATGTTGTGACATCCATCTAGTAATATAGTGACTGTAAGCATGTTGTGGCAATCCATCTAGTAATATAGTGACTGTAAGCATGTTGTGACATCCATCTAGTAATATAGTGACTGTAAGCATGTTGTGGCAACCATCTAGTAATATAGTGACTGTAAGCATGTTGTGGAAACCATCTAGTAATATAGTGACTGTAAGCATGTTGTGACATCCATCTAGTAATATAGTGACTGTAAGCAAGTTTGTAATATAAATTGTAATATAGTGACTGTAAGAAATTCTGAGCAACCATCTAGTAATATAGTGACTGTAAGCATGTTGTGGCAACCATCTAGTAATATAGTGACTGTAAGCATGTTGTGACATCCATCTAGTAATATAGTGACTGTAAGCATGTTGTGACATCCATCTAGTAATATAGTGACTGTAAGCATGTTGTGCAACCATCTAGTAATATAGTGACTGTAAGCATGCTGTGACATCCATCTAGTAATATAGTGACTATAAGCATGTTGTGGCAACCATGTAGTAATATAGTGACTGTAAGCATATTGTGACATCCATCTAGTAATACAGTGACTATAAGAATGTTGTAGCAACCATCTAGTAATATAGTGACTGTAAGCAATTTGTGACATCCATCTAGTAATATAGTGACTGTAAGCATGTTGTGATATCCATCTAGTAATATAGTGACTGTAAGCATGTTGTGGCAATCATCTGGTAATATAGCCACTGTAAGCATGTTGTTACATCCATTTAGTAATATAGTGACTGTAAGCACGTTTGTGGCAACCATCTGTTAATATAGTGACTGTAAGCATGTTGTGGAAACCATCTGGTAGTATAGTGACTGTTAGCATGTTGTGACATCCGTCTAGTAATATAGTGACTGTAAGCATGTTGTGACATTCATCTAGTAATATAGTGATTCTGAATAAGAAGAAGTTTGTAATATCAATGTTTGACATTATTTTGTTATTTTAATCTAACCTGTTTGTGACAAAAAAATGCAAATTGTACAAAGGACAGAAGAAAATTTTGAGTCAAAATCAGGGACGTCCCTGATAATCAGGGACAGTTGAGAGCTATGATAGTGACTATAAGCATGTTGTGGCAACGATCTAGTAATATAGTGACTATAAGCATGTTGTGACATCCATCTAGTAATATAGCGACTGTACGCATGTTGTGGCAACCATCTAGTAATATAGTGACTATAGGCATGTTGTCAAATCCATCTAGTAGTACAGTGACTATAAGCATGTTGTGGCAACCGTCTAGTAATATAGTAACTATAAGCATGTTGTGACATCCATCTAGTAAAATAGCCCCTATACGCATGTTATGGTAACCATCTAGTAATATAGTGACTGTAAGCATGTTGTGACATCCATCTAGCAATATAGTGACTATAAGCATGTTGTGGCAACCATCTAGTAATATAGTGACTGTAAGCATGTTGTGACATCCATCTAGTAATATAGTGACTGTAAGCATGTTGTGGCAACCATCTAGTAATATAGTGACTGTAAGCATTTGTGACATCCATCTAGTCATATAGTGCCTGTAAGCATGTTGTGACATCCATTTAGTAATATAGTGACTGTAAGCAATTTGTGACATCCATCTAGTAATATAGTGACTGTAAGCATGTTGTGGCAACCATCTAGTAATATAGTGACTGTAAGCACGTTGTGACAACCATCTAGTGATATAGTGACTATAAGCAATTTGTGACATCCATCTAGTAGTATAGTGACTCTAAGCATGTTGTGGCAATCATCTGGTAATATAGTGACTGTAACCATGTTGTGGCAACCATCTGGTAGTATAGTGACTATAAGCATGTTGTGACATCCATCTAGTAATATAGTGACTGTAAGCAATTTGTGACATCCATCTAGTAATATAGTGACTGTAATCATGTTGTGGCAACCATCTGGTAGTATAGTGACTATAAGCATATTGTGACATCCATCTAGCAATATAGTGACTGTAAGCATGTTGTGGCAACCATTTAGTAATATAGTGACTATAAGCATGCTGTGACATCCAGCTAGTAATATAGTGACTGTAAGCATGTTGTGGCAACCATCTAGTAATGTAGTGACTGTAAGCAATTTGTGACATCCATCTAGAAGTATAGTGACTGTAATCATGTTGTGACATCCATCTAGTAATATAGTGACTGTAAGCATGTTGTGGCAACCGTCTAGTAATATAGTGACTATAAGCATGTTGTGACATCCATCTAGTAATATAGTGACTGTAAGCATGCTGTGACATCCATCTAGTAATATAGTGTCTGTAAGCATGTTGTGGCAACCATCTAGTAATATAGTGACTGTAAGCATGTTGTTATATCCATTTGGTAGTATAGTGACTTTTAGCAAGTTGTGATATCCATCTAGTAATATAGTGACTGTATGCATGTTATGACATCCAACTAGTAATATAGTGACTGTAAGCATGTTGTGCCACCCATCTGGTAGTATAGCGACTATAAGCATGTTGTGATATCCATCTAGTAATATAGTGACTGTAAGCATGTTGTGACAGTCATTCTTCTCATGAACATCCACATACAGCCTTGGCAATTGCCTGAAGTGGTTTATGTGAAAAGGGAATTGTTGGCCAGGGTACCAGAGAAGAAACCCCATTCTTATGAAAAACAGATCAAACTCGGAGAGGGCTGGGAAGAATGAATAAGTGGCGCCCCACCACATGAGGCGGAGCTAGACGGCTTCACTGCTGGCCGGCGCCCGCCAGGACTCAGCTCTCCATGGCTGCCCTCCTGGTCCCTGAACTCGGCCACAAAGCCAGGTACTAGCCGTTCCTCCACTTTATCCACTGGAGCCCTGTGACTGGTGCAGTGCCCTCTGCAGTGCTTTCTGACTGGTCCACCATCTGCTGGCTGCCTTGCTGATTGGTGTGCCTTTTCTGCTTGGGATCTACGGTTTCTAGGCACCTTTTTTCAAGCAATTTTGCTCTTTTCTGTAAACGACTTAGCCCTGCTGCTCTGATATTTTTACTCTGATATTGTGATGTACTGCCTGTAACATAACTCTGTGTTGTCTCATAGCAGTTTGAAGTAGCTGAATGAAAATTGCTTGCCTGACTAAACATGCTCATTTATTGTAACCTCACTGTGTAGTGCAATTTAAAGTCTATGTAACTCCTGTTTTTCTCTGCTTTCCTCATTGTAAACCTCTCAGTCTACCTCTTAAGCCTGCCCTGCTGATACCTGCCTGCTTTTGTTGTCTACTTATCACTTTCTCCTAACCTTGTACAAACCTACTCTCTCTCTCTCTCTCTCTCTGAAACTCTGTCTTTTTCCATACCCCCTCTTTGCTCTCGCCCCCCCTGAGAACTACACACTTTTCTGTTTCTCTTTGTCTTCAGTGATCCCACCCTGTTTACCTCCAACTCTCTTAGCCTTTTGTCTTATCTCAATCACCCCCCCACTGATGGACTGCGCCAGCCTCCCACCCAAATACCTCTTGTTGCCTATCGCTCTCACTCCCTCTTGTTTCCTAGGCTTTCCACTCCGGCGCCCCACCACACGAGGTGGAGCTAGATGGCTGTACCACGGCCAGCCATCAGCCAGGATTCAGCTCTCCCGCGGCCGCCCGTCCACGGTCCCCAGAACTTAGCCGCAAAGGCCAGGTGCTAGCTGTTCCTCCACTTTATCCACTGTATCTCTGTGATTGGTGCAGTGCCCTGCACTGATTCTTTCTGACTGGTCCACCATCTGCTGGCTGCCTTGCAGATTGGTGTGCCTTTCTGCTTGGGACCTACGACTTCTAGGCACCTTTTTCAAAACAATTTGCTCTTTTCTGTAAATGACTTAGCCCTGCTGCTCTGATATTTTCTCCCACCCCTCCCAGGCCTCCATTAAATACATGATGGCTTCTCTCTCCTAAGTGCCTCCTCTCACTATTGGACGATAAATAGCCCTACTATCCTGAAATTGACAACTTAGTCACTTTGTGCTCCTTCCTGTATACAAAACAGTAAAATGGACCAGCACATAACACTTTTTCCTTCTTGTGGCCACACTGTCTCTTCTACACCTATCTATCCACAAAATACCACAATCTGATCTACTCCCCTAATTTCTTATCTCATTTCTTACCTCCATGATTACTACTGGTGAGACCTACTTCCAATCCCTACCCCATGCTTTGACCTCATCTCAGTATTACTAAACAAAGCATGGATCCACATGGCTGCCTAAGGCTATACCCCCAAAAAATTCCACTTGCTTCAACATGCCCAATATACCCTCCAGTGTCGGAAGCTCTGGTATCTCCTCCTACTCGCTATTCTACTCTCTGGGGATGTCCAACCAAATCCAGGACTGGCAAATACTATTCCTGACTCTATTAGCCAGGCTGAAAGGTCTAATCATTGTTCACCATAATATCAGGAGCCTTATGCACAACCTAGGTGAGCTCGAGATCCTGGACCTCACTGTACAAACCCTGATGTCATATGCCTAACTGAAAAATGGCCAAAACCATCACACCTGACTCTCTCTGCTCCTTCCATCCTACAATCTCTTGGAGACTTGACAGAGCTGTGCCCAAAGGAGATTGGTACAGCTATCTATTCTAAAGAATATCTACAGGTCACTGCTGTCAACCTAACTAACCCAGGGCACTGCGAGGCACTTCATGCCCAACTCACCCTCGGTATCAAGAAATTACATATCACATGTGCCTACAATCCCCCCTTAATTGGCCTAAAAGGACTAGATGAACTACTGGAACAAATCTCAACCCTTGCTGGGAGGACCAAGGTCCTTATACTTGGAGACCTAAACATAAACTGGCTTGGCACTAACCAATCCAACCCTCTCACCACACTGCAGAGCCATAACTTGTACCAGCTAATATGTGAACCTACTAGAGCCTCCCCTCACTCCAACACTAGAACCTTACTCGATTGGATAATGACTGATCACCCCGAAAATGTAATTGCCTCTGGCGTGCTACCAGATGACATCACTGATCACTCCCCAACCTACTGTATCTGGGGGAAGAGCAAACCTGCCTCATCAAAGCCCTGTTTCATCACCTTCTGGAACTATGTGAATTTTGACTCTCAACTTTTTTTAAATGACATTGCCACTACAAACTGGTCCTCCATCCTTACATCAAAAGATGCCAAAATGGCCCTCAACCAATTCCTGACCAAATTCTTAGCACTCCAGGAAAAACACTGCAAGCTTGTAACTCGGAGGGTTAAAATTAAACCAACATGACAGCTCAAATCTGACCTCCTCGCTAAGCTAAAGCAAAGGGACAAAAGCTGGCTCCACTACAAAAGCTCAAGGCTACCCTCTGACCTAAATACCTACAGGGCCCTACGAAATTCCTGCAAAAAAAACATAAAACAGGCAAAGAGCCAATAGTGCAATGATCTATTAACAAACTCTTACGGTGACTCTAAGAAATTCTGGTCCCATATCAAACTCCTCCTAGGCCAGAATCCAGCAGCCACCCCAAACAATATGTTACTCAATGGCATACATTGCAATAATCCCAGAACCATCGCAAACTTTTTTAACCGTAATTTCTCTGACCTAACAATCTACACCTCCTCTTTCCCTACTCAGTCATACATGCCTACCCTACCAGGTGTAAACAGCCCTCATTTCTTTTTCAAGGCAATCTCCAAGTGTGATGTGCTTAAATTACTAAACCATATCTCTGACTACACTGTGGCAGAGCTCTGAGCAATTTAGAACCAAAACTGCTAAAAATAGCTTGCTCCCACAATACTAAGCCCCTCTGGCCAAGATTTTCACACTCTCACTATGCCAGAGCTATGTTCCTGACATTTGGAAGGAAGCTAGGGTCACCCCTGTTTTCAAAAAAGGTGATTGTAGGGATCCCTCAAATTATAGACCCATATTCATCCTGTCAGTCCTCAACAAAATTCTTGAGAAACTGATAGCCACCCAAAGAATTGATTTCCTACAGAAACATGACCTACTTACCTCTGCCCAGCATGGCTTTCGCACTGGCCATAGCACCACCACCGCACTTCTCAAACTCACATCAGATACACTGATGGCTATGGATTCTGGTCTACTCACTGGGGCCATTTTCATCGACACGACAAAGGCATTTGACCTAGTTGATCATTCCATCCTCCTAGCTTCCCTTGGATCATTAGGCTTCTCGACAAGCATCATAAAATGGTTCAGTAGCTACCTATCAAACAGGACCCAGGCTGTGAAATACAATTCTACCCTCTCAGACAAGACCACTATAAATATTGGGGAACTGCAAGGATCAATTCTAGGGCCTCTGCTTTTCTCTATCTTCATAAATAACATCACCACCAACCTGCATATGACAGAGTCCCTGCTATATGCAGATGACATTATTCTATATGCGGTGCAAAAACATTGAAGACATAAATAGTAAACTCTCTTTCGACATTCCAGCTCACCCAACACTCGGTTATCTAGTCACAAACTTGTACTAAGCGGTCCAAAACCCAAACCATGCTCTTAGGATCACATTCCAAACTCAAGGATGCCATCAAAATTTAAAGTTTGCTCCCAAAATGGCATAACTTATCGAGGTAGTAGACACTTTCAAAATATCCTGGTGTCACACTTGACCCATCCACTAAGTTCGACCTACATACAGCTGACCTGTAGCAGGTAACACACTAACATTGGCATAGCTTACCACGCTACCAGATTGCGTTTTACCCCCTCGGCAAGGCTTGCTGTAGCATGCACATTCTGCCCTCACTTACCCATGGAGCTGCTACATACTGTATATATCTCCATGTGCAAAACAAGTCTTCGAAAGTGGGACATAATGTACAACAACATTTGTCACTATGCATCCTCCTCACATAAGCTGAAACACCACTGTCTCCTTTATTCACAACTGGGATGGCTTCCTCTACTCCAGCTATGGCTTTATGCATATGGCTCGGTCATAGACAATATTGTTAGGCTACAAATACCCAAACCCATTGTGGCCTTCTTCCAAATCAGAACTCCCTCCTACAACTTGAGATCCTCTGAGAATGCCCCCATCTTCATACCTAGGTACCATACCTCTAAAGGTACGAGTGCTTTCACCTGCCACACTCCCCAATACTGGAACTCCCTCCCTCCCTCGAGCCGTGCGTCAAGCACCATCACATGAAACTTTCAAGAAAAAATTGCATTCCCATCTTGAGTCCTCCTGCGTGTGCAGCTGTTTCAAACCCCCTTAGCTATCACCTCTGCCCTATCTAGTCTCTCCTGGCTTTGCAACTTTTCCTACACTATTTAATTGCACTTCCCCTCCACCTGTCTGTCCCACCTCCCACTCCTACCTGTCCCCTATCCTCTTCCTGGTCTTCCTATCTCCCTTACTCCTGTACTCCCTAGTTCCTCCCAACTGTCAACCCCATTTTACCACTACAGCATTTACATTTTATCTTTTCCTCAACATATATATTAGGTAATCTGTATTTCTGGATACATTTCTGCTTTACTACTGCAATATTGCTTCTACCCTGTAGGTAGCCACTCTCTCTCTCTCTTTCTGCATGCTTCCTTTCCTCATACTGCAATTATTTCCTACCTTGCTGATTGCCACCATTTTCCTTTCTCTTTTCCCCTGTCCGGCATTGACATGCATGTCATACTTGTAAATAAATATATACCATTGTCATATCTTTTTTTTGTCATACTTGAAATGTAATGTATACTATTGTAAAGAATGTTGCACTTGTCATGAAATGTTTTTCTGTATGCTTTGATTTACTGTACTCTCTTGGGTCATGACTGAAAATAATCATTGCCATGGCTAGTGCACTTACCCGGTAAGCAAAAACGAAATAAAATAAAAAAAATAAATGTGTTGATTTATTTCTATTTTTCCCATTTTTGTAATGGAAAGTTAGTCAGTCTGTGATCTTTTTCCATCCTGAATTTAAATAACATTCTGAATCTTACTCAACAGCTTACCACCTTTACTCTTTTTCATAAACTTGGCTTAGATATCTTTTTTTCTAGAAGATGGTAGATTATGGTCCTACTCAGACATTGAGAAAGCCCACTGGGGTCACCAGAAGACTCCTCTTTTTGGTCAACTGGGGAGGACATATGCTCTGGAGATGGCATTGTTTTTTCCTCGTATTAGTATAAAGGACAAAAATGATTAGATATTGTTCCAGGATGGCCATTATTGTTTGACATATGCCTGTATATGTTACAACTATGCCTAATCAATATATATGAACCACAGACTAATGCAGCCAGCACTAATCTTTCTAAAATCATACACCCTTTTCAATTGTGACTAAATGAGTGATATGGGGAGAATACTTTAACTTTGGCCTGACTTATGAAACATTGAAACATAGAAAGTGATGGAAGATAAGGACTGCTAGGCCCATCTAGTCTACCCATATCCTTATCTTTATTAGCTGCCACTGACCCTCCTTGGACATCGGCTTTAGCCTCTCCTTCCTACCACTAGGGTTCCCTTATGACTGTGCCATGCATGTTTAAATTTCCACACTGTGCTTGCTCTCACTACCTACTGTGGCAGGTTATTCCATGCATCTACCACCCTTTCTGTGAAAAACTCTTCCTCACATTTCCTTATCCTACCCCTGCAATCTCATATCATGCCCCTCATTCTTGTACTTTTCTATACTGAAAGATGTCACCCTTGTACCTTGTTTATGCCTTTAAGACACTTGAAGGTTTCTATCATGTCTCCCAGCTCCCTCCTTTCCTCCAGTGAATACATATTGAGGTCATTTAATCTTCCCCATATGTTTTCTGGTGCAACCCTGTACCATCTTAGTTGCCTTTCTCTGAACTGCCTCCACCCTGTCTATGTCCTTGCAAAGATGTGGCCTCCAGAACTGTACACAGTACTCCAGAGGAGGCCTCACCAGTGTTCTATATAGTGGAACTACCACCTCCCTCATTCTGCTACCTACACATCCCAACATGCCACTGACCCCTGCAGCCTTTGTACACTACTTGGCCACCTTTAGGTCATCTGAAATAACCCCAATCTCTTTATTCCTTGGTGACCATCAGCAACCCCCCCATCCTGTAGCTCTTTCTAGGGTTTCTGCATTCCAGGTGCATGATTTTGCACTTCTTCTCATTGAACTTCAGTTGCCACATCTCAGACCATTTTTCCAGCTTTCCTAGGTCCCTCCTCATTTTCCCTACCCCATCTGGAGTGTTTAGCCTGTTGTTGCAGATCTTAGTGTCATCTGCAAACAGGCAAACCTTCCTTCCAGCCCTCCTGTTGTTGAGTAGAAAAGTGCACCATTGCGCCACCATGCAGTCTGGCCCACGCAAATCACCATTATTGACAGCACAGTAAATATTAATACATATCCACTACATGTTATCACTGTATCATATGGAGGCATACATATTAGATTAAGGAATATATCACTATATGTAATTAAACAACTATGTAGGAAAAAAATACACTAAAAGAAATCAGGCATGTCAAAAATAAAATGATTATTAGTCAATTTGGTAGTCTGAAACAGGCAGAGTTGATAATGCATAAAATACCAAAGCTCGGTTTAGGCCCAAAACACACAAATGTAAGCAGAACCAGTAGACATGCACTGAAACCGAAAGAAGGTGCAGGAGAAGGGGAACCATTAGAAAGCATTATGTAACACAGTGGGAAATACATGACATAGTGTACTCGGCGATGTTAAGGAAGGCAGCACTCTTCAGGCTTCAGGAAGGATGACTAGAAATATTCCTGCAATGGAATAACATTGGGGATTACATAGCCTAAGAGGGGCTGCCATCCTACTGATAAGCTTGGATGTGTGTTGATACTCTAATTGGGTAGAGCCAGTGCTGTGCAGCAGAAAGGGTGGACAAGTTAGAGTGTAAGTCCCCTCTTTCATCACAATACTGTCACTGTGTTACCACCGCATGTGCTGTGTCAGACACCTGCTATGATGACTGCCCACTAATTATTGCACAAAAACAATGAACAAGAGAGGATGAGTGGTATCCATTGTTAGATGGAGAATGAGTTACCCAATGTCAGTTAAACAAATAAAACTAGCTCGTAGGTGTTGACAGAGACCAGATCATCTTCCCTGCTACTGGTCTACTCTACCATATGTCTTGTCAACAGCCAAATCATGTGTCTTGTGGCAAGCAGTGTACAGTACCCCCCTTATATGAACAACTCTCTGTTGTCTATCTATTTATCTATCTCACTGCAGTATTTGTATGTCCAAGTCATGTCCCCTACCTCCCTTTTTCTCCCTCCAACCTCTCCCTTCTCTGCTGTCACTGAATTATTCTAGCTATCCTTCTCTGCACTGTCTCCACCCTATCTTGAAGCAGTAGCTCTGCAGGACCCCACTCTAGCAAAGGTTTCAAACACCTCTGAAGTGGAGCCAGCTGGCTCTTTGAACAACAAACATGTCAAAATGCATATCCTCTTCATTTGAGTCCGCCTCGTCCTCTTCTCCTGCGTCATCCTTCTCCCTGTCCTCATGCGCATTGTCGTGTGGGGTGTCCGGGAGGGTGTCCTCAGGGTTCAGAAGCTCCTCCGGTTGCCCCCCCACCTTGTCGGGTTCTGAACTCGGTGGTTTTGCCCTGTGTTGGGTGAGGGATTCCAGTTTCTCCATGATCTTGAGCATAAAGTTCTGCTGGCTCTCCATCATGGCAACCGCGGCCTGTTGGTTTTGGATTAGGAGGGAGCCCGGGTCCATCCATGTAGAGCTGCTGGGTCCCAGGTTGCCGGGTCCCAGGGGCGGGGTTCGCTCCAGGGAGAAATAGTCGTCATCCAGGAGACAGGCCACGCAGAGGGGACCCGGAGTCTGGGGCAGGAGGGTAGCACTGCACAAGAAGCATTTCTTCGCTTTCACCATCTGGAAGGAGAGAAAGGCATACCTTAAAACGGAACTGGTACGGCGCCCAGGGGGCGATCCTTTTACCTCCCCTAGTAGACTGTATGCAGGTGGGGGGGTGCTGTGTGAGGTAATGTCTGGAGTGCCATGGATGCCAACCAACACAATCACCTTTACCAGGTGAGTAAACACCCATTGTATTCACTGCGTAGCTGTGTCCACTCTGCTAGATTTCAGCTGGGTCAAATCATGCACTATTTGACAGTGATAGCTTTGTAGCATTCTGTCTCCACAGAAATGTTAATTACCATCACTTGTAATTATAGCACCCCAAGCAAAACTGCATACTTGTGTTAATATGGTGGTAAACAAACTCTTGAGCAGTTCAACTTAGACTTTTCAGGATAGGATGACAACTGAAGGACAAAGAAACAATGTAACTGTAGGTCATTGAGAACTGTTAGACTAAAGTGTATGTCACAAATTCTAAGGTTTGAACAAAGGTCTTGCATTGTTTTCGTTCTGTCTAAATAACATATTTTTTTATATATATTTCCATTCTTGAGGTGCCTAGTTCTCTGTAGCTGAGCAGCAGTGACATTGTAGTCTTATCACAGGAAGAGAACAACAGAAAATTAAAGATGATGCTCTGCATATAGATACAGTTGACTTGTGAAAATAAAATAATGTTCATGAGAAGGGATTGACATCTCTTCTGGTTATACTACATATAAAAAAGAAAACATAAGGAACATCTTAAACAAGTCCTGACCAGAGCCAAGATGGCTACTTTATTAATTAATCTGATGAGAAATATACAACTAACGTGTGGCTTTAATTGTCTGAATAGTCAGAGCACAAATATTGTTTAATAGAATGTTTTATCTGTGTGATTCACCCATGACACTCCCGATGTCACCTCTCCTGGACCAGATTTCCTGCTTGAGGGGCAGCACTGTGTTGCTACACTCGCACAGACTGGAGATGAAGCTGTAGGTGCTGTCAGTGGTACAACTCTGATCCTCAGGTGATCACACACAGGAACTCTGACATTCTGATGTTCTCTGTCATGGTGTGGCAGGTCAGTCAAGGAAGGGTTCAGTTGAACTCCCCAGCACTGCAAGTGAATCTTATATTTAGTTAAAACCTTCTCTGTTGGTGGGCACTAATACATTTTCCGTTTTATGTTTGCTTGTGCACATGCACAAGAAACATATTACTGACTGCTTGCTCAATATCCGACATACCAATTTATTATTTCCTGGGGTACATTTTTTTTTTTGCTGCTACTAGAAATCTCTCCAGATATGTTTTCGGGATTTGCTTATTTTCTGAATTGAACATATGAACCAAGAAACAAGAGTTGGAATGATATAAGATGCAATATGTTTTTGCAAATATTTCTTCTTTATAGATTCATACCATTGACATCTCATCACAGATGTGATGGAGTCCTTGGGCAGTATAGTACAGTGGGTTAAGGCTCTGAGCTGCAGATATGGAGACCTGGGTTTGAATACCACAGCTGCCTAGGTGCATACTGTGTGATCCTGAGCAAGTCATTAACTTCTTGTGTTCCCAGGTTGCATCTGGAAACAAATTTGGCTTAGTGTACTACTCCTGGTTAAACAATGTTCCCTTTCCCATTGTTTAAATTCTGGTTGTTGGGGTCCAGTAGTGTCTAAAATCCATCTATATACCTATTTCCTATTATTTTGAGCAATTTTCTGTTTCATGATTTTCCACTTATGTAATTTCTGGAAGGTATTTTTATACCCTTCCAGTAAACTCAAACCTGCTGTTACCTTTGGAAATTCCTGAACCCATTTACTAATAGCCATCCCTAGAATATTCCAGCCTCATTTTACTGCTACAGTCTTTTGCATTGTAAACAGATTACTTAATTTGTTTTGCCAAAATAGGGTATGGAAAAAAAATGACCGAATGTATCAAATTTAACTCCCCCTCTCCAATGTCCAGATATGTGATCTCCCTTTTTATTAGGTTCAATCGACTCTCCCAAAGCAGTTGAAAGAAAATACTCATTATTTTAGTTTCAACGCTATATGGCAATAGAAAAAAACATACTTATATGCAGAAAGCAGGGCAGTAAAAACTGCATCATTACAAACACCCTTTTACATTTGGACATTTTCCTATCTTTCCACCGCACCACTTTACTTTCTCCCTCCTGTAGTGCTTTTTCCCAGTTATATTTCCTGATGTCCCCTGGGCCATATTAGAATCCCAAGATTTTTGTAAGCTCATTCTTTAATTGAATGCCCTGTAAATCCATGCCAACAGCCACATTCCCTAACTACAACCCCTTAGATTTGTCTTCCTTTTTAAATTGTGACCCTGAAACATGAGAACATTTATTCACAGCCTCCATCAACTCTTTCACTTCCTCATTTTTAGTTAAAAAATGCACACATCTTCTGCATATGCACTTAGTTTAACTACATTACCATCTTGATTTCCTTTTATACCCTGTATACCAGTATTTCCCATTACTTTCCTTAAAAAGGTCAATAATCAATACATACAAATGGGGCTTAAGGGACAACCCTGTCTGACCTCTGCTCCTATCTTTATTGCTCCACCCTCTATTTCTGGTGTAATAATTGCATGTTCATACATTAATTGTACCCAGCTTATAAAAAACAGAGGAATACCATAATGATGTAGCTCCTTTAAACAGGTAATCATGGTTAACCCTATCAAATGCTTTGTTTTGATCCAAGGACAAAATATACCCACTCAGGTCCTGTTCCTTACAAAATTCAAATACATCTCTTAAAACTGCAAAATTCCCCTTTAATATTTCTACCTGGGGTGGCACATGTCTGAAACAGATGTATCAGGACCGTAGCAACTCTTTTCAATCTTTTTTGCAGTACTTGTGCTAGAATCTTAAAATCTGCATTAAGCACACTAATAGGTCTCTAGTTGCCTATCACAGTCCTCTCCCCCACTTTATGTATGCAAATTATCAAACCCAATGTAAACTGCGCTAGAATTTTTTCTGAGCTAAAAAAGAAATTAAAGACCCTGACCAAAAATCTGCCAACATAGAAGCAAATGTTTTATAAAACTCATTAGGGATCCCGTCAGCTACTGGTACTACCCCAGATTTTAGTGACAGTATTACTTCCAGAATCTCTTGGTAAGAAATGTGGTCCCCTTCCAGCACCTCAGCTCCCCTGTAACCTAGGTACTTGGATATCAGATAAGTAATGATCAGTCTCAATTTCTGATATTGCCTTTCTTCCATAGACTCTCTTAGGTACTCTCTATTTCCCTTATCCCTTCCATTTGTTCCATAACCTCCCCCTGCTTATTTTTTAAACTGGAAAATCTAGATTTATTTTCCTTTCCTTACAGGCCTTGCAAGGTCAAAAAAGTGTTTTTTGTGTTCCCAAACTGAATTCAGTATGTAATGTTGCTGATATATCATATTAAACAACTCGCATTTTATTCTTAATAACCAAGATTTGTTCCAACAGGTCATCTCTACTCTCATAAATGGCCTCCAATAATTTATACAGCTGCCCTCTTAAACTTATGTACTGCACTAAATTTGTCTTTGCTCTGGCTTTACCATAATCTTGTAACCATTTAGCAACATCACTTTTAGTATCTACCCACCATTGATAGATATCCTCATACAACCCTATCACTGAAGCCCTAGCAACAAATAGGGATGCAACTACTGATTTTCACTTCTGGTTCCAACAAACAAGTAGTATTCGTTTTCCATCTGCCTGAAGGTTGTACAGTACCTGTCTCTGTACTAACCACTGTCTTAATAAGAAGGTAGTATGAAAATTCTAGCAGAATCACCAGGGTATTAATAACCTGTATACATTTAGAAAAAAACATAGTCTATCTCTGTGCACAAAGGACCTCTCAAGTAGGTATATGTAATAGGGGGTTGAGCATTACAAAAGATACCCTGCAGCTCTGCCACTTCAACACAATTTAGAAGAGCAGTTGAATCACAATATACTTTTTCTGCCACTTGTCTGCGTTCTTTTATTGCTAAGGGACAGTTTAGTCTCCTCATAAGTACACATTTCTGGCAGTTGCTAAATATGGTTGAATCTCCTTCCAAAGTTGAACTCTTTCCACTTTAATCTCATACTAGGTTTCATACTAGGTTTATTCGACAGGAGAAGGCTACATGCCCATAAAACCTGCCTCCAGCTATAGCAGGCTTATATTACCCTATATTCAATAGGCGTGAATATAGTTTCCTTTTAAATTCCTTTAAAGTTCTAGCTTCCACCACTTCTCTGGTAAATAATTCCAGGCTCTAGCAGCCCTATAAGTAAAATATCCCCTTCTTCTATTGTTATGACTATGAAACATTTTTTATTTGTCATTTGTGACATCTCAATCTACTTTTATTATCACAAATGCTTATACCCAAAATGTTACTTAAATCTTGATCTCCAATAATCTTATACATTTGTAGCATGTCACTTCTTATTGTTCTTCTCTCCAATGTCTGAGGGCCATGAACCACTATAGAGCGACTGGGTTGGTTATACCATTCCTCATCAATAAGTAACCTCCTGCCAGGTTTTAAAGCAACAATTGATTGAAACTTGAGAGTGGACCCAGTGATCAAATACCAACACCACCACCCCTAACCGAGCCAAAGGACCAATGAGATGGGCCCCTTACCCAGGTCTGTTGGGCATATACTACTGTGGCAACAAAATTAAACCATGTTTCCTGTAAGAAAATAACTTCACAAAGAGTAGGGGAAGTTCCCCAGTGTCCTGGCCAAATTTTCCACATTCACTGAAAAATACCATCAACAGCTTAATCTGGTTCAATGTCAGCTGGCATCCATCTGTATTTCTCTCCCTCAGGATGAGGCTGAAAATAGGCAGAATAGTCTAGTCCTCCTTTCCCTGTCAACAAAAACGAAATAAATAATAAAGAAATAAATAAAATGTTCTATTTAGAAGCTGTGACACAGAAAGAAGTGCCTTGCCTTAGAAATCAGTTTATACCTGCAGCAGTGTAGACTGTGATGGGTTTGAATACATACTTCTTAAGAGTAGCTCTGCACATGGCATGTGCTTTCACAAAATAATATGTTTCAGCTGTTACAGCTACTAGATAATACATTTTTTCATTTCAATGTTCCATTCCAAGATTTATAGCAGTAGTCCATCTAAAATGTCTGTGTAGAAACATTTGAAAACATTTGCCTCTCCTCTGTGACTCTCACAGTGTCTTTCTTTATGGCATCATAGTGCTCACCATGACAACAGATTATGATGTCACAAACAGCAATTGTGTGGTTAGTAGGGGAAAGTCAGATACATTCTTTAAGACTCAGTGAAATAATTGCTGTTTTATCTACAATAATTAGTAGACCAAAAGCAGGGGAAAGTAAAAAAAAAGTCAGCAAAGAACTAGAAAACAATAACTTTACAACATAATTGTTGTAAACCTAGTGTTTTTAAGCTTTTAATTGCAATAGAGAGTTGCTCTTTAAGATTGCTGCCTCCTATCTTCCTATCTTGCTTCCCCTAACTGGAATATTGAATTTATCACTAACCAGTACCCAGTATATGGAAGGTTACCAAAACTGTACCAGTTTTCAAGAAAGGAGATCCAAAGTTATTGGAAAACAATTACCCTGTAGCAAATGTGTCTGTCTTTAGCAAGATACTTGAGAAGCTAGTGGCCTCACAGGTCACAGAGCACCTCCACAAATATAAACTGCTATCACCTGCCCAACATGGCTTTAGACAGGGTCACAGTGCAACCACAGCCTGATCCAGTTAACAAATGACACCAAGGTAGCCATGGACAGGGCATGTTCACTGGAACAGTGTTCATTAACCTGATACAGCCTTTGATCTTGTTGATCACACTATTCTCAAAGCCAAAGTGTTGTCCACTGGCATTTCATCAGAGCTAAAACTGGTTTTCTAGCTTATCTGGGTGATAGACAGCAGTTTAAGTAAATATTGCCTAAAGCCATGTTTACATGGACACAGTACTCGTGCATTTGCGTTGCTTCCTTCCTGCTGTGGCAGCTGCTGCTGGGTCAATAAACTGTTTACAGCCCACCCTCATGATGATACAGGCTGTGCCATGGAAGGGCTGTACAGTACATTCAGTGGGCGGGTTGTTTCAACTGATGTTGGTAGTGATCGTGCCTTTTATGACATCCCCAACCCCAAAGATGTATGCCCTATTAGGAACAATGAACAAGAAATAATACACACTGACCTCAGTTTAAAATGGAAAACTTCATTGGACTGAATACTACACAAAATACTTTCATCCCAATGCTATTGTTCCTGTTTTTCTTACTTTGCCATAGAGTCTCTCTGCCATACCTTCTTGTTTCCAGCAGAAGACTCTTGGGACCAGTCGAGGATGCTGGGTGAGAAGGCTTTGCATCAGAGTGAGTGTAGCAGAATATTCACTCCACGAGTTAACACACTCACGCCAATATATGTCCCCACTCCTGAGTTGGAGCAAAAAGGATCTGGAGCACTTTTAGGGTGCACTGGTAAGTGTCTACACAGCTGACTTTGCAGTGCATCAACCAGTGTGCATGGGTTGACATGACAAATCAGTATAAACTAATCTTAATCTGACCTACCAATATTATCTCAAGTCCTCAAGGCTCCACACTGGGTCTGCTACCTTTAACTACTTTTATGTTGCTTGCACGCATGTGCAAGAAACATAGTGCCATCATCGGAGATTTCGGAGGTGCGTCACCTCCTCCTCCAATTCAGTCAGTGTGCTGGCGGCGCTGTCTCTAATAGTGTCATTTTGGAGCTGTCTATGACATGCTCCAAAATGCAGTGGCTTACAGTTGAAAGTGGAGCTACGCCCAGTGAGCACCGATAAGAGGTTGCTCACGCAGCTCCCCCGCAGGCGGCATTCCGCTCGCCAGATTGTATAGCGACGGGTGCCCAATCCCCATTGGCTGAGCTGCGCCCTCCCCCAGTAGTAGTTGCCACGCTTGGAGCCCACCCCAGCGTGGCGAGCAGTCCTTGCCGATCGGGTGCCTAACTTCGTCGGCTGAACGCCTCTGTCCACAAAGTTCCCATGGCCGACGGGGTGCCCAATCCTGTGAGGCTGAATGCCCTGGGTTCTTGCCACACTGGGAGCCCACCCCAGCGTGGCAACAAATTCTATGGCCGATGGGGTGCCCAACTCTGGCCGGCTGAACGCCCCAATGTCCTCACATGCCACACTGGGAGCCCACTCCAGCATGGCAAAGGGTCCCACGCTATCTTTTTTTTTTTTTAAATACCTGAAACCGTAATGCGTCCCGTGTGCGCGCCTCCCAACCCCTCCCACAACTCGCACTCACCCACTGCGTGACCCAGTTTTCCCCACACCCCCACCCCATACTTACCTCCGGACTCTGCCGATCTTCGTGGACTGGGAACATGCTGCACTTTTCAAAGTCGATCGCAACTGAGGAAATGCTGGTAGCTGTATAATGGGCTACAGAGGGGGTTTCAATCTTTGTTGCATATTCAGGTATTTGATTTATATCACTTTAATAGAGTTTAGATCTCGATAAACATTGTCATCTACTGGCCCGGCGGGTTGCTGCAGTGACTGCGAAATCACCCTTGGGGCCCGTGTAATACCGCCATGACAGTGACATCATTCATGTAGAAGGGGTCCCAAAACCCCATGTTGGAAATTCTGGTGCCAAAATTCCAAAAATGACTGTTTTGACGAGCGCATGTTGCGCAGTTCCTACGCAGGCTCTTGAGTTCGCGAATTTCAAAAATTTTCACCCAGATTTTCAACATTGCCATTTTACCACACCTTCTTATGAGTAGCAGCCGTCATTTTCACATCTCACCTAAAATGTGTTTCCGCCATGTAGTGCAGAATGGCGAGTCGGTAAAAGCGCAACAATGTACGACAATTAAGAAAAATCACAGTGAGCACTGCTCATGAGCAGAGGTCTTAAAATGGCTATGTTGAAAACGGTGAAAAATTTCCCAAAAATGATCGTTTTGATGAAAGGCATTGCGCAGTTCAATGCGATGCTCGTAGAAGTTTGCAATTTTCACGAGTTTTCACTCACAGATTTCAACATTGGTATTTTATCCACTCCTCATGAGTAGTACAGCTGTCATTTTCACATCCTGCCCAAAATATGCCTACGTACATACAATGGCACAGTCGGTGTGCAAACTCAACATATGGGACACATTAAGAAAATCTCAGTGACACTGATCATGAGCAGAGGTCTTAAATGCCTGTGTTGAAAATTTGGTGAAAAATTCTAAAATGACTGTTTTAACGAGTGTGCGTTGCACTGTTCCTACGCACGTAAGTTTATGAATTTTTAACATTTCCACTCCAGATTTCAACATTGCTATTTTTACACACCTCTCGCGAGTACAGCTGTCATTTTTCATCCTGCCCAAAACATGTTTCTCCATGTATGTATACAATGGCGAGTCGAGTTAACCTGTGTATGATATATTAGCAAAACTCACAGTGTCACTGTTCATGAGCAGAGATCTTAAGTGGGAATTTTTAAATTTGTGAAAGAATTCTAAAATTGACTGTTTTACGAGTGTATCGTTGCACAGTTCCCACGCATGCTCGTAGGGTTTGCGAATTTTCAAATTTCCACTCCAGATTTTCAACATTGCCATTTTACCTCACCTTCTTATGGAGCAGTACAGCTGTCATTTTCATCCTGCCCAAAATGTGTTTCCACTTATGTAGCACAATGGCGCAGTCGGTAAACCAATGTACATGGGACATTACACAAAATCACAGTGACACTGTTGATGAGCAGAGTCTTAAATGGCTATGTTGAAAATTTGGTGAAAAATTCAATGATTGTTTTATTAGGCATTAGCAGTTCCTACGACGTAAGTTCGCAAATTTTCAATATTTGCACTCCAATGACTCTGCAAATACCTAAACAGCACATAGAAGCAAGCAACATTCGGCATTGACAAATGCTTGTTATTAATAATATCTCTATGGTTCCTGCCTCACACGCCACCCTGCTTTATGCCAATGATATGGGGCTTTACACTAAATCCAATAATGTGGCAGATATTAACTCTCAGCTCAACATCGACATCTGTAAGGTTCAGTTCTGGTTATTATAGAACAACCTTCTCTTAAACTCTAGCATGACTTACTGTTATTTGGTCCTGCACCCAAACTGATGGCCTGTGCAGACAAATAAAAACAAATAAAACACAACATTTGCAGAAAGTTCACGCAGTTTGGAAAACCAGAATTTAAAATCAAAGGCTAAAAGGCTAAGAAAACAATTCCTATAAAAGATTAATAAAAAAATAAACAGACAAAAAAACAAAAGCTACTACATCAGTGTATGGTCTGAAAACAAAACAAAATGGTAATATTAAATGCATGCTGAAAATGGAAAATAGAGTTAGAACTGATGTTTCGACCATGGGTCTTCTTCAGGAATACTCAAAAAGAGAAAAAAGCAAAGTTAATTCCTGAAGAAGACCTATGGTTGAAATGTCAGTTCTAACTCTATTTTCTATTTTAAGCATGCATCGAATATTACCATTTTGTGATGAATGAAAGGTTGATTAACAAGTAAGTAAATCCAACAAGGCCTAATAGTTAAGCTTATAGAGACCATTTTTGAGTCAAGTACCAAACTGAAGAATTCTTGCAGCAGTTCAGTTTACTTTCTTGTTTTCATCCTCCAGTGCCTTTGCAGGAAGGTTAAAGGATGAGTCACGGAGGAAAAGGATTTTTTGTGATGTGAGTACACTACTTTAGTTTTGTGCAAAAAGCAATCCCCAGACCTATTATGAGTACCAATCAACCATGAAGGAGGGTTAGGGTAGAAGTGATTGAGAGATTAAGATGAGTTTAGTAAAATATTGCAACTCCGCCACCCCACTTAGGAGACTGTCTGTCACACCTAATTAAATTATAGTTAGGTAGGGAGCATAAAGAATCCAGTATGGATAGCTTGAGTCAGGTCTCAGATAAACAGAGAATATCAGGGTGATAGAGAGCCACCCAGGCCTCAAGCTCAGCAAAGTTACACAGTAGGCTTCTAATGGTAATGTGTGCAGCACGTAGAACCTTCACATTGGTCCAGGTTGTGTCAGAATGTGAGTATTGAGCCAGAGGACCAGGGTTTGTTTCGACATCTTCCAACAGATGAGAGCCAGCAGTAGGTATCAGACCTACAATGGACAATGGGAGGTGGTAGAAATTAGATGGTTACTTAATGCATTTCTTTGAGTGCGGCAGCCCTTACCATACTACTATTCACATATCTGTGACTGAGTAGATGGAAAGGGCTGGTATGCCCATTGGCTCACGCCAGACTAATGGGCATACAGCCCTACCTATGGTGTCAGTCAGTGGGCAGCGGGCGCAGGCGGATGGGGGCGTTCGCCTCGACCAGGGGGAGGTGGTGGGGCTCAGTGTGTGGGTGGGGATACCGCTGACCACCAGGATATTGGATGATATTTTATACTTCAGCCCACAATTGGGCTGTGAGTGTCCACTGGAGCACCAGAGATATTTGACTTCATTTATTTTAACTTCAGCCCATGATCGGGCTGCAGGTCCACTGGACCACCAGGGGATATTGGATGATTTTTTTTTTTTACATACTGAAGTCCACGACAGCAAGTGGTCCACTGGACCACCAGGATATAGGATGAATGTATTCAGTATGCCCTCGATCGGGCAGTGAGGCCATTGCGCGCTGTGCAGGGGTGCAGTCCCCAACTGCTGCAGCCTGTGAAGCATCAGGTGCAAGTCGCTGGGATTGGCACACCTGCATGCAATGAAGAGAATGACATGCAAATTGGCCCCATTTGTGTTCTTGGTATGCATTATGGCCTCATTTGCATGTGCACTTTTGAATATCGGTTGTTGCACCTTAGCGAACAGAACTTGCACTGGCGCATCCCACTACTCCACTCTGGCCATTTGCGCTGGCACAATGCCACTGCGCCATGCACACTGCGGGTGGTCAGGGTGTGATATTCAATGATGCTATGCCATGACATAGCTCTGTTGAATATCACCCTGTCAACACCCCTGCCCAGCCAAGTTGTTCTGCGCCCAGGCTTGCACCACAGCCTGGCGCAGTCTGAATATCCGGGCCTAGGTGTCCAAATTAATTCTTAAGAACTACACAAGGTAGTTTAGCTACACAAAATTGCAGTTTCTAAAATTAGTTTCCACAATTAAATTAACTGAGCTATAAAAAGCAATTAGACTACAGACCACAGTATAACAGGCTAGAGTAAGAAGAGCAGTCTAGAAAAATATAGAGCAAGCAGCTTGGTTATCTAATCAGAGCAACAGGGCATAATGTCCAGCCAAATGAGGAGCTAGAAAAAAGGGGCCGGAAAATTTCAAACAGTCTAAATTATTCTGAGCAAGTCTGGCGGCGATCCAGGTGTACCTGATTGTGGCGGCATCCAGGTGAGCAGTTGCTCTGGTTCGGAGGTAGATTAGTGGAGCAGTTTGGCTCCTTAGCTGCATCTCTTTTCCAGGGGCCTTCCAGCAGTGACTCCAGAAACAGGGTCGGGCGATGAGCAGCAGCAGCTTTGGATGGAACTTCCTGTGCAGTTCTCAGTGGGAGTCACTGCCTGCTCAGGGCCAAGAGCCTGGGGACAAGGAGGGAGGGTTTAACACATCACCAGGGCTGATTGAGAAGAAAAGAAGTGGGTGGGGTTGAGAGGATGGTTGCAGAAGAGATATCAGAGGTTCAGAGGACATACATAACAGGTAGGAAGCACAACAGGTATGTGAGAGGAGAGAAGGGATTAGCAGAGAAAGGTAGAGTTTCTAAAAAAGCAGATTTGGTTACAGAAAACAAAACACTTAGTGTCCTAATTAATTCTCAAGAACTGTAGTTTAGTTGCACAAAACTGCAGTTTCTAAAATTAGTTTTCTCAATTAAATTGACTGAGCTATAAAAAGCAGTATGACTACAGACCACAGTATAACAGGCTAGAGTGAGTAGAGCAGTCTAGGAAAATTCAGAGCAAACAGTAGCAGTTTGATTATCCAATCGGAGAAATAGACAGTAATGTCTGGCTCAATGTGGAGCTAGAAAAAAGGCAGCAGAAAGTTTCAGTCTAAACTATTCTGAGCGGGTCTGGCGGCACTCCAGATGTACCTGATTTTTGCGGCCCTAGGCAAGCAGTTGCTCTGGACAGGAGGTGGATAAGTGGAGTGGTTTGGCTCCTTAGCTACATCTCTTTTCCAGCCGCCTTCCAGTAGCAACCCCAGAAATAGGGTCGGGCAATGAGCAGCAGTGGCTTTGGATGGAACTTCCTGTGCAGTTCTCAGTGGGAGTCCTGCCTGCTCAGGGCCGAAGAGCCTGGGGACAAGGAAGGGCAAGTTTAAGTACATGCTACTTCAGGGCAGGGATTACAGAGAAGAAAAAAGCAGACAGGGTCGAGAGGAGAGGAGGGTTAGCAGAGAAGATATCAGAGGTTCAAGGGAGGACTTATATAACAGGTTGAAAGCAAGGCGGGGTTGAGAGGAGAGAAAGGACTAACAGAGAAAGGTAGACTTTCTAAAACTGTAAAAAGGCAGATTCAGTTACAAAAAAACAACACACTTGTCCAAATTAATTCTTAAGAATTGTACAAGGTAGTTCAGCTACACAAAATGCAGTTTCTAAAATTAGCTCCACAACTAAATTAACTGAGCAACAAAAACCAGTAGGACTACAGACTATAGTATAACAGGCTACAGTAAGAAGAGCAGTCTAGGAAAATACAAAGCAAACAGTAGCAGTTTGGTTATCCAATCAGAGAAACAGGGCAAATGTCCTGCCTAATGAGGAGTCACAAAAAGGTACCAGAAAATTTCAAACAGTCTAAATTATTGTGAGCGGGTCCGGCGGTGCTCTGGGCATACCTGATCAGGCGAGCAGTTGCTCCGATGGCTAGGTGGATTAGTGGAGTGCTTTGGCTCCTTAGCTGTGGCTTTTTTCCAGTGACCTTCCAGCGGTGACCACAGAAATAGGGTCGAGCGATGAGCAGCAATGACATTGGATAGAACCCCCGCATGGTGCTCAGTGGGAGTCCTGCACGATCAGGGCCAAAGAGCCTAGGGACAAGGGAGGGCAGATTTAAGTACATGCTACTTCACGGGAGGGATTACAGAGAAGAAAAGAGGTGGGGGGTTGAGAGAGAAGGGTTAGCAGAGAAGATATCAGAGGTTCAGGAGAGGACTTACATAACTGGTAGAAAGTAAGGCAGGGTTGAGAGGAGAGAAGGGAATAGCAGAGAAAGGTAGAGTTTCTAAAACTGTAAAAAGGTAGATTTGGTTACAAAAAGCAACACACTTGGTGTCCAAATTAATTCTTAAGAACTGTACAAGGTAATTTAGCTACACAAAAATGAAGTTTCTAAAATTAGCTTCCACAATTAAATTAACTGAGCTATAGAGAGCAGTAGGACTACAGACCGCAGTATAACAGGCTAGGGTAAGAAGAGCAGTCTAGGAAAATACAGAGCCAGCAGTAGCAGTTTGCTTATCCAGTCGAGAAACTGGGCGAATGTCTGGTCTAATGAGGAGCTAGAAAAGGTGACAGAAAATTTCAAGTCTAAATTATTTTGAGCGGGTCTGGCGGCACCCGGCGCATTTGAGTGTATGCCCCTAGGCAAGTGGTTGCCCAGTCGGGTGGTAGATTAGTGAGTGGTTTGCCCTTAGCTGCAGCTCTTTCCAGCAGCCTTCAGTGCAGACCCCAGAAATAGGGTCAGGGCGATGAGTAGCAGCAGCTTTGGATGGAACTGCCCGTGCGGTTCTCAGCAAGAGTTCTATCCATTCAGGGCCAAGGAGCCTGGGGACAAGGGAGGGCAGGTTTATGCACGTGCTACTTCATGGGAGGGATTACAGAGAAGACAAGAAGTGGGCGGAGTCAAGAGAAGATGGTTAGCAGAGAGGATAACAGAGGTTCAGGGGAGGACTTATATAATAGGTTGAAAGCAAGGCGGGGCTGAGAGGAGAGAAGAGATTAACAGAGAAAAGTAGAGTTTCTAAAACTGTAAAAAGGCAGATTCAGTTACAAAAAATAACACACTTGGTGTCTAAATTAATTCTTAAGAACTGTACAAGGTACTTCAGCTACACAAAAATGCAGTTTCTAAAGTTAGCTTACACAATTAAATTAACTAAGCTGTAAAAAGCAGTAATACTACAGACCACAGTATAACAGGCTAGAGTAAGAAGAGCAGTCTAGGAAAATACAGAGCAAGCAGTAGCAGTTTGGATATCCAATCAGAGAAATAGGGCATAATGTCTAGTCCGATGAGGAGCTAGAAAAAAGGCACCAGAAAATTTCAAACCATCTAAATTATTCTGAACTGGTCTGGTAGCGCTCCGGGGGTACCTGATTGCGCTAGCTCTAGGTGAGCAGTTGCTCCAGTTGGGAGGTGGATTAGTGGAGGGTTTTCCTCCTTAGCAACAGCTCTTTTCCAGTGGCCTTCCAGTGGTGACCCCAGAAATAGGGTTGGGCGATGAGCAGTAGTGGCTTTGGATGGAACCACCAGTGCAGTTCTCAGCGGGAATCCTGCCTGTTCAGGGCCGAGGAGCCTGTGGACAAGGGAGGGCAGGTTTAAGTACACGCTATTTCAGGGGAGGGATACAGAGAAGAAAAGAAGTGGGTGCAGTCGAGAGGAAAAGACGATTAGCAGAGAAGATATCAGAGGTTCAGGGAGGACTTACATAACAGGTAGAAAGCAAGGCAGGGTTGAGAGGAGAGAAGGGATTAGCTGAGAAAGGTAGAGTTTCTAAAACTGTAAAAAGGTAGGTTCAGTTACAAAAACAACACACTTGGGGGCCAGATATGCAAAACTTTGCGCTGAGCGCAAACCATTTGAGCAGGGTTAGCACCAGGTTTGCAAGGCGTCTGCTATAATCAAAAGGTCAAATAATGTGGTCAAACTGCATTAGCACTGGCCAAAAGTATAATGTATGCAAGGCACAAACAGATGGGGTGTGTACATGAATACAGGTACAATGCTGTATTCGGTGCATTAGCGCTGCACACAGTGTTTTTGCATGACTTAGCACAACACTTTGCATGGTGCAAATTACCACACAGGAAAAGGTGGTCTTAACTCTGGGCAAACCAGCTTTGGGCGACTTTGTGGCTTTGTGTGACTTTTACACGGTTTTGCGTGACCCTAACCAGTAAATATTAAACATAGAAAATAACCTGACATGGAAGAAACATGCTGCACACGGATGGCACCTCCTATGATGCCATCATCTGCCACCAGTCCCAGCCATGCCAGGCAGTAAGTGGTGACCCATTGCCCAGTGGACACCACAGCAGTGTGTCCGTAAAGCACACACCTGCAGACCCTTCAGTGGACACCAACAGAATCCACCACACACATGCAACACTGGAGGTGCGGAGTGTGTTGAGGGGAGGGTGTACAGGTTCCCAGTCTGCACCACGTACTGGGTGCTGCCACAAGGCTGGGACAAGCCACACAGTGCAAAGTGTCCAGAGTTTGGAATACCCCAACACTAGTGTGCCTTTCTGATGGTATGTGCCCCCCCAGCCACATACTGCACCTCTGTACAGACACCATAGCACACACCGCCAGCCATGTATATGTCACTGTGAGTATCCCATGCCAGTGACACAGCATCCGGGGGTCGCACAACAGAATAACAGAAATGTCAGCTGTCAGTACACACCTGCAAAATGGGCCTGTCACTGAGTAAAGTGTAGCAGTCAGTGATGCTCTACACACCATAGGCATTGCTGTGTCCCTCACATTACTGGCCCCCTTGTTACTGTAGTGTCTGCTGTGCACTGTAGCAAGAACTACAGTTTGACAATTACATGCAGAACCACCACCTGTACCTGGCTGTGTTGTCCCATGAGGCAGAATATTCTATGCAGTTCTGTACAAATGTAGCCTGCAGCTACCACCATGCACTTCCAGACTAACCTACAGGTGGAGCTTTGGGCAGACCCTGCTAGCCCCTGTAGTTCCAGACTGCCCAACAGGTGGAGCTGTGGGACCCTGCAAAAGCACTGGGCAAACTGCATGCAGATCAGGACATAATGTGATGCTAATCTGGATGTTTGTCCACAGATTGTCTAAGTAGGCTCATTTGCATGTCACTTTTGAATATAGCAAAATTTTGCCCCAGGCAAATATAATAGCGCCAGGCAAATGGCTTAGCTCCTTGCAAAACCTGTGCAAAACCTGCACAAATGTGTCTGCGCTGCACAAACATTTTGGAAACATGGTACATTGAAGCAGAATTTCACATGCACTGGTGCTTGCAGCTTTAATGAATCCACTCCTTAGCTCACACACACATTGGCCACATAGTTCACCTTTACCTTCCTTCACACTGCTGTGCACTGGGCTGCTGTTGTGGTTTGCAATTCCTGGTTGCTATATTAAGAGCTGTCTTATTTCCCAGGCTATTTTTGCACTGCACTCCCAACCCAGTTTGCCCAGTTTCCTTAGCATGCTATATTCAACAGATTTAGCACTGGGGCTATCCCTTTTGAATATAGTTGGCTATTAGATCTGGGCAATATAACACATCGGCAGTGCTAATTTAGCCCCGGGCAAAGTTTTGAATATAAGGCTCTTGGTGTCCAAATTAATTCTAAGAACTGTACAAAGTAGTTTATTTTTATTTATTTAAACTTTTGTTTAAAAAATAAAAGTTTAGCTGCACAAAAATGCAGTTTCTAAAATTAGCTTCCACAATTAAATTAACTGAGCTATAACAAGCAGTAAGACTATAGACCACAGTATAACAGGCTAGAGTAAGAAGAGCAGAGCAGTCTAGGAAAATACAAAGCAAGCAGAAGCAGTTTGGTTATCCAATCGGAGTAACAGGGCGTAATGTCTGGCCCAATGAGGAGCTTGAAAAAAGGCACCATAAAAATTCAAACAGTCTATATTATTCTGAGCTTGTCTGGCGGGTTTCCAGGTGTACCTGATTGCAGCAGCCTCTAGGCAGCGGTTTGCTCCTAGCCGGTGGGTGGATTCATGGAGTGAAGTTTGGCTCAGCGCTAACGCAGAAATAGGGTCAGGCGATGAGCAGCTGTGCACTGATAGAACTGCCACGTGGTTCTCTGTGAGCCTGCACATCAGGACCCGATGAGCCTGGGGACAAGGAGGGCAGGTTGCGTGTAAGAGATACTCAGGGGAGAGATTACAGAAGAAAAGAAGTAGTCGGGGTCAAGAGGAGATAATGATTAGCAGAAAAGATATCAGAGGTTCAGCGAAGGACTTACATAACAGGTAGAAAGCAAGGCGAGGTTGAGAGGAGAGAAGGGATTAGCAGAGAAAGGTAGAGTTTCTAAAACTGTAAAAAGGCAGATTCAGTTACAAAAAATAACACACTTGTCCAAATTAATTCTCAAGAACTGTGCAAGATAATTTAGCTACACAAAAATGCAGTTTCTAAAATTGCTTCCACAATTAAATTAACTGAGCTATAAAAAGCAGCAAAATTGCAGACCGCAGTATAACAGGCTAGAGTAAGAAGAGCAGTATAGGAAAATACAGAGAAAGCAGTAGCAGTTTGTTTACCCAATTGGAGAAACAGGGCATAATGTTTGGCCCAATGAGGAACTAGAAAAAAGAAGCCATAAAATTTCAAACAGTCTAAGTTATTGTGAGTGGGTCTGGCAAAGAAGATATCAGAGGTACAGTGGAAGACTTATATGACAGGTTGAAAGCAACGCGGGGTTGAGAGGAGAGAAGGGATTAGCAAAGAAAGGCAGTTTCTAAAACTGTAAAAAGGCAGATTTGGTTACAAAAAACAACACACTTGGTTTTCAAATTAATTCTTATGAACTGTCTAAGGTAATTTAGCTACATAAGAATGCAGTTTCTAAAATTAGCTTCCACAATTAAATTAACTAAGCTATGAAAAGCAGCAAGTACGAGACCACAGTATAACAGGCTACAGTAAAAAAAAGCAGTCTAAGGAAAATACAGAGAGCAAGCAGTAGCAGTTTGGTTATCAATCAGAGAAACAGGAAGTAATGTCCACGGCTGATGAGGAGCTAGAAAAGGCACTAGAAATTTTCTAAAACATTCTAAGATTATTTTGGCCCGGTCTGGTGGCGCTCCAGGCATGCCGATTACCGCAGTGGCCTAGGCGAATGGTTGCTCTAGTCAGAGATGATTAGTGGAGCGGTTTGGCTCCTTAGCTGAAGCTCTTTTCCAGTGACATTCCAGTAGCTGTGATGCTTGGCCAGCTGGTTATGATTGTTCTATGATTTTGTAATATACAAATGTAGTGTGTGATTGTCTGTCATGAGACATCCTGTGCTCCTGAGATGACCCCCCCCCCACAAGGTTTCAGCTACAGGATGTAAACCTGAAACCAAGAGGTAATTAAAGACTAGAGAGACATAATTAAGGGTCTCCTGTTTATCTGAATTAATTGGAGCTGACCAGCTGCCAGAATATAGGGATCATAAACATTTATGACGTTTTAGAGTAGTTGCATTTCATGGCTATGTTCATGGCATCCTGCCTTTGAAGCTGGGAAAGTAAAATATCCTTTGATCCTTGGGGAAGCAGAAAACCAATTAAGATCAAAGAGTCATATTGGGAAATGAGTTTTTGCAGATGTCACCTTATTTAATACACCTCCTGATAGGACATCCTGTGTGTTTTATTTTTTTTATATTTAACAAGGAGGAGCTAGAGGACACCATGGAAGAGGTGGGAATAGAGACAGTTTAAACTCTTCTGTATCTGATCTTTAGTGATACTTCTTTTTGAGACTCTTAAGAAACAACAACTAACTCTAAGCAAGGCAGGGTTGAGAGGAAAGAAGGGATTAGCAGAGAAAGGTGGAGTTTCTAAGATTGTAAAAAGGTTGATTTGGTTACAAAATCAACACTCTTGGGAGCCAAGATATTCAAGAGCAGTTGCACATGGTGCAACTTGAGTTGTCTGCTTGCCAACTACAGACTTGCATCAAAAGAGCAATATTGAGCCACTGTGGCTGCGTGAGCACAAGTCTCATTGCACTGTGGCACAGATGTAATGTATGCAGGCGAAGTGCAAGGGGAGTTCCCAGGAATATGCGGTGCAATGGCATATTCAACCCAAATCCATGGCGCAAGTCAGGAGCAAACCACAGGATGCGACAGTTGGACTCGAACCTATAAAAACAGGCTCAAACACACACAAACAGCAATGCTCAATCCTAAGCATTAAGCCCAGCACCATGGACCCAGCACAATTTTTGATGGAGCATGTAATGAGGAGTGTGAGGAGGAGGGAGGAACAGCAACATGGCTGATGAAGGGCCCGTCGGCTGTGTGCCCAACACAGACGGTACCATGCCCACCTCACCTTCGAGGACTACAGTGATGTTAAGAAAGTGGGCCAGTACTGCCTGAACAGGGCAATTCTGAGGCAGCTCTGTGAGCTGTACAGTGATGAGCTTCAGGCACCCACCAGACAGAGTCATGCCATGTCTGTGGAGACAAAGGTGACAGCAATGATGAGCTTACTCACCATGGGCACCTTCCAGAGACCAACGGGTGCCACCACAGGGATCACCCAGTTGGCCACGTCCCACCTCCTCACACAGTTTCTCAATGCTCTACTGCCACATGCGTTGGAATTCATATGATTCCCTAGCACACAGGCAGAGTGTACAGCAAACATCCAGGACTTCCACAGGGTAGCACGCATGCCAGGCATGATAGGGGCCATAGAAACGCACCCACGTGGCAATACGCACATGACCTGGCCCTGAGGAGGTGGCATACATCAACCGTAAGGGATACCCCTCCATCAACTTCCAGGTGGTGTTCAATGCCACGGGGTGCATCATCAATGTCTGCACCACACGCCCCAAGAGTGCAAACACCTACATCTGGCACAGTTCCATAATGTGCCAGAGATTCAAGCATGGGGATATCCCCACGGGGCACCTGTTAGGTGAGCAAGGCAGGAGATGGAGGTGGGTGCAGCAATGCTAAGGTAGAAGGCAAAGACAGGGGTGGGTGAGGTGCAGGAGGCAGAAGGCAGCAGGGGGAAGGGGTGGCACAGCACAGAGATAACCAGATTGTCTCCCCCACAGGTGACAGCACGTAACCACTGAGGCCCTGGCTGCTCACCCCCTACCAGCGACAGTCCTCTCACACAGAGAAGAGATACAATGAGTCACACACTGCCACATGCAATGTCATCGAGTGTGTCTTCAGCATGCTCAAGATGTGGTTCTGTTGCCGAGACAGGTCAGGTGGTGCCCTACAATACAGCCCATCATAAGCCTGTAGCCTATTCCTGGCCCGCTGCATGCTTCACAACATGGCCATTGACCCTGGGATAGCTATCCAAGTGGCTGAGGGCAACAACAGTTGGGAGGATGGTGAAGATGGGCTGGAGGGGGGTGTGCAGTCACCATGGGGAGGCAGTACCCCAGGCAGGCGGCGGAGGCCAGAAGGCATAGGGCCACCATCACACAGGAGCATTATGGAGAATGCAGATAAGTGTAACAACATGCATGCAGGGGCTGCATGGACCACCACCCCACCCATAGGGCTGGATGGGCACATAGGGATGTATGCAGGGACACAGGCACACACAGCATGCATGGTGGATGCAGTGCCAGACAGACACACACAGCACACAGCACAGGCACGGGCACACACACACGGGCTGCAGGACATGGCATGGATCAGATGCATGACACCGGTGCACAGGCACAGCTGGCACGGAGCTGTCCTCATCACACCCATGCCACAAGGCTCGACCAGCACACACAGGGGGCATATGCCACACCACACATGCACACCACCACACGCACGGGGCACCACCACCACCCAAGTGTGCACTGGGCAGCAGTGGTGGACAGCAGGTAAGGGCAGCACACAAATCAGGACAACCATGCAGTACCCCGGCTGCCATGGCCACGTGGGCAGCTGCACCAAGGTTGGTCAGCAGCTGTGGGCTGAGCAACGGCCATGGGGAGCATCCAACACACTATGGGGTGGAGGCCTGAGAACATGACTGGTTTCGCTGGGGTGTAGAGACCGTCTAACCGCCCACCGGGGTGTCGGGGATGGCCACGTCGGAGCCCAGCGTGTGCCATGCAGAGGTCACCAGATGCTGGGACCGTGGAGTTGATGTCCCACTGCAGAGGGTCCTATGTGCATAGCTGTGCCCAGTGGCTACCAGCGATGCAAACCCAGCTGCAATGGTACCAGTCATGAGGTCCAGCAATGCGGTTGTGGCTTCCCGCAGCTGGCAGAGCTCATCAATGAGCTGCGCATGTCCACTGTCCTGATGCTTGGCCAGCTGACGCATCTCAGCCCGAAGTGCATGGATCTCCATGGCAAGCAGCACCTGGTTGTCTACAGATGCCCGTAGCAGCTGGGTGTGCTCTGCCAGCTGGTCGGCATCCTGAGCATTCTGGTCCTGATGCCACTATGCTGGGGGTGATGCAGCATGTTGGTCAGCACCCTGCTCAGGTGGACACTGCACAGGGAACTGCACAGGGGTAGTGTGGCAACAGATGCACTGGCGGTAGCCCCTGTGGCATGCTGCCTGGTGGTGACTGCATCCTGCCACCACTGCTCAACCATCTGCTGGTCTGTGCCCAGCACAGCCATGCCCGCAACAGCACCCCCCCCACCAGGCACAGCAGTGGCACCACACACCACTATGCCGGCATGGACAGGCAGCACTGGGCCCTGACTGCGCCTGCATCTGTCCCTGGACCATAGCCCACCCCCTGGTCCCTGATATGGTTGTTGGGGGTATCCCCAGCAGGAAATTCACCCAAGACCTGGAGGTTTCAGTGGGAAGTGTGGTGCAGTGGCGGCACCCTAGAAGTAAGAAGCCTGACATTTAATAATTTCACACTTTATTTTTTAAGTGCAACACAGCTGAAATCATTGGCTGGATTTCATTCTAGCATGACTACGAATCAAAGTCCATACTTTTGCATCACATCTTTGTGCGAAGTCTTTGGTTTGACTGACAGGGGAAGGCACCCAGGAGGGAGTGTCAGTCTACGCAGCATGCGCTTAACATCAGCTGTCTTGATCTGGCCTTGTGTAAGGTGGCTTGTGTAACGCAGATTTGATTGCCAGTTGCTGTTCAGCAGGATTGCTGGCAATGTGGGGACCGATAGGTGGAGTGGTGCCCCAATCATCTCTTTGGCTCTGTGGATGTCCTGTGAGCCAAGTTCCCTTCTTGTTCTTGTTGCAATACAGGTACCTGGTGAAAGAGAGGACCCTTTTCCTGGTTCACCCATGGTAATTGAACTGCTCTCCAGAGTCTGTTATGGAGCACCTGCATGTGGGCTGATGGTGGTGCATTGGGCCTTTGTGGTTAACTGGCATATCTGTTGGCTCACTCTGATGCTCTCCTCTTTGCTGCCCATCAGGCGATAGTATGCATCTGCTGTTGCGGCTTGGTGGCTCATGTGTGACGCAAGCTCATGTCTACCCTCAGGATGAATGCTGTGAAACTGTGGAAAGAAAGAAAGAAAGTAAGATACATGCTTTGGGCCCATGTTTAACAACTGAGCAAATGGAAGTCTCCAACTTGAGAGGGGCATCATGGAGCTCTGTGTCATCACCCCTGTGAGTTTGGGACTGCTAGACCATAGGAAAATGGTCAAAGCAGGCCCTGGAAGTTTTAAGGGGAGATGCCTGCTGGTGTCCCCAGGCTTGGACGCACATTCCCTCAGGAAGGCATATGCTTTGAGACCCTGTAACAACTAATCCTGTGGAAGTCCCTGTCCTGGCAGGGCATCAGGGAGGGGAGGGCCATTACCCCCTAGGTGTCTGGGAGTGTTAGACCCAAGGGAAGTGTTAACAGCAGGACCTGGAAGTTTTAGGGGTTGGGGTACCAGGCCACCCCTCTCATATTGCACCTTCCCTGGGTAAGACATAGGCTTTGGTACCCTGGGTAAAAAGTAAGCCTGTGGAAGTCCCTGCCCTGGCAGGGCATCAGGGAGGTTAGGGCCATGACCCCTGGGTGTCTGGGAGTGTTAGACCTAAGGGAAGTGTTAACAGCAGGACTTTGAAGTTTTAGGGGGCTGGGGTACCAGGCTACCCCAGCCAGATAGCACCTTCCCTGGGTAAGACATAGGCTTTGGTACCCTGGGTAAAAGTAAGCCTGTGGAAGTCCCTACCCTGGCAGGGCATCAGGAGGTGAGGCCTTACCCTGGGAGTCTGAGAGTGTTGGCCCAAGGGGAGTGTAACAGCTGGCCCTGGAAGCTTTTAGGGGCATGCCTGCATGTGTCCCCAGACTTGAAGCACATTCCTGGGGAAGGCATATGCTTTGGGACCCTGGGTAAAACTAATCCTGTGGAAGTCCCTACCTGGCAGGGCATCAGGGAGGTGTATGCCATTACCACTAGGAGTCTGGGAGTGCTTGGCCCACAGGGAGTGTCAACAGCTGGCCCTGGAAGTTTTAGGGGGACATGCCAGCATGTATCCCCAGAACTGGAAGCATATTCCCTGGGTAAGGTATATGCTTTGTGACCCTTGGTAAAACCTAATATTTTGAAGTCTCTATCTTGGGAGGGCATCATGGAGGTCATGGCCCTTAGCCCTTGTGAGTATTGGACTCCCCAGCCTTCAGGAAAGTGGCAAAAGCAGGCCCTGGAAGATTGAGGGGGTGAGGGTACCACTAGGTCTCCCCAGACTGAGTGCACTTTCTCTGGGTAAGGTATATGCTGTGGAACCCAGGGGAATAACCAAGCCTGTGGAGGTATGTACCCTGGGAGAGCATCAGGGAAGTCAGGGCCATCACTTCTGTGAGTTTGGGACTTCTAGCCCTGAGGGAAGTGGTTGAATCTGGGCCTGGAAGCTTTACGGGGACAGGCTATCAATTCTACCCAGGCTGATTGTGGAGTTTGGAGGCATACTTACATTTGTTACGGTACTCTTCCGCCACAGAGTCATGGAGAAGTGTTTGATTCTGAGTATGGCTGCCTGCTTCTTCACTGCTTTTGCAATGGCAGAACATGTCAGATTTGATCCATCTGTCTCGATGAGCACAGGGGCATTAAGTCCAGTAGCTGATGGTCTCAGTTTGGGGAGCAGCCGCCTTGTGTGGTGTGCATAAAGCTGAAGTAACTTGAATAGCTCTCCTTCTAGCCCCAGTCTAGCTGGTCCATGTGTTGCAATGGTTTTGTGAAGAAAAATGGTTAAGACACAGCTGTCTTCACTATCAACGACCAGTCTCTCTGCATTCTTCAAGTCACCCAGAGACATATTTTGGATGGCAGCAGAGTGCTGGGCATTGTGGAGGGCCAAGCTGAAGATGAGGTGATTTCTAGCCAGGCAGTGATCTTGGTTTCTAAGTGTCTTGGCTCTGGGTAAACTGTTAATTATCCTGACGGCCTCCTTTGCAACAGAGATTTCCTTATACAGGGATGCTGTCTCTGGTGGTATCCGCATTTGTGAGTCCCTTAGCTGGATTTCATGGTGCCTCTTCATGGCAGAGGTACTGAGGCCACCTCTCCAGAAAGGAATTACCTTGATGAGCATGTCAAGTTCAGCCTGATGGGTCCTGGCAAACCCATTAAAATCTAAGAATTTCAGGAAGTGAAGGAGGCTGTTTATATAACACTTGATAGTGCCTGGCTTAAAACCTGAGGCTTCAGCCTCTGGAATCCAAGTATGTCTTATGAATGCCCTGGAACCCAGCAGGGATGTGAGCAAAAGGGCCAGGTCAATGGAGTTCCACAAGCGGGTCAGCATCTGCTGGTGAACGGTTGCTGTTCCTTGGTCTTTCTTTCCTCCCTCCAAGGTCTGGAGCCATGCTCTATAGAGACTCAGCAGTTGAGGACTCTGTATCTCTGACTCTGTAGACTGGCTAGGCAGCTGAGTATGTGGCAAATCCAGAGATGGAGAATATTGAGTCTGGGTGTCTCTGATACTTGGTCAGGCTTTAAAGCTGGTCAGAGTACATTTGTGTACCTTCTGAAAGTGCTGACTTAGATCTCTAACAATGGCAAAACAGTCTGGCTGTTGGCATTTGTAAAAGCATTTTCCTGCAGGAGGTCGGGTCAGGAGTGACTGCCTCCCAAAGTATCGTGCCTTTCCCGGTGTCATGCAGTGTGCTTCCCGGAGGTGCCTTGGCAGATGCTTAATTTTCTTAAAACACATTGAGCAGGTACACAAGGGTCTCACTGTCTTGCTTGGTATCCCCAGAGAAGCATCTGAAAAAGAGGAACACAATTTTAGTAGTGCTGAACATTAACCCTGGGAGTGTCGGACTGTAAGACCCAATGGAAGTATTAACAGCAGGCCCTGAAAGCTTAAGGGAGCATGCCAGCAGTTCTCCCCAGCCAGATAGCATTTTCCCTGGGTAAGAGATGTGCTTTGGGTCCCTGGGTAACAACCAAGCCTGTGGAAGTCTCTGCCCTGGCATGCCATCAGGGAGGTGAGAGGCATTAGCCCTGGGTGTCTGGTAGTGCTAGAGCCAAGGGAAGTGTAAAGAGCAGGACTTGGAAATTTCAAGGGGTGTGGGTACAATGCCTGCCCAGCCAGAGAGCCTTTTCCCCTGGGTAAGAGATATGCATTGGGACCCTGGGTAACAACCAAGCCTGTGGAAGTCCCAACATTGGCAGGCCATCAGGGAGGTGAGAGCATTTTCCCTGGGTAAGAGATGTGTTTTGGGTCCCTGGGTAACAACCAAGCCTGTGGAAGTATCTGCCCTGGTAAGCCATCAGGAAGGTGAGAGGCATTAGCCCTGGGTGTCTGGGAGTGCTAGAGACAAGGGAAGTGTAAGGAGCAGGACCTGGAAATTTCAAGGGGTGTGGGTACAATGACTGCCCAGACAGAGAGCCTTTTCCCTGGGTAAGAGATATGCATTGGGACCCTGGGTAACAACCAAGCCTGTGGAAGTCCCAACATTGGCAGGCCATCAGGGAGGTGAGAGGAATTATCCCTGGGTGTCTGGGAGTGCTAGAGTTAAGGGAAGTGTAATTAGCAAGACCTGGAAGTTTTAGGGGGTGAAGGTAACATGCCTGTCCAGCCAGAGAGCTTTTTCCCTGTGTTAGAGATATGCATTGGGACCCTGGGTGACAACCAAGCCTGTGGAAGTCTCTGCCCTGGCAGGCCATCAGGAAGGTGAGGGCCATTAGCCCTGGGTGTCTGGGAGTGCTAGACCCAAGGGAGGTGTTAACAGCAGGCCATGGCAGTCTTAGGGCAATGCCAGCAGCTGTCTCCAGGCTAAGAGCATTGAGTCCTGGTGGAATCCTAGTGGTAGCTGAAGTCCCTGGGAGAAAGTGTGACCAGATGTCCCTTGGTCCTGGTGGGACCAGATGTCCCTGAGAGATGTTATGACCAGATGGCCTGATGGGCTTTTTAGACCAGATGGCCCTACTGGCTGTTGGCTGGGATATCTTTAAATAGTGCTGGTCGGGCTTAATAGTCGCTCTAGGGGAGTTTGTTGAAGCCTAGACAAGCTGTGATAGCACTTGCTGGGCATGGTTTGATGCTGAGACTGGCAGGCTGATTCTGGATGTCTCCAAGGAACATGCCAGCAGTTCTTCTCAGGCAGAGAGCACTTTCCCTGGGGGAGAGACATGCATTGGGACCCTGTGAAACAATCAAGCCTGTGGAAGTCCCAACCTAGGCAGGACATCAGGGAGGTGAGGGGCCATTAGCCCTGGGTGTCTGGGAGTGCTAGAGTCAAGGGAAGTGTATTTAGCAGGACCTGGAAGTTTAGGGGTGAAGTACCATGCCTGCCCAGCCAGAGCATTTTCCCTGGGTAGAGATGTGCTTTGGGACCCTGGGTAACAACCAAGCCTGTGGAAGTCCCTACCCTGGCAGGCCATCAGGGAGGTGAGAGGCATTAGCCCTGGGTGTCTGAGAGTGCTAGAGCCAAGGGAAGTGTAAGGAGAAGAACTTGGAAGTTTTAGGGGGTGTGGGTACAATTGTAGGGAGGAGCCCGGGATTATGTGGGGGAAGAGTTCCTCCCCCATAGCCTATTTAAATGAGGCATATGTCGCATTCCTTGCTCTGTCATTGTTGGTCCATGGCTGCCTTGTCTTCACGGTTCCCCTGCCCCCCGTCCGTTCATTTCCCTATGCTGCTTTCTGGTGATTCTCGCTTCTTCCTGCCTGTTTGTTTCTCTCTGCTCATATCTGTGGCGTTTTCTTGTTCCTCCCCTCCCCCACCATTTGGTTTCATTTCACCTGTGTTGTTCCGTCTTTCGTTTGTCCTGTCTCCCTTAGCTTTCTCTCTACCTGACCCTTTCTGGTTTTCTCCTCTGCTAGTGTCTCCCTTCTGGCAGCCTGGTTCCCAGCTTAGTTCGTCGCCGCCTTGCCTTGGATTGTTTGAAAAGTTTCCTACCTCGACGCAGCACCGCCTGCTTGTTCCAGCGCCTTACGCCCACCTTAGCTGCTTCGTCCTTGGATCCTCCGAGATTGAAGCCACCACTGCAGTACTCGGTTCATCTCTGCTGCTGCTCTCAGCCGCTGCTCCCTTCAGCTGCTGCTTGCCTGTTTTGCTGCATGTTTGGATTCAAACGCCTGCTGCATTTCCGTTGTTCACCTTCCCTTCGGATCTTGCTTTCCTGTGTAGCTTGCACACTCTTCCGGGCGTGTTTTTCGGCTTCCCATACATCTCTGCCTTTCGTCGCTGCTATGAGGGACGGAATATTAAAACACTTGTCTGAGGGCTTTACTAAACTCTTGACCCCTTTGAATGAAGGACGATCTCGAACGTGAGATGCACGCTGGCCACTGTGACTCCGGTAGTGTCTACGTCCCATTCTCTGTGGGCAGCCCTTTCCACGACAGACGGGTGAAGGACAGAGTGCTTTACGGGGCTTAGCTGAAGGTTGTCCCTCGTATGGAGGAACACTTGAGTAGTCTGCTCCTTCCTCTCGGCATTGTTTCTGCAGTCTGGACCTGCCATGGTTGTTCATATTGGGAAGCTCCATGGATTTGGCTCATGCCGGACTTGCGATGAGCTGTTCCTAGCTCTGCCTGCCTGACTCGTCCTATTCCTTGAGCTATTGCTTCATTTCGTTACCAATTGGGGATTTCCTACCTCTCCTATGTACTGCAGCTGTACCAGCTCCTGCTTCGCTTCATTACTAGAGTGCCTGCTACTTCTACGACTTGGTCTGACCTCTGTTCAAATTACATGCCCTTAACCTTTCTGCTCCTCTAGATGTCTCGCCTACTACATTCCACAATCCACACACCTCAGGCCATCCCTCTTGGGTCAGGCTCCGCATCCTGGACTACATGGGACTTGCTCACTCTAAGTATCGTTGCAATTGTTTCTCCTATATGCCACTATGCTGCGCAGCTGCAGCCCAGGAGCCATTCTTTGGATTCTCATTCATCGTTCATCAATTTGGATGCTTTACAGCTTCCCTGCTCCTGCGTCTACATTATGCAGCATGCTTCCTATTCCAACCCGTGCAGGTGTCCTTTCTTGTCTTCCTTGCTCATGTTACCTGCTTCGTACAGGACTTAGGGTCCTCATGGCTAATCTGCACTTACATCCTACTACATTCCTCCTGAACTGGCATCAGTCTCCTCTGTTTAAGTCATACTGTGACCTCTCCAAGTCAAGACAGAACCCTCTGCATTACTTACGGTTCAATGTTTCTGTTGTTTATATATATGTCTGCTCTGCAACCTGCCTTGCCCGATAGGCCGGAGGTTAGCCTTCGCTTTCCTATACCCTTGCCATATGGGCCCACGGGTCCTTTGTTCCTTTACTACTTGCATGATTCTATGATATGCCTTGCCCTTTGAGCTGAGAGCGTTGCCTACTGATTGCCTGCTTCTCGGTCCTGCCTTCGCCCATCAACTGGGAGGTTTGCCTACTTCTACACTTGCCTGCTCACTCGGCTCGAGCTTGGAGCATCTCAGTTTTAGTGCCTGCCTTCGTCCATCGGCTGGGAGGTTTATTTATTTAATTTCTCCTCTTGCCTGCTCGCTTGCTCGGGCTTTGAGATTCACAGCTTTACAACCTGCCTTCGCCTTTGGGCTGGGAGGTTCCTCACTACCGCTTGCTTTTCTGACCTGCCTTCACCCATTGGGCTAGGAGGTTTCCTGCTGATTCCTGCTTATACGACCTGCCTTCGCCCATCGGGCTGGGCAGCCTACCTACCTATTTGCTTGCTTCTAACCTGCCTTGCGGCCTTGAGCTGGAGGTTCACCTGCTTGTTCTCCTTCAGCCTCACCCTGCTTGGAAACCTAGTGATTCCATGCTGCTTGTGCATACCTGCTTCTGCTGTCTCAGCCCTGAATTCCCTGATGCTTCACCTTTCGGGACATTAGTTACCTTATCACCTATGCTCCCCTATATGCCTGGTGACTCCTACTTCTCCGACTCATTGGATGGTCCTCCTTCTCAACCGCCTTCAGAATGTCTCAGTGCTCATTGGGCGGCTTCCGGAGTTGCTGTCTTGGATATTTGCCCTGTTGCCTCAGCCGTGGAATTCCAGCTGCTCCTTTCCAGGACTTGGTTGCCGTCTCCTGTGGACTTTCTCTTGCTTGTGCTCTCCCAACTTCAGACATGTGGCACTACTACTTCATTTGATTTTGCCTCTTCAGTTCTCTACATCTGGGATTCTTCGTGTCTAGTATGGTTCTCCTACCTTGAACTTTGCTTACCTTCAAATTTGGAAGTTTAGTCCTCTCGTCCAGTTGACATATATCTGCCTCTGTCTCTTCCATGTGATCCCTTCCTTCCTTGATCTGGATACATCGGTCCTCAGCACTATTCCTTCTCTATGTATGCCTACTGCTACGGTACTTCGATTCACAGTGATGATTCAAGATGCGTCTCCTGGAGGATCTATGACACGCTTATTCTGTTAGCTGCCTCATAGGCGTAGCTGCATTCCTGTTGCCTGGAGCTAATTGCCTTTCATACCTCTACAGCTGATGATTGCTGTTCATCTCGCCGAAAGACTACCTTCCACGCTCGATTTCTGCCAGCAGACATTCCTAGGTCTGGCTGCGCTTCACATACTGGAATCAGCCGCCTCTCCTACCTCTCCAGCTCTCAGTTTGGTTGCACTTTCTCAGGGGCTGATTGCCATGTCCTCTTCCTTCTCATTTGGCTTCATGGATGACTGCTCCCTGCTCCTACTAAATCTCACTTTGGCCTAGCGGTACAGCGGAATTGTTTTCTTTTGGGCTTTCCATATCCTACTACTAGAAGCTTCATACCTCGTACTAGTGTCTCCATTTATCCTCATCAGCTTGCCACTATTCCAGTTCAGCTCTACAGCTGTTGCCTTCATATCAGTTCCTAAGATTATATTTCACTTATCAGGCATGGATTCATCAATCGGTAGCCTGGCCTCAAGCCTTCTCCCATTCCTCGCTCTTACAAGCCCTCTATTATTAGAATCATGACAATTGTACTACTTATATTGTCTGGCCTCATTGTCGTCAAAGCTTGGATGCAAATATCTTCTGCTCTCCTGTATTGAGTTCGTCAGTCATCAACTTCATCCATCATCATTCAATTCCATGGATTATGCCCTCTATCAACTGAAGTATGGAAGTCAATTCTTCAATATTACTCTCCATCATTCCGAATTATACATGGATTCTTGGACTCAGACTTTATTAGAAGGAATTACTTTACTGGACACTTTCAATTCAGTTTGTTCTTAAGATCCGTTCATATGAATTGAATTCTATAATTAGAATTCAGATATTTAATTGATTAATTAGTTTAATTAGGATCTCTCTCCTTTAGTATGCCCAGAAGGACGGGCAGGTCAGTAGCCATGGGTCCTCAGAGGTTTCCCCCCAAGGGGGGTTTTCCTCTCCTGAGTGCTACTGGTCATACTCTCCGGAGTTGGAGGAGGTGATCATCTATCTTATCATTGAGTTATACTGACTTATTCAGCATTTAGTTATAGAATAATCATTGATATTTATTCTTTTGGGCTCTACAATTCTAATCAAGCTCCTTCCTGCAGGTGGGATACAGAAAGCCAAAACCCTCAAAATTATCAAACAACTCTTTCAAGCATCAAGTACCTAAGCACAATACATTACTCAGTAAACATTGTTCTATACTGGCCTCTGTATCCATCAATCATATTCATCATTCAACTATATTTACATAAGCACTGAGCTATGAACCACACATAATTGTAGGGAGGAGCCTGGGATTATGTGGGGAAAACTCCTCCCACAGCCTATTTAAATGAGGCATATGTCCCCAGCTCTGCTTTAGGCCAGTCGCTGTCACCACCATCCTCCCGACACCTCCTCCCTTCTCAGGCACTCTTATCCCACGGGGCTCTACAATTCTAATCAAGCTCCTTCCTGCAGGTGGGATACAGAGAAAGCCAAAACCCTCAAAAATTATCAAACACTCTTTCAAGCATCCAAGTACCTAAGCACAATACATTACTCAGTAAACATTGTTCTCTATACTGTCCTCTGTATCCATCAATCATATTCATCATTCAACTATACATTACATAAGCACTGAGCTATGAACCACACATAATGGATGCCAAGCCAGAGAGCATTTTCCCTAGGTAAGAGATGTGCTTTGGGACCCTGGGTAACAACCAAGCCTGTGGAAGTCTCTGCCCTGGCAGGCCATCAGGGAGGTCAGGGCCAATAGCCCTGGGTGTCTGGGAGTGCTAGACCCAAGGGAAGTGTAATTAGCAGGACCTGGAAGTTTTAGGGGGTGAGGTTACCATGCCAGCCCAGTAAGAGACCTTTCCCAGGGTGAGAGATATGCATTTGGGACCCTTGGTAACAACCAAGCCTGTGGTGGTCTCTCTGCCCTGGCAGGCATCAGGAGAGTGAGAGGCATTAGCCCTGGGTGTCTGGGAGTGCTAGACCAAAGGGAAGTGTAAGGCGCAGGACCTGGAAGTTTTAGGGGGTGTGGGTACTATGCCTGCCCAGCCAGGGAGCACTTTCCCTCTGTGAGAGATATGCATTGGGACCCTGGGTGACAACCAAGCCTGTGGAAGTCTCTGCCCTGGCAGGCCATCAGGGAGGTGAGGGCCAATAGCCCTGGGTGTCTGGGAGTGCTAGACCCAAGGGAAGTGTAATTAGCAGGACCTGGAAGTTTTAGGGGGGGAGGTTACCATGCCAGCCCAGTTAGAGAGCCTTTTCTCAGGGTGAGAGATATGCATTGGGACCCTGGGTAACAACCAAGCCTGTGGTGGTCTCTGCCTTGGCAGGCCATCAGGGAGGTGAGAGGCATTAGCCCTGGGTGTCTAGGAGTGCTAGACCCAAGGGAAGTGTAATTAGCAGGACCTGGAAGTTTTAGGGGGTGAGGGTACCATGCCTGCCCAGCCAGAGAGCCTTTTCACTGGGTAAGAGATATGCATTGAGACCCTGGGAGACAACCAAGCCTGTGGAAGTCCCAACCCTGGCAGGCCATAAGGGAGGTGAGAGGCATTAGCCCTGGGTGTCTAGGAATGCTAGACCCAAGGGAAGTATAAGGAGCAGGACCTGGATGTTTTAGGGGGTGGGGGTACAATGCCTGCCCAGCCAGAGTGCATATTCCCTGTGTAAGAGATGTGGTTTGGGACCCTGGGTAACAAATAGGCCTGTGGAAGTCTCAACCCTGGCAGGCCATCAGGGAAGTGAAGGCCACTAGCCCTTGGTGTCTCGGAGTGCTACAGCCAAGGGAAGTGTAAGGAGCATGTCACAGGGTGCCCCTGTGAAGGGTTGAGGGCCCCGAAATAATAATTGTAAAAATGCTGGATACCTGAAGGTCCGGCTGTTTAATGCCCTAAAGGTGCTGGGATAGTGCGCATCGTCGCACAGCTAGGCTGTTTAGTTCAGCCTGATGTACGTCTTTATGTGCTCATGGTTGTTTTAAGGCAACTGCTATTCTAGGGGGCGTCCTTTGAAATAATAAAAATAAGGGAACCTAGTAGCTGAGCTTTAAACCTGTTATAACCTTATACCTTATTGTTTAATAAATTGAACATAATGAGTGAAAAGAGCTATGGGTATAGAACAACATTTCTTAATGGTGTCCCCCTCCCCCCCCCAATTTCTCTGCATTATAAAAATAGGAAGTTAACACTTAGGATAGAAGTGAGTGCTTAAGGTGTTGCATTTTTAAAGTAAATGAAAGGAACAGAAATGATATGGAAAGGACATGCATAAGAAAACTGTGAGGCTTTAAATGCTATAAATATTGAGGTGCTGATATGTTAGCCGTTGGGGAAATGAATCTGTTTAGGTATTCTAGGTTAGTCAGTAATAACTAAAATCTCCCGGTTTGTCCTATATAAAAGTTGTTTCCAACAGTGCAGGCTATCTGCTTGTATAGTAGTGAGGGTTTCTCTTTTGTGAGGAAACAGCCCTCCATATTGCAAGGTGCTGCTAATTCTGTTTCAGCCCTATTTGTCCTTGCTGTGCTTTCAAGGACCTAGCCGAGTTTATAAATAATAGTGAGAACCTGTTGGTTCTCTCCTGCTTTCCTTAATAAAATACCTACTTGTAGCCTTAAGCAAACACTCAGTTCTGTAAATATAGGGCACTGTTTTATAATGTACTAAATAAAACATAACATTTTGTGCTCTACAAATCTTCTGAAGTTGGAATAAAGAGGTTTGGTGCTGCAGTTGGAACCTCTTGAAAGCAAAGGTTTGTGCTGTTTTTCCTTTAGTGTTTCAAAGCCCCAAGTGGACTAGCTGCAGTAGTTTCCTTAGGAGTTAGCCAGCCATTTCTTGACTGCCTTTATACTGAATAACAAGGGGTGGTGCTTTCTGGGATTAGAGATTGAATTAAATATTTCACAGAAAGACTGTATTTTACCTCACTGTATGAGATTGAGTTGTTATGTCAATTAGACAATGTTTAGACATTCAATATAAAATATACAAGTTGTAAATAAAGAGATAATATTTGAAACAAAGTGTAGGGGTGGGGTTAAGATGTCACCTGACCCCCTGCAGTGTATAAAAAGCTGAACACTGAGTTTGGTAATCAGATTTGATTGTGGGCCTGGAGGTACACTCCAGGAAGTTATTGAAGGTGCTCTGTAGAGTTTCTATGTGAATATTTGCTGCTCCAAATGGAAGATTAAGCTGTCAGATTATTCCGCTGTAGTGAATTTGTCCTGATGTAAACAACTTCTGAAGAAGAATTAATTAAATCTGGAATTTTTACAAGAATTGGTGATGTATGTTTCTATATGACTGCCCACATGTACCTGCGCCTTACCACAGAGCAGGACCTGGAATTTTAGGGGGTGTGTGTACAATGCCTGCCAAGCCAGAGAGCATTTTCCTGGGTAAGAGATGTGTTTGGGTCCTTGAGGAACAACCAAGCCTGTGGATGTCCCAACAGTGGCAGGCCATCACAGAGGTGAGAGGCATTAGCCCTGGGTGCTGGGAGTGCTAGACCAAAGGGAAGTGTAAGGAGCAGGACCTGGAAGTTTTAGGGGTGGGGAACAATGCCTGCCCAGCCATAGAGCATTTTCCCAGGGCAAGAGATATGCTTTGGGTCCCTGGGTCATAACCAAGCCTGTGAAAGTCTCCACCCTGGCAGGCCATCAGGGAGGTGAGAGGCATTAGCCCTGGGTGTCTGGGAGTGCTAGAGCCAAGGGAAGTGTAAGGAGAAGGACCTGGAAGATTTAGTGGGTGTGGGAACTATGCCTGCCCAGCCACAGAGCCTTTTCTCAGGGTAAGAGATATGCATTGGGACCCTGGGTCACAACCAATCCTGTGGAAGTCTCTGCCCTGGCAGGCCATCAGGGAGGTGAGGACGATTATCCCTGGGTGTCTGTGAGTGCTAGACCCAAGAGAGGTGTTAATAGCACGCCCTGGTAGTCTTAGGCCAATGCCAGTAACTGTCTATAGGCTAAGAGCATTGAGTCCTGGTGTAATCCTAGTGGTAGCTGAAGTCCCTGGGAGAAAGTGTGACCAGATGTCCCAGAGAGATGTTATGACGAGATGGCCTGATGGGCATTTTAGACCAGATAGCCCTACTGGCTGTTGGCTGGGATATCTTTAAATAGAGCTGGTCGGGCTTAATGGTCACTCTAGGGGAGTTTGTTGAAGCCTAGCCAGGCTGTGACAGCACTTGCTGGGCATGGTTTGATGCTGAGGCTGGCAGGCTGATTCTGGAAGTCTCCAGGGAACATTCCAGCAGTTCTCACCAGGCAGAGAGCACTTTCCCCGGGGGGAGAGATATGCATTGGGACTCTGGGTAACAACCAAACCTGTGGAAGTCCCAACCATGGCTGGCCATCAGGGAGGTGAGGGCCATTAGCCCTGGGAGTGCTGGAACCAAAGGAAGTGTAAGGAACAGGACCTGGAAGTTTTAGGGGGTGTGGGTACAATGCCTGCCCAGCCAGAGAGCCTTTTTCCTGGGTAAGAGATGTGCTTTGGGACCCTGGGTAACAAGCCAGGCCTATGGAAGTCCCTACCCTGGAAGGCCATCAGGAGGTGAGAGAGGCATTGGTACTGGGTGTCTGGGAGTGCTAGGAGCTAAGGGAAGTGTGGTGGAGCAGGACCTGGAAATTTCAAGGGTGGGTAGCAATGCCTGCCCAGCCAGAGAGCACTCTCGTGGGTAAGAGATGTGCTTTGGGACCCTGGGTAACAACTAAGCCTATGGAAGTCCCTTACCTGGAAGGCCACCAGAGGTGGAGAGGCATTAGCCCTGGGTGTCTGGAGTGTTAGACAAGGGAAGTGAAAGGAGCAGGACCTGGAAATTTCAAGGGCTGTGGGTACAATGCCTGCCCAGCCAGAGAGCCTTTTCCCTGGGTAAGAGATATGCATTCGGACCCTGGGTAACAACCAAGCCTGTGGAAGTCCCAACACTGGCAGCCCATCAGGAGGGTGAGAGGCATTAGCCCTGGGTGCCTGGGAGTGCTAGAGTCAAGAGAAGTGTAATTAGCAGGACCTGGAAGTATGAGGTTGAAGCTACCATGCCTGCCCAGCCAGAGAGCCTTTTCCATGCTTAAGAGATATGCATTGTGACCCGGTGACAACCAAGCCAGTGGAAGTCTCTGCCCTGGCAGTCCATCAGGGAGGCGAGGGCCATTAGCCTGGGTGTCTCAGAGTGCTAGAGCCAAGGGAAGTGTAAGGAGCAGGACCTGGAATTTTAGGGGGTGTGTGTACAATGCCTACAGAGCCAGAGAGCATTTTCCCTGGGTAAGAGATGTGCTTTGGGTCCCTGGGTAACAACCAAACCTGTGGAAGTCCCAACACTGGCAGGCCATCAGGGAAGGGAGAGGCTTTAGCCCTGGGTGTCTGGGAGTGCTAGAGCAAAGAGAAGTGTAAGGAGCATGACCTGGAAGTTTTAGGGATTGAGGGTACAAAGCCTGCCTAGCCAGAGAGCACTTTTCCTGTGTGAGAGATATGCATTGGGACCCATAGTGGCAACCAGGCCTGTGGAAGTCTCTGCCCTGGTAGGTCATCAGGGAGGTGAGGGCCATTAGCACTGGGTGTCTGGGAGTGCTAGACCCAAGGGAAGTGTAATTAGCAGGACCTGGAAGTTTTAGGGGGTGAGGATACCATACTGCAGCCAGAGGCAGCACCTGGACAAGAATGCACTGGGACCCTGAGTGTCAACCAAGCCTGTGAGTCCCTGCACTGACAGGCCATCAGGGAGGCAGGAGAGGCATCAGCCCTGGGTGTCTGGGGAGTGCCAGACCAAAGGGAAGTGTAAGGAGCAGGACCTGAAATCTCCCAGGGGTGTGTGGGTAAACATCTACCCAGCCAGAGAGCATTTTCTCTGTAAGAGACGTGTTTTGTCCCCTGGGTAACAACTGCAACCTGTGGATGTCCATGCTCCTGGGTGGCATCAGGGAGGTGAGAGGCATTAGCCGTGGGTGTCTGGGAGTTCCACAGCCAACAGAAGAGTAAGGAGCAGGTCCTGGAAATTTCAGGGGTGAGGCAATGCCCGCCCAGAGAGGAGCTTTTTCCCTGCAAGAGATATGCACTGGGACCCTGGGCATCAACCAAGCCTGTGGAAGTCCCAACACTGGCAGGCCATATGGGTGGTGAGAGGCATTTAGTCTCTGTGTGTCCGGGGAGCAGATCCAAGGGAAGTGTAATTAGCAGTGAACTGAAAGTTTTATGGGGGTGAAGGTAATCATCTCCAGCAGGCAGAGAGCATTTTCCCAGGGTAAGAGTATGCATTGGGACCCTGGGTGACAACCCAGCTCAGGAAGCCCTGGCTGGCCATCAGGACATTGAGGGCCATTTCCTGGGTGTCTGGGAGTGCTACAGCCAAGGAAGTGTAGGGAAGAGGACCTGGAAGCCTTAGGGGTGGGCAATGCGTGCCCAGCCAGAGAATTTCCCTGTGTGGGAGACAAAGCTTTGAACCCTGGGTAACAACCAAGCCTGGGGAAGTCCCTATGTTGGCAGGCTATCAGGAGGTGAGGGCCATTAGCCCTGGGTGTCTGGGAGTGCTAGACCCAAGGGAAGTGTAAGGCAGGACCTGGAAGTTTTAAGGTGTGGGTACAGTGCCTGCCCAGTTCGATAGCCTTTTCCTGTAAGAGATATGCACTTGTGACCCAGGGTAACAAACTACGCCTGTGGAAGTCCCAACATTGGCAGACCATCAGGAGGTGAGATGCATTAGCCCTGAGTGTCTGGGAGTGCTAGAGCCAAGGGAAGTGTAATTAGCAGGAGCTAGAAGTTTTAGGGGGGTGAAGGCACTATGCCTGCCCAGCCAGAGTGGCCTTTCCCTGGTTAAGAGACATGCACTGGGATCCTGGGTGACAAACCAAGCCTGTGGAAGTCTCTGCCTGGCAGGCCATCAGGAAGTTGAGGCCATTTGCTCTGGGTGTCTGGGTGCTAGAGCCAAGGGAAGTGTAAGGAAGAGGACCTGGAAGTTTTACGGGGTGTGGGTACAATGCGTGCCCAGCCAGACAGCCTTTTCCCAGTGTAAGAGATATGCATTGGGAGCCTTGGAGACAACCAAGCCTGTGAAGTCCCAACACTGGCAGGCCATCAGGGAGGTGAGTGGCATTAACCCCTTGGTGTCTGGGAGTGCCAGAGCCAAGGGAAGTGTAAGGAGCAGGACCTGAAAATTCCAAGGGGTGTGGGCATAATGCCTGCCCAGCCAGAGAGCCTTCTCCTGGGTAAGAGATATGCATTGGGACCCTGGGTAACAACCAGGCCTGTGGAAGTCTCTGTCCTGCAGGCCATCAGGAAGTTGAGGGCCACTGCTCTGGGTGCCTGGGAGTGCCAGAGGCAAGGGAAGCGGGAAGAGGACCTGAAGTTTTAGGGATTATGGGTACAATGCAAGGGCCAGAGAGCATTTTCCCTTGGTGAGATGTGCTTTGGGACCTGGTTATCAACCAAGCCTGTGGAAGTCTCTGTCCTGGCAGGCCATCAGGGAGGTGAGAGGCATTAGCCCAGGGTGTCTGGGAGTGCTAGAGCCAAGGGAAGTGTAAGGAGCAGGACCTGGAAATTTCAGGGGGTGTGAGAACAATGCCTGCGCAGCCAGAGAGCCTTTTCCTGATGTAAGAGACATGCATTGGGACCCTGGGTTATAACCAAGCCTGTGGAAGTCCCAACACTGGCAGACCACCAGGGAGGTGAGAGGCATTAGCCTTGGGTGTCTGGGAGTGATAGAGTCAAGGGAAGTGTAATTAGCAGGACCTGGAAGTTTTAGGGGGTGAAGGTACCATGCCTGCCCAGCCAGAGAGCCTTTTCCCTGTGTTAGAGATATGCATTGGGACCCTGGCTGAGAACCAAGCCTGTGGAAGTCTCTGCCCTTGCTGCCCATCAGGGAGGTGAGGGCCATTAGGCCTGGGTGTCTGCGAGTGCTAGACCCAACGGAGGTGTTAACAGCACGCCCTGGTAGTCTTAGGGCAATGCCAGCAGCTGTCTCCAGGCTAAGAGCATTGAGTCCTGGTGTAATCCTAGTGGTAGCTGAAGTCCCTTGGAGAAAGTGTAACCAGATGTCCCTTGGTCCTGGTGGGACCAGATGTCCCTGAGAGATGTTATGACCAAATGTCCCGACGGGCTTTTTAGACCAGATAGCTCTACTGGCTGTTGGCTGATATATCTTTAAATAGTTCTGGTCGGGCTTAATAGTCACTCTAGGAGAGTTTGTTGAAGCCTAGCCAGGCTGTGATGACCCTTGCTGGGCATGGTTTGATGCGAGGCTGTCAGGCTGATTCTGGAAGTCTCCAGGGAACATGCCAGCAGTTCTCCCCAGGCAGAGAGCACTTACCCTGTGGGATAGATATGCATTGGGACCATGAGTAACAACCAAGCCTGTGGAAGTCTCAAGCCAGGCAGGCCATCAGGGAGGTGAGAGCCATTAGCCCTGGGTGTCTGGGAGTGCTATAGCCAAGAGAAGTGTAAGGAACAGGACCTGGAAGTTTTAGGGGGTGTGGGTACAATGCCTGCCCAGCCAGTGAGCCTTTTCCTGTGTAAGAGATGTGCTTTGACACCCTGGGAAACAACTAAGCCTGTGGAACCTCACGCTTGGCAGGTCATCAGGGAGGTGGAGGCCAGCCCTGGGTGCTGGGAGTGCTAGACCAAGGAAGTGTATTAGCAGGACCTGGACGTTTTAAGGTGTGTGGGTACAGTGCCTGCCCAGCCAGATAGCCTTTTCCCTGTGTAAGAGATATGCACTTGGACCCTGGGTAACAACCAAGCCTGTGGAAGTCCCAACACTGGCAGACCATCAGGGAGGTGAGAGGCATTAGCCCTGAGTGTCTGGGAGTGCTAGAGTCAAGGGAAGTGTAATTAGCAGGACCTAGAAGTTTTAGGGGGTGACGGTACCATACCTGTCCAGCCAGAGTGCCTTTTCCCTGGTTAAGAGATATGCATTGGAACCCTGGGTGACAACCAAGCCTATGGAAGTCTCTGCCCTGGCAGGCCATCAGGAAGTTGAGGGCCATTTGCTCCAGGTGTGTGGGAGTGCTAGAGCCAAGGGACGTGGTCAGAGGGACCTGAAGTTTTAATGGGTGTGGGTACTGTCGTCTAGCCAGACAGCCTTTCCCAGTGTAAGAGATATGCATTGGGAGCCTTGGAGGCAAACTAAGCCTGTGGAAGTCCCAACACTGGCAGGCCATCAGGGAGGTGAGTGGCATTAACCCTGGGTGTCTGGGAGTGCTAGAGCCAAGGGAAGTGTAAGGAGCAGGACCTGGAAATTTCAAGGGGTGTGGGTACAATGCCTGCCCAGCCAGAGAGACTTTTCCCTGGGTAAGAGATATGCATTGGGACCCTGGGTAACAACCAGGCCTGTGGAAGTCTCTGCCCTCCAGGCCATCAGGAAGTTGAGGGCCATTTGCTCTGGGTGTCTGGGAGTGCTAGAGCCAAGGGAAATGTAAGGAAGAGGACCTGGAAGTTTTAGGGGTTATGGGTACAATGCATGCCAAGCCAGAGAGCATTTTCCCTGGGTGAGAGATGTGCTTTGGGACCCTGGTTATCAACCAAGCCTGTGGAAGTCTCTGTCCTGGCAGGCCATCAGGGAGGTGAGAGGCATTAGCCCAGGGTGTCTGGGAGTGCTAGAGCCAAGGGAAGTGTAAGGAGCAGGACCTGAAATTTCCAGGGGTGGGAACAATGCCTGCCCAGCCAGAAAGCCTTTTCCCTGTGTAAGAGATATGCATTGGGACCCTGGGTAACAATCAAGCCTGTGGAAGTCCCAACAGTGGCACACCACCAGGGAGGTGAGAGGCATTAGCCTTGGGTGTCTGGGAGTGATAGAGTCAAGGGAAGTGTAATTAGCAGGACCTGGAAGTTTTAGGGGGTGAAGGTACCATGCCTGCCCAGCCAGAGAGCCTTTTCCCTGTGTTAGAGATATGCATTGGGACCCTGGGTGACAACCATGCCTGTGGAAGTCTCTGCCTTGCAGCCTATCAGGGAGGTGAGGAAAATATTAGGCTTGGCAGTTCATGAAGTGCTAGACCTAAGGGAGGTGTTAACAGCACACCCTTGTAGTCTTAGGGCAATGCTAGCAGCTGTTTCCAGGCTAAGAGCATTGAGTCCTGGTGTAATCCTAGTGGTAGCTGAAGTCCCTTGGAGAAAGTGTGACTAGATGTCCCTTGGTTCTGGTGGGACCAGATGTCCCTGAGAGATGTTATGACCAAATGTCCTGACGGGCTTTTTAGAGCAGATAGCTCTACTGGCTGCTGGCTGGGATATCTTTAAATAGTGCTGGTCGGGCTTAATAGTCGCTCTAGGGGAGTTTGTTGAAGCCTAGCCAGGCTGTGATAACACTTGCTGGGCATGGTTTGATGCGAGGCTGTCAGGCTGATTCTGGAAGTCTCCAGGAACATGCCGAAAAGTCTCTCCAGGCAGAGAGCACTCAACCTAGTGGATAGATGTCGCATTGGGACCCTGCAACAACCAAGCCTGTGAAGTCCCAACTGGCAGGCCATCAGGGAGGTGAGAGCCATTAGCCCTGGGTGTCTGGGAGTGCTATAGCCAAGAGAAGTGTAAGGAACAGGACCTGGAAGTTTTAGGGGGTGTGGGTACAATGCCTGCCCAGCCAGTGAGCCTTTTCCTGTGTAAGAGATGTGCTTTGGCACCCTGGGTAACAACCAAGCCTGTGGAAGTCCCTACACTGGCAGGCCATCAGGGAGGCGAGGGCCATTAGCCCTGGGTGTCTGGGAGGGCTAGAGTTAAGGGAAGTGTAATTAGCAGGACCTGGAAGTTTTAGGGGGTGAGGGTACCATGCCTGCCCAGCCAGAGAGCCTTTCCCCTGTGTAAGAGATATGCATTTGGACCCTTGGAGACAACCAAGCCTGTGGAAGTCCCAACACTGGCAGGCCATTAGGGAGGTGAGTGGCATTAACCCTGGGTGTCTGGGAATGCTAGAGCCAAGGGAAGTGTATGGAGGAGGACCTGGGAAGTTTTAGGGGGTGGGCACAGTGCCTGCTCTGGGCCAGAGAGCATTCTGCAAGAGATATGCATTGGAACCCTGTAACAACCAAGCTTATGAAGTCCCAACATGGCAGGCCATTAGGGGGTGAGGGGCATTAGCCCTGGGTGTCTGGGAGGGCTAGAGTTAAGAGAAGTGTAATTAGCAGGACCTGGAAGTTTTAGGGGGTGAAGGTACCATGCCTGCCCAGCCAGAGAGCCTTTTCCCTGAGTAAGAGATATGCATTGGGACCCTTGGAGACAACCAACCCTGTGGAAGTCTCTACCCTGGCAGGCCATCAGGGAGGTGAGAGGCATTAGCCCTGGGTGTCTGGGAGTGCTAGAGCCAAGGGAAGTGTTAGGAGCAGCACCTGGAAGTTTTAGGGGGTGTGGGTACAATGCCTGCCCAGCCAGAGAGCATTTTCCCTTGGTAAGAGATGTGCCTTGGGTCCCTGGGTAATAACCAAGCCTGTGGAAGTCTCTGCCCTGCCAGGCCATTAGGGAGGTGAGAGGCATTAGCCCTGGTTGTCTGGGAGTGCTAGAGCCAAGGGAAGTGTAAGGAGCAGAACTTGGAAATTTCAAGGGGTGTGGGTGCAATGCCTGCCCAGCCAGTGAGCCTTTTCCGTGGGTAAGAGATATGCATTTGGATCCTGGCTAACAATCAAGCCTGTGGAAGTGCCAACACTGGCAGGCCATCAGGGAGGTGAGAGGCATCATCTCTGGGTGCCTGGGAGTGGAAGAGTCAAGGGAAGTGTAAGGAAGAGGACCTGGAAGTTTTAGGGGGTGTGGGTACAATGCGTGCCCAGCCAGAGAGAATTTTCCCTGTGTGAGAGATGTGCTTTGGAACCCTGGGTAACAACCAAGCCTGTGGAAGTCCCTATGCTGGCACGCCATCAGGGAGGTGAGGGCCATTAGCCCTGGGTGTCTGGGAGTGCTAGACCTAAGGGAAGTGTAATTAGCAGGACCTGGAAGTTTTAAGGTGTGTGGGTACAGTGCCTGCCCAGCCCAATAGCCTTTTCCCTGTGTAAGAGATATGCACTTGGACCCAGGGTAACAACCAAGTCTGTGGAAGTCCCAACATTGGCAGACCATCAGGGAGGTGAGGGCCAATAGCCCTGGGTGTCTGGGAGTGCTAGACCCAAGGGAAGTGTAATTAGCAGGACCTGGAAGTTTTAGGGGGGGAGGTTACCATGCCAGCCCAGTTAGAGAGCCTTTTCTCAGGGTGAGAGATATGCATTGGGACCCTGGGTAACAACCAAGCCTGTGGTGGTCTCTGCCTTGGCAGGCCATCAGGGAGGTGAGGGCCATTAGCCCTGGGTGTCTAGGAGTGCTAGACCCAAGGGAAGTGTAATTAGCAGGACCTGGAAGTTTTAGGGGGTGAGGGTACCATGCCTGCCCAGCCAGAGAGCCTTTTCACTGGGTAAGAGATATGCATTGAGACCCTGGGAGACAACCAAGCCTGTGGAAGTCCCAACCCTGGCAGGCCATAAGGGAGGTGAGAGGCATTAGCCCTGGGTGTCTAGGAATGCTAGACCCAAGGGAAGTATAAGGAGCAGGACCTGGATGTTTTAGGGGTGGGGGTACAATGCCTGCCCCAGCCAGAGTGCATATTCCTGTGTAAGAGATGTGGTTTGGGACCCTGGGTAACAAATAGGCCTGTGGAAGTCTCCAACCCTGGCAGGCCATCAGGGAAGTGAAGGCCACTAGCCCTGGTGTCTCGGAGTGCTACAGCCAAGGGAAGTGTAAGGAGCATGTCACAGGGTGCCCCTGTGAAGGTTGAGGCCAAATAATAATCGTAAAATGCTGGATACCTGAAGGTCCGCTGTTTAATGCCCTAAAGGTAAGGGGATAGTATGATCGTCAGCACAGCTAGGCTGTTTAGTTCAGCCTGATGTACGTCTTTATGTGCTCATGGTTGTTTTAAGGCAACTGCTATTCTAGGGGGCGTCCTTTGAAATAATAAAAATAAGGGAACCTAGTAGCTGAGCTTTAAACCTGTTATAACCTTATACCTTATTGTTTAATAAATTGAACATAATGAGTGAAAAGAGCTATGGGTATAGAACAACATTTCTTAATGGTGTCCCCCCCCCCCAATTTCTCTGCATTATAAAAATAGGAAGTTAACACTTAGGATAGAAGTGAGTGCTTAAGGTGTTGCATTTTTAAAGTAAATAGAAAGGAACAGAAATGATATGGAAAGGACATGCATAAGAAAACTGTGAGGCTTTAAATGCTATAAATATTGAGGTGCTGATATGTTAGCCGTTGGGAAATGAATCTGTTTAGGTATTCTAGGTTAGTCAGTAATAACTAAAATCTCTCGTTTGTCCATATAAAAGTTGTTTCCAACAGTGCAGGCTATCTGCTTGTATAGTAGTGAGGTTTCTCTTTTGTGAGAAACAGCCCTCCATATTGCAAGGTGCTGCTAATTCTGTTTCAGCCCTATTTGTCCTTGCTGTGCTTTCAAGGACCTAGCCGAGTTTATAAATAATAGTGAGAACCTGTTGGTTCTCTCCTGCTCTCTTAATAAAATACCTCACTTGTAGCCTTAAGCAAACACTCAGTTCTGTAAATATAGGCACTGTTTTATAATGTACTAAATAAAACATAACATTTTGTGCTCTACAAATCTTCTGAAGTTGGAATAAAGAGGTTTGGTGCTGCAGTTGGAACCTCTTGAAAGCAAAGGTTTGTGCTGTTTTTCCTTTAGTGTTTCAAAGCCCCAAGTGGACTCCAGCTGCAGTAGTTTCCTTAGGAGTTAGCCAGCCATTTCTTGACTGCCTTTATACTGAATAACAAGGTGGTCTTTCTGGGATTAGAGATTGAATTAAATATTTCACAGAAAGACTGTATTTTACCTCACTGTATGAGATTGAGTTGTTATGTCAATTAGACAATGTTTAGACATTCAATATAAAATATACAAGTTGTAAATAAAGAGATAATATTTGAAACAAAGTGTAGGGGTAGGGGTTAAGATGTCACCTGACCCTGCAGTGTATAAAAAGCTGAACACTGAGTTTGGTAATCAGATTTGATTGTGGGCCTGGAGGTACACTCCAGGAAGTTATTGAAGGTGCTCTGTAGAGTTTCTATGTGAATATTTGCTGCTCCAAATGGAAGATTAAGCTGTCAGATTATTCGCTGTAGTGAATTTGTCCTGATGTAAACAACTTCTGAAGAAAATTAATTAATCTGGAATTTTACAAGAATTGGTGATGTATGTTTCTATATGACTGCCCACATGTACCTGCGCCTTACCACAGAGCAGGACCTGGAATTTTAGGGGGTGTGTGTACAATGCCTGCCAAGCCAGAGAGCATTTTCCCTGGGTAAGAGATGTGCTTTGGGTCCTTGGGGAACAACCAAGCCTGTGGATGTCCCAACAGTGGCAGGCCATCACAGAGGTGAGAGGCATTAGCCCTGGGTGTCTGGGAGTGCTAGACCAAAGGGAAGTGTAAGGAGCAGGACCTGGAAGTTTTAGGGGGTTGGGGAACAATGCCTGCCCAGCCATAGAGCATTTTCCCAGGGCAAGAGATATGCTTTGGGTCCCTGGGTCATAACCAAGCCTGTGAAAGTCTCCACCCTGGCAGGCCATCAGGGAGGTGAGAGGCATTAGCCCTGGGTGTCTGGGAGTGCTAGAGCCAAGGGAAGTGTAAGGAGAAGGACCTGGAAGATTTAGTGGGTGTGGGAACTATGCCTGCCCAGCCACAGAGCCTTTTCTCAGGGTAAGAGATATGCATTGGGACCCTGGGTCACAACCAATCCTGTGGAAGTCTCTGCCCTGGCAGAGCCATCAGGGAGGTGAGGACGATTATCCCCTGGGTGTCTGTGAGTGCTAGACCCAGAGAGGTGTTAATAGTACGCCCTGGTAGTCTTAGGCCAATGCCAGTAACTGTCTATAGGCTAAGAGCATTGAGTCCTGGTGTAATCCTAGTGGTAGCTGAAGTCCCTGGGAGAAAGTGTGACCAGATGTCCCAGAGAGATGTTATGACGAGATGGCCTGATGGGCATTTTAGACCAGATAGCCCTACTGGCTGTTGGCTGGGATATCTTTAAATAGAGCTGGTCGGGCCTAATGGTCACTCTAGGGGAGTTTGTTGAAGCCTAGCCAGGCTGTGACAGCATTGCTGGGCATGGTTTGATGCTGAGGCTGGCAGGCTGATTCTGGAAGTCTCAGGGAACATTCCAGCAGTTCTCAACCAGGCAGAGCACTTTCCCCGGGGAGATATGCATTGGGACTCTGGGTAACAACCAAACCTGTGGAAGTCCCAACCCTGGCTGGCCATCAGGAGGTGAGGGCCATTAGCCCTGGAGAGTGCTGGAACCAAAGTGGAGGAACAGGACCTGAAGTTTTAGGGGGTGTGGGTACAATGCCTGCCCAGCCAGAGAGCCTTTTTCCTGGGTAAGAGATGTGCTTTGGGACCCTGGGTAACAACCAAGCCTATGGAAGTCCCTACCCTGGAAGGCCATCAGGGAGGTGAGAGGCATTGGTACTGGGTGTCTGGGAGTGCTAGGAGCTAAGGGAAGTGTGGTGGAGCAGGACCTGGAAATTTCAAGGGTGGGAAGCAATGCCTGCCCAGCCAGAGAGCACTCTCGTGGGTAAGAGATGTGCTTTGGGACCCTGGGTAACAACCAAGCCTATGGAAGTCCCTACCCTGGAAGGCCATCAGGGAGGTGAGAGGCATTAGCCCTGGGTGTCTGGGAGTGTTAGAGCCAAGGGAAGTGAAAGGAGCAGGACCTGGAAATTTCAAGGGCTGTGGGTACAATGCCTGCCCAGCCAGAGAGCCTTTTCCCTGGGTAAGAGATATGCATTCGGACCCTGGGTAACAACCAAGCCTGTGGAAGTCCCAACACTGGCAGCCCATCAGGAGGGTGAGAGGCATTAGCCCTGGGTGCCTGGGAGTGCTAGAGTCAAGAGAAGTGTAATTAGCAGGACCTGGAAGTATGAGGTGGTGAAGCTACCATGCCTGCCCAGCCAGAGAGCCTTTTCCATGCTTAAGAGATATGCATTGTGACCCTGGGTGACAACCAAGCCAGTGGAAGTCTCTGCCCTGGCAGTCCATCAGGGAGGCGAGGGCCATTAGCCCTGGGTGTCTCAGAGTGCTAGAGCCAAGGGAAGTGTAAGGAGCAGGACCTGGAATTTTAGGGGGTGTGTGTACAATGCCTACAGAGCCAGAGAGCATTTTCCCTGGGTAAGAGATGTGCTTTGGGTCCCTTGGTAACAACCAAACCTGTGGAAGTCCCAACACTGGCAGGCCATCAGGGAAGGGAGAGGCTTTAGCCCTGGGTGTCTGGGGAGTGCCGGAGCAAAGAGAAGTGTAAGGAGCATGACCTGGAAGCTCTTTAGGGATTGAGGGCACAGCCTGCTCAGCCAGAGAGCACTTTTCCCAGTGTGAGATATGCATTGGGACCCATAGTGGCAAACCAGGCCTGTGGGAAGTCCCTCGTCCTGGTAGGTCATCAGGGAGGTGAGGGCCAATAGCACCTGGGTGTCTGGGAGTGCCAGACCCAAGGGAAGTGTGTGCACCCCAGCAGACCTGGAAGCTTAGGGGGTGAGGATACCATGCCTGCCCAGCCAGAGAGCCTTCCCTGACAAGAGATAACGACTGGGACCCTGAGGTCAACTAAGCCTGTGGGAGGTCCCTGTGTAACTGACAGGCCATCAGGGAGGCAGGAGAGGCATCAGCCCTGGGTGTCTGGGGAGTGCCAGACCAAAGGGAAGTGTAAGGAGCAGGACCTGAAATCTCCCAGGGGGTGGGTAAACATCTACCCAGCCAGAGAGCATTTTCTCTGTGTAAGAGACGTGCTTTTGTTTCCTGGGTAACAACCAAGCCTGTGGATGTCTATGCCCTGGCAGGCCATCAGGGAGGTGAGAGGCATTAGCCGTGGGTGTCTGGGAGTTCCACAGCCAACAGAAGAGTAAGGAGCAGGTCCTGGAAATTTCAGGGGGTGAGGGTACAATGCCTGCCCAGATAGAGAGCTTTTTCCCTGGGTAAGAGATATGCACTGGGACCCTGGGTATCAACCAAGCCTGTGGAAGTCCCAACACTGGCAGGCCATATGGGTGGTGAGAGGCATTAGCCCTGTGTGTCTGGGAGTGCTAGATTCAAGGGAAGTGTAATTAGCAGGACCTGAAAGTTTTATGGGGTGAAGGTACCATTCCTGCGCAGGCAGAGAGCATTTTCCCAGGGTAAGAGTATGCATTGGGACCCTGGGTGACAACCTCAGCTTGGGAAGTTTCTCCTGGCTGGCCATCAGACATTGAGGCCATTTTCCTGGGTGTCTGGGAGTTACAGCCAAGGGAGGTGTGGGGAAGAGGACCTGGAAGTTTAGGGGTGTGGGCACAGTCGTGCCCAGCCAGAGAAATTTCCCTGTGTGAGAGATGCTTTGAACCCTGGGTAACAACCAAGCCTGGTGGAAGTCCCTATGCTGGCAGGCCATCAGGAGGTGAGGGCCTACAGCCCTGGGTGTTGGGAGTGCTAGACCCAAGGGAAGTGTAATAAGCAGGACCTGGAAGTTTTAAGGTGTGTGGGTACAGTGCCTGCCCAGCCCGATAGCCTTTTCCCTTTGTAAGAGATATGCACTTTGACCCAGGGTAACAACCAAGCCTGTGGAAGTCCCAACATTGGCAGACCATCAGGGAGGTGAGATGCATTAGCCCTGAGTGTCTGGGAGTGCTAGAGTCAAGGGAAGTGTAATTAGCAGGAGCTAGAAGTTTTAGGGGGTGAAGGTACCATGCCTGCCCAGCCAGAGTGCCTTTTCCCTGGTTAAGAGATATGCATTGGGATCCTGGGTGACAACCAAGCCTGTGGAAGTCTCTGCCCTGGCAGGCCATCAGGAAGTTGAGGGCCATTTGCTCTGGGTGTCTGGGAGTGCTAGAGCCAAGGGAAGTGTAAGGAAGAGGACCTGGAAGTTTTACGGGGTGTGGGTACAATGCGTGCCCAGCCAGACAGCCTTTTCCCAGTGTAAGAGATATGCATTGGGAGCCTTGGAGACAACCAAGCCTGTGGAAGTCCCAACACTGGCAGGCCATCAGGGAGGTGAGTGGCATTAACCCTTGGTGTCTGGGAGTGCTAGAGCCAAGGGAAGTGTAAGGAGCAGGACCTGGAAATTTCAAGGGGTGTGGGTACAATGCCTGCCCAGCCAGAGAGCCTTTTCCCTGGGTAAGAGATATGCATTGGGACCCTGGGTAACAACCAGGCCTGTGGAAGTCTCTGCCCTGCAGGCCATCAGGAAGTTGAGGGCCATTTGCTCTGGGTGTCTGGGAGTGCTAGAGGCAAGGGAAGTGTAAGGAAGAGGACCTGGAAGTTTTAGGGATTATGGGTACAATGCGTGCCAAGCCAGAGAGCATTTTCCCTGGGTGAGAGATGTGCTTTGGGACCCTGGTTATCAACCAAGCCTGTGGAAGTCTCTGTCCTGGCAGGCCATCAGGGAGGTGAGAGGCATTAGCCCAGGGTGTCTGGGAGTGCTAGAGCCAAGGGAAGTGTAAGGAGCAGGACCTGGAAATTTCAGGGGGTGTGAGAACAATGCCTGCGCAGCCAGAGAGCCTTTTCCTGATGTAAGAGACATGCATTGGGACCCTGGGTTATAACCAAGCCTGTGGAAGTCCCAACACTGGCAGACCACCAGGGAGGTGAGAGGCATTAGCCTTGGGTGTCTGGGAGTGATAGAGTCAAGGGAAGTGTAATTAGCAGGACCTGGAAGTTTTAGGGGGTGAAGGTACCATGCCTGCCCAGCCAGAGAGCCTTTTCCCTGTGTTAGAGATATGCATTGGGACCCTGGCTGAGAACCAAGCCTGTGGAAGTCTCTGCCCTGGCTGCCCATCAGGGAGGTGAGGGCCATTAGGCCTGGGTGTCTGCGAGTGCTAGACCCAACGGAGGTGTTAACAGCACGCCCTGGTAGTCTTAGGGCAATGCCAGCAGCTGTCTCCAGGCTAAGAGCATTGAGTCCTGGTGTAATCCTAGTGGTAGCTGCAGTCCCTTGGAGAAAGTGTAACCGATGTCCTTTGTCCTGTGGGACCAGATGTCCCTGAGAATGTTATGACCAAATGTCCCGACGGGCTTTTTAGACCAGATAGCTCTACTGGCTGTTGGCTGATATATCTTTAAATATGCTGTGAGGACTTTGAGGCCCCAGTACAGCCAAAGGTGAGTCAAGGGGTTGTTACACAGACAAAGTTGCTATAGGGTGATTGTTTTCCAACAGCTTTGGATCTCCTTTCTTGAAAACTGGCACAGTCTTGGCAATTTTCCATATACTGGGTGCTTCCTGGCACAGATAGTCACTGAGCTGACTAGGTCGGGGAATACACTGGATCTAGTTCTGGCCAACAGGGAGGCTGTAAGAGAAGTAGGGGTGGAGGACCCACTGGTTTGGCATGACCACCACTTGGTGTGGTTCACACTTAATATGGGCAGAGAAGTAGCTGGTACAGGGACCAGGGTGGTGGACTTCAGACAGGCTGACATTGTAGGATGGGTGAAATCTTAAGGGGGCATCTGGAAGGAATACAGCTACTCTGGGATGCAAATCAGAAATGGGAAAAAATCAAATTGGTGATATTGGAGTCCACTGAGACATGTACCAGACTGCAGAGTAAAAGGAAGGCTAACAAACCAAGCTGGTTAAGTAGGGGCCTTAGAAATGGTGAGGGCTAAAAAGCAGTGTTCAAGAAATACAAGAAGTCTGAAGGAAGAGGATAGGGAGTAGTGAAGAGGTCCAAAGAAGTTACCAGGGAGTCACAGCAGCTAAAGGAGGGATGGGGGTGAGCAGAGAAAGGGTGGATAAGGCAGAAGCACTGAATGAGTACTTCTGTTCTGTATTCATGAGGAGAAAGAAGGCAGCTACCACAGGGGGTGGACAGGGTGGTAGAGGGGTAACAGATGGGGTGATCACTGAGGGTAGATTATTGGAGGGGTTAAGAGCTCTGAGGGTGGATAAGGCACCAGAACCAAATGGCATACATCCCAGGATGTTGAAGGAAATGGTCGAGATCCTGGCTGGACCGTTGGCATAACTATTCAATACCTCCCAGGACACAGGGTGCATACCACATGACTGGAGGATGGCGCACATGGTACCCATCCATAAAAGTGGACCAAAGGATGAGCCAGGTATTACAGGCCAGATAAACTTAACTTCCATTCATGGGGAAGCTGATGGAGACAATACTTAAGGAAAGGCTTGCAACCTTTATGGAAGACAATGGGCTCGAGGACAGTCACAAGCATGGGTTTCTCTCTGGAAAATCCTGCCAGATGAATCCAGTTGAGTATTATGACTGGGTCACATAAGGGTAAGGGTCATGAGGTGGATGTCATATATTTGGACTTCAGTAAAGCCTTTGATTTAGTGCTGCATTGGAGGTTGGGAGGGAAGTTGAGATATGTGGGGTGGGGACTAAGATAATTAAATCGATTGAGAATTGGCTGCAGTTGAAACAGCAGAGGGTAGTGGTGGTGGGGGGAACTCTCATCTCCAAGGGCTGTTTTGAGCAGGGTGCCACAGGGATTGGTACTGGGACCAGTGCTGTTCAGAATATTCATATCAGACATCTCGTATGGTGTCAGGAATAAGAGCAGTCTATTCATTGACAATACCAAATTGAGGGTGGTGGTGGATGATATAGCAGGTTAGCAGGGCTGCAGGGCTGACCTGACCAAACTGGTGGAGTGATCAGAAGTGTGGCAGTTGGGATTCAATGTGAAAAAGTGCAAAGTCCTGCACTTTGGAGCAAAGAACCCAGGGATGGGTTACCAGCTGGGAGGGGTGCAGCTAGGTTCCACTAAGGAGGAGAAGGAGAAGGATCTAGGGGTGGTTGTAACAGGGAAAATGAATTATACAGAGCAGTGTAGGAGGGCGACAGTGAAAGCCAACAGAATACTGGGTTGTATCGCGAGACGGGTCTCCTCCTGGAGCAGAGAGGTGATCCTGGCTCTGCAGGACACTGGTCAGACTGCACCTGGAGTACTGTATGCAATTTTAGTGGCCATATCTAAAGAGGGATGTGAAATTACTGGAAGGGGTGTATTGCAGGGCAACAAGGATGATCCAGGGATTGGAGGACAGACCACACGAGGACAGGCTATGAGAGTAGAACATGTACTCCTTAGAGGAGAGAAGGGACCGGGGGGATATGAGTGAGACTTTTAAGCATGTAAAGGGAATAAACAAGGCAGGCGCTGAAGGTATACTCAGGCTGAGGAGGGGGAGGGACATGATAGGGCATGGCCTTAGATTGGAAGGGACAAGATTTAGGATGGAGATGAGGAGACACTTTTTCACGGAGAGGGTCATGGCAGAATGGAATTCTCTACTGGAGGAGGTGGTAGCCTGTAAGACAGTGGGTAGTTTCAAAGGGATGGGATAAGGTGAGAGGGTAATTGGGAAGGGAGGGGTGGGGCAGCTGCAGGAAGTGAGGGGTGCTAGCTGCACACTAAAGCAGACTTGATAGACCAGGTGGCCTATTTTTGCTGGCAAATTCGTATGTTTGTAAGACAGAGGTTAGTGATAAATTCAATATTCTGGTTAGGGAGAAAGCAAGGTAGGGGGCAGCAATCTTAAAGAACAACTCTCCATTACAGCAATTATGTTGTAACATTATTGTTTTCTAGTTCTTTGCTGTTTTTTTACTTTCTCCTGCTGTTGGTCTATTAATTATTGTATGTAAAGCAGCAATTATTTTACTGAGATTTTCAGAATGTATTTGACTTTCCCTTCCTTCTTCACCCCTTTCCAGCCTGGTTTCCATAAATCCCATTCTACCCTCCTCCAGCTTACTGGCTCTATTCTCTCAGGTATGGATCAAGGCCTTATCACCTCTGCCATCTTTGTTGACTTGGCCAAAGCCTTCAACACTGTAACCCACTATCTCCTCCATGATTAACTTATAGCAGCAGGGATTTCCACCTCTGCTACCAACTGGTTCCACTCCTACCTTGAGAGAAGGACTCAATTGGTTAGAATTGATGATTCCTTACCCCATCCACTACCCATCAGCACTGGTGTCCTCCAGGGTTCTGTCCTTGGCACAATTCTCTTTTCAACTTTCCTGAATGACCACCCCACTGCCTATATTCTGTGTCCATCCATATGTACTTAGATGATACAGGTCTTTTTCCCTTCCTTTCCACCCATTCTAATTTGATGGCCAAGCTCTAGCTGGATGTTGACAACATCTAGCACTGGTTCCGTTCAAATAAATTGCCGCTGAATGCTAAAAAACAGTCTCCTTGACCTTTGACTCCAGGCAGAAGCTCTTCAGGCTTGCTGCCCTCCCATCCTTCCACAACCTAAATGGGTCCATGATTGATGATATCCCTACCTCATGTATCTCGGGGTCTTTCTCGACTATCACCTCAACATTTCTGGTCATGTGGATGCCATCCATAAAAAAACTACACACTGAACTAGGTGTCCTGTACAGGAAACATTGTTGCATCCCCTGCCGACTCACAGAGTCATTATCCAGAAAATGATTCTCTCTATTTTTAACTATGGAGACACTGTCTACAGTGTTACTCCTAAGTGCACACTGACCAGACTGGATTCCCACTTCCACTCCATCTGTCACTTTGCTCTGGACTGCCCACCCATACCCACCATTGCTCCATTATACCTCCCTCTCCTTCCTTCCCTCAAAGCCAGGTGTCTCACTCATTGTTCCTCCTCTGTGGTGAAATACTGGCTAAGCTATATCCCCTCCTACCTCACTTCTTTCCTTTCTCATCCCACCCTTTTCTCTACACCCTCTGGAACTCTGGCTTTTGATCCTGGCACTTCCTTCTAGGATGTCCTCAGCTGGCCAGGCTGCCTTCTCCAACCACTTCCCCAAACTTTGGAATTCTTCCCCTTTCTATCTGCTGTGCCTCCACCCAATGCTGTCTCTCCTAGCTTCTCCTCAAATTCAAGTCTCACTCTTGCAACTGCACCTGATCCCCACCTCCGTTACTTTCTTCCTTTCCTTCCACTCCCTTGTCTCCCCTCCACCCCACCTTGTCTCCCCCACAACCTCGCTGTCCTAACCTCTGCTGCAATCCCCCCATTTCCACCCTCTCCAATTCATTATCCCATGTTTACCTCTGGATAGCTTCACTATCACTACCAACATTTATTGCACTCAGCACTTTCAGTATCATCCTCTAACTACCCGCCTTGATGCATTTCTGCTATATCCCATACCACTGTACACAATGCTAAAATTGTCTGTCTACTGTGGCTTGACTATGATGCTTAGCAAATTGTACTTATTTGTCTAATTGCCTATCTATTGTAGCTTGTTTTTTTGTTTGTTTGATGCTTAGTTCTTTTCCTTCCTGCAATGTAAATGATGTTCATATTGTTGCTCACGACCCTCCTCTTACCCCCTCCCCCCAGGAAACATCTGGAAATGAGCTACTATTCAGCTTAGTATGCCTTTCCTGGTGAAACTTTTGAAATAAATAAACAAATGAATGAACAAATGTATGAATAAATAAATACTAACCACACAATTGCTGTTTGTGACATCACAGTCGGTTGTCATGATGAGCACTATGATGTCTTAAAAAAGGCACTGTGAGGTTAACAGTGGAGAGATAAATGCTTTCAAATGTTTCTACACAGACTTTTTAGATGGACTACTAAGAAGTGTTGTAAATCTTGTAAAGGAACATTACAAATGAATACAATCATTTGTCAATGCCGAATGTTTGCTTGCTGGCATTGGCATTGGTAGTGTAGGAGTTAGAGAGATGCATACTAGGAATGGCAGTGCAGTATTGAACTGAAGCCAACCCCACCATCACCCTGCAGAGACTGACAGGCATTGGGGCGTGTCTTTGGGTCATTGGCTATAACGCCCACATTATTTCACCACACCCTACCATGCAGACACCGTCAAGTGTCGTGGTGTGCCTTGGGATCTTTGGGCCTTACACTCACCCTATTCCATAAGGAAATACGGTGAGATGGGTGCAGAATAGGAGAATGGGGTGAACTTTGGGGCTGAAGAGTCCAAGGCACCCCTCGATGCCTGTCACTGGCTGCAGGGGTGGGTAGGGGTGGAATGGCATGAGAATTACAGGCGGCAATCCCAAGTCACACCCATGATGCCCGTAAGTCTATACAGGGTGGGGCATTATGGTTGGAAACCCTAATGCCCTGGGTGTTCATTGGTATTTTCACTCCAAATTTTCAACATGGTTTTTTTGTGACCTCACCTCATGAACAGTGGCAATATCAGTTTGTTAGCTGAAAGCTAATTTTGCACAGCGACTACGCCATTTGGCACCACAGTTGCAAAAACACATTTCGAACAGGATGTGAAAAATGACAGCTGTACTGTTCATGGGGAGGTGTAAAAAATGGTAATGTTGAAAATCTGGAGTGAAAATATAAAAATACTAGTGAAGTCACTAGTGTGCATAGAAACTGCGCAACACACACCCGTAATGTAATTAGTTTCGGGAATTTTTAAAGCAGATTGTCAACACAGGCATTTTGGGACCTCCGCTCATGAACAGTGTCACTGTGATTTTCTTAATCTGTCCCAAACACTGATTTCCCACAGCGACCGTGCATTTCTGTGCTGGAAGTGTTAAAACATCTTTCAGCCAGGGTGTGAAAAATGACAGCTATACTGCTCATAAGGAGGTGTGGAAAAATGCCAGTGTTGAAAATCTGGATTGAAAATATTACAAATTCGTGAACTTACGAGGGTGCGTGGAAACGTGCAATGCACACTCATAACACAGTCATTTTATGGACTTTTATCACCAAATTTTCAACATTGCCATTTTAAGACCTCTGCTCATGAACAGAGTCACTATGATTTCCTTAATCTGTCGTAAACATTGATTTCGCTCACCGACTGCGCCATTGTGTGCTACATGTGCAAAAACACATTTTATTTATTAATTTTATTTAGTTTTTGTTGACCGGGTAAGTGCACTAGACAAATCCTGCCTATTTTCAGGCATGACCTGGGAGAGGGGGAAACAGATGAATACCAACTGACCTTGAACCAGATTAAGCTGTTGGTGGTATTTTTAGTGAATGAGGGACATTTTGGCCAGGACACTGGGGAAATTCCCCTACTCTTTTCGATAAGTGCCACGGGATCTTTAACATCCACCTGAACTACCACCAATCCAGGCAAATGGGACCTCAGTTTAACGTCTCATCCGAAAGACGGCACCTCAGAAGTGCAGCACCCCTCTCATGCTGCACTACAGTGTCAGTACTGGGATATTAACTCAAGTGCCAGATGTGAAAAATGACAGCTGTACTGCTCATAAGGAGGTATGGTAAAATAGCAATGTTGAAAATCTAGAGTGCAAATAGTAAAAATTCTCGAAGTTACGAGCGTTCATAGGGACGGCACAACACATGCTCATGTAAAAGTTATTTTGGGGAGTTTTTTTCACCAAATTTTCAACATAGGGTTTTGGGGGGCCTACCTCATGAACTGTGACACTGTCATTTGTTACTCGGTCCCAAAGGTGGTTCCGCGCAGTGACCATAAAATCATCTTTTGGGAAGGAATAACAAAATGACAGTGGCTGAACTCATGAGGTAGGGTCCCAAGAACTCCATGTTGAAAATTTAGTGAAAAATCCCAAAATATGGCTGAGATATGCTCCAAAGTTGAAAAAAAGAAAACATTTATGCCATTATACAGCTGACCGGCATTTCTTCAGTTTGCGGTCTGCTTTGAAGAGTGCAGATGTGTTCCTGGTCCACCGAAGATCGTTGCACCAGCCTCCGGAGGTAAGTATGGGGTGGGGGGTGTGTGGGAGGTGGGGTACACAGATGATGGGCGCAGGTTGGCGGAGGGAGCAAGAGAGTCAACGAGGGACCATTTTCTTTTGTTCAATCAATCAATCAAACTTTATTTAACCAGGCAGTTACATCATTGAACAAGCTCATTTTCAAGATGGTCCTGGACACAGAGGACACTTTTGCTTACAGTAGACAACACTTTCTACAAAAGTAGACATCGGTACAGGCAGCTACAATATACAAACTCAGTACTTGGACAAATCAGACATGTAAAGCAAGTGCAAATATAGGCATTTAAAAGTGCAGCGTATACAGGTTGTAGCTTACAGAGTACAAGTGAGTAAGGGAGGAGGGACATAGAAAAGGGCAGTGGGAAGAAAGGGTATCAGACACGTAGTTGGGAGGAAAATAGGGCAGCCTAATAGAATGAAGCCCCTGCAAAGCTAATTGATGAGGTGTGGTGGGGTGGGAGATGGTTGCCTTTAAAGGGATGCTGGCCGACACAGAAATCGTGTAACCGGGATTACAGAGGTTAAAAGACTCCGTTGAGAGGGGTAAGGCTTTACCGGAAACAATCACACACCATTTCAGGCCTCTATAGAGCAGCCCCTAAATATAAAATGGCTGGTCAGCATGGAGATTTTAAGTAATTTTTGCATGTTATTCCAAAGTGCTGGTAAAAAGGAGCTAATGGCAGTTGAGCCAAGACATGTCCTTGTTCATGGTAGCTTAAGGAGGACAAAGGAGGAGTTCCTTAGTCCGTAGGCACCCTTTGAACCTTTAAACAGGTCACAGATATAGGGTGGTAGTTTGCTGGACAACGCCCGGAATAACCACATGAGGGTATTTATTTGCCTCCTTGTGGAGAGGAATGGCCAATCTAATGTTTGGTACAATGAGAAGTGATGAGTCTGCAAGGGCAAGTCAAGGACAAATCTCAATGCGTGATGATAGGATGTATCCAGCTTTTGGAGCACATACTGGGGCAATGGCTATATAGGAAGTTGGCGTAGTCAATTGGGGAAGAAAGGTTGTTTGAACCAGCCACTTTCTAGCTTCTAGGGTGAGTAGGCATCTTATGCGGTAGAAAATACCGAGGCGCTGCCTTAGCTTTTTTGTTAACTATCACTTAGATGTACACTGAAGGTGAGTTTGTTATCCAACCAGACTCCCAGATATTAAAATTTATCCACTAACTCTAGTGCTTCATTAAGGAGGGTAATAATCTGTGGGTCCCAGGCATCCCCATATTGTGGGATGGAGAGATAATCATAGCTTTTGTTTTTGCAGTTAACAAGAGCTTTAGATTCAGCAGGTTGTGCTGGAGGATGATAAAATCCTGCTGTAGCTCCTTGTACATAATGTCCATGGAGGGTTAGTCGTGTAGAGGACTGTGTCATCTGCAAAGGGTGAGCGTTTCCAGCAACCTGGTAAGAGTCGATGCAGTAGATGTAAAGGCGAAGAGGATAGGTCCAAAAATGGAACCTTGTGGAACGCCTGAGGGCAGTAGTTTTAATGAGGAGAATTCCCCTTGTGCTTTAATTTACTGTTTATGATTTGTTAGGTAGCAGCAGAACCACTTTACTACAGCAGAGGTTAGACCGATGCTACTCAGGGAATGAAGAAGTATGAAATGATCAATCATATCAAATGCCTTGCAGAGGTCAAGGAAGAGTGCATAGATGTGCTGTTTACTGTCCAGGGCTTTTAGCCAGTCATTTGACACTTTGGCAAGAGCAGATACAGTACTGTGCTTGGGTCTGAAACCAGATTGGACTGTATTGAGGATTTTCGCACAATCCAAGTACTCCTTTAATTGAGAGTTTACAATTTTTTCAAGTAGTTTGGATAAAACAGGAAGCAACAAAATAGGCCTATAGTTGTTCAAGTCAGTGGGGTCTCCTGACTTGAACAGGAAGAATAATGTTGGCGGTTTCCAACTAGGTGGCAATTCCCTTGTGATAATGAGCTGTTAAAGAGATGGGCAATTGAGCTGCAAGATAATAAGAACCTGAACAGGTTGAATTGGCACCAACGCTCTTTTGGTGTCCAACGAGAGCAGGTCCTCCACCTGTTTGTAGGAGACTGGCTGGAAACTTGAAGAGGCGGGTTGGTGGGAGGGGGGTTATGGTTGGTCTAGTAGCTATGCCAGTGGTGCTTGCGGTGCTCAGTTTACTAACAGGTGACATGTCGAATGTGGGGCCTGCAGTGGTGAAGTGGTTATTGAGCAGATCAAGGGTCTCGGACCTATCTGTGTAGGAGGTGTTATTTGCCACAATTTTAGCTGGTAGCGGGGTGGCAGGGGAATGTCCCTCAACCTCTCTCAGTATCTGCCAAAAATGGATGGAACAGTTTTTGTTTGCCTCCAGTGCTGACTGGAAGAACTGTAGTTTTTCCAAACTTACCAGTTTGGTGCAGGCATTTCTGGCTACCCGGAAGGAGAGCCAGTCTGAGTCAGACTGCGACTTCCTAGCCCTTTTCCAAAGGGTGTCTCAATGCCATAAGACCCTCTTAAGTAGTGGGTTAAACCACTCAGATGCACATTTCAAGGATTTGATTTTCCTTAAGGGTGCATGTTGGTTGATAACGTTTACTAGCAGATCCTGGAAGATACAGAATGCTTCAGACACAGAGGGTGTAAGGTAGAAATCCTGCCACTTTATGTTCCCAAGATCTGTCAGGAAGGCCAGGAGACTGAAGTATTTTAGGTTGTGCTTAAGCTTGAAAGTAGAGGTGGAGGGGAGGTGTGGGGAGCACCTAACACAGGCAACTGTGCAGTGATCACTCAGATCATTGTGGAAGACCCCTGCATGAGAGATATTATGTGGCTTGTTGACAAGTATAAGGTCCAGAAGTGAACTTCGGTCGAGATTTTTCTTGTTAGGTCGTGTAATGTCAGAGATAATCTGAGTGAGCCTGTGTCTCGTCGCAGAAGTCCTTAAGCTTGTTTGCACTGGCATCATTCCAATTAAGATTAAGGTCACCCATGATAATGCATTCTGTGTTCCTTTTCCAGGAAAGAGTGAATATGGGGCAGTATACACAGGTTCGCTGCAGGGGCTCTATAGCATGCAGCTACCAATAAGCTATATCAGGTGAGAGGTAATTTTGAAGGCAAGACATTCAAATTCTTTGGGCATTGATGTGCAGACAATATCGGTGATTAGGAATTTATCTTTAATATATATGGCAACACAACCACCACTGGTCAACCTGTCACACCTGATCAAGTTGTATCCCGGTATGATAAACGTTTTGTCAGGTAAAGTATTTTTCAGCCAGGTTTCCGAGAGCATTGCTACATCAGGCTTGGCATGTAGTACCCAGGCGTGGACCTGGTCAAGTTTGTTAGCAAGGCTGCATACGTTCATATGCAAGAAGCTCAGACCCTTTAGCTGTGGGAGTTCCCCGGGGCAGTTAGCAGTAGGGGGGCGGGTTTAATTCCACACTGCCTGCACAGAGTAGCAGTAGTACTAATAATTTCCTGAGACATCTTACCAGGAATCTTAGGAAGGCTTTGTTTGGTTGTTTGCCTTGGACAATATCAAGGGCAGCAAAGCGGGAGTTTGGTGGGCAGCGGATGTTGATCAGAGCAGATAATACTACCCTAACAGAGAGGGTAAGGGGGGGGGGTCTGCTTAGAGAATGTTGGGCAGCAGGAGGTGTGAAGGGTTGGAAATGTGTAAGGATTACTGCCTTTGGAGGAAGTTAACTGGTTGGCAGACACCATTGGGCTTATTTACAGTCCTATAGGAGTATTTGGGCAGGATGAGTCTTTCCTGGGGTCCAAAATTGGTTCCACTGTCAGAAGGAGGATGTAGCCAATGAGGAGAAGGGGGGCTGTGGAAGCCATCTCTTGGATTTATTACAATAGCTAATGAAACAGTTCTAGTTTTTTTTTTTATAAAGACAACATAGGGACTTTTGCCATGCTGGGGTGGGCTCCCAGCGTGGCACCTGGAAGTTTGCTTTTGGGGGGACAGTGGAGCCGATGGGGGATTGGGCACCCCCTTTGGTCATACAGTGTGTGGGGGTGGAGGGGAGTGCATGAGCATGCTGGGGTGGGCTCCCAGCATGCTACCTAGGTGTTCATGTGGGGGAGGGACTGGATCCAACAGGGATCAGAAACGAACTGCCTATGACAGTTCAGATGCACTGCTGACATGTATGCTTATTGCCTGCCGACAGCAGTATGCAAATTGCCTACACATTACCACTGCTGATTGTAGCAGTGATTTTCTCAGAACTATATGGCACTGCATCTGAACAGCTGTCATAGACAGCTCAGACATTCATTGGTGTGGTGCAGCCACCGCAAAAAGGAGCAGGGCATTGGAAGTGTGGGTGGCACACCTACCTAAAATTTGTAGGTGGCACTATGTTTCTTGCACATGCATGCAAGCAAACATAAAATGTATTCACTAGTAAACTGTAACAGCTGAAACATCTTAACATAGAAACATAGACTTTGATGGCAGATAAGGACTGCTTGGCCCACCTAGTCTGCTCATTTCCCTACCTACTGGATAGCTGCAGATCCTAGTTTACCAACAGCCTATTTCTTCCTTCCCCCCACAAGAATTGCCTTATGTTTGTCCCATGCATTCTTGAATTCCCCCACTGTTTTTGAACCCACAACCTCCTCAGGAAGGCCATTCCATGCATCCACCACCCTCTCTGTGAAAAAATACTCCCTCACATTACCCCTGAGCCGTCCCCCTCTATCTTCAAATTGTGTCCCTTGTTCTTGCACATCTCTTTTTCTGAAAGATGCTACCCTCTTGGACTTTGTTGATTCCCTTGAGGTACTTAAAAGTTTCTATCATGTTCCCTCTCTCCCTCCTTTCCTCAAGGGTATACATATTAAGCTCCTTTAGACTCTCCTCATATGGCTTCTGTTGCAGACCCTGCACCATTTTAGTTGCCCTCCTCTGGACTGTCTCCATCCTATCTATGTCCTTGCGGAGATGGAGTCTCCAGAATTGGATGGAGTACTCCAGATGGGGTCTCACCAACTGTCTGCACAGAGGGATAACAACTTCTTGTTTTCTACTGGTGATGCCTCTCCCTATACATCCCAGTATCCCTCCAGCCATCCATACTGCCTTCTCACATTTCTTGCTAACCTTTAGGTCATCTGATATGATTCCCCCCAGGTCACTTCCCATTTTTGTTGTTGTTACTACCTCCCGCCCCCCATATTGTACTCTTCCCCTGGGTTTTTGTTTCCCAGGTGCATTACTTTGCACTTCTTTTCATTGAATCCAAGCTGCCATACTTCTGACTATTCCTCCAACCTTGCCAAGTCCCTTCTTATCCTTTCCACCGCCCTTGTGCATCAAGCCTTTTGCAGATCTTTGTGTCATCTAATAAAGAGGCATTCTTTTCCTTCCAGTCCCTCTTCAATGTCACCTATAAAGACATTAAAAAGGACCAGACCCAGTACTGAACCATGCGGTACCCCACTAGTAACCCCCCTTTCTTCAGAGTGGACTCTGTTTACTATTACCTTCTGTATCCTGTTGTCCAGCCAGTGTTTTAACCTGGCTACCACCCTGGGACCCACTCCCAGGCTGGCTAATTTGTTTATTAATCTTTTGTGTGGGACTGTGTCAAATGCCTTGCTAAAAATCTAGGTAGGCCATGTCCACAGCCCTCCCTGGTCTACCACTTTGGTCACCCAGTCAAAGAAATTGATTAGATTCATCTGACATGACCTTCCGCTGTGAATCCATACTGCCTTGGGTCCTGCGCCACTGGCCTCTAGGTACTCAACAATTCTTTCCTTCAGAAGTGATTCCATCATTTTCCTACCACTGAGGTCAAACTGACAGGTCTGTAGTTTCCTGCCTCAGTCTTGCTCCCACTTTTGTGAAGGGGAATCACATCTGCCCTCCTCCAGTCCTCAGGTGCCACACCATCCTCCCATGATTTTGAAAAGGCTAGTCAATGATGTTACTAGCTATCCCTTAATTCTTTTAGAATAATGGGGTGAATCCGACAGGACCCATGGCTTTGTCCACCTTCAGTTTTAGGAGTTCTTTCAGAACCCTTTCTTCTGTGAAAGGACTGGAATTGACCCCCCATATGCAGAGTGCTTCTATTGATTGGATTGGGTACCTCCCCCTCTTCTTCTTTTGTGAATACTGAGCAGAAGTTTTCTTTTTTTTTTTTTAATTGCTTGGGTAAGTGCACTAGACAAATCCTGCCTAGTTTCAGGCACGACCCGGGGGAGTGGGATACAGATGAATGCCAACTGACCTTGAACCAGATTAAGCTGTTGGTGGTATTTTTTAGTGCATGAGGAAATTTGGCCAGGACACCAGGAAATTTCCCTACTCTTTTCGATAAGTGCCATGGGATCTTTAACATCCACCTGAACTATCACCAATCCAAGCAGATGGGACCTCGGTTTAACATCTCATCCAAAGACAGCACCTCAGAAGTGCAGCACCCTCTCATGCTGCTACAGTGTCAGTACTGGATATTAACCAAGTGCCAGATGTGGGAACTGAACCCATAGCCCTCTGATCTCCCGGCCTTAGAGGCGAGTGTGCTACCCACTGAGCCACTGACACTGATAAAGAAGTATTCATTCAGTATCCCTACTTTTTCACTGTCCCTCTCTGCCCACCAAATTGTCCCCTTATTCAGGCTCACTATCCATCCCTTTGTCTTCTACGCTCCCTAATGTCTTAATCTTATTTATGAAAGTACAAGCTGAAGTGCAGAGCTGCTCTTTTAAGAATCCTGGTTTCAAGCCCATCATAGTGTGCACTGCTGCAGTGAACAATTGATTTCCTAAGGCCTGACACTTCTTTCTGTGTCACAGCCCTTAAATAGAACATGGGGGTGGACATAACATCTGTATGAGCATTCATGTCAGTGGTACCAGATGCAAAACTGCAGTATTTGGACAGGCCAGAGAAGTGGGAGTAATAAGCATTCACTTCAGTATTAGAGTTATTATAAGTTATACCATTTAGCAACATGTCTGTCATCATGTGATTTCCCTTGATTTGGCTCCAGAACCTTCAGGAGTCTCCAGCAGAAGCTTGTAGTAGTTCTTTGTAGTAGGTACTTTGGCAACGTGAATACCGTTGCCTACATTTTTGGACTCATTCTGTTGTGGGTGAGTGAATCGGGTTACCTAACACTTCTCCAGTAGCAGCTACTTCAGAAATACTTTTTATTCCCACCGTCTATCTGCAGTAGCCCCATCCTTCGAACTGGAGGAAGAATTAGTTACACATTTGTCTGTAAGTTGCCTTACTAATTTTGCACTTCCATTTCCTTTTGGTGTATTGTGTTCTTTTGCCATGCATTTGGTTTGCATTTTCTTTCTTCTTTGTGTCATTTTGTTGCAACTGATCTCAGTTTTTATTTCTTGATTTAATTGCTTATTACCCTGTCTCTATTAGCTCTGCCATGACAGTAATTTGTTTTATGCTAATTATACACTGAATGTTTAAGTATGCCTGTCCTTTTTATGTTTGCTTGCACCCATGTGCAAGAAACATTATGTGTCAGCTTAAAAGAGAAGCGGGTTGTGGAGGTGTGGCACTGTAGCAGCCAATGCCGGCACTGCATTTTTGGGCTTGGCAGTGCTCAACCAATGCAGGCCCAGTGTCCTGATGACACTGGTTCTGCAGAGAGCCACCAAGTTGTAACGATTTTGCTGCAGCAATCATAGCCACCTTGTCATTGCAGCGTCAGTCATTCTGCTGCAATGAGGCAGTGACCCGTCATTGCAAGAGTGGTACCTTGTCTGGTGTAGTATTTACCGTAACATGGGAACTCTATGCCACCACCTCAGCCCCATGAGCTGACAGGGGTGCCCAAATCTCCCTGTTGGCGTGCCCCAACCCACTTCATTTGCTGACAAGTGTGCCCACTTCCCCATTGGCATAATGTCCCCATCCCCAATTTCTGTTGTGTGCTAGAGTGCCCAATCCTCCTCAGCATCATGTGCCCCAAACAGTTTTTCTTTGCTGACGGGGGGCCCAATCCCCATTGGCTTCATTCCCCCTTCCCAGTTCAATTTGAAGATGGGGGAGCCCATTTCCTATCAGCATAATGTCCCCACCCCCAATTTCTGTTGTGTGCCTAGGGGGTGCACAATTCCCCTCGGCATCATGCACCCCCCCACCTGTTTCTGTGCTGATGAGGGTGCCCAATCCCCATTGGCTTCGGTCCTGCTCCCCAAAAATGAAGGTGGTACACTGGGATCCCACCCAGTGTACCAAACACACCTGTAAAAGAAGAAAACCGACCCATGTTGTCTTTTTTTTTTTTACCTGAAAAACAAGAAAATGGTCCCTCAATGTGTCCAGTGCCCTCCCCAACCCTTCTCACTCTCTGCTACCCCACCTCCTCACACCCACTCACCCCATACTTACCTCCAGAGCCCACTGTGACAATCTTCGATGGATCAGGAGCACATCTACACTCTTCAAAGCCAACCACGAACTGAAGAAATGCTGATAAGCTGAATAATGGCAAAAATAGGGTTTTTTTCAACTCTGGTGCAGATCTTGGTCATTTTGGGGAATTTTGGCACCAAATTTCAACATTGCATTATTGGGACTCCTCCTCATGAATTCAATCACTGTCATGGAGTTATTTTGTCCTGAAATGTGATTTCGCGGTCACTCTGTGGAATCACCTTTGGGACTGATTAGAAACAACAGTGCAACTGTTCATGAGGTGGGCTCTCAAAAAGCCTATGTTGCAAAATTCTGTGAAAAAACTAAAAAATACTGTTTATGAGCATGCATTGCTTGTTTATGTCCGCACGCTCATAACCATGAAATTTGTAATATTTTATTCCAGATTTTCAACATTGGCATTTTCCACCTCCTTATGAACAGTACAGCTGTCATTTTACACATCCTGGCCGAAATGTGTTTTGTACTTAAGGTGCAGAATAGCACAGTTGCTGTGGGAAATCAATGTTTGGGACAGATTGAGAATGAGCGAGTGAGAGAGGGGTGGCGAGCGAGCTCAACAGAGCTCTGTCAAAACTGCTGCAAATTTCTTTGTGGGCAGAAAAATGCGCCAACACAGACAGGAGCCCAGTTCAAAAGGGCAGCCTGCAGTGCTGGGAGAAACAGAACGAGCGAGTGAGAGAGGGGAAGTGAGCAAGCTCAACAGAGCTCTGTCAGGACTGCTGTAGATTTCTTTTTGGACTCCTAAGGCAGAAAGCTGAGGCTGGGAGTGGTGTACAGACCACCAGCCCAATCCAGGGAACTGGATGGGGAGTTGCCAGAACAGATAAGCAGGGTGTGTAGAAGGGGGAGTGTGGTGATAGTGGAGGATTGTAACCTACCAGGGGTTGGCTAGAACACCCTGGCCACTAGCAGCACCAGAGAGCATGTGCTCCTTGATGCATTCTAGGACTGCCTTCTGACGCAATTGGTAAGTGGGCCTACAAGGCTTGGTAGCACTCTGGACCTAGTACTGGCAAATGGGGAGGCCAGGAGGGAGGTAAGGGTGGAGGACCCACTAGCGGGTAGCGACCACAAAACAGTATGGCTCATTCTTGTGCTGGGCAGAGAAACAGGAGGCACGGGCACTAAGGTGGTGGACTTTAATAGGGTGGACTTTGGGAGCATGGGAGCAATACTGCAAGGGAGACTCCAGGATATAAGGCCAGGGATGGATGCAGAACAAAAGTGAGGAGTCATAAAGTCTGGGCTAACAGATTCCACAGTAGCCTGCACCAGGAGTATGAAGAGCAGAGCCAAGAATCCACAGTGGCTGAACAAGGAAGTGCTGCAAGGGATGAGGGCAAAGAGGGCTGCATACCAGAAGTACAGCAGAACAGGGAAGGGAGATGATAAGGAGACTTATGGGAGCTGGTCAAGAGAGGTGGCCAGGAGGTTGAAAAAAGCTAAGTCCTCCAGGGAATTAAGGTTAGCACAGGGCATAAAGGGAGGGGAAAATTATTTTTTTAGGTATGTCAGAGAAAAGAGGAAGTGTAAGGAACATATTGTGAGGATAAAGCAGGGAAGGGATTGGGTGGAAAAGGGGGAGGAGCAAGTGGAAATTCTAAATGACTACTTCTGCTCCATTTTCAGTAAGGAGAGGGATGGTCCACTACCATCATGGGCTGGGGGGTATGGAAAGGGGGGAGGAGGTGATGGACAAAGTGATCACATGGAATAGGGTGTAAGAGGGGCTGAGGTCAGTAAGGGTGGACAAGGCACTAGGTCCTGATGGCATCCACCCCAGGGTGCTGAGGGAGATGGCGGAGCTGTTGGTTGAGCCACTGGCAGATCTGTTCAACACCTCCTTGGAAACAGGGTGTTTGCCCCAGGACTGGAGGGTAGCCCATGTGGTGCCCATGCACTAGAGTGGGCCTAGGGAGGAGCCAGGAAATTATTGACTGGTCAGTCTCACGTCCATAATGGGTAAGCTTATGGAGGCGATACTGAAGGAGAGGCTGGTGGCATTCCTAGAGAGTAATGGTCTGCAAGATGGGCGGCAACATGGATTTGACTCAGGAGGGTCTTGTCAAACCAGCCTAATAGAGTATTGGATAAAGCCGAACACCCCAAGGCACACCTCAACACTTGTCAGTCTCTGCCGGATAGGGTGAAGTGAAATGTCATGAACGATATGAGTGACAATCTAAATTCATACCCCAATGCCTGTCCATCTCTGCAGGGTGGAGGTGGGGTTGGCATGAAGTTCAATATATCACTGCCATTCCTACTCTGCATCTAACTCCTGCATTTCCATTGTTAATACCGCTAGCAAACATTCGGCATTGACAAATGCTTGTTTTTTCACTATTTCAGTTTCTTCCCCTTGTCCTTTGTTATCTTTACACTTCTCTCTCTCCCCTCCTTTCCTTCCTTATTCCTCCACTCCCCTTTTTACCTCTTACCCTCCTTGTACATACTAGCCTCCTCCTTTCCCCTCTCTAAATCTTGAAGATATGAATTGTTCTCTCTCTTTTACTTCTCCTAACTCCTCAGTCTATTCTCTCTTCCCCACCGTTTTAATATTCATTCCAGTCTGATTCTCCATCTCCTTCTGCCTTTTCTGTCGAGTAATGTGAAAATCAACCCTAGTCAGGGGATGTGAACATCAAGCCTAGTCCCCTGCCCACCTCCCTTCGCTCTTCATCCCAAAGGGTTGAGTGTCATTCAACTTACATCAGGGGTTTACTCCCTAAACTTGATCAGCTTAGGCTGTGGGTCTTGCTTGACCATCCCAATGTCCTCATCATTGCAGAAACTTGGCTGTCTGCCTGGATTGTTGATTCTAGTGTTGGTGTTTCAGGATATGATGTCTAGAGTCAGAACTGTGGGAAGTCAGGGTGCTAAGTACTTATTTATGCATGTCTGAATGTCACCTTTAAGGTTATGTCTTGTGACTCTGTTCCTTCTTCTCATGAGTTTATCCTGTGGATGAGCCGTTCTAATAAAGAATTATACATACGCCTGTGACTTCTTATATTATTATCTGTTATTGTTCTCTTTCTTCCACTAAGACATCCTGCTTTTTGAACTTTACTTTCTTAGCATCAGGCTAATTGTGTTCTTTAGAATATGCATATTCTTTCTTATGGCAAAGCTTTATTCTGTAGCCTTGGCAGTGTTTGTGGAATCCTTGCTGGGCAACAGCCTGTTCGACTCCATTGAAACTGTAATGCATTTGAAAGTAAGAACTGACATTTGCCTTTACAAAGGCAATGTGCCAAAGAGTTAGTTGGGGAGATTTGTTGTATCCCTTTCACTTACAGTACATGCAGTTGAGGGAAGGGTTCCTGTGTCCACACTCATAGTATATTGTCTCCATCAGACAGCCTCTTACGTTACATAGTATTCAGTTTGTTTATGCACAGATCATTCACCCTCAGTGGTAACACACACTACACACATAGATAAAAAGTTGCATTTATACATCTGTGCAGACATGTTAGTTTCTCAATGGACCTACCAGCTTATGATTTGAATTTTGTCTTTTGAGGCCTGAAAGTGTTTATTTATTGAAACGTTATCCTCCTCCAGTACAAGCCATGGTTACAGAAAACTTAAACAGCCTGGTACACAGTATTCCAACACTTGACTGGTGGCATAATTTAATGTGACCAGGAACCATGGAGGGTGTGGAGTGGGCAGGACGGGGGATCGAGAGAGGGGTCTGTCCTCAGTAACAGGAGACATATGTGGGACATGAGTGTGGAAAAATGAATGTTGTCATTTCTTTCTTCTTTCACTATCAGTATTTAACCTCTAAGGTCCTTTACTTAAATTGTAAACATGAAGATAATATCACTTTTGGTTTTTAAGGTACAGACCCTAATGTTTGGAAACAGTAACCTTGTAACGTATGTAACAAGGATAGAGAAGATACACATGAACATATGAATCTGCCAGCAGAAACAGGCCTTATGGTCTGTCAAGTTAGTCTGCTCGAATAAGCAGTTAGCACCCTATAGTGCAGCTGCTCACACTCCTCTCCCCTCACTTACCCCCACCCCACACCCTGTCCCATGCCTTTTTAAAACTGCCCACTGTGCTACAGGATACCCCCACCTCAGGTAGAGTCTTCCGATTTCAACACCCTCTCTGTAAAAGAATGCCTCCTCATCTTTCCAATATCTTCCACCCTCCAGCCTGAGACCATGCCCTCTGGTGTCCCGTCCTCTCCCTCAGCTTAAATATCCCTTCTGTGCCCATTTTGTTAATCCTTCAAATATTTAAGAATATTATAAATATATTAATATTATAAATGTCTAAGAAGATGTTAAATTATAACTAAATATGTATTAATAATTTTGGTCTGCACATGAATTTGCAGTACTTTAATTCAGTAATCAGTTCCACAATGTTTGCATGTAATTGTGTGTAATAACCATCATTCTAACACATGGTGCATTTCTAAGGTATCCAGTCAGAAGACACAGCAATATGAGTGGTAAAACAACATAGGGAAAACAGCATGAACGAGTACAGTGACAGGGAAATAACATTACAGCACTTACTGTACCTGTAACTGTGTTCATTCAGGCTGAGTACTGCAAGTATGCAGCTGTGACTGGAACCAGCATGCTGCCATCATGGCTCAGAGGACAGAGCCACCATCTGGCAAGGCAGTACAAATCGGAGCATCAGGGGTTCAAGTCCTACCCCTGTACTGTATGGGTACTGTTTTTTTGCTCTTTCATGTACTGTTTAGTGTTTTTCTTTGCTCTTGCACCCAACCCTTGCTGGCCTGATTTTATCCCCCCCTCTCTGAGTGTGGCCCCCTCTTTGGAGTTGATTATATTTAATTACAGGGATGCGGGGGGCATTCAGTATTGTGTGCCATGCGGCTTGTGGTGTCCGGGAGCACTGGATAGCGAGGTTGTTTGCCTCACTGTTTCCCCCCGATGTGATCTTTCACCACATGGTTTTGCTTGGCTGTGTTCGACCGTGCTGTTAAATTTTAGCAGTTATTGACCTGATCCCATTTCTAAGGCAAGGCAAGGCAAATTTTGTTTATATTGCACCCTATCCTGTGGCTCAGAGCACTTAACAAACACAATAATAAACAGCAGTAAAATGTCCCAACACATAATGGTAAGCACTGAAAATTAAAAACCTTTTCAAATAAATATGTTTTAAAAGATGATTTAAAGGCCTCCACCATGCTAGCAGCCTTAATGTATGGTGGAAGAGAATTCCACAATAATGGTGCAGCCACCCTAAAGGTTCAACCTCCCAATCTTTTTAGATGGGAGGGTGGTACAACTAACAGGTCAGCCTCAGTGGAGCGTAGGGAGAAGATAGGAGAGTACAGAATCAGAAGCTCTTTTAAGTAGTCAGGTCCTTGTATGTTAACAAGCCTATCTAGAAGGTGATGCGCTCACTCACAGGCAGCCAGTGCAGAGCGCACAGAACTGGAGTGACATGATCCCTCATAGAGGTACTTGTCAACATCCTGGCCACAGTATTCTGCACTAGCTGCAGTCACTGCATCAAACCTCCAGAGAGTCCTAGGTAAAGGGTGTTATAGTAATCAAGTCAGCTAGTAACAAAGGCATGGATAACTGTAGTCAGGTCAATTGGAGTCAAAAATGGGCAGATCCTGGCAATATTCCAGAGATGGAAAAAACTTCCCTAATGACCGACGTGACATGTTTTCCAAGGTCAAGAAGATCATCAAGAATAACACCAAGATCCTTAACTGCACTAATCACTAACAGGGAATGACCATCAACCACTAAGGCGGCAGTCCCCCATCATTGAAAATAACCCCAAGACCTGGCTCGATCATCATAACCTCTGTCTTGCCGGGGTTGAGACATAGCCAGTTTGTGGACATCCAGTCATTTATCTCAGCTAAACATAGACACAGCATATCAGGGGTGGGGTGAAACGGTCACCAGGGGCACAGGCCAGGTACAACTGGTTATCATCTGCATAACAGTGAAACCTCTGATTGTACTGCCTAATGATCTCTCCAGTGGCAGCATATACATGGAGAACAACAGGGGTGCCAGAATAGAACCTTGCAGAACACCACAAGGCAGTGCAAAAGAACCCAATGAAAAAGTTTCCTAGTACAACGCTCTGTGATCTTCCAGTTAAATATGAGTGAAACCAGCCCCAAAACTGCTCCAGTAGTGCTCACATAGTTCTGCAAATGGTCCAGCAGCACCCTGTGATATACCGTGTCAAATGCTGAAGGTAGGTTCAAGAGCACCAAGCTGGTATAGTGCCCTTGGTCCCTTGCCATGAAGATAACATGTACCATCTGAACCAAAGCCATCTCAGTGCTGTGCCGGGGCTGAAAACCTAACTGGAGAGGTTCATAGATGGACAGTATCTCCAGGCATTCAACCAACTGATCAACCACCACCTTCTCAATAAGCTTCCCCAGAAAAGAAAGTTTGGAGATAAGCCTATAGTTTGAAAGAACATCAGGGTCAATAGATGTTTTTTTAGCCATTAAGGAGGGATCTCGCTACAGCCTCTTTCAGAGACACAGGAAAGACCCCCTCACTTAATGACCCATTAACAATCCCCATGAACACTGGACTGAGGAAATCCAAGCAGCTGATGAAAAGCCACATCAGACCTGGGTCCAGGGCACAGTGGTGGGACACATGTTGGTAAGCACCTGGTGAACCTCATCTGCCAATACCAGCTGAAACTCAGTCCAACTCAGCAAACTTTCATCACTAGCAGATCAATCACCTCGAGTAGAAACTGGACCAGAGAAGGTAATACATGCCCTGATAGAGGCCATCTTGTTGGAAAAGAACTGCCAAGCTGCTCGCACTTTTCTGCAGAAAATGCTGTCCCAGACTGCAGACAAGAGGGATTTAACCAACTGTCGACAGTGCAGAACAGTGCAGCTGGATAACTTCTTTGCAGCAGCAATCTATCAAGACAAACATTCAGTCTTCTTAAGATCAGTTACATGCTGTTACTCCAAATAATGCAGCCTCAGTGCCAACCTGTCCTCCTCATAGCATGACTATCTCCAGGTATGCTCTAACCTATGCCCCTTAGTGTTCAACCAGTGCGGCTCACTATAGAACTATGGTGAGCAATGCCGGGAAGTCAAGGGGTGAATGCAGTAGGGTGCAATCAGGTTCAGAGCCTTGGTCAAGGCTATATTATAAGCCTCAACCCCAGCTCCTGAACCCTGAGCACAGGCTAGCATCACACTCGAGACAACCAGTGACTCCTGGAGTTGGTGAGGCTCCAATTTATTCTTTGGATGACACCAGATTGTCTCTTCAGAGGGGTTAATTTACAGGGGGGGCCTGCACTGGCACTCAACTGCATAATGATATTACCAAATGACTGGGCCAACCTTGACTGCCATAATGTCAAATCCGAATAAGAAGACTAGGTCAAGAGTGTGGCCATATATGTGCATCCAGGAGGCAACTGTCTGAGACAATCCCAGCTGAGACATCAGTAGAAGGAGCTCTTGTCCAAAGAGACAGGAGTCATCATTGACTCAGGCATTAAAGTCTCCCAGGACAAGAATTCTAGGGACTTCAACACATGTTTGGCGGTGAAGTCTTCCATCTCCTACAGAAATAGACTCCCACTGCCCGGAAGTCAGTAAAAGAAACTATTCTGCCATTGACTCCCAAGGCACATTTAGTGACCATACACTCAAAAGACACTGGTGTTCGCACTGAAAATGCAATGAGGCCCAGAGCGGATCTAAAACAGATGGCCACCCTGTCCCTTCTACAGTCTCTCCTCGGACGATGCAAGACGGAGTAACCAGGAGGAACAGAAGCCACCAGCACAGGGCAGCGTCATCACAGAACCAAGTCTCAGTGATGCAAACAAGGTCAGATGAGGAATAGGTGATAAAAGTCTCCATCACCACTGTCTTATTCCTCATTGACCTTGTGTTACAAGAAATGTCCCAAAGGGGATAAGCCAAGGAGGCAGGGTGCACCACCTGCTACCCGATGACATCTGGCAGAGCCCTAGGGAGGGGCACCATGTATGATGGTCCTTTGTCCTGGTGCCTCCTCCTCCCTGGGCATCTCCTGGTCTGCACTACACTGATCCTAACCCCCATGTCACCAAACTGGGGACCATCACTGCGGAAGGTGCTCTTCCCCTTTAGGACTCCCAGCTCCCAACAGCGGCTGAGTACCCCTGCCAGCAAAAGCAATGGGAACCACAAAAAGGCACAGCACTCTAAGAGGCAAAGACATTTTTATGTTTTTTCTGACCAAAATTTCCAGGGCAGTCATAGGTTGAAACGCATTTATAAGAAAGTCAGGATAAGAGTAGATAACATTTAAAACTGTTTTGATTACTTCAAAATATTTCACCTCAAAAGTCAGTGAAAAAGCAATACATTAACACATGTAACAGAACAGAGAAAAATAAAAAAATGCAAGTAGTCACTGAAAACATTGTGGAAAACAGAAAATCAGGCTATTTGAGTCTTTATTCTTTTCTAGTGTATATTTTTATTTGTAAAGTTCCATATATTTATGAATTATATACAGGAAAATTCTACCATTACAAACCACTCCCACAGAGGAAGTTCATGAGCCATCAGATCAACACAATTACTCATCAAAAATACCAGACAAACAGAATAAAATTAACTCAGACCTGTGATCCAAAACACCACACTGTATACTGTCCACTATGCACTATACATACTATACATTATACACCTTGCTTACATCAGACCTCACTCCAACAAATATACATTGTACAACAGGCACAAGTGTTGCTTATTTTTTTTGAAAGCCTCTTTCACCTTTTTGCTGAATCCATGAGATGAGAAGGTGGGCACTGGGCTACAGTGACTCACTCGACCAGGTGTGCATAGTACTCCTCATGCAGACACACCAGGGCTCTGAAGAACACTGACCAGGGACCAGGGAGACCACAGGTGACAGTGTGGCTGAATTCACCAAATGAGAATGTGGGTGCGGGTCCACAGTGACTCACTCGAACAGGTGTGTGCTGTACTCCTCATGCAGACCCACCAGAGCCCTAAAGAATATTGACCAGGACCTGGGAGACCACAGGTGATGGTGTAGCTAAATCCACCAGACAAGAATTGACCAGGATCTAGGAGACCACAAGTGATGGTGTAGCTGAATCCATCAGACAAGAATGCGGGCCAGCCTACAATGACTTCTCAAACAGGTGTGCACAATACTCCGCATGCAGACTCACCAGGGCCTGAGGAACACTGATCAGGGACCTGGGAGACCACAGGTGATGGTGTAGCTGAATTCACCAGATAAGAATGTGGGTGTGGGCCCACAGTGACTCACTTGAGCAGGTGTGTGCAGTACTTCTCAATTGAACTCCCCAGGGCCCTGAAGAAGACTGACCAGGGACTTGGGAGACCACAAGTGATGGTGTACTTGAATTCACCAGGGAGAACCTGTGTGCCAGCCTACAGTGACTTATTCAAGCAGGTGTGAGTAGTACTCCCCATGCGTTCCACCAGGGCCATGAGGAAGACTGATCAGGGACCTGGGAGACCACAGGTGGTGGCGTAGTTGAATCTACCAGATGAGAACCCAGGCACTCAAGCAGGTGTGTTGCAGTACTCCTCATGCAGATCCAACAGGGCCCTGAAGAAGACTGACCAGGGGGTGCAAATGAAATGGAGGCACGCACATCCACTGGGCTACAATCACCGCCTTTCCTAGGGTCTGGCATCATTCCCTCTCCCTCCCAATCCCCATCAGCTATCTCAACTGGTGTGAATCACAGCATGGCAGCTATTTCTGTGTCCATGGACAGTAATTAGTTTTGACATGGGGCAATAGGACTGGAAGCACAGTAGATACAAACATAAAAAAATGAACAAAATAACTGTTAAAAAGCCAGAATAAGCCAACCCACTTTTTAAAAGTGTGGCAAAGCTAAATATTTTTTATTGGTGCTAAATGAGAAGTTATTGTTTGAAATAATGACATGTACCAGTTACTTTAGCAAAAAATGGGCACAATTGCACTATAGGATAATAATCATTTTGGGACAATCAGTGATTGCCATCCTGTGGATAAATCACAAAGTGCATTTAGGCAGTTAATGTGCCACTGGTTTACCGCACATTCAGCACTGTGCTGCTGCACCACCGCCTTTATGATGAGAGTCATGCCGGGGTACCGGTCAACTTTTATTGAACCACCTCTGTATTTGTTGTTCTGTCTCTTTTACTTCTCCTGACTCATCAGTCTATCCTCCATTCCCCACCATTTTAACATCCACTGCAATCTGATTCTCATTGTCCTTCTGCTTTTCCTGTCAGGTGATGTGGAAATCAACCCTAGTAAGGTGATGTGGAAATTAACCCTAGTCCCTTGCCTTTCCCCGCTCCCTCCACTCCTCATCCCAAATAGCCGAGTGTCATTCATCTTACATCGGGGTCTGCTCGCTAAGCTTGATTAGCTGAGACTGTGGGTCTTGCTTGACCATCCCATTGTCCTTGTTATTACAGAAACTTGGTGGCTGCCTGTCTGGATTGTTGATTCTTGTGTTGGTGTTTTAGTATATGATGTATAGAGGCAGGACTGTGGGAAGTGAGGGGTTGAATACTTATTTATGCAAACTGTCACCTCTGAGGGTATGTCTTGTGACTTAGTTCCTTTTCTCATGAGTTTATCTAGTGCAGGGTAATTTTCCCTATCTTCCTTCCTGTTTAGCATCTTATTTTTCTAAGGCAAATTCTGATTCCCTCCCATATATTCTTTCCTTCCTTTCTACTCTCTCTGCTTCTGGTGAACTTCTGATACTCAGTTACTTAAATGTTAATCGTCTCTCCCCTTTGGTAAAGCATCATCCATGCAATTGATTCTGTAAACCTAATGCAATTAATATCTAAGGCTATCAAACAGTAACACTCTTTCTTCCAATCATTTCTATGTGGTTTCAGTGATCATCATATGTTTTATAGTATACATAAACTCTGTCACCCCAAATCCCCCATGAATATTGTCTTCAGTCATTCATGTCTCACAGCCTCCTGCCCTAATCAATGATTTTCAAAACACAGACTTTTCATCCCTCCAAACATGGTAGAAGTCCTACTAGACCTGGTGTTCACATACAGTGAGTGGTTCCGAAATATTATAGTCCAGGAACTGCTGGGGTCATGTGACCATAAGACAGTGAGGTCTGAAGCCCAAATGAAAGCCAAAAAGGGGTCAAGCTCGGAGTAGTTGGGAGGAAACAAGAGGGCTGACTGAGGCAGATGCCGTTTGTTAGAGCGCTATGTGGGCAATAATTAAACTGAAAAATTAGAAACTTAACGGGTACAGGAAATCTGTGCTAACTGGCAGCAGTTAGCAATGTTGCTAGTAAAAGAAATGATAAACTTGCCTCCAAATGAACCATATTTAACTGTACCTTAATAAACATTAATGTGAAAAACTGTGTTTTCAATCTTTTTTCTTTTTATGAACAACATTCTGAACAGTTCTTTTCCTGGAACCAGTAATTTGGAGTGTTTACTATGTCACGATTTGAGTACAGCATGCTAAACATGAACTACTGTCCTATCAGAACCATGCTTAGAGTACTTTACTCAAACCGTGACGTAGTTAAGACTCCAGATCGCTGGTTCTGTGAAGAGAACTGCAACAGAATGCTGCCCATAAAAACAAAACAATGCAAAATACAGTTTTTCGTATCACTTTTTATTCAGGTGCAGTTACATATGGATCACTTAGGCTTATGGATATACTTTCTGTAAACTGGAACATTATACACAGCAACCAGTTAGAAATTATTTCCTGTCCTCTTTAAAAAAAACTTTCTTTGGCCTTCAAAACCAGTTTGAAAATGACAGATAAGAAAATAGATTCAGCACATCTTCTAAAAAATGCAAGCCTCCAAAAATTCACCCGCTGGCAAAACAATTCCATCCAACAACCATCCCTCACAGTTGGCACAAAAGTGCAGCCAGAAGGGGAGCTCTAGTTAGCACCCCTGTTTTGGAGGTACTTCTTTGGTGACTAGAAATCCCGCTACACCAACCTCAGTTATTTCAACAGAAAATAAAGATAACAACCAACCTTTTGTTACTACAATTGTCTCCTCACCTTCCTCTACTGTATTTATGAGTGCAAAACCCTGGGGATTTGATGGGTCAGTGACTGCTCCTCTGAGAATGTTGGCTAGCCCGTGTAGCATTCACAGCATGTATTCAGTGGCTGCAGCTGCAGAAGTTCTGAGGATGGTGCCAATAGAGACATTGAAATGGCAATGGTCATGTGGGTGTATGGCTCAGCCAGAAGACGGTCCATGGGAAGCTGAAATTTACAAAGTCTAAATACCACTTATGAGACCACTTTAGCCTGTACTATGGCCTTTTTGTTTGAGAGTTCTTTATGAGAGTTCCTGAGCCTATGTTTTACTGCTCCTTGGAAAAATGGAAATAAAAAATGTTTATTCAAAATATCTTAAAGAAGCTGTGTAGTGCTGACCTTTCCCATTACTGCAGGTGTGTGTTTTGGAATCTGAATTTTTTACCCCGGTAGGTGCACCCACTTTTCTCATGCATGCTTTTTGGAGGAAGTCATTCCAAATATGAGCCATTATTTACTGTGCTTTTATATCTACAGTATATGTGATACTGGGCCAGCGATCAGTGAGGGGGATCACTAGACCACCAGGAAGTATCTATATGTGATATTGGACCAGTGATCAGCGAGAGGTGACCACTACAGCAAAATGGAATATCACTATTTGATATCGGTCTGGTGATCATGAGGGGAAGGAGAGGTGGAATCATTACTACCAAGGCATGCTTTATTCTGTTTTATTATAGGGCCAGCAATCAGTGATTGAGGAAGGTGGAGAACTACTACCTCCAGGAAAACTTTAATTTTTTAACTACAGGGTCAGTGATTGGCAATCAGGGAAGGGCAGGGACCACTAGACCACCAGGGACATATGTTTTATAATCAATGGGATGGTGACTACCAATCAAGAAGGAAGGACCACTAGACAACCAGGGACATATTTTTTATTATCAAAAGGAAAGTGATCACAGATCTGGGGAGGGGAGGGATGACTAAACCATCAAGAAGCTGTTTTTTTTAACAATGAGAATGTGATGGGGGGGGACCACTAGCCACCATGGACTGTTCATTCTTTATTTCTGGGGTGAGTGATCGGTGATGGGGCCGTGCTACACTTGCTGCAGCCTATGCAAATTAGCCCATAATGGGCATGCAAATGACCACCTAATGCCTTGCATGCCCAATGGGTTCATTTGCATTGGCTTCCTTTGTGAATAGGAAATAAAGCCCTACACTATTCATTGTGGGACAATGCTCCTGGCTGTCTATCAGGGCATGCGACTGGGGAAGTGCTGGTGGTACTGGGTTACGCTGTCTCGAACCAGCCCTATTCATAGTCAGATAGCACAGTGCATTATCCAACTGTGAATAGCACTTTGGACACCTGGGCAATCACAAGGCACAACACAAAATTTTGTATTGCCTTTGAGATTTTTTGTGGATCAGGGCCCAGGTCAATATTCATTCAACATAAAACATTGGTCTGTACCTTCATTTTGAAGAGCTAGTGTACTGCTTGGAATGAATAGTCCTTTTCAGATGCAGTCAGCTGTCACTTCCAGTCTCTGAAGTATTTTTTATTTTCTGCTTGCTAATTAGAAGAGTATCCACCTGGCAGTACTGGGGTGATGTGTTAAGCAGCACTTGGTCTGGAGGGGAAAAAAACCCAGTTCTGTTCCTCCCACTACATCATCAGAAATGAGGCCAAACACTTTGAGGCACCACAATCCTTGCAGCCTGAGAAGTGACTTTCACAAGCTACAAATCAAAATGCAGGAAATTGTGACATCACTAGTAACCAGGGAGAGCCAGTCGATGCTGCTTCATGTGAGAGTGAAATCTGGCAGTGAGAAATGGTTATCAGTGGTTACTAGTGATGTCATAGTCAGTGTGGTTTCAGTATTGATGTAGCTCCTCACATCACTTCAGTACTGCCAGGTGGAAAATCTTCTAATTAGCAAATAGAAAAGAATACATACTTGAGGTTTAAGAAGTGATAGCTAACTACATCTGAAAGTAACAATTAGTTGCAGGCAGTTTCCAGGCAGGAGACTAGCTCGTCAAGTATAATATAAAGGAAAACAGGTTAAGATTCTGTAGAAAAAATAGTTTAATAATATGACAGCTTGCAAGGACAAGCTGTTAGTAAGTTCACAGGAAATTATCTATCTTGTAAAGTTTTTTGAGTCAGTGCTAAAGTTGAATAAGCACATAGTTTCATTAGTTTGCAGTCTAAATTCCTAGCAGTAAATGACAAGAGACAAGACACAATGAATAAAGGGACATAGTCTGAGGCAATGTAAGAGTTGAGTATAGCAGTTTAGCCTGGACGTATAGCCTAGAGGTTAGAGTAACAAGCTTTGACTGAGCTTGCTCCAGCAGACCTGGGTTTGATTTCCACAACCTCCACTGGGATACTGTGTGACTAAGCAAGTCACTACTTAACTACCCCAGTGCTCCCGGGTCACCCCTGAAAACAGGCACTTGTGCCTAGTGGGCCTTACCTGGTTACCAAAGAATAACACAAAGAAAAAAGCTTATACTGTTGCAACAGTGACGTATTTATAGCGACTCACTGTTGTCGACACTGACAGGGGTGACCGTGATTTCTGGTCACCGGCTGTCAGCTGGACTTTTGCTCCTCCCCAACAGTTTTTCCTCTTTCCCCCTGACATGTACATCCCCCCAGAGTTAGTTACATGTATATAAAGTCCAGGGGGAAAAGTTTGGTGCTTTGTCATCAGGCACTGTAAAGCCAGGCAGCGGATTTCCTGTGCCCATGTTGGTGTTGACAAAAATGTTTTTGCACCAACATGGTGGAACCAGAACAAAGTAACCACTGGCTGCCTTGTTCAGTCTGTTAAGCAAGTTGTATACTGCTAACAAAAGTGACTTGGTGACTGAAGGAGGGTAAGAGGACAGGCTGACACAGTAGATGACAGGTGATGGTCTGACAGGAGATATAAACATCTATATTTTTTTAAAAAGTAGCAGCATGCACACACAGACTATCTTGGACCCTTCCACCCATCCTTTTGTACTGATGTTTTTTTTTTTTTCATAAGCCAACTTTGTTGCTTGCGTTGTCAGCGATGGACCCCACAATTTTGACAATTTGTTTTTGCTCAAGTCAGGATGCACATGCCCACTACAATTGTTTTATTTATTTTCCTTTTATCTTTTTATTTTATTTTTTGTAGTACAGTGCCATGAAAACAAAACTGGTAATTATGTAGATGGAATGAGGAAGCATTATGAAAGAGCCTGTACACAGAGAGTACTGCATAATGGATGGACTTTCCCACCCACCCTTTAGAACTGATTTTTGTTTTTTGTTAAGCCAGCTTTGTTGTTCATGTTGCCAGTGATGGGCTCCCACAGTTTTCTTAACTTATTTAAGGTGCACATGCACACTACCTATTTTTTTTATTTCTGTAGTACAACACCTTGAAAACTAAAGTAGTAAGTACGTAGACAGATCGAGGTAGCATTGTAGTTTGTAAAAGAGAATGCCCACTTTTATGTAGTGTTTATAATTTTTTTCTGTCATGCATGATGATCAATTCAAAAGCAGCAGATCAGTCAGAACTCAGAATGAGGTTCGATATTATCCAAGAAATATAGAAACTTGGCATAGGATACATAACTGGAAGACAGCTACCAGAAATCAATACAGTAATTTTCAACTTTAAGTTAACCTAACAAATAAAAGATTGAATAACAATGTGTGAGTATGAAATTCTTTCATATGTCCCGCAGAGTCAGAGAGTAGCCCCTAGCTTTTGTAGTCTTGCTATACAGCATTCAGTGGAAGAAACAAAATGGTGACTGGCGTGAGACAGGACATGAATGACATTAGAGACAAGCTGAAGCAACATTCCCTTTCGCCCAGTAGTACTGTTCTTCAACATCATTGCCAATAGGCTCATCATCACTACTGTCCGAGCAGTGTTTTGGAGGTGCCCCTGAGTATCCTGCAAATACATCATAGTTTAGTTAAATGAAAGTTAGAATTTCAACATTTTCTGGAAGGAGTTTTCTCTTCCTGTTACTAATGAAATAGTTACCGGTGCTAAATATTCTTTCTGAACAGACACTCCTTGATGGGCAACTTAAATAGTAAAGGACCACTTTTTGTAATGATGGCCAGACCACACCCTTTTCCTGCCAATACTGAAGCGGTTCATCATGAACATTTATCTTTCTGGGATCCTTTAAGAAGTCATCCATCACACTGCTTGCTGAGTAGCTTGTAATGGGAGAAGTAACAGCACTGGCTTTTTCTATGTTATCCGGTCCTGCCCAAAAATATTGTCCATGGAGGCTCCATACAAATTACCCATGGGTTCTAATCCAAAATCTATTGTCATTTTTAGAGCAACTTTATTAATTAGCAGTCCTTTATAATGGTGGAGACCTATGCTATCAGATTGGTGAAGGCCTGGCAAACAGGTTTTGAAATGTGGATCTAACATTGTTGCTATCACATAATGTTCAGATTCCAAAATTGTAACAATCCTGGGGTCTGTTTCCAAACACAAAGACAGTTTTTCAGCAAAAGTGACACCTGTGCTTGCACCTTGCTCATCAAATGTTTCTTGGTATCTTTCCAGTATCTGCATGACAGGACTTATCAATGGAATGACTTCACTTATGGTTGCGCTGTCAGCACTCGCTTCATGTGTTGCTTCCTCAAATGGCTAAAGCAACTGACATATATATATGATACAAGATTCCACAGCCCAGAGGTGAGTGTAACATCCTCTTTCCCTACTGCATGGTTCATGGTGTACTGGTACACTGCTTTGCATTGTTTCTGGAGCCTCTGTAAGATATAAAAGGTGGAGTTCCATCTAGCAGCAACTTCTTGTTTTAGCTAGTAAATTGGCAAGTTATTGTGTTTTTGCAGTTCTCACAAAATTGTACAAGCCTTTGCAGAGTGCCTAAAGAGACCACATATCTCACCTGCAGCACCCAGCATATTCTGTACACTTCTGTCTTCACTGAGGAAGTCCTGTACCACTAGACCGAGTGTATGTGCAAATCATGGTAATGCACCTGGGAAACAAAAACACAGGGGAAGAGTACACAATGGGGGGGGGGTAGTAACAACAACAGAAATGGACAGGGACCTGGGGTAATGATATCAGATTACTTAAAGGTTGGCAATCAATGTGAGAAGGCAGAAGAGATGGCTGGAGGGATATTGGGATGTATAGGGAGAGGCATCTCCAGTAGAAAACAAAAAGTTGTTAGCCCTCAGTACAGACAGTTGGTGAGATACCACCTGGAGTACTGTGTCCAGTTCTGGAGACCCCATCTCCGCAAGGACATAGACAGGATAGAGGCAGTCCAGAGGAGGGCAACTAAAATGGTGCAGGGTCTGCAGCCGAAACCATATAAGGAGAGACTTAAGGAGCTTAATATGTATACCCTTGAGGAAAGAGGGAGGGGGGACATGATAGAAACTTTAAGTACCTCAAGGGAATCAACAAAGTCCAAGAGGGGCATCTTTCAGAAAAAGATGTGCAAGAACAAGGGGACACAATTTGAAGATAGAAGAGGGATGCTCAGGGGCAATGTAAGGAAGTATTTTTTCACAGAGAGGGTGGTGGATGCATGGAATGTCCTTCCTGAGGAGGTTATGGGGTCAAAACAGTGGGGGAATTCAAGAATGCATGGGACGGACATAAGACAATACTTGTGGGGGGGGGTAGGAAGAAATAGACTATTGCTTAACTAGGCTCTGCAGCTTATCCAGCATGCAGGGAAATGAGCAGACTAGGTGGGCCAAGCGGTCCTTATCTGCTGTCAAAGTCTATGTTTCTATGTTTCTAAATGCAGAAACCCACCATCCTCTAAAGAGCTACTGACTCCTCAAAGAAAACTTTAAAAATAATAATTAGGTACAATTCTGCTTGCATTCCAAGAAAAAAGAAAGCAGCAGCAATGGCAAACAAGGTGCTGGGATGCATATCTAGGGGGATCAGTATTAGGAGAGAGGAGTTATACTGCCCTTGTACAGGTCCATGGTAAGGCTGCATCTAGAGTATGGAGTTCAGTACAGGTGCCCACATCTCAAAAAGGACATTTACCTGCTGGAGAAGGTCCAGAGTAGGGCTACAAAGATGATAGTATGTCAACAGGGTAAGGCATACGAGGAGAGGTTGAGGGCACTAAATATATACTCTCTGAAAGACAGGGGAGAGAGAGAGAGAGAGAGAGAGAGAGAGAGAGAGAGAGAGAGGGGAGACATGATTGGGACCTTCAAGTAGTGGAAAGGAATAAATAAGGTTGATAAGGAGAGTTTATTTAAGCTGAATGGCAAGCATGACACTAGGGGGAACAGTCTTAAGCTGGAGGGTGGGAGGTTTAGGAAGGAGGTCAGGAAGCACTTCTTCACAGAGAGGGTGGTGGACTCTTGGAATGCACTGCCGGAAGAGACCATCTTGTTGAAGACAGAGGGCAGCTTTAAGAGAGACTGGGATAGGCATAGGGGAAAGTAAGGATCATGGGTAGGAAGGATGGGAGGAGTGGGGAGGGAGGGCAGGGACATTAGCTCAAGCTGTGGACCCTGCAATACAAGCAGACTTGATAGACCAAATGGCCTTCATCTACTGGCTTCTTCGTATGTTCGTATATTTTATATATTTCTCCTTCCCACAATGTATTACTAAAGAAATGTGTACAGATCATTTTAAGTCCATCTGCAGCTATAGTTTACTCCCTCCTTCAAGTCATAATCCTCTGTTGTGACATCACAATCTGTTGCCATGGGAGTAACTGTGATGTCACAAGCAGTGCTCTGACTTAAGGTAGGGAGAAAGCAGCAGGAATAGATGAACTCTTCAGTAGCAAAGATCCTGTTTTCATGCAAATGTCCTCACTACTAAATAAAGGGGAGGAGGAATACAGAACTAATGAGAAATACAAGCGGGACAGTGCCTAAATATTATGTTTTGTTAAAGTTCTCCTGAACATGTCAACAGTAACAGCCCTGGTGGTCCAATGGACCCCCCATCACCCGATCGTGGGTGGACAGTGCAACCAATGCCTGGTGGAACAGTGAACAGTGGAACCCTCCCCACCCCACCCACCCACTGAGGTCCCCGCCACCCATCACCCCTGCAAGTCAGTGGCGGGCAGCAGCACCTGCCCGCATGCCTCCCAGTCACCCGCCAACTGACAGCATACAATACAGTTCTGTACTCCTATTGGTCCACCGCGAGGACCAATGGGTGTGCAGCCCATACTGTACTACACAGGCCCAACTTGTGAATGAACGCTGGACCACCAGGGCTGTTACCTAGGCATTTGCCCATGATCGGGCAATGGGAGACATTCTACTGGACCACCAGGGATTTTACATACCTATGGCCATGTTCGGGCACTGGGGGGTTTCCACTGGGCCACCAGTGGGAGTTGATTTACATGTGCCCACGATCGGGTGATAGGGAGCAGTCCACTGGACCACCAGGGATATTGTTTACTTATGCCTGTGATCGGACACTAGGAAGCGGTCCACTGGACCACCACAGATAATATTAACATATGCCCATGATTGGGCTTATGGGTGCGGGGTCCACCAAGGGACTGCAGGGCATTGATTCCCAATGGCTGCAGCCTGGTAGGGCACCAGGCACACGTCGCCGGGGATTGGTGCACCACATGCAAATGGGGCCATAATGGCATGCAAATGGACCCATTTGCACCTTGCATGCATAATGGCCTCATTTGCATACCCAACACAGAATATCGCAGTTGATACACCTAGCGCAACTGCCCTAGGTTGGTGCATCCCCTTCTCCCGTTCTGCTACTTGCGCCCGGTGCAGTGCCACTGCGCCGTGCACAGTGCATGCAGCCTCAGTGCCATATTCAACAGTGCTGAGTCATGGTGCAGCACCATTGAATATCGCCTGGTCCATGCCCTGGTGCAGCCCAGTTGCGCTGCACCCAGGCTTGAGCCACAGCCCGGCGCAGTCTGAATATCCCACCCATAGACTAAAAAAGTAGACCCCATTGTACACAAAAACTACAAGAACAAATGAAAGGTTTCCACTTCCTAATTCTTTTAGTAATGTAAATATAATTTGCAAGATAGAACAATCAGTCAACAGCAAAATAAAGCCCAAAATATGGTGGCTCATTTTGATAATAAGGAGAAATCATCTGGGATTCTTCCCAGATTGTTCCAAGCTGTATTAACCACTCCACACCCCTGCGGCAAACCAGTAACAGGCCGTCTCAAAGAGATTGGAGTAAGTACACAGACATCAAGCACAGATGTAGATTCCGAGACTCCAGGCTCAAGTACTTTGTCCAATAGAGTTACCCTTGTCTGGTTGCACTAAGTCAAACTTGTGCCAACCTATGTAACCAGCTCAGACATGTCAGTTCTAGAAAAACACTAGGGGCACCATACCCATGCCCCACTGGATCATCCCAGAACCGACCACTCCCACCAGCCACACTCAAGGCACATAGGATAGGACCCTGTACTGCAAGCCAGTCTACTCAATATGTGTCATTTTATCCTACAATATGATACCCGGCAGCCCACAGCCAAGCTAAATCCCACTCCACACTCTAATGTGGCCACCACTGGGTGCCGTCATAGATGCTATGCAGCCACACCACACTATACACCTCCAGACCATCCTCAGGTCCACCCCACAGTAACTAAACTGCATCACACATCCATGGCCTTAGCAAGCTAGTGCAGATCTCGGTTATCCATGATTACAACAGTCTTCTGACATGAATTTGATGTCTTCTAACCAAGAACTCCTGTGTCCCGGTTTAAGATCTGATAAAGTATCCGGTAAAAGCAAATATACAATATTCATTAACACAGTTATTAAAGAATATATACATATATGGAGACAATAGTAATATGTATCAGGTCCACAAGTTTCAAATTGTCCAAAGCACAGTCTAATAATCTAAGCATCGCTTCTCGAGTTCCCCTATTTTTAAAGTTCATTTACACTGAAAGTGTCCACTCAATATGGCTGTCTTGCCTCCGTTCTCTTTTCCCTTTGGTGAATTTTGTGAAAGCATAAAAATATATTAAAAGCAGCACCTCTGAATATGAAACTTTCATAATACAATCACCTCAAATCACTCAACAGTAGTCTGAAGTCTAAATCTATATCAGAACAGGAACCGATCATAGCACCATTCTCGCCCTTACTAGGGGTCTTGTAGGATCGAGGAGAAAGAAACCAAGCCACATTTCTTTTTCACAGATCTGAGGAGCAGCCATCCCCAGGTGGCTCATCAATCTACCAAACTCATTCCTTCATTAACCTTAGTTCTCCAGCTCTGTAACTATATGGTTGGGGGCCTCTGGCGAAACAAAAAGGAGATACACGCGCGAGTGAGCATAGAAAATTTTAAACAGTTATTAATCTACCCCCACCCCCATCCCAGGCAATGGTGCCATACCTTTTAAAATAATGTACAAGCATATCAGCACTTATAATGCAATTAAATCATCTGTGTCTTCTGCCATCATCAACTCCTCTTGGAAATCTTCCTTGATATGGAAACAAATCATGACCGCTGCTGGTGAAAATAGAGCCAAAAACACTCCCTTCAAAACTAGCTGTGATAATTATCCTTAGCAGCCAATTCAGGGCAGAAGTGTGTTTTTTTTTTGGTATTTTCTCTATTTTAAAACTCAAGAAGCATTCACTGCGACACTCCCAACCAAACTTTGCCTGGATGGCAGCACAATGGTAATCGGCGGTCGGTTACTATGAAGGGACACCACAGATTTTGGCCAATTCATTAAATACTAAGTACAAAATAAATTTAAAAAAAACATTAGCAGTAGTACAAAAAGAAATCACCTTGACAGGGTAAAGAGGAGCACACAAGAGCGGAGCTGCACTGTAGCCAACTTGCTGCTCCAACCCACTCAATCATCTTATTTAATACACATTGCTGTATGTTAATTCCTAATATTAGCTCTGTTGTCTGCAACCACAAATTTTGGGTAAAGGCCATTAGCGGAAAACCATTCAGAAAACCACTTCTTTAGCCCTGTAAAATGTTCATACCAATGTGATTTTCTTTGTTGAAACTTGCAATACAGAGGGCATTTGTTTTTGAGGATTGTATTGGTCCCTGGTGGTGCCAGAGGATGTTGCTGAGGAAAATGATACCCAGTGGGTGGTGGCAGTCATGTAGTCCGCTGTTTGACCACTCATCCACATATCTGTTGTTATATGTACTTCTTCAATAGCCGATGACTGCAAGGCCCTGGTTTCCTTCTGGCGCACTTCCCTAAAAAGAATCTGCACAACTTTTCTGGAGCAATATGTCCATGGTGGCAGCTGATACCAAGAGGCAACAAGTTTTATCCCCTCCCGAAACCAAACAGAGTCAGCAATAGAAAATGGATGCATGTCCAGTGTAATCATTGCAGATATTGTTTTTATTTAACTGCTTAGCAGCTGGATGGATTTGGTCATATTTAGTTCCCCATTCAAAAACCTGCTGCATTGTTAACTGTTTTGAGGTGCGACTGGCACACTAAAAAGGCTGTATGAGACAGAGAAGAACTCATTCTGTTTTCAGTTGGAAAGTGCAGATAAAGGGGTGATGCAGTTAAAGTTCTGCTCAGTGTATGAGGGGTTTTATGCTGTATATGGAAAAATGTAGCTTTACCACCAGTGTGAGTACTAGCATTAACCTGTGCAGCATCCAATGCCATGCCACCTTGTGACTTATTCCTGGACTACTGAGTGGATGTATTAATTGTAAGTGTCTCATTAAGGTTGATGTGCCAAGGTTGCTTGCCTGTCTTCCTCTGCTAAAAGGCCTTGCATAAACAGCATATTGCTTGCATACTGTTCTTTGGGTCAAGGTAAAAAAACTCCAAATGGAAGAGGATGTCCTTTTCATTTTGGTCCTGGCATTGCAAGTTCTGAATCATCACCTGGCATGTCTATGTTAATTTCTATATTTGATTATTTTCCTCAGTGTCCTCATTGGATGAATGGGTGTGAGGCCTGTCCTCAGCAGAGCAGTAAGGCAAGCCAGGCATGCCTTCCTTTTCACTGGCTCCAATGACCTTTCCTGTGATGACCTTTCTACAGGTGTTTTGGTCTGGCATCTCACAGGTTCCTCTGGCTCCAAGCCCTCATTATCAGAGTCCCCATCATGCACTGCCTCTGTTTCAGGAACGTACTCACTGCCACTGCTGTCTACATGGTCTGACTCTGAAGAGCTCACAGAGGATTGAGAAATGGCAGAATCTAAAGAAAGTGGCACAATGTATGCATGTGTGCTTATTCTTTTAGTTCCACTACGTGTAATGCCTGCAACTGCCTTTATTTTTCTAATAACTTTACCTTTGGCAAATCTACTCTTCTTAGCTGCTGGTTCATAACCCAAGCTTTTCTTGCTGCATTTTACTTGGCCTGTATCTGTTAACTGGGTATCACTTGCAGCAGCAGACAAACATGATGGGATCTCGGAAGACAAGGACTTAGAGCATGATGAAGCTTCAATCAGTAAAGAGGATGCACCTACTGCAGTAAGAGAAGCACTTTTTGAGACTGTTTTTTTTTTTCCTGGGCCGATTCTCAAAGCATTGACTTTGATGCAATGTGCCTGCATCACACAGCAGTGGCGCAAGGGGCCTCTTGTATAAAAACATACAGATTTCATTATTCGCAAAGACCCCTCCTACACTACACCAGGACTCAGTGTGCCAAACCGACCTGCACCAGGTCTCACCATGCAGCTGGGTCTGCCATGGTGCTAGTGGCATGCAGCAGACACCAACTGCCATGTCCCCCAATTTGGGATTCTCTAAACTCCTCATTGAGAAGGTTATTTATACTATTAGACCAGCCAGAGCTGGTCTAATGGTACTTAGAAGTGTGCCTCTGGGGAGGCATGGTCTGGCCACCAACATGATGGTTGCCTAATTCCTGAGCTGTCTCCATGCTGGCTACAATCCTAGCTCAGGTGCTGTGATCCCAGGACATCATAACCAATAAAACCATCTACATGTTTGGGTGATCTCACTCCTATTGTCTGGCTATCGAGTAGCTGATTCGAATCGATTTACAGTGTCTGAGCGCCGTTTCTTCTGACACATGCCACAGCCATTAGGCCACATAGGCCCTCTCCAGTTGCCTGATCTGTGTGGCTCCCTTCCAGTGAACCTCCCCACCACTGACCCATCTGCTCTAGTGCAGTCGCAAGGTGTCTCTGGTGTTAACTCTCAGCTGCTATTATTTAGTCGATTCATGGCATGGCTGCTCAAGGCCCCCTAACCAGCTGCCTCCTGAGCCCTCTCCTCCCTCCCGGCTATGTCGGTAGGTGACTCACTGCACTATGTTACCCAAATGCTGGAAACCCTACTCACCAGAGTAGATGATATCAGTCTCTCTCTCTGGCACAGTTGCTGAAGTCAGACAGCTGCAGGGCAAAATGAATGTGGCTGAGCAACGGGAGGACTCCTGCGAACAACAACAAGTGAAGCTCTGGCACAGGGTCCACTCTCACGAGGAGCAGCTAGCAATTTTGTGATCCAGGATTGAGGACCAGGAAAATCGGGGACGGTGCAATAATTTGCACATTATTGGGCTTCCAGAAGGGGCTGAGGGGCAGTCTACAGAGCGCTTCCTTAATGAAGCCATCCCGAAAATGTTGTGGGAATGTTGAAGAGGCCCTGTTGATACTGAAAGGGCCCATCAAGTATCTGGCAGGAAAGACAGAGTGAATCACACCCCCAGACCCATTTTAGACTATTTCCTCAGATTTACACAAAACAGCAAATTCTGGGAGCTCAGAGATTTGGGGAAGTTAACTAGAGTGCACAAATCTCTTTTATCAAGATTTTGCCCAGGAAACAGCAGCCAGAAGAAGAGGTTTTGGGCCTTAAATGATTTTTGTACCAACATGACTTCGCTCAAATTTAGGGACTCACCAAGTTGCTGGTATCCAAAGAAGGGAAGGAACTGCTTGCTTGAACATCCTAATGAAGTGGAATGCTGGCTCTGTAAATTTTGGCCTAATCTTTAGCTTCCAACTACGAGTCCCAGGAAGTTTTGGAAACCAAGTAGAGCCCCGCCTCCCTCCAGGAACCATAGTGCGATCCACCATGCCCCTGGGGACAGAATTTCCATAGGACTGGAACCACCTGCTTTAAATTCCCCCATGGCTTCTCTGCCAGCCACGGATACCCAGTTCACCCAAAAACCCACTGCATCTGCTTCTGATTTGCCTTAACTACCCCAGTGTTTGCCCTCCTCCTCTCCCAGGCCCTGGCAATGTTCCAGGAGCAGGTTGCCCGCAACTCTGGACTTTTGTCTGAATGCACCTCCTGCTAAAATGTCTAAAGAAGATGAGCACTCCTCCCCTGTCACACTGGCAGCTATCCCGGATGAATCTTCAGTTATGAACACTGCTCCACCCTCCGAAAGGGCTGATTACCCCAAATTCCTTGCTGTTGGATACTGTGGATCTGTCTGTCCCAGTGCAACCTGGCCTACTTAGCTATGCAGTGGCTGCTGCCTTGAAGGTGTCCACACCTGTTGAAGCTCCCCAAGGCTCTCCTGGGCTGGTCAAAGAGCTCCCTACCTAATTTTGGATGTTTACACCTCCCTTTGATGTCTGGTGTTCTGTATGTTGGGAATGTCTGTTGTGCGCTGTGGGTCCCTGGTTTAATAGGAGTTATTCATACCGCTTTGACTATTATATTTGAGCAGGGGTGAATGAGTTGGGACTTCTGTGACCCCCCCTTTCCCCTAGATCTGGGACCTCCCTAATTCTTGGCTCTGTTGAATCCCATAGAGCTAATCTGCCTATACTTTTGATGGGCCTTCCTATTATCATAACCCCCCAGCTAATTGGCCTCAGGAGGGCAGATGCCCCCATGTGTATACCCCGCTCCAGGCATGACCTAAGGCGTGCTTCTATTAGGTGGGCTGCACCTCTACTTGTGTGTTATCCCCTACTGCTGCTGATACTAGATGGCCTATACCCAAGTTGGTATAAGGGATTTCCCCATTACCCTTATTATCCCCTGACCCTGCTCCCCCCGTACACTCCCACTTTCCCATTACTACCCCTTCTCCTACCCTCTTCCCACCCCTACTACATCCCTTGACCTTCCCCTTCCCATTGTCCCGATGCCAGACCCGGGTTATGTACCCAGCTGAGGAGGACTCGCACTTTGTTGGTTACTGTACTCCTTCTCTGGGGTTTTCAGCTTGCGTAGCTGAGGATAGCTGCTTTCAGCTACCTTCTTTCACCTTGGCTCTGACCCTTTAGCGTGTTTATGCTTGAGTTACCATCTCTTCTGATCACCTTGAGCAGTGTGTTCTAGTTTAATTCTTATCATAAAAAAGTTGTTCCTACATCAGAATTGTGCATATCTTGTGTTCCTGCACTGTACTGATACAATTTCTTGTTTTTGCCTTTTCCAGTTTGTGCTGCATGTGCTGGTAGCAGTCTCGACTGCTGTTGTGGCTTACACCTTCTCTTTGTGATTGCTGTAACTTGTAAAAGTACTCCTGGTAAGACCTCCTTTGATTGTGACCCTTTCCTGGCCAGTGTTTTCTCCATGACTGAGTAAGGCCCTTCCTATCTTATATATTCTAGGTTGACGATATGGCAAGCCCATCTATTTGCGGTATGCAATTTGTATTTTGAATGTGAAAGGGCTCAACCACCCTATCAAGAGAACTAAGGTGTTGCAATATCTTCGATCAATCCATGCAGATATTGCATTCCTACAGGAAATGCACCTTTTACAAAGATCAGAGCTATGGTTGAAGAAGTCTTGGGTTGGGGCTGTCTTGGCTAGCTCAGCCACGTCCAAAACTAAGGGGTAGTCATCCTTATCCAGAGGTCCTCTCTTGGGTAGCAGAGGAAGTGAAGAAAGACTCACATGGACAAGTGGGTGGTGGCCAAGCTCATCTCGGCATATTCTTTTCGCATAAGACATCTTCTCACTCTAAAGCCAGGAAGCAGCTGGTTCAAACAGCCTTTCTACCCCTGCTTGATTACACAGATTTTCTTTATAGCCACTGCTCCCAGCATGCACTACGGAAACTTGATACACTCTACCACCGAGCCCTGAGATTAATACTTGATATGCCACTTCAAACCCATCACAGGCTATTGGTTGGCCACCCCTCCTTCTAAGGAGTCAAATAAATGCCCTTACATGGATCTTCAGAGTGCTCTCCAACAAACTCCCACCTCACATCTGTAATCTATTCGAACGGTCAACAGGCATATATGTCTTACGAAATTCCTCCCTTATCCTCCTCAAGGTGCCATGAACAAGGACCCATTTGGCACAGCTGCCATAAGCTCTTTCCTACCATCACGCTGGAATAATTCACAAAAAGTTCTTAAACTCTCCCGCCTGCCCATCCGTTATGTATTCAAACAACTGCTTCTCAGGTGCCTGAAAACTGCGTGCGACTGTTTCAGGTAATCTTTGATACACAAATTGAACATATCCTTAGCTCATGGGTTCTCTGGCCTACCTATTCCTGTGACTGGACAACCTCTAGAGCAACCACGCCTGTAGCGCCTTTCCTGCTTCCCTCACTGTGGTGACCTCCTGGGGGATTCTAATGTAGCTTTGCTATCCCTCCTACCCTTATGTGTTTTTTATCACCCTTCCCACTGTATCCTGTGTCACCACCACCATCTCATGCCTTGCTCACCTACTGTCCCCAAACACTCTATTATGTAGTAATTATATATGTACACAATCTTTGCTATCTGAGTGGTGTTCCCAATATCACCTACCCGGTAATGTTATTTTTATTTATATTGTTTTTCTTGCATAGTATGTTCTGATATGCTGCCATAAACTGTAATTGGAATTTGTTCTGTGAGTCAAGGACCATCTTGCAAATGAGCTCACTCAATGATGTAATTGCTGGTTAAATAAAGTTTAATTGATTGATTGATTGAGTGATTGATCTCTGGGTGGTCAATTGCTCCTTGGCAATGTATACAACCCTAACGAGGACCACACTGACTTTTTCCCTGCCCTGAGCCAGGCTATATACACTCTATCTCTGACTGTTCCTCCATTCTGATACTGATTGGGGGAGACTTTAACCTGGCACAGGATATGTTCTTGGACAAGTCTCATGCCCCCCAATGTGTCCCAAAGCTCATATGGCTCTGCAGGACATGCAAGATGAATGGGGCCTGGTGGATGTCTGGAGGAGAGACCACCCCTTGGGGCACGATTACACATTCTACTCCCTGGTTCACTCCACCTATATCCACATTGACTTTTGGCTGACCAACATGGCAGCTACTCAGGGAGTCTCCAACAGCTAGATTGGTCAGATTGCGATCTCTGATCACACCCCTGTATCTCTCACCTCACACCCTGCCTGGGCAGCAACCTCTGGTACCCAGTGGAGGTGCAATCCCTATACCTTCAGGGCTCTGAATTCTGTCAGATGATCACCCACTTGGCCAGGGACTCTTTTCCCTTAACTCTGGGTGTGCAGTCTCCCATGGCACAGTTTGGGATGCTTTAAAGTTGTTCTTCACAGACTTATCATTGCCTCACGCGATGACTCAAAAACAAAGCCTCCGTAGTGACACTGGCTACCTTTGCTTGAAGACCTTGCTATTTTGAGAACTGGTTCAAGGACACCCCGGCCCCTTGCAGAGAGTCCTCTCTTGTTAGATGGATAACAGGCCTGAAATATCAAATTAATTCCATCTTGCACCAGAAGGCCGAATGGTTGCTTCTTAGGTCCAAGCATACCTACTGGGATGGAGGTAAAAAAGGTGGAAGACTTTTGGTTTTTCAGTTTCGAAAACAGTAAGTGTCAACTCGCATCCATGCCCTTTGCACCCCTTCAGGGAGAACAGTCTCCAACGCTCTGGAAGTTAATAAGACCATGACGCAGTTCTACAAAGCTTTATATCAATCCCAATTGACGCTGTTCCCTCCCCAGTTAGAGCAAAAGTTTGCTGAATTCTCTCAGGGGTTCACCAAGCCCACTCTTACCTCAGCCCAGGTAGCCAGTCTGGATGCCCCGATCTCTGCTGCACAACTACACCTGGCCCTAGATCATATGGCAAAGAGGAAAGCACCAAGCCCTGATGGTATGTCAGTGGAACTGTACCAGGCATTAGGGGACGACATTGTTCAACCATTGCTGCTTTCCCTCCAGGAGGCCCACTCCTCTGGCACTCTTCTTCCCACTATGAGAGAGGCCCTTATTACCCTATTACCAAAATAGTCAGATGATCCACTAAATTGCGCTAATTTTCATCCAATCTCATTATTATATGTAGACACAAAGCTGTTAGCGAAAGCTTTGGCTACTAGGATGCTGCTGTACTGCCTCTATAATACACCCAGTGTAGGTCAGCTTCATGCAGGCAAATCTGGGGTGGATAACACCAGGCTGCTTTAAATCTTAAATGGTAGCATCCAGGTCCTCCTCCCCATGGCTGCACTTACCATTGGCTTCACCAAGTTTTGACTCGACTAGGTGGAATTACTTACACAAGGTCTCCGCTCCTCACGGCTTTGGTCCCCAATTCCAAGAGTGGGTGGCTACCTATATAGTTCCCCGATGGTGAAGATCCTGACTAAAATTACAATCTCGCCCCCTTTCTCCCTTTACAGGGGGACCCGGCAGGGTTGCCCTTTGGCCCCCCTGTTGTTCCTGGTGGCACTCAACCCTCTGATTTGGGCTTTCATTGCCTCGAATGAGGTCTGCAGCATTGAGGTAGCTGGTACACCCTACTTGGTTACAGCATATGCCAATGACCTCCTTCTCACCCTGACTCAGCCTCAGCAGGCATTACCTGCAAAGTTGATGCCTTCCACCAGTTAGCTGTGGTATCTGGCCTCCAGGCAAGTCAAAAGAAGACTACATTCACCCCCCTTAATGGGGCTTGCTCAAAAGATTGTCTTCAGGGTACACAGTTATCTTGAGCCCCCAAAGGGTTCTCTTATCTGGGCCTCATCATCCCCGGTAGATGGGTTGAGCTGGAGTAGGCCAGCTTCTCCCCCCTTCTGCCTCAGCTTTCCACTGAAGTGACAAGGTGGCAGTATGCATGATTCTGTTGCCTTGCCTTATGTATTTGTTTAATAACTTCAGACCACCTTGGTGGGTGGACCTGTTCTGGGTGCACTTTTTGGTCCCAAACCCCATCCACAGAAGGACCTGTCCCCAGTACTGGATGAGACCAGGAGGGCTTGGTACCATCTCATGTCCCTTTCGCTGACTCCTCATGGGTCGCAGAGCCCTCTGGTCCAATACTCCTCCCTGTGGCACAACCAGTGGATCGTTGTGGGGTAGCTCTCTCTATTGGTCCTCTTGGGAAGCCCAGGGTATCCATCGAGTCCAAGACCTATACCTACCTGACTCTAACACGCTGCTGTCTTTCGAACAGTTGAAGGAAAAGTTCAACTTCCCCAGTAAAGACTTTTGACAATACCTGCAAATTCGCAGTGCTTTGGAGATCTATCCAACACATACAGGCCAGATAACAAATGGGCCTGGCTTAACACTTTACACAAGTTGTGATCCTTCAGAGGTCTAATTGGTAGATTCTACAGGACATGGAGGGATTCTCAACTGGATCCCACTGCTCCCTGTAGGTTGAAATGGCGTGAGCTGCTGAATTCTTATATCTTCAAGAGTTGATGGGCGCGTTACCTTAGAGAGGCACACTGTATTTATAAAGATACTAAGAGCCACTTCTTCAATTGAAGCTGATGCTTTTCTGGCACCACACCCCAGTGGCTTTGCACTCTAAAGGTCTGTTGGGCCACTCCAATTGTTGGCACTGCCACATACCTAATGTACATCTGTTACATGTGTGATGGTCTTGCCCGCAGCTTATTTCCTTTTGGGCCATTGTGGCTGCTGATTGTGCAGGTGTGGTAGGCTCCCAATTTCTCTTGCAGATTCTAAGCTCTTTCTGGAGGACACTTCATTCCTGTGTGCTCTGACTAAGCCCAGAGTGGGAATGGGTTGCTCTTGTGTTATTGGAAGCCAAAGATTATTGTTAATGTATTGGGCCAAGCAGGCACACCTCCTAAGGCCTCCTGGCATGTAGCCTTGGCCCAGCTCTCTCTACTTGAACGTTTGTCCTATGCCCATACCAGACAACTGGATGTGTACTTGGCCAGGTGGGACTTATACTTTCACTCTCTTCTATGTAAAACCCCTAGTCCCCTAGAAACCCCTCTAGTATTTAGGTTAAGACCTGGGGGTCATCCTGCACTTGCCACTCCCAGTTTTCTCAGGGAAAGTGTAAGCCTGCGACTCCAGGTGGTGTAGGTTACTACACCTAGTTCTTTTATTGCTTGTTTAGTGTACATTGAGTGTGGAAATGCTGGTGTACTGTTATCCTCTCAGTACGACTGGATCTAATTCTATATGTTTTTAAACATTGTATACCTTGGTAGAAATGCTTTGTATAATGTGCTATTCCTTTCTGGAATTATTCAATAAAACTTTCTATGATAAAAAAAAAGAAGTGTGCCATCTTGGAGGGTTTAGAGAACTTGTGCCACACCTGGAGCCCTCCCTGGGCAGGACAGAACATGTGCCATGGTCCCACCTCCCCAACTCCAATCCATTGTTGAATAAAATAAAACAGTTCCCTGTTGGCTAGCAGCCCCTTCCCCAACCCTCAATGTCCCCTTTACACATAAATAAAGAACTCCCTGGTGTCCAGTGGTCTCCTCTTCCGATTCCCACAAAATATACCTCCCCTTCTTGGTGTCTAGCAGTCTTCCCCTCTATCAATGATCCCCAGTAACATGTAGCATATAAAGGGTATTGATTTAAGAGGCTGAAACTCGGAATCCCAAAACTGATGGGACTGAGTTCAGTTTCCTAACATATTTAGATACCCAAAAGGAGGAAGCCAATGCCGACAAGTGCATGGTAGCGGATATGATGAACCACTACCCAACCCTGAGCCAGGCATAACAAGGAAGTGAAAAATGTGAATGCTGGCCCTTGGTATAGAGGTCTAATGCAGTAGCAGCTCAGCCAGAATGGTCTGGTGGACCCCGGTTCTGTTCCAGGTCACCACTTATTTTGACGCACACTATTCTACCCCCATATCTTTTTTTTTTAATCCGAGGTCTGCTCCCCCTCAGAGTTGGTCATTTAAGTTATGAGGGGTGTGGGGGGCTTCACCCCCTGCACTACATTTCAGTACCTCCAGTCTTACGGAACTCAGTATCCTGAACTCTGTCTTGTAGCATTCAGGATACTGAATTTTTCCGGATTTCAAAATATATCCATATAAAGCATTCCCTAGTGGCTAACGGTCCTCCCTCCCTATCCCTGAGTGCCCCGTCCAACAATATCCAACAGTCCCTGGTGTCTAGGGGATTCCCCACCCACTATCCCAGCAGGTAATGCCCCAACATTTGGATACAACTCCATGCCCCAAAGGGGGCTAGGGTCCGATTGAAGGTTATTTATAGGCCCTCAACCCAGAAAGAGGATGGATAGGGAGCTAGGGGAGCAGCTAAGGAGACTCTGTGGCAAAGGGAGCACTGTGGTGGTGGGAGACTTCAGTTTACCAGGGGTGGATTGGAGCATCCCAGCTATCACATGTGCCAGGGTGCAGATCCTCCTGGAAGCAATCCAGGATAGCTTCCTGTCCCAAAGAATGACAGTGCCAACAAGATAAGAAAATATTCTAGACCTGGTGCTGGAGGATGGAGAACAGGTCACTGATATAAGGGTGGAGGAACTACTGACTGGTAGCGATCACCACACAGCATGGTTCTCAATCAGTTTAGGTAGAGAGATTCACAATACAAAAACAAAGGTCCTGAACTTCAGAAAGGCAGACTTGCAGGATGGGGCAATTAATGAGATCACACATAGATGGCATCCACCCTGACATGGATGCAGAGCAGAAATGGGCGATTATAAAACTAGGGCTGATTGAATACACTAAGGCTTGTGTCAAGAGCCAGCAAAACAAATCAAGAACCAAGCATCAAAGCTGGATGACCAGAGAGGTAACAGAGAAGATGAGGGATAAGAGAAGGGCCATCTGAACCTACAAGAGAACCAACAGGGCAGAGGATAGGGAGAACTATGTGAGGAAATCCAGGGAGGTGAGCAGAGTGGTCAGGACTGCAAAGGCAGCCATGGAAAGGAAATTAGCACAGGGGATTAGGAAAGGAGAAAAGGATTTCTTCAGGTATATCAGGAAAAAGAGGAAGTGCAAGGATCAAATAGCTAGGATCAGGAAAGGCAGTGGGTGGGTAGACAAGTGGGCCTTGGAGGCAGAAATACTTAATGATTACTTCTGTTTAGTGTTCACAAGGGAGAGGGATGAGCCCATTCCTGCAGGGAAAGGGGGCACAGGCATGGGGGTGAGACAACCAAAGACAGGGTCATCATGGTGGAAAGGGTGCTGGAGGGCCTTAGGTCCCTGAGGGTAGACAAGGCACCTGGACCAGACGGGGTACATCCCAGGGTGCTGAAGGAGCTGGCAGAGGTTCTGGCAGAGCCACTGGCAGATCTATTCAACATCTCACTAAACACAGGATGCGTGCCCAGAGATTGGAGGGAGGCAAACGTGGTACCTCTCCACAAAAGTGGGTCTAAGGACGAACCAGGGAATTACAGACTGGTGAGCCTCACCGCAATTGTGGGGAAACTGATGGAATCTATCCTCAAAGAAAGGCTGGTGCAGTTTCTTGTGGATAATGATCTGCAAGATGACAGACAGCATGGGTTCATCACTGGAAGATCCTGTCAGACAAACTTGGTTGATTTTTTTGACTGGGTCATGAGGGCACTGGACAAGGGCCATGCGGTAGATATAGTCTACCCAGATTTCAGCTAGGTATTCAATTCAGTGTCACATGGAAGGTTGACCTGCAAGTTGAGGAGTCTTGGCATAGGGTGGAAGCTAGCCTGATGGGTAGAAAACTGGTTGAAGGACAGGCAACAGAGGGTAGTTGTGGGGGAGAAGCATCGGAGCCCAGGGCAGTGACAAGTGGTGTCCCACAGGGATCAGTACTGGGACCAGTCCCATTTAACATTTTCATCGCAGACATAGCAGTTGGGATCAAGAATAAGATCAGCCTCTTCGCCGATGACACCAAGATCTGTGCTAAGGTGGATGGGGAGGAGGGTGGCAAATTACTGCAGGAGGACTTGGCAAGACTCGGGGAGTGGTGACTCACCTGGTAGCCTGGGTTCAATGCCAAGAAGTAACAAGGTGATGAATTTTGGAGCTAAAAACCCAGGATACAGCTACTGGATGGATGGTTACAAACTGTCCACATCCAATGAGGAGAAGGATCTGTGGGTGCTGGTGACCAGGGGATTAAATCACTCGGCCCAGTGTAGTAAGGTAGTGGCTAAGGCTAACAGGATGTTAGGGTGCATAGCAAGGGAGATTACATCCAGATGTAATGAAGTCATATTGCCCCTGTACAGGTCCCTGGTGAGGCCACACTTGGAGTACTGCATGCAGTTCTGGCACCCATACTTGTAAAAGGATATCAAACTACTGGAAGCAGTGCACGAAGAGCAACAAAGATGATCCAGGGGTTGGGGGATAGAACTTACGAGGAAAGACTAAAAGAACTCAACATGTATAGCCTGGAGGATAGAAGAGAGAGGGAAGGGACATGATGGAGACCTTCAAGTACCTGAAGGGGATGAACAGAGTAGGCTTCCAGGGTGGGTTCACTCTCCAGAACAGAAGAGATGCTAGAGGGCACTCCCTGAAGTTAAAGGGGGGCAGATTAAGGAGGAAAAGGAGGAGGCGCTACTTCACTAAAAGAGTGGTAACAGGGTGGAATGCACTGCCTGAGCAACTTGTTTCAGTGCAGACTGTGGGGTGCTTCAGGAGGGGGTGGGACAAATCTAAGGGAAAGTACATACCGGGGGGGCAGTTGGAAGAGGGAAGAGTTAATGGAGGGGCAGCTGCTGTCTAATGGGCTGAAGTGCTGCACACTCGAGCAGACTAGATAGACCATATGGCCTGTATCTGCTGGCAATTTTGTAGGTTCATAATGCCCCGCTTCCCCCATGCCATCCCAGAGCTGGCAATTGGCACATCCTTCCACTTTCCACCACAGCCATCTGCCTTCTGAGCTGTCAAGGAGTGTGTACTGTAACAGCTGATTGCACAGTACGTGCACCTGACAGCTTAGTCAGGGGCTGCGCATGGTGGAGAGCAGAGGCTGTGCTGGTCACTGGATCCAGGGTGGGATGGGGAGGAGCAGTGTGGTGGGACACTACCTGCCGGGTGGGTGGTCCCTAGACCCAGGGATTGCTGGGTATTGTTGGATGGGGCCTCAGGTATGGGGGGGACCGTTAGCCACCAGAGAATGCTTTATATTTTACATAGTACTGAGGATCATTGATAGGGAGGGGGTACTGCTAGGCACACACTAATTAGGGGGTGTATATTTTACATTTTACAGGGAACAGGAGTGGGGACCACTGGACACCACGGAGTTCTATATTTATGCATACAGGGGACATTGGGGATCCGGGGAAGGGGTACTGCCAGCCACCAGGGAACTATTTCATTTTATTCAACAATACTGCATATTTTAAAATCACTTTTATCTAGATGCTTCCCTCTGGCACTTGTAGCACCCTGCCAGATTAGGTATAATATTATTATGCTGTTGGTTCCAGTGTATGTCTGCATGTCATTGCCTGGATATCTGTGCATCACCCTATGACTTATGACTAACCTTCCAGAAGTGCAGCCTGACTATGCCGCAGCTTGCATCAAGTCTCTCAGGTGCACCATCTCATTGGCCCACTGCCACCTGTGCCATATGCTGTGGGACTTTGATGCCAGGACCCTACCTGATAGAGAATCAGGCGTAGGGTCTCTGGTGCACTGGCAATTGGCGCAATCTGCCACTGGTGAGCTTCACCTACCTTTGAGAATTGGGCCCACTGTCATTGTCTTGGAACTTGTTTTACAGGCCCACTCCCTTCCATCTTTATTTTAATATACATGAATTTTTCAAATAAGTTGCTGATCACGAATGAAGCCAGTTCCTTTCAAGAACCCCCCCAAGTAGCTAACCGTACTACCTTCCTCAGTCACCTTGGGGAAACAGGTGGCAGTGATGATGAGTAGTGCACATCTCAAGGCAAGGTATGACTATGAACTGGTTAACTAGCAAGACTACAAGTTTTAGTTACTATGCAACTGCCAAGAGCTGCCCCCTCCCTCCAAAAAGGCTGTAGACATGATGCAAGCCTTTACTGGCTCTGCTTACACAATTATTTTTTTACAGGACTACACACAAAAAATTTGTCCTGTCCTGACTGCTGCTTGGGTGAGACATGGCTGGTGATACTGCAGACAGAGGCTACTCAACTGCCAGGCTGCCCTCTCTCTCCAAAAAGGTTTCACATGTGATGCAAGCTTTTACTGGCTCTGCTTGAACTATTTAATTTTTTACAGGACTACACAAAAATGGTGCTGTTCTAACTCCTGGTTGTGTGGGGAAATTGCTGGTGAAACTGCAGACAGAGGCTACTCAAGGTTTCACATGTGACGCAAGCCTGCCTTTAACCATCTTCCACTGCTTGTGTATTTTTTTTTTTATTATTCTTGGTTAACCAGGTCAGGATCACTGGGCACAAGTCCCTGTTTTCAGGGGCAACCCAGGAGCTTTGGGGTAGTTAAGTGGCTTGCTCCGAGTCACATACTATGTCAGTGGAGGTTGTGGGAAGTAGGAATCAAATCCAGGTCTGCTGGATAACCTCAGTGACGGCTCTACTCTAGCCTGTAAGCTATTGCTAGCTGTTTTGTGTTATAAAAATAGCACTGTGACTGTTCTTGTGGACTGGTGCACTGTGCTGTGCTGTGCTGTACTGAGCACTTGGGCTAGAGCCAAAGCACTGCAGCCCTCCCCCCCCCACCACACACGCACACAGTCTTCTATTGTACTTTAACTTTCATTTAACATTAAATCTATTGGCAGCTGCCTTAACCCTTGCTGTGCCACATATTGATACATTAGTCCAGAATTCTTGTATATTTTAATTCTGTTGGCAGCCTAAGGGTTAAGTTAAACACTAAGCTCTTTAGTTTTTCTTTTTCTGCAGTCTGGCATCAGCATGTGGTGACCTGCTACCCCCCAACACACACACACACACACACACTCTCAGTCTGCTGTACACCGTGCCTCAGTCTCTCTTTTTTTTACAATTTTATTTGTGAGTGTTTTAATTGTAGGGCTCCTCCTCCTATTCTTGTTGATGGTGTGGTTGTGAGGTTGGTGTACAAAGATCCCCAACCCCAACCAAATCTCTTCCCACTTGGTCACTCGTTCGGCCCCAAATAGTAGCTACTACTGTTGCTAAGGGCTGTGCAACCCTCCATCCATGCTAGCTGTCTGTAATAACATGGAGGTCAGAGCCACACTCTTACATATACTCTTGCTTGCACATGTGCAAAGTGGAGTATCCAGTGGCTTACCAACTCCCCTCTGCACCCTTTAACCTCTACATCTTCAATGCCTTTAGCCTGTCTTATGACATGCAGGCATACGGGAGGCTGGAGGAGCTGGAAAAAAACCAATGGAAAAAAACCCAGCTCTGAAATCTGAGCTGAGCCAGCAAGGTTTGGCTCGGGTGTCAAGGAAACTGAGCCACATGGGTTTGGAGCACCTTGGTTTCACTAGCAGAGGTTCTGTACTCCTCTACTTAAAATAATTGGAGAATATGAATGCAGTTACTGTAAAAGTGAAAATGAACACTAATGCCATATTCATAGTATCTAAGAAATTAAGGACAACGGAAGCCACAACTTTTGGATGAGTTATGGACAACTATAGTACATTCAGGAAAATTGAAATGCTGGAGAATCAAACCCAGTAGCCCAGTCTAAGGATTGTAGTGTTACCAGCAAAACTGAGCTGCGACTTTGAACCTGTGAGGGATCTGGTAAAATACTTACTTGTTCATGTATACGATTTCCCCCTGGATGATCTGTCATTTTTATGTTGCATGCACGCATGTGCAAGAAACATAGTGCCATCATCTGAGTTTCTTGAGTGTGGCACCTCTCTTCCAGTTCAGTCAGAGTGTTTGCAGGCGCCACAGTTCGCCAATCACTGCTGCAGCTGTCTATGACGAAGCTGAAAATGCAGTGGCATATAGTTGGTGCGAGCCCGCCAGTGAGCAGAACTTCTCCTACACACGTTAGCATGCATATTGCGTCTGATGCGCCCTCCCTCCCTCTATGCACACACTGTACAGCCGACGGGGTGCTCAACTCCCATTGGCTCCATGGCTGCACCCCTCCCAAAGCTTTTGCTGCCATGCTGGGGGCCCACCCAGCGTGGCAAAGCTTGTTATGGCTGATGGGGGTGTCCAACTCCCCGGCCAGCTCACGCCCAAAATATCCAGAGATGCCACGCGAGAGCCCACCCCAGCATGGCAAAATGTGCTATAGCCGACGGGAGTGTTCTAACTTCCGCCAGCTCTCAGCCCCTCAAACAGCCTTCAGCTGCCTTAAATGTCCTTCGTCGCCTTAGTAAAAAAAAAAAAACCAAAATAAAAACTGTCCTCCTGTCTCCTGCCCCCCCACAACCCACACCTACCCACTGTGACCCTGCTTCCTACACACCCCACCCCATACTTACTTCCAGACTCGGCACGACGATCTCGGTGGACCGGGAAACGCTGCACTCTTCAAAGCCAATCGCGAACTGAGGAAATGCCGGTAAGCTGTATAATGGGCTAGATAGGGTTTTTTCAACTTTGCTGCATTATATCAGGTATTTTTGAATTTTGGCACCAAATTTTCAATATGGGGTTTTTGGCACCTCTCATGAATTCTGTCACTGTCATGGCGTTAATCAGGTCTCCGGCGGGTGATTTCGCGGGTCACAGCACAAAATCACCTTTGGACCGATTAATGAAACATGGGTGCGAGTGTTCATGAGTGGGCCTCAAAAAGCCTACATTGCAAATTTGGTGAAAAATTCCCAAAATGACTGTTTATTTAGCTGCTGGCGCAGTTCCTACGTATGCTGTAAGGTTACAAATTTTTAATATTTGCACCTGGATTTTTAACATTGCCATTTACCACACCTCCTTATGGAGTTGGTACAGCTGTAATTTTTCAAATCGCTACTAAATGTGTTGCTGACATGGCGCATAATGGCGCAGTCAGTGTGCTAAATCAATATATGGAACGCATTAAGAAAATCACAGTGACACTGTTCATGAGCAGAGGTCTTAAAATGGCTATGTTGAAAATTTGGTGAAAACATTCCTTAAAATGACTGTTTTACAAGTGTGCGTTGCACAGTTCATACGCACACTCATAAGTTCACAAATGTTTAATATTTTCACTCCAGATTTCCAACTTTGCCATTTTACCACACCTCCTTATGAGCAGTACAGCTGTCATTTTTCACATGTCACCCAAAATGTCTTTCCATGCATGAAGTATAATGGCGCAGTCGGAAAAAGTAATCAATGTTTGGGACAGATTAAAAATTGCAGTGACACTGTTCATAAGCAGAGGTCTTAAATGGCTATGTTGAAAATTTGTGAAAAATTCCTTCAGACGTCTCTGCAATGTTACTAATAAAGACATTGAACAGGACTGGCCCCAGGACCGATCCCTGTAGCACCCCACTGGTCACCCCCTCTCCCTAGACTGCACCCTATTTACCACCACTCTCTGCCTCCTGTCTGTTAGCCTGTTTCTAACCCAGTTTACCACCCTTTCCCCCATGCCCAGCCTACCCTGCTACTTTATCAGCCTCCTATATGGGATGGTGTCAAAGGCTTTGCTGAAATCACAGGTAAGCATTGTCCACTGCCCCACCTTGATTCACTTCCTTTGTCACCCAGTCAAAGAAATCAACCAGATTTGTCTGACATGATGTCCCCACTGTGAATCCATGTTGTCTATGGTCCTGGGATCTGATGGCTTCTAGATGCCCTACTATCCTTTCTTTAAGCAATGTCTCCATGATCTTCCCCACTACTGAGGTGAGGCTGAACAGCCTATTGTTCCCTGCCTCCTCCTGCTGCTGGACTTGTGTAGAGGGATCACATGTGCCCTCCTCCACTCACTCATGTTGAATGACACCAGTGAAAATGGCTGCCAGAGGTACTGCTATCTCCCTTCGCAGTTCTCTTTATCCTTGGGCGTATGCCATCTGGTTCCATCGCTTTGTCCACCTTCAATTTAGTGAACTCCTGCAGGACTCTTTGGCCTTTGGAATGGACTATTGTCCACCTCTTCACCCCTTGGCAACTGCTGTATTGTTGTGGCCTTGCCCTCCCACTTTTCAGTGAATATTGAACGGAAAGACACTGTGGATGTCTTGGGAGGAAGGCATGAACTAACACTTTAAATACTCTAAATAGCACATACAAGCAAGCAACATTCGCATTGACAAATGCTTGTTGATATATGTGTTCAGTGCTTCAAAAAGTAAACATCTATGAATGAACTGATTTGGAGGTACCTAAAATGTTAAGAGTAAACAGATGGATCCTGACATCAAAATGACAATATTCATTTCTTTGGCAATCAAGTCAGACTGGGAGCATTTACTTAAAACTATCAAGAATCAAATGTGTCATTCCAAGTATTGCCTTTTTGACCCAGCAAAGGCAGAGGAAATGTTTGTCTTACTGCCAAGACATCTTTGAACTTGGAGCTCAATTTCATCTGCTAACCCTGACAAAGATCTGTATAACACAACATGGAAAATAATTAATCTTTTTTTGAGATAGACAGCTGTGGCTTTTTTATGAATGCAATATGAAAAGAAAACTAAAAATGAAGATACATTACTAACAGCATCTCAAAAAGAAATGCCCATCATTGTGCAAGCTGCAGAGGGAGCCAAGCAATACGTGCTTTTATAGGTTTCCAACCGAGATGCTCTGTCATAGACATTATAGGGGCACGGTTGCACCCCTGTATTAGGGTAAGTCTTTACTTCTGTCTTTAACTGAAAATTTTGAACTTTAATAACTTCACATCCATTCAAGTGATTCCCATAAAATTTGCACGTGCGGTCAGGGACAAAAGATCTCTTGGTGTGGTGAGTTTCATTCTGGTCGAATATGTTGTTACAGATATACAGATTGTTCAAACATTTGAAAAATTACCACTGTTGGTAAATTCTTTGTCACACAGCTGTGCAAAAAAAGTGTAGAATTGTGAGCTGACATTTTTAGGGTATATACTGTAGGTTTTGGGTCACAGATGTGCCTTTTAAAGGTGTGGTGAAAAAATATTAATCTATTCCAAAGGTTTTAAATTTTAAAGTTCCCCATTATTTCCTATGGGACTAGTTAGATGTCTTTATCGCAAAGGTGGAATCTTATTTCGCAAAAGCAAAATCTTTTTTCGAGCTACCACCATCTTGTTTTCAGTTAGTGAGGGGAACAAAGTTAAACTGCAAAAAAACACACTGCTTTGGTAAACACCGACACTTGTGTTTACCTAATTGGGCCCCATAGAATTGGGTCCTGGTGTCAGTTTTTTCATAAGTTGTTCAGAAATGTGGTTTTTTAATCTGTGAAAATCATTTGCCGCAAATCACTGAAAACTTATACTGTGAAAAAGGATCTTTTTCCGCTATTTGCAATAAAGGATTCTCTTTTGACTCAAATTGGAAAAAAAGGAACTCTGGCTAATGATTCTTTTTTGCAATTGGCAAAAAAGGATTTTAAAGATAGCCATTTCTTTGTCACAACACAGTTAGAAAACTGCTTGTTCTTTTGGGCTGAACTTTTCAGGGTGCAAAGTGCATGCCCCAGAGATGTGCCTTCTGGTGGTTTGGTAAAATATATTACTTTGCTGTTGAGTTCTGCAGGTAAAATTTGCTACATTTCTTAGGAAAACATTGCAATGGAGGTATATAGAGTCATTTCTTGTCACTCCGCTGTGAAAATGGTTTGCAATTTTCTTCTGAAATTTCCTGGTACAGATGGCTTGGCCCACCAATGTGTCTTTTGCTGTTGCACGAAAATATATTAATTTGATATGGAGTTCTGCAGGATTACATTTTGCTTCATTTCTCATAGGATATCATTGTAATGGGAGATGCACAGAGTTGTTTCTTTGTCACTCCGCTGTGAAGAAACAGATTACAATTTTTTTCTGAAATTTCAGGGTACAGATGGCTTGCCCCACCAATGTCCCTTTTGCTGGTTTCATGAAAATATATTACTTTGGCATTGCATTACACAGGTTATATATTTTCCTGTGCTTTTGATAGAAGAACATTGCAATGTCAGGGCCCTGTGCTACCACACAGAACTAGGGATAAGATTACAATATGTCAGACGTTATGGATGGATGGCACTGTGCACACACAGATGCAAACATGAATACCATTAAGGAGTGCAGGACTTATCCATACATGGCAGCACAGGGCCAGTGGATCCTATGCTCCCACACACAAATACGGAGAGGAGTATGGAGTGATGGGAGCACAGGTCCTGCGGGACCCTACACTCTCACATAGAAACATGGAAACATAGAATTTGATGACAGACAAGGACCGCTTTGTCCACTCAGTCTGCCCATTTCCCTACTTAATGGATAAGCTGCAGATCCTAGTTAACCAACAGCCTAATTCCTCCTACCCCTACCCCCTAGAATTGCCTTATGACTGTCCCATGCATTCTTAAATTTCCCCCACTGTTTTTGACTTCACAACCTCTTCAGGAAGGCTGTTCCATGCATTTGCAACCCTCTCCATGAAAAAATATTTCCTCACATTACCTCTGAGCCATCCTCCCATCTATCTTCAAATTGTGCCCCCTTGTTCTTGCACACCTCTTTTTCTGAAAGATGCTACCATCTTGGACTTTGTTGATTCCCTTGAGGTACTTGAAAGTTTCTGTCATGTTCCCCCTCTCCTTCCTTTCCTCGAGGCTATACATATTAAGCTCCTTAAGTATCTCTTCATATGTTTTCTGGTGCAGACACTGCACCATTTTAGTTGCCCTCCTTTGGACTGCCTCATCCTATCTATGTCCTTTGTGAAGACTGGGTATCCAGAACTGCATGCAGTACTCCAGATGGGGTCTCACCAGCTGTCTGTACAGAGGGATAGCAACTTCCTGTTTTCTGCTGCTGATGCCTCTCCCTATATATCCCAGTATACACAGCCCTCCCTACTGCCCTGCATTGCTTGCTACCTTAGGTCATCTGATATGATAACCCCTAGGTCCCTTCATTTTTACGTCATTATGCCAAGCATGCTATGAACGCCTAGAGAGTAGCACACTTTTGAGGTGTGTGACTTTTCCAGTAATCCACTGCTCCATTGAGCAGGCGTGGCAGTCCTGCACCAATGGATGCGGGAGGCTTGTATGACAGCAGTGGTCTTCACTTCAAAGAAACCACCGCTGTCATGAGCTGTCAAACAAAATACCTCCAGCTTTCTCGTCCTGTTGCTGTCATGCCCCTTGTTTTAGTGATTGCCTAGCCATCATGTTCTGTACCTGAGTGAGCCCGCAGAAGAATTCTGCAGTTACAGTGCCGTTTTTGCACACGCAGCTATTGCAGCAGTGCTGTGAATTTCCTTCCCCCCTAAATGTGTTCCACGAATCCCCCAAAGCCCTAGCAAGACACTGGGTTACTAAAACAGTTTTACTGTGCACAATGGCCATCTAGTGACACAGTCAGTATTCATTTTATACTAAGATAAATGACTTTAAAAAAAGTGGCAAAATCAGGAAAAGAATACATTCACATGCTATGTTTATATGTTTGTAAACATCATTTGCTGATACTATTTTTATACATTTGAACATGATAGAAATAGTGGGTGATACGATATAATTAATACATTAGACGTTAGCATTCAGTGTTTTATAAGCATTTACTAAGGCATTCTATGTCATGCGGGACCATACATTTTATTTGAAAGCATAGAAGCCATAAGCGTGGATAGTACAGCTCAACATTTCGATGTTTCCCTGAGGGAACCAGGTCAAATACTCCCGTACTGGCTTTTGCCCACTTCCCATATTCATTGTGAATTGCTTTAGAGGACCATACCTTTTAGTTAAAAGCATAGAAGCCATAAGCGTAGACAATACAGCGCAACATTTTGATGTGGCCCCCTGAGGGAACCAGGTCAAATCCTCCCATACTGGCTTTTGTCCACTTTCCATACTCATTCTTATTCTTAATTGCTTTAGAGGTGTTGAAAGACTAGATGCACGGTGTACAGCAGTTTCTCTTTCAATTGAAATGTAATTATGTGCATGTTTCATCATTAAGTAAATACAAATGTTAGCTGGGATTAAATGCTGAGTTTTTATAACATTTTAGAAGCTAATAAAATCATCACTTTTCAAAAAGACTTGCTCTGTTATTTATTTCCTTGCACACTACACTGCATAACTGAAGATAACATATGCATATAGTATTTGATAGTTCAAATATAAGTGCAGGATGTTCTAAGATATTTATTAGCACACTATTCAGTGTATTTGAAATATACTGTATTCCTTTTGATGCAGGTTTTCCCTGAATTTCTTTTAAATGTCTCTGTGTAAAATGGCCTTTATGAATTAATACACGATAAACATGAACTGTATTAATATGACGTAAGGAAAATAACAACAATCCAGAGGGACCTAGTTTACAAAAATTGCATGAGACGGTAGTTTGCTAGGATTTTGAAAAGCTTCCACTATGATGCTATTTTAAGAAGTGTTTATTATCGTGGGTGGGGCGCTAAACAAGATTTTGTTTTTATTGAAAGATCCAAACTGTATCTCTCAATGAAAGATCAACAACATTTCTGAATTTTCTTACATAAAGCCCATATTCAATGAGTGATCAGAGGGCTTTGTATTGTTAGATAAATGAGAGAAAGGCGAGTGATGTGGGAGCGAACAATGACATTTCTTCAGCAGAGCCTTTGATTGACACTTGGGATCTGTATGTCGTCAGGAATAACACTCAATGCTGTGAGTACACTAAAACATCAACTAGGGTTAGAAATCCGGATCCCTGTTTAAAATCCCATTTTACACTACATTCACAATGACAGTTTCAGCATGAAAATCCTTCAAATCTGTATTCAGTGGTCCCAGGACATTGAGACGTCATATGAAAGGTGGTTACAAACTAATTAGATTGAAAGTGAAGTAAAAAAAATATTGTACTATAAGCAAGGGTTTGTTAAAGTCCAATAAAGACCTTAAAGGAGAAAAAAATAGTAGCCATGGTTTGAATGGTCACTGTAGCATTTGAATTTATTTATATACATTAGATTTATACCAGAAATTACTGATCCCAATTGAAATGGCTGTGAAATATCTAAGTTATGGACACTATGTGTATCGCTCTCTGTCTGTCTGTCTCTGTCTCTGTCTGAATAAAAAAAACACATGGTGTGCAGGTCTTGCAGTTAATTATTGTTATTAATCTTTCAGGCTAATTGCACACACACACACACACACACACACACACACACACACACACACACAGTGACACACATACACACACACACACACACACACACACACACACACACACACACACAAACCAAGCTCTGTTGCACCTTTGTGAGGGCTGATGTCTCTGTCATGAATGTGAATGGCCAATACCCCCAATGCTGCACAGTCATCTCAACATGCATATACTTGCCTACTGACCCAGCAAAAGCAGTGAAAATGTCTGCAATACAAAAGTTGCTGTCTGTTGAACAACATAGATCAGTATGAATATGTGCTTTAAAATCTAAGTATAGAATGGAGAACATCCCCTCTTCATGAGGTGGAGACACATGAGAGTCTATCCTTCCTGGAGATGTGTGGATATCTCCAATTACGATCTGATTCTGATAATCTGTTTCAGTCCAACTGGAACTTAAATAATTTCATTGAATCAGAGTTTGTCGAGTCAATAAACTTATCTGATGATCTGGAGACTAAAAACACATAAATATATAGTTAAAAAGACCCCTTCTCCTACTAGTGTCAAAAAAATATAAAGATAGCCACCATCACCCTCCCACCAGCTGTTCTGGTAACAAGGGAATTTTTTGCCGGGTGTCCTGGCTTGTTAGTGTAGGCAGCTGTGTGTCTCCAGGGATCCAGGAATGAACTGCCTCGAATGCATGCCTCCAAGAACAGGAGGAGCCACTGAGTCTGTAGCTCCATAAGTCAAAACATCAGCTGAAGCCCTACTCATTCGGTACAACTCACACTCACATTTTTTAACATATCCTTTAAACAAAAATATTGTTATGCTTTTTTTTTGTTCATAGAGGGTCAGAGCTGGACACTGTATTTATAAGCATATTGTTAGGAATATTCTTATAGGCTATTACCTTTCGATAGATTTTGTGAGCTCATATTTGTGGGTCCTCTCTTTTCTTACATAGTAACATATACTAATTTTATATCTGAGGATTTTAGGTCCATCTGGTGCCCCTCACCACCTAATAAGCGCACAAGAAAATACTGTGCAAACTCAAACAATGGAAGTCCTACTCTACCACTTAGTCTACCCTCTGATTCCCTTGGTAGACAGAAATTTACCTAGACTTTATTTACCTTATTGCTTTTGTTTATTGACAGTGTTTAATTGTATGCAATGTACGTGAGGTATGCTTTAAATAATATTCACCAATAGAGAGGAACAAAGTCCATGTTTTTAAATATGTTTTATTGTACATCCATCCCTGGGTGTACCCATATGTCATTTCTTCTGCTACACAATCTACATTTGAAAGATACGTTGCCCCAAGTGATGGATCATTTCTTTATAAACATGCTTTGAATGTGGTTAATTAAAAAGAAAAATAATACACCAAGGAGATTTAAGCGTGGCTTTAATTTGTGCTCAAATGTCATTTCCGAATAAAGGGAAAAATAATAAAAATGACATAACATCAATGCTCTTCTCTTTTTTCCATGATACACTGTATTTACCCAGGAGGATAGCCGAACTGAGGTGCAGCATCTTATTTTAATAGAGTCCCTTCTACTTATTTCAACAGCTGGGCAGACTGGAGCACAAAGAAATTAACGTGGTTTCTGGGGTCCCACTAGGCTCTGTGGGGTTTGAATCTGTGGTCTCTTGCCATTTCCAAGACTGCACTCTAACCACAACACATTGCATCTTACTATATGTACACAGATATCATAGAAACATAGAATTTGTCGGAAGAAATGACCCTTGATAGTTCTGTGTATCTGCTTTATAAGCAAGCACACTGGCAATGTGATGTGCAGTGTGTGGTTCACCTAAATACAATATCCATACATACTGCATTTCCGCACATTGGTCTGCCATTAAACTTTGAGCAGATAGCGTAGATGTATAAGTTGGCATGGTTGGCTGCTAGCAACATGAAGAAACATTGAACTTGACCCGTGCAATAAACTGCAGATGAACTGTTCCAGGTACGGTGATAATACGCTCACTTAGCTGCTCCACTCTCAGTCTTCACCTGAAGCTGTTTCAATAAATATGCCAGCTTAAATCTGCTCCCTGACCTCATGTTGGGCTCCACTGTCCTGAACAATATCACAAACCTGAGCCTGAAAACTACTCCCATGCAGGCTGCTGAGTTTAACAAAATATTCTCAGCCTAAACTGTATTTTATGGGATGGAACTGGAGACTTGGTCACTGGCTCGCTCGATCTGTACAGTGACTATTTAACCAAAATGGATAAGCAAAACAAAATGTCAACTTTTGTTGTAGAGAGGTAAAATCAAATTCAGCACTGTCCCTGGTAAATAGAACCAATTAAAAGGATTACGAGTCTGCATTTTGATTATAGTACCTGTATGTTTTTCAAATACAAATTGAATTCTGCTTCAGAAGCACTGCAGTATTGGTTGGTCTGGAAAACACTTAGTCGATAAAGGTGGGTCAAATTGCTGCTTTAAATGAAGAGGTGCCTCCCCCAGCTGTCACTCTCTGCCACATCACAGAATCCTTCAGACAGAAAAATAATTGGCCATTTTCCTTGTTTTGCTTGGGAACTGGAAAATCTGAGGGCAATTATTACACCATCAGAAATCTGGGACAATCTTTGCAAAATTGTGAGGCAACTCTAGGGCAAATTAGTTTCAGCACAGTTCTCCGCTAGCTACCTATGCACAAAACAAACCGAACCTTTTCATACAGAAAGCAGTCGATTCACTATATGTCTATAGCTCACTTTTTGTTTTATTTTTAATCAAAGGTGTATGGGTAGAAAGGAATTCGATACTAAAGACTAAATAAGGTCTGAATGGTCAGGACTCCGCCACCCCAAAAAATACCACACACACACGACTGCCATGCATGTGCAGTTACTTTTGCATGGTCCACTCAGCTTGCTCTACTTTTTAAGGGCTGCAGACCTCTTGGTTTGAAAAAGTGGTCCTTCATTTTGCTTTTGCAACACCACAGACGCATGTTCACTCTTCAAACCCCAACCGCAAACTCAAGCAAGAAGTATGCATTTCCAATGCCTGATAAAATAAAGTACAACTCCAGAACTCGCTGATCTGCTGATCCATCACAGGTCATGCAGCGCCGCCACACCTGGGGATTGATTTCATTATTACAGAGCAAGCATGCAGTTGCAGCTCTGCCTTAAGCTTTAATGTTGCTCACAAACAGAAACATCAGCAGCACAGTGCTGCATGAGCCCTAATGATCAGCAGATTGCCACTTCCATACAAAACCAAGAAGATAAATATATATCTGGCCTGACCAAGCAGTGGTTCTGATATATAAATTAAACTATATGTGCAAGGGGCAAGGGGGGTGAGAGAGAAGGCTGATAAATGCAAGGCAGCTCAGCAGAAGTGGTAATTAGCATTTGATTTATTACATTTAACTTGTTTGCCTACAGTGATAAAACAAATCTAAGCACAATGGCATTTACTTAAAAAAGCAAAATGTGATGATTGTATGCTTAGATTCATAATCAAATTGTGTAAGAAACTAAATGCCAATAATAAGAGTCCCCAACATCCTGAATGCCAGGGGCAGCTGAGGGGGCTTGCAAGACAGCAACTCCCCCCTCCCCAGCCACCAGGACCACGGAGCTGCCGGAATTCAAAGGAGGACAGGACAGAGGATTTCAGGATTGGTGTCCTCCTCTGCGGCTAGTTTTCAAAAGTCATCCCTTCCTTTGTTTAAAGTCCACTGGAGAGGGCAATCAGACTGTTCCAGGACAAAAGTATGCCAGGCGAGAATAAAGGGACTGCAGCAGCAATAAAAGCTACTACTTACAGGAACGGGGCAGTTGGAGTGAGAGCGGTGCAATACAGGGAGCTTCTGAGAGAGTAAATCCCCCCCCAGCTTGTACACAACACTGGGCAGTATATCACCAAGAGTACCATGTTTTGACAGAAACTACTCACCATGCTCCTGTGTCCTCCAGATGCAGCAAGTGACTAACTAAGAAGTTATTCATCACTTGTACAGTAAGTTGCCCTGGGCAGCTGGGACTGGGTTCTCTGAACCGATGGAGATGGCCGGCAGCATGTCCAGGATGTGGCCGTAACTAGAGGTCACAGGATGTATGTCACAAAGAGAAACAATAGAAGTAAACTTACCCGGTTACCAAAAGCTAATAAATACATAAGTGATCAGTGGAGAAGCCTGAGTCACAAAAACAAACAAACAAAAAAAAGACTAAGGAGTCCTGTGGCCACAGCCTTAGGCAAATAAATGCAAGGGTGCCACCCTAGATGGGTAATCCAGAAAACATACACTTCTTTCAATCCCTGTTTAACACAGGATCATCCTGAGCTCTACTGAAAATGGTGCTGCAAGTCAGTACTGTTCAGTATCTGTTGTTCCTTTCAGATAAATTCCAACAAAGCATGCCATATCAACAGGGAAAATTGGGACAGAGTCTTAAAACATTCTCACGCCAGCAGTTCCCTGTACTCTGCCCTTCTACTCTTAAATTATCACATCAGTGACAAAGGTTGCCAGTAAGATGATTGTCTTGCAGATGTATCTGAGTGTGGAATTTCACAATTTCCTTTTTGTGAAGGAAGATGGGAAGCCCTAAAGGAAAGAAAAAAACATACAAGACTAGGGAAAGGAGACAAGCATACGCGGCCATCTCCTCCACTGGATCCAACTCTCCGACACTTCCAAAGGCACCAATTGGTAGGCAGGGGGAAGATATGCAAAGATGAAAAGCAACATGAAAATCCCCTGTGAGGGCAGTTCCACTTGAGACCCTGTAATTATGCAGCAAAGCCATTTGTGCTGTTTATGATGGTTTACATACCAATCCTCTGCCCGCACCCCACCCCCAATCCCTCCAATTACTACAAACCCAAATGAGGAAGCACCCCACATGCCATCATCACTTTTGGCCAAAGACTGCCTCTGGGCTTCAGTAAGTCAAGCACTAAACATTAAATAACAAAAAATGACATACTGGTAAGCAGTGAATGGAAGGCAGAGCTTTAAAAAATTGATTAGTTTGCTTTCAAATTAACTCCCACTAATTTGTTTCAGGTATTTGCCAAGAAATATCATTGGCATATTTTGATAATAGCTGTGAGTGAAGCTTTTTGTTGGAGCAATTCCACGTTCAATGCAATCGTTTTTTTTTTTTGTCTGGGTTTTCCTGCACTGCCACAGCTCTGCTCTCGCTAAGAAAAGTCAGAGAACAAGAAGCGATTCTTTACTGGAGTGAAGTACTATATATATATAATATATACACACACATATACACATGTATCAGTCAATCGGACCTCCTCTGTGTGGAGTACTCCCCTGCACATTCAGAGGCTCTGCCCTTTCGTGGGGAGTGCAGATTACTGTATATACTGGTTATACTCCTTATAGGGATCAGTAGTCACATTAAGATTACATTCATGAATAAATTATAATAATGCTAGTACTCCAACTGTGCACCTTTGTCATAGAACAATGTTAGAGACCTGTGAAACCTGAGTAGCAAGAGAAAAAACAACAAGAAACCAAACAGAAATATGCAGCTTCCCCATACAAGGTTTGTGCCACTATACCAAAAGTGCTTAATGTGCATAAATCTATTTAAAACAACATTTGTAAACACTGTAAGCCCCAGGTAAGGGTAAAGACATATTCAACACATTTTCATACTTATAATGCACTCGTTCCCCCGTAGGGAACATGCCTAATTGGAGTACTGTCAATCAATCAATCAATCATGCTTTATTTCTACCTTGCCTTTCAAATACCAAGGCGCTGGCATTATTATTAATTTACTGAAATATTGAGGAATGTAATATCGATGTGACCACTGGTCCTTATAAAGAGTCTGGACAGAATCTGAAGCTCCATCCCCAGATGAAGGAGCTGAGGCTTCAAATGCAGGTGGGGATTATCAGCCACAGAGGAGACACCATTGCGCATTCTGTGTATGTATATGCAACTTTAACTTTTGTTTATTACTTTGAATCCTGACTGCAGTTCTCCCTTTTTGTTACAGAGCACAGATTAAGCACTGTTTGCCATGGCAGCCTAATTACACACTGTCCAGAACTGCTGTGGTAAATGGGGTTATTTAGTAATAAGGGAATGTGACTAGGAAAGAACAATATAAACAAGAAGACAGATAAGGTACAACAGAAGGAACGCAATGCAGAATTTGTCACCTAAGAGAGATACAGTACAATGGAAGAGGTGTCAGACAGACAGAAAGGTATTAAACCTGGGTGTATTAAAGTGCAAATAGTTTGATGAACTGAGCAAACTTTTGCAATACTCGTATTTAGTCAAGACAATAGTTATTTGAATTTGAGAGACAGAGACCAAGAAGTATAAACAAGAACTTCGGGGGTTAAAGGGCTGAGCTGTTGCTATCTTCCGTCGCCCACCAAGGACTTTAAAAGCTATTCTTAAATCTAATTAGCTGCAGGAGACCGCTCCTGCTGTTTGGATACCAGTGAGGCATTGACTGAGATTGTTTGGGTAATTAAGGAGCCTACCACAAGGCGCAGAAAAAAGGTGCCATGTTTGAAAATTGAATTGGATTTTAGCTCTTTAAAAGTGGTGGACTTTCCAACACCTTGATTGTGTCCGCAGAGCCAGCAAGGACTTCGGGGTTAAAGAGCTGAGCTGCGGCAATCTTCTGTTACCCACCCCCTACACCAAGGAATTCCACAGCTATTCTTCAATTTAATTAACTGTGGGAGATCCAGCTACCAAAGGCAGTGACTGAGTATTTTTGTAAATGTGTTTGAATTTACTACCTGCCCTCCCCCCCAGAAAAAAACCTGCATTGATACACCACGGAAAAAGCCAGGAATGTAAAAATGATTGATATTCTGCTTTCAACAAAATGGAGGGGAGAGACATCTTTATTTTTTTCATACAGTAGTGGGACTCAAACCTTGTTTCCATATATTGCATCACTCCAAGAACTATTACTGCAATGTGTTCCATTTTTCCTTGGATGCAAACTTAATTGAGACTGCTATTTTAGTCAGCCTATTGAGGACCTTAACATGCGAATACATACAGTATATTAGATTGCGATGTCCTCCAGGAAATACATCAAAGCTTCCTTGCTAAAGAGAAGCATTGTGGATGTTGCTTTGGGCACCCTGATTGATCTGGGGTTAAAGTAGCGGTTTGAGATTTCATTGTTCCTGTAAGAACCCTGGTTTTATGGGTTTTGCTTTTTCACTAATTTGTCATATAGCTAATACCCCTAGAATGCGTTGCCATTCTCTATACTGTACGTTGATCTGTAGATCATGTAAATAAATTTCAGTATGGATATGTAATTATAATATATTCACACTGTCTCTTTTTTTGTTTATATGTGTAACTGAAGCCCTTATGTGCAGCTTGAATGTCTTCATCCATGGTTAAAAGAGGCACTACTATAAGGATGCAAGACCATTGGCAAATTCCTGGACATGTTTCCCTGGAAGGACATAGCAATCTAATATATGAATGTGCATTTTTAGGTACCGAATCAACTGGCTAAATTAGCAGTCTCAAGAAAGCTTGACTCCAAGGGAAAACCAGAACACATCGCAGTAATGGTTCATGGACTGGTGCAATATATGTTAACTATGTTTGAGTCCCACCACTGTATGGGAAAACAATATGTCTGTATTTCTTCTGAATCTAGAAATAACATATGCTATTATACCTCTTTTTTGAAATTTAAACCATGTTTTAGAGATGTTTTGTGCTGTTTAAAGTAATTTGTGTATTTATATTGAGGGTCACTTTCATTTTAGGCATGGGAAACAATGTGATTATGTCATATATCTTAGGTATTTAAAATACAAGTCTGTAGATTGACTGATCTGGCATAAAATGCCTAAATCAGTGAAATCCTTTGTTTTTACCCGCCTACAGGCAGTCAAAATTCCAGAATGTTACCAGGTTTTCCAGTAAAAAACCGAACACCAGTGGCATTGAATATCCTGACAGTATAGGGCTCAAATAACTATCACAATTTGATTCATTGTAAAATTGATAATTGTGTAGGTCATCAGACTTAATTTTTTACAGCCTAAAACACTATTCTGCATACATTGTTCAAGAAAAGACAGAATTGAAAACATGTTTTTGTTTTTTCAGCAGTATTAAAAGCAGAGCCCCTACCTAGCAAGTTTGAGTAAACTATGCAGACTGGTAAAATCAGATATAAAGAGTCTTGGTTTAAAGCTCTTTCTACTGATTTATTCATTTTTAAACAAGGAAAAGGGTTATTTGTTAGTTAGGTGTCATTGCAGGAATAACATTCAGCCTTCTTTCCAAATGTACTCTGATATTATTACTTAACACTGACTATATTTCTGTGGAGAGATGTTTGAAAATATGTTCCCATGTTTTAGGTACAGTATAGTGAGAAGTTCAAGATGTTCCAAAACAGTTAATGATGACTTAATTATTACTTAAGACAATTTAAACATGCAGTCTTATTCTGCCATGTGTTCAAAATCCTAGTGGAATGATTTGACAACACTGAGATCAATATGCCCGTGGGTGTGTAGGTGTATGTGTGTGGTTACAGTACTTCTTTCTGAATATGTCTAATACTGTCTGTGCATGATTCACTGAAAATGACAAGGCAATGCATTACATGTTTAAAAACTAAAAGAAAGAAAACTAATGGTTGCAAAATACTGCTCCATGCTGGCTTTTGCTAAGGAAAACAAGCTCATAAAACATATGTCATGGAATTCGAGTCTTGCACGGACACGGATGTCTTACTTTCTACAAGACCCAGTTGCACAATGCAGCACTGAATATCAGGAGACCTCCCACAGCTTCCCTGTCCCAATGGGTCTCCAGCTCAAGAAACTGCTTCTTCTCAAACTTGACAGTTTGGACGTGGGGTAATTTATTTGGGCGTCTGTTACTGCGAAATTATCAATAAACCCTACCGAGTAATTAATGCATAAACAACAGCTGTCTACAGAGCTTTAGATAAACCAGTTACAACAGCAAGCAGTGCTCCTTGTACAGATATGAATATACCACTACTCGGCTAAATTGTTTAATAGCCAGGAAGTCAAATCGGGCTTACAGGGGTCACTCAGACATCTCGGCAATTAAAACAGCACATCTACATGCAATAAAACACACAATGAATTATTTTATATTCAAGAGTTAAGGTTCCTGATACTATAAACAATGTGATAAACACTAGTCTCAAAAAATATTTATTGATCATATTTATTTTGGGGTCAGTATTTATTTGTAAGAAATTGTTAGTGCCAGGAGGTACTTTCCCTCATTGCTCAATATAAACCACTGCCTTCAATCAAATTTAACCCCCCTTTGTACAGGATACAATATAGATGTCTATCCAAATGAACACACACACACACACACACACACACACACACACACACACACATCTCTCTCTCTTTTGAACCTCTCTTTCTATATATATGTACTGCACCAAAACACTTTTAATTATCATCTTGATTATTTCTACTTGCATGACATGCAATACCAGGGAAAGGAAGTGTGTCTGGAAACCCCAGTTCCTACCAAAAACATTTAATTGTTACATGAGAACAGGGCAATGTGGATTGCACAAGTAAGACATACAGAAATTAATGGCGACCTTTGCAATAGCAGGTGACCTCCGCTGCTGTGGTTCCACTGTTGTAAAACTGGGCTAATTTTGAGAAAACAAAAGGTTCTGTAGTGCTCAAAGGATTTAACAAAAAATGTTGGTACAGTTTTTGTAATAATTCCTAGCTAATCTTACTTCATAATGGGTCCTCCGTTCTTTGTTGCCATGCATGCAATAAATCAGACTGGCTGTTACAGAATTAATGTATGATCACACCAGCAAGCTATATAAAACAAATGGTGACCTTTCTGAATAGTGGGTGACCTTTGCCAGTGCAGTTCCACAAGTGTAATGTAAAATAAAATATGTCAGATATGTCAGATAGAGCTGATTTTGAAAAAACACGGAAGGATGTGTAGCAGATAAATGATCTACCAAAATCTGAAGGTGCACTCTTTGTAATAATAGAAAATGCTAGTTAATCTTATTTTTTAACAGGTTTACTGCTTAGTGTTGCTACACATCTAATAGGGATTCCACATCGGGCTTTCTGTTTACTGTTGTTCCGCTCCTAATAAACTGGGCTGTTTTATACAACGCTGTATAATAAGAGTTTGAAATTTGGGTAATAAAACAACGTGAAGGGGTCGTTCACCTTTGCAATGATTGATGACCTCAATGTGAAAAAGCAGCCCTAGGCAGAATAAATATAAAACTTAGCCCTATTTCTTTTAAACATAGTAATGGGCTGCCTAATAATATCTTGTTTTAATACAAGAAGTTGGAATGTGGAAAATAAAATCAGGTAAGCGGTCATGGACCCTCTTGTAATGACTGGTGATCCCCGATGTGAAATCAGTTCTGGACAGAATACAGTACATAAATACAAATTTCAGCCCTTTTGCAACAAGGCTCATACATATTGCCTCTGTGTCACTTGTAGTGTCTACTGTTGTGGTTTCTAAAGCTGATTTTTGTGTACATATAAAACAATTTTATTAGAAAAAATGTTTTCAAAATTAACTAAATGAATATTGTTAATTAATCAGCTTAAAGGAAAAAGCTTCAAGCACGATTCTCTGTCAAACTCACTGTTTTGTATAATTGATTAATACTGGTGTATGGAATTTCGTTAATTATGCGGGGTATTTAAACAGTGATGTTTGATGATTGACTCCACCCCCTGAGGGAGACCCACATGGTTGGGTTGATAAGTAGGGGTGTTAGTCCTGGTAATGACGTAAACATACCAGGATACACTGTCTACAGGAGGGACAGAGAGGGTAAAAGAGGAAGAGGAGTAGCTCTTTACATAAGGGAAGGAATCAAAGCAACAGAACAAAAGGGAAAACAGGGAGGAGAAGAAGCACTGTGGGTAAATTTGGAGACCTGCATTGGCACCACAATCTGCACAGGGGTTGTATACAGACCCCCTTCTCAGGGTGAGGAAATAGACAAGGAAATGATAGAAAGTATACTTAGAATGGCAGAAAAAGGGGAGATATTGCTGATGGGTGATCTGAATATGCCAGATGTTAACTAGAGTGCAGTTGCAGCAGCCACTTCGAAGAGTGGGGTTATTCTAGATGCCCTACAGGGGGCATGCCTTAGACAGCTAGTATTGGAGCCCACTCAAGAGGGAGCAATCTTAGACCTGGTTCTCTCAAATGGAGATGAAGAGAGGATCACAGATGTGAGAAGTGGCCATCTGGGAACCAGCGACCTATCGAACAGTATGTTCTCAATAATAAACACAGCAATAGAGCAAGCCATACAAAAGGCAAAGGTACTGGACTTTAGGAGGCTGACTTTTCCTAAAATGGGTGAGTGCCTAAGGAATGCACTAGCAAATGGGCAGGAAGGAGGGGTGGAAGAACAATGGGGAATAATAAAACTGCCATCACAGAGGTAACAAGCTTTGTGTGAAGCAAATAAACAAAACGAAACGATGTAAGAAACCACTATGGTTCTCAAAGGAAGTAGCAGTGAAGGTTCAAGAGAAAAGAAAGCATTCAGGGAAGTACAGAATCACAGAAGGAGCAGGACAGAGAACTGTACTCAGTTAAAGTAAAAGGAAGCTGGAAGGCAGTCTGAACAGCAAAGGCCCAAACCGAGTGAAAAGATAGCCAACCCAGTTAAGAAGGGGATAAAACCTTTATAGGTACATCAGGGAACGAAGGAAGACCAAGGAGGGATAGTAAGGCTTAATAAGGGGGGGCAGAGGTGACTGTGAAAAGGCAGAGATACTAAACAAATATTTTTGCTCAGTATTTACAAAGGAAGAGGGGAGGTACCTAAAACAAACAGTAGAAACACTCTGGATACAGAAGTTGATACCAGCTCATTTACAGAAGAAAGGGTTCTGAAAGAACTTTAAAACTGAAGGTGACAAAGCAATGGGGCCTGATGGGATTCATCCCAGAATTCTAAATGAACTAAGGGTAGAATTAGTGACATCACTGACTACCCCTCTTTAACAAATCATGGAGGATGTGGGTGGTGCCCCGAGGACTGGAGGAGGGCAGATGGATTCCTCACAAAAGTGGGAGCATGGCAGAAGCAGGAAACTACAGACCTGTTAGTTTAACCTCAGTGGTAGGGAAAAGATGGAATCACTTGAAGGAAAGAACTGTTGAGTATCTAGAGGCCAGAGGGTACAGGACCCAAGGCAGCATGGATTCACAGGGAAGGTCATGCCAGACAAATCTGATAGATTTCTTGATGGGTGACCAAAGTAGTAGATCAGGGAGGGCTGTGACATGGCTACCTAGACTTTAGCAAGGCATTTGACACAGTCCCACATAAAAGATTAATATAGAAGTTGGCTAGTCTGTGAGTTGGTCCCAAGATGACAGCCTGGGTTAAAAATTGGTTGGAGAATAGGACACAGAGAGTAATAGTAAATGGAGTCGACGCTGAAGAAAGGGGGGTTACTAGTGGGGTACCGCAGGGTTCAGTATTAGGACCGGTCCTCTTCAATGTCTTTATAAGCGACATTGCAGAGGGACTGGAAGGAAAAGTATGTCTCTTTGCAGATGACACAAAGATCTGCAACAGAGTTGATGCACAAGGTGCACAACCACTGTTTTTGACTCCACGACCTCCTCCGGAAGGTCGTTCCATGCATCCACAACCCTCTCTGTGAAAAAATACTTCCTTAAATTACCTCTGAGCCACCCCCCTCTATCTTCAAATTGTGCCCCCTTGTTCTGCACACCTCTTTTTTTGAAAGATGCTACCCTCTTGGACTTTGTTGATTCCCTTGAGGTACTTGAAAATTTCTATCATGTCCCCCCTCCTCCTTTCCTCGAGGCTATACATTAAGCTCCTTAAGTCTCTCCTCATATGTTTTCTGGTGCAGACCCTGCACCATTTTAGTTTTCCTCCTCTGGACTGCTTCCATCCTGTCTATGTCTTTGTGAAGACTGGGTCTCCAGAACTGCATGCAGTACTCCAGATGGGATCTGACCAGCTGTCTGTACAGAGGGATAACAACTTCCTGTTTTCTACTGGTGATGCCTCTCCCTATGCATCCCAGTATCTCCCCAGCCCTCCTTACTACCATCTCACATTGCTTGCCCACCTTTAGGTCATCTGATATGACTACCCCCGGTCCCTTTCCATTTTTGTTGTTATTAGTATCTCACCCCCCATTGTGTACTCTTCCCCTGGGTTTTTGTTTCCCAGGTGCATTACCTTGCACTTCTTAGCATTGAATCTAATTTGCCATACATTTGATCATTCCTCTAACCTTGTCAAGTCCCTTCTCATCCTTTCCACCCCATCTTGTGTATCAGCTCTGTTGCAGATCTTTGTGTCATCTGCAAAGAGGCATACTTTTCCTTCCAGTCCCTCTGCAATGTCATTTATAATGATATTGAAGAGGGAAATAAGGATACAATTACAATCTCTCAAAAATTATGGATGGTTAGGAGCACGGGGTCCAGGTGGCCCTGCATTCCCACATGCAAATAAGCCTATGATTATACTCTCTCAAAAAGTAAAGAAATTGCAAAAAAAAACTCATTAATGTACCTTTAGGGTTCCCTACAATTATACTTTCTCAAAAAGTAAGGAAATTCTCTGCAAAAAAAACTTTCTTAATGTACCATTAGGGTTCCAGCAACAAAAGTTGGTAAATGGGGTCTTTGGGTGTCCAAACCTAAGACCCCACCCCCAACCCTGGTTTCAAATCCTAACACCCCACCCCCACCCTGCATGCAGGAACAAGCATGGGGGTGCCTTGGGGTTGTCAATCCTAATGTTCAATCCATTATCCTATCCTATACTATACCCATCTCAGCTTACTTACTCACGGAATGGGTGAGTGTTAGGGTTGACAGCCCCAAGGCACACCCCTATGCCTCTTTCTGCATGCAGGGTTGGGGTGAGCTGCTAGGGTTGGAAACTGAGGGTGGGGTGGGATCTTAGAGTAGGGCAGCAAACTTACAGGATAAGCTCATTCACAGTAGACTGCCCTCTGACTCTGAACAAGCTATATCACAGAATTGGCTGGTGACCAGAGGGGATACACAAATGTGAAAAATGTAATATTTGTGAATAATGTGTACTGGGAAAAAGTTTTACAAATTCAAGTGACACTAGTGAGAAAATTGAAATTTGAGACTTTATTATATGGGACACCCACTTTGTGATTTATGTGCTGTGGTGCTCCTGCAATGTGTTATATGTAGGGCATACTCTCAGGGTCTTAAAAACTCATATGCAAGAACTAATCAGGTCCATTATCAACCAACTGTCAGACAAACCAGTTGGATTACATTTTTTGAACTTTCATAATTCAGATCCCAAATGTTTTAAGTTTATGGGCATTGAACATGTGCCATTTAACAAGTTTGGAGGGCATAGAGCTAACTTACTGCTACAAAAAGAGAGCCAATGGATTTTTAAACTCCACAGCATGAAACCCACGGGGATCATCAATGATTGGGACCTGAAACCATTTTTAAACAAAAAAGTAAGTCTAGCAGGAGTAATTGCTTGCCACTCTGCTTTGTAATCCTAACAGAGTTTGCTTTGGTCCTTGATTGTGCTTTTTGACTAAGTTTTAAAAGGATGCAATTAATCTTTAAAATTAGCAAGTCTTTGAAAATCAATTAAATCAAGATCTAGTAAGACCTACTTATAAATATTGAATAATCTAAACCCTTTGTTATGTCTCTGTTGTTGCAGGCTTCTTCTGCAGCTCTATGTTAACACGCAACATGTGGATCCCCATGAAATTAAGGCAAGCCAGGAATATCAGGGTGATCACATATAGTGGTGTTTCTTAGTGTGCCCTCTATGTGTGTACTGGCTTACTAAATGAAGTATTGATTTAATCTTGAATTCAGTATATAAATTTATAACAGTGGCTGTGACTAGTGAATGAATCACAGAACTTGCCAGTTTTTTAAATTAAGTTTGCATTGTGTATTAACTGATAATAGTATATATTTTTTTGTTTTAAACTGTATTGTTGTCACCTTTGCACAAATTATTTTTATCATGTTACTGTGATTAATTGATTTCATCTGATCTCTGTTATACCTTGGGGGAGTTTACAAATGATGATGAACTTGCTCTAGTCACATCTCTTGATGAAAGCAGTTCGCTGAACTGCTGGGGTTGTAGGCACTTGCCTGAGGTGCTGTTTGCCATAATAAATATCTTATTTTGAAGCATTTTGGATGTCCCATGGCTGTTCTTGACAAGGAATGTTGTTTTCTTTGGTAACATTTAACAAAAACTGGCAGCACTGGTGTTCAGTGGGCAGGATCAAACAATCTCATGCAGCAGATTTAGTAAAGAACTGGTTGTGCCAGTGTTTGGGTGGTAGGCAGGATCACACAGTGCCACACAGGGATTTAGCAGGAACAGGAGGTGATGGTGTTTTTGGGGGGGTGGTATCACACAGTGCCACTAAGCAGCTTTAACATGAACAAGCAGGCTCTCACAGTGCCACAGAGGGGATTTAGCAAGAAGAGGCAGTGATGGTGTTCAGGCAGTAGGCAAGATCACACATTCCCACAGAGCGGATTTCGCAAGAACAGGCAGTGATGGTGTTTTCTGGGCAGGATCACAGCGTGCCACTGAGAGGCCTCAGCAAGAACTCACAGTTTGATTCAGTGGACAGGATCACACAGTACACAAGGTTGACAACATCCAAAGAAAGGCAAGGAATAGAATTCTCTTATCCGACATGCACAAATATGGGGGTTCAATGTCAGGATTACATTCACTCCCCCACTCCCTTCTGGTACAGTATGAACAGAGTGACATATTGTACCAGATAAATAAACCCAAGAGCAAGCTCTGGGAACAAAATTAATATTTCAGTACACAACGATGTATACTGTGCCGAATACTTCATGCAGAACTGCTGGCATTTTAATGTTTATTTTGTGGGGGAGAGGTTGGGATACGTGCATGTGGATACCCCCACACACACATACTACACAGGACAGGAGCACTGCAGTTTCACTTTCCAAGTAAAATGTGTGTGAGTTAAATGATTCTTTTTTTTTAGCCAATCATCCTGTCCTTTTTGCATCAGGTTGAACATCATTCTTGCTTACTTTCTTATGGACCCTAACTTGATTTACATAAACAGAACACATGACTTGTTCAGTATAATATTTTGGTTGGTGCTGGGTAAACAACTGAATTGTACTGCTTTAATTCTTTCATGACTTGAGGCAAAATCCATTTAATTTTGTTGTAAATATTATCCTTTGCTTTCTTCAGACAGAATATATGGAATCCACAACCCACAAAACTATACTTTTTATTTTAGAATTTTGTGGTTGGATATGGCACACTGAACCAAAACTAATTTTAGGTGCATCCTGGGAGCACCAAGGTTTAATGACTTGCTCAGGGTCACACAGTTTGCAAATGGAGGTTGTGGGAGTCAAACACATTTCTGCTGGGTCCCCAGAGTCACAGGCTTAGTACTCTAACCTATAACTGATATTGCCTCAGGACAGGCTGTAAGGGGCTATAAAGTCTAGCCAACAGCTGACTTATGCCTAAAACTTCTCAAATCCTTTTTTTAAAGCAAAATACTTCTCTTAGCTCTCAGTTGTTTGCCATGAGTTTCCCAAAATGAATGATTTTCAAAACTGCTATAATAAACAGATTTCACAAAACAAAAGTAGTTTGCCTTATCTAAAGGGTTACTTAGAAAGTTAATTTTTATTTATTTAGTTATGTATTTATTTATCACAATTTAGAAACCTATGTTAACACAGCAGAAGACTAAGTATTATAAGTCAGATTACTGAAATAAGTAAATTATAAAACATGTTACCAGTATCACTTACTATTCTGGAGAGACAGGTAAGCTGCAGGTCAAACTCAAAGTAAAAAAGGGCAGTGCACCAGTTCTACAAAGGTAAGAGACAAAGACAGATCTCTGAGATGATCAAGGAAGGTTCAGTTGGATCCAGAACTCATCCCTGGATCAGGTTTGTTTGTAGCAGAAGGTGAGCTCCAAATACATTTACTGCAGCTTTATTCAGACTCGGGCCCAGACCCAGGCTAGATCCCCCATCCAGCTGCCATGTGTGTGTGGTGGGGGAGGATAACACAGAGTGCTACAAGTGGCTTTAGCAACAAAGGGCTGTACCAGTATTTGGGGGATGGAGTGTGCAGGATCACACCGAGTGAACTAGAGTGACTTTATCCAGAGTCAGTGGTTCCAGTTATGGGGGAGGGGGGTGAGAGCAGCAGCTTTAGCAAGAACTGGCAGTGCAGGTGTTCTGTGATACCAGTATGTTTGCTTATTATTCACCTGTCAAGCAAACATCTAGAAATTTAAGATCTCTTGATAAAGCTAAGAAATGTCATACCAAATGTACTTGCAATTCCTGAAATGTTATGCTAGAATTTTACTAAAGTGAGTTCACATGTGTGGCACTCAAAACTAACAACTGAGACATCGACTGAGTGGTGGTCAGTCATGTGGTGCTAGAAATTGTCTGGAATGCGTTCCATACTTTTGGTCAACCTGTAAGAAACTATGGCAGAATCAGGAGACAGTTGTTACTTTAAAGGGAAGGATGGGTATCCCATAGTATAACCCCCAAGGGTATGCACCAGCTGTATGCTCTATAACTGCACATGGTCTGTGTCACTGTCATTAGAGGAGGTTTTTGCTATGGCCTATATCACTGTGAGAGGGTAGTTGTATACCTGCCGACAGTAGTAATCTCCAGCATCTTCAGTCTGAACATTGCTGATTGTAAAGGTGTAGTCTGTTCCAGAACAACTGCCACTGAACCGATCTGGGACTCCAGAGGGACGGGTACTAGCACTATAGATTAGGAGCTTGGGACTTTGTCCAGATTTCTGCTGGTACCAGGCTATGTTGCTGGAAATGCCTGAACTGGCTTTGCAGGTAATAGTGACAGTTTCTCCTGGTAACACAGATTTAGAGAGCGGAGACTGAGTCATCACAATGTCCCCTTTGGAATCTGCATAGAAAAAAAATGGTAAAATGCTATTGTTAACACCTAAACAGCTGAGCACATAAATGGTAACTTTTAGTATTCTGGCTTCTTAAATAGTACAGTACTGTAATTCCACCACATTCCAAAGACTAAAACGTATAACAGTATTAGAGCTAAACAGTTTAAGACGAGACTTTCAGTTTAACTTATGAATATGTTTCTGTTCTTACTCTGAATATACATCAACACTGCCCAGGCAAAGTAAATGAAGCAGATCATTGTGCTTTTCTCTCTGTAACTGGTTGAGTAAACAGGGACTGTAACAAGTTCAATGCTTTAAAAATCCTCAGAGCAGAAAATGAGGGCTGTTTATGCAAAGCACATTGTCTATTCAAATTGTTATTTTTAATTTGGAGGTGGAACTTAGAGATCAGGATTTCTTCAGTCTGTGCTTTAGGGTCACAGAACACACACCTTGCAGTTAATGGCTTTTCTAAAACATTTTATAAAGTGATGTAGTTTTTATGATTTACATAAATAGCATGTGTTTTAATAGAATGTCCATGAAATGTATCCTACTCCTTTAAACTACAAGAAGAGGGTGGTACCATAAATGTATTTCAATGCAGTGGCTAATATTACATCAGGCATTGTCTCCCTCCATGAAGTAATTTAGAAATGTTCAAAGCCCTTGGAAAACTGTATCATTCATGCTGATTTATGCTGATTGTGAAACAAAAGTTGGGACATTTAAAAATCAATATTTCAAAACATTTAAATATAACAATATGGGATAGAAATCAAAATGTACCCAAAACTAAGAAATCTGAGCCAAGCAGCTGAATCAAAATGCAGTAGCTCACTGCTGCTTATTTCACTAATGTACTATAAAGTGAAAACGGACATATCAACTCACAGGTCTATTACATATATAAACCTCATGCCAGCAGTGAACGAACTATGCCACACCAACGTGGTAAGCATATCTGATGTATTTTATTATTTGGTAAATGGTTAAGGCCAACTGGGCACAAAGCTCATATCCAGGGGTGACCTGGGAGCACAGGGAGGAAAATCCTCTCTGTTATGATAAGTGCAGTGCAATGGGACCTCACCACTAAGGAACATCCATTCCTCAAATATAATACATTGTTAGAAGGGGCAACAAATTACCTTCTAGAAATGTAGGGTTGATGGGTCCATAATGCATGGTCCGGGAAATAAGCAGTCCCAAAGTGGACTTTATCAGAGCCAAGAATGGAAATTTTAGGATGTGGTGGTGAGATGCAAAAATTAATGACTCTAAACTTCAGTTCTAAACCACCAATGCAAAAAGGCCTGTAAAGCAATTTATTAGAGCAGCTTCCAATGGAAGTCATTTAACCAAGGAAGGGTGAACCGAGGGGTGGGGTTGAGGGGCAGAAACAAGATTTTTCAAAAATGTCCTTCCTTACTGTGCAATTTTCATTTCAATAACATGGTCTACCAAATTATCTAATTTGAATAAATAGTGCCAGCAATCAAATGTAGAATCTTTAGTTATTAAAACTGTGAGTATGTGTTCATATATTTTCCTAGACTGCTCTTCTTACTCTAGCCTGTTATACTGTGGTCTGTAGTCTTACTGCTTGTTATAGCTCAGTTAATTTAATTGTAGAAGCTAATTTTAGTAACTGCATTTTTGTGTAGCTGAACTACCTTGTACAGTTCTTAAGAATTAATTTGGACACCAAGTGTGTTATTTTTTTATAACCAAATCTGCCTTTTACAGTTTTAGAAACTCTACCTTCTCTGCTATTCCCTTCTCTCCTCTCAACCCTGCCTTGCTTTTTACCTGTTAATTAAGTCCTCCTCTGAACCTATGATATCTTCTCTGCTAACCATCCACTCCTCTCGACCCCACCCACTTCTTTTCTTCTCTGTAATCCCTGCCCTGAAGTAACGTGTATTTAAACCTGCCCTCCCTTGTCCCCAGGTTGCTTGGCCCTGAACGGGCAGGACTCCCTCTAAGAATCACGCAGGCAGTTCCTGTCAAAGCTGCTGCTGCTCATCGCTCGACCCTATTTCTGGGGTTGCCACTGGAAGGTCGCTGAAAAAGAGCAGCAGTTAAGGAGCCAAACCACTCCACTAATCCACCTCCCGACTGGAGCAACCACTTTCCTAGGGGCCTCCGCAGTCAGGTAAGCCTGGAGTGCCTACCAAACCTGCTCAAAATAATATTTACAGCCAGTGCTTTGCACCTTCTCCCACCCCCTTCCTCCCACCCTAGCTGGAGTCTTACTTTTATAGCTCTCTGTGGTTTGTGGTCGGCTCCACTAATACACCCAACCAGAGCAACTGCTCACCTAGGGGCTGCCACAATCAGGTACCCTGGAGCACCACTTGACCCAATCAGAATAATTTGTCCCACCAGCTCTTGTGCCTGCCCCCTAACTCTTACTTTTATAGCCTCTGTGGACTGTAGCTGGACTCTTACTTTTGTAGCTCTCTTTACTTTTATAGCTCTTTGTTCCAGTCAGTATGGCTAACAGTCTATTTTACCATTTGCTCCTTATACTTACTGAACATTAGGGCACTTCCTTTCTATGTTCTGTTCTTGGTAAAGCCACTCTTCAGTTTACTGTGCTTTCCTAATCCTATTACTCTTACTTTTATGCCTAACAAACTCCTGCTCCTCTAACCATCAGTTTGACACTACTCTTATCAAGGCCTCACTGCCCACTTGCCCACTTGCCTCAGTATCTCCACTACAAAGTTATCTGATTTTACATTCTCTAACCTGCTTCTTATGTCTCACAGGTGCCACAATTTCACCCCCCTTTTACTCCCTAGGTACTTTATCTACCTTGCTGTTAGTACCATTAAAAATGCACTCATAGCCATCTATTTCTACCACCTCCCATTGTCCATTGTAAGGTCTGATACTGCCTACTCCTGGCTCTCTTACTGTTGGAAGATGTCAAAACAAACCCTGGCCCTCTGGCTCAATACTCACATTCTGATGCAACCTGGACCAAAGTGAAGGTTCTACGTGCTGCACACATTACCATTAGAGCCTACTATGTAACTTTGCTGATCTTGAGGCCTGGGTGGCTCTCTATCACCCTGATGTTCTCTGTTTATTTTAAACCTGACTCAAGCTATCCATACTGGATTCTTTACACTCCCTACCTAACTATAATTTAATTAGGTGTGACAGACAGTCTCCTAAGCGAGGTGAGGGAGTTGCAATTTTTTACAAAACTCATCTTAATATATCAATCACTAATATTTAGTGAATCTACCACTGGCTGGAAGCTGCGATACTGAACATAGGATTTGCAAGAAAGCAAGTTGTGCTCACAACAGAGGGAGGTGAACCTTACAATTGTCTTTGATTTGTAGCAGATATTCTGCAGGTGGAGGCTACTTCTAACTGAAAGGTGAAATAAGGAACTTTGAATTATCAGGAAAAGACAGTCTTTCAAGCAACAGAGGGAGGTGGATCTAGCTTTATGTTTGTTACAATTCTTAAGATTTTCATTGCAGGAAGAGTTTAAAGCACAGCTGACTTATTTTGGGGCTGACTGCTTTCAGAGCACAAACCACCAGGCTGTTTTGGGGCTGGGGAGGTTTACCTGTGTCTGACTTGGATGTCTGAAATTTTCTCTGTTTGATTACCAGGGAATTTTCTCTGTCAAATTGTTGTGTAGGGCATCTTGCTAACAGGAAGGCACTCATCGAGTGGTAGGTCAGAGCTTTTAGCTGATTGTTTTGTGAGGGCACAGTTTAGGCTCAACCCCTTCCCACCCTCACCCCACCCACCCCTGGAAATAGTTCCTTTATACCGGAGTTCTGACATCATTTCCTCAAGAGTGCAAGGTGCATATCACTGTCATATCCTCTCTAGCACACTGCACTGATAATATAAGCATACACATTGTATAATATATATTTCTATATAACAAACTAATCACACACACACAAAAAAAAAAGTAGATAAACATGTGGGAGTAGTGCAATGTAATGGCTGTGGGTCACAGTCTTCCGGGAGTCTTTCTGGAGGCTGAGATGCTGCCCTATTTGCAGACAACTCTCTACCCTGAGGGAGGAAGTTGCCCATCTTCAGGCCACACTGGACAGTACTAAGGGAACCTTCCCCCAGGCCACACGGGATGGTCGGAAGGGAACCTCCCCAATCCAGGGAGCACCAGAGCAACCACCACTACCTCAGAGGCTGCAAAGAAAGCACAGCAGTTGAACCACAGTGGGCTCAGGGAGGGTGAGGATGGTGGAACAGAGGCACACCCAGTCAGTTGTTTCACTCCACAATCCATACACCATTCTGTGGGAGCATAGCTCCCCTATGGATGCACCCACAGAGGAGACTAAGGAGGCTGAGGACAACTGTCACAAGGGAGGCCCACAGAAAGGAGACAGAGGACACTACATGGAAAGGAAGCAGCTCCTGGTGGGCTACTCAATTATTAGGGGCATAGAACTTGGGGGAGCAGGGAGAACTGAAGTAAGGTACCTGCCTGGTGCCATGGCTTGGAGGGACAGGAAGCGCATCCTCAGGATCATGAGAACACCAGCACGGGAGTCTGAGCTGGATGTCATTGTCCACCTAGGGACAAATGACTTGGCTCATCATGAGATTAGAGCAGTGCAAAAGGACTTTGTAGAATTGGGGAGGGGCCTAAGACAAGTAGCACACACAGCATCCTTCTCTGAGGTGCTGCCTGTCAACAGCATGAGTGAGACGAGGGTACTTTGCACCATGCAGTTTAAAGAATGGTTGAAAACATGGTGTGGAGCACAGGGGTTTGGCTTCATTGGGGACTGGGGTTCCACCTGGAGGGACACCAGCCTATACTGGCAGGATGGTCTGCTTCTGTCCAGGAAGGGAACAAGTCTTTTGAGCAATCGGTTTAAATGCTTCATTGGCAAGCTTTTAAACTAGTCAAGGGGGGAGGCACTGATAAGCAGCAGGAAAATCCCAGCCTCTCCCTACAAAACTGGGTACTAAATGAGAAAAAGACCGAGGTAGAAAGGTCAGTGAAGATGCTGCAAAAGAAGGTAAAGCCATCAAAAAATGGAGAGCAATGAGTACTAATGCCAATAGTCTGAGTAACAAGCTTTCTGAATTAGTGGCCTTGATGGAGGAGGAACATCTGGATATCGTGGCAGTCACAGAAACATGGTACACACAAACCATGACTGGGACATAAACATACCAGGATACATTATCTACAGAAGGGACAGGGAGGGTAAAAGAGGAGGAGGAGTAGCTTTTTACATAAGGGAGGGAATCAAAGCAACAGAACAAAGGGAAAACAGGGAGGAGAAGAAGCACTGTGGGTAAATTTGAGACCGCAATGGCACCACAATCCACACAGGGGTTAGATACAGACTCTTCTCAGGGGAGGAAATGGATGAGGAAATGATAGAAAGAATACTTAGAATGGCAGAAAAAGGAGATATTGTTGATGGGTGATCTGAATATGCCAGATGTTAACTGGAGTGCAGTTGCAGCAGCCACTTAAGAGTGGGTTATTCTAGGATGCTCCTACAGGGGCATGCCTTAGACAACTAGTATTGAGCCCACTCGAGAGGGAGCAATCTTAGACCTGGTTCTCTCAAATGGAGACGAAGAGAGGACCACAGATGCAGAAGTGGGTAACCATCTGGGAACTAGCGACCATCAAACAGTATGGTTCACAATAAACACAGCAATAGAGTCAAGCCATACAAAGGCAAAAGTACTAGACTTTAGGAGGGCTGACTTTGCCAAAATGGGTTAGTGCCTAAAGAATGCACTAGCAAATGAGCAGGAAGGAGGGGTGGAAGAACAATGGGGAATAATAAAAACTGCCATCACAGAGGTAACAAGCCTTTGTGTGAAGCAAATAAACAAAACGAAACGATGTAAGAAACCACTATGGTTCTCAAAGGAAGTGACAATGAAGGTTCAAGAGAAAAAGAAAGCATTCAGGAAGTACAAGGAATCACAGAAGGAGCAGGACAGAGAACTGTATCAGTTAAAGCAGAAGGAAGCTGGGAAGGCAGTCAGAACAGCAAAAGCCCAAACCGAGGAAAAGATAGCCAACTCAGTTAAGAAGGGGGATAAAACCTTTTATAGGTACATTAGGGAGCGAAGGAAGACCAAGGGAGGGTTAGTGAGGCTTAATAAAGGGAAGGAGGGTGGGCAGAGGGTGACTGTGAAAAGGCAGAGATACTAAACAAATATTTTTGCTCAGCATTTACAAAGGAAGAGGGGGGAGACTAAAAAACAGTAGAAACACTCTGGATACAGAAGTTGATACCAGCCCATTTACAGAAGAAAGGGTTCTGAAAGAACTTAAAACTGAAGGGGACAAAGCAATGGGGCCTGATGGGATTCATCCCAGAATTCTAAAAGAGCTAAGGGTAGAACTAGTGGACACCACTGACCACCCTCTTTAACAAATCATGGGAGGATGGGATGGTACCCAAGGACTGGAGGAGGGCAGATGTGATTCCCCTTCACAAAAGTGGGAGTAGGGCAGAAGCAGGAAACTACAGACCTGTTAGTTTAACCTCAGTGGTAGGGAAAATGATGGAATCACTTCTGAAGGAAAGAATTGTCGAGTATCTAGAAGCCAGAGAGGCACAGGACCCAAGGCAGCATGGATTCACAGTGGGAAGGTCATGCCAGACAAATCTGATAGATTTCTTTGACTGGGTGACCAAAGTAGTAGATCAGGGAGGGGCTGTGGACATGGCCTACCTAGACTTTAGCAAGGCATTTGACACAGTCACAATAAAAGATTAATATACAAGTTGGCCAGGCTGGGAGTGGGTCCCAAGATGACAACCTGGGTAAAGAATTGGCTGGAGAATAGGACACATAGAGTAATAGTTTATTTTATTTAGCTTTTGTTGACCGGGTAAGTGCACTAGACAAATCCTGCCTATTTTCAGGCACGACCCGGGGGAAGGGGATACAGATGAATGCCAACTGACCTTGAACCAGATTAAGCTGCTGGTGGTATTTTTAGTGAATGAGGGAAATTTGGCCAGGACACCGGGGAAATTCCCCTACTCTTTTCGAGAAGTGCCATGGGATCTTTAACATCCACCTGAACTACCACCAATCCAGGCAGATGGGACCTCGGTTTAACGTCTCATCCAAAAGACGGCACCTCAGAAGTGCAGCACCCCTCTCATGCTGCACTAGTGTCAGTACTGGGATATTAACCCAAGTGCCAGATGTGGGAACTGAACCCACAGCCCTCTGATCTCCCGGCCTCAGAGGCGAGTGTGCTACCTGCTGAGCCACTGACACTGACAACACCTCTTTGCACACCTCTTTTTTTGAAAGATGCTACCCTCTTGGACTTTGTTAATTCTCTTGAGGTACTTGAAAGTTTCTATCATGTCCCCCCTCTCCCTCCTTTCCTCAAGGCTACACATATTAAGCTCCCTAAGTAAATGGAGTCCACTCTGAAGAAAGGGGAGTTACTAGTGGGGCACCGCAGGGTTCAGTATTAGGACCGGTCCTCTTCAATGTCTTTATAAGCGACATTGCAGAGGGACTGGAAGGAAAAGTATGTCTCTTTTCAGATGACACAAAGATCTGCAACAGAGTTGCGCCATGGTGGGGTGGAAAGGATGAGAAGGGCCTTGTAAGGTTAGAGGAATGGTCAAATGTGTGGCAGCTTAGATTCAATGCTAAGAAGTGCAGTAATGCACCTGGGAAACAAATACCCAGGGAAGAGTACACAATGGGGGTGAGATACTAACAACAACAAAATGGAAAGAGACCTGGGGTAGTCATATCAGATGACCTAAAGGTGGGCAAGCAATGTGAGAGGGCAGCAGGGAGGGCTGGGGGGATACTGGGATGCATAGGGAGAGGCATCACCAGTAGAAAACAGGAAGTTATTATCCCTCTATACAGACAGTTGGTGAGACCCCATCTGGAGTACTGCGTGCAGTTCTGGAGAGACAATTTCCACAAAGACATAGACAGAATGGAAGCTGTTCAGGGGAGGGCAACTAAAATGGTGCAGGGTCTGCACCAGAAAACATATGAAGACAGACTTAGGGAGCTTAATATGTGTAGCCTTGAGGAAAGGAGGGAGAGAGGGGACATGATAGAAACTTTCAAGTACCTCAAGGGAATTAACAAAGTCCAAGAGGGTAGCATCTTTCAAAAAAAGAGGTGTGCAAGAACAAGGGGGCACAATTTGAAGATAGGGGAGGGGCTCAGAGGTAATTTAAGGAAGTATTTTTTCACAGAGAGGGTTGTGGATGCATGGAACGGCCTCCGGAGGAGGTTTTGGAGTCAAAAACAGTGGTGGAATCTGCCATGCATGGGACAGTCATAAGGCAATTCTAGGGGTGGGGTAGGAAGAAGTAGGCTGCTGGTTATCTAGGATCTGCAGCTTATCCATTAGGTAGGGAAATGGGCAGACTGGGTGGGCCAAGCGGTCCTTATCTGCCATCAAATTCTATGTTTCTATGTTTCTATGTTACCCTAACCCTCCTTCATGGTTGATTGGTACTCATAATAGGAAAATTTCTAGATTCCAAAGGTCACATCTGCTATAAATAAATAAGAATAAAATAGTTTTCTGGGGTTTGCTTTTTGTACATCTCTAAAGTAGTGTACTCACATCACAAAAAAATCCTTTTCCTGCATGACTCATGCTGTAACCTTCCTGTGATATTGCAGGCTCCATCTGCAAAGGCACTGGAAGATGAAAACAAGGAAGTAAACTGAACTGCTGTATGAATTCTTCAGTTTGGTATTCGACTCAGAAATGGTCCCCATAAGCTTAACTATTAGGCCTTGTGGATTTACTTACTTGTTAATCAACCTTTTATTTATCACAAAATGGTAATATTCATTGCATGCTTAAAATAGAAAATAGAGTTAGAACTGGCATTTCAACATGGTGTCTTCAGGAATTATCTAAAGAGGAAAAGCAACGTTAACTTTGTTTTTTTCTCTTTTAGATTATTCCTGAAGAAGACCCATGGTTGAAACATCAGTTCTAACTCTATTTTCTATTTTCAACATGCCTTTAATATTACCATTTTGTTTTTTTTTTCAGACCATACACTGATGTAGCAACTTGTTTTTTTGTTTTGTTTTTCTGTTTATTTTTTTTATTTATCTCCTAAGGGAATTGTTTTCTTAGCCTTTTAGCCTTTGATTTTAGATTCTGGTTCTCCAAACTCTGTGAACTTTCTGCAAATTCATTGTTTGTTTTTATTTATTTGTCTGCACAGGCCATCAGTTTGGGAGCAGGACCAAATAACAGTAAGTCTTGCTAGAGTTTTAGAGAAGGTTGTTCTATAATAACCAGGACTGAATCTTATAGATGTCGATGTTGAGCTGAGAGTTAATATCTGCCACATTATTGGATTTTGTGTAAAGCCCCATATCATTGGCATAAAGCAGGGTGGCATGTAAGGCAGGAACCATAGAGATATTATTGGTAAAAATGGTGAAAGGTAGCAGACCCGGTATGGAGCCTTGAGGGACTTCAGAGATATATAATTGTGGTATGGTCAGATTTAGGATTTGTTTACACTGCCGACTTGCCAGCGCATCAACCTATGCACACTGATTGATGCACCACAAAGTCAGCTGTGTAGACACTTACCAGTGCACCCTAAAAGTGCTTCAGATCCTTTTTTGCTCCAATTCAGGAGTGGGGACATATATTGGCGTGAGCGTGTTAACCTGCGGAGTGAATATTCTGCTACACTCACTCTGATGCAAAGCCTTCTCACCCAGCATCCTCGATTGGTCCCAAGAGTCTCTGCTGGAAACAAGAAGGTATGGCAGAGAGACTGTTGGAAAGTAAGAAAAACAGGAACAATAGCATTGGGATGAAAGTATTTTGTGTAGCTCAGTCCAATGGTTTTTTCCATTTTAAACTGAGTCAGTGTGTATTATTTCTTGTTCATTGTTCCTAATTAGGGTATACATCTTTGGGGTTGGGGATGTCATAAAAGGCAACGCATCACTACCAACATCAGTTGAAAAAACCCGGCCCACTGAATGTACTGTATAGCCCTTCCATGGCACAGCCTGTATCATCATGAGGGTGGGCTGTGTAAACAGTTTATTGACCCAGCAGCAGCTGCCACAGCAGGAAGGAAGCAACGCAAATGCACGAGTACTGTGTCCATGTAAACATGGCTTTAGGCAAATTTACTTTTACAAACTGCTGTCTATCACCCAGATAACTAGAAAACCAGTTTTAGCTCTGATGAAATGCCAGTGGACAACACTTTGGCTTTGAGAATAGTGTGATCAACAAGATCAAATGGCTTTGTCAGGTTAATGAACACTGTTCCAGTGAACATGCCCCTGTCCATGGCTACCTTGGTGTCATTTGTTAACTGGATCAGGCTGTGGTTGCACTGTGACCCTGTCTAAAGCCATGTTGGGCAGGTGATAGCAGTTTATATTTGTGGAGGTGCTCTGTGACCTGTGAGGACCACTAGCTTCTCAAGTATCTTGCTAAAGACAGACACATTTGCTACAGGGTAATTGTTTTCCAATAACTTTGGATCTCCTTTTCTGAAAACTGGTACAGTTTTGTAACCTTCTCTATACTGGGTACTGGTTAGTGATAAATTCAATATTCCAGTTAGGGGAAGCAAGATAGGAAGATAGGAGGCAACAATCTTAAAGAGCAACTCTCTATTGCAATTAAAAGCTTAAAAACACTAGGTTTACAACAATTATGTTGTAGAGTTATTGTTTTCTAGTTCTTTGCTGACTTTTTTTTACTTTCCCCTGCTTTTGGTCTACTAATTATTGTAGATGAAACAGCAATTATTTCACTGAGTCTGAAAGAATGTATCCGACTTTCCCCAACTAACCACACAATTGTTGTTTGTTACATCATAATCTGTTGTCATGGTGAGCACTATGATGCCATAAAGAAAGGCACTGTGAAATCCACAGAGGAGAAGCAAATGTCTTCAAATGTTTCTACAGACATTTTAGATGGACTACTGCTATAAATCTTGGAATGGAACATTGAAATGAAAAGAAATGTATTATCTAGTAGCTGTAACAGCTGAAACATATTATTTGTGAAAGCACATGCCATGTGCAGAGCTACTCTTTAAGAAGTATATTCAAACCCATCACAGTCTACACTGCTGCAGGTATAAACTGATTTCCTAAGGCAAGGCACTTCTTTCTGTGTCACAGCTTCTAAATAGAACATTTTATTTATTTCTTTATTATTTATTTCGTTTTTGTTGACAGGGAAAGGAGGACTAGACAATCCTGCCTATTTTCAGCCTCATCCCGAGGGAGAGAAATACAGATGGATGCCAGCTGACATTGAACCAGATTAAGCTGTTGATGGTATTTTTCAGTGAATGTGGGAAATTTGGCCAGGACACCAGGGAACTTCCCCTACTCTGTGTGGGGGCACTGTTGGACCATGGAGTCATCTGTAGGACTCAGTCATTCTGCTGGTGTACCTGCAGGAAAACGGAGCTCTGCTCCTGCAGGTCCAGCTTTGGAGCCTGATGAACTGAGGACATCTGAACGTTTTGTTACTCTGCCTGTGAATCTCAATGTACCTGACAAATCTTTACCTGCTCAGTCTGCCTCTGCATCATCGGATTTCTTGTCTGCAGATGAACTCTGGTTGAAGTCCCTCCTTGCTGCACATCGGAACCAGGTACTAGCTGTTATGTGATGCTGTTAGCCCTATCAAGTCTGCCTATCCTGGGACATGGACTCTGTCGCATGAATTGGGAGGTATGGAGTCTCTTCCTGTTTTCTCTATGACTGCAGTACATTTGGGCTCCTTAGTGGTGCAGAGTCGGCACCAATCTCCTGTTGCACCAGTCCTACCAGCATTGCACCACACTACATTGGAGTCTTCAGTTCCTGCTGAACTGAATCTAGCTGTGGCTTCTCCACTTTTAGGCTCAGTGGTAGCTTCACCTGATGAAATTGTGAGTAATCTACCTTCTAGACCGTGTGTCTCACCTTTTACTGCGCAGGCTATCTCACCTGTTTTGCCTCCTCCTGCACTGTTACCTTGTTCTAGCCCACTACCTGTCTCTTTGGAGGCCTCCCTGCGAAGTGTTAAGTCTGTTAAGGAGGCAGTATAGCGCAGTGGTCTAAGGCTCTGAGCTGCAAATTTGGTGACATCCAGCAGACCAGACCTGGGTTTAAATCCCACAGCTTCCACTTGCATACTATGTGACCCTGAGCAAGTCACTTAACCTCCTTGTGCTCCCAGGTCACTCCTGTAAAAAAGCTTTCAGCTTAGTGTGCTATACCTGGTTAAACAACAACAAAAAAAAAAAGTGTGGGATGGATACCAGGAGTTTCGCGGCATTGGATACCAGACCCTGCCCATAGCCCGATACCTGGTTGTGATGGGCAATAGTCTCCCTTGGTAGATATGCCTCCACCTTTGCCTGGTAGCCTGGATTTGGATTTACGTGCTGAGGATGTTCAGCATCCTGACATGGATACTACACTACCCGCTAAAGTTCCTTCCTTGCCTCCCTCCTTTTCGGGTGATGAAGGCCCTAGCTCTCAGGGCCCAGCATGGGGTGCTCAAATGGACATAGATGTCCCGCTCCCTGACCCTTCTCCAGACCCTGGGGAAAAAACGAAATATAATTGGGAAGAATTTAATAGGAGGGATACATTTAGGAATTCCCCCCCTCTTCAACAAAGGAATGCGGTCCGCCTTTGGTATATTGAGGGTCTTGATGTAGCTCCTGACCATCTCTATGTGGGAAAATCACTTTTGAAATGATCTCTGGTTTTTTTTTACAAATTCAATTTTTGCTCTAATTCATGTATCTGGTTCTTCCTTATATGACATTAGTTTTCAAAGCCCTTGGGGATTAGATTGTTTCTGGACTAAGTATGATACTCTCAAATACACTGAGTTGTGGCTTCCATTTAGGGTTATCCCACTTACCAGACCCTCTGTTAAAAATGTAACTATTTTGTTTAGGAATGAGAATGTGGCGGTTTGTGATATTATGCATTGGTTGACTAAACACTGTGATGTCTTCGGGTTACCACAGCCTATATTTGACTCTGAACATTTGTGGACTGGAGGTTGACGTTATACAGTGAGACTTAGACATACAAATGTGGGTCCAATACACTTGCCAAATAGTTTGTTTTTAGGTAGGGAACGGGGGCATTGCTTCTATGTGGGGCAACCTCGTGCCAGCTTTAAATGTGGCTCCCCTTCCCATCTCAGTGCTGCCTGTGATAGACTACAGTGTTCCCTTTGTTTATCTTTTGGCCATGCTAGTGCAGATTGTACCTCTGAGCTGAAGTGTAACTTGTGTGAGGAAATAGGTCATGGTTTTAGATCCTGTCCTTGGGCTTCCCATAACAGAAAGGATAGCCCGGACCAGGATGTGAATCATATAATGCACAGAAAAAGGATATTTATGCGTAATCCCTTTCCTCGCATGTTCAGGTGGTTACTGACCCCCCTTTATGTCCTGATGTTGCAGTACCTGCTCCTCAGACAGTGGCTTTCATGTTCAAACCTTCATCTGAACCTCCTTTACAGGAAGTATCTCGACCAGTTGTACAGGATCCTTCCTCTACACCCCCCTTTTCTGGTGTTACTTTGGTTCCTGCTGAACCTGTGATTGTCCCTGACAAAACTCTGGATAATATTATCATGCCCTCTCCTGAGCTTAGTGTTCAGGCAAAGAAGCAGGCTCAAAACAATCACAGGTATGCCAAATTGGCTAAAGCGTCTTCTCCTGGTGGCTCTGTTCCTTTAAGTAATAAATTTGAGGTCCTGTCCCACCACACACAGTCTTCGGATATGGAAGCTGATTCTGATACCTCCTCACAACCTATGGTATCCTCTCATTCTGAGAGTGATAAATCAAAAGAGTTGCCTATGGATACTCGACCTTTGAGGTGGGGTGAGATCCCGAAGGAGAACTAGAAAGGGAAGGGTTACTTGATTTTAACTTATTTCTTTTCCCGTTATCTAGTCCTCTTTCATGGCCATGGCATTTCACCTTACTGTTGCTATCCTCAATGTGAACAGTGTGAAAAGTGCTCGTAGGCGCCTGCGTACTTGTCAATTTTTGAGTGATTTGGCATGTGATATTTGCCTTATTCAGGATACCCATCGCAATATCTTTTCTTTGGTTAATAAGGCCAAGAAGCTTTGGTGATCGGGTCCTTCTTTTTTTTCCTTAGGATTAGACACATGTAGTGGTGTTGGAGTGTTGTTTAGGGGTGATGGATTTCATGTTACCAAGTTGGTTGAACTGCTTATGGGACAGGCTTTAATACTGGATTTTACTTATTTACATAACACCTGGAGATTAATTGTGATTTATGCACCAGTTACAAAGAAAGGTCAAGTAGACCTCTTTTGTGAGTTGCAGCCTTTTTTGTTCACATCCCGCTTTCTCATATGGGGTGGTGACTTTAATTGTGTAGTGCATAAATCAGATGGGGGGCTCTGACTGACAAAGATTTCTGTGATACACATTGTCTCAATCACATTATTGTTCAGGGTCATTTACAGGCTATTTATAGGGTTTGTCACCCTACTGGTGGACATACTTTTTTTAAAGGCTCCTTATCCACTAGGATTGATTATTTTTTTGTCACTGCAGCATTAAGGGTGATTAAGGCTTAAACCATTCGTGTGGAGATTTCGGACCATAAGGTGGTAACTGCCACATTAGGGGTAGACCCTCATGCTAAACTGGGGCAGGGATATTGGAAACTGAATTCTTTATTGTTACTTGATGACAGGTTTTTGGCCCAAGTTCATGATTTGTTGAAAGCTCATATGTCACTATCAGGACTTTCCGAAGATTTGTTAGATTGGTGGCTTCTCACTAAAACTGAAATCTCCGGTCTGGCTAGGAGAACGTCTAAATATGCTGCAGCGACTAAATATAAGAGATATTTGTCTTTATGTATACAGTTGGAAACTTTATATTCAGCTATAGATTCCCAAGGTTTATCTTTGACAGCACAGGTACAGAATCTTAAAAAGGAAATGGCTGCATTACAATATACTAGAGCTACCTCCCTGTTGCATGAACATAGGGTCTGTTCTGCTAATAAATATGCTTTGGGGGATGTATTGGATTGTAGTCATAGGCGTTCAGTGGAATGCCTTCTGACGGAAGTTGTGGATACTGCTGGTAATAGTTACACTGCATTTCAGGATATCTTGCTGGCAGTCTCCTCGAATTTTTCTGTTTTATATGCTGCATCTCCAGTGTATAGCACTGGTGCAGAGCAGTTCCTTTCCTCTCTCCATATTGCCTCTTGTTCTGATATACTATTAAAAGGCTTTAATTGCTCCAATTAGTGTAGATGAGGTTAAAAGGGAAATTTCCTGTTTACAGAACAACACAGCACCTGGTATTGATGGCTTGCCCACAGAATTTTATAAAACATGTAGTCCTTTGGTTTGTGATGTGCTCACAGTAGTATTTAATTGGGTTTTGCAACATCAAACTCGCGATTTCCATTTCTGTACTTCGATTCAGATTTTGTTATATAATAAAGGAGATAGGACTTTACTTTCCATTTGGAGACCTTTAAGTCTCCTTAATACGGATTTTAAAATTTGAATGAAAATATTGAATACCAGATTGATGTCCATAGCTCCAAACTTGATTTCCCTACACCAATCCTGTTCGGTACTGGGTAGATCAACCTATAATAATCTCCTTTTGCTTCAGGAACTAATTGAGCTTGGTAAAGTTGATATTATAAAAGGTTTATATATGTCCATGGATCAAGAAAGGGCCTTTGACCAGGTCCCGCACTGTTATTTGTTTCAGGTTTTACGAACTTATGGAGTTCCTGACCATTTTATAACCTGGATTGCTTTGCTTTATAGTCATGCTTATGCTTTGCCCTTGATGAATGGTTACTTGGGTTTCCTAAATCCCTATTCATAGGGGGTGAGACAAGGCTGCCCTCTGAGTCCTTTACTCTATGTTTTTAGTTTGGAGCGGCTTTTACGTACAATTGCCCAAGACGTGCGAATTCTTGAAATTGCTTCCCCCCATAATACCCTTGAGGCCAAAATTTTGGCTTATGCAGATGATGTCTGTGTCTTTGTTGCTGATTTGCCCTCTGGAGATAAGGTGTTGCGTCATTTTTCTAATTTTTCGGATGTTGAGGGTTCCTCCCTTAATAAATTTAAGAGTTTTCTATATCCACTGCATACTGCTATTCCTGAGGTTAAGGAGTTGCAAGGCATTCCTGTTATACTGGGCCTGGTCTGAATTTTAGGCACTGATTTTGGTACAGGTGATAATGCGTTACTTAATTGGTCAGCCAAAATTGAAGCAGTTCAGTCCAGACTTAGATTATGGAAGTCATGGCAACAAACTACAAAGAAAAAGGTTATCATTACCAAAACTTTACTTCTCCCTCATTTTTTATACACTTTGTTGCAGGTTTTTTTTCAAATTATTTGGGGGAGTCGCCTAAATCCCATTAAAAGAGATGTGTTGTATCTTACAATTGCACAGGATGGTTTGAATTCAGTTACTTTTTTGTTTTTTTGCCAATTATTTTACCAGGTGAGACACACTAAGCTGAAAGCTTGTTTGCAGAGTGCAACCTAGGGAGCCTTTAAGGAAGTTAAGTGACTTGCTCAGGTCACACAGTATACAAGCTGGGGCTGTGGGATTCAAACCCAGGTCTCCAGATTTGCAGCTTAGAGACTTAAACCACTGCGTTATACTGCCTCCTACTTATTACTACAGTAATTTTTTTCATTGGAATTTGATAGACCTTAGTCATCCACAAACAGTGTTATGGGTGATTTATGCCTTTGATTGGGTACCTAGATTATCCTCAGAGTGGCCAAAATGGAGCCAGAAAAATGTACACACTTCTAGCTACCCGATTTATGTCAGACCTGTGATATTGAAACTTAATAGATGGAAGTTGCTTCCAGCTCAAGTGTATTGCAAACCGCGCAAATATATTTATGGTGTCCTGCAATCTAAAGCACATTCCATAGTCCCCGCTTTTAAGGATATACCAGATAGCATATTGATAGCCTTCTTAAAAGTTTGGTAGATAAACAGATTCCACCTAGATTCTGGGATGTTTTATGGCTTAGTTGCCATGGACGGCTCAGTGTTAGGGGGAATTTAAAGCATAAAATGGTTACTAAAAGGACTTGTCCGAGGGATACTTGCATAAATCAGGAGGAAACAATGTCCCATTTTTTTGGTTCCTGCCCCTTTGTGCAAGAATTCTGGTCGACCCTATCTGCTCACTGGAGCCAGCCTTTCTGGTGGGCTGTTACATATCTGGAAATTGTGTATTTTTTTGCTTCTTTCTACTTTGTTGGATAAAGGTGTAGTTCGGCTGCTGTTAGCCATGTTCAAGTTTCATTTATGGCAAGCCAGTTGTCACCTTACTCTACGACAGTTATATCACTCGCCACCTGAAGTTCTTTAACATTTTGAACATGATTTGTTGTTACAATGTGATTCTGAATGCAAATGTTTGCCCAATAATGTCTGGCTTATGAGGTGGATAGAGGTTCTTTTTTGAAAGACAAAACTGGTTGAATCATTATTTTGTTGAGTAATTGATTATTACTGATATGTCCTTTTGTTATGTTTTTCTTATTTTGTATTTTATTGTACGAGTTGTATTACTATTTTCTGATTTATTGTTCTGTTTATTAATAAAAACTTTCACCCTACTCTGTGGTGGGGGAGCTACTGATGCGATGGGTGCTGATCCAGACAATCATTCTGCTGGTGAACCTGTAGATGAGCAGATCTCCCTCCCTACAGGTCCAGCTCAGGAGATCATTTCACAATCTGCAGCTTTTGGAATGGAATCGATGGTAATGAATGTACAGTAGTAGGAAATGTGGAACATATGCCTTCTAGCCCTGCTGTAACTGATGAAATATGCTGAAAAATATATTTAAAATGAACGGAGACTTGGCAATGGCAGTAATTATGGCAGAAGGGCAAACTGCAACTACTGATGTGCAAGAGTTACCGGATCAGTGTAAATCTCGACCAGAATCCAGAATTGATAAAAACTCTGTAATGTCTCCTTCACAAGTATTGCTGACTGGTGTGTCAAGATCAGGTGACCACCTGTCAAAAGGCCTGATGATGCACCAGCATCAAAGGAGTGCCGCTCGGATATTTCAAAGTCTCCTAATCTGCTGTCTGCTGCTCCTAACCTCCCAACCATGTCAGGTCATCCTCCTAATGTGCAAGACTCAAGAACTGTAACTGCTGTTAATGTTTCGTTGATTGAAAATGTGACAAAAATTGGATGGGGGTTAAGCCTACGAAAGGGAAGAACTGAGACTGTAGAATCAGGACTCATAGGCCGGGTGGTGTCTCTCTCGGTCTTTAAAACACTCTCTATGCGACACAGGGTGGAAACCAGGAACGGAGGGGCATTGGGATCCAGATTCAGTGCGCAGCCTGATTCCAGGAGAGCATGGAGAGAACCTTGACTCTAAGGGAAATGTAGGAAGTGAGAAGGGGGGATGATGCAGCCTGGCTCCTTTATTATGGACTCTGATTTAGATCTTCACTCAGAAGACTTGGTCCCAAATAACTTTGCAGTATCTGATTTAAACAAATTCCCTGTACTTTTGAGTTCATCATCAGGGGATGAGGGACCCAGCACTCGCCCCCCCCCACTTGGGGTGACCGCATGGAGACAGAATCAACCCCACAAATCCCACAAGGCTTACAAACTGATTCAAGAGAACAATCACAGACAACATAGGAAGAATTTAGAAGACAAGACAATTTTCTCTGGTCAGCTTCCCCTCCCTATGCAGAGAAGAAATGCTGTTCGGTTGCAGTATCTAGGGGGCCTACCAAACGTTCCAGATCATCTTTATGTGGGGAAACACCTTATCAAAGCATCTCTGGGTTTTCTTTCTAATGAAATATACACCCTAATCCATGTATCTGGGGAAAGCCTTTATGATATCAGTTTTAAAACTCCCCAGGGTTTAGACAGATTTTGGGCAAAATATGACAAAGTATGATGCAAGGCCCTGTGGCTGCCTTTCAGAGCAATACCTTTAACCAAGTCTACAATTAAAATGGTCACTGTTCTCTTTCAGAATGAAAATGTTGCAGTACATGACATTTCCCACTGGTTACAACAAAGATGTGAAGCTTTGGGTGCCCCCAACCTATTTTTGATGAAGAACATCTAGGGACAGGGGGCTGGAAATTTAGGGTCCACTTAAAACATAACAACATCGGACCTATTCATTTGCCTAACAGCTTGTTTCTGGGAAGGGAAAGGGGGTATTGTTTTTATGCAGGCCAGCCAAAGACTTGTTTTAAGTGTGGGTCTTTCATGCATTTGAGTTCAGCTTGTGATCACCTTAGATGTAGTCTGTGTCTCTCTTATGGTCATTCTAGTGCAGACTGTCAGAATGAATTGAAATGTAACCTATGTGATGAAATAGGTCAAGCTTTTAGAACTTGCCCCTGGGTCATGCATAACAGGACTGATTGCCCAAATCAGGACTATGTCCTCACTGAGGCCCAAAAGAAGGATATTGCTGCCCTTAAGCCTATTACTGATCCTCTCATCACAGCCTCTGGCCGCTTGGAGTCACCTGACCCCCCCAGTAAGGCTCCTACACAGCCACCCCACCCACCCCTCCTCAATACTGGAATGAACATAAGGGTGCTGGAAGAAATTCTATGGAACAAGAATTGGCTAGGGATATCACAAGGGAGGGGGAAAATAGTAGTATCTGAAACCTCTACAATGCCCCCTGAGGAACACACAGTTATGCCACCCCCTGATATAGGAACCACTGCTAAAAGAAGAGCTTTTAGACAAACAATGACAAGGTCCAAAATTGGTAAAGCATCCTCTCCTGAGAGTGTTATTCCCTTGAGCAATAAGTTTGATGCCTTATCCAAAATGTCGCAAGAGTCAGAGCATGGAGGAGATTCGGAAACATCCTCTCAGACTATTCTGTCCTATGATTCTGAAGAAAATACCATACGACCTACAGCGGGCCTAGAAAGGATGAAAGGGCTTGGGGTTAGGCCTAGGAAGACCACTAGATCTGGGAAAATTACCTGATCCCCCTCCCCCTGTTTACCTTAGATGTCATAGACATTGCAGCTGAGTGTTGCCACATTAAATACCAACAGTATTAAAAATGCTCAGTGTCGGCTAGTATCCCTCAACACGTTAAAGGATCAGGTCTATGATATTTACTTTTTACAGGACACTCGATTCAGTACTTTGCCCTAGGTTCAAGCTGCTAAAAGGCTTTGGTGTTGGGGCCACTCTTTTTTTTTCTTTCGGGGTGGATGTTTGTGATGGTGTGGGGATTTTGTGGTGATGGGTTCCATGTAACCAGATTGGTGGAAATTCAGTCTGGGAGGGCATTACTACTAGATTTTATGTACCAAAACTCAGCATGGAGAGCAGTAAACATTTACAGTATGCTCCAGTAAGGAAAAAAGGGTAGATTTTTTCAACGCTATTAAACCATATTTGTTCACCACCAAACATATAATTTGGGGTGGGGATTTTAATTGTGTCATAACTAAACAAGATAGAGGGGCACCTACTGATAAAGATTTTTGTGACACTAATTGTCTTAAGCATATACTATTTACCTGTAACCTTCAGGATGCTTATAGGGCATGTCATTTACAAGGAGGACATACTTTTTTTAATGGCCGACTTTCCACCAGGATACATTTTGTCTTTACAACTCAACCAGTACCCGTCTCTCAAGCAAGAATCATCCCGACTGAGACTTCTGATCATGTGGTCATGGTGACCACATTAGAATTAGGGCCACATACACCACATGGGAAGGGCTATTGGAGCTCAATATAACATTATTGGAAATGAATATTTATTAAACTCCATTCAGGAGTTGTTAAAGGCTTATATGTCAGTGGCTGGGTTAATAGATGACTTAAGCACTTGGTGGGTAGAAACAAAAAATGAAATTAAGACTTTAGTTATACAATTCTCTAAATCACATAAGCGAACCAGTATAAGCAATATCTTACTTTACAATCTCAACTGGAAAAATTCTTATTCTGCTATTAATTCACAATGAATCTACCTAATCTCCCAAGTGCAGGCTGTAAAGAAAGCTATGGAAGCCCTTCAATATTCCAGGGCAGCATCTATGTTAAATGAACATAGGATTTGTTCACAAGGGAAAAAAAGGTTTTGGTGATGTTTTTGATAACTGTAGTAAGCAGGTATCAGATAGGATTTTAATGGAAGTTAGATCCCAAGAAGTTTCCTTAGTTACCTCCACACCTGAGATTTTAAGAGAAGTTACTGATTATTTCAAAAATTGTATGCATCTTCTGACTGTAGAGGACTATAATGTTCTGAACTTCTTGGAGACTTTGAAGATACCAGATCTTCTGGCAGATCTTCTTCCACCACTTACTAGACCCATCTATAGAGAGGAAGTAAAACAGGTAATAACAAAATAAAAAAAAATGATACCACCCAGGATTAGATGGATTGCCAACAGAATTCCATAAATCCCTTAGTCCTACTCTTCTGGATATATTTACAGAAGTATTTAATTGGTGCTTACAGAATCAGAACATTGATTTTCATATGTGTATAGTAGTCCAAATTTTACTTAATAAAAAATGATAATAGTAACCTTAACAATTGCAGATCTCTGAGTTTATTGAACACTGACTTGAAAATGTTTATGTAAATACTTAATGCATGACTGACACAAGTCACTCCACATTTAAGAGGGATGCCTGGATATCATAGCAGTCACAGAAACATGGTATACAGAGAACCATGACTGGGATGTTAACATACCAGGATTTATATAACCTACAGGAGAGACAGGGAGGGAAGAAGAGGGGGAGAAGTAGCTATCTTTATAAAGGAAGGGATAAAAGCAACTGAACAAAAGAGTAAACAGGGAGAAAAGGAGGCACTGTGGATCACCTTAGAGTCTGGAAATGGCACCACAATCTGCACAGGGGTTGCATACAGACCCCCATGTTAGGGGAGGGAATGGACATGGATATGATAGAAGGCATTCTTAGCATGGCAGAGAAAGGGGAGATACTGTTGATGGGAGACCTGAATATGCCAGATGTTAACTGGAGCACATTTGCTGCAGCCACATCCAAGAGCAGGGCCATTCTCGATGCCCTTCAGGTGGCATGCCTCAGACAGGTAGTCTCAGAACCCACTCATGAGGGAGCAATCTTAGACCTCGTACTCTCAAATGGGGACAGTGAGAGGATCTCAGATCTAGAAGTGGGTTGCCATGTAGGAACAAGTGAACATCAAACAGTGTGATTCATGATAAACTCAGCTACAGAGTCAAACCATACAAAAGTTAGGGTACTGGACTTCAGGAGGGCTGACTTTGGCAAGATGGGAGAGTACCTTTGAAAAGCACTAGCAAACAGGTTAGAAGGAGGGGTGGAGCAACAATGGGGAAACATCAAAATTGCCATCATGGAGGGAACAAGCTGTTGTGTGAAGCAAACAAACAAATCAAAATGAAAGGAAAAGCTACTATAGTTCTCAAAAGAGATGGTGGGGAAAGTCAGAGAGAAAAAGACAGCATTCAGGAAGTATAAGGAAACACAGAAGGAGCAGGCAGAGAGCTGTACCAGTTAAGGCAGAAGGAAGCAGGGAGGGAAGTCAGAATAGCAAAGGCCCAAACTGAGGAAAAGATAGCCAACTTGGATAAGAAGGGGGATAAAACCTTTTATAGGTCCACATCAGGGAGTGAAAGACAAAGGGTGGGATAGTGTGAGGCTGAATAGAATGGACAGTGGAGGACAGAGAGGGACAGTGAAAAGCTGGGATACCAACAAATATTTCTGCTCAGTATTCAGGCAAGAGGAGGAGGGAGGTGTCTAATCCAGTTAACAGAAGCACTCTTGATGGGGTTGATCCCAGTCCTTTCACAGAAGAAAGGGTCCTGAAAGAACTCCTAAAACTGAAGGTGAAGAAAGCAATGGGGCCTGATGGAATCACCCCAGAACTCAAAATGAATTAAGGGGAGAACAAGTGAAACCACTGGCTACCCTTTTTAACAAATCATGAGAGGATGGTGTGGTACCCGAGGACTGGAGTAAGGTGGACGTGATTCCCCTTCACAAAAGTGGGACCAAGACAGAGGCAGGAAACTACAGACCTGTCAGTTTGACCTCTGTGGTAGGGAAAGTGATGGAATCACTTCTGAAGGAAAGAATTGGTGCATACCTAGAGGCCAGTGGGGCACAGGACCCAAGGCAGCATGGGTTCACAGCGGGAAGGTCCTGTCAGATGAATATAATTGATTTCTTTGACTGGGTGACTAAAGTAGTAGATCAGGAAGGGGCTGTGGACATGGCCTACCTAGACTTTAGCAAGGCATTTGACACAGTCCCACACAAAAGATTAATTGTCAAATTAACCAGCCTGGGAGTGGGTCCCAGGGTGGAAGCCTGGGTAAATACTCGCTGGACAACAGGACACAGAAGGTAATTGTAAATGGAGCCACTCTGAAGAAAGAGGGGTTACTAGTGGGGTACCACAGGGTATATACTGGGTCCAGTCCTTTAATGTCTTTATAAGTGACATTGTTGAGGACTGGAAGGAAAATGAGGTCTTTGCAGATGACACAAAGATCTGCAACAGGCTGATACACAGGAGGCATGGAAAGGACGAGAAGGGACGTGGCACGGTTGCAGAAATGGTCAGAAGTATGGCAGCTTGGATTCAATGCAAAGAAGTGCAAAATAATGCACCCGGGAAACAAAAACCCAGGGGAAGTTTACACAATGGGGGTGGAGGTAGTAACAACAACAAAAATGGAAAGGGACCTGGGGGTATAGTATCAGATAAGCAAGCAACGTGAGAAGGCAGTAGGGAAAGCTGGGGGTATACTGGGATGTATAGGGAGAGGCATCACCAGCAGAAAATAGGAAGTTGTTATCCCTCTGTACAGGCAGTTGGTGTGACCCCATCTGGAGTACTGCATCCAGTTCTGGAGACCCCATCCCATCACCACAAGGCCATTTACAGGATAGAGGCAGTCCAGAGGAGAACAACTAAAATGGTGCAGGGTCTACAAGAGAAGCCATACAAGGAGAGACTAAAGGAACTTAATATGTATCCCCTTGCTGAAAGAAGAGAGAGGAGGGACATGATAGAAACTTTTAAGTACCTCAGTGGAATCAACAATGTCCAAGAGGGTAGCATCTTTCAGAAAAAGAGGTGTGCAAGAACAAGGGGACACAATTTAAAGATGGAGGGTGGTGGCTCAGGGGCAATGTGAGGAAGTATTTTTTCACAGAGAGCATGGTGGATGCATGGAACAGCCTTCCTGAGGAGGTTGTGGGGTCTAAAACTGTGGGAGAATTCAAGAATACATGGGACAGACATAAGGCAATTATTGTGGTGGGTAAGAAGAAATAGGCTGTTGGTTAACTAGGATCTGCAGTTTATCCTGTAGATAGGGAAATGGGCAGACTAAGTGAGCCAAGTGGTCCTTATCTGCCATCAAAATTTATGTTTCTATGTTTCCAATATCTATAACTCAGATGTGTTCAATACCTGGTAGATCTATTGAAGACAATCTTCCTCTTATTAGGGAATTAATAGAACAGGGAAAGGAAAATCAGATTACTGGCTAAATTATGTCTTTAGACCAAGAGAAGGCCTTTGACGGTGTGCCACATCACTTTATCATACATGTCCTTCGAACGCATGGAATCCCAGCTGAATTTTGTTCTTCAGTTCAGTTATTGTGCCAAATGGTGATGGCTGTACAACTGGTAAATGGATTTTTGGGAACATATGTCTCTATAGATAACGGGGTGAGACAGGGATCTCCAATGAGCCCCTTAATGTATATTTTTTGTCTAGATCCTCTAACGAAACTACTACACCTGGATGAGTTGATAGTGGATCTTCACCACAGACATAATTCGTTAGTGATAAAAACTGCAGCATATGTGGATGATGTATGTATCTTTATTGCAGACCGTGCCTCAGGACATAGAGCATTACATCAAATTGATTCTTATTCTGTTATAGCAGGAGCCTCCATAAATAAGAACAAAAGTATTGTTTATCCAATTAGTGACTCAAAACTATTTTTTGATGCCGTACAGGATATACCAGTTTCAAAGGAACCTTTTAAGGTACTAAGTATACTGTTTGGGAGGGGGGATAATGCATTTTAAAACTGGAATGAAAATTAGACGTTGCCAAAAAAAAAAGGTGGCTATTTGAAAACTTGGCTGCAGATCGAAACTAAAGTAGGTTATATGATGGTTAAAACCTTCTTACTCCTCTTTTTCTATACCATAGTGTAGTGTACCCTATACCTCAAAACCCAGAAACAACACTCTTAAGCTTATTTTTCCAAATTGTTTGGGGCAGCAGGCTGAACCCTATCAAAAGGGACATACTTTATTTTCCCATTGCTCCAGGTGGTTTAAATTTTGTAAATTCTATTTCCTTCTTTTATAGTATTTTTTTTCTAGAGAAATATATTAAACTTAACTAGACCACAAAGTAAAGCCTGGGTGTTGTTTGCAGATTATTGGTTGATTCCTTTGTGTAGAGTATGGTCTTTACAGTGAGGAATGCCTTCCTCGGTGAAAGCTTGCCCGGCATATTTTCAACAAGTAGTCAAAAAGAATAAAAAATGGAAACTCCTACTTGAACAGATTGTGTCCAAATCTAGTAAATCAATATACTCCATAATACAAGCACAGGCACATGCTATCTCCTCTGAGTTTAAAGGCATACCAGATATACATCATGGGAAGGTACTAAAGGTCTTGCAGGATAAAATAATTCTGCCCAGAATATGGGATGTTTCATGGTTGTGTAGTCATGGTAGGCTCAGTGTAAAAAGTAATGCCAAACACAAGAGTCAGTCTGAAAGAATGTGTCCTAGACAGTCTTGTGTGGCCCAGGAGGAATCTATGTCTCATTTTGTAATACATTGCCCCTATGTACAAGAATTGTGGGAAAGCTTAGCAATAAGATGGAAGGACCCAAAATGGCAAACTGTGACATATGTGGAAGTGGTAGGGTTTTTTTAATTGACACAAATTAACTTTGATAAAGGGTTTCTAAGACTTTTTTGTCATGCTTAAATTTGTTTAATGGCAATTTAGGTGTAATTGTGTTTTGCAGCAAGTTTATAAAGACCAAAATATTGTAGTAGAAAGAATTGAGCAGGACTTAGTAAACCAATATATGTATAAGAAGCAACATTTAAGGTATGATGAATGGATAGCAAGGTGGAAAGCAGTGCCATTTTTGAAAGACAAAATAGGATGAATTGTTATATTTTTCCCCCTCCCCTGAAGTCTAGGTGCTGATTATAACAAAGTATGATTTTTTTTGTTCTTTTATGTTTCTATTTCTCCTGGTTCATGTTTTATTGACTCATGCTTATTAGTATTTTTTGACTAATTTGTATAGCATTTCTGTTTGAATTTCTTTGTTGTGCAGATATAATAACACTTTCCCCTACTGTTTGTGAAGTTATTTTCCTACAGGAAACATGGTTTAATTTGGTTGCCACAGTAGTATATGCCCAGCGGGCCTGGGTATGGGGCCCATCTCATTGGTCCTTTGGCTTGGTTAGAGGTGATGGTGTTGGTATTTAATCACTGGGTCCACTCTCAAGTTTCAATCAATTGTTGCTTTAAAACCTGGCAGGAGGTTACTTATTGATGAGGAATGGTATAACCAACCCAGTCGTTCTATAGTGGTTCATGGCCCTCAGATTATGGTGGAAAGAGTTCAACTTTGGAAGGAGATCCAACCATACATAGCAACCGCCAGAAGTGTGTGCTTATGGGGAGACTTAAACTGTTCCTTAGCAATAAAAAAACACAGACAAGTGGAAAAAAAGCCTATTGTGATTCAACTGCTCTTCTAAATTGTGTTGAAGTGGCAGAGCTGCAGGGTAGCTTTTGTAATGCTCAACCCCCTATTAAATATACCTACTAGAGAGGTCCTTTGTGCACAGAGATAGACTATGTTTTTTTCTAAATGTATACAGGTTATTAATACCCTGGTGATTCTGCTAGAATTTTCATACTACCTTCTTATTAAGACAGTGGTTAGTACAGAGACAGGTACTGTACAACCTTCAGGCAGATGGAAAACGAATACTACTTGTTTGTTGGAACCAGAAGTGAAAATCAGAGTAGCATCCCTATTTGTTGCTAGGGCTTCACTGATAGGGTTGTATGAGGATATCTATAATGGTGGGTAGATACTAAAAGTGATGTTACTAAATGGTTACAAGATTATGGTAAAGCCAGAGCAAAGACAAATTTAGTGCAGTATATAAGTTTAAGAGGGCAGCTGTATAAATTATTGGAGGCCATTTATGAGAGTAGAGATGACCTGCTGGAACAAATCTTGGTTGTTAAGAATAAAATGTGAGATGTTTAATATGATATATCAGCAACATTACATACTGAATTCAGTTTGGGAACACAAAAAAAACACAGTTTTTTGACCCTTGCAAGGGCCTGTAAGGAAAGGAAAAATAAATCTAGATTTTCCAGTTTAAAAAATAAGCAGGGGGAGGTTATGGAACAATTGGAAGGGATAAGAGAAATAGTAGAGAATACCTTAGAGGGTCTATGGAAGAAAGGCACATATCAGAAATTGAGACTGATCATTACTTATCTGATATCCAAGTACCTAGGTTACAGGGGGAGCTGACGTGCTGGAAGGTGACCACATTTCTTACCAAGAGATTCTGGAAGTTATACTGTCACTAAAATCTGGGGCAGTACCAGTAGCTGACGGGATCCCTAATGAGTTTTATAAAACATTTACTTCTATGTTGGCAGATTTTTTGGTCAGGGTCTTTAATTTCTTGTTTAACTCAGAAAAAATTCTAGCGCAGTTTACATTGCATTTGATAATTTGCATACATAAAGCGGGGGAGAGGACTGTGATAGGCAACTGGAGACCTATTGGTGTGCTTAATGCAGATTTTAAGATTCTAGCACAAGTACTGCAAAAAAGATTGAGAAAAGTTGCTACGGGCCTGATACATCCGGTTTAGGCATGTGCCATCCCAGGTAGAAATATTCAGGAAAAGTCTGCAGTTTTAAGCGATATATTTGAAGTTTGTAAGGAGCAGGACCTGAGTGGGTGTATTTTGTCCTTGGGTCAAAACAAAACATTTGATAGGGTTAACCATGATTTCCTGTTTAAAGGAGCTACATCATAGTATTCTTCTATTTTTTATAAGCTGGGTACAATTAATGTATGAACATGCAATTATTATACCAGAAATAGCAGGGTGGGGGGGTGCCAATAAAGATAGGAGCAGAGGTCAGACAGGGTTGTACCTTAAGCCCCATTTTGTGTGTTTGATTATTGACCTTTTTTCAGGGAAAGTAATGGGAAATACTGGTATACAGGGTATAAAAGTAAATCAAGATGGTAATGTAATTAAACCAAGTGCATATGCAGGTGATGTGTGTATTTTGTTAACTAAAAATGAGGAAGTGAAAGAGTTGATGGAGGCTGTCAATCAATGTTATGTTTCAGGGTCACAATTTAAAAAAAGGAAAAAATCTAAGGGGTTGTATTTAGGGAATGTGGCTGTTGGCATGGATTTATGGGGCATTCAATTGAAGAATGAGCCTACAAAAATCTTGGGAGTCTATTATGGCCCAGGGGACATGGGGAAATATAGAAACATAGAAAAATAGAATTTGACAGCAGATAAGGACCGCTTGGCCCACCCAGTCTGCCCATTTCCCTACCTGATGGATAAGCTGCAGATATTCTAGTTAATCAACAGCTTACTTCCTCCTGCCCACCACTAGAACTGCCTTATGCCTGTCCCATGCATTCTTGAATTCTCCCACTGTTCCTGACTCCACAACCTCCTCAGGAAGGCTGTTCCATGCATCCACAACTCTCTCTGTGAAAAAAATACTTTCTAACATTACCTCTGAGCCACCCCCCCATCTTCAAATTGTGCCCACTTCTTCTTGCACATCTCTTCTTCTGAAAGATATTACCCTCTTGTACCTTGTTAATTCCCTTGAGATACTTGAAACTGGGAAAAGTGTTACAGGAGGGGAAGTAAAGTGGTGCAGTGGAAAGGTAGGAAAATGTCCAAATGTAAAAGGGTGTTTGTGATTAAGTAGTTTTTACTGTCCTGTTTTCTGTATACAAGTATTTTTTTTTTCCATTGCCATATAGCTTTGAAACTAAATTAATGAGTATTTTCTTTAAACTGTTTTGGGGGAGTCGATTGAACCCAATAAAAAAGGAGATCACATATCTGGACAATGGAGAGGGGGAGTTAAATATGATACATTCAGTCATTTTTTTCCATACTCTATTTTGGCAAAAAAATATAAGTAATCTGTTTACAACGGAAAAGACTGTAGCAGTAAAATGAGGCTGTAATATTCTAGGGATGGCTATTAGTAAATGGGTTCAGGAATTTCCAAAGGTAACAGCAGGTTTGAGTTTACTGGAAGGGTATAAAAATACCTTCCAGAAATTACATAAGTGGAAAAATCGCTAAACAGAAAATTGCTCAAAGTACTAGGAAAGAGGTATATAGATGAATTTTTGACACTACTGGGCCCCAACAACCAGAATTTAAACAATGGGAAAGGGAACATTGTTTAACCAGAAGTAACACACTAAGCCAAAGTTTGTTTCCAGATGCAACCTGGGAACACAAGGAAGTTAAGTGACTTGCTGAGGCTCACACAGTATGCACCTAGGCGGCTGTGGGATTCAAACCGAAGTCTCTATCTGTGCAGTTCAGAGCCTTAACCCACTGTACTATACTGCCTCAAGGACCTCCATCACGTCGAGATGAGATGTCAATGGTATGAATCTATAAAGAAGAAATATTTGGCACAACATATTGCATCTTATATCATTCCAACCCATTGTTTCTTGGATCATATGTTCAATTCAGAAAATAAGCAAATCCTGACAACATATCTGGAGAGATTTCTAGTAACAACAACAAAAAAAAAGGTACCCCAGGAAATAATAAATTGGTATGTCGGATATTGAGCAAGCTGCCGCAATATGTTTCTTGCGCATGCGGATAGGCAAACATAAAAATGGAAAAATGTATTAGTGCCCACTCAACAGAGAAGGTTTTAACTAAATATAAGATTCACTTGCAGTGCTGGGGGAGTTCAACTGAACCCCTTCCCTTGACTGACCTGTCACACCATGACAGAGAACATCAGAATGTCAGAGTTCCTGTGTGATCACCTGAGGATCAGAGTTGTACCACTGACAGCACCTACAGCTTCATCTCCAGTCTGTGTGAGTGTAGCAACACAGTGCTGCCCCCGAAGCAGGCAAATCTGGTCCAGGAGAGTGCGCATGCTGGGAGTGTCATGGGTGACTCACACAGATAAAACCTTCTATTAAACAATATTTGTGCTCTGACTATTCAGGCAATTGAAGCCTCACATTAGTTGTTTATTTCTCACCAGATTAATGCATAAAGTAGCCATCTTGGCTCTGGTCAGGGCTTGTTTAAGATGTCCCTTACATTTTTTTTATATGTAATATAACTAGAAGAGATGTCAATCCATTCTCATGACCATTATTTTATTTTCACAAGTCAACTGTATCTATATGCAGAGCATCATCTTAAATTTTCTGTTGTTCTCTTCCTGTGATAAGAGTCTACAATGTCATTGCTGCTGAGCTACAGAGAAATAGGCACCTCAAGAATGGAAGTATGTATAAAAAAATGTGTTATTTAGACAGAATGAAAACAATGCAAGACCTTTGTTCAAACCTTAGAATTTGTGACATACACTTCAGTCTAACAGTTCTCAATGACCTACTGTAACATTGTTTCTCTGTCCTTCAGTGGTCATCCTGCCCTGGAAAAGTCTAAGTTGAACTGCTCAAGAGTTTGTTTACCACCATATTAACACAAGTATGCAGTTTTGCTTGGGGTGCTATAATTACAAGTGATAGTAATCAACATTTCTGTGGAGGCAGAATGCAACAAAGCTATCACTGTTAAATAATATGTGATTTGACCTAGCTGAAATCCAGCAGAGTGGACACAACCACGCAGTGAAAAAAAGGCATTTTGACATGTTTGTTGTTCAGAGGACCAGCTGGCTCCACTTCAGAGGTGTTTGAAACATTTGCCACAGTGAGGCCCTGCAGAGCTACTGCTTCAAGATAGGGTGGAGGCAGTGCAGAGAAGAATAGCTAGAATAATTCAGTGACAGCAGAGAAGGGAGATGTTGGAGGGAAAAAGGGAGGGAAGGGACATGACTGGGACATACAAATACTGCCATGAGATAGATAAATAGATAGAAAACAGAGAGTTTACCCTGTTGTTGCAGATCTTAGTGTCATCTGCAAACAGGCAAATGTTCCCTTCCATCCCTTCTGTTGTTGAGCAGAAAAGTGCACCATTGCTCCACCACGCAGTCCGGCCCATTGCCTCAGTGCTTGTGCACAGAGGTTCTTTGTCTTTTAACCGAGAGTTGTTCACTTAAGGGGGTACTGTACACTGCTTGCCACAAAACACATGATTCGGCTGTTGACAAGACATATGGTAGAGTAGACCAGTAGCAGGGAAGATGATCTGGTATCTGTCAACACCTACGAGCTAGTTTTGTTTGTTTAACTGACATTGGGTAACTCATTCTCCATCTAACAATGGATACCACTCATCCTCTCTTGTTCATTGTTTTTGTGCAATAATTAGTGGGCAGTCATCATAGCAGGTGTCTGACACAGCACATGCGGTGGTAACACAGTAACAGTATTGTGATGAAAGAGGGGACTTACACTCTAACTCGTCCACCCTTTCTGCCGCACAGTACTGGCTCTAACCAATTTGAGTATCAACACATATCCACGCTTATCCGTAGGATGGCAACCCCTCATAGGCTATGTAATCCCCAATGTTATTCCATTGCAGGAATATTTCTAGTCATCCTTCCTGAAGCCTGAAGAGTGCTGCCTTCCTTAACCTCACCGAGTACACTATGTCACGTATTGCCCACTGTGTTACATAATGCTTTCTAATGGTTCCTCTTCTCCTGCACCTTGTTTCAGTGCATGTCTACTGGTTCTGCTTGCATTTGTATGTTTTGGGCCTAAACCGAGCTCTGGTATTTTATACATTATCAACTCTGCCTGTTTCAGACTACCAAACTGACTAATAATCATTTTTTTTTGACATGCCTGATTCTTTTTAGTATATTTTTTCTACATAGTCGTTTAATTGCATATAGTGATATATTCCTTAATCTAATATGTTTGCCTCCATATGATACAGTGATAAAATGTAGTGGATATGTATTAATATTTACTGTGCTGTCAATAATGGTGATTTGCATGGGCCGGACTGCATGGTGGTGCAATGGTGCACTTTTCTGCTCAACAACAGAAGGGCTGGAAGGGAAGGTTTGCCTGTTTGCAGATGACACTAAGATCTGCAACAACAGGCTAAACACTCCAGATGGGGTGGGGAAAATGAGGAGGGACCTAGGAAAGCTGAAAATGGTCTGAGATGTGGCAACTGAAGTTCAATGAGAAGAAGTGCAAAATCATGCACCTGGGATGCAGAAACCCTAGAAAGAGCTACAGGATGGTGGGGTTGCTGATGGTCACCAGGGAATAAAGGGATTGGGGGTTATTTCAGATGATCTAAAGGTGGCCAAGTAGTGTACAAAGGCTGTAGGGAGGGTCAGTGGCATGTTGGGATGTGTAGGTAGCAGAAGGAGGGAGGTGGTGATTCCACTATATAGAACACTGGTGAGGCCTCATCTGGAGTACTGTGTACAGTTCTGGAGGCCACATCTTTGCAACGACATAGACAGGGTGGAGGCAGTTCAGAGAAAGGCAACTAAGATGGTACAGGGCTTGCACCAGAAAACATATGGGGAAATAGTAAAATACCTCAGTATGTATTCACTGGAGAAAGGAGGGAGCTGGAAGACATGATAGAAATCTTCAAGTTTCTTAAAGGCATAAACAAGGTGCAAGGGGTGACATCTTTCAGTATAGGAAAAGTACAAGAATGAGGGGCATGATATGAGATTGAAGGGGGTAGGACAAGGGGAAATGTGAAGAAGATTTTCACAGAAAAGGGTGGTAGGTGCATGGAATAACCTGCCACAGTAGGTGGTGAGAGCAAGCACAGTTGGGAATTTAAACATGCATGGCACAGGCATAAGGGAACCCTAGTGGTAGGAAGGAGAGGCTAAAGCCGATGTCCAAGGAGGGTCAGTGGCAACTAATAAAGATAAGGATATGGGCAGACTAGATGGGCCTAGCAGTCCTTATCTTCCATCACTTTCTATGTTTCAATGTTTCATGAGTCAGGCCAAAGTAAAAGTATTCTCCCCATATCACTTGTTTAGTCATAATTGAAAAGGGTGTATGATTTTAGAAAGATTAGTGCTGGCTGCTTTAGTCTGGGGTTCATATATATTGATTAGGCATAGTTGTAACATATGCAGGTATATGTCAAAAAATAATGGCCATCCTGGAACAATATCTAATCATTTTTGTCCTTTATACTAATATGAGGAAAAAACAATGCCATCTCCAGAGCATATGTCCTCCGCAGTTGACCAAAAAGAGGAGTCTTCGAGTGAGTCCCAATAGGCTTTCTCAGTATCTGAGTAGGACCATAATCTAGCATCTTGTAGAAAAAAGATATCTAAGCCAAGTTTATGAAAAAGAGTAAAGGGGGTAAGCTGTCGAGTAAGATTCAGAATGTTATTTAAATTCAGGGTGGAAAAATATCACAGCCTGACTAACTTTCCATCATAAAAATGGGAAAAATAGAAATAAATCAATACATCCTTCATTCTTCCCAGCCCTCTTTGAGTTTGATCTGTTTTTCATAAGAATGGGGATTCTTCTCTGCTACCCTGGCCAACGATTCCCTTTTCACAAAAACCACTTCAGGTAATTGCCCAAGGCTGTATATGGATGTTCATGAGAAGAATGGCTGCCACAACATGCTTACAGTCACTATATTACTAGATGGATATCACAAATTGCTTACAGTCACTGCATTACTAGATGGAGATCACAAACTGCTTACAGTCACTATATTACTAGATGGATATCAAAAATTGCTTACAGTAACTATATTACTAGATGGTTGCCACAACATGTTTACAGTCACTATATTACTAGATGGATATCACAAATTGCTTACAGTCACTATATTACTAGATGGATATCACAAATTGCTTACAGTCACTATATTACTAGATGGATATCACACATTTGCTTACAGTCACTATATTACTAGATGGATGTCACAACATGCTTGCAGTCACTATACTACCAGATGGTTGCCACAACATGCTTACAGTCACTATATTACTAGATGTATGTCACAACATGCTTACAGTCACTATACTTCCAGATGGTTGCCACAACATGTTTACAGTCACTATATTACTAGATGGTTGCCATAACATGCTTACAGTCACTATGCTACCGGATGGTTGTGACAGCATCCTTACAGTCAGTATATTACTAGATGTAAGTCACAACATGCTTACAGTCACTATACTACCAGATGGTTGCCACAACATGTTTACAGTCACTATATTACAAGATGGTTGCCATAACATGCTTACAGTCACTATATTAGTAGTTGGGTGATTGGCACAACATGCTTACAATCACTGTATTACTAGATGGTTGCCACAACATGCTTACAGTCACTATATTACTAGATGGATATCACAAATTGCTTACAGTCACTGTATTACTAGATGGATGTCACAACATGCTTACAGTCACTATACCACCAGATGGTAGCCACAAACATGCTTACAGTCACTATATTACTTGATGGATGTCACAACATGCTTGCAGTCACTATATTACCAGATGGTTGCCACAACATGATAATAGTCACGATATTACCAGATGGATGTCACAACATGCTTACAGTCACTATATTACTAGATTGATGTCACAAATTGCTTACAGTCACTATATTACTAGATGGATGTCACACATGTTTTCAGTCACCATATTACTAGGTGGATGTCACAACATACTTACAGTCACTATATTACCAGATGGATGTCACAAATTGCTTACAGTCACCATATTACTAGATGGTTGCCACAACATGCGTGCAGTCGCTAAATTACTAGATGGATGTCACAACATGCTTATAGTCACTATATTACTAGATGGTTGCCACAACTTGCTTTTAGTCACTATATTACTTGATGGATGTCACAACGTGCTTACAGTCACTATATTACTAGATGTATGTCACAACATGCTTACAGTCACTATACTACCAGATGGTTGCGACACCATGCTTACAGTCACTATATTACTAGATGGTTGCCACAAACATTCTTACAGTCACTATCTTACTAGATGGATGTCACAACATGCTTACAGTCACTATATTACTAGATGGATGTCACAACATGCTTATGGTCACTATATTACTAGATGGATGTCACAACATGCTTACACTCACTATACTACCAGGTGGTTGCCACAATATGCTTACAGTCACTATATTACTAGATGGATGTCACAGATTGCTTACAGTCATGATATTACTAGATGGTTGTCACAACATGCTTACAGTCGCTATATTACTAGATGAATGTCACAGCCTGCTTATAGTCACTATATTACTAGACAGTTGGTTGCCACAACTTGCTTACAGTCATTATATTACTAGATGGATGTCACAACGTGCTTAAAGTCACTGTATTACTAGATGGTTGCCACAACATGCTTACAGTCACTGTATTACTAGATGGTTGCCATGATATGCTTACCGTCACTATATTACCAGATGGTTGCGACAGCATGCTTACAGTCACTATATTACTAGATGGATGTTACAGCATGCTTACAGTCACTGTACTACCAGATGGCTGCGACAATATGCTTACAGTCACTATGTTACTAGATTTATGTCACAACATGCTTATAGTCACTATACTACCAGATGGTTGCTATAACATGTTTACAGTCACTATATTACCAGATGGTTGCCACAACATGCTTACAGTCACTATATTAGTAGATGGATATCACAACATGCTTACAGTCACTATATTACTAGATGGATGTCACAACATGCTTACAGTCACTATATTACTAGATGAATGTCACAACATGCTTGCAGTCATTATATTACTGTCACAACATGGTAACAGTTACTGTACTATACTACCAGATGGATGTCACAACATGCTTACAGTCACTATATTACTAGATGAATGTCACAACATGCTTACAGTCACTATATTACTAGATGGATGTCACAACATGCTTACAATTACTATATTACTAGATGAATGTCACAACATGCTTGCAGTCACTATATTACTGTCATAACATGGTAACAGTTACTGTACTGTACTACCAGATGGATGTCACAACATGCTTTCAGTCACTATATTACTAGAAGGATGCCACAACATGCTAACAGTCACTATACTTCCAGTCTCTCTTTTTCTTGCAAAACACTTTGGCATTCACTAGGGGAATGCAGTACCTTTTTCAAATCCTCAACAAGCTTTTTTATTCAAGACTCCTGGATATAGTGTCAGTGGCTCAGTAGGTAGCACACTCGCCTCAGAGGCCAGAAGATCAGAAGGCTGTGGGTTGTATCCCCACACCTGGCAGTTGGGTTAATGTCCCAATACTGACAGGGGGCTGCACTCCTGAGGTACCATCTTTTGGATGAGATGTTAAACTGAGGTCCCATCCTTCTTTTCTGGTGGTAGTTCAGGTGGATTTTAAGATCCCATGGCACTTCTCGAAAAGAGTAGAGGAATTTCCGCAATGCTCTGGCCAAATATCCCCCCATTCACAAAAATACCACCAATAGCTTAGTCTGTTTCAAGGTGAATTGACTTTCATCTGTATCCCCCTCCACCTAGGTCATGCCTGGAAATAGGCAAGAATTTGTCTAGTGCACTTACCCGGTCAACAAAAAATAAATACAATTATTCATTGTTTTGCACTAAAAGTAAAGAACCCCCTTTAATAATAATAAAAAAAAAAACTGTAGCCCTCCCCAGGTAGCAAACACATTCCCCATGGTCACCCTTTTCACCCCTAGTTAACTCTCACCTTGCATCTTATCTTACCCTTCCCACAAAGATTCTTTAATACAAATGTTGACATATTGCCTGGGGCAGACACTGTCCTATTACTTACCCCCCACCTTTGCCCCATTGCCTTCTTGCCCCAAACCCTATGTGTCATTTATTGCAAGCCTTCTCTGACCCCACTATATGATCTTGGGAAGGGTGAACAAAGTTCTCATAAAATGGCCTAACAGTTGGCCCCTCAATCCTTAACCCACACTGTCTTGTTTCAAGTCAGATATATTGTCATCTGCAGCTGTGCACCCATCTGGGAAAGGAGAGAACAGCATGCATCACCGATGAGTATAGGCTGCGGTCCAATCGTTATTCAGGAAATTCAAGAATTAATATTCTTCACTCGTGTCACCCTAGTGTATACAGTGTATAAAAAGCATTATATAAATACGAATTTTTTTCCTTTTTATACTCTTATTCTGACAGTTGATATTATATGTCACAATATATCATGACTTATTCAATGCAGCAGATCGATTAAACCATCTGAATATTCTAAGGTAAATTTCACTACAGTAGCACACAGTACAGTGTTACAGATGACAAAAGGTTAAACCTAACCTCCTAGGTTCAGAAAGTGCAGAACTCAGGTGCTAACTTCCATTTCCCAAAACAGTCCTGCAGAATATCCAAACATTTCATTTCATTGGCCTGCTAGAATTATTGCTGCTGTTCTGGTGTTCAGATGGATGTAGATGAATCCTGACTATGTTCTGACAAGCAAGTTTCAGCAAGTAAAAACAGGTCAACAGGATACCCACTTATGGGGGGATGAACTATTTGGACCAAATGTCTCTTTTTATTTCCTGAAATCAAATGTTTAATTAAATGACATAACTGAGAAATAATCCCAGGCCACTCACCATATACCTACTAGGCCAACAGGGTTATCTTGAAATCCCATGAGCCTTTTGTTTGGTTAGTACAGTGCCCTTGAGGGGATTCTGGGGTGGTTTAGTTCTGAATTAGGACAATATTATTTCTTTATCACTACTGTGGGGCTTGCAATGCTGAGAAGTGGCTAATAATGTGCTAAAACATCCTTCCATCATGAGACTGACTTGTTACATTGTAAAACATTTATCAACCTCAACTCTACTCTGCCCTTCAGGCGGATATGTTAGTTTCAGTCTTATTACTAGTCACTTTAAAAAAAAACTTTACAGAGAAAGATTATTTCTCCTTAAGGAAGCAATTTGACCTACTGGTTAAGATCACAGTCTTTTTGCACCTGGAAACCCAGGTCTGAATCCCATGACTGCCACTTGCTTAGTTTGTGACCCTGAGCAAATCACTTAACCTCTCTGTAATCTCTCTCTTTGCTGTTTGAATTTCCCTGTGCACCAAAAACTACATCCGTAGTCTCTCCTGGATTGTCAAGTGCTTTGGGATACAGTTTGCATAAAAGGCACTATATAAAAAATTAATTCACCTCCTCTCTCCTCCTCTAAGGAACTGCACTGAAATATAAATCCCCTTAATAATCTGCTTTTTCTGTAACCACCAGAAAAAAAAGTTTTCTGTTTTTAGTACTTGCAAGCAGCTTCCATTGGCAGGATTTAAATTTACATTATTTATTTACTAAAACATCTGGGTGCCATTACTCAGATCTTGAACACGATGACTGTAGTGAACAGCCCATAATCACGGTCACTCTTTGGATTTGTTTTTTCTCCTGGAGATTGAGGCCTCTGATTTGGTGGTGGAACCTGTCAGTTGGTCTGATCATTACACAGTGGTCTTCAATTTTTGTGCTCCCCTTCGTAGGTCTGCCCCATGGAGATAGTTCGATACCGCCTTTATGGGATGTGTGCCTGAAGACCTGATGGCGATGTTGAACCTCTCAGAGTTTCCTGTTGCCAGCATGAGCCTGGAGTCGATGGTTCTGGCTTATAATCAGACCATGTCCTCGGCTCTTGACTCAATTGCTCCTATCCATGTTCATCCCCTCTCTCTCTCTCCGCCCTCGGGCCCCATGGTTTGATGGGTCCTTGAGGGAGTTGCGACGTGTGGCACGGCGGTTAGAGCATTGTTGGTGGAAATCTGCTCTAGAAGTCGACCACCTTAGTTTGGTGGGGCATTATCAGCTTTACCAATCCAAGATCTCCCATAAGAAGGCAGAATTTCTGTCCAAGGAGATTGCTGTTGCTCAGAATAGACCGGCTCAGCTTTTCAGAACTGTGGACAGGCTGTGCAACCCAGCCTGTCTCCAGCTCCGTCGAGCTTTTTCACAAAAGGAGAGTGATGAGATTGCTCAATTCTTTGCGAATAAGGTGGCCGACATCAGATCAGAGATCCACCAGACACAGTCTATGGGGGATCCTGTTGGTCGGCATTTGGCAATGGTATCCCGGGCCTCCTAGAGTTCCTTTGACCTGCCGAGGTTCAAAGATGTTATGTGGATTGACCGGGGGATGCACCCTATGTGCTGTAGTTTAGATCCGGGCCCAACCTCCCTGATTCTGGGTTGTGGTGAGATCGTAGGCCCGTTTCTGGCTCAAATAATCTGGTGCTCCCTAGAATTGGATGAGTTCCCTAGCTCCCTGAAGGAAGAGGTGGTGACTCCCCTTTTGAAGAAAGCTTCTTTGGACCCAGATATTTTTGCCAACTACAGACCTATCTCTAACCTTCCCTTTATTGGGAAGGTTATTGAGATGGTAGTGGCAAATCAACTGTAGGACCATTTGACAATCCACAATATCTATGAACCTCTCCAATCTGGTTTTCGTAAGAGACATAGTACTGAGACTGCTCTGGTTCAGGTGCTCAATGATCTCTTGATGGCGAGAAATCGGAGAAAACATTCTATTTTGGTTCTCCTTAATCTCTCCCCAGCCTTTGACACTGTAGACCATGGGTTTTGCTAGTGCTTTAGGTTCATCTGCGGACTGTTGGGTACAGTTCTCAGATGGTTTACATCTTTCCTATCTGGAAGAACACAGAGAGTTGTGTCGGGATTTATTCCTCTGACCCTTCTCTCTGCAGTGTGGGGTTGCTCAGGCTAGGTGCTCTCCCCATGTTGTTTGCAGTATATGTGGCCCTCAGAGACATTGTAAGATGGTATCTGAGGTTTCACTGTTATGCTGATGATACCAGCTCTACCTGTCTTTTTCCCCAACCAGGTTAGTGCTTTCTCGGTATTTAATAACTGCCTCGCTGAAATCCATGATTGGATGAATTTGAGCTGGTTAAAGTTGAATGCTGGTAAGACTGAGGTTATGGTAGTGGACCCAAGTCACAGGATGGATGGGTTGAGGTCTGTTCAGCCTTCTGGTTTATTCCTGGGGGGGTCAGATCCTTACCTCTGATTTGAACGGGTGCGTAACCTGGGAGTGGTACTTGATGATGGGCTGACCCTTCGTCATCAGGTGTCAGCAGTCGATAAGTCTGCTTTTTACCATCTTAGAAACATTGTCAGGGTGAAACACCTTGTTCTGTCTGGTGATTTACCTGTATTGGTCCACACCTTCGTGACCTCTCACCTTGACTACTGCAACTCCCTGTGTCTGGGGCTTCCTATCTGTCTGTATCTGCTTCTGCATAAAGCAAACTGTAAATCTGGGGGCATTTGCTGTTTTCAATATAACAGTGGAATGCATGGCTCTCTGGTCTAAATACAGAACAACATAAAACAGAACAAAGACTGGGTGTTAGACAGTAAAGCATGTAATGCTTTAATAACCTACAGTTGCAAGCCTAGGCTTGAAGCCAAACACAGGTACAGTAACGTACTTGTGATGGGGTGGCAGAGAAAGAAGGAGAGGCAGGAATGGCATGACCAGGACAGAGTCCGGGGCATCGGTTGTTTTGCAAATGGGCTATATCCCTTAGTCCACTGACCACTTTGTTTTGGTATCCCATAATAATCACAAATGAACAATAGTGACTACATAATAGCGAGTTAAATATTGCAAATTTGTAAAGAGCGACCGTTACATTACAGCTCCAGAGCATAATAGCAATTATTGTTGTGCAAAAACCATGAATGTTGAAATAGCTAACGCATTACACTGAACTGCTACTACTTCCAGTGGTCTCTGCTTCCTACTTTCTCTCTGTATTATTTATTTTGGTGCTTCAGTGACACTTTCTACTTAAGGGTTGCTACTTTCGCATCAGCCTTTACAAATCAAATTCCCAGATGCCAGTGCATAATAGAGATTATTGCTGTCTGAATGTTGTCTTGTTGTGCCACTACTACGACTTCCAATAGTCATGCCTATGCGATCTATCCTTGTCATGCCTTCCACATCAGGCTGCAAAAAGTAAAGTACAGCTTATGCTTACCTTCACCTGTGTAAAATAGTGATCCTGACAGAATTTAACAGCAAGCTACAGAACAAGTGCTCATTGTAAACTGGACAGCAGGTTACAGAGCAATCCTCTTTGTACTTTAAGTTTTTTGCAGCCTGATGCAATAATTGCTATTATGCACTGGTGCTTTGGGGCAGGTAAGCAAAAGCTTTGCTTTTATTTGTGAAGGGTGATGCAGCAATAGCAACCCTTAATCAGCATAGAGTAATTGAAGCACCAAAATAAATAACGCAGAGAGACAAGTGGAGGGGGAGCACAGGAAGTTGTAGTTCTGCGGTATACGGTAGCTATTTTAACCTTTGGACAACATTTGGACTGCAATTATTGCTATTATGGTTTCACACAGCAGGAGAAAATGGACTGAAAGAGAGAACACTCAGAGGGGTTGAAGAGGTGGATTGTACTTCAGAGAGGGGCCTGAACAGTGAGAACTCTAAGGAGTGAGCGAGCGTGGAGTGGACATGCCAGGGCACAGTGCTACAGTTGGGTTACAGGCCCTGCTGCACACTGAGGTGACTGGGAGTCTGGTCAGGTCAGTGGCTGGCAGCTGCAGGCTGAGGAGAGGAAGAGAAGATTGCGAACACATGGTGTGGCCCTGGAGTAAGACAGAGAAGTGCAGTGTGGGAGAGAGTCGGGACCACCGGGGACATGACAGGAGCAGTTTGACACAATTTCAGTTTGAGAAAAATAAAAGTAACTAGGTTGAGAGACCATTGCACCATGTTTAGGAAAATGAAGTAGCACACAGGTGGCTACAACAATCAGGGACCACCCGCCATCACACCGTCATCTTGCCGTTTGCACTATTTATACCCAACAGAGAGATGAATGCCTGATGCTGCAATGACGAGGCACCCCCTGATTGCGGCGGCCAAATCATTTCAAGTTGGTGACACTTCTGGAGAACTAGTGTCAGCAGGACAGTGGGGCTGCATTGGTTACACAGCGGCAAGCCCACAAATGCAGTGGCTGCCACAGTGCCGCGCCTCCACAACCCACTTCTCTCCTAAGCTGCCACATAATGTTTCTTGCACATGCATGCAAGCAAACATAAAAATAAAGGATAGGTAAGCTTGATATTATGGATTTTTCTGCTCTGCTCTCAGGGTTTATGGGTCCTCGCACACCTTGGGTGTGTAAAAAAAATCCATAACACACACTTACCTATCCATTATTCTCTATATAACTATATAAAATGTTTATATTGTGCTTTATTTCATCATACTCAATGTCACTGACATGTGAAGTCTCTATGAGTTCCACAGTACAATGCTATAGTGTATAATAGAATGCAGTTGTGCATGGAAATCCATACACCACAAAAAGTCATTCTGCTGTAGTACTGATGTCCTCAAAAGCACAGGACAACTTTTTGTTCTGTGTTCGTGAGGACATCATAATAAAAGGGACTTTTGCAGCAGTTATGATTCATCCCTTGAGCTGCAGTGCGAAAGTCATGCATGTGTGCTAGGCAGCAGCAGTTACTCAAGGACTGACAACAGAGGTGAACTAAAATGGGCAAAAGTTAACTTTTTCCTTTCCTGTCAACATACACTATATTGAACAGTGTTGGGTAACCATACCCTACTTGGCTATTCTTCCACCTAGTGCATACAATGTCGATTTAGGAACCTCATCAGTTGGCATTGTATCAACTGAATAGAAGAATAGCGTTGTAGTGTATGGTAACCCATACAATATCCAATGTGTTATAACACATACTTACATAAAGGGAAGCAACTAAAATGCAACATACCAAATTACTTTGCATTATATTAGTATAGCCACACAACAAGCATATTCCAAATGTACATAACATCGTTCCTCAGTACACTATAAGTGTAATAAAATGCAGCTCCAAACAGATAACCATGGATTGTGGTAAAGAATATGGGATGGGGAACTGCACAATGTCACAAATAAAGTAATACACCTAAAAGATATCAGTTGTACTAACCTGCAAGTATGTAGCCAGATTAAAAATTAATGCATAATGGGATGTCTAGGACTGTGTGCTGGTGCATCACTACACCCCTGCACATACATAATAAATGTCTAATGCACACACTGTCATTTGTTGTTGCTTGCATGAAACAAAATGGGAAGTTAACTGGTGTTTATGGCTCCCTCATACTCACTGTTAGGATAATGCAGAATTTTGGTGGTGGGAGGGTGGGTAATTTAGGCTAAATTCATGCTCCCTGGCATGCATAGACAACATTGAGAACCATGATACTGACTTATCAGCCTCTAAAAAGCAGCATCTATTATAGACTGTGTGGTCTACTAACCACTTTTAATGAAAAGCAGCTACTAATTACCATTCCAAATACTACTGGTTTTATGAGTCATAGGCCATCTGTTTACAAGATAGCAAGTGCAGAGTAAACAGAAAAGTCACGATGACAGAAGAATACTCACACGGAAATGGACTGGAATTGTGATATTGCTATATAGTGTATGGTAGAATGATGTTATGCATGGAATTCCATGCCTGGAATATTACAGGATACTAGATGGGCAACTATGCTCAACCAGTGTGTTCTGCCACAGAGGGGTCCTGATTCCCTGCACCCTCAAAAGCAAAGCTCGAGAGGTCCATGGGAATCAGATCCCATCCACTATTCTGTATAGTGTATGTGCATCCATGCCTGTTACACACATTGCACTTTATTTCAGTGAACTGGAGGTTTTTTTGGGGGAAAGCATTTGAGGGTTGGTCGTACTCTCAAATTACTTACACAGTGTGATGCAGACATTTCTGCAAATTCAAGTTAAAACTCACAAAATCTTCTAGATTAATTGTATTGGGGAAATCAAATATGTGGCCGCATTGCAAGTTGCTCTGCTGGACTAGTTACATCACTGCTGCAGCAGACCAACATAATGAAGCCACTACTGTGGCAGAATAAGGATATTCCAGGCATGGAATTCCATGCATAATAGCATTCCACCATTCACTATATACTTAAGGAATTTACCACGACCGGATGCGGGTGATGGCAGGATTTACCCATGCTTGGTGTGATTTGCTCACGAGGTGCAGCTGAGTGAGGAAACCACAACAGAAGTGGGTAAATCTTGCCATTACCCATACCAGGTTATGGCATATTACTATTATACAATGTAGAAAAGAAGAAGAGAGAATTTTTTCCTCCACTTACTGGGGAAAAACAATATGGCGGCTGGCAACTTTAAAGATTGCTACCCTGATTAACTGCCATTTCTACCATGGGGTAATAACACAATTTACAACATGTAAATCATTCCAGCCAGCCAATCAGGAGCTGGTATTTTTGATGGCATTGTATAAATGTTATTCTGCAGTAGTAAGCATCATTATGTTGTTCTTTCAGGAGGATGTCACTAATACAGCAGAACATCTTGGAATGCATCCACATATTTGATTTCACCTAACCAAATAAGCTTGAAGTTGTTGCTTTGTAATTTTCCAGTTTAAAGTTTATTTGTTCTGTCAAAAGACCATTACAAACATTTCACACAAAATACATACATACAATACACACTTCCCTAACATTATACAGAGTAAAATAAATTATTCTAACCCCTATAATACAAGAATAAAATGTATTACATTTAATTTCACACTGTACACTTTTAATCAAATGTTGAATGATTTTTTACAATTGCTCTAAGATATTTAGTTACCTTCTTTCTAACAATTTCATCCTCTGACAATAACATAAGGCTCATAAGTGTACCCTTATCTGTTAGATCTATTTCAGCCCAGAGCGGTTCCAACCAGAGAGATCTTGGTTTAATATATCTGGGGCAGGAGAAAACGACATGATTCAAATTTTTTGGCTCTGATTTCTCAGTCACATAATTTTACATCCAGATCTGTTAATTTAGCATATCTTGCCTTCAGACTATTACTTGTAACTTGTTCCATTCTAAACTTTATATAGATTTTTCTCAAAGGCTCTTCAGTAAGCACTTCTAAATAATATCTATAGCAATGCACATTATCATTTATAGGTAACTAATGATTTGCTTTTAACTTAGTTATCATGTTTAAATCTTCAGCTTTATTATAATCAACTATTTTCTTAGTACAATAAGCTTTATACTTAAGACTAATTTTTACGTTCTTTTCAACATGTTTTAAGAAACTCAGATCATATTTATCTAGAATCTCAGTCAAATTAGTACACCATTCAGAAGTATTACATTGCTGCTGCCACTTGTTTTTTCGATTAGACATTAATATGGTAATTGCTCAGAATTCATTCTAGTAACCTTTATCCAGTAATTCAAAAGTCTAACTTCTGCTAAGGCCCCCAGAGTTGTGGATCCTAACTCTGCACTTACTAATGCAGCGGGTGTTGACTTCCCTACACCCAGGGCAGTACAATATAATTTATTCAAAGGAACCTCCAATAGGTTCATTTTACCAAAGCCCCAAATTTCAGCTTGGTATAATGCTTGTGGATAGTATTTTTGCCTCAGCTGCTTTAATTAATGGGGCAATAGAGTTACCACCATACTGATAGTTGAACGTATTTAAGGCTCCAGCCATCTGTTTTAACTTAATTAATTGTGATTTAATATGACCATTATATTCCCATTGTTAGATAATCTTACTCCTAAATAAACATAAGATTGAAATAGTGGAGGGATTCAAAAGGGCATGGGACAACCACAGAGGAGTGTTGAGGGTGGGAGGGCGCATGTCCAAGCAGATAACTGGACAAATGGGTAGACTCGGTGGGCCTTGTTGGTCCTTTTCTGCCATCACACTTCTATGAATCTATGAAACTATGAAATACATATTTTTTTTGTTCCTACTTTCCATGTTTTATTAGTTTTATTAGACCCAAATATTACTATCTGACTCTTATTTTCATTTATCTGTAAATTAAATTTATTTGCATACTTATTGAAAATATCTAACTTTTTTGTAATCCGAGTAAGTTAAAGAAATAAGAACCAAATCATTGACATAAGCCAATGCCGGACATGTTTGATCACCTATTTTAGGAGAATCTGATATGGAATGGTCTAATTGATTTAGAAGTCAGTCAATGTAAATGCAAAATAAGGGTGCGATCACGCAACCCTGTCTGACTCCTTTATTAGTATGTATTATGTTGGACATTTGTCCTGATACCCCCACTCTAATTTCTGCTCAAGTTTTATTATATAAATCCTTTATATTGCTCACCAGGAAGGGCTAAATCCTCTTTTCAGTCATGACCATTCCATTTCCCATTGTTAGATAATCTTACTCCTAAATAAACATAAGATTGAAATAGTGGAGGGATTCAAAACAGGCATGGGACAACCACAGGAAAGTGTTGAGGGTGGGAGGGTGCATGTCCAAGCAGATAGCTGGATAAATGGGCAGACTCGGTGGGCCTTGTCTGCTACTTGGTGGTATGCCTCTCCCTACCTCCAATCAGGTGCGTAATCTGGGCATTATTTTTGATGAGGGGCTGACCTTAAAATCTCAGGTATCAGCTGTTGTGAAATCCTCTTTTTACCATCTGAGGAATATCGCCCGGGTGAAACATCTGGTTCCGTCGGGCGATCTTCCAACATTGGTCCATGCCTTTGTCACTACCCGCCTTGACTACTGCAATTCCTTTACCTAGGGCTACCTGGGGTTGATATCCACTGCCTGCAGCTAGTACAGAATGCAGCCACTGTTTGACTGGGACACCTAGGACCAGTCATATTACGCCTGTGCTCCGTGAACTGCACTGGCTGCCTGTTAGGTGGTGGATCACCTTAAGGTTGGTCTACTAACCTTTAAAGTCCTACACGCCCGGGACCTGGCTACCTGAAAGATCTCCTGATTCCCTACTGCTGCCTCCATCCTCCTCCATTCCTGTGAGGGATTGCTAGAGATTCCCAGGGTTTGATTGAAATCATCTAGTTCACATGCTTTGCTTTTCAGCACCAACCCTGTGGATTTCTTTACCTCGTTGGTTGAAAGAATGCCCAACAGTCGATAGTTTTAAAACTGGTTTAAAACATATTTATTTAGTTTAGCTTTTATTTAAATATAGTTGATATATTATAATTCTGTTTTAATCTATTTATGTATATGTTTTATGTACAGTGCCTTGCTTGTAAGAGAGCTATATAAATAAAGCTGATTTTGATTTGATTAATGTCCATGGTATAGATCTTGTAATATTATCAAAAGCGGCACTAAAGTTGATGAAAGCCACATATAACTTTTGCCCTCTTAGTACAACATATTTTTCAATTAAATGAGTCAAAATATAACAATTGTCTGTTGTACAATAATTTGATCAAAATCCTGCTTGATATTCTTAGAGATTACCACATCTGGACAGTTCTTTTAACAGTCTGTTCAAGATAACCTTGGAAAAAATGTTTCCACTAATGTCCAATAAAGAGATTGGCCTATGCGTTTGGGGGTTACTTTTGTCTCCCTTTTTGAATACAGATATAGTAATTGCACCTTTCCATGACTTAGGAAATACCTTACCTTTAATGCATTTATTGAAAAAAGGGACAACAATTTGTATAGTGCTTGATCCACTGCTCCATTGTCACATATGTATCCAGTTGATACTTAGTATTCTTTGTACCTTTGGCCACCAAGTGGCAGAGATTTTGTTGATCGTTTTATGTATTATTTCCATCACTATTTCCACATTTTACCCTGATATTCTTTCCATTTAACTTTAAGAAAACTTTCCCTTGCCTTATTTAAAAGTTTCAACAGATCCTTAATCCGAATCCAATTATGTTAATAATTTTTTTGTTTACAGCACTCTCTATCAAACCAGGTTTCTGAATCTCTCTGCTTTAATCTTATAGGAGCTGAATAACTTATAAGTTCCTTAATATTATTATAGCTATCTGTGAGAACTTCATGGAACATCTCATATGAAGAATCCTTTAACAAAAGAGTAGTCATTTGTTCAGCTGCTGTATGTAAATATGGAAGGATTAATTTAACATTCTTTGTTTCCCATTTAATTTTAATGTCATTTCTTATTTCAAATCCTATGAGAAGATTTGATTTTAGTCCTAAACTAAGACCCCATTTTAATGCCAATGGATAATGGTCATTTTCAGCTCTGGTCAAAATTTCAAGGGATATCCAAACATCTAGTGAACCAGACCAAAAGAAAAGTTAAAAATGGATGCATTTGTTACATTATAGTGGGTCAATTTTTCCTCTTGGCCCTTCTATGCATCCATTAAGAGGTACCAATTTAGAAGTAATTAGAACTTCAATCAGTTTTTTATCTGATAAATTAATTTTGGAATCCAGAGTTGACCTCTGGTAGTAATTTAAATCCTGGCCAGAACAATCTAAAGTCCGCTAATCATCTATGCCATTATGCTTTCCAATTCTTGCATTTAAATCCCCACACATCAATATCTCAGCTTGTAACTTGAACTTGCAGAAACATCTGCAACACACTAAGTCAGTAATTTGAGACCACAACCAGCCTCAGGGGACCCCGCCTCATACCACCAGTTCACTGTAAGAAAATGGAATGTCAGAAACAGGCATGGATTGCGTTATTACATGACTGGTGAGCACATTGGTTTTCTCATGGCATGAGCAGCTAGCAAATGTACCATAATCAGTTCCTGTCAACTTCAATTCTTGAATGAGTATTGATTCCATGATATACAGTAGTACAATCCACATCACTACATACTCCTGTGTACACAGCAACATATATAGGATAGCAAACAGGCAAAAATATGCACAATCAGTGTGTTGTACAACATCAGTGATATGATTACCATGAATATCACGAGCTTCAATCTCGAGGTCACATGGAAACATAACCCATTGGTGTCACAACACACACTGGTTGTGCATAGTATGCCCATCCACCATCCTATATATCTTGCTGTGCAACCAGGAACATGTAGTGCTGTGAAATGTACTATTATGTATCATGGAATCAAGACTCATTCAAAAATTGAAGTTGACAGAACTTGATTACATATGTGCAGCAGTGTACATTTTCGTTGCCATATGAGACAATCAATGAGCTCTCCAGTCATGTAATAATGCAGATCATTCTGAGCAGATAGAGATGCAAGGGACATGTGGGATGGGGTACACTCCTGACATACATAGCATACAGCATATTGTGATATTCAACACATATGAACATATGCAGCATGACTCAGCTCATATGCAATAAGACATGAAGGCATGTGCATTAAACAATTTAATACACTAATAGCATACATAGTAAGGCACGAGGTCACAGGCTGACTGTGCTCAGCCCGTAACCATGCATTACAAGTGCTTAGTGCACATCCCCAGAGGATTACTGCACTTATAAAATTGTATGTGAATTCTAGGCCTGGTTTCTAGTTGTTGCTGTGCGTTACACACTCCTATATACTAACAACCAATCTGCTTACTTTACATCCTTTGCCCATATAATAAATAGGTACAATAACCTTCTGTGACCAACAAGATCCATCAAATGAGAATGGACAGATCTGCGCATCACATGCGGAACTGATTTTCACAGCACACTGTGATGTTTGGGAAACAGTGCTGTATAAACCTTGCATCTACCAAGGTGATGGTTATGAAATCATAGCATCACATAAGATGATGGCAGAAAAGGATGTCTGGCCTATCCAGTCTGCCCCTTACCCTAGTCCAACCTACCATATCTTGAGACACCACTCCTTCCCTTAGCACCATGAGTTTGTCCCAAGCAGTCTTGAATCCTCTAAAGCCTCCGACCACCACCACCTCCGGAAGCCATTCCAGTTCTCCAGAGGACAGACAGAACTCAAGGAGGAAGAAGCTACTGGTATAACTAAAACTTTCTACTAGGACTAAGAACTAGATTTCTTGTACTGGGACCTTCAATTATGGTAAAAACAAACAAAAAGGAGTTAGTGTGTTTGTCAGAGTAGTTGAAGTAAACTGTTATCTGTGCTATCTGTGTACTTATCTAGGTGCTTGTCACAGTTGTCAGAAGGAATTGTTATCTGTGAAATTAACTAAGTGTAGAAAGATTTGCAAAGTAGGGGGAGTGCCTTAGCTAGAAGGAGCCAGGTTAAGACCAGATATAAATACTGCCCTAGATAGCTTCTGCTAAAGGACAGCAGGGAGTGGCTTAGCTAGAAGGAGCCAGGTTAAGACCAGATATAAATACTGCCCTAGATAGCTTCTGCCTGAGGACAGACAGAACTCGAGGAGGAAGGAGCTACTGGTATAACTAAAACTTCTCTACTGGGACTAAGAACTAGATTTCTTGTACTGGGACCTTCAATTAAGGGTAAAAAGCAAACAAAAAGGAGTTAGTGTGTTTGTCAGAGGTAGTTGAAGTAAACTGTTATCTGTTATCTGTGTACTTATCTAGGTGCTTGTCACAGGCGTCAGAAGGGAATTGTTATCTGTGAAATTAACTAAGTGTAGAAAGATTTGCAAAAGTAGGGGGAGTATTTAGCTAGAAGGGAGCCAGGTTAAGACCAGATATAAATATTGCCCTAGATAGCTTCTGCCAGAGGACAGACAGAACTCGAGGAGGAAGGAGCTATTGGTATAACTAAAACTTCTTATGGGGACTATATTGCTCTCCTTCCCTCCCTCCACCCTCCCACCCAAACCAGTTCTACTTTTACAGTCACAGGATTTAACTGACAACAGGAACTTCCTGTTTGGGAGCAGGAAGTGAGTGATCACAGAGCCACCAAAGACTCACCATCCTAGAAGGGCAAGAGTAGCTCTTCACTCCCCCCCCCAGCTGCTGGAGGTCTGACTCTGAGCAAGTAAGGAGACTACTGAGAAATTTAGGAACTTCTTGTCTGAGAACGGGAAGATCAGGAGATAAAAGGGTGCAGAGGCAGTAAGTAAGTAGGGAGAGAAGAAAAAGAAAAAAAAGAAATAAACAAACAGAGAAAAGAGTAAGTATTCCAAATAACAGCTAGGGGGCCAGAAAAAAGACATGATGGGAGTGGTGCAGTGCAGTGGCTGTGGAGCAGCAGTCTTCCAGGAGATGTTTTGGAGGATGCAGTGTTGTTCCATCTGCAGATACCTCTCTGGGCTGATGGAGGAGGTTGCTCATCTCCAGGCTGAGTTGGCCAGGATTTGTGGGTCCTCCTCTCCCACCCAGGGACTACCAGGGTCACTGCCGTTGCCTCAGAGGTTGCTAAGAAAGAGGAGTGGTTGGACCACAGTGGGCTCAGGGAGAGTGAGGGTGGTGGAACAGAGGCTCATCCCTCCAGCTGTACCTCTCCACAATTTCTATGCCGTTCTGGAAAAGTGTGGTTCCTCTATGGAAGCACCCACAGTGGAGACCAAGGAGGATGCTGGGAACCTCCACAAAGGAGACCCAAATGAGGGTGGCATGGGACCCCACAGGGGAAGGAAACAACTCCTGGTGGGGACTCCATTGTTAGGAAGGTTGAACTGGGAGAGGAAGGGGAGAGGGAGGTAAGGTGCCTGCCTGGTGTCATGGCTTGGAAAGACAGGGACAGAATCCTCAGGATCGCAGGAGTAGCTTCACAGGGGAGGGAGCTGGGTGTCATTGTCCACCTAGGGACAAATGACCTGGCTAAGAAAGGGATCAGAGCAGTGAAAGAAGCATTTGTGGAGATGGGAGGGTCTTAGACAAACAGCACACGGTAACTTTTATCGGAGGTGCTGCCTGTCTATGGCACGGTGAGGTTAGGTGCTCCACACCATGGAATTCAAAACAGTGGTTGAAAACTGGTGCAGAGCTCAGGGATTTGGCTCATTGAGACTGGGGTCCACCTGGAGGGATGCAGGCCTATACTGGCATGATGGTCTGCATCTGTCCAGGAGGGGAACCAGGATCCTAGGTGATAGGTTTAAATACTTCATTGACAAGTATTTAAACTAGCTGGGGAGGCACTGGAAAGGAGCAGGAAAATCCTAGCCTCCAAAATATCAGGGTACTAAGTGAGGTAGACACCAACATAGAGAAGTCAATAGGAAGAAGAGCATGGGTAAATGGAGAAAGTGACAAATGCAATAAGGACAGGTATGGGGCAAAAAGGGGTAAGGCCATCAAGAAATGGAGGGTAATGAGTTCCAACGCCCATAGTCTGGGAAACAATTTCCCTGAACTGGTGGCCTTGATGGAAGAGGGATGCCTGGATATTGTAGCAATCACAGAAACATGGTACAAAGAGAACCATGAATGGGATGTTAACATACCAGGGTACACAACCTACAGGAGAGACAGGGAGGGCAGAAGGGGGGTAGCTCTCTATGTAAGGGAAGGGATAAAAGCAACTGAACAAAAGAGTATACAGGGAGGAGAGGATGCACTGTGGGTCACCTTAGAGACTGGAAATGGCACCACAATCTGCACAGGGGTTGTATATAGACCCCCATGTCAGGGGGAGGGAATGGACAAGGATATGATAGAAGGCATACTTAGGATGGCAGAGAAAGAGGAGATACTGTTGATGGGGGACCTTAACATGCCAGATGTTAACTGGAGCACCTTTGCGGCAGCCACATCCAAAAGCAAGGCCATTCTTGATGCCCTTCAGTTGGCATGCCTCAAACAGTTATTTTTGGAACCCACTCATGAGGGAGCAACTTAGACCTCATACTCAAATGGGGACAGTGAGAGGATCTCAGATCTAGAAGTGGGTAGCCATTTGGGAACAAGTGACCACCAAACAGTGTGGTTCACAATAGCTCTGCTACAGAGTCAAGCATACCAAAAGTGAGGGTTCTGGACTTCAGGAGGGCTGACTTTGGCAAGATGGGAGAGTGCCTGAGAAAGCACTAGCAAACAGGCTAGAAGGAGGGGTGAAGCAACAATGGGCAAATATCAAAACTGCCATCACAGAGGCAATGCTTTTGTGTGAGCAAGTAAACAAATCAAAATGAAAGAAAAGTCACTATGGTTCTCAAAAGAGGTGGCGGTGAAGGTTAGGGAAAAAAAGATAGCATTTAGGAAGTATAAGGAAACATAGAAGAAGCAGGACAGAGAGCTGTTTCAGTTAAGGCAGAAGGAAGCAGGGAGGGTAGTCAGAATAGCAAAGGCACAAACTAAAGGAAAGATAGCTAACTCGGTTAAGAAGGGGGATAAAACCTTTTATAGGTATATCAGGGAGTGTAGAAAGACAAAGGGAGGGATAGAGAGGCTGAATAGAATGGATGGTGGGTGGGCAGAGAGTGACAGTGATAAAGCATGGATACTGAATGAATACTTCTGTTCAGTATTCACAAAAGAGGAAGTGGGGAAGGTGCCTAATCCAATTAACAGAAGCACTCTGGAGGGGGTTGATCCCAGTCCTTTCACAGAAGAAAGGGTTCTGAAAGAACTCCTAAAACTGAAAATGGACAAAGTAATGGGGCCAGATGGAATTCACCCCAGAATTCTAAAAGAATTAAGCAGAGAACTAGTGACACCACTGACTATGCTTTTTAACAAATTATGGGAGGATGGTGTATTACCTGAGGACTGGAAGAAGGTGGATGTGATTCCCCTTCACAAAAGTGGGACCAAGACGGAGGCAGAAAACTACAGACCTGTGAGTTTGACCTCTGTGGTAGGGAAAGTGATGGAATCACTTCTGAAGGAAAGAATTGTTGAGCACCTAGAGGCCAGTGGGGCACACGACCCAAGGCAGCATGGGTTCACAGCGGGAAGGTTATGTCATACTTACATACTAACATACTAAAATGCCAGCAGAAAAGGCTTAATGGTTTTTCACGTCTGCTCATTTGGTCAGCCCCCACCCTGGGAGCTGACTTTGTTGCCCCCCTCGGCTTCTCTGGCTTCTTCCTTCCCACTTCCAGATATTCTCGCTGCATTGGATTTTGCTTCCAGAACCCTTCCCCTGTACCTGTCCCACCCTCTTGAACCCCTCCACTCGCCTCTGCCTCCACCAGCCCCCAGGCAGCATATCCCATGGCTCCATCACCCTCTGTGAAGTAGCACCTCCTCCTTTCTCCCTGAACTTCTCCAGCTTCCACCCATGCCCCTAGTGGCCCCTCCCTCCTTCCTTCAAGCACCCTGACTGTTCCTCCCCTATTTACCCCTTCATGTACCTGAAGACCTCTATCATGTCCCCGGTCCCTTCTTCTTCCAATGTGTACATATTTAGCTCTTCGAGCCTCTCCCATAGGTCCTGTCCCCAAGCCCCAAATCATTTTGGTCGCTTCTCTGACCCCTCCAGGAGTTTAATGTTCCTCTTCAGTGTGGCTTCCAAAACTGCACGTAGTACTCGAGGAGCGGCCTCACTAAGCAGTTATACAGAGGAGTGTCACTTCCCTCCCTGGAGGTGATCCTCAGCAATGCATCCCAGCATCCTGTATGCCTGGCTGCTGCCTCCTACAAGTCTCTGAGTTGTTCACCTGACGTCCACCACCACCCTCAGGTCCCTCCCTCAGCCATCGAGACTGTAGCATTCTCTCACAGGGTGTACACATGGCCCAGGTTTCTGGCCCCAGGTGCAGTACCTTGCATTTCCCTGCATTGAACCTCAGCTTCCACTTTCTAGACCATCTTTCCAGAGCCTCCAGGTCCCCTGTAGGGCCACCCTCCCCTCCCTCCCATCCACCACCGCCCCCAGTTTTGAGTCATCCGCAAAGAGAATCATCTCACTCCTGATACCTGTCCTTATGTCAGAGACGTAGGCGTTGAACAGGAGGGGCCCAAGGACTGATCTCTGTGGGACCCCACTAATGACCCTCCTTGGGGATGAGACTATTCCGCCAACTATGACCCTCTGGGTCCGGTTCTAGAGCCAATTGCCTATCCATCTGATCATCTGGTTCCCCACCCCCATTTCTCCCAGCTTATCCAACAGGCCTACATGAGGAACAGAGTCAAATGCCTTGCTGAAGTCTACAAAGAGGATGTCCACTGGTCTATCCAGGTCCAAGGCATTCATCACCCAGTCATAGAACTCCACAAGGTTTGTCTGACACAATTTCCCCGGGACAAATCCATGCTGTCTATCGTCCAGGCACCCTGTCTCTTCCAGGTCCCCCCCCGCCTCTCCTTGACAATGCCCTCCATCACCTTACCCACCACCGATGTCAGGCTGACAGGCCTGTAGTTCTCTGCCACCTCCCTTGATCCCCCCTTGTGGATAGGCACTATATGCGCCACCTTCCAGTCCTGGGGCACCCACCCTGTCCTCAGAGAGATGGTGAAAAGCTCCGCCAGGGGTTTCTCCAGGACATCCGCAAGTTCCTTCAGCACTCTGGGATGTAATTTATCCGGCCCCAATGCTTTCTCCATCTTGAGGGACCTGAGGGCTTCCCTCACTCTCTCTGCTGTGATTTCCACTTCCACTACCTCTTCTCCTTGCTTAGCCTTCCCCCCTCCTGCCAGTGATGCCTCTCCCTCTCCCTCTCCCCGGACCCACCGATCAGTAAGGGTCCCCCTTTCCTCAGTATCACTATCTCCTCCCATGTATGATGCAGCACCCCCAATTTTCTTGGTGAAAACTGAGGTGAAGTACTCATTTAGTACCTCAGCCTGCTCCCCCGGGTCTTGTGCTCATCTCTCCCCTGTTTTAATCGTGTTAATCTGCCCTTCACCCTTCGTTTTTCCCCAATGTATCTAAAGAACCCTTGTTCCTCTCCCATTTCCCTGGCCAGGTTCTGCTCCTTCCTTGCCTTAGCCGCCTCATCACTCTAGTGGCCCTTCTAGCCATCAGCTCATACTGCCCTCGATCCCTTTCACTCTTTGAACACTTGAATTGCCTATAGGCTGCCTTCTTTCCTCAAGCACCTCCTGGACCTCTGGTCCACCAGCAGGGTTTTTCGGCCCCTACCGTGATTGCCTTTTACTCTTGCACAGGTGCTGGTAGCATCCTGCGCCCCTCTCCTGATGATTTCCCACCTACTATCAGCATCCATGTCTGACCCAATCCCATCCAAATGCTCCTTACGGATCCTTCCCATTTCCTTAAAATCCGCCCCCCCTGAAGTCAATTAACTCTGTCTTTGTGCAGCCTTCTACCCCTCCTAGGTCCAGGCAGAACCAGACTGTGGCATAGTCACTCCCCGCCAACAGGTCCCTTACCTCCAGGTCCCCAATCTGGTCATTGTCTGCCAGGACCACATCCAGCACCCGCGCCTCCCTGGTCGGTTCCCCACCTGCTGAGTTAGGAACACGTCTTGAAAGACATCCAACAACCTCTGTTCCCTAGCCACCTGAGGATGTCATAGTCTCCAGTCTGTTCATGGCATGTTTAAGTCCCCAACACCACCACCCTTCCCCTGCCCAGTCTGCAGTGTCTCCCAACATCTGCCACCAGACTCTCCTCCAGCTCCTCCGCCAGTGCAGGGGTCTGTACACCACTCCTATTTTTACTCTCCTGCCCCCCCTTGTTATCAAGGTGACCAAAATCACCTCCAGTTCCCTCCACCTCTTCTACCCCTATGCCAATGCAGATTTTGACTATCATTGCTACCCCTCCTCCCCTTCCCCCCCGTCCTTCCTGAACATAGTAACCTCCAGGTTCAGGTCCCAGGCGTGTCCTCGGTGGCCCAGGTCCCAGTGACAGCTGCCACATCCACCACTCCCTCAGTTAGCATCACCTGGAGCTCAGGCATTTTATTGCCCAAGCTCCTGGCATTTAGCAGACTACCTTCCACCCTTTCCCTATACTTCCATTTCCCCTGCTCCCGTTCCCATGGGGATTCTGTTTTCCCCTGGTCTGCACTTTACCAGTCGGCCTTTCTGATTCCTCCAGCTCCCCAGGGGTGGAGACAGAGTCTCCTTTATCGGCACCCTCTCGACAGCCTTTTCTCCATCCCTCCCTTCACAAGTTTAAACCCCAAATGAACCCTCTATTTTCAACTTAGGATTCCTCCCTCCAAATTGAGATGGAGCTCATCTCTAGCTTACAGCTCCTTATCCTCCCAGGTCTCCCCCAATCCCCATCAACTCATACCATCTGGCCTCACACCACTCCCTGAGCCACTGGTTTATCTCCCTAATCTTCTTTTTGTGTTCCCCACTAGCCCTTGGCACCAGCAGGATTTCTGAGAAGGAAACTGTGCATCCTATGTCATGACAGACACTGGCAAGCTCCCTGAATCTTGCCTGTATCTCTAGCTCGCTATTTCCCTCAATGTCATTTGTACCCAGGTGGACCAGTATGTCTGGAGAACCCCACAATCCTTTGCCAGCTGATATACCTCATGCTTGGCCCTGTGCACCATTAGTCCAGGGAAGCATTTTGTTCTAACTGGCCAGGCTTCTCCCTCCCTATCCCATTTGATACCCCTGATCATAGAATCCCCCAACAGGAGCACTCTGACTGCTCCTTTCTCCATTTCCCTTCCATGTCCTCATCCTTTCTACTGGCCCTCCACCCAGCCGGCTCCTTCTCCTCCCCATCTGGGTGTCACATGCCACCCCCTCCTCCGATCCAATGCCTCCTCCTCCTGAGTATCCTTCTGTACCTCGCTAACTCCTCACTGCTCGTGACTGGTCCTTCTCCCCCATCCGCTAAACAAGCCTGGCTCATCCTCCCTTCCTTCCTGTCTCCATTTAGTCCCTCCTTGTTTGTCGTGCTCCCCTGGCCTAAACCCTCAGCTTCCTTTACTGTATCCTCCTTGTACTTCTGGTCCTTCTCCTTGCCCTTTCCTCCCAACTGGTCCTTCTCCTTGCACTTTCCTCCCTCTTCCCTGCCCCTCCTGCTCTGATTCACTGCTCCCCCATTTTCCTTCATTCCAGGTTCCCCCTTTTCCTCCTGCTATCAAGCCCTGCCTCCTGCCCCCACTCCCTCTTCCATCTTCAACCACCCTGTCGTGGCTACATCACCCCCCATTCTCAAGCAGAAGAAGAGAATCACAGTTACTGAGCGTGAAGGTCTGATCCACCTCCCTGACTTGCTTCGCTCTGTCCAACCCCAGCCATCTGCCTACTTCCCTGAGAATGTTGTCCCTCAGGCCCCCTTTGTGAGGTCTCCAGTTACCTGCCTTCTTCCTTGGCAGTGTCTCCTTTGGGCCCTCTGCCAGGGTCCCAATGTGACCCTCGAGTATTCTCCTGCACTCCTTTTCCTGTGCCCCCACCCCTAGTGCTTGGTGCAACCCCGTGGGAGATCCCCTGCCCCCTTCCCCAACCATACCTCCCCCTTTCCCCCAGCTGTCTCCTAATCCCCACAACCTCCTCCCTAAACTGTGCCAGCTGGTAGCATACTGGGCAACCACCGAACCCCCAAGCCCAGTCCAGTATCATGGCTGCCCACACCCTGTGCACCCACCACCTCCCAAAGATGCTGGGCTCTAATGACTAGCAGGTCCTATCCCCTCCAAGTAGGTTTCCTTGGTTGAGCCACCAGGTTTCCTCTAGTCCAAGATACACCCCTACTGGCTCAATCAGGTCACCCACTAATCCTAGATACAGTCCCACAGTAAACCTGCAAACCTGTTACTAGGTGCAGTACAACACAGTAAACTACAAGGGAAGTGAACAACTCCAAGCTCCTCTCCCAGCCCTTAAATCCACCCCCAGTGGTAGAACTACATGAGCAGCACCTGCAGCCTTTTCCTCCAATTGCAGGGCAGGTGTTCCCCATAAATTGGCAGAGCTCTGGGAGGAGGGTGGGAGAGTGGTCTGGGCCTCACACCTGACTCTCTTGAGAGTGTATCAGCCCTGTGTCTGCCCTCCAAGCCCGCAGCCAAAGAACCAGCCCAAGCAAATCCCACCAAATAGGTTTTAAATCAGAAGAAATAGGCCTCCACCAGTGCAGCCTGTTACACAGTGAAACATCCAACAAATGAGCCCACTTACAGCCACCAAACCAGTTTTCAAACTTCCAAAGCCCCCAAAACAATACCCTGCTAGCCCCTTAGAAGAAAGAAAGAAAATAACAACCTTCTACCAAGTAAAATCCACAAGAAATCCTGTAAAACAAAAAGAAGCAGCTACTGTCCTGGAACACAACTGATCCTGTCCCTTCCAGTTCCTTCAGACAAATCTAATTAATTTCTTTGACTGGGTGTCCAAAGTAGTAGACCAGGGAGGGACTGTGACATGGCCTACCTAGATTTTAGCAAGGCATTTGACACAGTCTCATACAAAGATTAGTAGTCAAATTAACCAGTCTGGGAGTGGGTCCCAGGGTGGTAGCCTGTAAAACATTGACTGAACAACAGGACACAGAAGGTAATTGTAAATGGAGTCCACTCTGAAGAAAGAGGGGTTACTAGTGGGTACCGGAGGGTTTGGTACTGGGTCCAGTTCTTTTAATGTCTTTATAAGTGACATTGCAGAGGGACTGGAAGGAAAAGTATGCCTTTTTGCAGATGACACAAAGATCTGCAACAGGGTTGATACAAAAGGGGGCGTGGAAAGGATGAAGAAGGACTTGGCAAGGTTGGAGGAATGGTCGGAAGTATGGCAGCTTGGATTCAGTGCAAAGTAATGCACCTGGGAAACAAAAACCCAGGGGAAGATTACACAATGGTGGGGTAGTAACAACAACAAAAATGGAAAGAGACCTTGAGGTAATCATATCAGATGACCTTAAGGTTGGCAAGCAATGTGAGAAGGCGGTAGAGAGGGCTGGGGGGATACTGGGATGTATAGAGAGAGGTATCACCAGCAGAAAACAGGAAGTTGTTATCCCCTTGAACAGACAGTTGGTGAGACCCCATCTGGAGTACTGTGTCCAGTTCTGGAGACCCCATCTCCGAAAGGACATAGACAGGATGGAGGTAGTTCAGAGGAAGTCAACTAAAATGGTGCAGGGTCTACAAGAGAAGCCATACGAGGAGAGATTAAAGGAGCTTAATATGTATACCCTTGAGGAAAGGAGGGAGAGGAGGAACATGATAGAAACATTTAAGTGCCTCAGTGGAATCAAGAAAGTCCAAGAGGTAGCATCTTTCAGAAAAGAGATATGTGCAAGAACAAGGGACACAATTTAAAGATAGAGGGGCATCAGGAGCAATGTGAAGTATTTTCAACAGAGATGGTGGTGGGACGATGGAACAGCCCTTCCTGAGGAGGTTGTAGGGTCTAAAACTGTGGAGAATTCAAGAATGCATGGGACAGACATATGGCGATTTTTGTGGGGTAGGAAGAAATAGGCTGTTGGTTAAATAGGATCTGCAGCTTATCATCTCTAGGTAGGAAATGGGCAGACTAGGTGGGCCAAGCAGTCCTTATCTGCCTTCAAAGTCTATGTGACTCCATGAAAATTGACCTCTTGCATTTTTGTTGAAGTCCCCGGGTCTCAGTCCACGCCTTTGTTATGTTTCCTTCCTTCCTCTGGAATAACTCCCTGGTCCTTCCTTGTTCATCCCTTTGATATATTTAAAGATCTTGATGTGTCTCCTCTCTCTCCTGATCTCCATTGTATATAGCTCCAACTCCTTGCATCTCTGTTCATATGGTTTGTCCTTCATCCACTGCACCATCATGGTTGCTCTTCTCTGAACCCTTTTGCACGAGTCTATAGTCTTGCACAGGTAAGGTCTCCAAAACTGGACGTTATACTCGAGGTGTGGCCTCACCAGAGCTTGATACAGTGGCACCAGAACCTCCCTACATCTGCTGGTGATCAGCTTTACCACGCTGGTTAGACATCTCTAATGTTGACCGGTGTTACAGTGACAGGAATCATGTCAACCGCAAATCACATTCGGCATGATTCCTTGCATTCTCCAGGTCCTGTTTCTCTAAAGGAGGCCTTCGCCCCCCGAATTCCCATGTGAGGCTCTACCCCATCACCCCTCAACTAATGGTATGTGTTAACTCCAGTCGGAGTTAACTCAGGGCAGGTGCAGGACTGAGAGACAGCATGCCCCTGTCTCGGGCACACCATCACAGTGACCTGTCGACAAAGTGTCGATTTGCTGGCCAGGGGCATAGTTCGCTGTGTTGGTGTCATCATACCGGGGGCATACCCAGGTGATCCCCTTCAATACTCGCCATCATCCCATATGCACTCACCACTGCCACTGAGCATTGCTTCCTAACTGAGGTTGCAGGAGACTATTACCCCGGATCCTCTCATCCTCTGACTCTCTCCTCCCAGCATGTATTCAGCACTTTGGTTCCTGTGTTCCAGGTGCATAACAGCACACTTCTAGATGTTGAATTTTAGCTGCCAGATAACTGCCCACTCCTCCAGTACTCTCAGGTTGCTTCTCATGTCCTCCACCCCCCCTCCCACCATCACCCTGGAGGACTCAACTCTGTTCCAGATTTTCGTGTAATCCACAAAGAGGGCCACCCTCCCTTTCAGTCAGTCTGCAATGTCTTGTATATAGATATTGAACAGGAGGGGTCCCAGCACTGATCCCTGAGGAACTCCACTCCTCACCTGCCCGATCCACGAGTACATCCCATTCAACACTGCCTTCTGACTCCTATGTGCCAACCAGTTTTCTACTCATCTTGTTATTTTGACCCCTACTCATAAGCTATCCAAATTGTTGACCAACCTCCTATGGGGTACGGTGTCGAAGGCCTTGCTGAAATCCAAATTGGCCATGTCCAGTGCATCCCCCTGTTCCACTACCTGCGTCACCCAGTGGAAGAATTTGATCAAATTAGACTGGTGTGACTTGCCCCTGGTGAACCCATGCTGACTGCCATCCAGCAGTCCGTTCACCTTCAGGTACTTCATTACCTCTTTACCGATTAGTGCCTCCATGACTTTCTCCCCTACAACAGTTAGACTGACAGTGTGATACTTTTCTCTCAGCTACCTGCTCCCCTTGTGTATCGGAACCACTGTTGCCTTTTTCCATTCCTCCAGCACTCTACCGGTTTCCAGGGACAGGGTGAACAGCCTCCACAGTGGGGTAGCCAGCTCCTCTCTTAGTTCCCTTCACCTGATCCTTCTTCATTCCCCCTGGCCCCTTGACATTACCGCATGACCCCTTAGCCTCCTTGTCCTTTCCTTCACCTGCTCCTTGTACTCCTTCTCCTCTCTGCTTCCCCCCTGGCTATGGATCTCCTGATTCCACCCCAGCCACAATGTCCCCAGTGCCTTCTCTCTTGATTATCCAGTTCACTTCCCCCCTTCCCTCTGACTCACCTGCTCCCAGCCGCTACACTTTCCTACCCCTAGCATGTGACTCCATCTCCATCCTTGCAGCATAGATATCCTCCTCCCCTCCTTAATTGCTGCTTTTCTCTCCCCAGTGGCTTCCCTGTGCTCCCTCCATACCTAGATGGACCCTCCCTTCTTCCTTGCCCTTCTCCAGTATTTCACCCTTCCCTGTTTCCCTTGGACTCCCCAATTTGTTGTTACTTAGCTCCAGAGTACTCCCCCATTGCTGTCCTCTTGCACCCTCCTATCAAGGTCCTCTCTGGCCATGGACCACCCACCACAGTCCCGTTCCCTACAACTTCATCATCCTACTCCACCATCTCCATGACGGTCCAATACCTATTTGAGCCTGATGTGTATCTGTCCCCCCTTTCATTTGCACTCTTTCCAACTGTACCCCTGTCTCCTATCCTGGTATCCTCTCCCCTAACCCCCAGTGTGGCTTGCTCGCTCCACCCCTTCATCCTTCTGTCCTCATGCCTCCGGCCCTCCTCCTGAACACCTCCAGTGGTTTCATTTCCATATCCCTCCTTGCCCAACATACTTCCCCTCATAGCATTGCCATCCGATCTCAGCCTCCAGTCCCCTTAGCCTCTGACAAACTGGGCACCCCCCCAAACTCCACAAGGTGCTCATGAATACAGCTGCTCCACAGTTATTACACCCCACGATCCTCCCCCCACCATTTCCCCTTCTGCCCCTTTCCTCCCCTTTATTTGGCCACTACCTCTTCCCCACTACCCTTCCTCTGTTGTGGTCCCCCACTGACCTTTCCACCACCTGCCAATGTATCTCCTCTTAACCCCTCCACCACCACCTGTTACCTAAGCCCTCATACATCATGTTTCCTGGTATGTAACCACCAGCTACCTAGCTAAAAACTCAAGGTCTGCTTAGCCCCAACCATTCAGATTGGACCTAAAACCAGTGCACTGGTAAAGTTGTTTTTTCCTTTTTCTCTACGACAATCAGGCTGTCTCCTAAGTGTTTTAAACCTGTTTAGCCCCAACTATTCAGATTGCACTCAAAACCAGTGCACTGGTAAAGTAAGGTTTTCTTTTTCCTCTACGACAATCAGGTTGTCTCCAAAGGGTTTTAAACTGTGAGGACACTAACAACATCAACTGTCAATATTCAGACCATTGCCTGTGGCCTTAACCCCATGCTCTGTAAAAGACAAGCACATACTGTAATAACAATTAGATATCCGGCTGTGCTCAAAGTCACCAAAGCCTAATCTGTCACGTACAAGCCAAAAGGTGACGTGCATGTGCAATGTGACTGATATATGGGCTGGAGCTGTTTGGTGGATACTCTTCAGTCAGTGACTATAACAAAGGGGCTTCAGATATAGCCCTTCTGATAGTTTGACTGTTGTAAAAAGTAGTTTATACTTCCTTTCTGATTTGTGCCCATGTGATTCCCCAAGCTGCAGCATTACAGTCCTGGTTGTCATACAAAGGAAAATGAAGGGAGACAGGCATAGTAGCTCTGGCTTGAAACTGTCTATGGTCGGGGACACAGTGAAGGAGGAAGCACACTACGATGCAAAACCAAGGCTCCTTTCATACTTTTACTTTTAAAATCATGGCAATATGATGGAACAGTTTAGAAGTATAAAACCTAGCATACAGATTGTTATAAAGTGCGACCCGAAATATAACTCAAAGAACATATTCTCTTGTGGCCAAGCTCCAAAATTTGAAGTGAAACACCAAGCTTGCACTTTGGATTTCTCAGCTTAACCACAATGCCACACAAACTTCCATTTATACCAGGGATTGCACTTGTTGCTACATGTTGGGTTACTTTTGCATGTACCACAATACAACACTTTGGGTTAAACTTCGTGTGCACTTCTGATTTGGAGCTTGGCTGCAAAAAGACCATGACTGACTGAAAGCAAAAAAGTGAGGGCAGTTACAAGGTTTATAAAATTCTGCAGTAAACAGGATATGTACATTCAGATACAACCTCCCCAAAGGCACACACACACACACGACAAATCCACTCTGGATATTAAGGCGTGACTTCTCCCCGGACAACACTGTGACTGAGGTAATGTAAAAATACATTCAAAGTGATGAAACAGTGAGCTTACACACAAGGCAGTTGTATGTAAGACACCAAACTCTTTGACATACTAACAGCAAAACAGTGGCATGAGACTCCTGGCATTCATTCATTCAACTCAGTCACCACAAGTTTTAAAAAAAGCTGCACAACTCTCTTTCACTGCAACTGACAGGACTTCACAACAAGGATAGCAAAAACAGCACAGACACAAGGAAAACAATAACAGAGTCTAGCATTTATTCAAATATGAGCATCTACAGACCCACCAAGATCTGACAGGTTTTGTCGGCTGACATTTCTGACACACCCAGCCCCTGAGATGCCATTTCCAGTCACTGCTCCATGTGCACACGTTGCCTCATAATGAAATGGGACTGCAATAAATGGATGTATACAGCCATACCCTTTCAATGCACCTCTTGACTCTCTGCTTATACAAAGAAAGGTAAGTACATCATCAAACCTTTACATTACACCCAACATACTGTTGGTCAAAGCGCGACTGTTCCAGTAGCTCTTTAGTATCAAGTCCCCAGAATAATGACCTTCTCTCCTTTAGCCTTTTCACTCCCTGCTGCCTGCTAATCCTCTGTCCCCTGTCTTGATCTCCTCCTCCTTCCTCTCTGCCTCAGTACCCCTGTGCCTTCCCCAAGCCATGTCTGTCCCCTTTTCTTTGCCCCATCCTTCCCCTGTACCACTTGTGCCCAGACTACCTGATTCCACCCTCGTACCTTTCCTCTCCTGCTCTACCTCCACCCTTTCTGTGCCTGCCTTTCCACCCCCCTTGCCACTGACTCCCTGTGTCCCCACTGACCTGTTCTCTTCCTCTTCCTGTTTCCCTCCCCTGTGCTATTCTTTCCAGGGCTGCCTGCTGCACCCTGTCTGATCTCTACCTGCCCCTCCTCACTTCTCTTGTACCTGCTGCTTTGCCATCTTTCTTCTGCCCTGCATTGCATCTGCTACTGCCTGGGCTACCTCTTTTGACTTCCACCTCACTGTTGTATCCCTTACCCATCATAGTGCCCTTGACCATTCTGTTCTCTAGTTCCCCACCACCACCCCTTCCTGCTCCCCACAGGCTAGCCAAAACAGAGAATCTGCTCCCATTACCATTCTCCCTTCTTTGAGCTCTTCCAGCCACCCCTCACTGTGACTTATACCCCTGCCCTGCTGCTGTTTTTATCTCCCTCTGATGCCTGACCACCCTCCAGTCACTGGTGTCTGCCTCCATCTGCTCCTGATTAACTGTCCCTCTTATTCCCCTACCTTGTCTATCATTTCTTTTGCCTGCTGCAACCTCTGGTGACAGCCTCTCAGGTCCTCTTTTCCTTGGTGTCCCCCACCCCTGCCCCCTCTGCCCGGCTTCCTAATCAGCCATCCAAGATCCTTCTTAAATTGTATCAACTGCCTACACACCATACACCCTCCTGCCCTCCTTGCAATCCCCAAGAATATGGCTGCTCCGCATCCATTACAACTTACTACCAGTTCCTCTTGGCTGCCCATAAAATACCCTCCCTCCCCATGCCTGCTTACTGGCCCAATCCCTGGGAATCCCCCCATCCTCCTTGGGCTTCCTGCCATATGGTATATTTCTGAGCTATACCCAGTCAGCACTCACCTTCAGAGACTCCTATCCCCTGTGTCCTACTCTCCCTCCCAGTGTGGCCTGCTGTCTGCTGTCCTCCTACTAATGCCCTGCAGACGCTACTGAGATGCTACACCCTGCTTCATGGTTCTCAAGCTTTAGGGTCACTCACGCCTCAGGATCACTTGGTCCCCTTATAATATAAGTGGATCCCAACCTGCTATTGGCTGGTCAGAGTCACATGACCAATTCTCCCCTCCTATGTAGTCCCAACCTCTCTCTCCCACAGTCAGATGCCCACCTCCTTCCAGCCAAGAAAAATTATTTGTTTTGCAGTTACACAGTTGAAATCACACAGCACACATTGCCCTCTCAGTAAATGCTACCACAAAACTAAAAAAACAAACAACAGCACAGAGAAAGTACTTCCCTTTCGGCTCCTGCTGCCTGCCTCTACAGGTTTCCAGCTCCAACTGAGACCAAACAATTCAAATGGTTCCTTAACAATTAGTTCCAATGGTTCCTCAGTCTCAGCCCTGCTATTGGCTGATCCGAGCCACGTGACCACCCCTCCCTCTCCTGTGTAGTCCCAACCTCTCCTTCCCTCGGTCATATGCCCCCCCTCCTCCCAGCCCAAGACAAAATCATTTGTTTTGCAGTTACACAGTTGAAATCTCACAGCACACATTGCCTCAGTAAATTCTACCACAATACTAAAAGAAAACAAACAGCACCATAGAGAATGCACTTCCCTTTCAGTTCCTGTTGCCTACCTTTACAAGGTCTCTAGCTCCAACTGAGAGCCTCTAGGCAAAGGGAACCCAAGTACAGTATACTGGCTTAACAGGGTCCGGCTCAGTGCCTCACAGAAAGAATGAGACCAAGGAGTCATCATTTGTGACACCCTTAAACAGGCCAGCCAGTGCAACACAGCTCACAGCAAGACCAACAAATTATTAGGGAGCATAGGGAGAGGGTTTGACAGCAGGAGCAGGGAGGTGATACTCCCATACTATAGGTCCCTGGTAAGGCCCCATCTGGAGTACTGTATCTGGTTTTGGAGTCCATATCTTAAGAAGAATAAGAATAGGCTGGAAGCTGTCCAGAGAAGGCGATCGAGATTATCCAGGGCCTGCAGGGACTCTCATTGAGGGGCGACTTGAAGCACTGAATATGTTCTCACTGGAGACTAGGAGGGAGAGAGGGGGCATGATTGAAATGTACAAGTTCCAGAGAGGAATAAATAAGGTGCACTATTCTGAACTGTTCAACAGAGTTGCCAACACCAACATTAGAGGCACGGGTGGAAATTGAGGGATGTGAGCTTTAGCAGGGAGCTCAGGAAATACTATTTTTCAGAAAGTGTCATGGAACCATGGACTAGGTTGTCCATGGAAGTGGTGGAAGCAAGGACAGTGACATCATTCAAACTGTGGTGGGATAGAGCAAGAGCACAAGTCAAATCCATGAGAGCAGTAGGAAGCAAAAATCAGAAGGAGAGATACTGTATGTCCTGGGATCTGAGTAGGTCCTGAGAACTCATGGACAGACTTGATGGACCCTTGGTCTCCTTCTGCTTAATTTTTTCTATGTTTCTATATTCTCCAAGAAATATAGAAACTTGGATTGGGTACCTAACTGGAAGATGTCCGCCAGAAATCAATACAGACATTTACAAAATGTAAGTTAACCTTGCAAATAGAAGACTGAAAAATGTGTGAGTGTGAAATTCTTCATACTGTATGTTGCACAGAGTCAGAGAGTAGCCCCTAGCTTTTACAGTTTTGCTATGCTACATTTCAGTGGAAGAAACAAAATGGTGACTGGCATGCAACAGAGCACGAATGACATGAGAGACAGGCTGAAGCAACATTCCCTTCCCCCAGTAGTACTATTCTTCTTCAGCATCACTGCCAACATGCTGACCATCACTATTGTCTGAGCAGTGTTTTGAAAGTGCAATAGTAAAGGGCTACTTTTTGTAATGCTGGCAAGACCATGCCCTTTTCATGCCATTACTGAAGTGAGTCATCTCGAACATTTATCTTTGTGGATCCTTTAAGAGTCATCCACCATATTGCTTGCTGAATAGCTTATGATGGGAGAAGTAACAGCACTGTCTTTCTATGTCATCCAGTCCTGCCTGAATGTTGTCCAGGAGTCACCATACAAAATTGGCCATGGGTTCCAATTCAAAATCTGTTGTCATTTTTGCAGCAACTTTATTAAAGACAGTTCTTCATAATGGTTGAGGTCTAAGCTGCCAGATCGTAGAAGACCTGGCAAACTAGATTTGAAACATGGATCCAATATTGTTGCTAACACATAATGTTCAGATTCCAAAATCGTGGCAATCCTGGATCTGTTTCCAAACACAAAGACAGTTTTTCTGCAAAGTTACAACTGTGCTTGCACCTTGTCTTCTCAGAATCTCAGAATCCTGTCTCAAAATCTTTCCAGTATCTGCATGAAAAGGCACATCAATGGAACAACTTGACCTTATGGTTGTGCTGTCAGCACTGCTCTCACATGTTGCTTCTTCAAATGGCTGTAGCAACTGACATAAATATGATACAAGATTCCACAACCCAGAGGTGAGTGTAACATCCTCTTTCCTACTGCATGGTCCGTGGTGTACTGGTACATTACCTTGCATTGTTCTTGGAGCCTCTGTAACATGTAAAAGGTGGAGTTCCATCTAGTGGCATTTTCTTGTTTTATCTAGTAAATTGGTAAGTTATTGTGTTTTGCAGTTATCACAAAATTGTACAAGCCTTTGCAGAGTGCGAAAAGTGGCCACATATCTCACCTGCAGCACCCAGCATATTCTGTACACTTCTGTCTTCACTGAGGAAGTCCTGTACCACTAAATTGACTGTATGTGCAAAACATGGTAAATGCAGAAACCCATCAGCCCTTAGTGCTTTCATCACGTTAGCTAAGTTGTCTGCAACCACAAATCCCGGGGAAAGGCCATTAGGAGAAAACCATTCTGAGAACTGTTTTTTAACCCTGTAAGATGTTCTCACTAGTGTGATTTTCTTTGTTGAAGCTTGCAGTACAGAGGACACCTGTTTTTGAGAATGTTATTGATCCCTGGTTGTGCCAGAGGATGTTGCAGAGGAAACTGATACCCAGTGGGCTGTGACAATAATGTAGTCTGCTGTTTGACCACTCATCCACATATCTGTTGTTATATGTACTTCTTCAATAGTCGATGACTGCAAAGCAGTTCCATGTCATGATAGTGATCGAATACAGCGATCATTATCATAGTGAATGTATATCGCTGGAAAGTATTTCGGTCGATATACAAACCCAAGTGACCCGACTTCTAGTCCTATTTACTGTTTTGTTGGGGACTGCACTGGCCAGCCACCCTCACCACCACACCACAGAGCTGGCTCGGCTGCAGCAGGATCCCTATCCATACAAACCTCCTCCTATCCCTCCCCATACACCTCCTCTCCTCCGTTCTGGTCGCTTTCTCGCTACAACATCGCTACTCTTGCAGGTAGCTGATGATGATCAGCCTTAAATGAGTCACTGTTTTAACAGTTACCCACTTATAATCACTATCATCATGGTATACCCAGCAGGGCACTGTTTACCTTCTTGCACAGTTCCTTATAAAGAGTTGACACAGCCTTGCTGGAGAAATATGTCTGTGACGGCAGCTGATACCAAGGGCAGTAAATGTTATTACCTTGTGAAACCAAAAAGTTGGCAATAGAAAATGGTGCATGTCCAGTGCAATCATTGCAGATATTGTTTTATTTAACTGCTGAGCAGCTGGATGGCTTTGATCATATTTAGTTCCCCATTCAAAGCCTGCTGCATCGTTAACTGTTTCTGAAGTGTGACTGGCACACTAAAAACGACTAGAGGAGCAGAGAAGATTTCATTTTGTTTTCAGTTGTGGAGTTTTATGATTCTGAAAATGAGCTAGCAGATAAAGGGGACGATGCAGTTAAAGTCCTGCTTGGTGCATGAGGGGTTTTATGCTGTATATGGAAACATTTAGCTATGTCACCAGTGTGAGTACTAGCATTGACCTGTACAACATCCTCTGCCATGTCACCCTGTGGCTTATTCCTGGCCCACTGAAGTGGATGTGTTTGCTGTAAGTGTCTTATTGGGTTGACGTGCCATGGTTCCTTGCCTGTCTTCCTTTGCTGAAAGAGGTCTCACATAAACAGCATATTGCCCGCATATTGTTCTTTGGTCAAGGTGAGAAAAAACTCCAAATGGAAGAGAATGCCTTTTTATTTTTGTCCTGAATTGCAACCTCTGAACCATAGAAACATAGAAACATAGACTTTGATGGTAGATATGACCACTTGGCCCACCTAGTCTACCCATTTCCTACCTACAGGATAAGCTGCAGATCCTAGTTATCAGGCAGCCTATTTCTTCTTACTCCCCCACAAGAATTGCCTTATGTCTGTCCCATATATTCTTGAATTTTCCCACAGTTTTAGACCCCACAACCTCCTCAGGAAGGCTGTTCCATGCGTCCACCACCATCTCTGTGAAAAAATACTTCCTCACATTGCCCCTGAACTGCCCCCCATCTATCTTTAAATTGTGTCCCCTTGTTCTTGCACATCTCTTTTTCTGAAAGATACTACCCTCTTGGACTTTGTTGATTCCACTGAGGTACTTAAAAGTTTCTGTCATGTACCCTCCCTCCTTTCCTCAGGGTATACATATTAAGCTCCTTTAGTCTCTCCTTGTGTAGTTCTCTTGCAGACCTGCACCATTTTAATTGCCCTCCTCTGGACTTCCTCTATCCTGTCTATGTCCTTGCAGAGATGGGGTCTCCAGAACTGGATGCAGTACTCGAGATGGGGTCTCACCAACTGTCTGTACAGAGGATAACAACTTCCTGTTTTCTGCTGGTGATGCCTCTCCCTATACATCCCAGTATACCCCCAGCCCTCCCTACTGCCTTCTCACATTGCTTGCCAAACTTAAGGTCATCTGATATGATTACCCCAGGTCCCTTTCCATTTTTGCTGTTGTTACTACCTCCCTCCCCCCACTGTGAAATCTTCCCCTGGGTTTTTGTTTCCCAGGTGCATTATTTTGCACTTCTTTGCATTGAATACAAGCTACTGCACTTCTGACCATTACTCCAACCTTGACAAGTCCCTTCTCATCCTTCCACGCCTCCTTGTGTATCAACCCTGTTGCAGATCTTTGTGTCATTTGCAAAGAGGCATACTTTTCCTTCCAGTCCCTCTGCAATGTCACTTATAAAGACATTAAAAAAGACTGGACCCAATACTGAATCCTGTGGTACCCCACTAGTAACCCCTCTTTCTTCAGAGTGGACTCCATTCACAGTTACCTTCTATGTCCTGTTGTCCAGCCAATGTTTTATCAGGGTTAATTTGACTATTAATCTTTTGTGTGAGATTGTGTCAAATGCCTTGCTATAGTCTAGGTAGACCATGTCCACAGCCCCTCCCTGGTCTACTACTTTGGTCACCCAGTCAAAGAAATCAAGTAGATTCATCTGACATGACCTTTCTGCTGTGAACCCATGCTGCATTGGGTCCTGTGCCCCACTGACCTCTAGGTACTCAACAATTCTGTCCTTCAGAAGTGATTCCATCATTTTCCCTACCACAGAGGTCAAACTGACAGGTCTGTAGTTTCTTGCCTCTGTCCTGGTCCCACTTTTGTGAAGGGGAATCACATCCACCTTCTTCCAGTCCTCAGGTACCACACCATCCTCCCAAGATTTGTTAAAAAAGGTAGTCATTCTCCCCTTAATTCTTTTAGAATTCTGGGGTGAATTCCATCAGGCCCCATTGCTTTGTCTACCTTCAGTTTTGAGATTTTTCAGAACCCTTTCTTCTGTGAAAGGACTGGGATAGACCCCATCAAGAGCGCTCTGTTAATTGGATTAGGCACCTCCCCTCCTCCTCTTTGTGAATACTGAGCAGAAATATTCATTCAGTATCTCTGCTTTTCACTGTCCCTTTCTGCCCACCCACCGCTCATTCTATTCAGCCTCACTATCCCTCTCTTTGTCTTTCTACTCACTGATGTACCTATAAAGGTTTTATCCCTTCTTAACTGAGTTGGCTATCTTTTCCTCAGTTTGGGCCTTTGCTATTCTGACTTACCTCCTGCTTCCTTCTGCCTTAACTGGTACAGGTCTCTGTCCTGCTCCTTCTGTGTTTCCTTATACTTCAGGAATGCTACCTTTTTCTCCCTGACTTTCCTTGCCACCTCTTTTGAGAACCATAGTAGCTTTTTCTTTCATTTTGATTTGCTTATTTGCTTCACACAAAGGCTTGTTGTCTCCGTGATGGCAGTTTTGATGTTTCCCTATTGTTGCTCCACCCCTCCTTTTAACCTGTTTGCTAGTGCTTTTCTAAGGCACTCTCCCATCTTGCCAAAGTCAGCCCTCCTGAAGTCCAGTACACTCAGTTTTGTATGGCTTGACTCTGTAGCTGAGTTTATCATGAACCACACTGTTTGATGGTCACTTGTTCCCAGATGGCAACCCACTTCTAGATCTGAGATCCTCTCACTGTCCCCATTTGAGAGTATGAGGTCTAAGATTGCTCCCTCATGAGTGGGTTCCAAAACTAGCTGTCTGAGGCATGCCACCTGTAGGGCATCGAGAATGGCCCTGCTCCTGGATGTGGCTGCAGCAAATGTGCTCCAGTTAACATCTGGCATATTCAGGTCTCCGATCAACAGTATCTTCCCTTTCTCTGCCATCCTTAGGATGCCTTCTATCATATCCAGCATATCATCATCCAGCACGTCTACGTTCATTTCTATATTTTGATTATTTTCCTCAATGTCCTCTCTAGATGATTGGGTGTAAGGCCTGCCCTCATCAGAGGAGAAAGGTAAGCCAGGTATGCCTTCCTTTTCACTGGCTCCTAATGATCTTTCCGCAGGGTTCTTGGTCTGGCATCTCATAGGTTCCTCTGGCTCCAAGCCTCTTCATCAGAGTCCCCATCATGCACTGCCTCTGTTTCAGGAACGTACTCACTGCCACTGCTGTCTACATGGTCTGACTCTGAAGGCTCACAGAGAATGAGAAATGGTAGAATCCAGTGTTCCATTTACCCCCAACTGTACCTGATTCAAGTACAGATTATGAAAGTGAAGTGTGTTTTTGTGTGAAGGGGGTACACTGTACCCCTATAATTCTGTTTGCAGTATATGTATACCCCACAACAATGTTGTACAAATGGTAAAATTAACCCTTATAATTTAATCTGTACCCCTGAAATTTTGGAGAGGGTACAGTGCACCCCCATATCTGAAGCCTTAATGGGAACACTGGTAGAATCTAAAGAAAGTGGCACAACGTGTGCATGTGTGCTTATTCTTTTCTTTCCACTACATGTAATACCTGCAACTGCCTTTATTTTTTTAATAACTGTACCTTTGGTAAATCTACTCTTCTTAGCTGCTGGTTCATCACCCAAACATTTCTTGATGCCTTTTACTTGGCCTGTATTTGTTAACTGGGTATCACTTGCAGCAGCAGACAAACATGATGGGATCTCAGAAGACAAGGACTTGGAGCATGAGGAAGCTTCAATCAGTAAAGAGGATGCACCTACTGCAGTAGGAGGAGCACTTTGTGTGACTGTTTTTTTTTTCTTCTGAATTGCTGGGCCTGATTCTCAAAGCATCGTCTTTGATGCAAGGTGCCTGCATCAGACAGCAGTGATGCAAGGGGCACTTTGTATCAAAACATGCAGATTTTGCCATTCTCAAAGACCCCCCTACACCACACCAAGACTCAGTGCACCAAACTGGCCCTGCACCAGGTCTGCACCATGCAGCTGGGTGCAGCAGCATGCTAGGGGCATGTAGCAGATGCTAGCTGCCATATCCCCTAACTTGGGATTTCTAAACCCTCCCAGAGCACACTTCTAAGTACTGTTAGATCAGCCAGGGATGGTCTCATGGTACTTAGAAGTGTGCCCTCTGGGAGGGTTTAGAGAACTTGCACCACACCCGAAGTCCTCCCTGGTCAGGAGGGAACATGTGCCGTGGTCCCCATCCCAATCCCGATCTGTTCTTGAATAAAATAAAACAGTTCTCTGGAGGCTAGCATCACCCTCCCCAATCCTCAATGTCACCTTTATGCATAAATAAAGAACTCCCTGGTGTCCAGTGGTCCCCCCTCCTGAAGTAGCATATAAAGCATTCCCTGGTGGCTAGTGGTCCCCCTTCCTCATCCCCGCATGCCCCGTCCAACAATACCCAACAGTCCCTGGTGTCTAGTTCTGTGATTCAATCTCCATTATGATCACAAAGCAGAGTAGCAAGTAATTAATCACTCCTGCAGATCCCAAAAGCCTTAAGTTTATGGGCATTGCACATGTGCCAGTTCTCAAGTTTGGAGGGGATAGAACTAACTTACTGCTGCAAAAAGAGAGCCAAAATGATTTTTAAACTCTGCAGCATGAAACCCATTGGGCTCAATGATGATTGGGACCTGAAATCATTTTTAAAGAAAAATAAGTCTAGCAGGAGTAGTTATGTGTTACTCTGCTTTGTAATCCTAATGGAGTTTGCTTTGGTCTTTGATTCTATTTTTTGGCAAAGTTTAAAATGGTTGCAATATTTGTTTCTAAGCTCTTTGAAAAATTAGCAATGAGCTTACTAGAAAACAACTTAAATCAACATCTAGTTAAGACCTACTTATAAATATTGAAAAATCTATCTGGCCCAGCAATTCAGAAGAAAAAAACTGTCACAAAAGTGCTTCTTCTGCAGTAAGTGAATAATTGAGTTCTGGAAGAACTCACAAAGCTGAAGATGGATAAGGCCATGGGGCCAGCCAGTATCCACCCGAGGATATTAAGGGAGCTGAGACGGGAACTAGCAGCACCTCTGGCGGCCCTGTACACAGAGCCACTCAACACAGGTGTGGTTCCAGAGGACTGGAGAGGGCACATGTAGTCCCACTGCACAAAAGTGGCAGTAGGGAGGAGGCAGGGAACTACAGTCCAGTCAGCCTCACCTCAGTGGTGGGAAAGATCATGGAGACACTGCTGAAAGAAAGGATAGTGGCACATCTGGAATCCAGGGTGCTCAGAATCTGAGGTAACAAGGATTCACTGCAGGAAGGTCATGTCAAATGAATCTAATAGATTTTTTGGATTGGGTGACTAGGGAAGTAAATCAGGGAGGGGTGGTAGATGTCACCTACCTAGATTTTAGCAAAGCCTTCAGCACTGTTCCACATAGGAGGCTGATTAATAAGATGGGTAGTCTGGGCACTGGAGACAAGATGGTGAACTAGGTTAGGAACTAGTTAACAGATAGGAGACAGAGGGTGGTGGTAAATGGGTACAATCTGGAGAGAGGGGGTGACCAGGGGTACCACAGGATCAGTCTCTAGGACCAGTCCTGTTCAGTGTCTTTAGTGACATTGCAGAGGGGTTTGTCTGTTTGCAGATGACACCAAGACCTGCAATAGGGTGGATATCTACAGAACGGGTGCAGAAAATGAAGATGGACCTGGAGAAGCTTGAAAGATGGTAGGAGGTATGGAGCTGAGGTTCAATGCAAAGAAGTGCAAAATAATGCAACTGGGTAGAGGAACCCTTGGGAGAGCTACAGGTTGGGGGGTGCTGACTGTCACCAAAGAGGAAAGGACCTAGGGGTTATCATCTCTGATGACCTTAAGGAATCAAAGCAGTGCACAAAGGCAGCAGGGAAGGCCAGTGGCATGCTGGGGTGCATGGGCAGGGGTATCACTAGCAGAAGGTGGGAGGTGGTGATGCCATTGTATAAAACATTGGTAAGGCCTCACCTGGAGTACTGTGTGCAGTTCTGGAGGCCACACCTGCACAAGGACATAGATAATGTGAAGACTATCCAGAGAAGGGCAACAAAGATGGTGCAGGGCTTACACAACAAAACATATGAGGAGAGACTAAGGGACCTCAATATGTACTCACTGGAGGAGAGGAGAGGAGAGAGTGGGGGGACATGACTGAAACTTTCAAGTACCTCAAGGGCATAAACAAGGTGCAGGTGGGAGACCTTTTCCAATGTGGAAAAGTACTAGAACAAGGTGGCACAATATGAAATTGGAAGGGGGTAGATTAAGAGGTAATGCAAGGACGTTATTCTACACAGAAAGGGTAGTCAATGTTTGGGATAGTCTGCCACAGGAGGTAGTGGGGGTAAGCACAGTGGAGGGGTTAAAGCATGTCTGGGACAGACACAAGGGAAGCTTGAGAGGGGAAGGAGTGATGAAAAGGCATTGATCAGATAGGGTCAGTGGCCACATACAATGTATAGGGTCTATGGGCAGACTGGATGGGCCTAGAGGTCCTTATCTGCCGACATTTTCTGTTTCTATGTTTCTAACCCCTTTGTTATTTCTTTGCAGCTCTATGTTGGCATTACAGTACCATATCAACACATTGGAGCCAGAACTACATAGTTATAGCAAAAGTGCAGCAACAGGCCAGAGATATACACAACGCCCTAGATCCCCCACCCTGCTGCCATGTGTGTGTGTGTTGGGGAGGGAGAATAACCTGAGTGTTACAAGTGACCTTAGCAACAAAGGGCTGTACCAGTGTTTAGGGGATGGAGTGTGCAGGATCACAGCGAGTGACCTAGAATGACTTTATCAAGAACCAGCGGTTCCGGTTATGGGGGTAGGTTAGATCAGCAGCTTTAGCAAGAATTGGCAGTGCTGTTGTTCTGTGATACCAGGATATTTGCTTATTCACCTGCCAAGCAAACTTAAACATCTGCAAATTAAAGACCTCTTGATAAAGCTCAGAAATGCCATACCAAATGTACTTGCAATTGTTGAAATGTTATGCTAGAATTTTACTAAAGTAAGTTCACATGTGTGGCACTCAAAACTAACAGAGAAATAGCCTGAGTGGCACTTAGTCATGTGGTGCTAGAAATTGTCTGGAATGGGTTCCATAGTTTTGGTCAACCCATAAGAAACTATGGCAGAATCAGAAGGCAGCTGTTACTTTAAAAAGAAGGATGGGTATCCCATAGTTTAACCACCAAGGGTATGCACTAGCTGTATAATCTATAACTGCACATGGTCTGTGTCACTGTCATTAGAGGAGGTTTTTGTTATGGTCTCTCTCACTGTGAGAGGGATGCTATTATACTGTTGACAGTAGTAATCTCCAGCATCTTCAGCCTGAACATTGCTGATTGTAAAGGTGTAGTCTGTTCCAGATCCACTGCCACTGAACCGATCTGGGACTCCAGAGGGACGGGTACTAGCACTATAGATTAGGAGCTTGGGACTTTGTCCAGATTTCTGTTGGTACCAGGCTATGGTACTGGAAATGCTTGAACTGGCTTTACAGGTAATAGTGACGGTTTCTCCTGGTAACACAGATTTAGAGAGAGGAGACTGAGTCATCACAATGTCCCTTTGGAATCTGCATAGAAAGAAAAGATAAAATGCTGTTGTTAACACCTAAACAGCTGAGCACATAAACAGGAACTTTTAGTATTCTGGCTACTTAAACAGTACAGTACTGTAATTCCACCACATTCTCAAGATTAAAACATATAACTGTATTAGAAATAAAGTTGTTTAAGACAAGCCTTTCAATTTAACCCATGAATGATATTTGTTTCTGTTCTTACCCTGAATATACATCAGCACTGCCCAGGCAAAGTAAATGAAGGAGATCATTGTGTCTTCTCTCTTTGTAACCGGTTGAGTAAACAGGGACTGTAACAAGCTGAATGCTTTAAAAATCCTCCGAGCAGAAAAATGAGGGCTGTTTATGCAAAGCAGATTGTCTATTCAAATTGTTGTTTTTAATTTGGGGGTGGGACTTAGAAGTCAAGATTTCTCAGCCTGTGCCTTAGGGTCACAGAGCACACTCCTTGCAGAAATGTATTCTGTCCCTTCTGCCCAATCATTTGTGATAATTGAAGAAATTTCTAGTTAGGAAACTTTTAATGGCATTTCTAAAACATGTTTTATATAGTAATGTAGTTTTTATGATTTCTATAAATAGCATGTGTTTTAATAGAATGCCCATGAAATGTATCCTACACATTTAAACTACAAGAAGGGGGTGGTCTCTTTCTGGAATACCACACATGTATTCAGTGCAGTGGCTAATATTACAGCAGCCATTGTCTCCCTCCATGACGTAATTTAGAAATGTTCAAACCCTTGGAAAACTGTCATTCATACTAATTTATGCTTGTGAAATAAAAGTTGGGAAATTTAAAAAAACACTATTTACAAAATATTTAAATATAACAATATGTTAAAAACAGAGAAAACAAAATGCACCCAAAGCTAAGAAGACTGAACCAAGCACCTGTATCAATATACAGTAGCTTACTGCTGCTTATTGTATAAAAGTGCTATAAAGTGAAAACAGATATATCAACTCACAAGTCCATCACATCCGTAAACTTCATGCCAGCAGTGAATGAACTATGTCACACCAACATGGTAAAAAATATCTGATGTATTTTATTATATTTTTTTTGGTAAATGGTTAAGGTCCACTGGGCACAAAGCCCATTTACAGGGGTGAACTGGGAGCACAGGGAGGAAAATTCCCATCTGTTATGATGTGTTGTGCAATGGGACTCCCCTCACCCACAAAGGAACATACATTCCTCAATTTATGTACATCCCTTAAGAGGGACTTATGCTCCCATTTGGGCATCCTTTTCCCCTCCTAACCCCCAAGAGCTAGGAATGTGTTAGTGCTCTGGGGATATTGGCTGCTGGATGCCTCAAGGTGGCAGCAGAGAGTAGGTTTTAGGAGTATATAAGGAACAGACAGGAAGTATTGGGGCCTTTCAAGCCCGGCATTAGGCCTAGGGCTGAGAAGGGTGGCTGGAAGTGCAGAGTAAGGAGCAGAGATTAGGTGGGCAAGAAAGGTAGCTCAGCGGTCCGGGAGGGCCAGTGGGGACCCCCTCCCCAGAGTAAAGTCAGAATATCCTTTTTAGCTGTCATGGGTTTATCATGGAGCTGGGAATGGAGCTCTGTGGGGGAAGGATGTGTAGCCAGGTCCTGTGTCTTTTGGGGCCAGGGAGTGTAGGTGACTTGTAGGCCAGGAGGAGTTAGGAGCCCTTAGAGACCACTGTAAGGTGTTTCCACATCACCAGGGCTGTGGGGGCAGTGGAGGGCCCCCACAGGAGGGAAGCCAGTGGCAGTGGCTCCCCTCATACCTGGCGTGGTAGGGCAGCCTGGGGATAGACGGAGCTAGGGGGGCCCTTCACAAGATATGGGCCTGCTTTGGAGGGGCAGGTCCTGAGGCACTGGAACATTGAAGGCCTGGCGAGTCACAGGCCATAATGGCAGGTCTTGGAGGGTAGCCCTCATGCTGGAGCTTAGTTCAAGCTAAGAAGGTGACAAAAGAGGATGTAGGCCTGGGAAGATGAACAGCAGAATCCGGAGCAGTCTGGGCCACCAGTGAGAAGGCAGGTTAATCTGTAGCATGGGGCCATGAGTACTGAAGCAGGGCTGGGTTTGGGGCTGCTGCGCCAGGTGGGCTGATTAGAAGAGAGGCTGAGCTGAGAGAGGTGGCCAGTGCTGAAGTAACATCCATACAGAGCCAAAGCTTGACAGTGGTTACAGGGCTTGGGTCATCAGGAAAGCTCCTGGAAGCCCCTGTGGCTTGGGTCAGCACCCAGAGGTCAAGGTGGGGGAAGCAGCCTGCTTTTCCATGCCAGTGTTTTGGGGATGACCAGTGCCATTGAGTGAGTAACCCAGGAGTAAGGAAGAAAGAAGGGTTGGCTTACCAGATCCAGAGAAGCCAAGAGAGTGCAGGGATCTGAGTACAAGTAGGTCTTGGGGAGAGAGAGAGAGAGAGAGAGAGAGAGATCCTTGCTTGAACTGCTTTAAGAGTCATCGATCTGTTGCCTTAAAATGTTCAGCCAGTGTGTGTAAAAAGTTGAATTAGCCCCATGGAGCTGCATTATCTGTTTGAAAAATGAAGGTGTGACCCCTGTATTGCTGGGAATCATTTGCAGTGCAGGAGCAGAATAAAGAAGCCAGTTTGGGAGGAAATAACAGTGATGTACCTTATTTAACTGAGAGTGGGAAGCAAATGAAATGAAATCCTTCTTTTTCCCCTTTATGTTCAGTCGAATTAATTTCTCATGAGTTTCATTCCAGATACAGTTTCATCCTGCCTATGGCAGGTCCGGGGAGCTCAGGGGGACTCCGGAGACAGTAGAAGTACGACGTGGAGTTCCTGGTCTGGTGTGCGGCCTTTGGGGTGAAAACCAGATTCTGAGGGTAAAGGTGAGAGGCATGAGTGTGGGAGACACCAGCAAGATAGAATACAACTTTTTCTGCCTTAATCTGAAGTGCATTGGTCTGAATGTTAGCACTTGAGGGTTCCCCTCCTCCTTTGCCCCAGACTATCTGCGAAAGAAGTTTATGCCCCTAGATGGGGGAATGGAGAGGGGGTTACATTTTTAAAATGAGCAGAAAGTTTCCCCGAGTCCTGATTGGCTGAAAGCCTTTTTCAGCCATGTCCTTATCAGGACATAACCCTGAAACTGGCACCGACTGTGCCAACCAAAACACAGGACACAGTTAAATCAATACATGCCACCCAGTGTGGTACCACTCTCGTGCTTTAGCTCCTCAGCTAGCCAACTCACAGAACCATGGGAGAGCAGTGTCAGCACTATAAAAATCAGTACTTGTGTCCCTCACAGTGTCAAGCAGTAAGGACAGAAAATCCACTTAGATCTTCCACATACTTTATTATTTACTTCTCTAAACTTCCTGCCAGACTGCCAATCTGCAGTTCTTCCACTAGTTTCTATGAAGTGCAGCAGCTTATCATAAGTCCTCGCTGTGACACTCCCCCCCCCCACCCACACCACACACTGTCTGTTTCTGTAATTGCCTAGGTCACTTCTTGATTTTTAAATTAAGACTGACCTGTGCTGTGCTGTGCTGCTTGCTAACCAATCACAATGAAGTCACTGAACTGATTCCAGTGGCTTTCAAATCCCACTGACATACCCACTCAGGAACAGCGAGCTGCCAGCAGCCAAGAATGAAAAAAGCAGACCCGCTTCTCCTCCGTACTTTGTACCAAACTTCTAAGAACTACACCTGATTGCTATTAATTTAAAAGTCATTCCTTGTTGTTCCTCACTGTTCCGACCCATGAAGCAGGCAACGCGTGTATGACGCATCTGAGGGACATGCTTGCTCCCATTGCAGCCAGCCATTTAATTTAAATCAAAGAAACTGACTCAAGGAGAGAAATGTAAAAAATAGTAAAAGTACACAAAAATGTACGGAAGGGAGGATACCAAGAAACATCACAGTACATCACAAATAGGGGCAAGGTCACTGGCACTCAGTCTAACTGAATCTGGGTGACCAAAGCAAGTAGTCATTTTAAAAACACAGAATCTCAAGCTCTGCAACAGAATAAAAAAAAAACATGTGTGTGTGTGTGTTTTGGGAGTGAGGAAATAGGGACCTATCCTGACAAGTGTGTATGTTTGGGGGCTGTATTACTGACCAAGCTAAATACACTGTATTGTACAGAACAGTACATAGAGGAACTACTTTATCTTTCTAACCCAACAAACTCTCTTTTCCTCATTTTTTCAATTTGAAAGCTTTTCTTTTTATTTTTTAATTTCTACTTGGCAGCCCATTTTATAAGCATAATAACACACTCCAAGTTGTGGGTTGTGTTCTGATAAAGAGCATGCCTAGTGCATAAGGCACTCGGCACAAGCCCCATGCCTTATAACGCACCTAGGTGTGTTCTTATCAGGATATAACCATACCTCGTTGTATGTTATTGCTACATAATACATTGCTAGAAAGGGCAAATAATTATCTTTTAAAAATGTATGGGTTGATGGGTCATAATGTATGGTCCTGAGATAAGCAGTCCCAAAGTGACATTTGTCAGAGCCCAGAATGGAAATTTTGGGATGTGGTGTGAGATACAAGATATTAATAACTCCAACTCCAGTTCCAAGTCATCAATGCAATAAACACCTGTAAAGCAATTTATTGGTGCAGCTACCAATGGAAGTCACTTAACCAAGGAAGGATGATCGAGGGGTGGGGTTGGAGGAGGGTGGGCTGAAACTAAATTGTTTTTAAATGTCTTTCCTTACTGTGCAGTTTTCATTTTAATATCATGGCTTCCCAAATGACCTAATTTGAATATTTTTGAGTAAAGAGTGCCAGCAATAAAAAGTATAATCTTTAGTTATTAAAACTGTGTGTGACATACTGCACGTGTTCATAATTATGATAACATGGTGTGGTGGATGCTGGAATGTCAAGTCACTATGCAATTTTCAAGAGTGCTTAAGTTGATTGGCACTTATAATAGGAAAATGACTAGTTTCCAAAGGTCACATCAGCTATAAACAAATAAGAATAGAAGAGTTTTCAAGGGGTTTGCATTTTGCACATATCTAAAGTAGTGTACTCTTATCACAAAAAATCCTTTTCCTCTTTGACTCATCCTGTAACCTTCCTGTGATTTTGCAGGCTCCATCTGCAAAGGCACCGTTGGATGAAAACACAAAAGCAAACTAAACTGCTGTATGAATTCTTCAGTTTGGTATCTGAGCCAACAAACTCTACCCAGAGCCGATAGGGCTGTGAAGAGCTACCAAATGACCAAAGTCATTTTCTTGTTGGTGCCATATAGTGCTGTTTAGTCACAATCATCACAGTGCTCCCAGATCCAAATAACCATTTTCCTGTAACAAGCCCTCATTTTTCCTGTATTTTCCCTGTAGAGGCAGCATCAAATCCCTGTATAAATTACTGTAGATTTTTCCATAAGCCACTAGTTCCTTATTTGTGACTTTGTTGTTTGTTTATATTGTAGTATGTTGGCAGCCTTTTATCAGGAAAAGGGCTCTGATTTGCTGTCAGGTATTAAAATTATATGTCAAGATGGCCTTTGAATGATTTGGTTTATATGGAATCCATAAGGCATAATAGGGGAATTTATTTATTCATTGAATTTTGTTGACTGGGAAGGCCCACTAAGACTAGAAGTCCCTTTTTCAGGGGTGACGGGGGGGAACAGACGGTAACTAACTGAAATTGTAATATGGCATAAATCCGTACTTGAAACCAGATTAAGCTGTTGGTGGTATTTTTAGTGAATGGGGAAAATTTGGCCAGGACACGGGAAATTCCCCTACTCTGCAGTAGGGGGACCCTTTTGGCCATTGAAGGATGGCCAAGTCAGTTGTTGTGCTGCCGACTGAGGAGATGGACGTGCAGCAGGTCGAGGAGCCCGTCTCCTCCTTGGCTACGGCGCTGTTTACGATGGATGCTCCTGCTGAAGCTACTGTGTCTGAGCAAATTTTAGAGGCTGCCTGCTCGACAGCTTTGCCTTTTTGGATTGCTCGGCTGAGTCTGTATTGCCCACTGTGGAGTCTCCTAACGTTGAGCTGCAAAAGCTGTTGCAGTTGGAATAACGTCAGTATTTACTGAAGAAAAAGGAACTTTTGGAGTGGTTTCAATCAAAATGTTTGGTGACTATGGCTGTGGCTCCTGGACTTGTTGTTGATGATAAGCAGTCTGTTTCCATGGTCACGGACCAAACGGAGGTTCGGACTGAGCCGAGCGTAGTCTTTCACCGCTCGGGACAGGACCAAGCTGCTGCTACTGTTTTTTCTTTCAAGCTGCTCCGGACAAACCTTGCATGGAGCGAGTTACTCATAAAGGGTGCCCCAGCAAACTTAGTTGGGCTGATGCTCCTGTTTCTGAAGGAGGTCCCTGGACCGTGGAAGACTTGTTGCAGGCTGCAGGCTTGGTGTGCTCCCCCGATACGCGGACTTAGATTTCAGGCTTTGCACCCATTAAAATTCCAGGAGTCAAGCTATCACCTTCTCCTTCTACTCGTACTATATCTGAGACTGTAGCTGCTGCATTAACTGTTGGGGTTTCTCTACCTGCTTTCTTTATGCCCACTCCTGAGCAGGAACCTCCTTCAGCTATGGACAAATTACAGCATCTCCCCTCCACTTACCTTCAAATTTGGAACTTTCTCAAACTCCAGTTTTACAGCCGCTTAGTACAATAAGGGCTTGTTCTCCACTACGTGAGGTGGAGGTGGCTGAACTTAGCAACATTTCAGATTTTTTGGGTATTCCTAGAAATATTCCAGCTGCTGTTAGGAATTGTCCACAGGCCTCTCAAGGTGCAGGAGGACAGGTCCCCTCCTGCCCTCCTAAAACCCTCCAGCCTTTTGCCTCCCTTTTCATAATGCTGCTCCTTCGCTAAACGCCATAATGCTGTTTGCCTCATATATAAAGGGGTCTAGATACCTTTCCTGATAGGGTTTATGTGGGTCATACATTATTGAAAACAGTTTAAATTTTAATGTTTCTGAATTGTATGCCCTAATTCATGTGTCAGGTGACAATGTATTTGATGTCAGCTTTAAACTGGGGAGTGGCCTTGACAAATTCTTGGGCATGTTATCACCAGGTAGAAGACCACCCTTTGTGGGCCCTTGAGGTTCTTCCTCTTACCAGGCCTGCTCACAAAACCATTACAGTTCTCTTCCGAAATGAAGGGCTCAGTGTTACCGATTTGCTGTTTTGGCTTAAACAACACTGCACTGCAACTGGTCATCCAGAAGCCATATTTGACTCTGAGGGAATCTGGACTGGAGGATGGAGAATTAGGGTGATTTTACACTCAGAGGTCTTTACCACCTTCCTAATAGTTTCTTTCTAGGTAGGGATAGAGGTGTTCTGTTTTATCCTGGTCAACCCAGGACTTGTTATAAATGTGGGCTCCCAGGTCACATTAGTAGTGCTTGTGACCAGATGAAATGTTCCCTTTGTCACAAGACTGGTCATCTTAGTGGTCAATGTTCCAATTCAGTTCGTTGTAACCTTTGTGAGAAAGAAGGACGTGTTTATGTGGCCTGTCCTGAGGCTGCTCATAGGAAATCCTCTTCTGCTGATGGGAAAGAGCAACGTCTCTTAGTTACTTTAGCCCAGAGGGAATTTAATAAAGCATCTACCACATGGTTAGCTGAGGTTGTTCCTCCTTCCAAGTTGCCTGTTCCTACTGCCCCAGGCCCTCCACCCCCTAATGTGTCTGTGGCTTGTCCTGTTCCAGTTTTGCAGGAGACTTCTCCTCCTCCATTTGTAGAACCACCAGAAAATTCCCCTGTTTTGCAAGCTGCCTCAGTACCCACCAGTATTACTGAGGTTCTACCTGGCTCCATGCCCCCCCCCCATGAAGTTGAAGGTCCTCCTGAGAGGAGAATGTCGACCAGTAAAAGATCTGCCAGGGCCCTACTTACCCCTAAAATGCCTAAAACTTCACTGCATGATTCCTCCAACAGATTTTCAGTTTTTTGGATGCTGATCACTTTGTCACTGATTCAGTGTGTTCCTCAGCAGACTCTATTCTTCCCAAAGATGCTTCTGATTTGTTGATACCTGATAAAGACGAAAACCCCTCACAACCCTCACATCGGAAAGGGAAGCCCAGAAACAAAAAGCATTGATTTAGTCTCCCCTGCTTTTTTACAAATGTCTTTTCCTCCATTCTTAATTTTGATGTCTAACGATCAATAGTATTAAGAATGCTGTTAAATGGAGTGTGTTTTCATTTTTACAGACTTACCCTCCCCGGAGTTTTTTTTCAAGATACTAGGCTTCACACTACTCTAGAACTTACTCTTTCCACTAAAGACATGGCTCTCGGGGATTTCTTTTTGGTCGATTGGCCCAGAACTTGTATGGGGGTTGGTGTCCTTTTCACCATATTCAGCCTACTATTGTTCGGGTGTTGCACCTCATCCCTGGTAGAGTATTGTTACTTGATTTAATTTTGGACACAGTCCTTTTTCGACTAATTAACACTTATGCACCACAGACTAAAGCAGAGCGTACACTTCTTTTTCAACAAATCAGTCCCTTTCTGTACATTGCTCATTATGTCATTTGGGGAAGTGATTTTAATTGTGGATTGAGTAAATAGAATCTGGGTTCTGCCACTATGACGGAAAAAATATTTGGTGATATGGCTGCATTGAATAAGGCTGTGCGAGACGCTCGTCTTAAGGATGCTGTTTTTCACATACAGGTGTGCGGGAGCAAACTTTTTTTAAAGGAGCATTATCTACCCGTATTGATTTTTTGTTCCTATCTATTTCTTTGTTACTCCAGACTGTCTCTGTGGAACCAACTGCTTATTCTGACCATAGGCTTTTGACGGTTTCCTTGGGCAAAGCATTTGCTCCTATGGTACCCGGATACTGGAGATTAAATTCCAGACTTTTGCAGCAAGCTGATTTTTTACAGCTCATCTCCACTTTCTTGGCCTGTAGGAAATCCCTGTATCCCTTATATGATGATCCAGTGGTTTGGTTGTTGGAAACCAAATCAGACCAGTGCTCCCTACTTATTTGCCATAGCAGATACTTTAGGAAGGGAACTTATTTTTTGTATTTACAGGACAGAAAACAGACCCAACACTTGTATTCCCTTTCACAACTTACCCAACATGATTTTTCGGCCCAAATTGCTCATTTTCAGAAGAAGATGATGCAATTTCATTTGAATTTGTCTGTAGATCTTCAGTCACGGCAGCAATATGGTATACAGGGACCATTTGCTACCACTTGTCCTTCCTTAGCCATCAGGAGAAGGTACAGGTCAAAACTATTTCCGCTCTTTATGACCAACAGGGAGTGGTCCACACTGAGCAGGGTAATGTTTTGCGCATTGCATCTGCCTATACTGCTTCTTTATTTACTGCCCAACCAGTTCAGCCTCTAGATTTTGTTCCTTTTTTTGATAACATTCAGGTTCCCCAGGCACCTCAAGATCAGCTTTTAGGCTCCTTTTCAGGACCAGGAAGTTGCTACTGCCATTCAATCTTTATCTAAAGGTAAAGCCCCTGGACTGGATGGCCTCACCTCTGACCTTTACCATCTTTTACATAGTGAACTTTTGGAAGAACTAACCTCAGTTTATAATTCTATTGTGCAGACTCAAAATGTACCTTTTGACATGACTACAGGAATTCTCATTTTTATCTTTAACAATAAAGGTGATAAATCGGATCTTTCTAATTGGAGGCCTATTAGCCTCTTGAGTAATGATTTTAAAATTCTTTCCAAACTTTTGAACACTAGGTTGATAATGGTGGCAAAGTTCTTGATTTCTCCGGCACAATCTTTTACTGTGCCTGGGACCTCAATAACAGATCACCTACTTTTATTACGGGATCTATTTATTCATGATTCTGTTTCACCACTGGATGGTTATGTTCTTTCCCTAGACCAGAGGCAGTTGCCAAACAACTCCTCGAGTATATCCACTCCCATGGACTGCTGTCCCTGCCCAAGACGGCTTTCAGAAAGAGCACAGCACTACCACGGCTCATCTCTGTCTCTTCCAGCATCTAGCTGCTATGGATCTAGGACAACTCTCAGGTGCTGTGTCATTTGACTTATCTGGAGGCCTTCAACCTCTGCTGACCATGACCTGCTTGCCCTGCCGAGATGAGGTCCCTTGGTTTGTCCCCTCTGCCCTAAACTGGGTCTCTGACTATCTGAATGTCAGACAACAACTAATTAAATTCAATAAAGTCTCTTCTGCCCCTGCCTGTAACCTCTGGTGTCCCACAGGGCTCTGTGTTTGGTCCCCTCCTTTTTCCCTGTTTATCAACAATCTCCCGATGGTCACCAGTTGTCAAGTTACCATGTATACGGATGACCTGGTTCTCCTGGCCCACTCCGCGATCCAGCCACTCTAAACCGGGCACTTATCAGAGGACCTCTGGAACATCCAGGCATGGCCTCTCAACCATAAACTGGTCCTCAACCAAAAACCCAGGCCATGCTCTTCGCTCCTCTGCCAAAATTGGGCCTCTTTAACTCCCCTGCATATCAACTATGAAGAAGGCCCTCTTCCTACTGTGACCTCCCTTAAATATCTTGGGTGGCCTTGATCCCCAACTGGACCTGGGTAGTCCACATCCATAATGCCTGCAGTGGGGTAAACCATCAGCTGAGGGCTGGCTACAGGCTCGGTACAACCTCACCCCCGTGGCTCGCCTAGCTCTTGCCAGGGTGTGCTTTCCTCCCTCAGCTATGGCCCTCATATTTGCTCATACTTCCAAGACCCTCCCAAGCAAGTGGAGCCTGACGTACAACAATATCTGTCGGTTTGCCTGTTTTTCCCCCACCTCACCCATCATTGTGAACTCTCCATGAGAAGCTTGGTTGGTATCCCCGTCAATCACCTTAACTTTAGTACTGGGTGCCTCATGCAAGGTACTAACTCGGCCCTGCAGCCCTCCGAACTGGCCCGGATTCTCGCCCCTGCTGACCTCTCCCCTCCGCTGAGATCCCAGGGCCCTGGCCTTCTATTGTACCTACCACCCACACTATCATGGGGAACCGGGCTTGCTGTTCATGCTCCCAGGCTTTGGAACTCCTTCCTGAGAGTGTCCGTACTGCCCTCCTCACAAGCTTTTCTGGACCTCCCTGTGGGAACTGTCTTAAGCTGGTCTCTCGCCATGAATGCCTAAAGCCTCCTTAGCACATAGCTCCCGTGCCCACTGGAATGCTGGCTTCACCACTTCAGAGACTGACTCTCACCACTCTCACGCTACTGCCTCGTCCAATCCCCTACCTTACTGACTGACTCTATGGTGCTCCTATTCCATGATTCCTTATGCCCTGCTGGTCATTGTATTTATTTCAAATTAGATCTTGCCTCAGCATTGTGAAACTGTGTATTTTCCATTCAAATGTAAAACTATCTTCCTCTCCTGCTGTTGTATTTAATGACTCATTATACTTCTATTGCTGTATTGTTGTTTCTGTTATACCCTATTGTACTCTCCCCGGTCGCTCCTGAAAATAGTATGAAACTTGTCTAGTGTGCCTACCGTTAACAAAAACTAAATAAATAAATAAATAAATTGTTTACCCGGCCTTGATGTATCCCACCTCTATGTGCTACCTGCGGGGGTGATCAGGCCCTCCCTCTGTGCAAGCACAGGCAGGCAACACTAAGAGCCTAGGAGGCCTTAGCTGGCATATCAGCCTCTACACTATCCACTTACTATGGAAACCTAGTGGCTCTGGTAGAATCCATCCAGAGCATAGCCCTGATAGACTTCAGCACTGCGGGTCCCTACTGCAGGTCAGCCACAGCCTGCTCTATCTCCCCCTAACCTCTAGGGTAAAATCTATATGTCTTTTATCTAATACCTCTCAAAAGCAAAACAACCCGGGACCTCCTGACCTTGGGCAACCTGCAACACATCACCATTAAAATACCATTTTACTGTCTCCCTACCCCACAACCACACCTGTGGAAGGAAAGAGTTAATACAGTAATAACGAATACTACCACCACAGTACTTTTAAATTTCTGCACACTGAAGCACTGATGAGGACTCCGTTGAGTCCATTCCTCCTCTTCTTGTCTTCTTCTGTCTTCCAGGAACACCTGTAAAAAAGAAAGACTACACACTCCTAATCGGCATACACAGTCTACCTAGACCCTACCTCTCAAATCTCAGCAGAAACCCAAAAGATTTTTTTTTTTGAAAAAGGTAGAAAAACAGTATTCCGTTGGAAATAATGACATTATTTACAATACACATTTTGGGGATGGAGTGCCTAAAAGTCCTAACTAGTGGTTCACATAATGCTCAAGGTGTAGTCCAATCAGTTATTCTCCTGGCCAGAGCCTGGTGAAGCCCAGTTCTAACAGGCCAAAGTCCCAAAGGAGAGTCTTTATGGACAGTTCACACATTTTTGAAGTTTTGTTAGTGTAGGGTGTGTACTGCAATGTCATAAAGATAGAAAAGATGTTTGACTTACTAGCCACTTGTAGTGCTTGAAATTTAGCACCGACCTGTGCACCTCTGACTAAGACTCTCTTGGCAGCATTTCTTCCGATACAGCTGGGATATCTTTCAGGAACTACAGGAGGGCACATCTGTGGGTACAGCTGACTGATGTCATCTCTGGAGATGGAACTTAGAACAGGAACAATAGAAAAGAATGGCTGGTCCGATGTCATCTCGATTACTAGTATGTGTGAACAGGATACAGCTGGTCTGGTGTGTCCTCTGGATCTGAAGTCATCTGTGGGCCAGTCAATGGTTTCTGGAAAGACCAGTACACTGTAGACTGATGAATGTGGGGCACTTGAGTCCTGGATATTCATATTATGGATCAATAAAGGCACTTCACAGTCTGGTGTAGTATTGACTACCACTGTTCTGGTTTCCATTTTGTAGGGTACTTGGGCACATTTGTTGAGAGGTCCTTGCACTGGAGACCAATAGTACCGGGGTCAGGAGCTTGAATTATTACCCGCGTCTGGGTGCACATAACTACATGGTGCGGAGATTTCACGTTCGTCTCCGTCCACTGTTCTCTCTTTGTCTGTAAACAGTGTCTCGTCTCTCTTCCAGTGTGGGTATACTTCATGAAACAGTCTGTTTTTCACATGCTTGTTGGCCCCAGGATGCACACTTTTCATGGCTTTCTGCCCCAGATCCAGGATTTCTTGCTGTTCTCAATTCCTCCCAGCCTTTTCGAGGAAAGGTAGAAAAGGTCACTTCATAGATCTCATTGCCTTTCCTTACGAACCAGTCTCTCCTCTTTACTTGCTTTGGTCGATCTGAGACCGCTGGCCTGGCTTGGGGTGGCTAGTCCTGGTTCTGCCAGCTACGCATCCTTAGAAGAAATTAGAAATGGATCCTTGACTTCTTCCTCTTTAAAGCCAGGGCAGTGGCATACCACTCTCTCCATGCATTCCTCGAGGCAAGATCTTGAGGCTGTGTACCTGCTCTTCTTCATAAGGCCACATAGGTTCCCCATCTTTCCTCTTCACTGAGGGATCTTGGCCCAGGGTGAGCAGTCGTCCTCACTCCTGAGACTATCACTCTCATCACCTGTGGAATCCGCGGAGTCGACACACTCTCCACTCAAGGCCTCGCATGTCATCTTCGTCTAAGAGACTTGGGCTGGCTTTCCCTCCAGGGAGTCTGTGATGCTTTATCTGAACTCTCTTTCTGGGATCCAGTATCCAAACTTCAACTTCAGGTTCTGGTCTCTAACTCTGCACCTTCATAGCTTTGTGCCACACTTCCCCGAGGGCCTTCCACAGGATCCACTTGGTGCTGTGCTGCCAACTGCAGATTCCTGGAACCTTTTGTCCTGTGGGAGCCAAACTAATTTGAGGCACTTTATTTATGCTTGCTTTTTTTAGGCATCCAGCACAGTGAGGAATCATGAAGACGTCCCTTCCAGCTCTCAAACATATTTGACATACATGCTGGAAAACCAGGATCGCCATGATGAGTAGTTGCCCTCCATAGCACTGCTTTTCAATATTCTCTCAGTCTATTCCCTGCTGCTGTTGTTGCAACCCGGCGCGATCCGGTAACTAGCTGGTCCTGAGGCCATAACTGCAGAAAAATAAACAAAAGTTCACTGTAACTGAAATTCTCACTTTACTGAACACACTTTAGTTGTAAATGGTTCCTCTGTTGCTGTGTTTATTTTACTACCCCACCCTGTAATGGCGGTGGCCTTTCTGTGCATCAACATTCAGAATCTGGGTCAACACCACTTTTAGTTATACAAACTACTGATAACTTTTTGTAGCTGCACAACTTGCTCTGTTCTTGCTTTAAACACATTTACACTGAATTTTCTGTGACTTTTACATGCTGGTAACATTTATTTGATTCACAGTCCCTTGAAAGCTTCGTGTTTTTAGCCTGTGGATTGCCTGTATTACTAGTGCTGCACTTTGGCTACAACCTCAGTCTCTCTGGCTTCAAACTTTAAACTGAGGCTAAACGGGATGGCGTGATGAGCTAGCAGGGGAGTAGATGTCTTGAGAGGCTCCCGAGTCCTGACAGAATAAAACTTACAGTTAAGCGCTCTAGGACCTAGTCAGATTTGATAGTAGGAGTTCTGTTCGCTAGAGGGTGCTGCATTGTAGAGGGTGATTCCGTTGTGCATCATAGAGAATACAGTATCGAACACCACGGGTGCGGAGAAGTGTGAAATGGCTGAGATGGAGCAAGGAGCCCGAGCCTCTGGCAGCAGGCATACGGGCGACTAAGCACTCAAAGCCCCATTCGCCGACCTCTGAGAGCCTGAGGATCGGAGAGCGGAAAGCGTCAAGGGGGCCTCAACCTCAGATGACATTAGTAAATTAAAATAACTTCTACAAGGGCTGGTTGCTGATTTTACAATATTGAAACCTGCTCTGCATGCTCTACGCAGAGAGTGGGTGGAGAGGCTGAGTTGCACGAGGAGAGAAAACGGAACCATGGAACAGGAGACGATTAGCTTGAAAAGGCAGGTGAAAAGCTAGAAACCGTAGAGGACCAAGAAGCGCTGGAGCCGGGAGGAACAATCTAATAATGGCAGGCCTGCCTGAGAAATTGAAGGTCTGGGCTGTGCAGCCTTCATACAGGATCTTCTACTGAAGCTATTTGGGCTGGTGTTAGCTTGGCTACTCTTACAACGGTCAGGAGGGTCCCACTGCTACTGAGAGAGACCCTCTACCTGGAGCACCATCACTCAAGTCATTATTATGTGATTCTGAATTACAAAGGAAAACCCGATTTGAATAAAGCTAGCTAATAGAACTTGCAGTAAATGGGGCTCTCTGGCTGTTTCAAGATTTAGTGCCTACGTGAGAAAAACAGAAAGAGTACATGGATATAAAGAAGAAGCTGTACATGGCGTGGGTTGAAATTTAAACTACAATATCCAGCCACACTGGTTGTAAACCTGTAAAAGGTGACAAAAGATACCTCACAGCAGATGTTGCTTCTGAAAGCTCCAGAGTGGAGCTACTGATTTGTTCAAGTCGGTGACTTGAGGGAAAAGGGACAGGCAAAAATGCAAGCACCTGAGTGGAAAAAGTGACTAACAGTGTTGGAAAAGCTACTAGAGGGCAGAACTCTTTGGTTGCCCATCTTGATTTCAGACCGGACCCGGGAATGAGGCTAATGTTGTAAAGGCTCACCCTTTTTTTTTTCTCCATGAGGGAGACAATGACTGAGGGCTGTGTGAGGTGGTGAACGTAAGTCCCCCAGCTTGATTCTTTTACTTGTTACTGTGGTTACTCCTGTTTTCAGGGTTATATCAGACTATTATAGCGGGCGCTATGAAGAGTGGGCTTGAAATATTTGGGATAAGAGACGGGCCGTGGGTTTCAAGACTGAGCTGTGACTAAGATGTAAGGAACTAGGGGGCCCTTCTTGTATCTAAGCTAAGGGGCTGAGGAATTAGATTGAATGAATGGGTCTCATGTAGGGAATAGGAGGCTTCGATAGTGAAGCGAGAAGGAGGCTAAGGAGTAACATTTTATGGGACTGTGCGATACCTTACTTCATGCCTAGGGCTTGACAGGGAGGATGGCTATGAATAAGTTATTAGCTTCTATGTGCACTGGTGGTACTTAAGTAGGGAGGGGGTGATAACCCGATGGGACCTGGGCCACCAACAAAAAAATGTTTTTTCTTCCTTCAATAATCTAAACCCAAAAGGGTGATAGGTTAGTTTGAATCTGCAGTTGGGTGGGCGGGTAGGCAGGGGTCTATCAGTGGATTACACTGGGACTCGGGGGGCTGCTCGGGGACATCTTGAGGCAGCTCTTACATGTCTCAGAAGATTAGGAGGCGATTGTAGGATGGGGTGGTAAGAAAGGAGCTACGGAAGAATGAGAGAGAATCAAGACATGGCATAAGGAAAGTAGATCATATGAGAGTGAAGGTCAGGGGTGGCTGGTTTAGATGGTATCACTTAGAATTGTTTCGTGGAACGTGAAAGGTCCAGAGGAAGGAAGAAAGATTGGTTATGCTACATAAATCAGTTGGGGGTATATTGCTGCACTTCAGGAAACTCCATTTATTGAATGACTAATTGCATCTACTTAGGAAGATGGAGTGAGCAAGGTAGTCGGAACTGGAAGTCTGAAAGCCTCGGGCGGTGCGGTATTAATTAGGAAAGATTGCCCATACATAATTACGGATTCAATTAGAGAGGATGTTGAGGGGATATACGTGATGGACTCGTTTGGGACACCCATTACTGTGTACTTCAATATATGGTCCCTACCCTGCTAAATCAGAATTTTTTTGCTTCATTGGAGGCTGATACTGTCACGCTCCCCTAGGGCTCACTTATTAGTGGCAGGAGACTGGAATATCTGTTTTGACAATAGGCTCGATGGAGTCCTGCTTCTAATAGAATTACCCACTCCTCACAAAAGCACTATATAGATTTTTGGAAGTTTCCACTAGTAGATCCATACAGGATGTATAGGAAAGGGCTTGAGATGACCTTCTATTCAGGGCCCATAAGACACAGGCTACGAGGATCTACTTTTTGGTCAATGGGGAATGTTTTAAGGGTATTACAGGTATGTCACACTTTCAATGGATACTATCTGACCATTCCAAAATCCATTGCTATGGGAGATAGACAATATTCCCCTAAGCCATACCGATGGAGACTGGATGAAGGGATTTTAACGGTGGACAATATGGTGACTAAATTGGAGGATGTTCCTTAAGGAAATTATCCAAACTCAAATTCCAACTCTTGTGGATAAGAATTACTTGTGCCTGCCTGCAAAGTACTGTATGCAGGAAGGCACAGGAATGTTACCGCTAGGCGGAATAAATTGAATAGGCACGGAGGGAGTTCATAATTGAGCTATTGTCACGACACCGTAGAGATGGCTCTTCTACAGAGATGGATAGGGAATTAAGGGACTTTAAAAGAAGAATATAGAGGTATATTGAGTTGTAGGGCTGATCGTTGGTTGGAAAGATTGAGTGCCAAATACTCTGCTACAGGGGGACATACCAGGCCGCTTATTGGCCCAGGATTAAGGAGCGGGAGGCAGAGAGCAGTGTGGCAGTGAATTTTGGAGGAGAGTTCATCTCGGAACCTCAAAGATCATGGCTGGCTTTGCGTGCAGTGACTATGCCGCGATATATCAGGGAAGGGGCCCCCTAGCCCAGAGACAGAAATCAAAGGGTTCCTTGATAAAACACCTCATGTTCAGATTAGACCTAGAGCAGGCTCAGGCACTGGCTGCTCCAATATCGAGTTGAGAATGTGGAGGTAATTAAGACTTGCCAAATGGGAAGGCACCATTAGGCGGATGGCCTGTCGGCCAATTCTATAAAGTGCATGCAGTGACAATAATACTCTATTGAAAGAACTCTTTTCGATTATTATGAAAGGTGGGTCTCCCACGCTCTATATCAGGCCTATATTACGTTGATTCCGTAGTCGGATAAACCCAGAGACTTACCAGGCAATTATAGCCCATAGCTTTAATAAACCAAGATATTAAGGTACTCACAAAGATTTTGGCCAATAGGGCTTGAAAGTAGCCCTCATTAATTAGTCAGGATCAAGTTGGGTTTACTGGCGAGGGGGGCGATGACGATTATGGAAAACTACACCATATTTTATATAGTGCTTCCAATTCAAAATTGCTATGGCTCTAATAGCACTTGATGCTGAGAAGGCATTCGATCGGCTTCCACAAATTTTATTCCTTACAATGGAGAAAATGGGGTTTCCAATGGGTTTTCTTAGAGGCCTTAGAAATCTTTATGAAGCCCCCACAGCCAGAGTCCTATGCAATGGATATCTCTCTAAAGAGATCCTCCTGCGAAACGGAACTAGGCAGGGCTGTCCCATGTCACCAATTTTATTTAATATTTATCTGGAACCTTTGTTAAGATCTCTTGCTATGGAACCCAGGGTTCAGGGGATAGAGCTTAAATTTTCGGTATTTGCCGATGATATCTTGCTGCATTTAAGTAATCCGTCTGACAGTTTTCAAAATGCCTTGGAGATCATTGGGAAATTTTCAAGGGTGTCCAATTATAAGTTAGATCTAACTAAAACCCAAGTTCTTCCACTTACGGTGTACACCCATAGAGCTGACTTTAGCATCTGCAGCTTAATTGGGCCTCTGGAAAAATTAAATATCTGGGAATTTGGATTTTAGCTAGGTCGGAAGATGGATGGAGGAAATGTGGGTAGTATAGTGGCCACAATTAAAAATGATACGGTATGTGGAAGAAACTTCTCAAATTTCACTGCTAGACTGGGATTAATTAAAATGAACCTTCTGCCCAGATTACTGTTGTACCCGATTTATCTCTCACCCGATATCATTCGAGGGAAGGTTTATCAGTATTCAAAGGATAATCTCAGAATTTTTATGGGATTCTAAGCCCCAAGGAGGAAATATGCCGCTTACGCCTCCCATTTTAAGGGAGGCATAAAGCTCGGATTTATTAGTATATTTGTAGCAGGGCAATTAGGACTCATGAGGCACTGAGAAAAGTATGGGGAGATGAGGATACATTCCAACGTGGTTCAATTGAACAACATACCTTAAAAGACATAAAACTTTCCCCGACTGCATTATTATTTGCAGATCCGGAGGCTCTGCCTGGCATAGAAAGCACCTCTCCAATATATAAATCCAGTTAAAGCTGCAGTGGAGTTGTTAAATCCAGTGCAGAGGAGAGCACAAAGGGGCAAGGGATCAGTCTATAGTAGGAAACCCTAACTTTCTCCTGGGGACCGAATACTTACCCGCCAATGGGCGCCACAGCTGTCAGAATTGAATTTGGCAGACTTCATACTCTAGACAGGTATACTTACCAACACAGATTAGAGATTGGGATTTTTTAAAAGATCCAGATTACAAAATTGGTACAGAAGTTTAATAGGATAATAAAGATGAGGGACAAACCTTTATTTACATGGGACCATCTAAGGGAGATTGACCTCTTATAGCATCCCCTCTCAAAAGTATATAAGGTGCTGTTAGATTATGTTAGCATAGAATCCGATTCTCAGACAACGTATTGAGAAAATGCACTATCCCCCCTGAGACCTGACTGGAAAGAAATTTGGAAGTATATGAAAGCTTTGCCTATTCCGAAGTATAAGACTATGCAATTCTTTATTTGTTCAAATATCTACTGCACCCCTGCATAAGCTATGTTCTAGAAAACTCAGACAGACAGATCGGTGTTTTAGATGTAACAGAACCAGGAGACCTATTACACGACAGGGACCTGTTCTCTAATTCAGTCATTGCGGGTCAACTTGGAAAAGAAATGGATCCACATTAGACTACCTGAGCACATTAGCCCAGAGATATGTATATTAGAGACATGAGGTGGTAGGTGAGGGACTCAGCTAAATACCATGTGTCCTCATGGCAGCTGTAGTCAAAGCATTTGTCTTAAGACACTGGAAGGAGGATAGCATTTATTGTTATGATCAATGGGTTAGGACCTTCTACAGGTTTTGATAGACTTAAAAGGCATATGTTAATAGAAGGGAAAATTAATTATATGATAGAAGGTGGGGGTTTTGAGACAGTGTACCAGTGCAGTTGAAAGGTCCTCGGGTTCAGATCTGTCTGTCTGGAGAAGATTAGCCTGTAGTTTTCTTGTGAGAAAGTTCAAAGGGGTCTGGGATTGAACAGAAATATATGATTTCTATCAGATATGTTCTTTATATGCATAGGCATACTCTCTATAAAGATGTTTGCCCTGGGTCAGATGGTATGCTTATACCTGGTTGGGCAGGATGGATTTTCTCTTCCTAGGGACATAGTTATTAAAGTTTAGTCTGGAGCAAGTACAATTATGTTTAAGGAGGATAATCCTATAGCAATTCAGGCTAAGTAAAAGAATAGACTAATACCGAACTTGAAAGAACCGACTTGAAGGTTACTGCAATAAGAATGGGCTAAAATGTTTGGTGATGTAAAATATAACTGTGATCAGAATAGTTTGGGGTTGTATAGTATCCATATCCAGTTTGGGGATGTGGGCCCGGGTATGTATCCTGGGATGTATGTATGTATGTTATACTGTTGGAAATAATAAAACTTTAATAAAGAAGGTTAAAAAAAAAAATAAACTGAGGCTAAATTCATTACTATGCACACAGTCAATGGCTTAACAGACTTGCACTTGCTGGCAGGATTTGACACAGTCGTTACTTGCAAAGCGACTACCCTGCTGCACACACATTTATATGGCATAGGGCAGAAAATTACTGTTTGAGCAGTTTTAAGGTGGTTACTTACTGTTATCAGTAGCAGTTTGCTGCGATGGGGAAAAACGGCTAGCAGCCAGTTCTTCGAAGCCTCAGAATAGAAATGGGTGGGCAGTCCTACCGATTGTCTTCTTCACCATCACTTTAGCAATTCTGATGATTGATTAGTGGGTTGAGCCCGATTTTAAACAAGAAACTCTAATTTTTGAAAGTTTACAGCGATTTTAACACTCCACGACGCTCCTCCACTAGCCAGTACACGCACTCCACTCACACTCCCTCTCGAATGCTGGGGCAGTCACTGTAGAGCTGGCTGAGGGGCGGGACTGATCTTAGCCTGACCAATCACACGATGCCATGCAAATGAGCCTCTTCTTCCTCGCGAGGGCTCTTCTCCTCACAGCGATCGCCAAGCAGGCAAATTTAAACTGCAGAATGCAACTTTTTTTTTTTCACCAACTGACTCCACGACGGGAGTCCATTTCAGCCATTTAACATAGCCATTACACCTGCAAGTCTCACAGTTCAATCAAAAAGCATTTCCAACGTCCAGGGCACAATTTTCCTGTTGCTACCCCTAGCCTTCCACACTTTTCTTTACCACAGTTCATTTTTAAAGCAGGCAAAAACACTGTAAACAATTTTGATGCAGGACAAGGGCACACTCTTTGGCTTCACTGCTCCTTGGCAAACAGTTGGCAATTTTAAACAGCAGCACAAGATCCACAGCACACAGCAACACACTAGGGAAATTGCTTCAGCTTTTTGGGCTACCCACTACCAGATAGCCAAAACGCTAGCCCCCTTGCCCAAGCACCTTCCTCCCAGAACAAAATCCAAAGTGGTGCCTCCATATTTGTAACCCCTCACCCCTTCCTTTAGCAAAATGACAGGTGGCATGCTGTTGAAGCTGACAGGAGTACCTGGTGGGGACTGGGTTCGGGTAGGATGAGGTTACTCGGCACAGGGGACCTAGGTTTGGCTACTCTGGACAGGGGCATCCAAGTAAATCCGAACACAGAAAGCAATAACTGTAATGTCCAAAACCAGGAATGGGATTCTTCAGTGTGGCTTTTATTCACATCCAAGCTGAAGAATGAACCAATTATCCTGTCGTGGTTTCCCAAACCACACTAGAGTCTTCGACTCCTAGAGAGAATTTTCCTTACAATCCCATGTCTGGGTACTTCCCCCATCACTGGCCAGAGGTGGACCTGGTCACTAAAGATGGGGGGCCACCCACCTCCAGCTCCCACAGCCCATACCTGGCTATTTCTCTGGAAACTGAACAATTCCTTTACTGAACTTTCAAATGTAGATTATGGGTAGACGTCTGTCACATCTCCTCTACATATTATTTGCATCCCAACAAACTCTGGACTTGAACCTACTTTTACTTTGCTTAGCCCATTACTCTAGGCTTCCCAATATTTAGTAGTTCAATTCCCACATTGTCACACAAGTCCCAGGGTGAAAAACATAGGCCTTTTTAGCCAGAGCAGACACTCACCCTCACGTTGCAGGTGCCCCATAGGTGACTCACAAATCTTCTTATTCTCCCAAATAAACACTGGAACACATAGGCAGCTTTTCCTCCACAAGCAGAACTAGGGGGTTGCCCCAGGAATCTGCAGGGAAACCTTCTCTTGCCATCCCCTGAAGGGAGGGGCACTGAGACCAGAAAACAGCGGTCTCCACCACTTCAGTAATCTTCTGTGTCTCTCTTTAAGGTGGAGACACATGCCCTATCTACTTAATAGTAGCTCTCTGTCAGGGCTGAGGCTCCTACAGCCTTCACTGAGCTGCTTTACCAGCAAGCTCCCAACTTCTCACACACTCACTGAAGACTGACTGAAGACGCTGACTTCAAAACTCCCAACGTTCTATCTAACTCCATCTGCTGCAGATTCCAATGCGTCTCATGCAGCTGCGATAGTTCTATTGGTGATGTTATACCTGTCTCAGCTGAGACTGAGAACAGAGTGAGACAGTGTGAAACCCATTTAACTGGAGTTTCACAAGCTGCCTTCCCTGCCTACCACTAGGTCTTACTGGGATTCTAGTAATCCTGGGTAACAAGGGGGTTACACTGGGACCTAAGAAGCAATCACTAGGTCTTCTGGTGCAAGATAGAATTAATTTGATATTTCAGGTGTGTTATCCATCTAACAAGAGAGGGCCCTTTGCGAGGGGCTGGGGTGTCCTTGAACCAGTTCTCAAGAACAGCAAGGTCTGCAAGCAAAAGGTAGCCAGAGTCACTTTATGGGGTTTGTTTTTGGCCGACGCGTAGGCAATGATGCGTCCGCGGAGGACAACTTTAAAAGCATCCCAAACTGTGCCATGGGAGATTCCACACCCAGAGTTAAGGAAAAGTAGTCCCGGCCATGTGGGTGATCATCTGACAGAATTCAGGGCCCCGAAGGTACAAGGGATTGCACCTCCACGGGTACCAAAGGGTTGCTGCAGAGCAGGGTGAAGGTGAGAGATACAGGGGCGTAGATCAGAGATGCGAATCTGACCAATCTTTTGCTGCTGGAGGCTCCCTGAGCAGCTGCCATGTTGGCCAGCCAAAAGTCAATCCAGTTATAGGTCGAGTGAACCAGGGAGTAGAATGTGTAATCGTGCCCCAAGGGGTGGTCTCTCCTCCAGACATCCACCAGGCCCCACTCATCTTGCATGTCCTGCAGAGCCATATGAGCTTTGGGACACATTGGGGGGGCCGAGACTTATCCAAGAACATATCCTGCACCAGGTTAAAGTCACCCCCAATCAGTATCGGAATGGAGGAACAGTCGGAGATAGAGTGGATATAGCCTGGCTCAGGGTGGGAAAAAGTCAATGTAGTCCTCGTTAGGGGTGTGTACATTGCAAGGAAGCAATTGACCACCCAGAGATCAATCACTTAATCAATCAATCAATTAATCAATCAATCAAACTTTATTTAACCAGCAATTACATCATTGAGCGAGCTCATTTGCAAGATGGTCCTGACACACAGAATAAAATTCCAATTACGGCTTGCGGCAGCATATCGGGAACATATATGCAAGAAAAAACAATATAAATAAAAATAACATTACCGAGTAGGTGATATTGGAAACACCACTCAGACAGCAAAGATTGTGTACATATATAATTACTACATAATAGAGTGTTTGGGGACAGTAGGTGAGCAAGGCATGAGATGGTGGCGGTGACACATAGGATACAGTGGGACGGGTGATAAAAAACACATAAGGGGAGGAGGGGTAGCAGAGGTACATTAGAATCTCCCAGGGGGTCACCATAGTGAGGGAAGCAGGGAAAATGCTACGGGAGGTGTAGTTGCTCTAGAGGTTGTCGGTCTACAGGGGGAATAGATAGGCCAGGAGAACCCAAGAGCTAAGAAATACAAAGTCACACATGACCCCACAATGCAAGGCATCATGGGCTGCATATGCAAATCACCACAGAATATTATGCTGGTTCAACCTTAAGCAGAAATGCATGGTGCCGAAAGGCCTCTCACACAGTTTGCAAAGGGTGCCAAGAGCTAAGGATATGTTCAATCTGTGTATCAAAGATTACCTGAAACAGTCACATGCAGTTTTCAGGCACCTGAGAAGCAGTTGTTTGAATACATAAGGGCTGGGCAGGCGGGAGAGTTTAAGAACTTTTTGTGAATTATTCCAGTGTGATGGTAGGAAGGAGCTTATGGCAGCTGTGCTAAAACAGGTCCTTGTTCGTGGCACCTTGAGGAGGACGAGGAAGGAATTCCGTAAGACATATATGCCTGATGACCGTTCGAATAGATTACAGATGTGAGGTGGGAGTTTGTTGGAGATCACCCTGAAGATCCAAGTAAGGGCATTTATTTGCCTCCTCAGAAGGAGGGGTGGCCAACCAATAGCCTGTGATGGGTTCGAAGTGGCATATCAAGTATTAATCTCAGGGCTCGGTGGTAGAGTGTATCAAGTTTCTGTAGTGCATGCTGGGAGCAGTGGCAGTAAAGAAAATCTGTGTAATCAAGCAGGGTAGAAAGGTTGTTTGAACCAGCTGCTTCCTGGCTTTAAGAGTAAGAAGATGTCTTATGCAGAAGAATATGCCGAGATGAGAGCTTGGCACCACCCACTTGCCATGTGAAGTCTTTTCTTCACTTTCTCTGCTACCCAAAGAGAGGACCTCTGATAAGGATGACTACCCCTTAGTTTTGGACGTGGCTAAGCTAGCCAAGATAGCCCCTACCCAAGACTTCTTCAACCATAGCTCTGATCTTTGTAAAAGGTGCGTTTCCTGTAGGAATGCAATATCTGCATAGATTGATCGAAGATATTGCAACACCTTAGTTCTCTTGATAGGGTGGTTGAGCCCTTTCACATTCCAAGATACAAACTGCATACCACAAATAGATGGGCTTGCCATGTCATCAACCTAGAATATATAAGATAGGAAGGGTACTTACTCAGGTCACGGAGAAAAACACTGGCCAGGAAAGGGTCACAATCAAAAGAAGGTCTTACCCGGGAGTACTTTTACAAGTTACAGTAATTACAAAGAGAAGGTGTAAGCCACAACAGCAGTTGAGACTGCTACCAGCACATGTAGCATGAACTGGAAAAGGCAAAAACAAGAAATTGTATCAGTACAGTGCAGGAACACAAGATATGCACAATTCTGATGTAGGAACAACTTTTTTATGATAAGAATTAAACTAGAACACACTGCTCAAGGTGATCAGAAGAGATGGTAACTCAAGCGTAAACACGCTAAAGGGTCAGAGCCAAGGTGAAAGAAGGTAGCTGAAAGCAGCTATCCTCAGCTATGTAAGCTCGAAACCCCAGAGAAGGGAGTACAGTAACCAACAAGGTACGAGTCCTCCTCAGCTGGGTACATAACCCGGGTCTGGCACCGGGACAACAGGAAGGGGAAGGTCAAGGGATGTAGTAGGGGTGGGAAGGGAAGGGAAGAGGGTAGGGGAAGGAGTAGTAATGGGAAAGAGGGAGTGTACGGGGGGAACAGGGTCAGGGGATACTAAGGGTAAAGGGGAAACCCTTATACCAACTTGGGTATAGGCCGTGTAGTGCCAGCAACAGTAGGGGATAACACACAAGTAGGGGTGCAGCCCACCTAATAGAAGCACGCCTTAGGTCGTGCCTGGAGTGGGGTATACACATGGGGGCATCTGCCTCCTGAGGCCAATTAGCTGGGGGGTTATGATAATAGGAAGGCCCATCAAAAGTATAGGCAGATTAGCTCTATGGGATGCAACAGAGCCCAAGAATTAGGGAGGTCCCAGATCTAGGGGAAAGGGGGGGAGTCACAGAAGTCCCAACTGTTCACCTCTGCTCAAATATAATAGTCAAAATGGTATGAATAACCCCATTAAACCAGGGACCCACAGCACACAACAGACATTCCCAACATACAGAACACCAGACATCAAAGGGAGGTAAACATCCAAAATTAGGTAGGGAGCTCTTGACCAGCCCAGGAGAGCCTTGGGGGCTTCAACAGGTGTGGACACTCGAGGCAGCAGCCACTGCATGAGCTAAGTAGGCCAGGTTGCACTGGGACAGACAGATCCACAGCATCCAACAGCGAAGAATCGGGGTAATCAGCCCTTTCAGAGGGTGGAGCAGTGTTCATAACTGAAGATTCATCCGGGATAGCCGTCGGTGTGACAGGGAGGAGTGCTCATCTTCCCTAGACATTTTAGCAGGAGGTGCATTCAGACAAAAGTCCAGAGTTGGGGGCGACCTGCTCCTGGCACATTGTCAGGGCCTGGGAGAGGAGGAGGGCAAACACTGGGGCAGTTGAGGCAAATCAGAACCAGAAGCAGGTGCAGTGGGTTTCTGGGTGAGCTGGGAATCCACAGCTGGCAGAGAAGCCATGGGGGAATTTAAAGCAGGTGGTACCAGTCCTATGGAAATTCTGTCCCTGGGCATGGTGGCTCACACTATGGTTCCTGGAGGGAGGCGGGGCTCTACTTGGTTTCCAAAACTTCCTGGGACTCGTAGTTGGAAGCTAAAGATTAGGCCAAAATTTACAGAGCCAGCGTTCCACTTCATTAGGATGTTCAGCAAGCAGTTCCTTCCCTTCTTTGGATACCAGCAACTTGGTGAGTCCCTTAAATTTGAAGCGAAAGTCATGTTGGTACAAAAATCATTTAAGGGCCCAAAACCTCTTCTTCTGGCTGCTGTTTCCTGGGCAAAATCTTGATAAAAAGAGATTTGTGCACTCTGCCAGTTAACTTCCCCCAAATCTCTGGCAGCTCCTAAAATTTGCTGTTTCGTGGTAAATCTGAGGAAGTAGGCAAAAATGGGTCTGGGGGTGTGATTCACTCTGTCTTTCCTGCCAGATACTTGATGAGCCCTTTCAACATCAACAGGGCCCCTTCAACATTCCCACAACATCTCCGGGATGGCTTTCATTAAGGAAGCGCCCATGGACTGCCCTCAGCCCTTCTGGAAGCCCAATAATGTGCAAATTATTGCACCGTCCCCTCATTTTCCTGGTCCTCAATCCTGGATCACAAAATTGCAAGCTGCTCCTCGTGAGAGTGGACCCTGTGCCAGAGCTTCACTTGTTGTTGCTCGCAGGAGTCCTCCATTGCTCAGCCACATCCATTTTGTCCTGCAGCTGTCTGACTTCAGCAGCCATGCCAGAGAGAGAGAGAGAGAGAGAGACTGATATCATCTATCTTCACACACGAACCATGCACAGGGTAACTGTGGTGCTTATAGTAATAACATTCTTTTCCTAGAAAGTTTACACTTTAAATACGATCGATTCAGATTTATTGTTTATTTCACCAACCGCATTGGTGAAATAAACTTGTTAAAGAAGCTCCGGATCCAATCATTATTGGGGTGTGTGTGTGTGCTTCAGCTTACTTAGGAAAATTGCTGATATCATCTACTCTGGTGAGTAGGGTTTCCAGCATTTGGGTAACACAGTGCAGTGAGTCACCTACTGACATAGCCGAGAAGGGAGGAGAGGGCTCAGAAAGCAGCTGGTTAGGGGGGCCTTGAGCAGCCATGCAGTGAATTGACTAAATAATAGCAGCTGAGAGTTAACACCAGAGACACCCCTTGCGACTGCACTAGAGCAGATGGGTCACCGAGGTAGAGGTTCGCTGGAAGGGGGCTGCATGGATCAGGCAACTGGAGAAGAGCCTATGTGGCCTAATGACTGCGGCATGGGTCAGAAGAATTTGATGCTACAGACACTGTAAATTGCGTCGGAATCGGCTACTACGATTGCTGGATGGTAGGAGTGAGATCACCCAAACATGTAGATGGTTTTATTGGTTATGATGTCCTGGGATCACAATGCCTGAGCTCAGATTGTAGCCAGCATGGAGAGAGCTTAGGAATTAGGCAGCCATCATGTTGGTGGCCAGACCACGCCTCCCCCCTCAGAGGGACACTTTGTACTATTAGACCAGCTCTGGCTGGTCTAATGGTACTTAGAAGTGTGCCTTCTGGGAGGGTTTAGAGAATCCCAAGTTAGGGGACATGGCAGTTGGTGTCTGCTGCATGCCACTAGCACCCTGGCAGACCCAGCTGCATGGTGCAGACCTGGTGCAGGGCCAGTTTGGCACACTGAGTCCTGGTGTAGTGTAAGAGGGGTCTTTGCCAATAACAAAATCTGTATGTTTTGATACAAGGGGCCCCTTGTGCCAGTGTGATGCAGGCACCTTACATAAAAGTCAATGCTTTGAGAATCAGGCCCAGCAAGTCAGAAAAAAAACAGTCTCAAAAAGTGCCTCTCTTACTGCAGTAGGTGCATCCTCTTTACTGATTGAAGCTTCCTCATGCTCCAAGTCCTTGTCTTCTGAGATCCCATCATGTTTGTCTGCTGCTGCAGGTGATAACCAGTTAACAAATGCAGGCCAAGTAAAGGCAGCAAGAAAAGCTAGGG